>CM076846.1:152086405-153433905 GCA_039519185.1 Astragalus membranaceus | reverse complement strand
TATTAAGTTTAAAATTATAAATTTGGAAAGTAAAAAAAATGATATTCTGAATTAAAATTAGTGTATTTTAGTAAGGGTAAAAATGGAATAAAATGAAAATATGTGTCTAAATGGTATAAGGTGGGGGTACAAAAAATATGGGCCTTTATAGAATTATCAATTTCGGTCTAACTCAACGGCCGACACAATGGCCTAATATTTTAGGTTGAGTTGTGCTCGTTAAATAAAGACTTAAAAAACAACTAGGTCGACATGGCTCATAGATCGACTAGGCTAGGCTCGTTTTTTTAATAGATATTTTAATGCTTTCCTTTATTAAAAATTGTACTAGGTCAGATCAGCCTACAAATCCAATGTTTTCGGTTGTGCCGACTAGGGAAAAACAAGTCTATTACAGCCAAATCATACAAGGCACCGGCCCATGCGAATAATTGTCCAAAAAATGGCAATGTGTAAAATGGCTACTAGGTCTTGGAACCAAACAACTTAGAGCATCTCCAATGAGAGTACCTAATGAGTAGCTTAGCCATTAAAAAGTGATACGAATTAGGTACTCTCATTGTAGAAAAAATTAAAGTTAGTATCTATTAGGTATGATACCTCTACAAACACTCTCTCTCTCTCTCTCTCTCTCTCTCTCTCTCTCTCTCTCTCTCTCTCTCTCTCTCTCTCTCTCTCTCTCTCTCTCTCTCTCTCTCTCTCTCTCTCTCTCTCTCTCTCTCTCTCTCTCTCCTCTTTTAGCGGGTCTGTGTGTCTGTTTTTAATATTAAAAATGATGTGTATACTATTACTGAGATCCGTTTAGTAATTTGTCACTAATGGAAAAAAGACATTTTATATCGGTTAAAATTGACATTTCATATCGGTTCCTGAACCGATGCCGAAAAAGGAGATATAAAAAAAAGGGACATTTCATATCGGTTCCTGAACCGTTATGAAAAGTTTTTTTATATCGGTTATATACGCGAACCCATATGAAAAGTCAGTTTTCGCTTATATTTGACATCGGTTATATATGCGAATCGATATGAATACTATTTTTTAACATCGGTTTTCTTCCAGAACCGATATAAAATACTGGTTTTTAACATCAGGTGAATTAAGAACCGATATAAAAAGAGAAGTTTTTTTTTAAAAAAAAGTGGTTTTTGATCAGCATAATAAGATAGGTATATACTGTATAATCTCAAATATTATAATAATTAAAAGATGAAACATCACAATTTCAAATACATATTATCAAATCTAATTAGCACAACCTCAATTGTTTTCCATAACTATCCAAAATCCTCAGCACAAACTCAAATACATATTATCAAATCTAATCAGCACAATCTAACGTACATAGTCATAGCATATTATAAACACGTGCTTCGGTCCATGAACACACTGAGAACCTACAATTGGTTTCTGGAAACCCACAACACCAACAACTTGCATTGAATTCATTCCTCCCCGTGGTTGCTGCAAAGTAGATAGCTCCCATAGTACGACTCCAAAGCTATAAACTTGCATTGGATTCATTCCTCCCCATGGTTGCTGCAAAGTAGATAGCTCCCATAGTACGACTCCAAAGCTATAAACATCACACATAGATAAATGGTTCACCATTTATTAGCATCACTAAGACCAAGAAAGATTAAAAAAATGGTAAAGCCTATGAGAACATAGCTGTGAGATCATGTATAGAGGAGACAAAGAACAATTTTTTGCATAAAAACAAAAACCCCAAATCCATGAAATATCAACGAAAAAAAACTTGAAAATGCAGGCATTCTGTGAAGTAATATAAATGACAATTATTTGGAATATTTAAAGGAAGATGAAGAAGAGTTGGAAGGAACTGATCCTCTTAATGAACTCACTGTAAAAGACCAAGATCATATGACAGAAGACCCTGAAAGTGTGGAAGAAACTCCTGGAGTTTGGGATGAGGAAGTCAATCACATGCATAATTAATTGGTGTTGTGCCCTGCCCCTCCTAATTTGTTTTGATGATTGAGTTTAAAGATTTTTCATCAAATCATCAAACAACTACAAATACAAAACAACAACAACATCTTCAACAACATTTGGAGCTTACCCTCATTACTCTTCTATTATAAAAATAATACACAAAATTTAGAACGAGGCAAAAACAAAATAAATACCTAGAATGAGTTCAACATCTTCAACAAAGCCCATCCATAGCATCTCATTAGCTTCGTCGAGGACACGGAACTGTAGTAGGCTCAAATCAATATTTCCTCTCTTGATATGATCCTACAAAAAGAAAATCATTAAGTACACCAAGTAAAGCTTATTGTTTAACTTTGCTTTAACTGACAATCATGTCTATAAAAGAGCACATGTATCAAATGACTAATACTAAATCAATTGAAACTAATCTCAATGATAAGCTGTGTACATGAGTGAGGGTGACGCAGAGCTCGTGACGCAGAGATGGCGAAACTAAGTGACGGCGACGGCATTAAGAAAAGCATAACACGAATAATTAGGAATGCAATTTTGATGAAAACAAAATTTATTAGCATTAAGAAAGAATTTAGGAACAGGGGATAAGATAACCTTCCATCCTCACCCCAAAACAGCAGGAAAAAAAGAAGAACAACATAAGGTAAGTAAAGCTTTGCAATCTCATGCTTTTCAAAAAAAGGAAGCAGTACAAAATAACCATTATCAGATCTATGGACCACAAGGAAGCAAATTATAAGGCAGACCACTAAAGAGGCAACCACAAGAAATTGTCTTTGAAATTCTAGCATTCTTCTCCAATCACAGGGTAAAAGACAACGGATAAGAACATAACTTCACACCATTAGGAAAGTGATAGAACCAATACAAAACATAATAGTTTTTGGGACAATTTTCTGATATTATTACTGTAAAGTGTAAATAGAATTACAACCACTAGCAAACTGCACACTACATGCAATTGAAGAATACAAACAGAATCCTACTCCAAAAGCCTTAGTCTCTCCCTTACCACAAACCACTCACTAACAGAACCGCCTAATAGACACACCAAATGCATTTTGCATAATAACTAACTTACTAACTCTTATTACATAATAAGTTAATAATTAACATAATAGCTGCCACAAACAGCCTCTAATAGATAGTAACTGTCACCAACCAGCATTCAACTTCACCCTCGCCTCTTATAAACATTCTTTATAAGAGGTCTAACAGAAAGCTTTGGGTTCTACACTCCACATAAAATTTCTCTGACAACATATGAAAAAGTGCTCCATATTCTGTGAATAAATCTACCATTCACCAAAACTTATATTCCAGAATAGGAGCTGAGGGATAATGAAAAACCTGATTTCAACACAACAGAAGAAACCAAAAAAATCAATAAACTTCACCAGGCTTTAAAGTTTACCTTTTGTTATTGCCACTTATCAAAACCATTGACACAAAGTCCAGTTATTAACAGCAAACCTCAAACCCCACCTGCAGCATAAAGACTGACAAAACATAAAAATTAAGATATACTTAAAATATATAGCACTAAAAAAGTTTATCAAACTATAGCATGTACCAGTTCTCAAAACCTGCTTGGTGCATCATACGATTATATCAATTGCTTATATGTATATGACCAACAAATAAGTAAATGCACTTGGTTAAGCTGCTGAGGTAACCAACATAATCAGGAGTGTGCAAAGAAAACAATCTGCTACATAAGCGGCTTCATTGCAGAAGCCTTGCAAAAAATTGGCGTGCTCGTACAAAAAGCAATGAAAAAAAAAGATAATAACAAATTAACAATGTAATTTTTTTTCTGTTTTTTACCAATTATTCACTGAAAAAGTTTTTTTCTGTAAATTTTTTTACAAAACAATAATCAAATTTAAAGGGCGAAAATTCCTTCATCAAATGAGGGGGAAGGGGATCCTTAACTAAAACAAGGGTTAAAGAAAAAGAAGAGAAACATGAAGAAAAAAAAACTTTGGAATGAACCATTACCTCCACTGGTACCAGGGAGATTGTTTAGAGTCTTTCCTATGAGAGCAAGCCATTTTTTAGCAGGGCCATTGTCTTCTACCCCTAAGATATTACCAGCATTCAAGGAAACTATCTCTTGAAATCTGCAATATCCATAAAACAAAAAACGAAGTTACGAATCATCATTTCTGCTGTTTGGTTGCTGAGAAATTGTGAAGTGAAGAAATGAAAAACGAAAACCCAAATTCGGTTTCCAATTCCCAAATCACACAAACCCTAAAAAACGAAATCAAGAAGATGGGTGATGGAAGGAAAAGGGTTACCAAACTATCTCGCTCCGGTGAAGCCGCTCAGTGGTTTTGGTCGTGATCTTCCGTGGCCAATGGGAATGAGGGAATGCGAAGATGATTGAGAGGGAGCGAGTGGTAAGAAAGGGAAGACGTACCAGCAAGAGGAGGAGTAGTGCGCGCTGTGGCGACAGTGGGAGACGCAGCGCGAAGGGAGACACATCGGTGGTGCGCGCTGTGGCGACGGTGGTTCTCCGCGCAGCAAGAGTGAGAGACACAAACTGAGCAACGGAGGTGCGAACAGGTGGTGGAAGAGATGAGGGAGGTGCCAACGGTGGTGGAGGAGATGAGGGAGCGAACGGTGGTGGAACGTGGAAGAGATGAGGGAGCGACGGTGGTGGAACGCGTGGAAGAGAGGGAGAGAGCGAACAGAATGAGAGTACCCAGAGGGAGCGTATGTGAAAAGCCAATTTTTTAGTTTCTATAACGGGTGGTGTTTTGACCCGTTATGGAAGCCTTAATTTTTTTCACTTTCTATAACGGTTATCCATGGAACCGATATGAAAGATGGTTTGCACTTTCTATATCGGTTCCTGGTGAAAACTGATATAAAAATTGTAATTTTAATTACAAATCTGCCACCGCGTCATTTTTAACATCAGACCGTTTTTAACCGATATAAATAACAGTTATAAAAAGCATTTTTTCCACCGGTGTGTTTTGAGGTGTTGGATTGGAGGGATTGAGTGTTTATTAAGTACTAACAACTACAAAATTATAAATTAATAAGTGATTTGTACATGTACGACCCACTTAGAAACCTAAATTTGGGAAACTCTATCGTCGATGCTCTTCAAAGTCTGAGTACATTAAATTCAATTTCCTAGTTGATAACAATTGGTGTACGAATCTTCTCATTATAAAAAAACTATTGTACAAATTTTCTAGTATTCCATTCTTCATGCTAGCAGAGCCTTAACAACATTGTTCGTAATTATAAGACTCTTGTATAAGAGGAATTTAAACATGAGAGGGGAGTAAATCTGGACCGTAAAACAATGCATGGGTGATTGTGATTAAAATGCGGGTATTTATCATGTTGACGTTTTGCTTTAATCTCAACCGCTCATGATTTGATCTATGGTCATGATTGGTTCCTCTCACTCTCTCATTATAAAACTTCTCTCATAATATATGTTCCCTATATATATATATATATTAGTCTTTTTTAAAATATGTCCCTTATTAATACTAATAAGTTGCTTTAGTATATGAAAATTTAACATTGAATGCTTCTGTACATCATAAGTAATTTAATAATAGTCATACAAAAATTATACACATTAATTACACTAGAGTATTTTCTTGATATGCTAGCTTAAAAAGTGTTATAATTAAAGTTGTATATTAAGAAAGGGACAAATTCGTAAGTTCTGAAAACATTAATGCATGAATAATGGGTGAAATATATATATATATATATATATATATATATATATATATATATATATATATATATATATATATATATATATATATATATATTAATTTGGCTAAAGTGCTCTCGGGGTCCCTTATCTTTATTTAAAGTAACGAATTTGTCCTTTATGTTTTTTTTGTCCCAAATAAGTCATTTATCTTTCAAATTTTTGACACATAAATCCTTTTCCGTTAACAGTGCTGATTTATGTGTCAAAAAAAAGGATTTATGTGTTAAAAATTTGAAACATAAAGGACTGATTTGGGACAGAAAAGGATTTATGTGTCAAAAATTTAAAACATAAAGGACTGATTTGGGACAAAAAATAGATAAAGGACCAAATCGTTACTTTAAATAAAGATAAGGGACCCCGGAAGCACTTTAGCCTATTAATTTCAAACATGCATGGTAAACAGAAAATGTGATAATTTTCTTAAGGTTTGTTGTTATGGAAAACGAGTTGTCAAATTTAACCATTTGGCCGAGTCTAACAAGCCAAACACTAAAATAAGTTGGGCTAAGTCGGACCTGTTATTTTTTTTGTTTGTAAGACACTGAACTGACACACATTTATCCTATTTGGCTATGACACATGATACTTTTTTTCTTCTTTTTTTCTAAGAAGCTGTCTTGGATATACACATCAATTTCTCAAATTAAAGTACTAGGGTTCCTTTCATCTTCTTCATCTCTGAAATCCAGGCAGGCATCCCCATCTTCCTTTTTCCCTTACAATATATTGCAATGATAGACTCTCAAAAATCAACTTCTACTTCGGCGTAGTTCGATAAGGCCATTTCCTTTAGCATATGGAACTCCTCACCACATTCAATCCCTCAACAATTGTTCACGAATAACATACTGTGGATCTCTACGGTCATCACAGTCAATAAAAGCATAACCAGGTGGTCTTCACGCAACCACATTCTCCACTTTTATCAAAGTCAATAAAAGCATAACTCCGAAAAGATGTAATTCATCTTCAGAATCCCTCTGAGACTCTTGAATCCAAGTCACCTACATACATACGAGACATCGTTTCAGTCCTTACGAATAAAGCTGCTGAGAAAAACCTAGCAATACAAGCCTCCTTTGTTTGATCAACAAGCTTCTCTTCCGCTTAAGCCAAAATGATCTCACTTTCTTCCGCAACCACCTTCTCCACTCCAACCCATTACCCCTCATCCCTCAACACCTTCCACTGATGTCACCAACACCCCTGTGTTACTCCACAACCTCATGCAATGACCTCGGTGAGATGGACTGGATAGTGTGGGCTTTTCTAGGATTCTGATTTGGGATTATGGATTAGGGTTTCATTTTGCTAGTGATCTAGTGCGTCATTCCATTTAAGCATCATTAAATTAAATGAAAATGGATTAAATTATATGGAAAAACCACATATGACTTTTGTTAGACACATCAACAGATGACTAACAAAGTCACTAACGAAATGACTATGATGAAAAAATTAGTATTTTTTGGGAGTTTCTTTTAATTTTTTTTACGGGAACTAAAACTGAAGTACCCTGTTTTTACATGAACTAAAAATATATTTAAACCAATAGGAAATCTCAATTACTGAAGAGAAGATTCATGATCAACATGGCATACATATATACATAACATATCATACTTGATTTTCTTATTGGTGGTTAAGATTACTCACTTTAGTCTCCATCCACTAGTGAGAGCGCCAAATCCTAAATTTCACAACTATCTTTGTGGAGATTTCGTTTAAGGCAGAAGAAGGCATTCACACTTATTTGGGATAATACATATTGATTCATTAACCATATATTTGTCCTTCTTTTCCTTTTGAGGATGTTTTAGTACCTACTGTAGGGGGTTTCTAGGCTCACGTGGTTGGCTCCCTCCCTATGTTGGTTTCCAAGCGTGGCATTCACATATAAGGATAAATTTTCCCTTTCTACCTCGCCACCCATGTCGCTTTTTTTTTTAGATAAGCAAATGCTTCATTGAAAAAACAGAGCACAAAGCGTGCCCAGCCATTACAATGAAAAGGGGAGGGCCTCCTCAAAACCTCCTTTGCCAAAACCCTTTAGGGAAAAAGACTCAGGAAAGAAAAAGAGTACCTCGCACCTAATGTACAACAGTGAGACTAAGAAGTCCTAACCCATTGCTTCTCCCCCGACTAAGGTTACAAAGGAACGAAAATTATGATGAGAGTTATTACAACATTGCCAAACAGCCCATTGGGCACTGATACCAGTCCGACCAAGTCACCCTGCAGTTCCTTCCCCTCCTTGCCTTGAACCATGTCGCTGGTTAACTATGCCACTACAACATTTTTTTACTTTTAACCGCACTTGCCATCACCTTGGCTAAAAAAGGGTGGCCTAAACACAGAAGAGACAACGTTTTTACCAGTGTTGCCAATAAGATAAATATTAAGTCACATTTATGTTAATAGATTGTGAAGCCACATTTTGAAAATGTTAGACCAAGGTTGAATAGGCAATGCTAGTAAACGTGGGCTAAAAGAAAAGTTGTGTAGCCTTTTCTGTTTTATATAGATAAAGCTACAAAAACTGTTAGAGTAAAAGAAGTGGAATCTATCGTGGCATAATACTTTGAGCAAAAACTTTCATTCTAACCAAATTTTGACGAACCGATGATATGCACGTTGAAACACTATTAAAAAATTTTATCCCAAAATTTTTGCGTTTAGTATTCTGGTTTTTCCTTTGCAAATTAACCTGTGTGATGAGAATGTCCGATATACAGAGGTTCTGCGTCACAGACAGCTCTGCTTTCGGTCGTTAGCGGCGCGGCACCACTGTCATGACATAAAACGCCATCAACAACAAATTTTATCCCTATAAGTGAAAACTCTCTCTCTCTATCTCTCTCTCTCTCTCTCCAATATTTTGGAAGAGTTTCTTTCGTTGGCAATGGCGAATGAGTTGGAGAGGGAGTATGGGGACGCGAACGTGTTTTTTTTTTATATATCAGTGTAGTTATTTCGTAGTTGATTACTTTAGTTGATTAGTAGATTATAGTAGATAGTCGATTATCAATAAGAAATATTTGTTTTAAATATTAATTAGTAGTTTAAATAGTCATTAAGTCTTCTTGTTTTTTAGATAGTAGGTTTATAGTAGTCTTCAAAAATTTTAATTATCAATGACAAATATTAATCCTGTGTTTTTTATATATATCCATGGGGCTCAGATGCTGATCCGCCTCAGGCTCCCTTGTCTCTGTTTGGCTCCTTGCAGGTGGGTCGAAAGGGGGATCTTCGCTCTCCTTGCGCCAACAACATAGCGCCATCCTCTTCAGATCTGTCACGCGATGGCCTTCTTTTTCCAGAGGCGGCGGTGGATTCCTCTCGTAGCTCTCCTGGAGCGCCCGTGGGATCCAGCGGTCCTACTCTTGGAGCTCCAAACAACGGTGCTCATTCAGTGAGCAAGGTTCATTTGGATGTATCAGACGTACCTAAGTCCTCTGATGCTATTCGATCTGTGAGTGGTGTTAAAAGGAAACCTTTTTCTGAAGCGCTGAAATGTATCACTCAAACCCCTAAATCTTTTGCAGATCTCGATTACAGTAAACAACCGAAACCCTGTTTAAAAGGGATGTTCTTGCTGTTAAAATTTCTGAAGATGAATATCAGGCTAGTATTGCTGAATGCGTCAATCTATTACATGGTAGAATTATTTTGTCCAAAGGAGATAAACCTTATCAGATTAAAGAATCAAAGGAAAAATTGTCTTATATGTGGAATATTTCTTCTGATTGGTCTCTGGTTTCGCTTGGTAAGGGATTCTTTGAATTCTCTTTTGTATCCAATGATGATTTTAGGCGTGTTTGGTCGCTTGGGTCTCGTAATCTCCATCCTGGTGTGCTGCATTTGTTTGCCTGGAGGCCTGATTTTGACCCTCTTTCTGCAAAACAAACCAATGCTCAGTGTTGGGTTAGACTCCATGGTCTTTCCCGGGAATATTGGAGGTCAAAAATTTTGTTTGAGATTAGTGGTAGCCTAGGAGCTCCTATTGCCTTGGATGAAGCCACTATGAAGAGGACTTTTGGTCATTTTGCTAGAGTTCTTATTGATGTTGATTTCTCTGAGAAGCTGCATGATCAGTTGTTAGTAGAAAGAGAGGGATACACCTTTCTCATCAGGGTGGAATATGAGAGTGTACCGTTGTTTTGCAACTCTTGTCAATGTATTGGTCATTCTATCCAGAATTGTAAGTTACCTAAAAACGCGGAGATGACTCAAGGTGGCAAGATTCAGCCTCGAAAGGTGAATCACGTCCCTAGTAAACCATCTCTTCGGTTTGTGCAAAAGAAGGATAATGGGAAGAAAGTCACTACAATAGTGTGGTTTTGGTGATGGAAGAAAATGCCCCCGATCGTTTCTTGGGTTTTGACAGCATTGTTATCACGCCTGAAGAGATGGCTGGGGGTCATGCTATTGGTGAAGCACACGCCACCAAGTCTCCCACGACTAGGCTGGATTCTGATGCTTCCTCCGCGGTGGAGGCAACTGTTTTATGTAAAAATTGGGAAGATATCTCAGATGATGAGGTTGTCTCTAATTCTCAAGCAACAATGAACCTCTTTCCGAAGGCCAAAGTGTCGATTGTCGATTCAGCCTTGAATCCGGCAGTTGAAGCTGACATGAAAATTTTAAGAAGGTTTCGGGGGGAGTCGATAGATGATGTTGGCGATCCGGTGATTCCGGATTCAGCTGAGAGGTACACTAAACCGGTTATGACCAAGCAACAAAGGAAGAAATTGAGGCAGAAAAATGGTCTTGTTGTTGGATACAACACTCGGTCCAAAGCTAGCTCAGTCTCTGTCTCATTTTGATCTGATGTAGTTTTTTATAAACCATTTATTTGGTCTGTTTTTCCTGCTTTTGGTTGGTTGGTTTTTGGGAGCCTTAGCCTAGGTCTCCCTTTCTCTACTTTTTCTAGTTTATTCTGGCCTTGGGTTTTGGTCTGGTCCCCTCTTGGTTTTATGTATTTCTTTTTCTCTTTCTAATAGTTTTTTCTTTGCTTAAAAAAGAGAGGTGATAGTAGATTATCAATACGAGTTTAAATAGATTACGGAGAGAAAAATATTTAAAATTTTACGGCGATAAATTTTTCCAAAAAGGTGATAGTTTTTGTTTTTGTTTTTTAGTGTGACTCATTTACATTTTTATAGGTAATTTTAGTAGAGCTGTGTTTTGTATAAATTTAGAAATTTAGTTAAAAACCTAAAGTGGAGTCATAAGAGAAAGAAAAGAATTGTTTGCGGGAAAAGTAAAAGTAAAGTAAAAAGAAAAAAGGAAGAAAGGGAGTGTAAGAAAAGTGAAAATGAGGAAAGAGAGTGTAAATAGAAAGAGAAAAAAAGAAAGAAAGAGAGTGTAAGAAGAAAAAGAAAAAAGAGAGGGTAATGACATTTTTACCCTTAGATTAGATATGTGTCTCGTTAATAAGAGATCCAAATTGGTAATTTTATAGGAGGTTTGTTTGTAGAAATAGATTTTTATCCCGTGTTTTTTTATGTATCAATGACAATTATTTGTCCCTTTTTAGGTATTAGTGACAAATATTTGTCACATGTGTTTTAAATATTAATCAGTTTAAATAGTCATTAACCCTTCTTGTTTTTTAGATAATAGGTTTATATATCAAAAATTATAGTTATCAATCTCAAATATTAATCCCGTGTTTTTTTTATATATCACTGCAGTTATCCCGTGTTTTTTTATATATCGGTGCAGTTATCTCATAGTTGATTATTTTAGTTGATTAGTAGATTATCAATAAGAAATATTTGTTTTAAATATTAATTAGTAGTTTAAATAGTCATTAAGTCTTCTTGTTTTTTAGATAGTAGGTTTATAGTAGTCTTCAAAAATTTTAATTATCAATGAAAAATTAATTCTGTGTTTTTTTTTATATATCAGTGAAGTTATCCCGTGTTTTTTTAAATATCATTGCAGTAATCTCGTAGTTTCAATTGATTAGTAGATTATAGTAGATAGTAAAAGCTAGATAATAGATTATCAATAAGAGGTGATAGTAGATTATCAATAAGTGTGTATACAGATTACGAAGAGAAAAATTAAAATTTTACGGTGATAAATTTTTCCAAAAAGGTGATAGTTTTTTTTTGTTTTTTAGTGTGACTCATTTACATTTTTATAGGTAATTTTAGTAGAGTTGGATTTGTAAAAATTTTGAAATTTAGTTAAAAAAACTAAAGTAAAGTGATAAGAGAAAGAAAAGAATTGTTTATGGGAAAAATAAAAGTAAAGTAAAAATAAAAAAAGGAAAGAAAGAGAGTGTAAGAGAAAAGTGAAAAGGAGAAAAAAAATAAAGAGACAATAAGAAGAAAAAGAAAGAAAGAGGGGATAATGACATTTTTACCTTTAGATTAGATATGTGTGTTGTTAATAAGAGATCCAAATTGGTAATTTCATATGAGGTTTGTTTGTATAAATAGATTAGTTTAAATAGTCATTAAGCATTCTTGTTTGTTAGATAATAGGTTTATTGTCTTCAAAAATTATAATTATCAGTGACAAATATTAATCCCGTGTTTTTTATATATATCAGTGCAGTTATCCCGTGTTTTTTTATATATCAGTGCAGTTATCTCGTAGTTGATTATTTTAGTTGATTAGTAGATTATAGTAGATAGTAAAACGTAGATAGTAGATTATCAAAAAAAAATATTTTTTATATATTAATTAGTAGTTTAAATAGTCATTAAGTCTTCTTGTTTTTTAGATAGTAGGTTTATAGTAGTCTTCAAAAATTTTAATTATCATTGACAAATATTAATCCTGTATTTTTTTATATATCAGTGAAGTTATCCCGTGTTTTTTTATATATCATTGCAGTTATCTCGTAGTTTCAATTGTTTAGTAGATTATAGTAGATAGTAAAAGCTAGATAGTAGATTACCAATAAGAGGTGATAGTTGATTATCAATAAGAGTGTAAATAGATTTCGGAGAGAAAAATTAAAATTTTACGGTGATAAATTTTTTCAAAAAGGTGACAGTTTTTTTTTTGGTATGACTCATTTACATTTTTATAGGTAATTTTAGTAGAGTTGTCTTTGTATAAATTTAGAAATTTAGTTAAAAAAAATAAAGTGAAGTGATAAGAGAAAGAGAAGAATTGTTTACGAGAAAAGTAAAAGTAAAGTAAAAAGACAAAAGGAAGAAAGAGAGTGTTAGGGAAAAGTGAAAAGGAGGAAAAGAGAGTGTAGGAAGAAATAGAAAAAAAGAAAGAGAGAGAGGGTAATGACATTTTTACCCTTAGATTAGATATTGTGTCTTGTTAATAAGAGATCCAAATTGGTAATTTCATACGAGTTTTGTTTGTATAAATAGATCAGTTTAAATAGTCATTAAGTCTTCTTGTTTTTTAGATAATAGGTTTATAGTAGTCTTCAAAAATTATAATTATCAGTGACAAATATTAATCCTGTGCTTTTGTTTTATATATCATTGCAGTTATCCCATGTTTTTTTATATATCAGTGCAGTTATCTCGTAGTTAATTATTTTTGTTGGTTAGTAAATTATAGTAAATAGTAAAAGTTAGATAGTAGATTATTAAAAAGAAATATTTGTTTTAAATATTAATTAGTATTTTAAATAGTCATTAAGTCTTCTTGTTTTTTAGATAGTAGGTTTATAGTAGTCTTCAAAAATTTTAATTATCAATGACAAATATTAATTCTGTGTTTTTTATATATAAGTGAAGTTATCCCGTGTTTTTTTTTAAATATCATTGCAGTTATCTCGTAGTTTCAATTGATTAGTAGATTATAGTAGATAGTAAAAGCTAGATAATAGATTATCAATAAGAGGCGATAGTAGATTATCAATAAGTGTGTAAACAGATTACAGAGAGAAAAATTAAAATTTTACGGTGATAAATTTTTCCAAAAAGGTGATAGCTTTTTTTTTGTTTTTTAGTGTGACTCATTTACATTTTTATAGGTAATTTTAGTAGAGTTGGATTTGTATAAATTTAGAAATTTAGTTAAAAAAACTAAAGTAAAGTGATAAGAGAAAGAAAAGAATTGTTTATGGGAAAAGTAAAGGTAAAGTAAAAAGAAAAAAAGGAAGAAAGAGAGTGTAAGAGAAAAGTTAAAAGGAGGAAAGAGAGTGCAAGAAGAAAGAGAAAAAAAATAAAGAAAGAGACGATAAAAAGAAAAAGAAAGAAAGAGGGGGTAATGGCATTTTTACCTTTAGATTAGATATGTGTGTTGTTAATAAGAGATCCAAATTGGTAATTTCATATGAGATTTGTCTGTACAAATAGATTAGTTTAAATAGTCATTAAACCTTCTTGTTTTTTAGATAATAGGTTTATTGTCTTCAAAAATTATAATTATCAATGGCAAATATTAATCCCGTGTTTTTTTTATATATATCAGTGCAGTTATCCCGTGTTTTCTTTATATATCAGTGTAGTTATTTCGTAGTTGATTATTTTAGTTGATTAGTATATTATAGTAGATAGTAGAAGTTAGATAGTAGATTATCAATAAAAAATATTTTTTATATATTAATTAGTAGTTTAAATAGTCATTAAGTCTTCTTGTTTTTTAGATAGTAGGTTTATAGTAGTCTTGAAACTTTTTAATTATCAATGACAAATATTAATCCTGTGTGCTTTTTATATATCAGTGAAGTTATCACGTGTTTTTTATATATCATCGCAGTTATTTCGTAGTTTCAGTTGATTAGTAGATTATAGTAGATAGTAAAAGCTAGATAGTAGATTATCAATAATGTTACCAAGTGGCTTCAGTCTCAAGAGGGGGGGTGAATTGAGATTTAAAACTTTTCAGATCTTTCGAAAACGTTTTTCCCCTTTTCAATGACTTAGATCAATTTTCGCGCAGGTTAAGTGGAAGCGAAGGAATTAGAATATAAAGCAGTAAAGTAGAATAACAGTAAAGCAGGAAAGCAGTAAAGCACGCAGAGATTTATCCTGGTTCGGTCACCTCCTAGTGACCTACGTCCAGTCCTCACACCCTTGTGAGATTTTCCACTAACCAAAACAACAAGGCTTACAGGTGCCTTGGAAAACCTTTACAGACTCAGGCACTCTCCTCCTAGGATACCCCACCTATGGAGAGCCCTCAAATCTAACAATACAATAACAAGAGATACCCCACCCCTGTTACAACAACTGCCCTAGAAAGATACCCCACTTCCTAGTACATGCAGCTACCCCTAGAGAGATACCCCACTCTCTAGTACAAATTATAACAGCAATATAACAGTAATGTAAATACAGAAATACCTCTTAGTGTAGGCAGATATTACAACTTGAAGGACACAACCCCAACTAACTCTTAACGTAGGATCAGCTCTTGACGGACCAGCGGTGCGAGAAGAACACAAATAAAATATAAGAGTTTTTCAGAAATGATAGATCGTGAGAATGGGTTGGTTGTCAAATGGAGGTGGTGAAGCCTCTATTTATAGATTTTGAAAATCCAGATCTCACGTTGAAAATGTTTAAAGGAATCGATTCTTTGTTAATTGGAATGGATCTAGGAATCGATTCATTTGCTTGATCTGATCTAGGAATCGATTCTGATTTGTTTGTAAAATGGATGTAATCGATTCTTAGGATCTCCGGGAGGCTAGGAATCGATTCTTCACTAAGTTAAAATATGTAGGAATCGATTTTCAGCTTGCCTGAGACAAGTGGGAATCGATTCTCAGTTATTTGCAAAAGATTGGGAATCGATTCTTCCCTTAAAAAATATTTGGCTCAGAAATCGATTTATGTACTGAAGGACATGACCTGACAATCGATTTCTACCTTTTCTATTTTACCTGAAAATCGATTTTGATATTTGTTTATGCATGAGAAAAATCGATTTTGTTATTTAAAAGGTGATAAGAATGTTTACGTAAATATGCATGCACCTTTAGAAAAACGTGTGAGTGTGTGAGACTTGAGATACGAGCTGACCTTCGAAAAGAGCTTACACAATTCCTAAGACTCACCCAAACCCTAAGGACTACCCTTATATTTAAGGACAACCTTTAGACTTTAATCTTCAATTGTTGGGCTTGATTGTCTTGGATTGACTTTGATGCTTTGTTATTTTTATTCTCTTCGGCCATTACCTTTGGCTTTTAGATCACTCTTACTTTGATCGCCTTGATCTTTTTCATCCTCAGACCTTCTCTAATCTTTTTCATCATCAAAACTAAACCTGCAATATTAGATTACCTGCAACGCAAGGTATCCACATTCTCCCCCTTTTTGATGATGACAAAACATTAACTCATCTCAAGGTGGGAGGTTAGTACAAACAGATAATATATATATATATATATATATATATATATATATATATATGATGCTCCCCCTATCATGATGCTCCCCCTGACTTGTTGACTAGATGCATAATATGCAAGTTCTATATGCTCATTCTATATACTCATATGCACCCCTATATTTCTCTCCCCCTTTTTGTCATGATCAAAGAGGGTCAATATATGATAAAGTTTGCGAATCGAATGTCACAGCTATTTGACAAGGTAAAAGAGCCGTTGCTGATTTGTAAGTGATCATCAAAACTTGAAGAAAAACATATTTGAGACCATGAAGAGAATATTTTATCAAACACAGGTAAAAGCTAATTATGAGTCTCAAAAATCTGTGAAGCAGTTGTTTTAAGCTTTATACATTTCATGCTGCTTAGTTTGAAAGTTGGTGATGGCAGCCAGAGTATGGGAGAAAAATTATTTTAGGTAAACAGCGATTGTGAGCATGTATTTTTCGAAAAATACCAGTGCTAGCAGTTCATTGTAAAATAGATTTCAGGAAAAAAATAGCACTTTAACTGCAGAAATTCACAAGTCACAATTTCACTTAAATTCACATTTCTTTAAAAAATCACTTTGAAAAACATTTAATTGAAACCTCATTTGAATAAGTGAAGAACCAGGTTTTCTTTTGCAATGGATTTGTGAAAAATATCAACTAGCTGATTTTGACGATTCAACTAATTCAATCACACTATCGCCTTTCTAACCATAACCTCTAAGAAGGTGATGTATAATTTCTATATGATCAGTCCTAGAGGGTTGACCAGAATACTTTTGTTGATTCCTGTTACTCTAATCATGCCTTATAGATATTGTTCTTAATGATGCATGAAATTAGTCTCTGTTTCACTAGTCACATATTTGACTTAATAAACTATTTTTAAGCACATTTTCAAAATAGAGGTGAATAAAAATTTTAACCAATCTGACCTTTACCGGTGATTCTTCCTCTATTTATCACAAGTCACATGACGGATTTTTCCAGGGGTGAGTGTTAAGAACTTTATTGCGTCTCCGGTCATGCGCTTCGAGTCTTTGCTGTCAAGGTATCAATCTGCCCCCATACCTTGAAGCATACCTGCAAAGATCTAAAACAAGGTTCTCGGTACCCAAATCTCTTTGGGTCCTTGTGGGTTAGTGTTTGGTATGGTTCCTTTGGGAACCCACACCTTTTTCATATTTTGTTTACCTCTTACCCTGCAAACAGAAGCTGTATGTCCAGGTTTACCACAATAATAACATGAAATATAAGGTCTAGTGGAAAATTTTGGTTTATAATGAACATGCCTTTCTATGGGTTTGTTTCTAGGGAATCTATGATGCACATTTTGTAAACTAGACAATTTCCCAACAGTCCATTCCAGTTCATGAATTTTCTTTTCAGATTCAACACATTTATCACAAGTATAATTTTCTTTAAAGCATGCAAGGCTATCATTTTCTTTTCTAAGCTCTGACTTTTCTTTAGTTAAAGCAGTAACAGCATTTTCAAGATGAGTGATAACTTTCTTAGATTTATCTAATGCTTTAGCTAGTTTTAAGGATTTATCATGCAATTCAGTAAATGCTTCATATAATTCATCATAGGCATCTTGTAAAGATTCAGAGTTAGAATATACCTCAGTTTCACTTTCGCTGTCGTGGTCGGCCATGAGAGCAACTTGAGCTTTTTCATTTTCTGAATTATCTGATGAGTTCATGTCATTGTCTTCCCAAGCTATGTAGGCTTTTCTACCATTGTTTCGTTTGGACCCCTTTTTCTTGAACTTTGACAATTTTCTTTCTAAGTTCGGGCACTTCATCGTCAGGTGTCCGGATTTACCACATTCATAGCAAGTTGGAGGACTTGAGAAGTTTTCTTTGCTTGAGCCTCTTTTGGTTGGAGAATTCTTTTTGAGAGATCTTTCCCTTCTCATGAACTTTTTGAATTTACTAACCATTAGTTCCATCACTACAACAAAATAGGAAAGCGGCGGCGGTTTTAAAAGCTTACTGCGGCGGTTTTAACCGCTGCCAAATACCCCTCGCGGCGGTTCCAAAACCGCTGCAGTTACCTCCGCCGCGAGGGAACTCTGCGGCGGTTTTGGCAACCGCTGGAATAACCGCCTGGAGGGGTATGTAGCGGCGGTTTACGCGGCGGTTGGGGGTTTGCGGCGGTTCAAAACCGCCGCTAAACTGTCGGTTAATTTCCCATATATCTGCAGCGGTTTTGAGGCATTTGGCGGCGGTTTGCGTTTAGCGGCGGTTTTGAAGATGTTTGCAGCGGTTCAGAAGCGCCACTAAACCATTTATGTGATGGTATATTCCTTGCTTATATACAGCGATTCCAGGGATGTCTGCGGTGGTTCAAAACCTGAGGACGAAACTGCTTTTAGCTTTAAAGGCTCAAATAAGTTGTTCTTATTTATAACAACTTTTTCTCAAATTATTTAAAAACATAAAATTATAAACTTACATAAATAATTAAAAAAGTTCATTCATTCATACTTAAATAAAAAACACAATAATATCAAAAGATAGTGTTGTCTCAAAATATCAAAAGATATGTGGTTTAGGAGTATAAAATTCCCCAATATAAGAAGATGTTTTTCAACATTACTAGTTAATAACAAATCCTAAATCTAAAGAGTAGATGTTGGTCCATGATGTGTTGGGGCGTGACTAGCAGATGAAGACCGCATTGCTTCAGCAGGTGAATGTAAATTGGCAGCCTGAAATTAAACAAAAATAAAGTTATGAAGTTACCAATTATCAAATCTACCAAGTCAATAAGAAATTTACATCGAAGATCTATCATAATAATACAAGCATATTCCGCTATTCCGCTAGTAACTATGCAGTAACACAGCTTCAATTCCAATCAGTAACTATGCAGCAACATACTCCTAGACAGTGTAACAATACAAACTAAATGGTGCAGCAACATACTCCTAGATCTGTAACAATTAAGTATTCCAATCTATAACTATACTGCTAACGTGTGCAGCAACATACTCCTAGATCTGTGCACACTCTAACAAACTTATAACAGAATTATCTTGCTGATTGTAGCAATACAAAGGCAACAATTAAGTATTCAACAACAATTAAGTATTCAACTAATATAGTAAGCTGAACCTAACTATCTACTCTTACAGACAGTAACTATGCAGTAACACAGTTTAATTTTCAGTGAAATTAACACAGTACTATGCAGTAACACAGCTTCAATTCCAATCTTCCACAGAGACATCAAACCCAGCAACATACTCCTAGACAGTAACTACAAGTTGATAAGACAGGAACTCCTAAACCCAGCAACTCGACAGTGACTGCTTTTTCTTCTAATAAAAGAGAACTTATGATAAAGAAGCTTAAGTATTTGATAGATTCAACTTGATATTAACCCAGTACTATGCAGTAAACCCAGCAACATACTCCTAGACAGTAACTATGCAGTAACACAGCTTCAATTCCAATCAGTAACTATGCAGCAACATACTCCTAGACAGTGTAACAATACAAAGGCAACAATTAATACAAAGGCAGCTTCAATACAAAGGCAACAATACAAAGGCAGTGTAACAATACAAAGGCAGTGTAACAATTAATACAAAGGCAGCTTCAATTAATACTCCTAGACAGTGTAACAATACAAAGGCAACAATTAATACAAAGGCAGCTTCAATTCAAAGGTAACAATACAAAGGCAGTGTAACAATTAATACAAAGGCAGCTTCAATTAATACTCCTAGACAGTGTAACAATACAAAGGTAACAAAGACAGTGTAACAATACAAAGGCAGCTTCAATTCCAATCAATTCCAATCTTCCACAGAGACATCAAACCCAGCAACATACTCCTAGACAGTAACTACAAGTTGATAAGACAGGAACTCCTAAACCCAGCAACTCGACAGTGTCTGCTTTTTCTTCTAATAAAAGAGAACTTATGATAAAGAAGCTTAAGTTTCTGAATTATAATTTTTGCTGAACTATAATCATTCATTGATTAATATGTTCTGATTAATATGTTCTGTACACAGATTCAGAGCTAAAAGTTTAACAAGAACTTGAAAAACAACAAAATAAAATTTAAATTAAGATTTGCTTACTAAAGCAAATTTACAAAAGACTACAAAATACTAAATATTTAGCTCCTTGACAGTAAAATGTAACAGTAACTATATGAGATGTAAGTTCTGAACCAACTGAACCCCTTATTGGCTACTATATCCAATAAATGATACTAAATACTAAATTAAGTTTAACAGTAACTATGCAGTGTAAAATGTAACAGAGTTCTAAATGTAACAGGTTAGTACCTCATCAAATCTAGTCGGACATTGACCACGAGCTTGCTGCATTAGAAAAGCTACTTGTTCCTCTAAAGTTCGAACTTTAGCTACTTCTCCCTCTAAAGCTTCAACTCTTGCATTACTCGCTTGCAATTCCAACTTTAGCCTATCATAGTCAGCCGTTGTGGGACCACCTGATGAAATGGTCGAGCTCCCGTTATGAGAATTAGATGATAGGTATTGAGTAGGGGTTGGGCCAAATCCCATGCCACGCATACGTCCGGGGTGCTCTTTCCCACATACTTGAATATAAATATCTTCGCCAGAAGATGTCTCATCTACTTTGTCCAACAAATCCTACACAAAGTTAACCAACATTCAGTTGAACACATAAATGTTAAATATATAATTATCCTTAACTTTCAATAAAAATAGAAATAAATAACGATTATACTCACACTCTTTTGTCTAGCCTCTTCATTGACAAATGATCCATCTTTTTTTTTGTGTGCGATGGAATACATCTTTGCTCGACCAAAAGGCTTCCCAGTTTTAGTTTCCTAACAAATTAAAAGTGAGAAAACACGATAAGTTCATTATGGTCACAATTGGCTTTTATTACCAATGTTGGTAAACTTAAAGAAAGAAATACCAATTCATGTCTTGTCCTAGCAATTGTTTTTGACCCAAGTGTATGAGGAGTTGTTTGCTTAGCCCTATTTGTCGTGTTTATTTCACAAATTTCCTGCATTATTAAATAAAACAATTAGTAAATGATTAATCTTATCACAACATTCTCAACACATCATATATTACCTGAGTTTCAGGCTTCAAGCGATATTCCAAAAAAGCTGCCCATTGTTCTACACGGATGCCATCAGGGCGAAACTCAAGATTTTGTTCCCAGCTACGAGTTTCATCATAAAAATCACTAAACAGCCGACAACGAGTGTCTTTCCATTTCTTTCCTATATTCCCCAATATCCATTTCTTGCGACAATCGTCAATTAGGAATACTTTCTACAATAGGCAAATTAAGTTTTAGTAAGCTATATGTATATATATATATATATATATATATATATATATATAAATGCATTATGTTATATTTATAGTTCATACCTTTATCATCTTGTCCCACACGTTATCCTTGGCTTTCTGTGGAACCTTTGGCCATTTTTCATAATTGATAGCGAAGATATCATAGCTAGCCGCAAGAAATCCTAAATAACCCCCTAAAAGACCAGCAGCATGTCCAATTGGTTGACCCTCTCGATTCCAATCTAGGATCACTTTCTTCTCATCAGGAAACGAAAACAAGTCCTGAACTCTTAGACGATCTTCTTTAGGCTCTCCATCCCCAACTGAATATAAAATAAAATAAATGAAAGTTAAAATTTGTATCTCATTAGAAATTATTAATTAATCCAAACTAATAAAGAAGTAAATTGCATACCAATGACATTAACCGGCCAATATTTAGTGGGCTTTTTCGTGTCAGTGGGGAAAAAACTGTCATCGTCAATGTCAAAGTCAAGAGATGGGTCAATATCACCAAGAGGCTCACTTTGTGGTGATAGGTGAGATCCACTTTGATTCATATTTGGAGCATTCTCTGGAACTTGAACAGGTGCGGACTGAGTTCTGGGAGTAAACCTCTTTCTCCTAGTCATTGCTGCAAAACCATATTTAGATAATGAGAGTATGTTTTAGACAAATTGTGAAGGAAAAAAAACACATAACTAGCAAAAAAAAGGTACATATATTTTATTGAAGATGAACTTCTGTTGAAAGCATATTGCGATTCAGAAACAGAGACATAAATAAAATGTTCAACCATTTGAAGAAAATAATCATAATAATAATAATAACAACACAACATTACAAAACAATGTCTAGAAATTTTACCAGTGCTTGTTACATATCCATGTTGTCATTACAATCATCAACATTTTCATTCAATGTTGATGTTGGAGGATCATCATCTATATCAGCTCTTGCTAATTGTATGTTTGGTGTATCATCAGGAAACATTTGTTCTAAGTTTTGTGTTTCATGAAGCCCATTAGACATCATTATCTCTTCGTCATCTTCTCCCATGTCATACAAGTCTCTTGGCTTCAAATGAATAGGTATGCTCCATCCCTTTTCTTTCTCATCATCTACATAGTAAACCATTTGGGCTTCCGATGCTTTGATATATGGCTCATCACTTTCATGGACACCAGTATCTCTTAACCTCAAAAGATTGATTGAGGTAAAACCCAAATTATCTTTTTTCATGCCTCTAGAGGTAGTGGTATTAGCCCATTGACATTTAAATAAAGTAACTGTAAATACACCATTATAGCTAACCTCAATGATGTCTATTAATTTACCATAGTAAGCTACCCCTCCAAACCTCATTTGGGTATCGCGGTTACTTGAATAACTTCTAGTTCCAAATGTGCAAAAAACCCCACTATTTTGAGTTTTTAATCTTTCATCTCGTTCCAAGGTTCGAAATTTATATCCGTTGACATTATATGCAGTGAATCTTCTAGCTTTGTCAATTGGACCTCTAGCAAGCCAAAGAAGAACATCTTTATCTGGTTCAACAAGATTGTCCATCTCTTTAAAAATCTGAAATTAGAATTCTGTTGTGTTAGTGACATGCATATTACCAATACACGTGCAATATACACATGGCATCGAGTGAATTTTTGCTTACATGATTAGAGAACCAACTAACGAACTCTTTATGGACCTTCTTGTCTATCTCATTAGCACTCCTTGTGCGATTCCTTAGTTGTCTCCGGACAATTTCTCTATATTCCCTATATAGATTAAAGTTAATAGACGCACTAAAGGATAATCTAGGTACTTAAATTTCATCAAGTACTTACTGGAGATAGCGATCAACTGCAGAGCAGTTGGTTAGCACATGTCGGTGAGCTTGTAATTTTTCAGTGGATGTAAGAGTGAAGTGTGAACAAGCACCAACATGTTTTCCTTCTCGCGGGAACAGTTCGTCTTTTCGAGTTTTAGGTTGTATGTCACTGGGTTCATCATCTACACGACCAGCTCGATTCCATCTTGTCTCAATATTATCAAGATACCTTGAACAAAATGTTAAGATCTCTTGCATTAGGTATCCTTCTGCTATAGAGCCTTCTGGTCGCGCCCTGTTACGCACATATGATTTTAATGATCCTAAGTACCTATCAAATCATAACAACGATTTTTATTAATATAATCATCCAAATCATTATTTGATTTAAAATGACAGGAAACTTACCTCTCAATAGGATACATCCATCGATAATGTACCGGGCCTCCAAGCTTAGCTTCTTCAACAAGATGAACAATTAGGTGAACCATCACGGTGAAGAATGAAGGGGGAAATAACATTTCCATGTGGCATAAAGTGAGCACAACATCATGTTGCATTTTGTCTAAAGTTGAAACGCTCAACACTTTATCACATAGTTGCCTAAAGAATGAGCACAATTCATTTAAAACTGTCGATACCTCTTTAGGCAATCCTACTCGCATGGCTAGCGGTAGAAATTGCTCTATTAATACATGACAGTCATGACTTTTTAGCATCCCATTCAGCCGAAGGTTGTCCACATCAATGCACCTAGAAAAGTTGCTCGAATAACCATCTGGCACAGCGATATTTTTTAAAGTTCTTAAAAAAGACTTCTCTACTTGTTTAGTCATTGTATAAATTGCTAGAGGATACTTTCCATTTTCATCTGGCCAAAGATCATGCCTAAAGCCCATTGATTGTAGGTCTCTTCGAGCACCAATGTGATCTTTTGACTTTGCACTATCATTTAGTATGGTATAAATAATATTGTCGCACACATTTTTCTCAATATGCATAACATCAAGATTATGACGTAACAAATTATGCTCCCAATACGGAAGCTCAAAAAGTATACTTTTCTTTTTCCACTGTTGAGTACCATCTTGCGAGGTACGTCCATCACCACGTGATCTTTTTCCCCTTCCACTTGTTTCAGCAGTTTGACCAAAGGTGACATTGATATTCTTAACTTGTTCAAGGATTTCAGAACCAGATAAAAGTTTAGGTGGATTGCGCATATCTTGTTCTCCATTAAACCGAATCCTATTCAGCCTAAATCTGTGTCTGCGATCAAGAAAACGACGGTGACCCATAAAACACCACTTCCTACTATGTGGCAAGCGGCAAGGAATAGAGTCAAAGTTACAAGTTGGACAAGCTCGTCCGGTATATGTGTTCCACCCAGAGAGAGTTCCCAACCCAGGAAAGTCACTAATCGTCCACATCAAAGCTGCGTGCAATTTGAACATCTCTCGAGTTGAAGCATCATAAGCATCTACACCGTCGTGCCATAACTCCTTAAGCTCTTTAACTAGAGGTTGCATGTAAACATCTATATTATTTCCAGGCATTTTTTTACCAGGAATTATCGTTGAAAGGATAAATGATGTCGACTTCATACAGACCCATGGTGGGGTGTTGTAAGGTATGAGAATAATTGGCCAAATGCTGTAACTTGTACTTAAATTACCAAATGGATTAAAACCATCAGTAGCTAATCCAAGGCGAACATTGCGTGGATCTGATGCAAATGACATGTTTGTTGAATCAAATGTCTTCCAAGCCATTGAATCTCTTGGATGTCTCATCATGCCATCATTGTTATTATCAACAGCATGCCATCTCATATCCTCAGCTGTCTTTGAAGACAAAAACAATCTCTGCAAGCGCGGTTTAAGAGGAAAGTAACGAAGAACTTTTGCAGGCACCTTCTTCTTACCATTTCCATCATTGGACGCCTCAACCTCACCATCTTTTGTCCTGGATTTCCATCTGCCCTTGTTACATACTTTACATGTTTGCCTATATTCATCTTCACCCCAATACAACATACAATCATTTGGACATGCATGTATCTTTTCAC
The DNA here is from genome assembly GCA_039519185.1 of Astragalus membranaceus. Taxonomy (NCBI): domain Eukaryota; kingdom Viridiplantae; phylum Streptophyta; class Magnoliopsida; order Fabales; family Fabaceae; genus Astragalus; species Astragalus membranaceus. The sequence goes on along the minus strand of CM076846.1, from coordinate 153,408,633 downwards.
AATCCAAACCAAGCTTCGATATAGTTTTCTTTGTCTCATAGAATGAACTTGGAATTTTTGCATGCTCAAATGCATCATTTAGTAGTTCTAAGATCATTGTCATAGCCTTATCGGTCATCCCACAAAGTCATTTGATATGATACAACTTCACTATAAAAGCAAGTTTAGAATACTTTTTGCACCCTTCATACAATGGCTGTTCTCCATCCCTAGCTAATTCATAAAATTCTCTAGCTTCCCTCCCTTCTTGAGTTACATTTGGAGTCACTCTTTCACCTTGTGCGGTGTCTTCATTAGTATCATTTGCAAGATTCCTATCAACTCCAAAAGCATCGTTAATGATGTTCTGAATTGGATCTTGAACGACCACAGTATCTTGTGCCGCATTTGGTACATTTCCACTTGCAATATTACTAGTATGTCCTTGGTCAGACTCCCCATGAAATAACCAAGTGGTGTATCCTCTTGGGAACGGTTTACAAACTAAATGGTCGTACACATCTTGCGTAGTTTGGCGTCTTCTAAAGCCACACAAGGAACAAGGACATTTTATTTTTCCATCAACGGCAGTACGTTCATAAGCAAATTGAATAAATCCCCGAACACCTTGCTTATACTCACGTGAACCTTGTGGCATTGTAATCCATGACTTATCCATTGTCATACAATCTTCTTTCTGAAGCATCGTGAGAGAGAGGACATAAATAAGGATAACTAAAAGGAGAAAACCAGAACACAATTCAAGGAACAGGGAGAGAAGCAGTTTAAGGAAAAGCAGTGTAAAAACAATGAAGCACTAAAGAGAACAACAATAAACAAGTACAAAATAAAGTTCACACACACACAGAGACAAAATGAATTGTTTCATCTCTAGGAATTCATTCTTCTGTTGGTTTTTCTCTTCTTTACAAACTGTTTTTACAAAGTGTATCAATTACCATCATCAACAATTTCAGCTTCTGCGCCAATAAAGTTGGCAAGGATCAAGATTCAAAATCAATTCTAAAATTCAAGGTGCCTACTCTACAAGACTAAACAAACAAGAATATAGTCACCTGTTCAGCTTTCTCCTCTGAAGCACAAAGCACAAGGGCTCGAGGATACTTTGAACTCGAACCAAGCAACTCTCTATCCCGTCTTAGCAGCTACACAAGTAAACGGATTTAGTCCATATTTACACAAGGAAATAATGAACATCGAAATAACAAAGCTGAAATATAGAAACTAGTTCTCCTATCCTGTTCGGATGTCATGAAAATGAGGATGAACTAAAATGTAGCTAACAGAGTAATTTATATATACTAAAATATTCACGCTTATTTTCTAATTTTATTGTGACCTTCAATAAGTGGCACCTACTCATTATATTATCACCTATCTATGCAAGACCTAGATAATGTAATATTTACTCGATGGATTGAACTTAATCAGAGTTTCACTAACTGTCCTTTTTTTAATAATCAGAGAACCAGGGCACACATGAAACAATGCAAAATAAGGAACAAGCAAGTCAGGCCCAATGAGAGCATCATCAAACCAATCAATTACCATCATCAAACCAATCAGTTACCATCATCAACAAATTCAGCTTCTGCGCCAATAAAGAACAAAGCTGATTCGCAACCCTCTCCCATTTCCTCTTCGCAACCCTCTCACTCTCTCTCAGTTTGAAAACCCTAAAGCCCTAATTCTTATTCTCTTGAAATTGAATCTGTTGATTGTTTATGAAAACCCTGAAGCCCTTTTTTTTTAAAACCCTAAAGCCCTAATTTGTGGTTTGTTTCTGAAATTAAATCAGTTAATTCCAACCAAACAGAAATTAAAACCTAAAACCCTAAAAAAAGAGAGAATGAGAGAGAGAGAGAGGAAGAAAGAAGACATACCTTGTGTGGGTGTGGCGGAGACGAGAGAATTCGAGAGAGAGATGAGAGATCTGCTCCGACGGTGGCGCTGCTTCGAGAGAGAGAGAGAGAGAAATGAAACTGAGAGGAATGAGAGCTGCGAAGGTGAGAGCTGCGAAGGTGAGGGTGCTGCTTCGAGAGACAAAGAAATGAAACTGTGAGGGCGCAGCGCTGCTGCGAAGGATCGAGCGAGAGAGAGAGAGAAATGAAACCGAGAGACAGAGAAATGCTACTGTGACCGCTTAGTTATGTTAATAACCGCCGCAGTATGTTAATAACCGCCGCAGCATGAATTTCAATTTTTCTGGCGTATTAATATTTACAGAACCGCCGCAGTCTTAGAACAAACCGCCGCAGTCTTAACTTCAGAAAAACCAACCGCCGCAACATTCTTAAAAACCGCTGCAGTTTACTTAGTTATTGAAGCGGTCAACTTCACCGCCGTGCAAACCGCCACAAGAATCAAACCGGCGGCGGTTTTGCCTTAACCGCCGCAGCATAACTGCCGCCAGTTACCAGTTTTGTTGTAGTGCATTTTCTCCTCGTCTTCATCTTCATCTTCCGAATCATCACTATCGTCGGATGAGCTTGAACTGGAAGCTTTGAGAGCTAAGTTTTTGTTCTTCTTGTCTTTTCCTTCATGCTCTGCTAGACGAGTGAGCTCTAACTCGTGCTCTAGTAATTTCCCAAACAGGGTGGCGAGAGTCATGCTAGTCAAGTTTCTTGACTCAGTTATTGCAGTCACCTTTGGTTGCCATTCTCTGTTTAGGCATCTTAGCACTTTGTTGATCAAGTCTTCGGGAGGAAATGATTTTCCTAATGAACCCAATTTGTTCACTATATGAGTGAACCTTTTTTGCATCTCTGATATTGTTTCACCTGTATTCATTCTGAACAATTCGTATTCTCTGGTAAGAGTATTTGTTCTTGCCCTTTTCACTTCACTTGTACCCTCATGAGTAACTTGAAGATTATCCCACATTTCTTGGGCAGTTTTACAGTTTGAAACTCGAAAAAATTCATCAGCACTCAAAGCAGAAGTAATAATATTTTTAGCACGAAAATTAAGTTGCACTTTTCTTTTCTCATCATCAGACCATTCATTTCTACTTTTAATTGTAAGAATATCATCTACTATGTGTGTGGGAACGAAAGGTCCTTTTTCCACAGCATCCCAAACATCTAAGTCTACCCCTTCAATAAAATTCTCATTCTTTCTTTCCAATATGCATAGTCTTCTCCGTTGAATCCCGGAGGACGGAAAAGAGATGCACCCTCTTGCGTAGACCAACCTGAAGCCATTTCTCTTGAAGCTGCTAGGCCCTTTATACAAGAGTCTAGCTTTGATACCACTTGTTACCAAGTGGCTTCAGTCTCAAGAGGGGGGGTGAATTGAGATTTAAAACTTTTCAGATCTTTCGAAAACGTTTTTCCCCTTTTCAATGACTTAGATCAATTTTCGCGCAGGTTAAGTGGAAGCGAAGGAATTAGAGTATAAAGCAGTAAAGTAGAATAACAGTAAAGCAGGAAAGCAGTAAAGCACGCAGAGATTTATCCTGGTTCGGTCACCTCCTAGTGACCTACGTCCAGTCCTCACACCCTTGTGAGATTTTCCACTAACCAAAACAACAAGGCTTACAGGTGCCTTGGAAAACCTTTACAGACTCAGGCACTCTCCTCCTAGGATACCCCACCTATGGAGAGCCCTCAAATCTAATAATACAATAACAAGAGATACCCCACCCCTGTTACAACAACTGCCCTAGAAAGATACCCCACTTCCTAGTACATGCAGCTACCCCTAGAGAGATACCCCACTCTCTAGTACAAATTATAACAGCAATATAACAGTAATGTAAATACAGAAATCCCTCTTAGTGTAGGCAGATATTACAACTTGAAGGACACAACCCCAACTAACTCTTAACGTAGGATCAGCTCTTGACGGACCAGCGGTGCGAGAAGAACACAAATAAAATATAAGAGTTTTTCAGAAATGATAGATAGTGAGAATGGGTTGGTTGTCAAATGGAGGTGGTGAAGCCTCTATTTATAGATTTTGAAAATCCAGATCTCACGTTGAAAATGTTTAAAGGAATCGATTCTTTGTTAATTGGAATGGATCTAGGAATCGATTCATTTGCTTGATCTGATCTAGGAATCGATTCTGATTTGTTTGTAAAATGGATGTAATCGATTCTTAGGATCTCCGGGAGGCTAGGAATCGATTCTTCACTAAGTTAAAATATGTAGGAATCGATTTTCAGCTTGCCTGAGACAAGTGGGAATCGATTCTCAGTTATTTGCAAAAGATTGGGAATCGATTCTTCCCTTAAAAAATATTTGGCTCAGAAATCGATTTATGTACTGAAGGACATGACCTGACAATCGATTTCTACCTTTTCTATTTTACCTGAAAATCGATTTTGATATTTGTTTATGCATGAGAAAAATCGATTTTGTTATTTAAAAGGTGATAAGAATGTTTACGTAAATATGCATGCACCTTTAGAAAAACGTGTGAGTGTGTGAGACTTGAGATACGAGCTGACCTTCGAAAAGAGCTTACACAATTCCTAAGACTCACCCAAACCCTAAGGACTACCCTTATATTTAAGGACAACCTTTAGACTTTAATCTTCAATTGTTGGGCTTGATTGTCTTGGATTGACTTTGATGCTTTGTTATTTTTATTCTCTTCGGCCATTACCTTTGGCTTTTAGATCACTCTTACTTTGATCGCCTTGATCTTTTTCATCCTCAGACCTTCTCTAATCTTTTTCATCATCAAAACTAAACCTGCAATATTAGATTACCTGCAACGCAAGGTATCCACAAATAAGAGGTGAGATTATCAATAAGAGTGTAGACAGATTTCGGAGAGAAAAATTAAAATTTTACAGTGATAGATTTTTCCAAAAAGGTGATAGTTTTATTTTAGTGTGACTCTTTTACATTTTTATAGGTAATTTTAGTAGAGTTGTAGTTGTATAAAAACTAGAAATTCAGTTAAAAAAACTAAAGTGAAGTGATAAGAGAAATAGAAGAATTGTTTATGGGAAAAGTAAAAGTAACGTAAAAAGAAAAAAAGGAAGAAATAAAGTGTAAGAGAAAAGTGAAAAGGATGAAAGAGAGTGTAAGAAGAAAGAGAAAAAAAGAATGAAAGAGAGTGTCAGAAGAAAAAGAAAGAAAGATAGGGTAATGGCATTTTTTCCCTTAGATCAGATATGTGTCTTGTTAATAAGAGATCCAAATTGGTAAATTAATAAAAGATTTGTTTGTATAAATAAATAAATAGATATTAGATTAGACAATAAGTTTTAGGTTTAAATATATTTTTGGTCCCTATAAAATATGAGAATTTCATTTTTAGTCCCTATAAACACTTTTACTCACTTTTAGTCCTCACATTTTCCTCAAGAAACTGCTATTAAAAGTCATTAGAGACTAAAAACACTAACGGGAGAAATGTGGGAACAAAAACTGAGTAATTTTTTTATAAGGGCTAAAAATAAAAATTTTAAAATTTTTAGGGCAAAAACATATATCACCGTAAGTTTTATTCGTATGTTTTTTTGAGCTAAGCAAAGATTTTATTCAAGGAGCACTAGGGGTGCTCAAACTCAAACAACAAGATGAGTTACGTATTGTTTTGGCAATCTAGAGGATTAATCCACCACGTGGAAATTGACAAACTTGAACTAGACCCCCGGATTCAATAGAAGACTCCTCAATTCTAAAGACAAGTCCGTTGCGAGCCAGCCAAATACACCAACAAGTCGTGACCCAAATCAAGTATTTTATTTTTCTTGACCTCTTCCCTTTGCACAATTTTCCAAATCCACGCATGTGATCAAGAATAGATGTTGCTTCTAAACGCTGAACCCTCAACCAATCGCAAACACAAGACCAAATGTCGTGAGCGAAGCTGCAACTCAAGAACAAATGACAAAAGTCTTCGCGATGATCTAAGCAAAACAGGACAACCAGCTGCTGTTTCAGTTTGTATAACATGACGTCGGAAAAGAAGATCTCTGGTGGGCAAAGAATCACGAAGTAAACGCCAACCGAAGATAGTGACTTTGGACTGAGTGATTTTTTTCCAAAGCTTCACAAGAATGCGCTTCAAATTGCTTCCATCTGCTTCGGATTCAGAGACAACAGCCTCATTGCCAGGGACAGCAACAATTTCGGTCAACAACCTGTAGCACGAGCTGACCGAAAACACCTTCGAGACTTCCTACAACCAGACCCAAGCATCGCGCCCCTCCCTCAAAGGAGAAACATCTTGTAAAATATTGTGTAAAAATTGCTACATAAAACATAAAAAAATTGCAATACTTATGTCCCCTTGAAATTTTCTTGAAAAGAGTAATATATGCAAACAAAATTATAAATAATTGATCAATTATGTGGGGCTAAAATAATATTTTTATGTACACATCATTACCATAATTTATAATGGATTATATGTCGGGTGGCAATTTCTAAGTATTAATTAGGTTATGAGGCTATCCCAAGCAACAATTATATAGAGCTCCCAGACTCTAATACTTATAAATTTGATGTGAGGGGAATTTTTTCTCAAAAAATATCAAAGTGTTCCCATCTCAGAGTTCAGTGGTCAGCGGGTTTGACGTTCTTGACGTTGAGGGTTGATATAATAGTGAGCTACGCTAGTTAGCATGAACAAAATTAATAACTAGGTATCAATCTATCAGCACTCTGCAGCTTGGTGTATGCCAAGTAGCCTTGAAATTCAACGCCATTTCAAGCTTCACATCACATGGCTACAACAAGTATATTCGATGCCTATATATATAGGAAGTGTGTTGTTAATATTTAACCCTGTCACTTGTCTGATGTTGTAGCAGCATATATATATATATATATATATATATATATATATATATATATATATATATATATATAGATTTGATTCCTGGGCTATTAAACAAGTTCCATGTCTTCTGGATCAAGATAAAGAAATTTTTGCTTGCAAATGGCTACCATGCAAGGGAGGGATCTGGTCTTTGGTGTAGCTTTTAAATGCATGTATTTCTTTGGTGGGTAGGGAGGTATCTGCAGGATGATTAATTAGTGATATTGTAATTTCATTGAATATATATATATATATATATATATATATCGGGAGAAACCCAAGTCTCACATTGATTAGAGATAAAGTCTAATATATAATGAAAGGGCATCCCTCACCTTACAAACTGATTTTGTGAGGTTGAGTAAGACCCGACCCATATTCTAAGATATTCCAATAATTTATAGGCTAAATTATAGTTTTGGTCCCCCTATTTTCAAAATTTCAGACATTTGGTCCCCCTATTTTGAAACTCAGACATTTGGCCCCCCTATTTTAAAAAACCAAAGACATTTAGTCCCAAGAGGAATTTTCAGTTTTTTATGGCTAATAATCAAAGACATTTGGTCCCTCAATTTTAAAAAATCAAAGACATTTGGTCCCCCAATTTTAAAAAATCAAAGACATTTGGTCCCTCTTCGGACTAAATGTATTTGATTTTTTAAAATTGGGGGACCAAATGTCTGAGTTTTAAAATAGGGGGACCAAATGTCTGAATTTTTGAAAATAGGGGGGCCAAAACTATAATTTAGCCTAATTTATATAATGGCTGCTTATCAAAAAAATAAATATATAATGGCTAAAATATATGGTTTGACAAAAGTTACAAAAAACTGAACTTTTGCCTACACCATACTTCCTCCGTCCCAAAATGCAAGAAGTACTTTGAAATACTACGAATACAAATTGAATTATTCCAATTGATGAATCGGGCGATCCTATTTTCCTAATCATATATATAAAATTTTACATTGGAAAATGATTGTTATCGCGAAAAGTATTTCGTGGAAGGCTGACGAATGACGTGTATGTGTATTCTTTCTATAAAGCAACACATATTTTTCTTTTGATAAGCATAAAGCAACATGCATGCTTATTGAAGTATTATTGTAATTCAATTGCTTAGTTTTCAATATATCCCATTGTCTGTGTAATAGAACTACTAGTTAGTATTGCTGAGCTGGCTGCCTGTGTGGCATTTTAATAAACCAGTCACTGCATACGTGTAGATACACTTCTGTATATAAGGCATGTAACATTGACTTTGCAATATACAGTTTATCATTTTCATCATTCGTTGAGTTTGATAACTCTGAATAACAGAATCCTTTCAGATTAGTTCACTTCATCTCCAACAAATTGGTATAACAGGGCTTGAAAGATTCGCAAAGATTCAACAATGGCGAACACCAAGAAAGACCACTTTCCTGCGAATCTCCCAATCTTCAATATCAAAAATTACGATCGATGGTACGCACAGATGAAGGTGATTTTCCGGTATCAGGACGTGCTCGAGATCGTCAACGACGGTGTTCCGGTGTTAGCAGCAAACGCCAATGAAGCACTACTAAATGCGCATCGAGAGTTACGGAAGAAGGACGGTAAAGGTTTGTTCTTGATTCATCAATGCGTAGACACGAATGTCATTGAGATGATCATAGATGCGATTCAACGAAGAATGCATGGGATATTCTCAAGAAAGCGTATGGACGAGCAGATAGATTGAAGAAAATTCGATCGCAATCCCTGCGGAAGCAGTACGAAGCATTGAGGATGAAAGATCAATAATCAATTGGGGAATTCATTACAAGGTTAGTCGCTTTAACTAATCAAATGAAGAGTAATGGTAAAACGGTGTCTGAAAGGGGCAAAGTAGAGAAAGTCCTTAGATCTTTAACCCTGGAATTTGACTATGTTGTTACTGCTATTGAGGAATCCGAAAACCTAGATGAAATGAAGTTAGAAAAACTTCAAGGTTCATTAGAGGCACACGAATTGAGAATTAGACAAAGAAGTTCAGAGAAGGGAACTGAACAAGCTTTGTTATCTCAAGCCTCTAAGAAGAATTGGAAAGAAAGTAACAAGAAAGATAAAGGGAAGTGGAAGAGTAAAGGGAAAAAGAATGGTGAAGGAAATGATGAACAAAAAACCAGTAATGCAAACAAGAAGAAAACTGATAAGAACAAATCTGATAAGAGTGGTATTCAATGCTATAATTGCCAACAATATGGACATTATAGGAATCATGTAAGAACAAGAAAGTCCCTAGAGATAAAGATGCAGAGGCCAGGTATGCAAATGATGATGATTCAAACTCAGATGATGTCATGTTAATGGCAGTAGTAAGTGAAGATGAAGTAGAATCTGATGCTGATGCAGTAGGTGAGAAGCAATGCAGTGGAAACACACGTGATGCTTCCTATACCTTAGTAGTGAATGAGGAGCGGGGCATTGGCAACACTGGTGATGCTCCCATCACTGCAGGCAATGAATCATGGATAATAAAGGATTCAGATACTGAAAACACACTGCTCATGGAAATTACTGATGAAGACAGTAGTAATACTGATCAAGACACTGGCCTGTACTGCTGAAGGCATATATTAATGAAGAAGATGAAAAATATGATTCATGGTACTTAGATACAGGTTGCTCAAACCACATGTGCTGTCACAAGGAATGGTTTACTGAGCTGGAACACATCAAAAAGAAGATCAGATTTGCAGACAACAGCAGTGTCACTGTAGAAGGCATAGGGACAGTGAAGATTTTTACAAAATATGGGAAGAGATCCTATATTCAAGAGGTATTCTAAGTACCAGACATGAGGAGCAATTTGCTAAGTCTTGGTCAATTGTTAGAGAAAGAATATTCTATGAAAATGGATGATAAGGAACTCAGGTTGTTTGATACATACAAGAGGCTGATCTTGAAAGCTCCTCTGTTAGGCAACTGGAGATTCAAAATCAGATTATAAGTAATGGAGCAGCCATGTCTATCTACTACAGTTGACAGTGAGAACTGGAAATGGCACAAGAGATTTGGGCATGTAAATTTCAAGAGCTTGAGTCAACTACATGAGAAGAAGATGGTTTATGCTCTGCCAGCAGTAAAGATACCTGGTGAAGTATGTGACAGCTGCTGCAAATCAAAGCAACCCAGAAACTCCTTCAAAACAGAGATACCAGGCAGAGCAGAGAATAAGTTAGAGGTAATATTTTCTGACGTGTGTGGTCCTTCTGAAGTTAAATCATTAGGAGGGAAAAATTACTTTGTCACCTTTATTGATGAGTACACTAGAATGACATGGGTGTACTTGATCAATAAGAAGAGTGAAGTACTTGAAACATTCAGGAGTTTTAAGGTAATGATTGAGAAACAAAGTGAATGTGCAATCAAAACTATTAGAACAGATGGAGGTGGTGAGTACAATTCACATGAATTTGCAAAATTCTGTGAAAAGGAAGGTATTGTACATGAAGTCACTTCACCTTATACACCTCAGCATAATGGCATTGCTGAGAGGAAGAATAGAACTATCCACAATATGGTGAGAAGCATGATGAAAGAGAAGCAGTTACCTCACATTTCATGGGGAGAATAGGTAGCCACAGCTGTATACATCCTAAATAAATGTCCAACAAAGAAGTTGATTGGTAAGACACCTGAAGAAGCTTGGCTAGGAAGAAAGCCAAGTGTCAAGCATCTTAGAATATTTGGCTCATTAGGCTACAAGCACGTTCTTGAACAACTAAGAAAGAAGCTAGATGATAGAGCACAGCAGATGATCCTTGTTGGATATCATTCAACATGTGCATACAAACTGTATGATCCTGGACAGAAGAAAGTTGTGAAAAGCAGAGATATTGTAGTGGATGAGTCCAAGAGTTGGAACTGGGATGGTCAGAATAAAGATGGCGGTGAAAGAATTGCAATACTGGATTTTGATGAAATTCAGGAACCAGATGATCAGAATGAAGTTCCTGAAATTGCAGAGCCTGAGGTACCTGTTAGAAGGTCACAAAGGGAAAGACAGAGATCAGTAAGGCTAGAAGGATTCGATATGTTCCCTGATTCTGCTATTACAGCAGAAGGAGACTTGATCCATTTTGTATTAATGACTGAGCCAGAATTAGTGAGTCTAGAACAGGCTCTTAAACACAAGCAGTGGAAAGAAGCTACGCTTGATGAGCTGAAGTCAATAGAGAAGAATGACACATGGAAGTTAGTTGAACTTCCAAAGCAAAAGAAAGCAATAGATGTAAAGTGGGTCTACAGGACCAAAGTCAAACTAAATGGAGAAGTGGCCGAGTATAAGGCTAGGCTAGTAGCTAAAGGTTTCCTACAAAAACCTGGGGTGGATTTCAATGAAGTTTTTGCCCCTGTAGCCAGGATTGAGACCATAAGGCTAGTAGTGGCCTTGGCAAGTCATAGAAGCTGGTCCTTGCATCAACTTGATGTGAAATCAGCTTTTCTCAATGGACCATTGGAGGAGGAAGTCTATGTTTGCCAACCACCTGGGTTTGAATTGAAAGGTCAAGAAGATAAGGTGTTTAAGCTTAAGAAGGTCTTGTATGGACTTAAGCAAGCACCACGGGCCTGAAATAAGAGGATTGACACATTCCTCTTAGGCCAGAAATTCACTAAATGCACAACTGAGCATGGTGTCTATGTAAAGAGATCAACCAATGGAGATCAGTTGGTGTTATGCTTATATGTTGATGATTTGTTAGTGACTGGCAGTAATGAGACTGAGATAGATGCATTTAAGAAGGGAAAAAGAGCACTCAGAAAGCCTGTAGACAAATTTGAAAATAGAAAGCATAGTATGAGGTTCTCATTTCTTTTACAATCATGTTAGCACAGACTGAGGGGCAGTTGGACCTGGTAATTGGCCGTTGACTACCATCACAAAGTGTTCGAAGAAATCTGGTGTTTTGATCATGTATTCCACATTAATCTTGTGCTGGACATAATTAATAAACCACATTTTTGCTGCAGGAAGAGGTAGAAATATTGACCCGTATGGACTAGGGTCGGGATGGTCAACGGTGGAGGGTGGCAGCCGGAAAACGGTGGCCGTAGAAGTAACAATCAACGAAACTACGGGAGCTATGAGGTGGATAGAAGGGGAGCAGTGCAGAGGAAGGTGTGGGATGAATCACGGAAACAAGACCGGAAGGGATTTGTTGACAAAATCAAAAATTCAAGTATTACTTTTTACTTCACCAATTTTCCAGAAGATGCATCAAAACTGGAACTGTGGAAGGTGTTTTCCCTTGCTGGAGATGTGGCCGACGTCTTTATTCCTGCAAAACTGGATAAGCTGGGTCGTCGATTTGGATTTGTCCGTTACAAGAATGAGAGGGATTTGCCACGATTGGAACGACGGCTCCAGCAAACATGGCTGGGAACTTACAAGCTGCAAATCAATATGTCTCATTCACCCATCCTGTTGTGCCGGAGGTGGTTAACCCACTTCGTTGGGACCAGTGGCCTAAGGTGGGAGCATGGAAGAAAAAACCACCTGGTGGGTCCAATAAGGATTTCAACATGGAATATGAAGTGAATGAAGAAAGAGTAAAGTTGCTGAGTGCTAGCTATGTGGGTATTCTGGCGGAGTCTTCTTCGGCGACGGCGATGGAGTTTCAGCATAGCCTTCTTCTGGAGGGGTATCACGCCATTAAAGTCACTCCATTGGGAGGTGACTCAGTCTTGCTCTCAAGCTCTGTGGATGGTTTCATCATAGAAGAAATCAATTCCAATCGGAGATAGTGGTCGACGTGGTTGCAAGGGTTTAGTGTATGGGATCCAAGCCTCATTTCGTCAAAGAGAAGGGTGTGGTTGTGGTGCATGGGGGTTCCATTACATGTGTGGGAAGAAGATTTTTTCAGAAGCTTGGGGATGAAATTTGAAAAATGTGAAGAGGTGGATGAAGATACAAGAGTGGGTTCTAGATATGATGTGGGAAGGGTGAGGATACTCACTTCTTATGCTGAACCAATTAATCTGACTGTTAACCTCTTCGTCGCCGGCAAACTAGTTCCGATCTCAGTGGTGGAGGAACGTTTTGGGAATATGGATGGAGGGATGCCTTTACCACCACAGTTATCGGCGAAACTGTATTCTTCTGGTTCTGACGATGACTGTAGCTCCGGCGTAGGTGAAAGCGTCGGTGGATTTGACAGTGGTTTGGAGGGTTTTGGTGAGGATGTTGACTGATGCAACTAGGAGACCAGGTTTCAGCCACCAGCGAACGTCTCCGGCGATGAGATGGCGTCCGTGGGTAATCTTTTTGAGTCAGAACAGTGTGCAGAGATGAGAGAGAAGACTTTGGCTATATTTGGTAATTCCGTACGAAAGCTTTCTTTGTCTGCAGAGGTTGGGTGTGGCTCCATGGAAAACAAAAGAGCTGTTGGTGGTACTTTGATGGTGACGGGTGAGGAGGAGCGTGGATTGTCAGTGGAGGTAGCTGGGTATGAGATGCAGAGTATAGGTGAGGCGGTGGGTGAGAGTGTGGGAATATCTAGGGTTGAAGATACATATGATGGGGAGATTAATAGTGGGTCGGTGAATCGGGTCGACCAGGATTGCGGGTTCGGGCTTAAAATTCTACTTGAGGCCCAACAAATTAATTCGTTTGAGCAGCAACCAGCTGGACCTAATTTAAATGATGGGGTGGTGCATAATAATATGGCCCATTCTTTTAATAGTGGTATGGTGCCGTCTAATGTGGATCAACCAAATGTGGGCTTGCAAAATTTAATTGTTGAAGACTCTGCTTCCTCTTCTTTTTCGTTGCCGCTGAATTCCCAACGCGTGGAGGGACCATCCTCTTCCTCTTGTCCATTGGTGGTTCTGGGTGGCAAGGGTGTGGGTCGGAGGGGTAGGGGAGCTCGCGGTGGTTGTGGTGCTTGCGGAAGGGGAGTTCTCGGTCCTGGTAGTTTTTCAACCTCGCTTAGATTCATGTATTTAGCAAGAGGAATTGGCCGGAGGCTTCGAGCTCCATTACCGGTGATGGTGCATCCTTCTAATTCAAATGGAATAGAGCTTCATGTTGATTTGCCTAATCTTAATGATCCGCTAGTTGGGGACGACGGAGGTATTAAAGTGGGGGCGGATTTAGTTGATGGTAATTTGGAGGAAGGTTCTTAATCGAGAATCTCGGCATCTCGAAGGCTACAATCAATTGGAAGACAAATTGGGGTAACATTTAGGTGTAGGGAGGAGATAATGATTGGGAAGCTTGTTCAATTGGAGGAAAGGGATAAACGGGAGAAGGAGGAAAGAGTTTTGAGGAACACCGGGTATCAATGATCGTGTGTTCGTTTAATATTAGAGGTGCGGGGGAGGGGGTGAAGAGGAGGACGGTGAGGAATCTAATAAGGGATAAGTGCTTGGACTTCATTGCTATCCAAGAAACTAATATGGAGGTTGTTGATGATCGATTTTGTAGAACCCTATGGGGCAATGATGCATGTGGTTGGGCATCCTTGCCTTCGGTTGGTAGAAGTGGTGGAATTCTATCATTATGGGATAGTGAGTCGGGGAGGTGTGTATTCTCTTTTACTGGTTTCGATTTTGTTGGTGTTTGCCATGAGTGGGGCGCTCAAGCGACTAGGTGTATGGTGGTGAATGTGTATGCGAAGAGTTCTTTGGCCGATAAGCGAAGACAATGGGAGGGAATCACTATGTCTAAAAGAGGTTTTGGTGGAGATGTGTGGTGTGTTAGGAAATTTTAATGAAGTGTGCTCACCATCCGAGAGGCGTGGTGTGGGGAGTGATCATCGTGACGAAGGGGGTTGTAGGGAGTTTAGGGGTTTCATTGAGGATATGCAACTACGTGACTTGCCTCTATTGGGGCGGAATTTCACGTGGTTCCAACCCAATTGACCGGCAATGAGTAGGTTGGATAGGATCTTGGTGTCGGATGGGTGGCTAAGGTTGTGGGGGGATTGCTCCCAATGGGCCTTGCCTAGGGATGTATCCGATCATTATCCGATCATTCTTAGGTATTCTTCTCTTCTGTGGGGATCGAAGCCTTTCCGGTTCAACAACCACTGCCTCAAGCATAGGGATTGTAATTCTATTGTCTCTAATTGTTGGTCTAGTGGTTCCTTTCCGGGTTGGATGGGGTGTATTCTTAAGGAGAAATTGAAATTGCTAAAAGTTGAGTTGAAGAGGTGGAATAAGGAGACTTTTGGGGAGGTGGATGCTAAGATACAACTTTTAGTGGAAGAGATATCGGCGACCGATTTGAAGGGGGAGGCAGTGGGTCTTTCTTTTGAGGAGCAGAATAGGAGGAAGGAAAATTTTTCTGCTTGGTGGGGATTGTTGAGAAGCAAGGATAGCATTATGTTCCAGAGATCGAGGTCCAAATGGTTGAAGGAAGGGGATGCTAATTCTTGTTACTTTTATTCATGTGTAAAGGCTAGGGGGTCACGCAATCGGATTTCGGCGCTGCGGGTGGATGGAGCCTGGGTGGAGGATGTGGCAGGTATTAGAGGGGAGGTGTCCATGTTATTCTCTAATCATTTCTCAGAGGAGGTGTGGGATCGACCGGTTCTTGATGGTATTGTCTTTCCTTCTCTTTCACCTCTCCAAATTTCTGGTTTATCTGGACCATTTTCTTTGGAGGAGATTGAGCAGGTGGTGTGGAGTTGTGATGGGAATAAGAGCCCGGGGCCCGACAGGTTCAATTTTGCATTCCTCAAGGCCTTTTGGCCTTTGATTAAAATGGAGGTGGGGGTTCTTTTTGATGAGTTCTTCCATAACGGTACGCTTCCTAAATCCTTTTCCTCTTACTTTCTCGCTTTAATTCCAAAGGTGGACTCTCCGTTTGGGTTGGGTGATTTCAGACCAATATCTTTACTTGGGTGCTTGTACAAAATGGTGGCTAAGGTGTTGGCCTCTAGATTAGGAAAAGTGATGGATTCATTGATCTCAGATTCCCAGTCCGCTTTTATTAGCGGTAGATTGTTGATGGATGGGGTTGTGGCTATGAATGCGAGTGTGGATATGGCTAAGAGGGAGAAAAAGGAGTGCTTGATCTTCAAAGTTGATTTTGAAAAGGCATATGATTCGGTGAATTGGGGCTTTCTTGACTATATGTTGCATCGGTTTGGCTTTGATGAGAGGTGGCGCTGGTGGATGCAGGCTTGTGTGTTCTTAGGTTACTTTTGCGGTGCTTTGAGTTGATTTCGGGGTTGAAGGATACTTTTTTCAAAAGCAATATTCTTGGTGTTAATGTGTCTCCACTCTTCTTATCCATAGCTAAGGCATTTCTTCATTGTAAGGTGGGTAGGGTGCCTTTTAAATATCTGGGGCTGCCGGTTGGGGCCAATCCCCATAGGGTGGCTCTGTGGGATCCCGTGGTGGATATTTTGCAGAGTAGGATCATATCTTAGAAGAATAGGTTTATCTCTTTTGGGGGCCAGATTGTACTTTTAAATTCGGTCCTCAATAGTATACCTATTTTCTTTCTTTCCTACTTCAAGATGCCTGTGGGAGTTTGGAAGAAATTGGTGCGTCTGCAGAGGAACTTTTTGTGGGGCGGTTGCTCGGAGGATAGGAAGATCCCTTGGGTTCGGTGGTCGGAGGTTTGCAAACCCAAGGGTGAAAGGGGCCTAGGAGTTAGAGATCTAAGGGTCTTTAACATGGCTTTGTTGGTGAAGTGGCATTGGCGTATCTTGTCTGGGGGGCACTCCTTGTGGCGCGGTATGGGGTGCATGTGTTGCGGTCATCACTATTGTTGGGGGTACCTCCACCAAGGTTAGCCTTGGCCTGGTGGAAAGACTTATGCTTGCTAGGCTCTATGGGGAATGGAGGTCGTGATTGGTTTGGGGACAGAATCGTTAGGCGACTGGGAACTGGGAATTCCATCTTGTTCTGGCATGATATCTGGGTGGGGGATCAGCCCTTATGTGTGGTATTTTCGCGGTTGTTCCTAGCTTCTTCTCAGTCGGACGGACATGTGGTGGATTTTGGAAGCCTCGTGGGTGGTGTTTGGTCATGGGAGTTTTAGTGGAGGAGGAGGTTATTTATCTGGGAGGAAGATCTATTACTCCAGCTTTTGCTCCTTATTCAGTCTATCGTGCCTACTTCTTCTGAGGATAGTTGGGTTTGGCTCGAGGATGTCTCTGGTGTATATTCTGTGAGATCGGCTTATGTGGCCCTATCGGAGGATCTTGGAAGTGCATTGGGTCTCTCTGGCGATCGTGTGGAGATCTTGGGTAGTCTTTGGCGGAGCTTGGCTCCCCCAAAAGTCATTGCGCCTCTTGGCAGCTTCTCCTGGACCGGGTCCCCACGAGGATGAATCTGCTTCGTCGCCGAGTTATTTCAGATGAATCGCTAGCATCCTACGCCATCTGGGGAATTGGTGGAATCTTCAGCACGCCTGTTCTTGAGGTGTCCCCTAGCGATATCGGTTTGGTATGATGTATTTCGCTGGTTAGGGTGGCAGCTACCTTTGCCGCCGGATCTATTCACTCTCTTCGCGGCAGTATGTGTTTTTGGTCGTGGGGTGAGGGCGAGGCGTGGCCTGAGTCTCATTTGGCATTCTGTCTTATGGCTATTATGGGATGCGCGTAATGGTTGTATTTTCTCGGGTAGAATTCCAGATCGAGACTCTGTGGTCGGTCGGGTTAAATCACTATCATGGAGGTGGTTTATTGATAGATCTTTGGGTCCTCCTTGTATTTATTATGAGTGGCATGTGGCCCCTGTTTTGTGTATTTCTAGATACTAATTAGCTATGTTGTGACTTTTCTCTTTGTTTCGGTTTGGATACCCCTAGTGTCCAATTGGAACCCTTTTCATCTATATATATAATACACATTTTGTTTTTCAAAAAAAAAAAAGATGCATTTAAGAAGGTCATGATGTCAGAATTTGAGATGACTGACCTGGGACATTTATCATACTTTTTGGGAATGGAATTTGTGAAGACCAATGAGGGAACATTCTTGCACCAGCAGAAGTATGCAGCAGACATTCTGAACAGATTTAAAATGGCTGATTGTAAACTAGTTACCACTCGAATTGATGTGAGCAACAAGCTTGAGAAAGATGGAGAAGAGAGTGAAGTAGATGCCACTCTTTATAAACAGATTGTTGGCTCTCATAGATATCTTAATTTGTAACACACGACCTGACATAGATTTTAGTGTTGGACTGATAAGTAGATTCATGGAGAAACCAAGGATCCCTCACTTGATTGCTGCAAAGAGAGTGCTCAGGTACATAAAGGGAACACAAGACTATGGCATTTTGTTCCCTAGTAAGAAAAATTCCACTGTTGCTGCTTGTAATACCCTAATTTTGTCCTATCCAAAAATGAGAAATTTTATTAATATTCATTTTTATTTTCATGCCATGTTTTATTTTTTTTAGTTTGCTACAAGTTTCAATTTTTTTTTAAAAAAAATAATTAGAAGTATCAAAACAAAATAGACAAAGAAGAAAATAGGGGGTTTGTCAAAAAAAGAATGGAGGTGCAATTGGATTGGGCCATCTAAAACCCAACCCAATTCCTAAACCATAGCCCAATTCACCCTCACACTCCTCCACCCAACCCATGACCCATATCCAACCCACAACCCATAACCCAACTCATCACAAAACCCTAATTCCCCTCCTCCTAACCCTAATTCGACTCCCCCCTTTACCCTAAAAGCCATCCACATTCACTCTCCCCCTTAACCCAAAAAATCATCCACATTCATCCCCTAATTCCCCTCCATATTCGACCCCACCCCCTATTATCCCATGGTCAAACCCCACCTTTCTCCTTTCCACACTCCACCTCTCCTCTTTTCTCTCAATACCACTTCCCCACACTTCCCACTTCCCCATTTTTCCCTTCCCAATACACTCAACCTCACTCTTTCCCTTTCTCTTTCCTCCCTCACCTACGGCTCTCCCCCTCTCTATCACACCCACATTTTATTTTTTTTTCCCCTTCACCAAACCTCTTCCACTTCAATCACTTCACACATTTCACTCCTCTTCCACTCTCTCTCTCTCTCTCACACTCAACCCTAAAACAACACCACACTCAACCCTTCCCTCCTCTCTCTCCCCATACCTACGACTTCTTCCCCTCCTCTCACACACTCATTTTCTTTTCTCTTCACACACTCATCCATTCCTCTCCCTATCACACACTTCACACATGGCACTCCCTTCTCCATGCCCATACCTTCGACCATCACCTCCCCCACATCTCACTTGTTTTTATTCTTTATTTTCCCCTTCACCAAACCTCCATCATATCAAAAAGTCATCATCACTATCCAAGGGTGGATGAAGAAGGAAAACGAAGGCAACATTTTTGTATAAATAGGGGTCACACCTTAGGAGAAGGGGGACGGATTACTCTTAGAAAAAAAGGGGGAAAAATCTTCTAAAAAAAAACTAGGATTTCAAAGAGAGAAAGAAATTTTTTTTAGAGTGTCTTTTAGAAAAATTTTCTTCCCCTTCTTTTCTTCCTTCTTAGTTTTTTTAGTTTAAAATTTTGTTGTATTGAGAGATCCGAAGAAAAAAAGCTTGAATTGGTTCAAGGTACAAAATGTAATAATTCATAATATTGTTGCTTTTTTTTTGTATTTTTTTTAGTTATTGTAATTTTGTTCATATTATCATTGCCATTTTAATTGTTATTATTGTTGTTCACGTTTTTAAAAAAACATATTATTGCTGTTTTTTTAGTTTAAGTTGCTGTTTTTATAGATATATATATGTGGTTATTATTGATGTTTTGATATTGCAATTTTTTTTTCGGATTAAAAAAGAAAGTGAATAAATGTTGTGTTTTTTTTATAAATTATTCTAATTTTCGGAGTAAAAAAAAGAGTAAAAAAAAATGTTGTTTTTTTTTAATAAATGGTTACTAATTTTCGGAGTAAAAATAAACCTAAAAAAAAAAGGTGTTAAAAAATGTATTCCTTTTTTTTTTACTAATTTTCGGATTTAAATAAAGTTTTTTTCAAATACGAAAAAATATTTTTTTAAAAATAAATGGTTACTAGTGTCACTACTCTTTTCTAAAAAAAATAACATAATAACAAAAATCTTTTTCAAAAAAAAAAGTAAAAAGGCCCCCTTTTATTTAAATAATAACTATGACAACAAAAAAAAAACAACAAAAGAATTTTTCTCCATAATCCGCTTTCAAAATACCACTTGTTTAGTCTAGGTTTTTTTTTAAGGAAAAGCGTTTCAAGAACCACGTGTTCTAGGGTAGAATAGTAAAAAAGGTAATAAACCCGTCAATCGTTTTTTTTAGCGTCAAAACGCTCTTTGCACCCCCGGCAACCATTTTCTTTTAGCGTCAAAACGCTATTTGCACCCCCGGTGACACTTTTTTTTTTCTAGCGTCAAAACGCTATTCACACCTCCCTTTTTAATACAACTCCTTTATTATTTGCACCCCCCTTTTTATCACTTACTCCGCTTTTATCCACAACGTGATGCTTCCGAACCGTTTTTTTCTTTCTTTCGAAAAAATCGAATTCGCGCAAAAAAAATAGGTTGTCTATAGCGGTCACTCTGGGCCTCGCTTGTTTGAACGCTATAAAATACCTTCTTTTCCGAATAAGCCGTTAGTGACGACCACTCTGGATTTATCTGTTTGGTCACCATGAACGGCCTCCCGTTTTCGCAAAGTTTTCAATAATTAAAAAACACCAACACACAAATATTTTCTACCCAAGAACTACGTAGCTTTGATTTCTCCATCGCACCCGGAGATACGTAGGAGCGGGGGCCCACTCCCGTCGAGCGCAAAAAACTAAAATTTTTATTAAGTCTTCTTTTTCCGTTTTTTTGCAAATAACAAAAAAGGGTAAATTAAAGTGTTTTCTTTAAACTAATTTTTTTTTACACATTAAATTAAAAGGTAACCTTTTTAGGATGTTGCGGGGTGCTTGTACCTTCCCCGCACTTAATCGACCCCCGAACCCAAAAACAAAGGTTTTTTCAATGTTTTCCTAAAAATAAATATTGATGGCGGCTCCATTGTTCAAAAGCAACGAAGGATCCCTCCTCCGGATTCTTCGGTCGCTACAGCTGGCGACTCCACTGGGGACTCTATTTAAGAGGGTCAAGCCTAATTTAGTTAAATGTGTAGATATTTGTTAGTTTAGTACCTTTGTTTACCCTTAGTCTTTCTATTTGCATGTCTATTTTACTTATCTATTTATTTGCTTTATTGAACCTTAGGGTAGAAAACCTTTGCACTATTATCTGTATTTCTTTTGCAGCACGGGTAGTTTAGGTTGCTTATATCACACACATCAATTACACTTGTTTATTGCACACACTCTCGAGCGGGGCCCTATACCCGGGTCTGAAAAAAAAAACCTAGGACGAGTGAAGGCAATTAGTGTCAGTCATTCTGGATTTTATCTGTCTGACTCTCATGAAAGCCTCAACCAGAGTACGCTCTTTCGTGGTATCCCACACCAGGTAGCTCGCTATCGTTGTGGGTCATATCACGAAGGAGATTTCAGCTCTGGAGACCCTTGTGAGGAAGTGATTAGAGCCACCTGAGAGATTGATCACACAAGTAGCCCTGGACCGTGACCTATATATAAGACCTAACCTGTTTAGGACACAAGGGCAATTCACCCACCCGTTGCATCATCACAAAAACTTTTTTTTTTCAAAAAAAAAAATCAAAATAAATGAAAAACCATTTACTCCTTTTGCCCTTTACGTATATTTTATGTGACATGGTTAATGTTTCTCAAAGTTGAATCACCAAAAAAAACTTCTTTTATTTTTTAACACGTGTAACATCATTCTTCTTTCATCCATCATACAAAATCATTATTTCAAAAAAAAAAAATGATAAAAGTCCTTACATGCATTCATTTCATTAAGCATAAAACCCATACACATACATTGTATGTTCCCATTCATTCACTTGTCCATGCATCACTCATATTTTCATCCATCCATATACTCATATCATGTACCCTATCAACAGAGAGTAAAAAAAAAAAGAAAGCAAGCTGGTGCGTCAACATCGCTATTGGGCTCGTTCTCAGGCTAGAAACATGGAAGAAAATCAGGACAATCCGCCTCAAGATAACCCAGATCAAGGCAATCCACATCAGAACCTAGGCAATCAAGAGCTTAGGGCAGAAATAGATGGGATGAAAGAACAGATGGTTGAAATCTTAAAGGTTTTACAAGCTTTGAGGGGCAAAGACACAAGTGAAGATGTCTCCGCTGGGAACACGGAAAATCAAGTTACCAACCCTCCTTCTCCCAATGGACTCGGGATCCCGCATACAGTGCACCATACTGGGCCTAATGACCAGGGTTACATATGGCCTCCTTACGGACTTCCACAAGGTTACGCACCTCCGACAGTCGATGCTAATCCAGAAGACGGTCCCTCAGGAGTCGTGGGCCGACAACAGCTTACACCGACGGGTCACGATGGTAATTCGGGGGCACCACAAGTTCAAAACCCGAACCCCGTCATCGCACCACAAGGACTCCCACTTAGCTGCCCTCCACTGCTGGTAGATAACACTCAAGCTCAGAGTCCCACTCTCAGGAACCCCACTCATTCACATACCCCAAATGTGAACCCAGCCATGGTACCGATGATTCATCCTTACTATGGTATGAGTGGACGTCCTCACAATTACTCTATGGAGAACCCTCAAGCCAAAGACAAACTACAAATACTTGAGGAAAGGTTGAGAGCAGTTGAAGGATCCAATATTGGGGCAACCGGCGCTTATGACTTGTGTCTCGTCCCTAATGTAGTCATTCCTCCCAAATTCAGGGTGCCAGATTTTGATAAATACATGGGTGTAACCTGTCCTGCTAGCCATCTGACCATGTATTGTAGAAAAATGGCTGCCTTTGCACATGATGATAAACTGCTCATTCACTACTTCCAGGACAGTCTAGCTGGGGCAGTCTCAAGATGGTACATGCAGTTGGAACGCAACCACATTCGATGTTGGAAAGACCTGGCCGATGCTTTCCTCAAGCAATATAAATACAACATCGACATAGCTCCTGATAGGGCACAGTTGCAGAATATGGTGAAAAGAAACCATGAATCATTCAGGGAGTACGCCCAACGTTGGAGAGGACTAGCAGCACAGGTGGCACCACCTTTACTGGAAAAGGAGATGGTATCTATGTTCAGGGACACTTTGCAGTCACCCTTCTATGACAGGTTGATTGGGAGCGTATCCTCTAACTTCTCAGACATGGTCACCATAGGGGAAAGGTTAGAAAGCGGAATGAGAAACGGGAAAATTACTCACGGTTCAACCGAAAACGATGAAGGAGAAACCAATTCCATAACAGGACCAGGGAAAGCCTCTTACGCTTCCAAAAACCGTCCCCAAGCCCTGCGCTTCTCTACCCAAACAAGTAGAATCCACGGGCCACCAAACTATCCAGAAAGGAAACATGTACCGTTTGATCCAATTCCCGTATCCTACTCAGACATGTTCAACCACCTCACCAGTCACAACTTAATCTCCCCCCGCCCGATGAGACCTATTGAACCTCCTTTCCCGAGGGGCTACGACCCAAATGCCACATGCGATTTTCACGCAGGCGCAATTGGGCATTCAGTGGAAAACTGCAAGGCGCTGAGACATGTGATTCAGGATCTGATCGAATCCAAATGGTTGAACTTCAATAACCCCTTCTAGGGGGATGAAGAGTAATTTGTCAATGCTATTGAAGGCGTTCAAAATACTAGAGAGGACATCATCATCCTTGCGCGCCGTTATCCTGCATCTGAAGCACTTATGAATTGGGGGACCGTCGATTTTCTTGTGATTTTTAGTTCAAAGTAATTTTCTTGTAATGCAATCCTATGGCTCTGCCCAAGGCCTTAGGACATTTCAATAAGGGCACACATGTTTCTTTTCAATATCAATATTAATAAAATAGCATTTTGAATTTTGCCATAAACTTCTTCGCTCATTCGCTCGATTCGCTTCTTCCTCCATCCTCTTTCAATTTTTACTGATGCAGATCTAAATAATTTGTCTTTGAAAATAACAACATCGTTGACTCATATCATAACTTCGATCAGCCCAAACTAAGGAAGATGTAGAAGATAAAACTCCTCCAGAGGAAACGAGAATAATGAAGCAAGAAGATGAAGTGGTCCAGCTTTGCGTGGAATCAAGTGAGATGATTAACTTGGGAACGAGAGAAGGCAAAAGGTGTTAGAATGAACATCACACCAAAAGGGCAGCGAATCAAGAAAATTCGCTCGCATCACCTTGTCTGACACAAGATACCCACCGGTGTAAGAAAATCAGTGATTATTAATGAATTTGGTATGTCGTTACAACCTTCCAAGTAAGATCATCGCGAACAGTGGGGAAAAGTTTGTGTGGAGACCCCAAGTCGAACATCATAACCCCTCCCCGTACCACCCAAAAATGAATGAGGCAGTTGCAGCGACAAACAAAAGAATATCAGAGATGATAGTAACCTTCAAATGCTCCTTTTTACCTTACATGGAGATCAGACCTTGTTTCACACTTCAACAGGGGCAACCCCGTGCGATGGAAGCAGCACTTCCATTAAACCTTATCAAACAAAAGGATGGTTGTTTTGTGTCATATCAGAAAGGAGCAAAGGAAGATTAACAGAAAAGGGTTCGTCCCCGACAATTTCAAGGAGACTTGGTGCCCAAGAAAATCATACCCATCCAAAAGGATCCCCGTGGAAGATGGACCCTGAGCTATGAAGGACCTTATGCAGTAAAGAAATCATTCTCTGGAGGGGCCCTAACCCCCATGAAAATAGAGGGTGAAGACGTCCCACTCCCGATGAATTCTGATGCGGTCAAATACTATGCCTAAAAATGCATATAAAGATAAAAAAAAAATGAGCCAAGAAAAACAAGCTCGCTAGGCTGAAAACCCGAAAGGGCGGCCTAGGCAAAAATTAGAGCGACCCGGTGGATTGAAAACCCAAAGGGGCAATCCAGGCAAAAATTAGGGTCAGGAAGTTGGACTAAATAAATGTTTAGGCAATCAACAAAAGCCGGATAATGAATTGATCGAGGTCATGAATATGGGCGGCCAACGTTGTTACTTCAAGGACACTAACTACCCAAAGATCTGCTTAGTATTTTTGCCTTTTCGTTTCTTTCAAAATTCTTAATATGCTCTCAAGCCAGTGTCCCTTTCGCACACTCGGCTCCAGTCTTAATGTCAAACACTTTCCCTTCTTCTTTATTTTCCCTTGTTTTGAAATGACATTTTATGGTAGTTGATATTGAATTGTGAAACATGTGCATGACTACAAGCATTACAGATTATTACGAAATTTCTAAAGGTCACATAAACGAGGCGATCTCTCATAAATAAAATTGCAAAAAAGATAAATACATGCAAGATCACTTCAAAAAGGCGAATGATAACAATAGGCCGCACTTCGATAGCACTACTTTGGGCAACTCCCGTATCTTACGTCGAAAGTCCTGCGAGTTGATCAACAAGAAGGGGCAAGAAAGAGCAAAAGAGCAAAAATAGTCAAAAAAAAAAAAAAGAAAAGGAACAAAAGCAAAAAAAAAAAAAGAAAAAAACAAAAGTCATCCATTACATTTCATTCATCATTCCACTCAAAACCAATCATCACACATGCATACATTACATGCATGTCATATGCATAGCATCTGCTGTTTTTCAACTTTAAGTGTCGGTCCTTCCTGTTTTTAACGAGCATCGATCCTACATCAAACCAAATCACAATGTTAGCACCAAGTCTAGCAGAGATCCCTCAGACCAACAACGGTCCTTCAATCCAGATCGCATGTCGCGTTATCGAGCAACCGACCGATCAACCGACCCCAGGTCCTTCAGTTCAGTTTGAATCAACACGTTCAAGCAACGACTTCAAACTCTACCACCAGATCACTACGTCGACACTGAGCACGACGGATCATCCGACCCCAGGTCCTTCAGGTCAATTCGAATTAACACGTCCAAGCAACGACTTCGAACCATACCACCAGATCACTAAGTCGACACAGAGCGCGACGGATCGCCCGACCCCAGGTCCTTCAGACTAGCTGTGTCAGCCTAAGACTCAGTGTATGTCCTTCGCGGCCGCTCGAAAAAAGGCCACCCCACAAACAGACCGTATTACTAGTACCATAAGCTAGTTGCACTCCTTCGGACCCATCGGTCCCTCAGGCTTAGGCATGCCCTTCAGACCCCGACGGTCCCTCAGTCGAACTCAAGTCGATGCGTCAAGCATTGATTCTGAATTAGACCATCAGAGCCTCAGTGCTCCTTCAGATCCCCAGCAATCCTTATTTACTTCCTCTCCAAGTCAACCCAGTTTTCATAATTTTCAAAAAAAAAAAAAAAAAAAAAACCAAAAGTCTCAATCTGGACAAAATTAGCGTCTTGTTATCTTTATTTCTATTTTCCTCGAGAAACTCGGAACCTCTCCGATTTCCTAGCAAAATATAAATAAAGAGGGGCAGCTGTAATACCCTAATTTTGTCCTATCCAAAAATGAGAAATTTTATTAATATTCATTTTTATTTTCATGCCATGTTTTATTTTTTTTAGTTTGCTACAAGTTTCAATTTTTTTTTAAAAAAAATAATTAGAAGTATCAAAACAAAATAGACAAAGAAGAAAATAGGGGGTTTGTCAAAAAAAGAATGGAGGTGCAATTGGATTGGGCCATCTAAAACCCAACCCAATTCCTAAACCATAGCCCAATTCACCCTCACACTCCTCCACCCAACCCATGACCCATATCCAACCCACAACCCATAACCCAACTCATCACAAAACCCTAATTCCCCTCCTCCTAACCCTAATTCGACTCCCCCCTTTACCCTAAAAGCCATCCACATTCACTCTCCCCCTTAACCCAAAAAATCATCCACATTCATCCCCTAATTCCCCTCCATATTCGACCCCACCCCCTATTATCCCATGGTCAAACCCCACCTTTCTCCTTTCCACACTCCACCTCTCCTCTTTTCTCTCAATACCACTTCCCCACACTTCCCACTTCCCCATTTTTCCCTTCCCAATACACTCAACCTCACTCTTTCCCTTTCTCTTTCCTCCCTCACCTACGGCTCTCCCCCTCTCTATCACACCCACATTTTATTTTTTTTTCCCCTTCACCAAACCTCTTCCACTTCAATCACTTCACACATTTCACTCCTCTTCCACTCTCTCTCTCTCACACTCAACCCTAAAACAACACCACACTCAACCCTTCCCTCCTCTCTCTCCCCATACCTACGACTTCTTCCCCTCCTCTCACACACTCATTTTCTTTTCTCTTCACACACTCATCCATTCCTCTCCCTATCACACACTTCACACATGGCACTCCCTTCTCCATGCCCATACCTTCGACCATCACCTCCCCCACATCTCACTTGTTTTTATTCTTTATTTTCCCCTTCACCAAACCTCCATCATATCAAAAAGTCATCATCACTATCCAAGGGTGGATGAAGAAGGAAAACGAAGGCAACATTTTTGTATAAATAGGGGTCACACCTTAGGAGAAGGGGGACGGATTACTCTTAGAAAAAAAGGGGGAAAAATCTTCTAAAAAAAAAACTAGGATTTCAAAGAGAGAAAGAAATTTTTTTTAGAGTTTCTTTTAGAAAAATTTTCTTCCCCTTCTTTTCTTCCTTCTTAGTTTTTTTAGTTTAAAATTTTGTTGTATTGAGAGATCCGAAGAAAAAAAGCTTGGATTGGTTCAAGGTACAAAATGTAATAATTCATAATATTGTTGCTTTTTTTTTGTATTTTTTTTAGTTATTGTAATTTTGTTCATATTATCATTGCCATTTTTATTGTTATTATTGTTGTTCACGTTTTTAAAAAAACATATTATTGCTGTTTTTTTAGTTTAAGTTGCTGTTTTTATAGATATATATGTGGTTATTATTGATGTTTTGATATTGCAATTTTTTTTTCGGATTAAAAAAGAAAGTGAATAAATGTTGTGTTTTTTTTTATAAATTATTCTAATTTTCGGAGTAAAAAAAAGAGTAAAAAAAATGTTGTTTTTTTTTAATAAATGGTTACTAATTTTCGGAGTAAAAATAAACCTAAAAAAAAAAGGTGTTAAAAAATGTATTCCTTTTTTTTTTACTAATTTTCGGATTTAAATAAAGTTTTTTTCAAATACTAAAAAATATTTTTTTAAAAATAAATGGTTACTAGTGTCACTACTCTTTTCTAAAAAAAAATAACATAATAACAAAAATCTTTTTCAAAAAAAAAAGTAAAAAGGCCCCCTTTTATTTAAATAATAACTATGACAACAAAAAAAAACAACAAAAGAATTTTTCTCCATAATCCGCTTTCAAAATACCACTTGTTTAGTCTAGGTTTTTTTTTAAGGAAAAGCGTTTCAAGAACCACGTGTTCTAGGGTAGAATAGTAAAAAAGGTAATAAACCCGTCAATCGTTTTTTTTAGCGTCAAAACGCTATTTGCACCCCCGGCAACCATTTTCTTTTAGCGTCAAAACGCTATTTGCACCCCCGGTGACACTTTTTTTTTCTAGCGTCAAAACGCTATTCCCACCTCCCTTTTTAATACAACTCCTTTATTATTTGCACCCCCCTTTTTATCACTTACTCCGCTTTTATCCACAACGTGATGCTTCCGAACCGTTTTTTTTTTCTTTCGAAAAAATCGAATTCGCGCAAAAAAAATAGGTTGTCTATAGTGGTCACTCTGGGCCTCGCTTGTTTGAACGCTATAAAATACCTTCTTTTCCGAATAAGCCGTTAGTGACGACCACTCTGGATTTATCTGTTTGGTCACCATGAACGGCCTCCCGTTTTCGCAAAGTTTTCAATAATTAAAAAACACCAACACACAAATATTTTCTACCCAAGAACTACGTAGCTTTGATTTCTCCATCGCACCCGGAGATACGTAGGAGCGGGGGCCCACTCCCGTCGAGCGCAAAAAACTAAAATTTTTATTAAGTCTTCTTTTTCCGTTTTTTTGCAAATAACAAAAAAGGGTAAATTAAAGTGTTTTCTTTAAACTAATTTTTTTTTACACATTAAATTAAAAGGTAACCTTTTTAGGATGTTGTGGGGTGCTTGTACCTTCCCCGCACTTAATCGACCCCCGAACCCAAAAACAAAGGTTTTTTCAATGTTTTCCTAAAAATAAATATTGATGGCGGCTCCATTGTTCAAAAGCAACGAAGGATCCCTCCTCCGGATTCTTCGGTCGCTACACTGCTGAAGTGTTTGAATACACAGATTCAGATTGGAGTGGAGACAAGAGTGATAGAAAAAGTGCTGGTGGCTATGTTTTTATGTATGGAAGAGCACCAATCTCATGGTGTTCCAAAAAACAAAGCATAGTAGCTCTGTCCTCATGTGAGGCAGAGTATGTGGCTGCTTCCTTTGCAGCCTGTCAAACATCATGGTTAAGCATGTTGCTTGCTGAAATTGGCCTGAACAATAGTACTGTCATGAATCTGTTGATAGATAACAAATCTGCCATAGACATGGCAAAGAATCGGGTTGCACATGGGAGATCAAAACACATAGAAACTAAGTATCATTTCCTACGTGAGCAAGTCAAAAATGAGAAGTTGAGACTGATTTACTGCAAGTTAAAATTGCAGGTAGCAGATGCAATGACTAAGCCACTGCAGAAAGGAAGATTTGAAGAATTAAAAGCATTGCTTGGAATGAGGTCTCTTAGCAATGTGAATTAAGAGGGTGTATTGAAGTATTATTGTAATTCAATTGCTTAGTTTTCAATATATTCCATTGTCTGTGTAATAGAACTACTAGTTAGTATTGCTGAGCTGGCTGCCTGTGTGGCATTTTAATAAACCAGTCACTGCATACATGTAGATACACTTCTGTATATAAGGCATGTAACATTGACTTTGCAATATACAGTTTATCATTTTCATCACTCGTTGAGTTTGTTAACTCTGAATAACAGAATCCTTTCAGATTAGTTCACTTCATCTCCAACACTGCTGACACATTGGTCTGCAAATTTCGTGAAACAAATTCTCCGCTGTATATATAGCATTACTCTTACATTATTTGATCATTTATATATAAAAATGGTATATAATAATTTACATTGTTTTAAATAACGTGTTGTCCAGTAGTATGCCAATGTATCAATTATCAGAGTTGTCAAACTAAAGAGTCTAGCAAACTCGTGAATGACAGGGTTAAATATTCACAAACAACACTTCTTAGATTAGTCATCGACAAAGCCAGTAGAAACTATGCACCAATGACATAGTAACAAAAAGAAAAACTCACTTGTATTGTCAAAAAAATATAGGCCGACAAGCCAATGATGGCTCTTTGGTAAGGCGGCAACTATTCAGAAGTTTTTGTGGATTCGCTGCTACTAGTGTAATCGATGATTGAGATAACTCATCATTAATTATATTGAATTCATATTCTAGAAACACCTATTAACTAGATTAAGATTGATAAGACTTGTATTTTTTTTCTCGAACATCGTTGGCTACCCACGGAGTGTCCCAACGCTTTCAACGAAAGACTAATCTCCGATCGTGTTTATGATCAAATTTCGCACTGGCCAACACCGAGTTTATCCACTGCGGGAATCGAACCCGGGAGCACCAAGTCGACCCCTTATCCTAAGGTAGATTAAGCCACTGGGCATTGGTGTTGGTTTCGATTGATAAGACTTGTATGTCAGTATGTGTATTGTTAGAAATTGATAAGATACTAACCGTCTAAAATTCAACTTTCATGCCAAGCTATTATGGGCAAAATCATACATGACCCGACCTTCCTGCTAGAGGAAAGAAAGGAGATTCTTGCGCAAACTTTTTTTGTTGATTGTGAATGGGGCTTAAAATCAAAAAAGCAATTATACCATAATTAAATGAGAAGTAGAGACTCGTAACACTATATATCATGAGGATCCTTAAATTAAATCTAATGTATTAATTCATCCTCTATATCACACGAGTTTGATCATCTCTTTCCACCTATCTTCTCTCTCCTCCCACCTTTATATTTTGTAAAGGAGAGGATCCATTCGCATATCAACACACCAAATTACAAGACCATCAACTACTATGTTTGCTTTCCCTAAATATATATGGTGAATATTCACGGACAACCGAATGGAGAGGAGGCACTGAACAATGACCTTAGAATCATCGTGAAGTTCCACCCGAGTAAAACATCTCTCTCGGTCCAAATTCAACCCATCAAGAACACCCCAAGAGCTCTGCGATATAAGAGGAGCAATTCACAAGTGGCGGGCTAAACCAACAATGCAACAACTAATAGTTTATGAAAAAATAGTTTAGAGAAGTCTTTAAAGAAATTGTTATTGTAAAAAAAGTATTACATTGTACACGTTTTTTTTGTGTTCCTTAATACACACCTAGTATATAATATATAATTTTGCTGTTAAAAAAAGTGTTCTTGTAAAATAAAAAGGGAGATATTTAGTGCCTTTAGGGCGGGAACCATGTCTTTAGTTTAGCTTATTTTGTGTCTATATTTTTAATCTGTTGGGGAAAACCACACACATCATCGGATTAACCCACATGCCCAATGATCCTTATTGGAAGATATAACAACACACCACAAGAAAAGTAAAGGAGAGCACGCAAATAATTACGTGGTTCGGCACCTCTTGCCTACATCCATGAGAATACCTCAATATTATTCATTCATCATCTTAAACATAATTACAACAATTTTGTAAACTCATCCCAATACGTGTATCACCCTAGAAAACTCTTACTCTAAGAGTTACAGGGGATGATAAGAGCATCCGCAATGGAGAAACTCTCATTTGAGTACTTAAATGCAGTGTTTTGAAACACGGACCGGTGATCGACTCGGTGAAGGTACCGGGTCACTGGGTCAAGAGTCGGACCGAAGGGTCGACAGTTGAATCGCATGACCAAAATCGGGACCGCATGACTCGGACCCGGTCTCTATTTCCCGAATTTTCAAGACCTATATAGTATATAATATAAATTTCGTACTTGTAAAATTAATAACTATGTTTATTTTATATCTACTAAAATATAAAAATTAATATCTTAATTTATTCATACATAATATTAATCTATTTTAGATCACACAAATTAATATGTACTCAACAAATATGGTGCTTGTTTTTGCTAAAAAAGATGAAAAAGAGCAAAAGAAACAGATTAAACGACGTCGTTTTGATAAAAAAAATTAAAAATGAACAACCCGGTTTTAAAAATTAAAAATTAAAAATTAAAAATAAAAAAATTAAGAATTAAAAAATTAAAAATTAAAAATTAATAATAGTACTTAATAAGAACTTCATCTCTTCAACCTAGAACTTAAACAAAATTTACTAAATGGTCCCACTAATAACTTTACATCACTTTTTATTAGTTTTTTTAATCAAAAGTAATGTTGGGGTCCACGCGTCAGAAGAGAGAGAATTTCCTATATAAGAGTTTCACCCAAATAAGTACCCATTTTTTATTCTTCACAATGGGGTTACCTATTAAATTTCAACTCTTAAGAGATAAGAAGTCCCTATTGTAGATGCTCTAACACTCACACATCACACAATAAATTATCACCAACACCCTCCTCTCAGTAGGATACGGTTGGAGATTCTTCAACTTTCTACAATGATGGGCATGTCTCACCTCTCCATATGATTTAGCGTGTCTCACATTTCTAAGAATCTAGATGCATCCATTCACCAAAAGAAATGTACCTTCTAAATTTGCACTCATTTGCGGTTACTTGAAAATTTCATCAATTGATCATTTCCTAACATAATCTATCAACTTTTCTCACATCATATCTAATTTTTCTCTCTCATCTTTCTCTCTCCTAAAAAAGGAGAAAGTCACCAAAAATACCAATCATCAAAGATGCCTATTCCACATCCAAAATAAAGGTGTTATTATCCAATAGTTTATGAAAGTTTTATTGCACAATCAATACTTTTAAAGATGACTTTGGATTTGGAGCAAAAGGGAATGCATGTGAATCAATACTTATAAAAGGGGCGGGTCCGGGTAGTGAGATACTCGTGCCCGTCCCGCCCCGTTGACATTCCTACATGTGATGGCCGGAGCAAAATGGAATTGGGCTTAATTTTTTCTACCCCTACTCTTATATCCCATACCTCCATTTAAATTCAAATTTCGCATTTTACCTCTTAACTTTAATAAATATTCCATACCATATTTCCATTCTGGATTTATGTATCAATACATAAATCTGTAATGCATTTTTTTTCATTTTTCATTTCAGATTTATGAATTAATACAAAAAGCCATAATGTATTTTTTTTTTCCTTATTTATGTATCAGTACATAAATCCGTAATGCATTTTTTTCGTTTTTCACTCTAGATTTATGTAGTAATACATAAATTCGTAATGTGCTTTTTCATTTCGGATTTATGTATTAATATATAAATCAGTAATGTATTTTTCATTCTGGATTTATGTATTAATACATAAATCCGCAATGCATTTTTTCATTTCGGATTTATGTATTAATACATAAATATACATAAATCCGCAATGCATTTTTTCAATTTTGTGGATTTATGTACTAACACATAAATCCGTAATGTATTTTTTTCATTCGGGATTTTTGTATTAATATATAAATCCGTAATGTATTGTAGTAAGGATAAAGTTGAAATAAACAAAAATTTGGGGCTATATGGTATAGGGGTGGGGTTAAAAAAAAATAAAAGCCAATGGAATTTGGAGAAGCTAAAATCGGATATTTCGGGATGTTGAGTTGAGAGTTGAGACCCCTCAATTTTGGGTATTTTTTTACCCCCACACATTCACTTTATACTCCCCACAAAAAAATTATTCCTAAGATACCCCTGATAAAATTGTTACTAACAGATTTACATAAACCACGCCTAAATCCGTTTTAAAAAAAGTAACAAAACGGATTTAAGTTTGGTTAGGTAAATCCGTTTTTACCAAAATTTTGCCAACAGATATATTGAAAAAAACATAAATCCGTTTTGTTATTTTTTCAAAGTGGAACTAACTTTTTTAATCATAAATCCTTTTTTTCTTACTAGTTGCTAACGGATTTACCTGATTATAGGGTAAATCCGTTTTGTTATTTATGAAAACAGATTTATCTAGGTTATAGGTAAATCTGTTTTTAACGGTGGATTTATTATGTTTTATTTTGTTTAACGGTTTAGATTGCACCGACAAAATTTTTTAGCGGTTTAGATTGCACCGAAAATAATAACGTGAAAATATAATAAAAAACAATACTAATAAGAAATAAATAAGTCTAAATACCGTACAATACAACAACCAAAAAAATCAATCACGTCCGATCGTGGTCCCAGTCTCCCCCCGCAAAGCTAGTCGAGGGAAGTACTCAAAGATCCATGACTGAAATGCACAAAGAAACATTATCGTTAAAAATAAAATATATAACATTAAAACAAACTCGTTAAAAAAAAACTTACCATGAACAGCGTCGCATACCCCCCTAACTGACTGGTCTCTTGTAGGCAGGCAAAGTTCAGCTGGTCATATAAGAAAGCTAATGCTGCTGGACACCATGCCCATCCGCCCCCTGTGGTGACGTCCTCTAGTAATAGCAACAACTTTGCCTCAACTCTTGTGCCAGTCATGCTACAAAAAATGCTCATGCCCAAAATAAGCAAGATAAATGCCCTCACTGGGTCACTAAACAAACTGTCAACAAGTCCTACACAAATCACTGGGTATATAAAAAACAAAAATAAAATAAACAGAAACAACAAAAACGTAAAAATAAAACAACTAAGAATCAACTCCTTTGCCTTGTTAATAATGAAATCAACAATCCCCGGCAACGGCGGAAAAAACTTGTTTGGATTTCGGCAAGTGTACCGAATCGTTGCAAGTAATAGTAAGGACCACTAGTCGTATCCACAGGGATTGAGAGTTATTATCACTGAGCAAATGTGGTAATTCTTAGGCGTAAAGCTATTGAGACAGTTTATGATTTATAGTAATCGAAAACAGAATATTGGTAAATAAAATCTGAGAGCAAAACGACTAGGAATCGAATGCTCTCCCCTACTCTATCATGCAATAGACCTTAATTACCCAATTTAACAGATTCAATTCAATTATAAGATTAAGGACAATCCCTTGCCTCAAAACCCCTTTTCTCTAATGGGAAACCCTAATTCCTTAAGTGAATCACCAATAGACAAATCATTAAACATGAGAATTAACGAATTCACAAACACAATATCATATTCCTATGATCATCATATTTGTGACCTAAAACCCCAATATCAGGTAAGCATACCCATCTTCCAACGGTGAACATAAACCCTAAATCAGTACAACAACAGATATTATTGTAAAGCAGTAAGAACGGAGGTAAAGGCAATTGTTCAACTGAATAATAATCGAATTGATCATAGCAAAGGGTTCACATGATAGTTTTGGAGAGATTCATCTCTTCCTAACCCTAGAAAACTAGCTACTCATAATCAAAGTGATGAAAGATAAGATTAAAGAGAAGTTACACAAAGAGGAATACATTGGATCCTTCAATTCCTTGTTCCCAAGTGTAGAGAAGCTCCAATTCTTGCCATTGTTCGCAGCTCCAAACCCTCTTCTCGCATCCAAGACGAAGTTCCCAAAAAAACACTGCAATTTCGCTTAAAACGCCAAACTTTCTGTCATCCGCCGCGACGCGATGCGACTCTGTCGCGACGCGATGGTGCTGAATAATGCCTGGTCGCGACGCGAAGAATGGCAGATTCTTCTCCTTTTTTTCTCTGTTGCGTCACTAGGCAAGCTGTCTAGTTCGCTAGTTGACGACACATCAAATTGAAGGTCTTCTATTGCAATAGGCATTAGGGATGAGGGAAACAGCTTACAAATCAATCCTAATACATCAATCTAAATCTACGCTAATTCCCCTGACAATTGACTGAAATACAATCAAATAACAGCAATTTTGGCTTATAAACTGAACAACAATATACATATGACGACGAGTCAACACAACCCCAAACTTGGAGTTTTGCTTGTCCTCAAGCAATCATTCAATTCAGGCTGTGGCAAATTTTTTATTCAGCTTTCACACCTTTCACACATACCATTAGATACTTCAGCACATCAAAAGTCATCATCCAACATAATGTGGAGCAAAACAAATCGAATTGGAAAACACAAGATCATATAAAGGCAAGCATTCTCAAGTTCCCTCTTTTTCACACATCTCACTAAATTGCCTCTCTTTTCTGAAGTGTATAAGGTAGTCACTCAATTCACAATACATGCATCATCGTTTCATAGGCTTGAACAAGTTTTAGAAAAGTCTACACAAAATGATATGCACACACACTATTTGAGGACTTAATGGATGTAACGGGGCTTAGGTAAGAGTGGATATTATTTTGGTAGGTAGGTTACAAACTTGGAGTTAGGCCCAATTCCCTTTTTATCATATTTTAACAATCTCACCACTTTTCCCAACAACATTCCACAAGAGAAGGATTTTTTTTATTTTTTATTTTTTTGTTTCTCCTTTGTTTTGTATATACCACCCCAAACTTAATTTGTTGCTATTCCATGAGCAACCCCAAACTTAGATCTTTCCCACACATGCATACACTTGTCTACCTAACTCCAAGTTAAGAGAACAAACTATGAATTTAATTTTCCTGGTGTGGTCTATGTCAGAACAGAATAATAAGAAGAAACAATTAGGCTCAATGGGGCTAACAAAGGATAAGTAATTATGAGGTGGTTTGAAAGGCTCTGGGTTTTGTCATACCCTAATTTTGTCCGCCTAGGTCGAAACCCTAATTTTCAAACAAAAATAAGTAAGTTAAGGTTTAGCATTCATTCATAATGTCATGAAGAC
The DNA here is from genome assembly GCA_039519185.1 of Astragalus membranaceus. NCBI lineage: Eukaryota > Viridiplantae > Streptophyta > Magnoliopsida > Fabales > Fabaceae > Astragalus > Astragalus membranaceus. The sequence goes on along the minus strand of CM076846.1, from coordinate 153,371,947 downwards.
CATCATTCATGCATTTCAAAGTTTTGAAAGTCATCTTAGGATTAGGGATGCATTGCATTGCCTTTTATAGCATTTTCAGAGTTTTTCAAGACCAAGGGCATTTTGGTCATTTTCGAAAAATGAGACATTTCTCAGCAAAAAAATCATTTCTTGCATACATTTTAGATTTTAGGGCCATTTTAGAGTTTTGAAGTAATTCTTGAAAAGAAAATGCATTTTGAACAAGGATTAGGGTTTCTAATGATCAAAAGGGCATTTTGGTCATTTCGCCAAAAAAATTCAATTTTTCATCAAAAAATCACAGGGATCTATAAGGAATCACTTGAGGTGAGATGTGCTTGATCATACATATTTTTGGTAAATACATTGTTGATTTATGTAAAAGAAAGAAAAAGTCAAAACCGTAAAGTCAACAATGGAATATTCTTCAAGCATCTTCAAAGTGGGGCACCCAAATCAATTTTGGGATGATGGTAGCATTTATTTCTGAACCCAATGATTGATCATAGGATATGGCCCAAAATGGCAAGAATTTAGAAGAATTATCTAGAAGGGAATAAGGAATATCCCTTTGAATTTTGAAAGGTCAAGTGTAGTACAATAGTACAAGTTGCAATTCCACTCACTCTCTCTCCCTTGGCTGCGAATATCAGCTCCATATCCACCCAATTTTGATTTATTTTATTGCTTGATAATCATGTTTTGATCATAGCCTTTCATTTGAATTGTAAATGCAATCCCAACCCTCCATTTGAATTAAAATGGCATTCTTGCAATATGAACCATTTGGAAAAACATTTTGGTAAAATGATTTATCCTTCACCCTCCCTCCTTATGCTGCACCCCTCAGCCCCCTCTCTCCTCCCTTTGTGCTTCTTGACTACCCTCAATCCTTGTGACAATTGATCCTAACCATTGATCCCAAATAAAACTCTAATCCTAGAGCACAAGTGAGATGAAGTGACATAGTTACCCTCAACTTTGAGTGGCCTCTATAAATACCATTTTGTGCTCAGCTCACAAGGACCTTTTGGCTGATCATTCACTCCTCAAAAAACCCTAGCACACTCTCTCAAAAGAGCCTCCAAAATCGTGAGCACACTCACCTTCATCCACCCATTGTTTCTTTGATTTTTCTTCACCAAATCACTTCCAATCCACTCCCATTTCGCATATCTTCTTCCTACCATCTTCAAGTTCAGATTCATACCCTCAAGAGCTTAGGATTTTGAAGGTTTTCAAGGGCTTGGTTGGTGTTCTTTTGAAGATTTGGTTGATTGGTTCACTAGCTCTCCATTTTCGCATAGTTTAGTGAAGGCTCTAGGTAAACTCTTAGAACCCTTTGCATTCATAAACTTTTTGCATCAAAAAGACTTATTTCTTTTGCATATTCATCAAAATGTAGATTAGGGGGCTGTTGGGGGAGATTTGGCATCTCACCCCTATTGAATAAGTTGTGTTATGTGATCTTTGCATATCATCATCTTTGCATCTTTGTTTCATGAATAAAATGCTTTTTTCCCCTTGATTTGGTTTCGGCCTTATGTTAGATCTTAGGGATCTTGTTTCTTCTAATTCATTTCATGTCCAAAATGTGAATAATGGTTGGATTTCAAGCATGTGTAGCTTAGGGTTCAACTTGTAGAAACTAAGGTTTTGATGTTTGTTTCATTTCCTTAATTTTTGTATGAATAAATGTATGTGATACTTGATCTTTATCTTATAATCTCATGTGCTATGTTATGTTTGTGTTTGATGTCATTTTTATGCATCAATTTATGTCATGTTTGGCATGAAATTTGTTGGTGAATATTGCTTGCAAGCATTCGGCCAAGGCCACTTTTATGACCTAGCTTTTGTTGCAATTTGATTTTTTGATTTGGTGTGTGCAAATAATTTTGTGTAAATGTGTTTTTTTAACCATTTACCAATGTACTTTACTATTCACTTAAAAAATTACCAAAAAGTTAAAAACATTTTCATTCTTACTTTTCACTTCTTACCACAAGTTTTTACCTCATTCATTAACTCTTTACTCAAAAATACAAAAAGATTTTACCATTCACTTTTTACCATTTACCTTTCACCTCTCATTAAAATATTTTCACTTGCCTTTACACTTGTTTCACTATTTGCATATCACATCATGTTTAATCACTTACCTCTTGTTGATGATTGGGTGATGTGATCCAAATACTTATGCCTAGTGCATATCCCAAGTAGAGGAGATCACCCAAAGTGAATCAATCCCTTTGTGTTTCATTTGCATAGTTAATTACTTGTCTCTTGTTGATGATTGGGTGATGTGATCCGAATACTTATGCCTAGTGCATATCCCAAGTAGGGGAGATCACCCAAAGTGAATCAATCCCTTTGTGTTTCATTTGCATAGTTAATTACTTGTCTCTTGTTGATGATTGGGTGATGTGATCCAAATACTTATGCCTAGTGCATATCCCAAGTAGGGGAGATCACCCAAAGTGAATCAATCCCTTTGTGTTTCATTTGCATAGTTAATTACTGGTCTCTTGTCGATGATTGGGTGATGTGATCCAAATACTTATGCCTAGTGCATATCCCAAGTAGGGGAGATCACCCAAAGTGAATCAATCCCTTTGTGTTTCATTTGCATAGTTAATTACTTGTCTCTTGTTGATGATTTAGTAATGTGATTCAACACTAATGCCTAGTGCATGCCCCAAGTGTTGAAGATTACTTGAAAGTGATTCAACTACTTGCATCATTTACTTACATGCTTTGCATTCATTACTTGTGTGCTCATTGTGCTTGAAAGTGTTGAATTGGTGTTCACAACTTGGTTGTTTTGATTTTCGCAAAGACTTTGTAAAGTCATAGACTTATTGCTGCTCGATAGTAACACTTCAAACCTCAAAACCATGTTGTATGTGAAAGACAATTCGTTACTTGTTAGTAACATCTACAGTTACAAAACTTTTAGCACTCAAGTTCAAAAAACAAGTTTGTCACTCATTAGTAACAACTTCAATTTTCAAAAACCTTTTGCATTCGTAATTAAAAACATTTTTTGCATTTGCACTCAATCAATTTCAAACCCATAAAAACAATGTGAGCAAGTAATGATCACCCATAGCCTTAGCTAGTTTGATCATGAAAGCTCTCCCTTTTCCAAAAGCCATGTGAACTAGTAAGGATCACCCATAGCCTTAGCTAGTTTGATCATGAAAGTTCCTTCCTTTTTCAAACACCTTCTTCAAGGCTTCTTTTTCTCGCTCCAAGAACTACGTTGCTTTGATTCCCACTTGGGATACGTAGGAGCGAGACATGTTCTCGTCAAGCGCATCAAAAAAATCTTCACTTTCACAACAATAAAAAACCTCCATTTTCAAAACAAACAAAAAATGTTTTCAAACCCATTGTTGTTAGTAGCTAATCAGAACCGTAGTTCGTCTAGCTATTGACATCGATGTCCTTTCTCCAAAAAGAACGATAAGCGATGACCACCCATAGCCTTTGCTAGTTTGGTCATCAAACAAATCAATCCTTTTCAAAAAAGGCTTTCAAAAAGAAAATAAAAACAAGTTGTTACTAACGGTCACCCAGAACCTTAGTTCGTTTGACTAGCGGTAGCGACTCCTTTTGAGTACTTAGCGGTGATTACCCATAGCCTTAGCTAGTTTAATCACTCGCTAGTACTCGTCCTATTTCGAAAACTCACCTAAAAAGTTAAAAAACAAAAACCAAGGCAGAACTACGTAGCTCTGAGTTCTCCATTGTATCGGGAGATACGTAGGAGCGGGTCGTTACCCCCGTCGAGCTCTTTTCTAAAAAACTCTCTTTTTCCCCCTCTTTACATAAGTTTTCCATTAATTTCCCATCCATCTTCAAATAAGAATAAAATAGGCAAATCTAGGTGTTCTTCAAATCAAACATTAAAACCACACAATTTAATTAGAGGTTCCCTTTCAGTAGAAAGGAGGAATGGGGTGCTAATACCTTCCCCATTCCTAACCGACCCCCGAACCCATATATCTAGTTTTCAAAAGACCACCCGCCTTGTAAAAAAGACCTTTTTTCAATGTTTTGGTCTAAAAACTAAAATATTGGTGGCGGCTTCACAATTTTCTACGTTGTACATTGAAGAACCCTAAACGGGATTTTTCGGGGTACAACAGCTGGCGACTTCACTGGGGACTAAAAAAACACTTTTTTCAAAAGTGGGTCAAGCCTAATTAATTAAGCGTGTGGTTTGTGTGATTGATTTGAACATCTTGCTTTGCCTCTATTCTTCTTCCTTTTCATAAGCATGTTGCATCCATATGCATTCTTCTATGTTTGCTTTTGTTTAAAATAATAGATAGTTACTTCTTTGCTTAAATGCTTAGTTTCCTCATGCATATTTCCCCTCTCTTGTCATGTCCCCTTCTTCTTTGCTCGCTTCCTTAAGCAAGTAGTGCATTGTTGTTGGCACCCTAGGCTTGTTTGTATTTGAATGATATTGAACCCTAGAGTAGACAACATGCTATTGTCTGGACTGTTCTGGATTGTCGTTTGCAGGTGGGGTAGTTTTTAAGGAAATGCCCTTCGCACACACACACTTGTACCTTGAGATTATATGATTAGAGAAGGAGACCATAACCCAGGTCTGTTAGGGTATCGTAGGACGAGTGGATTCGAGTAGTGGGAGCCCATCAGGACCTTTGTCCGTTTGGCTACTCGCGAAAGTTTCAATCAGAGTTGTGCTCTTCCATGATACTTTGTACCTAGCAGTTTGCTGCATTTACAAGGAATTTCGTGAAAGAGACTGTGGCTCTGATGACCTTTGTGAGGGTGTGAATAGAGCTACATGAGAAGATTATCCCTAAAATGCCTTAGATCATAGGTTCTACCCCCTTTTAGGTCACAAGGGTTTTCCAAATTGTGTGTTGCATCGTTGCATTCAGTTCAATCAATTTTTCCTTCAAAATTTTTGAAAATCAAAAAAGATATGCTTTTCCTTTTCGCCTATATGAGGTGGCATATAATTTTCAAATCACCACCTGTAAATATCCTTTTTCTGCACAAAAAAAAGGGTATCATTGCATCATTGCATCACTGCATTATCGCATCATTTGCATTGCATAAAATTCCAATTTTGAAAAAAAAAACCATTCATCTTGCATTCCCTTTCATTACGTAAAGATAAAACAAAAAACAATTATCATCTGCATAGCATAAGCATTTCATTTATAATCATGCAAAAAAATCCTCGTCGAGTTCATCCAAGACGAGGCGTTCATGCATAAGCATTATTTCAAAAAAAAAGAGAGACACAGTAGAACTACGTACACTTTGATTCCTCATCACATGGAGGATACGTAGGAGCGGGTTCACCCCGTCAAGCATAACAAATAAAAAACTTCATTTTGAAAAGCGTTTTTCGCATACCATTCAAAATACATTTCATTTTGCATCAAAATCATAAAAACCTTTAGAATAATCATACTTCTCAAGTGGTCATTTTTCCATGCATTGCATACAACAAAAATGTTGTGATGAGAGCCGAGATGTTCTTGCAAAGTAATCTTTCCTTCTTGGAAACGTTTACCCTCACTCATTTGCAAACTCAAGGTGTTCCAAGGCACTCAGTTTTTCACATCAATAGCTCATTTGTATTTCCTTCAAAAAAGGGCATTACATCTCACCCATTCCATGATAAAAGACCGAAACAGTTCATCAAAAAGTTTTCATATCATGTCTTAACCAATGTTAACTCTCTGTGAAGCGTTCTCCTAGTAAGCATGCATGCCAGGTGCAGTTTCTCTTGCTTGAGTCAGTCAATTTCCTTCATTTATCATCATTCCCCATCCAAGTCTAACCCCACCCCGTCCACCCATAAAGTGCATATTCTCCCCATCAGTGCGTATTTGACTTTGGTTCATTCTAATACTTTAAGTCCTCCCTGCTGGGGCAAGTCTGTGATCATTAATTCCCCTTGATTAATATCATTTTCCTTCAGTACAAGTCTCTCAAAAAAAAAATAATAATATAATAAACAAGAAAATAAGCTCGCTAGGTTGAAAACCCGCAAAGGGCGGCCTAGGCAAAAAAAGCGCCCGGTGGATTGAAAACTCACAAAGAGCGGTCCAGGCAAAAGTTAGGGCATAAAAAAAAAGAAAGAAAAATGCAAAGAAAAATGCAAACACATGAAGGTAGATAAATTATTGTTCCAAAGTTAAGTCTTACAGAAATAAGCAATCGGGATTTGAAGTGAAGTTTGGCCATACCCTCAAAAACCCAAAATCCCAGAAAATCCCTTTCCTACCCACCTTAAGCCAAGAAAAACCAAAATCCAAAAATCACCCTAGACAAGGATCACCTCAAATATCAAAAAGCAGGGCATCACCTTTTACCAGCTCACCCGAGTCAAAGAATGAAAAGAGTCAAATAAAAAAAGAGACCAACAAAAAAGGAGAAAATCAAAAGGGATTCAAAAATGAAAACCCCAAAGCAAGAGAAACAAAAGAAATATCAGTGGTGAGTTGGTACATGTTGCCACAAAACACAAGAGATCCTTGTCTCAATAAATCTTCAAACACTTCATCATTCCCATACACCCCCCTTCCATAAACCGCAAACACTTTCCTTTGACCTCGACATCCCGCCCCTCACAAACCCTTAGCCAGGAATAAAATTTCCAAACACCCTATCAAGCCATTTAACCCTCATAGATCATTAACCGTCAAATCAATGCCGAATAAAAATCATCCTCCCATTAACCTCAAACACTTCGATAAGCCCAATTACCCCTCCTCCACGAAACACCACAATCCTGAAATGTCCAGTCCGATCAATGACCGGTTGCTTTCGTTTTCTCAAGTTTTAATCTTAGGACAACTAAGTTTATCTGTCTACAGTGTGTTTGCTCAAAAAAAAAAAAAACAAACGATCAGAAAAAAGAAAGCTGATCAAGAAAAAAACAAACCCTCAAGAAAAAGAAATGAGGGAGCAAAAACAAACAGTCAGAAAAAAGAAAGCTGACAAAATAAAAGAGGGACCTGCACTCCAAAACAGCTTCAAACTGCATTAAAACAAGGTTTAGTGATCACCAAGTGAGGCTTCTTTCACACCAAAAGTCAATACATCAGTAGAGAACCAAATATTTGCACTGAGAACGTCACTCAGATTCAAAGTAGGGGCATTCTCTTCACCACCCACCCACCCTGGTCTTGGGAAGGTCTGTTCAAATGCCCATCCCATGTCACTCCAATTGTCAATACTTCCAAAGTGAGGGCAAGTACATTCCCATTCCTTCACCTCATTCATTCCCATAAAAAACCTCACCGGGGCAATCTCTCAACCCACTATCCTAAACAAAGCCTTGTCATTCTAACTGGGGCAGCTTTGTCCTTGTTATGACTGGGGCAACATCAAACTTTGTGGGGTGAGACAAAATCTCTTTTGCACCTTTCATTTCAAAAGCCGAAGCATTCCCAATTCATCATCTTCTACGCCCCTAGTTGTTGTCACCACTAGACAGGGGCAAGTTATTCACTCGTCAAAGACCTGAACTGGGGCAATTTTGTATCTCTTGGTCCCGCATAAGCTTCGGCAATAACCATGTCTGTCATTCCTTCACTTGCCATAAATGTCCATGCCCTAAACCAATTCCAAGTTAACTGACTCATTCATTCACATCTGCACTCCTATGCATGCTTACTAGACAATGCTTCAAAAGAGAGAGCACAAGTTGTTTACGTGATATCTAAAATTCAGTCATCATGGAAAGAAAGAGAAAACAAGCGAGGTTGTTTGTAAATAAAAACCTTGAGAACACCAGAGTTTGAATCAAATTCAATTTTTCAACAGAATGGTCAATAATCATCTCAAGCCCTTGCATTCAAAGTCTCGCATCTCACAAAAATGTCTACCTCATGCATCTAAGCATTATAGCATATGCATCAAAGCATTACATTTGCATCTTCACATTTTGTGCATTCATCACATAGTAAAAAGAAAAAAAAAACGTTCCACATCAGTTGCACCATATTAATACTTGTATTTCATAGAAGAAAATAGTAAAGAAGAAAAAACAGAAATCTTTTCATTGCATTGGCATCATATTAATGTTCGCACTTCATAAAAAAGGAAAAGAACAAAATCATTGCATGTCATTCGTCATTAGAGCATTACATTTTGCATCAGATATTTCATAGAAAAAGCAAAGAAAGCAAAAAGAAAACAAAGAAAAGAAACCACAAAAGCAACACAAAAACATTCCCTGTCATCCAGCATTCCATATCATTCATCATTTCACAAGCATTCCTTTGTCATCCAATCATCAAACATCAGAGCATTGCATCATATTAATGTTTGCATTTCATAGAAGAAGCAAAGAGAAACAAACAGAAGTTAGAACAGGAGCATTCCATTCATCAAAGCGTCAATCACCGCATACATTTGCATTCAAACATCAAAGCAATACAGTTGCATCACATCAATACTTGCATCTCATAGAAGAAAAGAAAGCTAAAGCATCCCATGTAATTCATCATTTCATGTTATCCAATATTCACATTTCATAGGAAAAAGGAAAAAAAGAAAAAGTTTTCCATTGCATGTCATCTGCCATTTCATCAAAACGCAAGAGCATTAAATACCAAAATTTCGCATTTGCATACCAGCACTGCATAAAAAGAGCAAAAGAAAAGAATTTAGAAAACAAAAAAGGGGATTAAAAAAAAAACAAAAGAACAGCGAAACAAATAAAATTCATACATTGCATTCATCAAACATAGAAAAATTTGTGCAAGCAAAAAGAAACTCCTGCATCACATCACATTCATCCCATCAAAAAGCAATCATGGCATTTGCATTGCATGCATTTGTTCATTTTCAGCTGCAGGTACAAAGAGAGGATGAGCACTTCGGTGTTAGCCCTCGCCCCCATATTCCAGAAAATGCTCCCCCAAGTTGGGAGAGTTCAGAATAAAAAAAAAAAACAAAAAAAACAAGAGAAAAACAAACGATCAGAAAAGAGAAAGCTGATCATAAAAAAAAAAAAACAAGAAAAGAACAAACAAGCAGAAAAAAGAAAGCTGCTTAAAGAAAACAAACAGCATAAACAAAGACAGAAAAATTGCAGAAAACGGAACATAAAAAGAACACACCATCTTCATATCATTCATCATTCTCATACCATTCATACCATTCATCGCTTCATGGCATCAAACAGTAGTGCATTACACTTTCAATTTGTATCTCAGAAGAGCGAAGAAATAACAGAAAAAGCATTCCACCAAAGTCAATCATTGCATTCATATGCATTCAAGTGCATGCATTTCATGTACCAGTCAAGATAGAAGTAGTTACCTCAGACTAGATAGTCTCAACCCAGAGTTAGTAAACTCCATCAACCCAGAGTTAGTGAACTCCATCAATCCAGATCACAACATCGTGTACGAGCACGCGATGGATCCATCCGACTTCGTCAAGTCCTTCGGATTAGTTATGTCAACCTAAGGCATAATGGACATCCTTTGATCAAATCAGTTCCGGACCTGATGTTGATCGGCCGCTCGAGAAGGCCACCCCTAAGCTCGGATTCAACAAGAGTCCGTTAGAAGGTTTTTAGGCAACCTCCGAATTCAGGACCCCAGCGTCCCTTCAGAACCCCAGTGTTCATTCAGGATCCAAGCATCCCTTCAGGACCCAAGTGTCCATCCAGGTTACTTTCTTTACTGCTTTCTTAATAGCTTTATTTCCTGCTTTTTGAGGGCGGGCATTTCACTTAAGTAAAAAAAAAAAAGAGAGAAAATTCGGGTTTTCCCAAGCAGACAAAATCAGTATAATTTCTGAATTCTTTATTTCTATTTTGCCTCGGAATATGTTTCGGCCAATTCATATTCCTTGTCAAAATCCAAATAAAGAGGGGCAGCTGTCATACCCTAATTTTGTCCGCCTAGGTCGAAACCCTAATTTTCAAACAAAAATAAGTAAGTTAAGGTTTAGCATTCATTCATAATGTCATGAAGACCATCATTCATGCATTTCAAAGTTTTGAAAGTCATCTTAGGATTAGGGATGCATTGCATTGCCTTTTATAGCATTTTCAGAGTTTTTCAAGACCAAGGGCATTTTGGTCATTTTCGAAAAATGAGACATTTCTCAGCAAAAAAATCATTTCTTGCATACATTTTAGATTTTAGGGCCATTTTAGAGTTTTGAAGTAATTATTGAAAAGAAAATGCATTTTGAACAAGGATTAGGGTTTCTAATGATCAAAAGGGCATTTTGGTCATTTCGCCAAAAAAATTCAATTTTTCATCAAAAAATCACAGGGATCTATAAGGAATCACTTGAGGTGAGATGTGCTTGATCATACATATTTTTGGTAAATACATTGTTGATTTATGTAAAAGAAAGAAAAAGTCAAAACCGTAAAGTCAACAATGGAATATTCTTCAAGCATCTTCAAAGTGGGGCACCCAAATCAATTTTGGGATGATGGTAGCATTTATTTCTGAACCCAATGATTGATCATAGGATATGGCCCAAAATGGCAAGAATTTAGAAGAATTATCTAGAAGGGAATAATGAATATCCCTTTGAATTTTGAAAGGTCAAGTGTAGTACAATAGTACAAGTTGCAATTCCACTCACTCTCTCTCCCTTGGCTGCGAATATCAGCTCCATATCCACCCAATTTTTATTTATTTTATTGCTTGATAATCATGTTTTGATCATAGCCTTTCATTTGAATTGTAAATGCAATCCCAACCCTCCATTTGAATTAAAATGGCATTCTTGCAATATGAACCATTTGGAAAAACATTTTGGTAAAATGATTTATCCTTCACCCTCCCTCCTTATGCTGCACCCCTCAGCCCCCTCTCTCCTCCCTTTGTGCTTCTTGACTACCCTCAATCCTTGTGACAATTGATCCTAACCATTGATCCCAAATAAAACTCTAATCCTAGAGCACAAGTGAGATGAAGTGACATAGTTACCCTCAACTTTGAGTGGCCTCTATAAATACCATTTTGTGCTCAGCTCACAAGGACCTTTTGGCTGATCATTCACTCCTCAAAAAACCCTAGCACACTCTCTCAAAAGAGCCTCCAAAATCGTGAGCACACTCACCTTCATCCACCCATTGTTTCTTTGATTTTTCTTCACCAAATCACTTCCAATCCACTCCCATTTCGCATATCTTCTTCCTACCATCTTCAAGTTCAGATTCATACCCTCAAGAGCTTAGGATTTTGAAGGTTTTCAAGGGCTTGGTTGGTGTTCTTTTGAAGATTTGGTTGATTGGTTCACTAGCTCTCCATTTTCGCATAGTTTAGTGAAGGCTCTAGGTAAACTCTTAGAACCCTTTGCATTCATAAACTTTTTGCATCAAAAAGACTTATTTCTTTTGCATATTCATCAAAATGTAGATTAGGGGGCTGTTGGGGGAGATTTGGCATCTCACCCCTATTGAATAAGTTGTGTTATGTGATCTTTGCATATCATCATCTTTGCATCTTTGTTTCATGAATAAAATGCTTTTTTCCCCTTGATTTGGTTTCGGCCTTATGTTAGATCTTAGGGATCTTGTTTCTTCTAATTCATTTCATGTCCAAAATGTGAATAATGGTTGGATTTCAAGCATGTGTAGCTTAGGGTTCAACTTGTAGAAACTAAGGTTTTGATGTTTGTTTCATTTCCTTAATTTTTGTATGAATAAATGTATGTGATACTTGATCTTTATCTTATAATCTCATGTGCTATGTTATGTTTGTGTTTGATGTCATTTTTATGCATCAATTTATGTCATGTTTGGCATGAAATTTGTTGGTGAATATTGCTTGCAAGCATTCGGCCAAGGCCACTTTTATGACCTAGCTTTTGTTGCAATTTGATTTTTTGATTTGGTGTGTGCAAATAATTTTGTGTAAATGTGTTTTTTTAACCATTTACCAATGTACTTTACTATTCACTTAAAAAATTACCAAAAAGTTAAAAACATTTTCATTCTTACTTTTCACTTCTTACCACAAGTTTTTACCTCATTCATTAACTCTTTACTCAAAAATACAAAAAGATTTTACCATTCACTTTTTACCATTTACCTTTCACCTCTCATTAAAATATTTTCACTTGCCTTTACACTTGTTTCACTATTTGCATATCACATCATGTTTAATCACTTACCTCTTGTTGATGATTGGGTGATGTGATCCAAATACTTATGCCTAGTGCATATCCCAAGTAGAGGAGATCACCCAAAGTGAATCAATCCCTTTGTGTTTCATTTGCATAGTTAATTACTTGTCTCTTGTTGATGATTGGGTGATGTGATCCAAATACTTATGCCTAGTGCATATCCCAAGTAGGGGAGATCACCCAAAGTGAATCAATCCCTTTGTGTTTCATTTGCATAGTTAATTACTTGTCTCTTGTTGATGATTGGGTGATGTGATCCAAATACTTATGCCTAGTGCATATCCCAAGTAGGGGAGATCACCCAAAGTGAATCAATCCCTTTGTGTTTCATTTGCATAGTTAATTACTGGTCTCTTGTCGATGATTGGGTGATGTGATCCAAATACTTATGCCTAGTGCATATCCCAAGTAGGGGAGATCACCCAAAGTGAATCAATCCCTTTGTGTTTCATTTGCATAGTTAATTACTTGTCTCTTGTTGATGATTTAGTAATGTGATTCAACACTAATGCCTAGTGCATGCCCCAAGTGTTGAAGATTACTTGAAAGTGATTCAACTACTTGCATCATTTACTTACATGCTTTGCATTCATTACTTGTGTGCTCATTGTGCTTGAAAGTGTTGAATTGGTGTTCACAACTTGGTTGTTTTGATTTTCGCAAAGACTTTGTAAAGTCATAGACTTATTGCTGCTCGATAGTAACACTTCAAACCTCAAAACCATGTTGTATGTGAAAGACAATTCGTTACTTGTTAGTAACATCTACAGTTACAAAACTTTTAGCACTCAAGTTCAAAAAACAAGTTTGTCACTCATTAGTAACAACTTCAATTTTCAAAAACCTTTTGCATTCGTAATTAAAAACATTTTTTGCATTTGCACTCAATCAATTTCAAACCCATAAAAACAATGTGAGCAAGTAATGATCACCCATAGCCTTAGCTAGTTTGATCATGAAAGCTCTCCCTTTTCCAAAAGCCATGTGAACTAGTAAGGATCACCCATAGCCTTAGCTAGTTTGATCATGAAAGTTCCTTCCTTTTTCAAACACCTTCTTCAAGGCTTCTTTTTCTCGCTCCAAGAACTACGTTGCTTTGATTCCCACTTGGGATACGTAGGAGCGAGACATGTTCTCGTCAAGCGCATCAAAAAAATCTTCACTTTCACAACAATAAAAAACCTCCATTTTCAAAACAAACAAAAAATGTTTTCAAACCCATTGTTGTTAGTAGCTAATCAGAACCGTAGTTCGTCTAGCTATTGACATCGATGTCCTTTCTCCAAAAAGAACGATAAGCGATGACCACCTATAGCCTTTGCTAGTTTGGTCATCAAACAAATCAATCCTTTTCAAAAAAGGCTTTCAAAAAGAAAATAAAAACAAGTTGTTACTAACGGTCACCCAGAACCTTAGTTCGTTTGACTAGCGGTAGCGACTCCTTTTGAGTACTTAGCGGTGATTACCCATAGCCTTAGCTAGTTTAATCACTCGCTAGTACTCGTCCTATTTCGAAAACTCACCTAAAAAGTTAAAAAACAAAAACCAAGGCAGAACTACGTAGCTCTGAGTTCTCCATTGTATCGGGAGATACGTAGGAGCGGGTCGTTACCCCCGTCGAGCTCTTTTCTAAAAAACTCTCTTTTTCCCCCTCTTTACATAAGTTTTCCATTAATTTCCCATCCATCTTCAAATAAGAATAAAATAGGCAAATCTAGGTGTTCTTCAAATCAAACATTAAAACCACACAATTTAATTAGAGGTTCCCTTTCAGTAGAAAGGAGGAATGGGGTGCTAATACCTTCCCCATTCCTAACCGACCCCCGAACCCATATCTCTAGTTTTCAAAAGACCACCCGCCTTGTAAAAAAGACCTTTTTTCAATGTTTTGGTCTAAAAACTAAAATATTGGTGGCGGCTTCACAATTTTCTACGTTGTACATTGAAGAACCCTAAACGGGATTTTTCGGGGTACAACAGGTTTCCAAGAAGATTGCCTCAGTATGTGTGTAAATCAAATGTAAGACAATTAAGCACAAGTTCAAGTTCTGCAGAATAATACATGCAAGGAATGCCCACATAGTCAATGAATAATAAGTGTTTAGGTTCAAACCTCACGGCAGGGATTGTAAGTGATTGAACTCTCGGAAGCTTGCCAACATATGATCCAGATTTTCCTCAACCTTTACCTTAAACAAATGACAATACCTGATGATAAAATTTTGATGTGAAAGTGATCGCATGGTAAGATGCAAAACATGTTAGAGCTAAAAAACCATCATCATCGAGAATGAGTTTAAAGTTGTGGTGCATCATAATCAATGTAAAAGTCATATCAGCATAGTACAACCAAAATGCAAAAAGCTACCTCTACCATGGGTTGCCTCCCATGAAGCGCTTGTTTATCGTCCTAAGCTTGACATTGAGGGGTTTAATCAATTTGGCCCCGGGGGAGAACTCTGCTTCGCGGATGCCTCATTCAATGCTCCTTGGGTATACTTTCTTTTAAACTTAAGTTTCCTCTTCCTAGATGTTGCATGAGGGGAATATAACGAAGGATCCACAGGCATACCCACAACTTCTTTTTCCTTGGTGTCACCCCCTTCTTCAACATCTTCTGCTACAACAAGTGAGTTTCCAAGGGGTGAGTGGAGGGTTTGGTCACGATTTTTTTTAATCATGGGATCAAACACATCAAACGATAACACCCTACTTTTCCCTTTTTTTGGTCTATGGATTTTAGGGCATTGAAAGTCACAACTTCATCTTGGACTCTCAATGTTAAAGTTCCATCTGCCACATCAATTACAGCTCTACTAGTAGCTAGGAAAGGTCTTCCCAAAATCAATGGGATGCCATTGTCTTCTTCCATGTCAAGAACCACAAAATCCACTGGAAAGATGAATTTGTCAATTTTCACCAGAACATCTTCTAAGACTCCATAAGGATGCCTTATAGATCTATCAGCAAGTTGCAAAGACATCCTAGTTGGTTTCACCTCACCTCCTCCAAGTTTTTTCAACATAGACAAGGGCATCAGATTAATGCTTGCTCCCAAATCACAAAGAGCCTTGCCTATTGTTAAGTTACCAATTGTGCAAGGGATGGTGAAACTTCCGGGATCTTTCAACTTTGGGGGAAGCTTTCTTTGAATAATGGCACTACACTCTTCTGATAAAGCCACTGTTTTATCTTCCTTGAACTTCCTCTTCTTTGTCAACAACTCCTTCATGAACTTTGCATAAGCGGGCATTTTCTCAAGAGCTTCTGCAAAAGGTATGTTGATCTGAAGGCGTTTGAAAATATCCATGAACTTTGCAAACTGCTCATCTTTCTGATTCTTATTACTCAACTGAGGGTATGGAAATTTCATGTATGATGGAATACCCCTGGGCTTCTCTTCTACCTGCAATTTTTCATTCAACGAATTTTTTTCTTTTGAGTTAGACTTCACAACTCCTTCATTTTTTTCACTCAACTCATTTTCAACTTCTTCACTTTTTTATTCAACTCCTTCCCACTTCTCAATGAAATAGCTTTGCAACTCTCATTCCTGGGGTTATCAACAGTACTAGCAGGAAAACCACTATTGGATGTTTCAGCAAGCTGCTTCGATAACTGACCAATTTGAATCTCTAGGTTTTTCATCGAAGCTTCATGGTTTTTCTCCATGTTTTTCATGGACTGCTCTTGCGAATGGAAGGTGTTCTTGGTCATTTGCATGAAATGGGTCAGAGCATCTTCCAGATGAGACGGGTTCTTTTGTTGTTGAGCAGGTGTCTAAGACCGTTGTTGGTTTGAATCCGATGCATCATTATTCCTCCAAGAGAAGTTGGGATGATTCTTCCACCCAGGATTACAAGTGTTAGAATATGGGTTCCCACCTTGTTTTTGAAGGTTTCCCATATAACTGGCCTGCTTAATAGCTTCTCCATGAGTTTCAAAATCACCCTCTTGGGCTTCTCTACCACAATGGTTGCACCTACCAGTTTGCACAGCTTGAGCGGTTGCTTGAGTTTTTGAACCAACTTCACAAGCAATAGCCAGTTGTTTAGTAAGGGATTCAATATGCATAGACATTAGCTTTTGTTGGGCCAACACAACACTGTTAGAGTCCAACTCCAACACCCCCTTTTTAACTATAGCTCCACGGTCATTCTGAACTCTGTACTCATTTGAAGCCATATCCTCCACCAGCTGTTTTGCTTCCTCCCAAGTTTTAGTACCTAAAGACTCTCCTGCTGAGGCATCTAACATCATCCTGGTCTGAGGTCGCAATCCATGACAGAAAGTTTGCAACTGTAAAGAATCATCAATACCATGGCCTGGACATTTTTTCAATAACAATTTAAATCTTTCCCAGGAATCATATAGAGACTCTGAATCCCCTTGTTCAAAGTTTGAGATTTCTGCCCTTTTCTTGATGAACTTTGAGATTGGAAAGAACCTTTCTAAGAACTTGTTTTCAAGGTCGCTCCAAGTATTGACAGCTCCTGCTCGGATAGTGTTGTGCGAAAAGTAGATGTGCAAGTATACACAATCGCAACAAGTAATATATTGATAAGTAAAGATCGTTCCCACGGAGATTGTTGAGTTTACTTCTATATTTAAGTTAGTAGTTAAGCTAGTGAGAAAACAAGTAACAATAACAAGTTGTCAACAAGTATTGTGAGTAACATAAATGTAAATAAATAAGTAAAGAAAGCTCAAGAGTTGATAAAGTGAGTTGGACTGCTCTTTGCAAAGTAATTTCTCAGTAGTGAAGCGCTATAACGTTAGACGCTGTAGCGTTAAGCACTGTAGCATATGCTGTTGTGCCATTCGGTCACTGACGCCAGGGTTTTGATAAAAGACTCTTATGTCTAGGTTCTAAATAAGTCCACCCCTGTATAATGAAGAACCCACAGTATTTACCTTATGAACTATTGCTCCCCTATGTCTAGAGTTAAGCACAAGTTGTCTAAATGTCTTTAAACAACCTTTCATTCATATCAATCCTTGAGTTCGAATCATGAATCATGTCTGTACCCACGAATCTACTTGTTTCAGTTGATTAATCCCAAAACAAGTTTGAAAGCATTAAAATACAAGGATTGAAACACAAACATCATAATGTTATATTAACAATACTAAAGAGTCATTACAAAGCTTGAAGTGGAGGATTAATGGAGGAGAAGGGTGTCAAGTTTTCCTCTCCAAAAATTCTCCTTATTTCAAAATCTATGTCGTGAGGAAGAAGAAGTGAGATAGATATTATCCACATCTCATAAAGTAGCTTTACAAAAAAGGTGACAATGACATATTTCAATAAAAATGCGCCAAGTGTCCTACTTGTCACTAAAAAGCTTCCACACATTCTGAACAGCAAGGGATAAGTATGATGACTCATCAAACAGTAGTAAGCTCCAAAAGTGTCCAGCTGTCCCACCGACATATAGCGCTATAGCGCTTACCGCTGCAGCACTTAACAGAGGCATTAAAATACTCAAAAAGGCACCAAAAGTGTCAAATGATAACAAACAAGCTCCTAGCCCTTCTTTCCTCTAAATAACTAATATTTACCTAATAAAGCACGAATATTACTTGAGAACTTGTGTTGATTTAAGTGATAAGAGCATAAATAACACATCTAAATATGAGTCATCACACCCCCAAACTTAAACCATTGGTTGTCCTCAAGTAATGACGCTTGACAAAGAACAAACAACACAACAACAAAGAAACAATTACATAGATTAACTGCACAAACAAGACGACAACAATATCTTTCTCTAAAAAAAATTATTATTACTTCAGAACTCACATTTGTTTAAATCTAGAAAGCATAAATAACTCTTATAGATAAGAGTTATCACACCCCCAAACTTAAATCATTGCTTGTCCTCAAGTAATGACACTTTATAAAGACAAACAAACTAACTTAAAATAGAATAATAACAGCATAGAAAGACTAGGTTAGTTGCATCCCTAAATCAAACAATTTTTCAAAAATGTTCTTAGTGGGCCAAACTTTCAGATTCACATTCTCTCTCTCTCTCTCACACACACACACACACACACACACACACACACACACACACACACACACACACACACACACACACACACACACACACACATATTGTTTTTCACAATATCTAGAATTATTACTGCTCAATTGTGAGTGTGTGACAATAGGCTTAGTTTAGCTCCTAGCTAGTTCCAACATTTCTCCTAGCCTTGGAAAGAGTGGCCTTCTTTTGGTTTAGCCAAAGAATTTTTCAAAAAGGGGAGTAGACTAACAACTTCACAAAAGACTTGAGGGGGCTTCAAAGCACAACAAAGGGCTTGATTAGACATTTCAGATCTTTGGCCAGTGCACTAACTATTGATTTGGTGATTTCTCAGCGCTATAGCGTTAGATGCTATATCACTGGTTACTTGATGAACAGATTCAGCTGCAATGCCCTCTTACTGAACTCCTTATTTGCATTTCTATCTTTTTTTTATTTTTTTCTTTTCTTTTCTTTTTCTTCTTTTTTTTATATGCATTTTTGGAACAGTTCAGCATCTGTTTCAAGCAATTGCAGCTTTTTACATGACCATTTGTACACTTTGGGTCCTATTGCACTGACCATCCTATAATCTTCATCCCTAGCCTTAATATAACCGATGCACCCCCAAACTTAGCTTCACATGCTACTCTCAATTTTTAGTAAAAACTTGACTAAACCGTATCATTCCTAGCTAACTAGGTTCCTTGCTAAGCCTAGAGTTTTGTGTAGAAGCAGCAATAAGACTAGTCATTGTTCAAACAAGGCTACTCTACTCACAACACATAATCATCACTAAATTTAGCCCAGGAAGAAACATATCCTATTATTGAAAAACTAGGAATTGCAACTGATCATGCTTTTCATTCAACAAACATAACATTAAACACATAACATTAACATTTCACATATAACATTAAACACATTTAAGGTCCTCCCCCCAACTTAAGACCTAGCAGTGTCTCTGTAACACCCATTTCTACCCAGTAATTAATACGAATTCAGAGTTGCAAAATCTCCATCGAACAAATGGAATGCTACACTTTCGACTCAAAAAAAAGCATAATCAAATCACCTGTAAAACCAGATACATAACACTCCGATTCGGATGAACTAATAAACAAATCTGTTTAGTCTTTAAAAAAATAAGTCAACTTTCGTTACTACGCAGCGGAGTCACAAGAAAAATTCAATTCAAAGTAGTTGTGGCATCTTTACCCAACTTAGGACAACTCAGAAATAGCAAAATTCTTGATAGCAACAACTTTAAATCCAAACACAAAAATAACATAACAATAAGGAAAACATGCGTTCATCCCCCCGAGTACTACGTATCAGAGCGACGACACCGACTCGAACTAATGAAGGTAAACAGCCTTCATTCGCGATTACCTGCACGTTACCAACAGGGGGTAACATTCAAACAGAAGGGGTGAGATGTCGAACCATATAATAGGACATATGAAAAAAAAGAATATATTAGATTCAGGAAATGTAAATTCACCACTTCACAGCTATCATACAACTTCAATCATCACGAGTCATAAACATAACTACTTAAATATGCAATGCACATGCATGTGGTACCATTGGAATGGAACTCCCAACTTAAAAATCTGCCAATAAATAGTGGCATCAACAAGGCATAAGCCTTCAACTTAATTTGCCAGTCCAGGCCAACTTCTTTGAGCATCAGCTCCAACTTGGGATGCTATGTATGTGACGCGATGTGAATGCCCAAACAATCAATAATAATAGTTATATAGCAATACAACAACAAGAGGAATTCTACGTTGGCCATAGGCCTACAATTTAATATTTTGCCAATAAGTAGAGGCAATCCAACCAGATACAACATCACCTGCAGATTCGCCACTTTCAACAAAGTATACTACTTAACAAATTAACCAACATACACTACAAACAAACGCATAGTTATTCGGGTCGTCTTCGACCATATCCGGTTAATTAGTTACCTTCTAAATTTTTCTATCCGGTACTGCTAATTCTGTCCTACACTATTACTAAAGTCTACACTGGTTATTAGTCGCACCTATCAAAATCATTAGGCTACTCGTTTGCGGCTTCTACTACTAAATTGCTTTGATACCACTAATGTTCTTTATCACAGCATTATTAGTTCGGCTGCATTTGAATAATCCTATTGCTAAACAATTATCATACCAATTATTAGTGTCGTCTTTATTACACTATTACTAGCAAAAAATGTACTAATCCTATCACTTTTATACATCCCAATGTATCATAGTTTAGGTGCCTAAATAATCCAAGAAGATATATATATATATATATATATATATATATATATATATATATATATATATATATATATATATATATATACGGCGCCTTTCACCGTAGACGGTGCGCCCCACCGCACCAACATACGAGAAGCCCAATTCGCCGGCATCCATATGTCACTCTCCACAAAGGGTGCGCCATTCGGCCTCCCCCCTCCCTACTCGCTATGTGCGCGCGGCGCAAGGGCTTCACCGCCCGGCGCCGCCGTCCCCGTTACGTGCATTCCGTTTTCTTCTCTTACGATCCTTATTTCAGATTAACACAACCATGGCAACGCACAACCGATCGCATGAAATAATTTCCGGGGCCAACAACATAGAACACAATACCGTGACAATTAGTTCAACAAGAATAATTTTTCGGTAACATACAAACAACACAATCATATACGGTGGCAATTCATAAATCCCAATTCCTACATATAATCTTTCATGTACCCTGTTATAGAGTTAGAACCCCACCCTTACCTTGGATTGAAGGTTGCGCAAGCTTCCTTGGTGTTGCCTCTTGGTTCTCCCGCAACCGTAACCGCTATGCTACCCGAAGATTTCGACGTGGAGAATCTAAGAACGACGTCAGTTTTTCCAATGGGAAACTGTGGTGCCCGAAAAGTGCAAATAACAGTCCGCTTGGAGCTTTGGTGCAAGATGAACGGAGCTTTGTTTGACAAAACGGAAGTTAGAATCAAGTTCAGTGGACGATTTTGAGTTGAGTGGTAAAATTTGAGGTCAAACCCTAGCTTAGGGAGAGAAAACGAGTTGAGAGAAGGATTGTGTTGAGTTGTAATGGCGGCAGGTACTGTTCTTTGCGTCGGCGTAAGGGACGATGAAAATATTTTTTTTTTAAGATGTACCTGCTGTCCGTAGGTTTTGAAATTGAAAGGCAAGAAATGAGATCATGGGCTACTAAGAGATTGGGCTGCAACATGGATACCCGACTGATCCACCTTTTTGTTTAAGACCAAGAGAGTGCAAAGTCCAGTCTTCACGCTGGCATTCTTAACATAAATCCAGCCTATTCTTTTAATTAATAATAAAAATGTTATATTGAAATATATTATTATCACACCTAAATAAATAATTCTATTTAATAAAAATTAAACAATAATATATAACCAAAATATACACCGATTGCAAAATAGACACTCATAAAATTATCACACAGTTGCTAATATATGCACATACTAAAAGAAACACAACGCATGAAAAGACTCTTGGTCGCGACGCAAAGAATGGCAGATTCTTCTCCTTCTTTATCTGTTGCGTCACTAGGCAAGCTATCTGGTTCGCTAGTTGACGACACATCAAATTGAAGGTCTTCTATTGCAATAGGCACTAGGGATGAGGGAAATAGCTTACAATTCAATCCAAATACATCAATCTAAATCTACGTTAATTCCCCCTGACAATTGACTGAAATACAATCAAATAACAGCAATTTTGGCTTATAAACTGAACAACAATATACATATGATGATGAGTTAACAATGGTGTTGTTCTGAAGTTGCGAAACGAAGACAGATCTGGGATTTTTCTTCTTATTTGTGTTGGGTGTTTGGGGGTTGGGGTGAATGTTTGGGGGTTGTGCTGATTGTTGTGTTGTTGTTCTGTTGGGTGTTGGGTGTTTGGGGCTTTTTCTTCTTCTTCTTCTTAATAAGTCTGTTGTGATGGTGCAGTGGTTTTGTTGTGTTGAAATAGAG
Source organism: Astragalus membranaceus (assembly GCA_039519185.1). NCBI lineage: Eukaryota > Viridiplantae > Streptophyta > Magnoliopsida > Fabales > Fabaceae > Astragalus > Astragalus membranaceus. The sequence continues at coordinate 153,349,726 of CM076846.1, read as the reverse complement.
GATACTGGTTGAATTTTTCTGGGACTTTCGATTGGGATTTGGGATTGTTTCGACCTAGGGTACATGGTGTTTTGCAAATCACGATTTGGGGTCTGGTGGTGAGGGGTGTTGTGAGGGTAGTGTTTTGGTGACGGTGGCAACGGTGATTTGGGGTTTGGGGTGGTGTTCCTCCTCCCTCTTTTGTTCAGCAGAAAGTAGCGTTGATTTTACCCCTCTTTCTCTCACCCATGAATTTGAAGATGGGTTTCTGGATTTTAGAGTGAAATGGGTCTTTGGTTTAATATGTGGAAATGGGTCTCTCGAATATCTCTCTCTACATGTGGTGGTGGTGGTGTTGCAGCGTGATGGCGGAGGTGCAGATGATGGGAGAGAGGGAGAACTCACGGTGATGGTTTGGTGGCGATGAAGCGCAGATGAGTGAGAGAGAAGAGGGGGGATTGAGAGAGATGAAGCAACTGATAATTAAAGAATAAATAAAAATAAATAAAAAGTAATGACATGGCAGTCCCAGTCAGCATAAAAAAATTTAGAAAAAAAAATGACAACTCAGAGATCTGTTAGCCAGCTCAGTGTTTTTTGTAACAGAGCACTAACAGAAGGACTAAAATCAAAAAAGTCTCTTTTGCAAGGATTGTTTTAAAAAAAAAAAAATTAGAGGGCAAACCAAATAACCCCCTTATTTGCAGGGGCTGAAAACATATTTTTGTTTTTTTAAAACTATTAAACCTAAAAAAAGAAAAAGAGATAAGATGCTGTTAATTATTTACCGCCACTACCACCCAAATTTACATCGTGACAAATCTGACCGACTCTCTTAAAGACCTTGTTGTAAGGGACTCTGTTGTATTCCTTTTTGAAATCGCATACACAGAAGCAAGGCTATTTTCTTGCCTTCTGGGAACGTGTAACAAATAAAAACGGAAAATGATTAAATGATCAAAACATCATGGATCTGCAAGAACATCCAGAGGGACTTTTTACTTCTTGAAAACTAGTTTCCAATTTTTGTTTTGGAACAATTAAACAAACTTTTTGTCTTAGATGAACCAGAGAATGAAGGTCGGTGAAGGCTTCACCCCTTATCGAAGAAATATGGCATCTATGGAAGATTAGAGAGAAAAGCTCTAAATGACTCTTATATTGATAAACGTAAAAATGATACAAATGAGAAAAGTTAAAAATAAAATAACTACCTAAGCCTATTTATAGGCACTTACTACTACTAGCAAACTATGTCTCTAATAGTTCTCCGCAAGCTAGAAGTGTTGTGAAATGCCGGAAATTCATCGGCGGAAAACAAGGCTACAAGGCAAAATGCTATAACCACTCGGAGGAAGCACCTATGCTATAATGCGTTAGCCAATAAGCTTCAAAGGGAGAGACAAGCCACTGTAGTAAGAAATCCTTCAACATTCCCATAGTACATGAAACAAGGTTACTACAACCGAAGCAGCAACAACACAATAGTTCAGCCACCATCAAGCCAAATCAATCTTCATAATTAAAATGGGACTACACATTGGACCATTCTTTCTGAAATGTATACATGATTTCAAATTGGAGTAGTTTAGTAGAATCACTTAAAGAATCTGAGTATGATTGCAGGCAAAGAATGCAAATGTTTCAATTGAAAGAGAGAATCAACAATTCTCAACAGAATCATCATGAGCTTCAATGTCTTCATCATCTTGTTCATCAAGCATGTCATCCCTTGAATTCAACAGAACAATTCAATTACAATCACCTTTTGAAGATGGAAGAATCAGAAACTTGTAAAAGACCATCTAGCGTGGTTGCAAAGTTGATGGGACTTGAAGCCTTCCTAGAAGTGGATTTCTCAGAAATTTTAAATGAACGTTGGGTCACCGATGCATTGTACAAGTGCACTAAAGATGCAACACCTGTATTAGAAGAAACTAGAATCGTGTTACCCTTTGCTGGTCATTAAAGGGGAACAGAACACTAAGTGCAATTGACAAAGGAAACCATAAGAAATTTCCGAGGATGAAAAACCCCCCAATCAAGCACTTCTTGGAATCCAAACCTTGTAACTACCACAAAGGTAAAACTACCACACATCATTCACGAAGAAAACAATCCCAGGCTAATTAATACTCATTCAAGATCCGATGTTGATGATAGAAGCAGCGCTGACCAGAATGAAACGTCGCAAGAAAAGAGAGAAAATCGTGACAGAAATCACAAATGAAAGAAACTGAATCACAAAGCAGAGAAGCAAATCATGAAATCGAAATGATGAAGGAAAGCGATGCAACAACACTGATTCAGAAGAATGACGAACACGAAATTAAATCGTGAAACAGAACATTGATCCACGTTGAATATCAGATACGGAAACTCGATTCAAGATCAAAAACGAAATCGAAACTCGATCCAAAATGCAATTGGAACTCCGCTTCAGATCACAATCATCGGAAATCAAAATGAAAGGACGACAATGAAGCGGAATGCAATACGGCGATGTGAAATAACGCCAAAACGCGATGTGCGGAAATGTGGAACACGCAAACGTGATGAAGAAAGAACGCAACGCACATCAACAGCAAAGATTAAGAGAGAGAACGATCCAGGAATCATCAATCACAAATGATCTTGAGCAACAGATCTTGAACGACATCAGTAAAAAAATGGAGAATGAATCAAGCACACAGATTAAGAAACGGAAAAAAACAAAAAAGGAGAATACGGATCAAGAAACAAGTAACAGAAAAATAGAAAAGGAAGTGCAACGGAATTCATGGAGGATACCATGTTTGCTCTGATACCATATTGAAGAATATGACATCCATGAAAGATTAGAGAGAAAAACTCTAAATGACTCTTATATTGATAAAAGTAAAAATGATACAAATGAGAAAAGTTAAAAATAAAATGACTACCTAAGCCTATTTATAGGCACTTACTACTACTAGCAAACTATATCTCCAATACCCCTCATTAAAGCATTTCATCATACAAATTCTGTTGGTTCAAAATTTTTAATTTCCCTAAAAAGCTTCATTGTCGGTTTCTGTAACAGTGTTGTCCATTTTCAATTTCACTGCAAGTTTGAACACTGAGTATCGAATTTGGGCATTTCAAAAATTCCAAAATAATCAAAGAAACTGAATCACAAAGTAGAGAAGCAGTTTGAAGACTACTATAAACCTACTATCTAAAAAACAAGAAGATTTAATGACAATTTAACTACTGATTAATATATAAAACAAATATTTCTTATTGATAATCTACTATCTCTCTTTTACTATCTACTATAATATACTAATCAACTAAAATAATCAATTGAAACTACGAGATAACTACACTAAGATATAAAAAAACACGAGATTAATATTTGTCATTGATAATTAAATTTTTTGAAGACTACTACTATAAACCTACGTACTATCTAAAAAATAAGAAGACTTAATGACTATTTAAACTACTAATTAATATTTAAAACAAATATAAAAAACACGGGATGACTGCACTGATATATAAAAAAACACGAGATTAATATTTGTCAGTGATAATTAAATTTTTTGAAGACTACTACTATAAACCTACTATCTTGGGTAAACCCGGGTATCCACCGCACGGACAGCAGTGACTAATCCCTCGCTCATTGTAGGTGCCTCGAGGGGCAGGACTGCTGGCACAGTTTTAACGCTGCTCCGTACCCAAGGCGGGAATCGAACCACCGACCCTTGGTTAAGGGAGGTTCAACCCCAACTGCTGAACCCCATGCTTTGGGTTCTATAAACCTACTATCTAAAAAACAAGGAGACTTAATGACTATTTAAACTACTAATTAAAATTTAAAACAAATATAAAAAACACGGGATAACTCCACTGATATATAAAAAAACTACGAGATAACCAGTGGCGGACCCAGGACCCTGGGTTAGGGGATGCAAAAAAATTTAAATACACACATCACTAAAAAAGTAATGAAAATAAGATTTTAAGAAATTCATAACTTATGTTGTAGTAAACCCACACAAAATAAATAGCACTAAGAAATTCCTAAATACACATTAAATATCACTAAAAGAATCAATATATTCACAAAATACAGAACAAATTTTTTAGTCTACTTAGATGAAATGATAAATAAACACCACACACACATACTATCAATGTTCACACCCGAGGTCCGCCTTTGGAGATAACTGCACTGATATGTAAAAAAATGTGATAACTGCAGTGATATATAAAAAGCACGGGATTAATATTTGTCATTGGTAATTGTAATTTTTGAAGACTACTATAAACCTACTATCTAAAAAAACAAACAGGTTTAATAACTATTTAAACTGATTAATATTTAAAACACATGTGACAAATATTTGTTAGTAATACCTAAAAAAGGACAAATAGTTGTCACTGAAATATAAAAAAAAACACGGGATAAATATTTCTTATTGATAATCTACTATCTATCTTTTACTATCTACTATAATTTACTAATCAACTCAAATAATCAATTGAAACAATGAGATAACTGCACTGATAAATAAAAAAACACGGGATAACTACACTGATATAAAAAAAGCACGAGAATAACTCCAATGATATATAAAAACACGGGATAACGCACTGATATATAAAAAAACACGGAATAATAACACTGACATAGAAAAAAACACTGCACTGATATATAAAAAAACACGGAATTAATGCACAGATTGTTTTTAAATGATACTTTTACGTTTTTAGATTTTAATATTTATCTATTTTTTATTTGAAACTCCTTTTTTATCTGCTTTAAATTTGTTTTTATTTTCACGGGGTAATTTTTAGATTATTTAAATACTGTCTAAGTTCATTCATAAAAAGAACAAGACAGCACCCGTGCGTATATGCACGTATATCCTACTGGTTTTCCTAAAAAGCTTCATTGTCGATTTCTGTAACAGTGTCGTCCATTTTCAATTTCATTGCAAATTTGAACACCGAGCATCGAATTTGGGTATTTCAAATATTCCAAATCTGAGCATCTTCAACCCGCCAGCAGCGCCCAGCAAGGTAGATGACGAAAGGGGAGGGGAGGGAGAGAAAAGAGGGAAATCGATTTTACGACTTTGGTGGTAGTTGAGGACTTGAGGTAGATGACGAGAGGGGAGGGAGAGAGAGGAGAGAGGGAAAGTAATTTTAGGTTGTGAGAGAAAACCAAAATTAGCACTCTCATGTCATTCGTGGAGCTAGTTCGTGAATTCCCTTCGCTATATTAAACATTTTCCAATAACAAAACTTCGAAAATGCTAAACCCGAATCCTTAATCATAGCTTAACTTGCACCTCCACCCAGAAACATTTCTAGTTTCTTACCTAGGTCCGACCGTGATGAGTACAGGAATGTTATTTGGCATGAGGCCTATGTTGTTATGATTGACAAGTATGAAGCAAAAAGAATTCAATGGGAAAGCCTAGAAGAATATTTGGGCAACAAAGTGATTTTTGATATGGAGCTTCAACAAGCGATTTTTGATATGGACAGAAGAGCTCACTCACTCAAACAAAGTTCACAAGGCTATCAAGGCCAAGCCGGTTTGGATCAGAATGAAGGAGCAACAACATGATGTGTTGAAACTTTGTTAAATATGAATTTGAAAAAAGTCCCACATTGGGTAGACTAAACACCTCTATAGTGTAAAAAGACTATAAAAGGGAGACTCCCCCTCACTCATTTCTCACACCAAAAGTTGATGCACTTCCAACTTTTATCTCTTCTCTCTCAACTTCTTTTCTTCTTCTCTAGAAAACTTGACGCATTTCCAAGTTTATTTTTAAGAGTGGTTTTCATAAACAAAATCTCTTTCTTCTCTAGAAAGCTTGAAGCATTTCCAAGCTTAGTTTCTAAAGAGTGGTTTTTCATAACCATATTGAGGGTGTATATCTTAGAGCGAATTTTCACGGTGCAGTGAACTTTCGTAGCAGTTTTGATTGGGTTGTTTTATCCTGGGGACGTCGTGGTTGATAGCCTGCTTGCACCTTGGAGCAGTGCCACGAAACGTCTTAAAGAGAGCGACCTAGTCCGCGACTCATCCCAGTAATCTCTTCGGCTTGATTTTTGAAAACAGTGTTGTTTTGGGGAAAGTTCTGGCTAGGAAAGACTTGGTACTTAAGAGTGTCCATTGTGACTCATCTCTCTTTCCTGGAAATCTACTCGGATTAACATTTTTAAGACGCTTCTAATTCAGCCATGACAACCGAAGAAATTACTGGTGCTGGTTCCGCTGAAACAGCTGAACAGACTAAAACAGCAAATGAAATACTCCTATGGAAGGAGCATGACTATCTCTGCAAGAATTTTATTCTGGCCGGACTAACTGATGATCTTTATGATTATTACAGTACCTGTAAGTCCGCCAGGGATGTCTGTGATTCTCTGAAAAAGAAATATTCCTATAGAAAGAGAATAATTTTCTCTATACTATTTATCAATAGAAAGAGAATTGTTTTCTCTATACGGTATAATAATAGAAAGAGAATGATTATCTCGATAATTTTTTTCTACGGAAAGAGAATAATCATCTCTATAAGAATGAATTTTTTTAATTCATATTTTTTGAAATTATTTTTATTCGTATCTTTTGTTGCCGTTAGTGGTTAACATTTAACGGTTAATAGTTTTATATTATGTTTTATATCATAGAATTGCTTTTGATCTCATTAGCAATAACATTTTGTTTGAGAAGTTATGTGTTTCACGATATATTGCAATATATAATTTTGAAAATTGCAATATAACTTTCTAGAAAACCTTTCAAAATTAAAACCGTAATCAGATTCAAAAGAACCACAACAAGAATGGGAACCCTCCAAAGTCCCCATATCCTAAGCATCAACCACCACCACAACCTAAGAATGATGCTGCTCCTCCATTTAATTGTTTAAATTGCGAGTGACCAGGTCAAATGACATGCAAGTGTAGAAACAGGCCAAGGTCTCCCCCGTAGGCTAACCTAACTGAATAGCAATCTGTTGCTATAATTTATGAAATCAACATTGTTGATGAATGCCAAGGTTGGTGGATGGTCACTGGCTTTGCTCGATGTGATCATGCTATGATTCGAACATAGATCGTTGCAGAAAAAAAGGAAAAGTATGTTGAGTCTAGTGAATATTTTAACGCATTGTTTACTTCGTCTATCAGAAGTTTTGAACACTATACTATTTTTTACACGTGTTTGACTTTGACGTGTAAACAAATGCATTTTTTTCAAAAAGAGCCAGATAGAATTTTTCAAAAGTTATTTTCTTAAATGACTTAAAGAAAAAAATAGTGTGGTTTTTGTAGTCAAGCAAGAATTTTTAGGACTTCGCATAAATCAGTAAGGAAATCTGAGTATTAGTTTTGACTAACTCAGATATATGCGAATAAGATAGAACGTTAACTAGAAATGGAAAACGATAGTTTATGACTTTTATTTATAATTGATTTGACTACATTGTAGTATATTTTGTGAAAAATAAAAGTGAAGTGCTTGACATATTCAAAGTTTTCCATTACAGATTTTGAAAATCAATTAAAGAGAAAGGTTAAGAGCTTTTATAGCAATTGAGGAACGGAGTATGATTCCCATTAATTTAATGGAATTATACATGAAACGACTGGACCATATTCTCCCGAAATGAATGGTAAAGTAGAAAGAAATAATAGAACTTTTATCGATTTTTGGTAGTTGCTATTATACTCTTTTCTGGCACTGCATCTCACTGGTGGGGGAAATTTTGATAACTGTATGTTATGTCCTGAATAGACTTCCAAAGTCTAAGAGCAAAATTTCTCCTTATGAGATCATAAAGAAAAGACAACCAAATGTGTCTTATTTCCGAATGTGGGGTTTGCTTGGCTTTTGTCAGGATCCCAGATCCAAAAAGAGTTAAACTCGCCAGTAGAGCCTATAAATGTGTATTCATTGGGTATGCAGTAAACAGTAAAGCTTAAAGGTTTTATGACCTTAAAGCTAAAGTGATCATAGAGTCAAATGATGTTCACTTTTATGAAAATGAATTCCCTTTTAAGTCTAGAAATAGTGGGGGCACTGGAACTAGTCAAGTTTATGTGCCTAGGAACGTTGAAAACAACGTACAAAGGGAAATAGAACCTCGAAGAGGTAAGAAAGCACATGTTGCTAAGGACTATGGACCCGATTATATGGTCTATACGTTAGAAGAGGATCCAACTAGCATTCAGGAAGCATTGTCTTCTTTAGATGCCGATTTATGGCAAGAAGCCATCAATGACGAGATAGATTCTCTAGAGTCTAACAAGACATGGCACTTAGTGGACTTGCCTCCTGGTTGCAAACCCATTGGTTGAAAAAGAAACTAAAACCTGATGGCACTATTGATAAATACAAGACTCGCCTTGTAGCCAAAGGTTTTAGACAAAGAGAGAATATAGATTTCTTCGACACATATTCACCTGTTACTAGAATAACATCCATAAGGGTACTAATTTCGTTGGCCGCAATTTACAATTTGGAAGTACACCAAATGGATGTTAAACTGCCTTTTTAAATGGTGAATTAGAAGAAGAAATCTACATGGAACAACCTGAATGGTTTGTAGTTCATGGGCAAGAACACAAGGTCTGTAAGTTGGATAAGTCTCTGTATGGTCTCAAACAAGCTCCTAATCAATGGCATGAGAAGTTTGATAATTTGATTATATCGAATGAGTTTAAAGTGAATGAAAGTGACAAATGCATATATTACAAAACCGAGAATGACATTTGCACTATCATATGTCTCTATGTAGACGACTTACGCATATTTGGATCAAACATTCATGCTGTTAATAAGGTGAAATCACTGTTGTGCAACAACTTTGATATGAAAGACCTCGGAGAGGCCAGTGTCATACTTGGTATTAAAATCACTAGGTCTAAGAAAGGAATTTCTTTGAATCAATCTCACTACATTGAGAAGATCTTAAAGAAATACAATTATTTTGATTGCAAACCTGCTTGTACACCATATGATCCGAGTGTCAAACTTTTTAAGAACACTGGTGACAATGTTAGACAAACGGAATATGCGAGCATCATTGGCAGCCTAAGGTATGCCACTGATTGTACTAGACCCGACATTGCCTATGTTGTGGGATTACTATGCAGGTTTACTAGTCGACCTAGTATAGAGCATTGGCACGCTATCGAGAGAGTCATGAGATACCTTAAAAGGACCATGAATCTCGGATTACAATATCAGAGATTTCCAGCTGTACTTGAAGGATACAGTGATGCAGATTGGAACACTCTATTAGATGATTCCAAAGCAACTAGTGGCTATATATTTAGTATAGCTGGTGGTGTCGTCTCTTGGAAATCTAAGAAACAGACCATATTGGCTCAGTCCACTATGGAGTCTGAAATGATAGCATTGGCGACCGCAAGTGAAGAAGCTTGCTGGTTGAGATGCTTACTAGCAGAGATCCCTTTATGGGAAAAGCCGATGCCAGCTGTGTTGATCCACTGCGATAGTACCGCAGCTATTGCAAAAATAGAGAACCGTTATTTTAACGGTAAAAGACGACAAATACGTCGTAAGCACAGCACTGTGAGAGAATGTCTCTCAAAAGGAGTTGTGAGAGTGGATCATGTACGCACTGATCAGAACTTAGCTGATCCTTTGACGAAAGGATTAGCTAGGGAGAAAGTCCAAAATACATCTCAAAGGATGGGACTACTGCCTTTAGAATCATGAGTCACTCACGATGGTAACCCGACCTAAAAGACTGGAGATCCCAAGAATTAGGTTCAATGGGTAATAACAAGTTGTGAAGTGATACGAGATGAACATGCTATTATAAGTAAAGAAGCATGATTCCTGGAGCGACGTAAGGTTGGGGTAATAGAAACTCTTAATGAGATCTATACTCTATGTGGAGTGGAGTACCTAGCTACAGGAGTACTCTTTGGAATCGTTGGTAGGATTCCTAGAGCGTTCACTAAACTAGGATAGACGTGCAGGGCCATAAAAGCACAGGCTTATAAGAATACACCCATGGAAAAGGTTGTGTGTGGTTTTGATGATTAGAGATAGAGTTCAAGACTACGAGTCACTCTTGTTGAATCTAAATCTTAACCGCTATGCAAAGGTTCAAGTCGTAAGACACCTCTGTTTATGCACAATCTTATGGAAGCATTTGACGCTACTTCTGAAATTCTTTTTTAAATTCAAGTGGGGGATTGTTGAAACTTTGTTAAATATGAATTTGAAAAAAGTCCCACATTGGGTAGACTAAACACCTCTATAGTGTAAAAAGACTATAAAATGGAGACTCCCCCTCACTCATTTCTCACACCAAAAGTTGATGCACTTCCAACTTTTATCTCTTCTCTCTCAACTTCTCTTCTTCTTCTCTAGAAAACTTGACGCATTTCCAAGTTTATTTTTAAGAGTGGTTTTCATAACCAAAATCTCTTTCTTCTGTAGAAAGCTTGAAGCATTTCCAAGCTTAGTTTCTAAAGAGTGGTTTTTCATAACCATATTGAGGGTGTATATCTTAGAGCGAATTTTCACGGTGCAGTGAACTTTCGTAGCAGTTTTGACTGGGCTGTTTTATCCTAGGGACGTCGTGGTTGATAGCCTGCTTGCACCTTGGAGCAGTGCCACGAAACATCTTAAAGAGAGCGACCTAGTCCGCGACTCATCCTAGTAATCTCTTCGGCTTGATTTTTGAAAACAGTGTTGTTTTGGGGAAAGTTCTGGCTAGGAAAGACTTGGTACTTAAGAGTGTCCATTGTGACCCACCTCTCTTTCCTGGGAACCTACTCGGATTAACATGATGTCATTCTGAGAATCAGGGCAGAAATAACATTAAGGATGGTTCATGCATGAGTATATGATCAGTGTTATGGTAATTGTAATTTCTGCTATTTACACCTCCTGCAAAGCCCAATTACTCAGAGGCCCATTACATAAAAACAGGGTCCATTCATCAATGGCCAAGATCACTCTGCAAGATCGGACGGCCCAAATCGACCAAAGCAAACACCACTCAAAATCTATAAATACAACATTTAATGCTCATTAAATGGTAAGCACTTTTTCCAACACAATACTCATTAACTCAAATACTGACTTGAGCGTCGGAGTGTTATTGCAGGAACAACATCGGACATCTCAAGATCGAACAACATCGAATATCCCAAGATCGAACAACATCGAACAACATCGAACATCCCAGGACCCGAAGATAGAAACAAAATCAAGGATAAAATATCTACTAACTGCATAATACCAATCACTAAGATCGGAAGCACAGTACCGAACATTGGCGACCACAGTGGGAGAATCAATACCCTATTTTCTCACCATCTCCTTGATCTTAAAAATGGCACCAACGCGCCGTTCAAGACCGGCTAGTCTCATGGACGAACCCGAGGTCGGTCCTCAACGAACCCCTGAAGGCCACGTCCAGGAACTCACAAATTCATCACAAGCTCGAAACCGATATCCCAACACAGGTCCGCCCCGAGTACATTCGAGCACAGATGAAGCGAGCTTACCACATCCTCCTCAATTACTTCCAGCTTTGACCGACGCGGTTCAACAACTCGTTCAGCTACTGGCTCGACAGGAAGCCGTAAACGAAGAAAGAAGCAACTGTTTCACTAACCTCGAAGTCGAAGTAGCAAGACTCCAAGCTCGGAACGTTCCGGACCAACAATCCTCCAGGCAGGACTCCCTTGAGGAAAGAAACCCAACTCGAAGGAGACTCTTTCGTCGATCACCCCCTAGGAGAAAGCTTAATCATCGTTCTCCCCCACGCCGTCATCGAGGGAATGGTTCCCGTTCTCCTCCGGCTCGACAATATAACGATCTCGACGATCCTCATTCTTCCCCATACCATCATCAAGGGAATGGTTCCCGTTCTCCGTCGGCTCGACAATATGACGATCTTGACGATCCTCATTCTCCCCCACGCCGTCACCGAGGGAATGGTTCCCGTTCTCCTCCGGCTCGACGTTTCGACGATCTTGAAAGCTCGAATAACCCCCCTCAACCTCATCCACACAGGGACTCGACCTCGCCAAGACGACGTTCAAGAAGCCACGACAACATTCAAAACAATCAACCTCGACGGTACGGACGTCCCGATCCTCATTACGGACGTCAACCACAATCTCGGAGAATCAACCTAGGCGAAAAGGTCCGTTCACAAAAGCAATCGATAACTTCCGAGTTCCACGATATCTCGAAAAACCACCTGGGGGACTGAAGACTTACGACGGAACGGGCGACCCCAACAGGCATCTCGATCAATTTGACACGACCATGTAGTACCGAAACGTACCGATGGAAATGAAATGCCGAATATTCCCATTAACCCTGGACAAAATGGCCTCCAAATGGTTTCGGACATTAAGATCGAACACCATTTCCTCGTGGGACCAATTAGCGAAACACTTCTCGGTACACTTTGCCCATTCCAAGAGCAAACCCAAAAACAAGAATGTTTTAGCATCTATCGTCCAGAGGGGAAACGAGCCCCTGAGAGAATACATAGAGCGATTCAACAACGAAGCTCTTCAGGTTCGACAGCTAGACGACGATTTTCGAATCTTCTTCATGGCTCAAGGTCTGCTTCCTGGAAGCCCGTTCCGAAAGCATATTAACACCTGAGAACCTAACACCCTTCAAGAATTCCTTGAGCTATCCCAGTGCTTCATCAATGAAGAAGAAAATTCCAAAATCGACAAAGCATCATCACATGCAGAATCGTCAAAACACCGCATCGAGATCGATCCTCATAAGACTTCGTGGAACGTCGGTAAGAAAAATCATCACTAGGTATATACTGAACTCAACGTCTCCAACGCCCAATTATTGGGGGAATGTTGGAACGTCGAGTTCAGGGACGTCAAACCTCCCAGATCCCTACCTATCCGACCTGGACAGAAGGCCAACAAATACTGTCGATACCACAGAAGCAATGGCCATGACACAAACCATTGCAATGCCCTGAAGGATGACATTGAAGATTTGATAAAACGAGGAAAACTATCTTCCTATGTCAAAAGGGAGGGAGGACGATCTGACGATATCAGAAGAGAAAGAAATGAAGATCCTAGAGCAAAAGGAAAAGAAGTGATCGACCCAGACCACGATGAATTGAATAAGAGATCAAAAGGACACTCGATTATAATGATGATAACAGGAGGATTCGATCATGAAGGATCCGGAAAATCAATGAAAAGAAAATGGAAGGAACTGTTAAGCATATCTTCGACGTCGACAACCCCGACCAAGACAGATCGACCTCCATTATCTTTTAGCAATGACGACCTTATTGACGGAAAAGCTAACAAACACGTACCTCTCTTAATCTCGGCGGTCATAGCCAATAAGGAGGTACGTAGGATCTTGGTCGACCAAGGAAGCTCATCAGACATCCTTTTTATCGATCTTCTAAACAAAATGGGGATCGATAAAGAGGAACTCACCCCTTATAGAGGAACGGCTTTGTCCGGTTTTAACGGATCTCGAACCAAACCCCTTGGGCATCTCGAGCTAATGGTTACTTACGGAACCGAACCAATGGTTCGGACCGTCAAGACCAAATTCCTCGTCTTACCTTGTGAGTCCATATACAACGGTACTATAGGAAGACCGACCCTCGGCAGGCTCGGGGCGGTTACATCCACCACGCACTTAAAGATGAAGTTCCACTCTCTCTGCAACAGAGTTATCACTTTGAACTCCGACTTAGAGTCTGCTTCTAGGTGTTTCTTCCTATGGACGAAAAACGAACGAAAGGCTTCGGAGCAAGAAGGGGTTCCTCCTTCAAAAGAGCTGTCGATTCCCAAACAAGCTAAAGATAGATCGACTGAAGTTAACACCACCACTAACATAGAAACCGGCTGCGATCCGAAAGAAAAAAATGAAAAAGGCGTTGACGAGCTAACCAAAGAACTCAAACGAAAAATTAAAAGACTAGAGCCTGACGGAAAGTTCATCGAAATACAGCTCAGATCAGACCCCTCCCAAACTGTCAAAATAGGGATCGACCTACCAGAAGAGGTCAAGATCGATTTAACCCAATCTCTTAACGACTTCAAAGACATCTTCGCTTGGTCGGCAGAAGACATGTATGGAATCCCACCAGAGGTCGCTTGCCATCGGCTCGCAATTAACCCAGAAGCAAAATGGATCGCCCAAAGAAAGCGGGCTCAAAGCAAAGAGAAAGCCATTGCTGCTGCCAAAGCAGTAGACGATCTCATCAAAGCAAACTTCATCTCCGAGGTTAAATACACGACCTGGTTATCAAACCCAGTTCTGGTAAAGAAAAGTAACAGAAAATGGCGTATGTGCGTCGACTACACCGATCCTAATAAAGCTTAATTGTCCAAAGGATGCTTTTCCGGTTCCCAGCATCGATCGGTTGGTCGACAACGCTTCCGGTTTCCGGTTATTATCCTTTATGGACGCATACTCCGGATACAACCAGATCGCCATGTTTCCACCAGATCAAGAAAAAACTGCCTTCATCACCGACCGAGGTAACTTCGCGTACCGGGTCATGCCATTTGGGTTGAAAAACGCAGGAGCAACTTATCAAAGAATGATGAACAAAGTGTTCCAAAACCAGATCGGCAAGAGCGTAGAAGTTTACCTCGACGATATGATCGCCAAGAGCAAAAGTGATGACGAGCATATAAACGATCTAAGAACAATTTTTTATGAGGTGCGAAAAATAGAATGAGGTTGAACCGAGAGAAATGTACATTCGGAGTTCGAGCAGGGAAATTCTTGGGTTTTTTCTTAACAGAAAGAGAAATCGAGGCGAACCCTGATAAATGTCGATCCGTCACAGAAATGCGAACTCCGACATCCAAGAAAGAAGTACAAAAACTTAATGGCATGATAGCTACTCTATCTCGTTTCATATCCAATGCAGCATTCAAATCTCTTCCACTTTTCAAAATCCTCAAAAAAGAAGAAAGAGGTTTCGAATGGACACCTGAGCAAGATGAAGCTTTAAAACAACTCAAGAAATCTCTCTCCGAGCCTCCAATATTAACTCGACCAAACGAGGGGGAAACCCTGTATCTATATCTGGCAGTCTCGGAGGAAGCTTTAGCTGCCGTTCTGGTGCGAGAGCTAGAAACCGGACAAAGCCCGGTCTACTTCGCAAGCAAGGCTCTACACGGAGCTGGGAGTCGTTATCAGAAGGTCGAAAAGATCGCCCTGGCTCTCGTCGTCGCAGCTCGACGCTTCCGAGCCTATTTTGTCGCTCACCAGGTGGTCGTCCGAACTAACTACCCCATCAGACAAATACTCCATAGACCTAATCTTGCTGGAAGAATGATTAAATGGGCTGTGGAACTCTCAGAATTCAGAATTAAATATGAAGCTCGAACAGCACTAAAGGCACAAGTTTTGGTGGACTTCATGGCCGAGATGACCCCCGCTAACATCGATCCCGATGTATGGATCCTATATGTCGATGGATCCTCTAACCCAAAGGGAAGTGGCGCTGGAATCCTGCTAGAAAGCCCAATAGGGATCATCATCGAGGTTTCCCTGACTTTCGGTTTCCCAACCTCGAACAAACGAGCAGAATACGAGGCTTGCATCGCCGGACTGCGCCTGGCAATTGACCTCCAAATTCGGCAAATAAAATTACATACCGACTCTCTCTTTGTGGTCTCCCAGATCGGAAACCAATACGAGACGAAAGAATCGACCTTGCAAAAATACCTACTTCGAGTACGGTCGCTATTGGCTAAATTTGAAGCGAGCGAGGTAATTCATGTGCCAAGAACGGAAAACCAACGAGCTGACATCCTCGCCAAACTCGCAAGCACGAAAACCCCAGGGAACCAAAGGACGACCATCCAAGAAACACTCCACAAACCCAGTGTGTCTCTCGAGCCTCTGTTTAACTCGACCATCTGCATGCTCGAAGAAACTGACAACTGGATCACTCCAATTGTAGATTACATCGTCACGGGAGCTGAACCCCTAGACAAAAACGATGCTAAATACTTCAGGAGAAGAGCTTCGGCTTTCTCAGTCGTCAATGGAACGCTTTACAAAAGAAGCCTCTCTTCCCCATTGATAAAATGCGTCGAGGGAGAGGAAGCAGCCTATGTCTTAACAGAAATTCACGAAGGAATCTGCGGCCAGCACATGGGAGCTCGGTCTTTAGCTCGAAAAGCTCTTCGAGCCGGATATTACTGGCCGACCATGGCAGGCGATGCTAGTGATCATGTGAAGAAATGCAAAAAATGCCAAATCCACGCCAACGTTCACATAGCTCCCCCCACAGATCTCACGAGCTTATCCTCCACATGGCCCTTCGCATGGTGGGGAATGGACCTGCTCGGACCGTTCTCAAAAGCACCAGGACAAGTCAAATTCTTAATCGTCGCCGTAGACTACTTCAGCAAATGGATAGAAGCGGAACCCTTGGTTACCATCACTGCAAAAAACTGCATAAAATTCTTCAAGAAAAATATTATAGCAGGTTCGGGATTCCCGAGGTAGTAGTAACTGATAACGGAACTCAATTCACAGATACAAGGTTTCGAAAGCTAATGCTCGAGCTGAAAATCAAGCACCATTTCACTTCAGTAGAACACCCTCAAACCAACGGACAAGCAGAAGCGGCGAACAAAGTAATACTGAACGGGCTAAAGCGACGTCTAGACGATGCTAAAGGAAACAGGGTAGAAGAATTGCCTTACGTCCTCTGGGGATATAGGACCACCTGTAACACCCCTTTTCTACCTGGAAAATTTTTGACGAAAATCAGAGTTTCAAAAACATTTTTCACTACACCCACAAGAGATGCCACATATTCACCATTAAAACATCGCACGCTAATAATAAAATTCATCATTAAAATAGCACGAATACATAATAGTAACTCCATCACCACGCAGCGGAATAAAATAAAGGTTTCAACAAATAATCATAACATCACCATAAAACTTCAGAAATTTAAATAATAGAGACATCTAATAAAACTAGCGTTCATCCCCCCGAGTGCTACGTATCAGAGCGACGACACCGACTCTACTAGCGAGGGTAGACATGCCTCAAACAGAAGGGGTGAGATATCTAACATTATAATAGCATATATGATAGGCAATATGCTAGAGTTACGACAACTATATCCACCGCTTCACAACAACATCAAAGTTTCAATCACCAAGAATCATCACCAATGTCACGAGTACATGAATGAGATGCAACCCACACCAACGGGTGTATGCATGTGGTACCAATCATCACCAATAAAGTAGCCAATAAGGGCATCATCACCTGTATCATCACCTATAGCTCCAAGGCCGAAGCCATCATCACCAAAATAATGCATATGAAATATATGCGACACCATGAACAATGTACCAGAGACAATCAAAAACAATAGTCATTTAATTGACACAACAACACCAATATCAACAAATGGTCATAGACCCATCACCTATCACCTTAGCCAATAAAATAGGCACATCACCTGTTATATCATCACCAACAGCACCAACACCTATAAGACAATCTAACGACTTGATCAACAACCACCGACACCAAAGACACCAATGGATTTACAACATCATTGGCAACAACAATTATACGACACCGAGAACAACGACAATTTACATCACCTGGAACAACAACGATTTTACAACACCAATGCCAACAACCTCCGGGACAGCCACCCAGGCGCCCGGCCACCAACAACCAAATAGGACGTGGCAGGAACTGGCGCCCAGCAACAGGGCGCCAACAGGCAACAGCAGCAGACAGAAATTGGCGCCCAGCAACAGGGCGCCAAGAGGCAACAGCAACAACCAGAAACTGGCGCCCAGCAACAGGGCGCCAAGAGGCAACAACAACCAACAGGAACTGGCGCCCAGCAACAGGGCGCCTAGCACAACAGCAGCAAAAACGGATATGGCGCCCAGGAGTAGGGCGCCTAGCACAACAGAAGCACCAACAGACATGGCGCCCAGGAGCAGGGCGCCTAGCACAACAGCAACACCAACAGACATGGCGCCCAGGAGCAGGGCGCCTAGCACAACAGCAACACCAACAGACATGGCGCCCAGGAGCAGAGCGCCTAGCACAACAGTGGCAACAACAGACTTGGCGCCCAGGAGCAGGGCGCCTAGCACCACAGCAACAGAAACAGACTTGGCGCCCAGGAGCAGGGCGCCTGGCACCAGCAAGCAACACAACACCAGCATAGGGCGCCTAGGGCGCCAGTTTCAGCAGCAACACAGGAACCATACTGGCACAACACAGCAACACACAGAAACAACACAAGACACCACTGGGCGCTTAGGGCGCCATTTTCAGTGACACAGACAAACACTGGGCGCCTAGAGCGCCAGTTTCAGCGACAGGGGCAACACTGGGCGCCTAGGGCGCCTTTCTCAGCAACACCGAAACAACACTAGGCGCCTAGGGCGCCTCTCCTAACAACACAAGAAAAGACTGGGCGCCTAGGGCGCCCTTCTCAGCAACACAGAACCACACAAAATCAACACAGGGTGCCTAGGGCGCCACTTTCAACAACACACTGGGCGCCTAGGGCGCCACTTCCAGCAACAACCAAAGACAGGACACCATGACTGGGCGCCTAGGGCGCCACATTCAGCAATAGGAACAACACTGGCTCGGCGCCCAGGAGCAGGGCACCTTCAACAGCAACAAAACAAGACACAAGCATGGCGCCCAGGAGCAGGGCGTCGTTTCCAGCAACCAAGACAACAACAACATCAATGGCGCCCATGGCGCCTAGGGATCAAATTGTCTTCGATTTTCACCATGACCAAGCATCAAACACCAATTACAATCATCATGAATATCACCAAATAAACACCAAACAACATCAAAAGGGACAACATAGAGCCTATCTCCCACATAACACCCATCATATACCCTATTATAAAGTAGAACCCACCCTTACCTTAGATTTGCCGAATATGAGATCCCCTTGCACGAAAACTCCAAAGAACCACAGCAACAAGAGCTCCTCTCCTCTTTCTCCTTGGTTGCGCCTCCACCCTTCTCTTCTCTCTTCGAAATCTCTCTTTCTTTTTCTCAAAAATGCGCAAATGACCAAACCCTAGCCAATACTCTCCTTCATGCGCCTATGCCCTTGGGCCCTTGGATCACGGGCCTCCTTCGACTACTCAACTTAATTACTAAACACCACTCCCTGATTTAAATAAAACACCACATTATTATTTTAAAATGACTATACTATTAAAATACCTAAATAGCAGCACCCTCTAACTTATTCTGTTTGCGTGTTATTAGGTTTTAGAACCCCAACCACTTTTATCAATTCTTTCTTCAGTTTTCCATTTCTTTCAAAACTAATGATTCTTTATTCTTTTGTCAAAAAAATGATTCTTGATTCTTTTTTTAGTTAATAGTAATAACAATCAGCGACCCATTAAGCACTTTTTTATTTTATTATTTTATTAGTTTTTGATGCTTCGACTTTATTAAATCAATAATTAGGATTACTATTAAGTATTAACACCTATTTTCCAAAAAAGTTAAAAAATGGGTTTGAAGAGATGAACATCTTGTCGACCACGCTTTAAGAGACTTTCGCCGTACGGCTGTGATCTTAAACCCCTTTAAAAAAAATCAATCAACACGCAAGATTTTTCCAGAAAGAACTACGTAGCCTTTGATTCTTCGCTTCGGAGATACGTAGGAGCGGGGCTTCCCCGTCAAGCCAATTAATCTTTTTTTATAAATAATCAATTTTTTTTTCTTCTTTAACATTTATTTTCCTAGAAAATATAAAATATGGGATTGACTGAGATGTGACATCTCGTCGATCCCGGTTTAAGAGATTTTAGCTGTACGGCTTTGATCTTAAACCCCTGTCAAGCGCAAAAATAAACAATTTCCATTACCTTTCTTCTTAATTCATTTTTTTACAAAAAAAAAACCTATAAGAATAAATAGATGAATATTTCATTTTCAAAATATAAATAGGGGACTAAGTCGACTGTACAGTCGGGTTAGTCTGCTTTTTAGGTCGATAATGAACCGTTACGGATCATGTCCTAAAATCCCTATTTAAAATAAACAATTTCTAAAATTAAAAAAATATGCAAACACATCTCTTTCATTTAAAAAATCAAAAATTTTATTTTCAAAGTAGGGGATTAAGTCGGTCGTACGGCCGGGTTAGTCATCGTTTTAGGATAAGTGAACTGTGGTCCTTCAGAGCCCCAGCGCTCCTTCAGCCCTCAGCGGCCCTTCAGAGCCCCAGCGCTCCTTCAGACCCCCAGTGGTCCTTCAGACCCCCAGTGGTCCTTCAACACAGATCACACAGTCCTAAAACCCCTATATTAAAAAAACCAACCAACAAACATTTTCTATCCAAGAACTACGTGTGATTTGATTCTCTATCAAGAGATACGTAGGAGCGGAGGGCGGCCGACCTCTGTCAATTGCACTAATAAAAAACCTTTTTTAGTCTTTTCCTAAATAATCATTTTGTTAAATAAAATATCAACTTTCTTCTTTCTTTTTGATTCACAATAAAAGGGTAAAAATAAACTTTTTCGAAATTAATATTCTTTCCTACAACTAGTTAGCAGGTAACCTTCATTAGGAAGGATGTCGTGGGGTGCTAATACCTTCCCCACGCATAACCGACTCCCGAACCCTTATCTGGTCTCAAGGACCCTTATCCATTCCAAAAGGGATTTTCCAATGTTTGCCCTTATGAACAAAACTTTGGTGGCGGCTTCATTTTTGAACCTTAGAGGAATCCTCTCCCTGACTTTTCGGTCGCTACAGCTGGCGACTTCACTGGGGATCTTTTAGAGTGTCAAGCCTAGTTTAATTAGTTATAGGATTAATTGTTGATTTAATGTTTATTTTTACCCTATCCTTTTGTCTTTTATTTCTTGCATATTATATTATTTTCATGTGATATGTAAACCGTAGGATAGAAGACTATTATGTGTGTATATGTGATTATTCTTTTATTCTATTGTCAATTATATTCTTGTATGTATATAAACCCTAGGGTAGAAGACTATTGTTGTATATGTGTTTGTTTGTTTTGTAGCTTGGGAGGGTATTCTTGATATTTTGCTCTTTCACACACTCCACTATCACACTTTTGCACACATGTGAGAATAGTCCTATACCCGGACTGGAGCATAAACCCAGTTAGAACGAGATTGCGTAGTAATGGCCCTCTGGCTGTACGTCCAGCTCGGTGGTTACGAAAGTCTCGCCTAGAGTTTGGTCCCTTCGAGGGTGCTATCACTTCTAATAGCTTGCCTATTGTTGTGGCTAGCTTTCTCGAACGGGGTCGTTGGCTCTAGGAACCTTATTAGGACCTTGTAGAGCTACCCTTTGAAAGGTTCACTCAGTAGAAAGAATATTAGATCTATTCTCAAAGGAACCCTTTTTAGGACACAAATGAGTT
Organism: Astragalus membranaceus; assembly: GCA_039519185.1. Lineage (NCBI taxonomy): Eukaryota > Viridiplantae > Streptophyta > Magnoliopsida > Fabales > Fabaceae > Astragalus > Astragalus membranaceus. The sequence goes on along the minus strand of CM076846.1, from coordinate 153,328,286 downwards.
TCACCCCGTCGCATTCAAACAAGCATAGTTACATTTCCTTCCCATTTTTTTTTTTGAAAAAAAAACCAAAAATCATATTTCATTTGTTCTAGCTATTTTCTTTTCTTGAAACATGTCTCATGCATTCTTACTTTATTTTGCATATCATAAAAACAAATCTTTAAATATATCGTTTTCCATACATTTCGATGACCGCCGGGGAATTACAAAACTTTTTAAAAATGGTGGATGAAAGTAAAATAAAAACCATGTGAAAGTCAGACCCTATACTTTAATAAAAAGTTTTGGATTTCCCGACGAGATGAATAAAACCATACATTCACATCTCACGCACATTCGTTCATTCATTCAAAGGCGAACTGGTTCATCAATACTCATGCATCTGTCTTCCCGTTCCAAAAACAACAAAAATATTCAAAATCATGTCAAGCATCATGTACTCTTTCCTTTCTATGCATAAAAAAAATCACTGCGAGTGTCATGCATTTTATTTCCTCGCACAAAAAGAGTAATTTTTTTTAGTCATATAACATGAGCATCTCATCATGCACTGACATTTATACATAATCATTCAAAATCATTATCACATAGCGTAGGCATCACATCATTTGTAAAGTCATGAATTACATTTCAAAAATAAAACATATCATTCATACATCATTTTCCCTCATGTTGCCATCCTAGTTTAAATGCATCAACTCCATGTTTGCGTATCATTTTCCCAAATAAAACAAAAAAAAATCATTTCATTATAATTGTATCATTCGTCACCCAATAAATCAAAAATAAGAGTCTGCATACATGTTGCACTACCTCTTGGAAAATAAAAATAATTGCATTAGGATCAAACATTTATTTCTTCATGCATACATGCATTTACATTTTTCATACATACCCGTCATCATGACATCATATCTTGCTAGAAAATAAAAAATCATCATGCATTCATAATAGAACGAAATCATTTGTTTTCATATACATCTAGTTCTCATGGTAACGACATGCATATCATCATCCCAAGAAAAAACAAAGGCACTGTATATTTGTCCAACTTGCAGCATCTTGCATATTCATATAGAAAAATATATTTTATAAAAAACGTTATATTCATTACTCCTCTTCATGCATCATAGAAAAACAAAAGTTCTTCATTCCTAACCACTTCAAATGCATTTAGCCATCTAGCATGCATGCATCATTTCCAAATAAAAGAAAAAAATAAAAAACATAAGGCCCTTTTCTTGCATCATTCATCATCATATTGCATTGCCTCCGAAAAATCATCTGGGGTAGTCAATATGTTCAAGTGATCATTCACATTCCATGCATCTGCATCATGCAACATCATTTGTTCATTCTTGCATTACATTTTTTTTTCTAAAAAAAAAAGAATAGAAAAAACCCCGAGCACAATTAAAAAATTGTGATAAACATTGGAATATCTCATTTAGCATGCACTTCCATTCACAAAAAACCATCATCAAATAATGTAGGCATTTCATCATTTACAACATCATGAGACGCATGTAAAAACATAGCATTCATGCATCATCTCACTCATCCTAATAAATAAAAAAAACCCCGCTGTTTCATCGATCATTCATACGTCATTTCATTCCTTATTTCAGCATGCATCATTTCACAAAAATTATGAGGCCCTGCATCAGCCATATGCTGTATTGCCCCCAAAAAAAATCATTTAGAATAATTGGTCTTTCCAAGTGATCATTCACGCGCGCATTTCATGCATTTGCATCTGCATTTTCATCATGCATATCTATCACCATGTGTTTATTCATGCATTAGGACACAAGGGGCATGTAATTTATTTATCCTCGTTGCATGAGTATAGTTAATCTTTTAACTTGAAAAAATCATCATGCATTCATAATAGGAATAAAACCGTTGGTCTTTTCAAGTGATCAGTTCCTCCATGCACTTCATACATTTGCATTTTCATCGTACATATCCATCATCGTGTTCTAAAACAAAACAAAAAACAAAAATATATCATCACTCTTTTTCATGCATCATTGAGCATCCAATAAAAATGAGAATTTGTGACTTTGCATCCTTCACAGGTTGCATTGCCTTCAAAGATCATTTAGAATCATTGGTTTATTTCCAAATGATCGCGCATTCACGTGTTTCATGCATTTGCATTTTCATCACGCATATACATGATCATGTGTTCATCCATACATAAAAAAAAACATGAGCATTGCTTCTTCAAAAAATGGATGAGAGATGAGACGAAATTGATTATTTTTTTCCTTGGAAAAGTTTTAGCTGTACAAAACAAGGTCAAACTCAGTTGCAAACTCAAGGTGTTTTCAAGACACTCAATTTTCAAAGATTTTGCAGCTCGTTCACAAATTTTTACCAGCAAAACGATGCATCTCATCAGTCCCATGATAAACGATCAAAATGGTCCATTTTGTTAACCAATGTGTTATCAAAAATTTCTTCTATCATGTCGCTAACTATGTTAACTCTCTGTGAAGCATTCGTATAGTGAATTTGAACGCAACGTGCATCTACTCTTGTTTGAGTCAGTTAGTATCCACATTTTTCCATCCTATCATCATCTTTTGTTCATGTCCAGCCCCACCCCGGCCATCCCATATGGTGCATATTCTCCACACAAGTACCTAGTTAACCATTTGGTTTGTTCCCAATGATGAAATTTCATGAGCTAACACTTTAGGCCCCAAGCTGGGGCAAAGTTGTGATCACTAGATATCTTGTCAACATTGTATTCCCTTGGTGCAAGTCCTTTACAAAAAAATAAAATTAAAAAGCCTGTTAGGTAGAAAACTCGCAAGAGCAGCCTAAGCAAAAAATTAGGGCAAATAAAAGAAATAAAGAGAAAAAGAGCGGATATATAAAAATAAATAATTTTTGTCCTTGAATTAATTTTTGAGAAAAACAAGCAATCATGATTTGAAATAAAGTTTGGTCATCTTCCCGTATCCTCAAAAAAAAAAAATTTACTACCCCTTTGAGCCAAAAAAAAAATCAAAAAATCTTTCAGTCACCCTAGACAAGGATCAATTCCACATCAAAAATGGTGTGTCACTTTTATCAGCTCACTCTACTCAAAAAAGAGAAAAAAGATCACAAAAAATGTGAAATTCAAAAAAGAGGATTAAAAAAGAAATCCTCAAAAAGGAAAAAGCAAAAGCAGTAGAAATTGTGAGCTGATACATAATATCACCAAACACAGAAGATATCCTTGTCCGAATAAACCCACAAACACCTCCTTAGGCCGAATTATCATTTCTTCCACAAAACCCAAATCATTGGCCTCAAACACTTCTCTGAACCTACTTATCTTTTAAAAGGTCATCGTATCAATAAACCATCAAACACCTCTCTGAGCCCACTCGAGCCTATACTCCACAAGCCCATAACCATTGACCACATTACAAACCCTTCTTGCACAAGCCCATAACCATTGACCACATTACAACCCTATAAAGTCCATTCCGATCAATGATTGATTGTTTTCGTTTTCTCAAAGATTTAATTTTAGGACAAGTAAGTATATTTATTTACAATATATTTGCTCAAAAAAAATCAAAAAAAAAAAATCAAAAAAAGAAAGTTAAAAAAAAAATCAAAGGGCTTGCACTCCAATATTCATTCAAATTGCACTGATATCAAGACAATATATAGTGATCACCGATTGAAATTCTCATCATATCAAAAAACTCAAGACTGTCACAGTCTTTGGGATTCACCTAAAAAAGAACCAAAAGTTTATACTAGGATCACCACCTAGATCCCAAAGTGGGGCATACCTTCCACCTTTCATGCTTCTTGAACTTGGAAAATGTCCGGCATCCATCCCATTCATATACCACATCCAATCCATACCACCAATTCCAAAAACCCATGACCCAAACTCAGTCACCTTTCATAACCCCACTAGAAGCAATCATTTTGAAATATCATTCCAAAGTGGGGCAATCCCATCACTCTTCACTTCGCCTAAAGTCGGGGAAATTCGCTCTACACCCATCTCATCCCCTTGTCATATCCACATCCACACAACCATGCCGAGGCATCTTCTCAACCCATTATCCTAAATACATCCCTTCACAATGTTACTCCAATCGGGGCAACCTTGCTCTCGTCAAGATTGGGGCAGCACCAAACGTCATGGGTTGAGACAGAATCTCTTGCCTGCCACCCTTCATTCCAAAGTCATGGCATCCCCAATTCATTATTTCCCCTACACCCCTTGTTTCGTCATCACTAGGCAGGGGCAGACTATTCGATCTCCTTCACCGGTAGTCTAAATCAGGGCAGTTCCACATTTCTTGAGCTGGGAAAAGCCTACCTTTCATGACTTTGGGGAAAACCCACCATTCATCCCATCACGTGTCATGTCCGTCTTACCAAGTCAACTGATTCGTTCATCTGTATTAGCACTACTCTACATGTCTACTAAACAATGCTCCAAAGAGAGAGAACACAAGTTAATAATGTGACGCTGAACACTCACTCTGTTAACTTTGTGGACCTAAAAATCAATCAATCATGGGACAGGGAAGAACAAACGTGAACGAGTCCGTAAATACAGTCAAGTACGGTTGCACATCAGTGACTGTAAATAACAACCTTGAGATTGTCAGAGCTTGAATTCAAATCAAATCCAATTTTTTTTCCAAGGAATGATTATTGCAAAATATTCACTTCTGTGGCTCTTGCATCAAAAGCCTCATCTCTCATCATTACAAATTTTTTTCTGCATCATCAATAAGATTATAGCATAAATCATCCCGCCATACAACCATGCATCCAATAAGTGATGATTCCAAAGCATCCACTTCACAATTTCTCGTAAAAAAAAATCTTTTTTCTCATCTCAAAAACCGCAAAAATGCATCATCAATAAATCATACCATACATTTCATTCCACCATGCAAACATGCACTTACCATGGCGCCTGCATCAAAGCATTACATCTACATGTCATCTACCGTCGCATACACGGCTTATCAATTTCTGTTTTCGATCAACTTCAGCATCCATCATTCACGGGCCTTTTGTAGTCCATTTACTTTCACATTGCACATTCATCACATTGCACACATATAACACTTTTTTTGCTTCGATGGACGCGCCAAGTGCCGGTCTCATCGTTGCCCAAAAAAAGTCTTTTACATCACTAATCATATCATTGTGCCATGCATTCGCGTGTTTTCCTTTATTCACCATGACATTTGCATCAAAGCATTATATGTGCATCACATTCGCACTTTGCATTTCATACACTCATTATAATAAGGAAAAAAGGCGAAAAAGCAAAAAGAGAAAAAATCGCTCATTCCATTATATTCATTATCCCACCAAAATTAATCAGCACAATCACATTCATATCTTATCTGCATTCACATACGTTGTTTGTCAACCTCCATGTCCCATCAACTTCAACTCACATCATCTGCCACGTTTCATTCATCCCATCGGACACCTACCAATTCACATACCTATATTGCACGCATACATCATTCATTGCATTTTTAGACATGCCAAACATAGATAGCTTTTCCCTTCTCAGGTAAATGCATTCATTAGGTATGTTCTAGGCAAGTACGCCATGTGTCAATCCAAATAGTTTGTTCCCTTAAAGTCGGTGCTCCAAGCACTGGCCTCATATCACAATTCAGAGTCCCAATGCTCCTTCAGACCCCCAGCGGTCCCTCAGAGCCCAAGCGCTCCTTCAGACCAGCAATGGTCCTTCAATCCAGATCGCACGTCGCGTTATCGAGCAGCCGACGGATCATCCGACCCCAGGTCCTTCAGACTAGCTGTGTCCGCCTAAAAAACGCAGTGGACGTCCTTCGAGGTGAGCAAATCAGGTCAATGACCTGACCTTGCCACCCATGGCCGCTCGAAAAAGGCCACCCCCCAAGCAGACCGTTTTACTAGTACCGTTGCTAGTTTGCGCTCCATCAGACCCATTGGTCCATCAGGCTTAGGCATGCCCTTCAGACCTCGTCGGTCCTTCAGTTTAACTCCAATCAATGCGCCAAGCATCGACTGCGAATTAGACCATCAGAGCCCCAGTGCTCATTCAGATCCCCGGTGACCCTTATTTACTTTTATTCTATGTCAACCCATTATCTCTCAATAATTTCTAAAAAAAATAGTCTTGACAAAATTAGTGTCTTTTTATCTTCATTTCTATTTTACTGAGAAATTTGGAAACCCTTCATATTTCTTAGTAAAATATAAATAAAGAGGGGCAGCTGTCATACCCTAATTTTGTCCGGCTAATTAAAATTTTTAGAATAAAAGTAGGTGTTGCACCCTTTGTTTGTACTCATTTTCAATTCCATTTATTTGTGTTTCATTTGAATAAAAAGACCAAAAAAAATGTAACAAATAAACCAAAATAAAGTTATTCATTATTTCTTTTATATTACAAGTTACAAATGAAAAAAAAAACAAAAGTAGTGGGAAAAGAGGGAGGCATGCGCAGCATGCTCTTGTGTAGTTGATAGTGTTGGTATTTTCAGTAACAAGCAAAACCCATTTCTTCTTGTTTCTGGCTTTTCCCATTTCCAGCTATTGACTACAAGACTGTACACGCTGCTCCACTGGTGCACCAATGCTGCAAACATAAAACAGAAGCTTTGCAGAAGTCAGGGGCAAAAACAAGACAAGCAACATCATAGAAGAGGAAATGAGAGAGGGACTTATGAGGGGATTCCAACTTGCTTTAAGAAAAAGACAAAACAAAAGGCCTCTATATGAGAAGCCAAGCACAGAACGTAAGAAAAAAAAAACAGAGGGGGATCGATTGGGAGGAAATTATTGAGGAGAAAAGCTAAAGAAAAAAGCTAGAGAGGGAAGAGAGTAGAAAAATTAAAAGAGGAATAAGAGAAATGTAGAGAATGAAAATGAGGGGGAACCCATTATCCAGCTTTCTGGTACACATATCAAGTTCATACACACAATTTATCAAACACCAAAAATGCAATCACCCACAACCAGCAACAATCATCAGCCCAAAATCCAACACCGCACCTCGAACCACCGTGAGCACCACCCACCTCTGCCAGTCGCTCCGTCGCTCACCCCCATCACCACTTTAATCATCACCATCTCCATCTCCGGCCAAAGTCACCACCGTCGTAGCCGTGACCTCCGGCGAGCATCACCACCACCACAACCTCCCTCTCCCTTCACGCACCACACACCAAGCCAACAACATCTCAGTACCGTTAGAAATGAAAAAACCAAAAACAGAGAATCGAAAACCAAGAGAAAGTCTGAGAAGGGAAAGAACAAACTTGAAATGTGAAGACCCTGACGCCGTCGTCCCCTCGCCGTCGCCACCAAGCACGGCGACGTCAGCCCAGGGAAAACCCCACCACCGTCGCGTCGCTTCTTCGTTCGTACCGGTCAACCCCCATCGCAGATCTGCAACTCGCCGTCGTCACTGTGTCTGCAGTTGCGAGCCCAGCCGTCGCACTCCATCGACCCCTCCGTACGCGCGCCTGACTCAGTTTCAACCATGGTGCTCTCTTTCTCTCTTAATCCTTTCATTGCTGCTGCCGTAGCAGCACCCTCCCACTCCTCTAACTTATTCTGTTTGCGTGTTATTAGGTTTTAGAACCCCAACCACTTTTATCAATTCTTTCTTCAGTTTTCCATTTCTTTCAAAACTAATGATTCTTTATTCTTTTGTCAAAAAAATGATTCTTGATTCTTTTTTTAGTTAATAGTAATAACAATCAGCGACCCATTAAGCCCTTTTTTTTACTTTATTATTTTATTAGTTTTTGATGCTTCTACTTTATTAAATCAATAATTAGGATTACTATTAAGTATTAACACCTATTTTCCAAAAAAGCTAAAAAATGGGTTTGACTGAGATGTACATCTTGTCGACCACGGTTTAAGAGACTTTCGCCGTACGGCTTTGATCTTAAACCACTTTAAAAAAAATCAATCAACACGCAAGATTTTTCCAGAAAGAACTACGTAGCCTTTGATTCTCCGCTTCGGAGATACGTAGGAGCGGGGCTTCCCCGTCAAGCCAATTAATCTTTTTTTATAAATAATCAATTTTTTTTTCTTCTTTAACATTTATTTTCCTAGAAAATATAAAATATGGGATTGACTGAGATGTGACATCTCGTCGATCCCGGTTTAAGAGATTTTAGCTGTACGGCTTTGATCTTAAACCCCTGTCAAGCGCAAAAATAAACAATTTCCATTACCTTTCTTTCTTAATTCATTTTTTTACAAAAAAAACCTATAAAAATAAATAGATGAATATTTCATTTTCAAAATATAAATAGGGGACTAAGTCGACTGTACAGTCGGGTTAGTTTGCTTTTTAGGTCACTAATGAACCGTTACGGATCATGTCCTAAAATCCCTATTTAAAATAAACAATTTTTAAAATTAAAAAAAATATGCAAACACATCTCTTTCATTTCAAAAATCAAAAATTTTATTTTCAAAGTAGGGGATTAAGTCGGTCGTACGGCCGGGTTAGTCATTGGTTTAGGATAAGTGAACTGTGGTCCTTCAGAGCCCCAGCGCTCCTTCAGCCCTCAGCGGCCCTTCAGAGCCCCAGCGCTCCTTCAGACCCCCAGTGGTCCTTCAACACAGATCTCACAGTCCTAAAACCCCTATATTAAAAAACACCAACCAACAAACATTTTCTATCCAAGAACTACGTGTGATTTGATTCTCTACCAGGAGATACGTAGGAGTGGAGGGCGGCCGACCTCTGTCAATTGCACTAATAAAAAACCTTTTTTAGTCTTTTCCTAAATAATCATTTTCTTAAATAAAATATCAACTTTCTTCTTTCTTTTTAATTCACAATAAAAGGGTAAAAATACACTTTTTCGAAATTAATATTCTTTCCTACAACTAGTTAGCAGGTAACCTTCATTAGGAAGGATGTCGTGGGGTGCTAATACCTTCCCCACGCATAACCAACTCCCGAACCCTTATCTGGTCTCAAGGACCCTTATCCATTCCAAAAGGGATTTTCCAATGTTTGCCCTTATAAACAAAACTTTGGTGGCGGCTTCATTTTTGAACCTTCGAGGAATCCTCTTCCGGATTTTTCGGTCGCTACATAGGGTAATTGTAATTTTTGCTATTTACACCTCCTGCAAAGCCCAATTACTCAGAGGCCCATTACATAAAAACAGGGTCCATTCATCAATGGCCAAGATCACTCTGCAAGATGGGACGGCCCAAATCGACCAAAGCAAACACCACTCAAAATTTATAAATACAGCATTCAATGCTCATTAAATGGTAAGCACTTTTTCCAACACAATACTCATTAACTCAAATACTGACTTGAGCGTCGAAGTGTTATTGCAGGAACAACATCGGACATCTCAAGATCGAACAATATCGAATATCCCAAGATCGAACAACATCGAACATCTCAAGATCGAACAACATCGAACATCCCAGGACCCGAAGATAGAAACAGAATCAAGGATAAAACATCTACTAACTGCATAATACCAATCACTAAGATCGGAAGCACAGTACCGAACAATCAGAAAAGAGGCAACACAAAGAGAGCTCTATGAGGCAGAGAGACAGATTGTTTTGGTCACTCCTCCTCCTTAGAGGTTGAATGAGGACTCTCCAATATGTTCCAATCGTTATGAAAATCAATGAGGAAATACTAAGGATCAACAGGAAGTTGCAAGAAGTACTACCCAACCCCAAGCTCTTGCAGAAAATGAAAGGTTAAGAGGCAAAGACTAACAAGCTTCTTCCGTAGATCCTCCAGAAGTTGAGCAAACCTTAGGAGCCTAGCTTAATTTGTTTTACCTTCCCTAGCAACCTTATTTGTTTTGTTTTTCTTATGTACTGTTTACAATTTTCTTTGAATGAAATTATACAGTTCTTTTTGTTGTATATTCATTCTATTGTGTATTTTTTCTTTCTTAACTTACTATTCTTTTGTCTGATGACAAAACTGGGAAAGGACACAGTGATGAAATTGTTGTTTCTACAGTGATGAAATTATACAGTTCTTTTTGTTGTATATTCATACTTTACTATTTGTTTTAACTCTGATACTTTTTCAAAGAATATGCTAACTCAGCAATAATGTCAATCCACAAAAGATAAAGTGCAAAACAAATATATCACAAGAAACATGTTTATGTGATATAAGATTTTACTCCCTCCATCTCAATTTAATTGTCGTTTAAGATTATGCGCAGGTGTTGCACCCCGAAAAATCCCGGTTTGGGTTTCTCAATGTACAACGTGGAAAATTTTTGGAGCTGCCACCAATATTTTAATTTTAAGACCAAAACATTGAAAAATGGTCTTTTGGACAAGGCGGATGGTCTTTTGAAAACTAGAGATATAGGTTCGGGGGTCGATTACGTGCGAGGAAGGTGTTAGCACCGCGCACGTCCTTTCAACCGAAAGGGAACCTCTAATTAAATGTGTGGTTTTAACGTTTGATTTGAAAAATACCTAGATTTGCCTATTTATTTCTTGTTTGAAGATGAATGGGAAAACTTAATGAAAATTTTATTTTTGGTGAGAAAAGAGAAAAAAGAAAAGGTTTTTAGAAAAAAAGTGCTTGACGGGACATGGCCCGCTCCTACGTATCTCCCGGTGCGATGGAGAATTCAAAGCTACGTAGTTCTTGGTGTTTTTGAAAATGGTTGTTGGTTGGTATTTTTTAATATAGGGGTTTTAGGATTGTGTGATCTGTGTTGAAGGACCACTGGGGGTCTGGAGTGCCGCTGAGGGCTGAAGGAGCACTGGGGCTCTGGAGGACCACAGTTCACTTATCCTAAAACGATGACTAACCCGGCCGTACGACCGACTTAATCCCCTACTTTAAAAAATAAGATTTTTGGTTTTTGAAAAGGTTTTTTGTTTTGTTTTTTGGTGAGTTTTCGCAATAGGACGAGCATTAGTGAGTGATTAAACTAGCAGAGGCCATGATGAATCACTACTAAATACTCAAAAAAGAGAGTTGTACCACTAGTCGAACGAACAAAGGTTCTGATGGACTATTGATAACAACTCGTTTTTCTTATCTTTTTTGAAAATGATTTTCGAAAGAGATTGATTTGCACGATGATCAAACTAACAAAGGTTATGATGGATCACCGTTTATTATTCTTACGAGAAAAGGAGATTGCCACTAATAGCTAAACGAACAAAGGCTCTGATGAGCTACTAGCAACAATGAGTTTGGAAACGATTCTTTTTGTTTGTTTTATGAAAATGATTTGTTTATGATTGCGAAAAGGGATTTTTATTTGTTGCGCTTGACGAGAACGAGACTCGCTCCTACGTATCCCGAATGGGAATCAAAGCGACGTAGTTCTAATTGGCGATGTTTTTTGAAAAGGGTTTGGAAGGGGAAGAACTTTCATAATGATCAAGCAAGCAAAGGCTTTGAGTGATCATTACTAATAGCCCTTGATGGCGTTCATGACAATCAAACAAGCCAAGGCTTTGAGTGATAGTCACTAATAACTCGCATTAAATGGAAAAGAGTTTGAAAGATTTTTGGAAAAAGGGTGAAGCTATTATCAATGATTGGTTACAAAGTTCAAGCACATTCAATAATCACGGAATCATGCATATGTTGAACATTAATTAAGACAAAACATGCCAATATGATCAAAAGATCCACTTATCTAGGATGCAAGATAAAGTTCTCAAAGCAAATGTGTGTGTGTAGGAAGGGGTGTATTTACCCTAATGACTCTATGCTACAACATGCATGTAGACTTACGTCTTCATTAGGAGGTCATACACATGGATGGAATGGCATATAATTGAATCAAGACATTTAAAATGCATCAAAAACAAGCAAGCAATTGGTCATAGGCATAGAATGGTCTTAATTAAACTAAGGAACATATGAGCAATGATTTCTCAATAACATGAACAAGAGGGAAAATTGCATCAAGGCCAAGGTAAGCCTATCCTTTGCATTCATGAATAAGTGCGCAAAGGCTATTAACACAATCAAAGAGGAGGGAGCATCAAGGTTTTGGGTAACCTATCCTTTGCAATACCCCATGGACCTTAAACCATAAACCTAACTATCTCATCTTTTATTCATTAAGAAGTTAAAAGGGGAAGGTTGAATCATCTAAAACCATCTTCACCACTTAGAACATGATTCACTAGGCATAAGTGGGAATCATATGATTCATCATCAACAATGGACAATAATATACAAGAATAAGTAAATAAACACTAAAGCTAAGTTGAATCACATAGAGCAATCCTCTCACTTTGAGAAAAGTCCACTAGGCACTAGTGAGAATCAACTTGCCTATCATCAACAATGAACAATAAGCAAATGAAAATGCAAAGATTAAATAAACACATAACTAAGTTGAATCACACAGGGCAATCCTCTCACTTTGAGAAAAGTCACTAATGGAAAAAAGGCTTTTTATATCGGTTAAAATTGACATTTCATATCGGTTCCCGAACCGATGCCGAAAAAAGAGATATAAAAAATAGGGACATTTCATATCGGTTCCTGAACCGTTATGAAAAGTTGTTTTTATATCGGTTGCCCTTAGAACCGATATGAAAAGTCTTTTTTTTTAAAAAAAAGAGACTTTTCATATCGGTTCCCATAGAAAACCGATATGAAAAGTCTTTTTTTTTTAAAAAAAAAGGGACTTTTCATATCGGTTCCCATAGAAAACCGATATGAAAAGTCTATTTTTTTAAAAAAAAATGAATTTTAACAAATAGTAACCTGAACAGCCTCATCATTAGTATCTATATATATCTAGCATAATCCCAAATACTCAAAAGATGCAACCACAATCTCAAATACATAGTACCAAATCTATATATCTAGCATAATCCCAAATACTCAAAACAAGATCATATAATTGGGATATATTCCAAAAACTTGATAACAACAAAATACAACTTAGTAGTTTTCCATAATACATCTATTGCTTGATACTGCCCTAATAAGGAAGAACCAAAGGTAGCAGCATCTTTCCTTATAATGATAAATCACTCCCTATACGCCTCCCTCCTCCATTGCTGCTGCTGCTGTTAGATACCTGATTAATTCATAATTAAGCTAATTAATTACTAGTAACTCATAAGTTTGAATTGATGCTAAAACAGAAACTAATTGAATTGAACAAGTAAGTAGTACTGACATGAAAATTTGAAGGGTGAAGATGTGCATAGCTGTAGGGACCATATCTATGCTGCATTTCAGAAGTGAGATGAGGTCTCTTCTTGTCGGGACCCTCGTTGTCTGAATTTTCCATTTCGATTTTGAAAGTTTGAAGAAAATCAGGACAAGTGTAAAATAATAGAAACAAATAGAAAGCATTCAAAAATGAAAACAACAAAAATCAAATATAACAATCCTTCCCCCAAAATGGAAAACAGGTTTCACAAAATCTAAGAACATAATGGAACATCATTAAACAACTGTCTTTTTCATCTTCTTTTTTTGACAGAATTAGCAAAGCCAAGCGATCTTGAACATGAAAGCAAAAAAATTATTGAATTTGAAAGGCAATAGCTAAAGCTGTCTATGTTAGTCTCTGCAAAATCTTGGAAGTAGCAAACTGAAATGAGACCATCCAACTAAAAGAACTAAAGTACTACTCATAAAAGTAAACACTTATTGTAATCATGACACTTTCATTGAATATCAATGGAGATATGAACACCCAAAAAATGTCGTAGACAAAGGCGCAACAAAGGAGGACAGTTGCAACCTATCAGATTATATGCATAAGAAAATTACTAGAACTGTTATAGTAGGTACAGAATAAAGTTATAAAGGGAAGAAAAGAATGAGTAGTTTATTGTATATATGAGAACTTTCATTCAGGTACCTTAATATCCGGTAATCTAGCCAACCTCCAAAAGAAGTACCACAACAAAATTTGGCTAGTCAAATGCATAATCAATTTTTGTCATGCATATAGCTCCATATAAAACATAAAAAGATGTTTGATGCTAGTGTATCAGTGTTCTTTAAGAGATGTTTCATACCCCCCACAAATTAGTCAAGATGGTTGCACTTGTTCCATGACTTTCTCAAGCATCAATAATAACTTGCTGAGAAAACTCAATTGGAAACATCCATGATATCCTTTGCTGAGAAAACTCAATTGGAAACATCCATGATATCCTTTGCTACCGCAAACATCTGCACTGCTGACTGGAGTGTATTCAACTCTAAATATGCTGCCCCCAAATTGTTGTAAATATAACCCAATCCAAAAGGCTTTGGTCATAGCTATCTTTCAATCTTTCAGCAGCTCTTTCCAAATAAGGAATAGCCTACTGCATCTTACACGAAAAATACCTTTCAAAATAAATGGTTCAGAACAAAACAACATTAAGACTAACTTAAACTAAGGGTCTTGAAGTGTCAAAAATATCACCATATTAAATAGTAAAATTGGTTAAACATACTGCTATCTCACATTTTTTGAGCTGAAATCAAATTTCAAATTTTTTGGATGCAAACTTAAATTTTGCAGTTTTAACAAAGAAATGAAAAGCTCTTAAAGAGGAGATATGTTAAACATTAAGCTTTTTAGTTAGGAAAGAATCGAAGGAGAATGAAAAATAGTCAACAACAATGCAAATGACAACACTCAAAGATTAAAAGCACCAAAAATATATGTTGCTATTATGGTACCTTTAGAAATGGAGGATACTGTCAACAAAAAGGATACTTACTTGAACTCAGGCACCTTTGGTGACACAGATTTGGTCTCCTATGAGTTGTTGCTGCTTGTAGTACTTTTGCTTGTTAGCTAGCAGCTGGATAAAGTTTGTTTTAGGAGATTATGGAAAAAACTAATGGGTAATAGAGTTGGTTGCTGTCTTTTTCTAATGGGTATTAAAGTGAGTTGCTGTCTTTTTCTAATGGATAGTACATGGGTACTGTCCAAAGAAGTAAAGCAGGAAAGTTGAAATTGAAATGACTTACCTGGGCAGTAGTTATAGGTGTGGCTCCAGGATGATCAATCAGATAGATAGATAGATAGACAGATAGATAGACAGATAGATAGACAGATAGATAGACAGATAGATAGACAGACAGATAGAGAGAGAGATAGATAGATAGATAGATAGATAGATAGATAGATAGATAGATAGATAGATAGATAGATAGATAGATAGATAGATAGATAGATAGATAGATAGATAGATAGATAGATAGATAGATAGATAGATAGATAGATAGATAGATAGATAGATAGATAGATAGATAGATAGATAGATAGATAGATAGATAGATAGATAGATAGATAGATAGATAGATAGATAGATAGATAGATAGATAGATAGATAGATAGATAGATAGATAGATAGATAGAGAGATAGATAGAGAGAGAGAGATATAGAGAGAGAGAGAGAGAGGTTGGAAGAACCTTCTTAGAGATATTCTCATAGCTGGCTCTACTGAGGAGGGAAAAGGCTAGCAAGAACACATCTGCTCCTCTGTAGCTCAAAGGCTTCAGCCTGTTGTAATCCTCCTGTCCTGAATTTAACAAGCCACAATAAATGTCAAAACTATAATTAACAACTTCAATTTCAATTATATTCAGTTTTAGAGATAGAAACATTATTTTTTCTTTTTCCACTACTATAATAACATCAAAAATAGCAATGCTATGCTAACCTTAAACAAATGACTTCCTATATGAGCATCAACAGCACTAAAAGGATCATCAAGGAAATAAATATCTGAATCATTGTAAACATCCCTTGCCAGTTGAATTCGCTGTTTTTGTCCTCCACTCAAATTTATTCCCCTCTCCTCCACCATGGTCAAATCTCCATCACTCCACGTGTTAATATCCTGGTGCAAAGCACAACCATCCAAAACAGATTCATACAAACCCTTATTCATTTTCTTTCCAAACAATATATTTTCTTTTATAGTCCCTGATCAAACAACTACAAATACAAAACTTATGAATTTCCACCATCAAACAACTACAAATACAAAACAACAAAAAAGGTAAAGAACACAAACCTTTCAATTCGAGTTATTCATTCCTATATATAAGCTATGATATAGTTGCATAATTGTAAACATCACCTTCACAACAACTACATGATTTTGACAAAAGAATGACATCAACAGAGTAATTACAGCTTTCAATAGCCCACAAATCTCCTTTACCAGATAATATTTACCATAAATTGTTGATCTAAGGTTGAGATTAAGAGGTCAAGGAACTCATCATGAGTGTATTGTTGACCATCTGCCAAGAAGGGCTGCAAGAAATTGTTCACGTAATCATTACTGCCTGCATGCATAAATGAACTTTACCAGTGAAGATTATATATATGGTATATGAGGATTTTGAGTTTTTAACATTCAAAGCAATAGTGGAAATTAATAGAATACTTTTGGGAATGTGAATTGTTACCAATTCCAATGAAGTACATTGCTTCATTGCAATGCTTGTTGGTAGCCTCTTCACCTAATTTTGCTGTGATTGCTTCTTTAGTTTTCTTGAAACTGTTTATTTGATCATCAAAAGATAATCTTTGAATCTGAAAAACATTCAAGACAAAGTATAAGTTAATAAGATGCCCCTATAACCTGCAATTGAGTGCTGAGAGTTTGAAGATGATTTGCTTACAAAGTAAAGTCCTGTATCATTGAGAATCCCTGCTCCACCAGATGCATAGTTTACCCCTTTGAGGAGAGCATCAACTTTTTGAGACACTGACAGATAAGCTGGTGGTGATGGGATTCCAAGCTTTGCAGCTGCAAAAAAAAAAAGCAATAAAATTAAGCCATTAAAGCATGGTTTATGCAATTACAAGGAAAGAAAGCTTTGAGATTCAGAAACTATACATATGATATCACCAATAGTCCTCCCATTGGTGAATCTTTCAGTAGCCTGACCATCACTATAGTCAATCCCATACCATGGATAGTTAGATTTGGCCAAAGAATATTGTTGATAATTATTGTTCCCAAGCTCTGTCAAAAGAAGAGCTAAAAATGAGATCTTGCTTCTTCATCTCACGACCGCAACTCTAGAACATCAAAATAGAATATATCAATTTTTATAGTTAGTTCATAAAAGAATTGATAGGGAAAGGAAGAGATAATATGTACTAAATGCAATACCTCAAATCAAGATCCTCCTTCTTCTCTCAAGCTTCCTTTCTCTGGACCGATCCTCCCCTTTCTTCTTCTATCCTCTTCTTATATGCCTAACCCTCAAAACAAACACAACCAACACTGAAAGCCGCATAAATTTCCAAAATTCATTTATTGAACCGAGCCAAATCAAGCTTCATAAATGATATCTGCGGCCTACTTTCAACAGTTACACGTTAGAGCCAATACCAGTGGGCATCAGTGTAACTCAAATTTTCCAGACATTGTGAAAGTTTAATCAGATCAAAACGAATTAATCGCTATTCCAGTTCTGAGAAAAAAAACCAAGATTACTTCCAACATAAAAAAGATGAACATGTATTTAGAAACTGAAAGCATAGCATTGTGCAATCTGTATGACATGCGGCTAATAACATTAAAAGGCAACGGAAAGCAGAAAAACCAGAGACCAAGAACTAGACACGCACCTTCGTGAAAGTGGAGGAATCTCGAGCGAGCATCCAAAAGGGAAAGAAATCCCTAACGTCGTGAAGGAGAAGCGATAACGTCGTGGTGAGCTCGCTGTGACGCGTTCTCGTGCAACAGGAATGAAAACGTTCTGAAGCGAGAACAATGAAGAGGCAGCCGATTTGCGTTCTGGAGCGAGAGATCGAAGTTGGAGCTAGAGAACGATGAGGTTTTGCGTGAGAGAAACGAAGAGGGGTGGGAGGGTGAGGGAAACACGTCTTCTAAGAGACGGTGGTGGAATCGAAGGGTGAGAGGGAGAGGGAGAGCAGCGGTGGAAGCGAATGGTGGAAGGGAGAAAGGGAGAGCAGTGGTGGACGATGAGGGAGATCTGAGTGGGCGAATGAGAGTAGAGGGAAGAATCGTGGAAGATGAGAATGAAGACCTAAGTTTTTTGGTTTCTATAACGGGTGGTTTTGTGACCCGTTATGGAAGCCAAAATTTTTGGACTTTTTATAACGGTTATGGAAGGGAACCGATATGAAATATAGTTTTTGCACTTTCTATATCGGTTCCAGTGGCAACCGATATAAAAATTGTAATTTTAATTACAAAACTGCCACCGCGTCACTTTTAATATCAGGCCGTTTTTAACCGATATAAATGACAGTTATAAAAGGCATTTTTTCCACTAGTGAGTGCACTAGGCACTAGTGAGAATCAACTTGCCTATCATCAACAATGAACAATAAGCAAATGAAAATGCAATAATTAACTAAACACACAAATAAGTTGAATCACATAGAGCAATCCTCTCACTTTGAGAAAAGTGCACTAGGCACTAGTGAGAATCAACTTGCCTATCATCAACAATGAACAATAAGCAAATGAAAATGCAAAGATTAAATAAACACATAACTAAGTTGAATCACATAGGGCAATCCTCCCACTTTGAGCAAAGTGCACTAGGCACTAGTGAGAATCAACTTGCCTATCATCAACAATGAACAATAAGCAAATGAAAATGCAAAGATTAAATAAACACATAACTAAGTTGAATCACATAGGGCAATCCTCCCACTTTGAGCAAAGTGCACTAGGCACTAGTGGGAATCAACTTGCCTATCATCAACAATGAACAATACGCAAATTAAAATGCAAAGATTAACTAAACACACAAGTAAGTTGAATCACATAGAGCAATCCTCCCACTTTGAGAAAAGTGCACTAGGCACTAGTGGGAATCAACTTACCTATCATCAACAATTTTCAACAAGCAAATTAAGACACAAAAATAAATGGACACATAAACTAAATTGAGTCATTTCTAGCAATCTTCACCACTTAGGTCAAGGTGCACTAGGCACTAATGGGAATCATATTGCTAAATCATCAAACAACAAAAGTAACATTTAACACTAAAAATGAAATACTAATAACAAGATTAAACATCACTAAACAAAGAACAACAACAAAATCAACTTGGAAATATTTTTAGATCTATAAGCATGTGAACCAAAGGAAACATAGATCCACATTTTATTTAATAAAGAAAACAACAAAATTAACACAAAGCAACATAGATTTATTTGTTTTGCAAGGATTTATATGATTAAGCAAGGAAGCACAACAAAATCATATCAACCCTAATTTTTTCATGATATGCGAAAATGCTAGAGCCCATAGACAACAATTTATTTATGAAATCTAGTGCATAATATGTAAGGATGCAAGAATAACTCCTTCAAGGCCAAGGACCCCTCTCAAACACCCAAAGCTCCCTAAGTCTTTGTCAAAATGTTTGAAATGGATCCTCAAAGCAAACAACAATCAAGAAGGAGTTTGGAGTAGAGGAGAAATTATGCAAGAAAATTAAATATGAGGTGCAAAGCTTCAAGGATTACCTCAAAGCTACAACGAAATGGAGAAGGAGATGATAAGCTCAAAAACTACTAGCCCTTAGCAATTTGATGATGCAACCTTGAAGAGAATGGAAGAAAAGATGGTGATCTAACAAGAAAATGGAGGATTGGTGGTTGATTTTTGAAGAAAATATATGGAAGAGGGGAGGGAAGGGGGACGGTTTTGATGAGGGAGGAGAGGGGGAGGAGGTGCTTTTGGTGTGTTAGGGTTTTTGTGTAGGAGAATGAGAGGCAAATGAGAAGCAAAAAGTGATCCTCTTAGGTGTGGGAATGAGGGAGTATTTATAGGATGAAATTAGGTCTAAGGGTAGTTTAGTCTTTGTGCTTTTAATGTGCTCTAGGATTGAGTTTTGATTTTGGATGGAGGGTTGAGATCACCTATCACAAGGATTGAGGGTGGAGAGAAAACACAAAATGTGAGAGTGAGAGAGTGGGGGGCGAAATTTAGAAGGGAAAAAAAGGAAAAGAAAAAAAGAATTTCTTATTTTGGAAGAGATATTTTATGTGAGGTAGGGTTAAGGGTATTTTAGAGAGGAATTGTTACCAAAGAGGGAATTTTGGGTTTTCTTATGGATAGGTTAGTGTGAGTGGAGTAATTTACCAAAGAGGGTATAATGGAAGAGTGTGGAAGAAATTGGAGAGAGAGAGAGAGAATTCGTAGGTGGGGGGGATAAGGAGAAAAAAAAACGTGTTTTTTTTGGTATTTTGTCTTATTGAGGACACCTCATTTTTTTGTTTTTTTGAAAAAATGAAATTTTTGGGCATGAGAAATAATGGGAATGCAACTATTGAAAATGTGTTACATGCTTTTGGGCACCATAAAATATTCCCTCTAGTCACCTATGACTATAAAAATTGAGGAATATTTAATGGTCCCTTTTTATTTTTCTATGCACTAAAAATGAAAAAATACATTTTTAATTATTTTGACTAGGGTTTTCTTCCTAAAAAATTGTACAAAAATTATCCTTGATAGAATAAAAATTTACCTTTTGAGGATGTGCATTTTTGGCGAGAAAATCATCTTTTTGCGAAAAATGACCAAAATGCCCTTTTTGACCCTAAAACCCTAATTTGCCTAAAAAGTGCATTCCAACCCTAAAAATGATTTTAAAGACCTTGGAATGACTTCTAGGACCCAAAATGCAATGCATGATGCTCTTCATTCTTTAATTCATTTATTTATTATTTTTGGGGAAAATTAGGGTTTTGACCTAAGCCGGACAAAATTGGGGTATGACAGCTGCCCCTCTTTATCTGAATTTTAACGAGGGATATGAATTGGCCGAAACATATTCCAAGGCAAAATGAAGATAAAGAATTCAGGAATTATACATATTTTGTCTACTTAGGGAAACCCGAATTTTCCTCTTTTTCCTCTTTCTATTTTTATTGGGTGTTAGCCCGAAGTGAATGCAATGGATGAATCGTCAACTCTCAGTAAGCAGGAAATTAAATGGTGCCAACCCTCAATAAGCTAGCGGAAAGCAATAAAGAAAGCAATAAAAAGGGAAGCAAAAAGGGTGCCGGCCCTCGTTAAGCCGGCGACGGAGGCTGCCTAAAGCCTTTTAACGAATCGCGAACGATCCGAGCTTGCACTTGGGCCTGGGAGCACGTGGGCTCCAAAGGGGTGGTCTTGCGAGCGACCAAGGGAGGGTACTATATCAAGTCTAGATCTTGATACTTCCCTAGGACTGCGCCATGTTTTAGGCCAACACAGTTATCCTCTTTGGCTGGACCTATTGAGGTCAGGGGGACTTACCTGCAGCTCGAATACAAGGTGAAGTCAATGTTGCTGGGGACACGCGGGTCCAGAGGGGATTCCAAAATCCAGTTGGTTTCCTTTAGTTGGTCAATGCTTCCACACCGATCCAGGATGCCTGCTCAGGTTAGCGGACTTTTCTTCAGCTTTCTCTTGATTGATGATCAATACCATTGTACTGATCCAGGATGTCTGCTCAGGCTAGCGGACCTTTCTTCAGCTTGCTCTAATTGATGATCAATGCCATTGCACTGATCCAGGACACCTGCACACGTTAGCAGATGCAAGACATGGTGCATGGAATATGAATGCATGCTATGCAAAGTCCGTTATGCGAATGCATGTCATGTGAGTGCATGCGATGTGATGATTTAGTGGAATGATGAATGCAATGGGATGCTATTCTTGATTCTTCATTTCTTTTGTCAGCTTTCTTTTTTCTGATCGTTTGTTTTTTTTTTCTTGGCTTTTCATTCTTTGATCAGCTTTCTTTTGTCTGATCGTTTGTTTTTTCTTTTGCTCTTTTGCTCTTTTGGCTTATTTTTACTGGTTCAACCAACCCGCGACACTCATGGCACGAGACTGAGGAACCCATTGGAATTGCGGGGCTCATGGGCCGGGTGCATGTTGGCTTTGACTTCGCCGCTCGAAGCAATCGTGAGTGCAATCGCTTTCTCTTGCATGATTAACTGGTTTTGGGGAATTGCTTTTTTCCGCGACCTTTAGGGATTTTGCAATAATCGTAATGCTCCATGATTTATGCACATGTTTTACAGGTCATCATCACCATCATTATAAAACGTTTATTTTGAGCAGAAAAAAAAACAGAAAATAAAAGAGTGAACAGATATGAGAAAGTTGAACTTTATTAATGTGGAAACCGGTCGCACAAGAAGTTACGCCGATTGTTTATTACACTTGAAAGTTTAAACTATAAAAAGACACGAAAAAAAAGAGCGAAGTTAAATTCTGACTGTCCATCTCTGTGGAACAGTGCTAAACATTTATGTCCTTGACCTTGATCACTCCCTCATACAAGCCTTCAGAGGAGTTGTATGCCTTTCTTTACTTTTCATGCCCAAGTTTTCTGACCCTAATTTTTGTCTGGATCGCCCTTTGCGGGTTTTCAATCCACCGGGTCGCTCTGATTTTGCCTAGGCCGCCCTTTCGGGTTTTCAACCTAGCGAGCTAACTCTTACTTGGCTTGTCTTTCTCTTTTTTCGTCTATTTCTTTCAGGCATAATACTTCTTCACTTGATCGGAATTGACTGGGTTCCTTAAATCCTCTCCGTCCATGTTCGTGAGTATTAGCGCTCCTCCAGAAAAGGCTTTCTTGACCACATACGGGCCGTCATAAGTGGGTGTCCATTTCCCTCGGGGATCAGTCTGGATAGGCAAGATCTTTTTAAGCACCAAATCTCCCTGCTTGAATTCACGGTGCCGGACTTTCTTGTCAAAAGCTGTTCTCATTCTCTGTTGGTACAGCTGCCCATGACACAAAGCTGCAATTCTTTTTTCCTCAATGAGGTTTAGCTGATACAGACGGGCCTGCACCCACTCTGCTTCTTCCAGTTTAGCTTCCATGAGTACCCGTAGGGATGGTATCTCAACCTCGATTGGGAGGACCGCCTCTGACCCATATACCAGAGAGAAAGGAGTTGCCCCAGTTGAGGTACGCACTGAGGTACGATAGCCATGCAAAGCAAAGGGAAGCATTTCATGCCAATCCTTGTATGTGACCACCATTTTTTGCACAATCTTTTTGATGTTCTTGTTAGCTGCCTCCACTGCTCCATTCATCTTGGGCCGATAGGGGGAAGAATTATGATGCTGAATTTTGAACTCTACGCACAAGTCCTTCATCATTTTGCTATTCAGATTGCTGCCATTATCAGTGATGATCTTGTTAGGAAGACCATAACGGCAAATCAGATCCTTCTTCACAAATTTGGCAACCACTGAACTGGTTATACTGGAGTATGAGGCAGCTTCAACCCACTTCGTGAAATAGTCAATGGCGACCAAGATGAAGCGATGCCCATTTGATGCTTTGGGTTCAATGGGACCTATGACATCCATTCCCCACATTGAAAACATCCAGGATGCAGTCAGAACATTCAATTTGGCAGGCGGCACATGAATGTGGTCAGCGTAGATTTGGCACTTGTGGCACTTTCGGACAAAGCTGTAGCAGTCACCTTCCATCTGCAACCAGTAATAGCCCGCCCTTAAAATCTGTCTAGCCATAGTATGCGCACTGGAATGAATTCCGAATGAGCCCTCGTGTACATCTTTCATGATTCTTTCAGCTTCTTCTTTAGCAACACACCTTAAGAGGACCATGTCATAATTCCTTTTGTAGAGAACCTCACCGCTGAGGAAGAAAATCCTTGACAGTCGCCGAAGAGTTCTCTTGTCATTTTCAGATGCCCCAGGAGGGTATTCTCTGCTGATGATGTACTGTTTGATATCATGATACCAAGGCTTGTCATCCGGCTCTTCATCTATGGCTGTGCAGTAGTGATGCGCAGGTAGACTCCGGTGCTGGATTGTGACATGAGTCAAGCTTTTATCACAATTGATATTGAACATGGATGATAAAGTTGCCAATGCATCAGCCAGCTAGTTTTCGCTTCGAGGGATGTGTTTGAAAGTGATTTCGTCAAAAGACTCCATCAACTCTTGCACATAAACACAATAAGGAATCAGTTTGGGATCTCTGGTCCCCCAATCGCCTCTTACTTGATGAATAACCAGGGCTGAATCTCCATACACATCTAGCCTTTTAACTTTCCATTCTAGGGCTGCTTGAATACCCAAGATGCACGCTTCATACTCTGCTATGTTGTTTGTGACATAGAAGCTCAACCTTGCAGTGACAGGAACGAAGCGATTGTCAGGAGATATTAACACAGCACCTGCCCCATGCCCCCATACATTTGACGCACCGTCGAAGATCATTCTCCACCTTTCAATTTCTTGGGACTTCCCCTCATCAAACAGTGCCATGATATCTTCATCAGGAAAATCATGCTGCATTGGTTGGTAGTCTGGAATCGGCTGACATGCCAAATACTCAGCAAGTGCACTACCTTTAACTGCTTTTTGTGTGACATACAGGATATCGTATTCTGATAATTGCATCTGCCAACGGGCAATTCGTCCTGTAAGAGCTGGCTTCTCAAATATGTACTTCATTGGATCCATTTTTGACACCAACCAAGTGGTGTGACTCAGCATGTACTGCCTTAAACGGTGAGCAGCCCAAACTAGAGCACAACAAGTCTTTTCCAGCATAGAATATCTTGTCTCACAATCGGTGAACTTTTTGCTAAGATAGTATATGGCATGCTCATTTTTCCCGGATTCATCATGCTGCCCCAACACACAGCCCATTGAATTATCCAGCACGGTAAGGTATAAGATGAGAGGTCTGCCTGACACAGGTGGCATTAAGACTGGTGGATTCTGCAAATACACCTTGATTTTCTCAAAGGCAGCTTGACACTGGTCATTCCACTTCAACTCTTGATTTTTGCACAGCAGTTTGAAGATCGGCTCACAAGTAGCAGTCAACTGGAAGATGAATCGGGAGATGTAATTCAACCTTCCGAGGAAACCACGGACTTCTTTCTCTGTTTTGGGCACTGGCATCTCGAGGATGGCTTTTACTTTGTCTGGATCCACCTCGATTCCCTTCTGGCTGACAATGAAGCCTAACAACTTCCCTGATCTCACCCCAAACGTGCACTTGGCCGGGTTTAACTTGAGTTTATATTTCCTCAACCGTTCAAAGAGCTTCTGCAGATTGACAATATGCTCCTCGTCGGTTTTAGACTTTGCGATCATGTCGTCCACATAAACCTCAATCTCCTTATGCATCATATCGTGAAACAGCGTGACCATGGCCCTTTGGTAGGTTGCACCAGCGTTCTTTAACCCGAATGGCATGACCTTGTAACAGAACGTTCCCCAAAGCGTTATGAAAGTTGTCTTTTCCATATCTTCGGGGTCCATCTTGATCTGATTATATCCCGAATATCCATCCATGAAGGAGAATAACGAGTGTTGAGCTGTACTATCCACTAAGACATCAATGTGGGGCAAAGGGAAATCGTCTTTAGGACTAACACGATTCAGATCTCGGTAGTCAACGCACATTCTGACCTTCCCGTCCTTCTTCGGAACCGGGACAATATTGGCAACCCACTGTGGGTATTTGGCCACCGCTAGGAATCCGGCGTCAAACTGCTTTTTTACCTCATCCCTAATCTTTAGGGACATTTCAGGCTTCATCCTTCTAAGTTTCTGCTTCACAGGCGGGCATTCAAGTTTGACTGGCAACTTATGCATCACAATGTCAGTATCCAACCCAGGCATATCTTGGTAGGACCATGCAAACACATCCATATAATCGTGCAACAGCTGAACCAACTTCATGCGATCCTCGTCATTCATGGCGGTGCCCACTTTGACATCTTTCTTGCTCTCAGCTGTACCCAAGTTGATGACTTCAGTAGATTCTCCGTGTGGCTGAATTACCCTTTCTTCCTGTTTCATTAACCTCATGAGTTCTGGAGGAGCTTCCCAGTCTTCCTCAACATCCCCCTCAGCTTGATTAATAGGGTGATCAAAGTCAAAATATGGACTGTTGGCACTGTTATTTTGGGAGACAATTGCTGTGGATCTGCATTTTGCCGAAGCGAAAAAGCAGAATGAAAGGCGAGACAAGCAAGCAAACAATAATAAAGCGAGGAAAAGACGCATGAAATGAAAAACAACGCTTTTATTAATGATGATGATTCTGAAAATAAAAACATGCTCGCCCCTAACAACTTGCCCTATGGCCTTGGGCAGAGCCACAGGGTTGCATTACAAATGATTACTTTAAATTAAAAGTCACAGGAAGATCAGCATCCTTCCAATTCTTTAATTTTTCACCGGCACCACAGCGTCGAACCAAACTTGCACCACCCTCTTCAGATTCAGAACCATCCTTGATGACAGCAACTTGATTGGGATCCAACAAACCAGCACTCACAAAACTTTGACTGATGTCGCAAATTGGAATCCTCTGGGGCCAGGGATCCTGGCCTTTGGACTTGGCCAACCATCTGCCCCTTCGTTCATCTGCCATTTTTCTTCTTTCTTCCTCACCTGGGGTGTATCCCAGCCCGTAACGGTCCTTGTTTTCCTTCAGTTGAATTGGAGCTAGAATTCCCTGACCAAACCTTCCCAAGCCAGAACCAACCTTATATCCTTGGGCTAACATGATCTTAGCAACCATCTCCTCCTCCTTGTAAGGAATTTCGACAGGTCTTCTGGGTCCTCTACTTTTATCAGAATGTAGAGTCAACACTTCTTCTTCAACATCATGGGTTCCTATCTGGACCACACACCGATCCATCAGGTCTTGCAGGATCATCTCAAAGCTTTCACAATTCCCCACGCACGTGGAGTCAGCACACCCCTCTTCATGGCAACACCCCTTCTTAACCACCCCGACATGGCATAACTCAGAGTAGATAACACCCAACGGGGTCTTGATCTTCTGCACATCCTTTACCAATTGCCCAACGGAACTTTCTATAGCATTGGTAGCTGGCCTCTGATGACCTGGCAATGGATTAGTTGTTGTATTCGAGCTGCTCTGCTTGAACGAGATCCACCCAGCATCTACTAGGTCTTGCACCACATGCTTGAAGGCTTTACATTCCTCCACAGTATGACCGACCGCGTTTTTGTGGAAACTGCAGGTAGCATTAGCGTTGTAACCTCTGGGAAATGGTGGCTGCAGGGCCTTCATTGGCCGGGTGTTGATCAAGTTCTTGGAAGTCAAGTGATCAAACAATTCAGTGTATGTCATTGGTATTGGATCAAAACTGGTCCATTTCTTGTACTGATAACCCTGAGCCCTGTGACTGTCACTGCTTTGCTGGGATGGCACAGGAGCAGAAAATGGAACCGTTTGTGGTGGAGGGGTACCAAAGGATGAACTTCCTCCCGAGATTGCATTTGTTTCCCCTTCATTCTTCCTCGAGAAATGGGAGTGAGGCTTCTTCTGATTGCTTGAACCACCAGAGCTTCCTGCATTACTGAGGTGATTCGAAATCTTCCCACTTCGGAGACCATGCTCAAGTCTTTCCCCGAAGACTATCATATCGAAGAAGCTAGTTGAAACACTTGTAATCAGTCGGTCATAGTAAATTGCTGGCAGAGTTTCCAAGAACGTGTACACCATTTCTTTTTCAGTCAAAGGAGGTTGGACCTGGGCGGCTAGGCTTCGCCATTTCTGGGCATATTCTTTGAAAGTCTCCCTTTCGCCCTTACTCATGTGTTGCAATTGCGACCTGTCCGGAGCCATGTCCATGTTATACTTATATTGTCTCATGAATGCTTCGCACAAATCTTTCCAACAACGAATTTCAGAGGATTGCAGTTTCATGTACCAATCTAGAGGAGCTCCAGCCAAACTGTTTTGAAAGCAGTAAATCAGCAGTTTGTCATCATTGGCGTAATGACCCATTTTTCGGACAAACATCGTAACATGGCTCTCCGGACAGCCTGTTCCTCTGTATTTGTCTACTTCGGGAGCTTTGAACTTTGGTGGCAAAACCAAATT
The DNA here is from genome assembly GCA_039519185.1 of Astragalus membranaceus. Taxonomy (NCBI): domain Eukaryota; kingdom Viridiplantae; phylum Streptophyta; class Magnoliopsida; order Fabales; family Fabaceae; genus Astragalus; species Astragalus membranaceus. The sequence continues at coordinate 153,300,390 of CM076846.1, read as the reverse complement.
TGGGACTAAACACAGCTCACGAGCTTCCTTGGCTCTGACACCAACACCCTCCATTGCCTTTATTCTTTCTTCAAGTGCACGAATCGGGTCATTTGGCTGTGATCCCTCAAACATATGTCCTTGGGGGTGACTCCCCATACTGTAATAATACCCTCCAGGCTGAGGAACATTGTGAGGGTGTGCTGCAAGCCCCGGAGTAGGACTGAGCACAGCATGAGGACTAGGAGCTTGGATCTGCGGTCCTCCGGCAGCTCCCCCGGACACGGCGGCAGTGACCTGATTAGGCGCAACCATACTGACGGGGATAGGTCCAGCAGTTTGCGGCATGTACCCAGTAGGCATACCCCAAGGATATCTTTGTGAAGTGTATTGATTCGGCCCATTCATTCCTAAAGCAAAGACGGGAGGACTGACCCCGGATCCCAGAGGAACTGTGGCCGATATTGGAGGAGGAATGAAAGAAGTGACACCATCTGGACCCACGACGGCGACACCTTCAGCAGCTGTCCCACTCTTTAAACTTTGCAGCATGACCATCATCTCATGCATTTGGGCCTCCATTGCCCCAACCTTATCCTTAAGCACTTGGTTCTCCTGAGCTAGCTGCTCAGGATTCAGAATTTGCACGCCCAAATCTTCATGTTCTGGATTACTTTCAGTTTCAATCTCTAGATGCCCTTGAGGATCAGCCATCAGCCTTGCTTGTAATCGGGTGAAGTATCGGTGGCGGTGAACCAGCTTGCCTCTCGCTTCTGTTGGTAGAACATTTTTATTAAGTGAAGGAGCAAATTAATGAATGCAATGCGTGCAATGCAGATGAGTGTTAGTTTTAGTTTAACCCCAACGTGTCATATCTTGCCATAGATTTAACAGTGAATTTTGATTTGTTTAGAACATAACAAGAGTGGAATCAACAAATGAAACAAACACGCCCCCATACCTTCAACCGGATATCTCGGGGGGTGCACTGTTTCACTTCTTGATTCCATACTGTACCTATGGCAAGATTCTTTGTCACTTTGGGATTCTCGGCAAACAAACTTTGATGAAATGCAAGGATGTATGCATGAGCTGTAAAAGCTTATGTTGGATGCAATGCGAGGATGCATGCAAAATGATGATGATGTTTTATGCATATGCAGATTAGGACAAAACCTTTATTGGCATTAGTTCAAGTTTTTTTTTTTTTGAAAAATGCGGGCCGTACGTGGTTTCATATGGACCAAGTAAGAGAAAGGCTACAACGGCAACTCTTTCTCTCCTTTTTTGGAAAGAGTGGGCCATATGTCACTTCGTACGGACCGGCAAAAGAAAGGCTACAACGGCAGCTCTTTCTCTACTTTCCTTTTTTATTTCTTTGGAAAAATTCCCTTCTCTTTTTTTGAAAACATGCCTAGATTACAATGCAGCACACAATTTGGTAAGCCCTTGTGACCTAAAATGGGGTAGTACTTATGATCTAAGACACTTTAGGGATAATCTTCTCATGTAGCTCTATTCACACCCTCACAAAGGTCATCAGAGCCACAGTCTCTTTCACGAAATTCCTTGTAAATGCAGCAAACTGCTAGGTACAAGGTATCATGGAAGAGCACAACTCTGATTGAAACTTTCGCGAGTAGCCAAACGGACAAAGGTCCTGATGGGCTCCCACTACTCGAATCCACTCATCCTAAGATACCCTAACAGACCTGGGTTATGGTCTCTTTCTCTAATCATAAAATCTCGGGGTACAAGTGGTGTGTGTGAAGGGCATTTCCTCAAAACTACCCCACCTGCAAATGAAAATCCAGACAGTCCAGACAATAGCATGTCGTCTACCCTAGGGTTCAATATCATTCAAATACAACTAGTGTTGCGTTAAAAACACACTTAGAGCAAGTGTACTCTACCGCAGAAGTAGTATAAAAGATTATCGTATCCACAGGGACTAATTAACAAGTATCAAACTAATCAAGATTATATATTGTTTAGACGAACCAATGATTTAGTTGTAATGAAAACAAATAAAAAGAAATAAATAACAAGAATTAAAATACTAGATTTAATCGATGGAGAGAGGCCTAGGATCACGGTTTCACTTGCAAGCTTCGATTCCCCCTATGTCTAATCCTACCTGAATTCCCTTATTTTACTTAAATACCAATCCCTTTACTAAAACTATTAATCCGTTTGGTCATTCGCGATTAATATTCTTTTTCCTAAATTAACCCTCGTTTGGTCATGCAAGAATTTAAATTCAGGAAAAGCATAAAGAGCAAAAAGGTTTAATGATTGGAAGACTAAATTATGGTTTGGTCATGCCCTAATTATAGCCCCAATTATCCTATAGGTCCACCAACTAATTGCAGTACGGTCGCTGATCAACTAATTGATTATAAACATGCAAAGGGTAGCTAATCCTAATCACGTGATAAAAACAATAGGACAATATTAATTAAAATAAAAACAGGAATTCAAACCAGAAATTAGAACATAAAAAGGTCTCTAATCAAGCAAGATCCACCTAGACCCTAGAAGAGGATTTAGCTATCCAAAATCATAAAGAACAATAAAATAGAAATTAGAGTCATGGATTACAGAGATAAAAATAACCCGAAAATTAGAGAAACTATTATTCTGAGTCTCCAGTCTCCTTTTTCTACTCCAAAGCTCTCTCACAGTATCAAGAACGGGTACCAAATTCTTCCCTCTCTCCGGTGCGTTGCGCTGTTCACGTCGTTTATTCTCTATTGTTTGCGGCTACTTTTTATCACTTACGCTCATTTCTTAATCCTTAAGCTAAGGATTCTTTATTTATCCTCTTCCCCAAGTCACGTTCTCTTTTTTGTTTAATTAGGCATTGGCCTTTTCCAATTCCTTTCCAAGTAAAGGCCTCATGGGCCTATTTTCTTCTTTCAAAACACTGCCAGCCCATATATATAAATAACTCCTCTAAATTGCTCCAAATTGTATTTTCATTCATAATTTTTCCTTTTCTGCAAAATATAGAGTAAACTAAGTTAGTGACATATATTTACTAATAATTACTCTAAAAGTGATTAAAAAGTACCTCTAAAATTGCATTATATTGAAGTTTATCAACTCCCCCACACTTAACTTCTGCTTGTCCTCAAGCAAATTTTCTGGCTCAACAAAATTTTCAAATAAGAGACAGAGACAGCCAAATAAGAGACTCAAAATTAGAAGTACAATGACAGACAGTAAATAATATAGCACATATGAGGTGTCAAAAGGTTGCCCAATTAGAGGCTCATGTCCCTGAAGAATACATTTCTGTGAACAAAGTCACTCGCTCACAATCTCTCTAAGTGTTTAGGGACTAGGGAAATATACACTCAAGTTTCCACAAAATGCACATTACCATATGTTTGTAATTTGACCAAATCTCCACTAAATAGTTCACATGCATGCAAAAGATGGGGTTTCATGGGTTGTAATGGGGCCAGGGTGAATTCATGCAAGGTAGGAAATAAGAAGAAAGGGATAATCAAATGGCTAAAAAAAAAAAGAAAAAAAGAAATAAATAGTAACATTTGAAACCAAATATGGAGCTCCTATCTAATTTACAAATTTTACCCAAACTCCAAATTAATTTCACTTCCTTCTTCACTCTTTTTCTATTGAGTCAACTCTTTTTGATTTTCTTTTTCTCTTGAGTAGACTCTTTTGTTGTTTTTTTTTTGGATTTGCCCTTTGGCTCTTTCATTCTTTTGATGTGTCTTTTCCTCCTTCTTGCTTTCCTTTGTTCTGTTTTTTTTTTCTTTCCAACTTTTCATTTTTCTATATTTTTCTTAGGAGGAAAAGGTACTTGTAACCACATTAGCCACTCCTTTTTTGTTTTTATGTCCCGATGAGATAGACACTTGAAATACAGGACAAAATTGTAACTTTCAATAGTTGCTCCAAATTTAATTTCAAATGGTTACCACAAAAAAAAAGAAAAAATTATATCTGGGTACCAAAGAAAAAATAAAACAAATAGGCTCAAAGGGGGCAACTAATGGATAAATTCAACAAACAACTCTGAGGCCAGAAAAATACCTAAATTCCCCAAATCTTTTTACATGATGAAAATCAATTTTCGCCTTGAAATGGTCAAAAGACAAATTCTAGAATGTAGCAAATTGAGAAACACACTCATAGAAAGAAAAGGGGTAAAAATTTATGATTTAGTATCAATCCCCTTATGAAGGCTCAGATCTCACCTATAGAAGCTAGTTCACAAAAAGTACTCAACAGGGACAAATGCTAATTATCAGCTTCCTAAGGACATCTTCACAGTTACAATTAAGCACAAGTCTGTCAAGTAAATTGATTATCGGATCCCCTAAAGGCAAAATCTCTATTTTTTTTTCAGTTTTATATCCAAAACTAGCCAGAAAAAAAATGCTATCAACATATGTAGTGGGTATATGCATTAATAGAGATGAATTGACAAAGTTAAACTCTCCTCCCCCTCACTAGCCTAAAGCATGGTCCTCAATGCAAAATATCAAATTGGCACAAAAATAAATAAATGAGAGAGTAAGAGTGACTTCCCTGAGAGAGCTTGCAGTCTGAGCTTATTCCTAAAAACAAAATGAAACAAATTAAAAGTAAAAATAACTGAAAATAAAACACAGGTTGCCTCCTGCGAAGCGCTTGTTTAACGTCGTGAGCCTGACTATAGTTGATGCTCAATCTGGGGGCTCTCCAAGAGCAAATTTTACATCTAACGCAGTACACCTTCTTAGCTTTCTAACAATGTGGTTCACATTATTCTTTCTTTTTCCACGTGGTGGATGAACTTCAAAGGATGGTGAAATTTTTATTTTATCACCATCCACCATTATGCTAGGATCCTGCATCTTTAATTCACTAAATATGTTAGTTTCGACCACATCATCAAAATAAGGAGAAGTTAAAGAAGAGAAAATTTCATTGGAACTTAAAGCTTTACTAACATCATCTTCTTTACCACTCCTTAAAGTTACCTTTGCCCGGTGAACCTCAATCACAGCATCACCAATGGTTAAAACAATTTGCCCAAAAATGGGCGCTTTCTCCTCTTTCTCCAATTCTAGAACCAATGGATCTTTCTCATTCTCCTCACAACCGCTCTCATTAATAGGATCTTTTGTTTCAATATGACTCCCTTCAGTAGGAGCTACTATTTTGATTTGACTCCCTTCAGTAGGAGTCTCCTCATCTTTCTTGAGAGCTTCTTCATCCAAATTATATTCCATGGAGACAACTTCATCTCTCGTAGGAATACTTTTTTTGTATTGCTCAGCTTCTTTATTTTGGGTCGACTTAGTTTGTGAAGGAGTTTCTTGGGCCTCTTGAGATAACAAAGCAATGTGACTTGAGATTTGACCATTCAGGCTTTCAAAATTTTCAAGTGTCTGCTGCATAAATTTGGCCAAGACCTCATTGACATCCGACTTTTTCTCCTCTTGCCTTTGCACTTGTAGTGACTCATAATTATCCCAGTGGGAGGAATAAGGAGGTGGCTCATAGTCATCCCAATAGTCTGAATAAGGTTCATAAGGAGGGGGAGAAATTTGCATCTGACATTGAGACATATACCAATATGACTTCTCTAAATTCCTTTGTGCCTCTGCATCTCTAATATAATCTCCAATTGTCTTAACCATGATTTAAACTTTTATATGCAAAAAAGGTGAACTGCAGCGGTCTCTTGGGAAAGTATTAGCAGCCCTTTTTTTTGTATTTTTTTTCAATAAGATAAAAAAAAATAAAATAAAACTAGTGCATAAAAAATGTCTAAAGCAATAAAAATCTGTTTCGTTTAATATTGCTAAATTAATCCCCGGCAACGGCGCCAAAAACTTGTTGCGTTAAAAACACACTTAGAGCAAGTGTACTCTACCGCAGAAGTAGTATAAAAGATTATCGTATCCACAGGGACTAATTAACAAGTACCAAACTAATCAAGATTATATATTGTTTAGACGAACCAATGATTTAGTTGTAATGAAAACAAATAAAAAGAAATAAATAACAAGAATTAAAATACTAGATTTAATCGATGGAGAAAGGCCTAGGATCACGGTTTCACTTGCAAGCTTCGATTCCCCCTATGTCTAATCCTACCTGAATTCCCTTATTTTACTTAAATACCAATCCCTTTACTAAAACTATTAATCCGTTTGGTCATTCGCGATTAATATTCTTTTTCCTAAATTAACTCTCGTTTGGTCATGCAAGAATTTAAATTCAGGAAAAGCATAAAGAGCAAAAATGTTTAATGATTGGAAGACTAAATTATGGTTTGGTCATGCCCTAATTATAGCCCCAATTATCCTATAGGTCCACCAACTAATTGCAGTACGGTCGCTGATCAACTAATCGATTATAAACATGCAAAGGGTAGCTAATCCTAATCACGTGATAAAAACAATAGGACAATATTAATTAAAATAAAAACAGGAATTCAAACCAGAAATTAGAACATAAAAAGGAATGGAATCCAAATTGTATTTTCATTCATAATTTTTCCTTTTCTGCAAAATATAGAGTAAACTAAGTTAGTGACATATATTTACTAATAATTACTCTAAAAGTGATTAAAAAGTATCTCTAAAATTGCATTATATTGAAGTTTATCAACTAGCCTAGGGTACCAACAACAAACACATTACTTATTTCAGAAAGGGAGCTGAGAAGAAGGGAACATGGGGATTGGAAGAATGCATGGGCATAAGCGATAAAAGAAAGGGAATAAAAGATGAGACAGGGAATCATAGAAGAACACAAATGCATACGCCTACAATCAATGACAAGAAAGAAAGGCAAACAAGGTTTTAATCAAATCAACAATACATTAAACCACACATTTAAATTAGTTAGGCTTGACCCTCGTCTTTTAAAAAAAAGTCCCCAGTGGAGTCGCCAGCTGTTGCACCCCGAAAAATCCCGGTTTGGGTTTCTCAATGTACAACGTGGAAAATTTTTGGAGCCGCCACCAATATTTTAATTTTAAGACCAAAACATTGAAAAAAGGTCTTTTGGATAAGGCGGATGGTCTTTTGAAAACTAGAGATATAGGTTCGGGGGTCGATTACGTGCGAGGAAGGTGTTAGCACCGCGCACGTCCTTTCTACCGAAAGGGAACCTCTAATTAAATGTGTGGTTTTAACGTTTGATTTGAAAAATACCTAGATTTGCCTATTTATTTCTTGTTTGAAGATGAATGGGAAAACTTAATGAAAATTTTATTTTTGGTGAGAAAAGGGAAAAAAGAAAAGGTTTTTAGAAAAAAAGTGCTTGACGGGACATGGCCCGCTCCTACGTATCTCCCGGTGCGATGGAGAATTCAAAGCTACGTAGTTCTTGGTGTTTTTGAAAATGGTTGTTGGTTGGTATTTTTTAATATAGGGGTTTTAGGATTGTGTGATCTGTGTTGAAGGACCACTGGGGGTCTGGAGTGCCGCTGAGGGCTGAAGGAGCACTGGGGCTCTGGAGGACCACAGTTCACTTATCTTAAAACGATGACTAACCCGGCCGTACGACCGACTTAATCCCCTACTTTAAAAAATAAGATTTTTGGTTTTTGAAAAGGTTTTTTGTTTTGTTTTTTGGTGAGTTTTCGCAATAGGACGAGCATTAGTGAGTGATTAAACTAGCAGAGGCCATGATGAATCACTACTAAATACTCAAAAAAGAGAGTTGTACCACTAGTCGAACGAACAAAGGTTCTGATGGACTATTGATAACAACTCGTTTTTCTTATCTTTTTTGAAAATGATTTTCGAAAGAGATTGATTTGCACGATGATCAAACTAACAAAGGTTATGATGGATCACCGTTTATTATTCTTACGAGAAAAGGAAATTGCCACTAATAGCTAAACGAACAAAGGCTCTGATGAGCTACTAGCAACAATGAGTTTGGAAACGATTCTTTTTGTTTGTTTTATGAAAATGATTTGTTTATGGTTGCGAAAAGAGATTTTTATTTGTTGCGCTTGACGAGAACGAGACTCGCTCCTACGTATCCCGAATGGGAATCAAAGCGACGTAGTTCTAATTGGCGATGTTTTTTGAAAAGGGTTTGAAAGGGGAAGAACTTTCATAATGATCAAGCAAGCAAAAGGCTTTGAGTGATCATTACTAATAGCCCTTGATGGCGTTCATGACAATCAAACAAGCCAAGGCTTTGAGTGATAGTCACTAATAACTCGCATTAAATGGAAAAGAGTTTGAAAGATTTTTGGAAAAAGGGTGAAGTTATTATCAATGATTGGTTTCAAAGTTCAAGCACATTCAATAATCACAGAATCATGCATATGTTGAACATTAATTAAGACTAAACATGCCAATATGATCAAAAGATCCACTTATCTAGGATGCAAGATAAAGTTCTCAAAGCAAATGTGTGTGTGTAGGAAGGGGTGTATTTACCCTAATGACTCTATGCTACAACATGCATGTAGACTTACGTCTTCATTAGGAGGTCATACACATGGATGGAATGGCATATAATTGAATCAAGACATTTAAAATGCATCAAAAACAAGCAAGCAATTGGTAATAGGCATAGAATGTTCTTAATTAAACTAAGGAACATATGAGCAATGATTTCTCAATAACATGAACAAGAGGGAAAATTGCATCAAGGCCAAGGTAAGCCTATCCTTTGCATTCATGAATAAGTGCGCAAAGGCTATTAACACAATCAAAGAGGAGGGAGCATCAAGGTTTTGGGTAACCTATCCTTTGCAATACCCCATGGACCTTAAACCATAAACCTAACTATCTCATCTTTTATTCATTAAGAAGTTAAAATGGGAAGGTTGAATCATCTAAAACCATCTTCACCACTTAGAACATGATTCACTAGGCATAAGTGGGAATCAAATGATTCATCATCAACAATGGACAATAATATACAAGAATAAGTAAATAAACACTAAAGCTAAGTTGAATCACATAGAGCAATACTCTCACTTTGAGAAAAGTGCACTAGGCACTAGTGAGAATCAACTTGCCTATCATCAACAATGAACAATAAGCAAATGAAAATGCAAAGATTAAATAAACACATAACTAAGTTGAATCACATAGGGCAATCCTCTCACTTTGAGAAAAGTGCACTAGGCACTAGTGAGAATCAACTTGCCTATCATCAACAATGAACAATAAGCAAATGAAAATGCAAAGATTAACTAAACACACAAATAAGTTGAATCACATAGATCAATCCTCTCACTTTGAGAAAAGTGCACTAGGCACTAGTGAGAATCAACTTGCCTATCATCAACAATGAACAATAAGCAAATGAAAATGCAAAGATTAAATAAACACATAACTAAGTTGAATCACATAGAGCAATCCTCCCACTTTGAGCAAAGTGCACTAGGCACTAGTGAGAATCAACTTGCCTATCATCAACAATGAACAATAAGCAAATGAAAATGCAAAGATTAAATAAACACATAACTAAGTTGAATCACATAGGGCAATCCTCCCACTTTGAGCAAAGTGCACTAGGCACTAGTGGGAATCAACTTGCCTATCATCAACAATGAACAATAAGCAAATTAAAATGCAAAGATTAACTAAACACACAAGTAAGTTGAATCACATAGAGCAATCCTCCCACTTTGAGAAAAGTGCACTAGGCACTAGTGGGAATCAACTTACCTATCATCAACAATTTTCAACAAGCAAATTAAGACACAAAAATGGATGGACACATAAACTAAATTGAGTCATTTCTAGCAATCTTCACCACTTAGGTCAAGGTGCACTAGGCACTAGTGGGAATCATATTGCTAAATCATCAAACAACAAAAGTAACATTTAACACTAAAAATGAAATACTAATAACAAGATTAAACATCACTAAACAAAGAACAACAACAAAATCAACTTGGAAATATTTTTAGATCTATAAGCATGTGAACCAAAGGAAACATAGATCCACATTTTATTTAATAAAGAAAACAACAAAATTAACACAAAGCAACATAGATTTATTTTTTTTGCAAGGATTTATATGATTAAGCAAGGAAGCACAACAAAATCATATCAACCCTAATTTTTTCATGGTATGCGAAAATGCTAGAGCCCATAGACAACAATTTATTTATGAAATCTAGTGCATAATATGTAAGGATGCAAGAATAACTCCTTCAAGGCCAAGGACCCATCTCAAACACCCAAAGCTCCCTAAGTCTTTGTCAAAACGTTTGAAATGGATCCTCAAAGCAAACAACAATCAAGAAGGAGTTTGGAGTAGAGGAGAAATTATGCAAGAAAATTAAATATGAGGTGCAAAGCTTCAAGGATTACCTCAAAGCTACAACGAAATGGAGAAGGAGATGATAAGCTCAAAAACTACTAGCCCTTAGCAATTTGATGATGCAACCTTGAAGAGAATGGAAGGAAAGATGGTGATCTAACAAGAAAATGGAGGATTGGTGGTTGATTTTTGAAGAAAATATATGGAAGAGGGGAGGGAAGGGGGACGGTTTTGATGAGGGAGGAGAGGGGGAGGAGGTGCTTTTGGTGTGTTAGGGTTTTTGTGTAGGAGAATGGGAGGCAAATGAGAAGCAAAAAGTGATCCTCTTAGGTGTGGGAATGAGGGAGTATTTATAGGATGAAATTAGGTCTAAGGGTAGTTTAGTCTTTGTGCTTTTAATGTGCTCTAGGATTGAGTTTTGATTTTGGATGGAGGGTTGAGATCACCTATCACAAGGATTGAGGGTGGAGAGAAAACACAAAATGTGAGAGTGAGAGAGTGGGGGGCGAAATTTAGAAGGGAAAAAAAAGGAAAAGAAAAAAAGAATTTCTTATTTTGGAAGAGATATTTTATGTGAGGTAGGGTTAAGGGTATTTTAGAGAGGAATTGTTACCAAAGAGGGAATTTTGGGTTTTCTTATGGATAGGTTAGTGTGAGTGAGTGGAGTAATTTACCAAAGAGGGTATAATGGAAGAGTGTGGAAGAAATTGGAGAGAGAGAGAGAGAATCGTAGGTGGGGGGGATAAGGAGAAAAAAAACTTGTTTTTTTTGGTATTTTGTCTTATTGAGGACACCTCCTTTTTTTGTTTTTTTGAAAAAATGAAATTTTTGGGCATGAGAAATAATGGGAATGCAACTATTGAAAATGTGTTACATGCTTTTGGGCACCATAAAATATTCCCTCTAGTCACCTATGACAATAAAAATTGTCACTTAAAAATTGAGGAATATTTAATGGTCCCTTTTTATTTTTCTATGCACTAAAAATGAAAAAATACATTTTTAATTATTTTGACTAGGGTTTTCTTCCTAAAAAATTGTACAAAAATTATCCTTGATAGAATAAAAATTTACCTTTTGAGGATGTGCATTTTTGGCGAGAAAATCATCTTTTTGCGAAAAATGACCAAAATGCCCTTTTTGACCCTAAAACCCTAATTTGCCTAAAAAGTGCATTCCAACCCTAAAAATGATTTTAAAGACCTTGGAATGACTTCTAGGACCCAAAATGCAATGCATGATCCTCTTCATTCTTTAATTCATTTATTTATTATTTTTGGGGAAAATTAGGGTTTTGACCTAAGCCGGACAAAATTGGGGTATGACAGCAGGTCTTAAGAAAATGATTGGATATGCTAACTTTTATGGTCAAAAAACATGGTAAGACTAAAATACCTCTATGTTGGTATCACTACTTCACTTTTCTTGTTTATTGGTTAAAGCAAACCCACTTTTAAAATGTAAAAAGTAATGAGGGTATTATTGGAAAAAATCTATAAAGGTTGTATTGGCACTACGCCAGATATTGAAAAAAGAGCGCCCTATTGGGATTTATATATCAATCCCTAGATTTTAGTTTAGGGATTTATATATTTGATTTTGAAAATAACTCAGTACTATAAAATCACGTGCTGAGAGAGTTTCTCTAAAGTAATCAAACTAATTCAGGTCTTATTTAATATTTTTATAACTGAACTATTTGATGCTCCTTGCTGTAGGTTCATGATGCTCCGAAGGTGAATGACAAGTGTCCAATTGCATTATGCATGCTTGGTGAGTTGGAGTTGAAAAATGATAATTGAGTGAAGGCAAAAGAAACTCTTCGGGCAGCTAGTGATGCCACCGATGGGAAGGACTCATATGCTACCCTTTCTCTAGTATATGATTCTTCAGTACACATTTCACTTATTATTTCTGTATGTTAAATCCTTTTAATCTTGTTCCTTCAGCAATAGGTAGAATATCAGTAGAAAATACCTATTGCTATTCTACTTCATCTCAGCTGTACTTCCATAGCAACTCTGTCATCATTGTTGTGTTGCTATGATAATTCTTTTGATATACTGGTTCTGAAATGAATGGAAACTGGAATGAAGTTATCCCACTGAGATGTGCATATACGGAAATGAAGAACTCGCCGGAACTGAAATAAATGGTTGCTGAAGAACTTTTATGCTGAAGAACTTTTATGGATCTTTTGTTTTTAGATTTTAGATTTGGCAATGTTATAAATTAGGTAGTCCGGGTTATTATCGTGTAGCACATGTACTATGAAAATTTCATTTCCATTCAATAATGTAGTTTTTGTCCTTGTTTGAGATTAAGCCGTAAACATTTCACTAGTTGGGCGTGATATTTGTGTGGTGTTCTTCTATGTATAAAACATGATAGAATGAGAAAAAATTATTTTGCTTATGGATGTTTGAGATTAAGTTGTAAACATTTCACTAGTTGGGCTTGATATTTGTGTGGTGTTCTTCTATGTATAAAACATGCATGATAGAATGAGAAAAAATTATTTTGCTTATGGATGCAGTGTTAGTCACTGTACAGTATCATATATGATACTGAAAATACATGATCAGAAACACGTTTTTTTTAAAAAAAACTCCACTTTTCATATCGGTTCCTTTGGATAACCGATGTTAAAAGTACTTTTTATATCGGTTCCAACAAAAAACCGATGTCAAAAATACCCTTATATTTGATAAAAAAACTGACTGTTCATAACGGTTCTAGGTGCAACCGATATAAAAACAACTTTTCATAACGGTTCAGGGACCGATATGAAATGTCCCTATTTTTTATATCTCATTTTTCGGCATCAGTTCAGGAACCGATATGAAATGTCAATTTTAACCGATATAAAAGGTATTTTTTCCATTAGTGTGTGTATTTTTTCTTTCTTAACTTACTATTCTTTTGTCTGATGACAAAACTGGGAAAAGACACGGTGATGAAATTGTTGTTTCTACAGTGATTAAAATGTTTTTTAAGTATTAGAAATGCAATTATAATTTGGCTCTCATACTTTACTATTTGTTTTAACTCTGATGCTTTTTCAAAGAATATGCTAACTCAGCAATAATGTCAATCCACAAAAGAAAAAGTGCAAAACAAATATATCACAAGAAACATGTTTATGTGATATAACATTTTACTCCCTTCATCTCAATTTAATTGTCGTTTAAGATTATGCACAGGTCTTAAGAAAATGATTGGATATGCTAACTTTTATGGTCAAAAAACATGGTAAGACTAAAATACCCCTATGTTAGTATCACTACTTCACTTTTCTTGTTTATTGGTTAAAGCAAACCCACTTTTAGAATGTAAAAAGTAATGAGGGTATTATTGGAAAAAATCTATAAAGGTTGTATTGGCACTACGCCAGATGTTGAGAAAAAGAGCGCCCTATTGGGTAGCGCTCTTGATGTAAACGCTACATTTGCTTAAAACGCGCAGGGAATGGGCAGCGCTCCTGCGGTAAGCGCTGATTTTGGTTAAAATGCGCTAGGGCAATGGGCAGCGCTTTTTAGGAAGCGCTGCCTATAGGAGAACGCGCTGGGGGCGATGGGCAGCGCTTTTTAGGAAGCACTGCCTATAGGAGAACGCGCTAGGGCGATGGGCAGCGCTTTTTAAAAAGCGCTACCTATTGTTTTATAATAAAATTTTAATTTTAATTCTAATTCCCCTCACTTTAGTCAATAAAAACCCTCACAGAAACCCTTACGCCTCCATCTGCTTCCATTTCAGCAACTTCCTTCACTTCACTTCATCTTCTTCCTTCACTGTATTTTCTCTCTTATTTTTCTCTCTTATTTTCTCGCTACAACAAGATCTTCGAGTTCAACTACACTGTATTTTCTCTCTTATTTTTCTCTCTTATTTTCTCTCTTATTTTCTCTAAAACAGCAACAACACTGTACACCCTCTCCCTATTTTCTCTCTTATTTTTCTGTTTCAGTCACTGAAAATCTACTAACACTTGGTTTCTTTCTTTGCGAGATCCTTCAACCACTTGTTGAAGATACAAGGCACTCAAAGAAAGCAAGGATGCAGAAAGCACACAAAGAAGAATATAGCACTTAGGGTAAAAAAAAATTCAGATGTAAATTTATTCAACTTTATATCATATGTACAAAGAATAGGACTATTTCTATAGAATACAAAGAATCGAACCTCTGTGGTCTTAAGAAGAAGATCTGCGATTTGTTCGTTTCTAAGTGTTAGAACATCAACAAGATCTGCAAATCTTTGGAGGATTGGAGTAATGATTGGTGTTAGTACATTATGTTTAATTAAAAAAACAGAAAAAAGGAAAATAAACAAAAACAGAAAAAAGGAAAATAAACAAAATCAGAAAAAAAAAATTATACAATGGGCAGCGCTTTTGGCTGTAAGCACTGCCTATAGGAGAACGCGCTGGGGCGATGGGAAACGCTTTTTAGGAAGCGTTGCCCATTGTGAGAGTGGAATCAGCAGCGCCAAGTTTAGCAGCGCTCAAAAGCGCTACCCATGGCTAAAAAAAGCACTACCAATCCCCAAATCTGTTGTAGTGATTGCCATAATTTGAGACAGAGAAAAATGACAAACAGGACAGTTAAATTGAGACGGAGGGAGTAACATGTAGTATTTATCTTCATTTGACATCTTGCATATCTACTACGCTCAACATGTGTTATTTTAAGTGTTTAACCCCTTATGAAACATCGTAGCTATTAAACTCAATGGAGTTTCCCTATTTATTGTTTTATATCAATGTTTTCTTTGAGAAAATTGTTTATCATATGAGTAGTTGTCGTTATAAAAAAAAGGGAGAGAGTAATGGAACCAAGTGGATCTAGAAACAGTGACCCTTAATTGATTTTGAAGATAACAAATATCATCATATAACAATTTAGTTCTAACGTGTTTTTCTAGAATGCAGAAGTTATATATTGTCTTAGAAAAGTAACGTAGAACAGAAGCAGAAGACCAAGTCAAATGGTATATGCCATCTAATAAACTAGTGTCAATCGTCTTGTCTCTCAAGACAATGGTTGTCATTTGGCCAATGTGGCATATCATTTGGTAAAAGATTCTCTTTTCTCTAAGAGTGGTTCTGCTCCAAGATTTCTCTTCTCTCAAAGTTCATCTGGTCAAACATTCATGATCGATGAAGCACCTGGTCCTTCCACATCTGTTGAGCTCAATCTTAAGCGTTTGTTATTCATTCGACTATTACTTCTTATAAGAAGGCTTCCAAAACATTAAATAGTATATTTAATGTTATCGGAGCAATGTTAGTACTAGGAATCAAGGGAATAATGAGAATAAGGATCTCGGCTTCTTATAACAACTTGACCTCAAGCCTCTAAGGAAAATACTATTATTAGGCCTTTTACCAATTCAGAGTGTGAACAAAACATAAATACACTCTGCAAGGTTTACTATGATAGCCTTTTACTAGAAAATAGAAAGTGTTTGATTCTTTTGGCTTCAGATTTACATGAGCTTCTTTAATTTGATATTTCACGCTTAAGGTGTAGAAGCTTTGTATTTTCTCTTTGAATATTTTTGATTGCTTTGTTGTATTCCGTTGTTGTTCCTGAAGAATGAGAGATATTTTTTATATGGTGTAAGAGAATTATAGTCGTTGATGCTTTCTCTTAAAGTGAAATCAATGTGTTGGACTTAGCTAGGTTTAGGGTTTCTCCATAAGAGACAACCGTAGTAAATGATTTCAGGTCATACGCTATGAATCCACTGTAAAGTAGCTTTTTTCGTACTCTATTGTAGTAGCGCTGACACTGTACGATCATAAAGAATCAAATCTCGGTTTCAATTATTTTTTAATTGAAACATGAAACTTTCCCATAATTAAAAAGCCTTAGAGACTCCATTTTTACTATGGTTAATTAGTCTAATGCAACTTTAAGTTATCACCCAATTCCGAGACGTGAGACGTGGGGAAAAGTTGGCTAATCCACTACAAGAATAGGCTGATTTAGCTACCAGATATTTCCGAGGGATTTTTTTCGGTCGCTAATACGTGCGTTTCCGACGGAAAACTCCATCGCTACGTGTTTAAGGGTTTTCCCGCTTAACTTTCCGACGGATTTGAAATCCCTCGCTACTTTCCGAGGGAAATTTCCCTCGAAAACGCATAAAATTCCGTCGGAAACTTTTCTCCCTTAAAAATAAAAGATAGATTCATCGAATCACTCTGACTTCTCACTCTCCACTCAGCCACCACTCACCGTAACCCTAAACCTTCTCCACTCTCAGCCACCACTCTCCCCTTCACGTCGCCGGCGACCACAACTCTCACCGGCCACCACCGTTCCTTCTTCTCATCACTTCCACTCCCTTCGTGCGAGCGCTGAACCACTCTCTCTCTCTCTCTCTCTCTCTCTCTCTCTCCGTCTCCCATTCACACCTGTTCTCCCATCTCCAGTTTCGAATCTCACTGTGAACGATCTCTCTCCCATCTCGCGCTCCATTCTGAGTTTTACGGTAAGCATGGCAATCTCTCTCTCTCTCTATCTCTCCATGGTGCCTCTACTGCTCACCCTTTCTCTTTGCCCTGGTTTTTTAAGCTGTTCATCTTGTTAACACTGTTTAAAGTCAGGTAAACAATATAGTTAATATTAATGTGGTTGGTAACAGAGACTGAAACTACGTGCTTTCTGGTTTTGCTATGTGTATGTAGTTAATTTGTTAGTTTTAAAGTGATATGCAGTCTTGCTGTTGGTGGGAGTCTTGTGGTTTTGTGCGGGTGGTAGTGTTGTAGCTTCTTGCAATTTGCATTGTGATGTTTTTTTGTTATCTCCCTCCTAGTGTTGGTTTGTGGTTAGGAGATGTTTAAAACCTTTGATTACTTTCAGTTTTAAAGAGTTTTACTGTTTGGGTTTGGATGTTAGGGTTCGGGAGGTAGATTGGGTCTTTCTTTCAATTTAAAGTCAGGTAAACCTTTGATGACTTTCAGTTGGTGGGAGTCTTGTGGTTTTGTGCGGGTGGTAGTGTTGTGGCTTCTTGCAATTTGCATTGTGATGTTTTTTTGTTATCCCCCACCTGGTGTTGGTTTGTGGTTAGGTGATGTTTAAAACCTTTGATTACTTTCAGTTTTAAAGAGTTTTACTGTTTGGGTTTGGATGTTAGGGTTCGGGAGGTAGATTGGGTCTTTCTTTCAATTTAAAGTCAGGTAAACAATTCTGAACTATTTCTGCTCTCTTTGTGTTTTGAGATAATGGACCTATCTTTCTTTCTATCTATGTTTTGATATAATGCTCTATTTGTGTAAACAATTCCGATTTGTTATGAAGGATTCTCTATTACAAATCTTGATATTTCCTATTGTGTTGCCTTGATTAGTGTTAGCTATTGCTAACTATGGACTGTTATTGGCCTTTTATATTACTTAATATCAATTGGTTCTGTTATAAACATGATGTCTCTTTCTGTCATCTAAATGAATAAACATGCTGCATGAGTTTCCAAGCATGATGTCTCTTTCTATTTTTTTTATTTATTATTTGGAAATTCCATTCTTTGTTGTTAATAGTCTTATCTGATGTAGCATTTTGGAATTATCAATTAGTTCATTGAATTTAGTTTGATGGTGTTTGTGTGGGAATTACTCTCTTATAATGTCTTTTGTTTTTAATTCCTTTCAAAGTTCTGATGGGTGTTACTTTTCTCATATTTTTCACACTTCCAATAATTTTTTATGATAATTTCATATTTGTTTCATCTTTTTTTAAGGATTTCATAAATGAGATTTCAAACCTACAGAAGAGATGGAGTTCTGATCGATAGCGGCTTTTGTTATTGTTAAATGTGTGTAGGTGGTACTTGATATCTTCCATACATTCCCTGGTTGTCAAATTGTGATGTTTATCATCAGTGGTATATATGTAATATTTTACAACAAAGTAATAAATAACTTAACTCCATTCCATTCCCCCATTTTCAAGTTTCCATAGCCTTAACTCCATCTGTTACTTGATCTTTGAAGCAAACTAACTCTCTTCATTGAGACATAATAAATAAATAAGTTAATTTGGAGTGCTTTGTTTCTATATTGTCATACTGTTGCATTAGAAATATAAGCTACTTTAAATGTTTTGTTGGTTGAAATGTGTAGTTATTTTTGCTTTAGTTTTCTTTCTCTTAGACGATATGATCTTTTCATACTATACCCTTACATGTTAGTAATTGTTTGATTTTCTGTATTTTATGTACTGTTTAGAAAGTTGATCATTATTCTCAAATTAGTATTTAAACTTCACAAGTAAGAAATTTAGTGAAATTTTGATAAATATATAAGTTCTATATATTTTAGAGACATCTAGGGTCTCACACATTTAAGAACTGATATGATTATTTATCCAATGTTTATATCATAAGTTTACTTTATCTACAAAATAATACAACAACAAAATCTTACTTGCAGCTTAAGTGTACCAATTGGTGTGTGTCAAGGAAATCCCGGACAAGCTGGTGCAGGAGCCGTACTTCGGGCTAAAGAAGGGAGAAATGTGTCTATATTATAATTTATAATTTCAATATACTATGCAAGAATTCAATTTTTGGTTTTACTTTCTTTATGATATTATGTAGCTAACTCTCAGGTAATTGTAAAAGAAAACTAACTCTTAGGTCTTTTCATAGGTCTATTGCATGCGTGAAGGATTGGGCAATACAACAAAGGATGTTGCTGAATATAAGGCTTTAATTCTAGGACTGTATCTAGCTGTTAGAAAAGGATACAAGCACATTCATGTCATAGGAGACTCTCTGCTTGTTATCAATCAGGTAAGGTTTATTCTTGGTCTATATAAGTAATGATGGTTGGAATTCTATATTTGAAATGCATGTGTAGTACAGGCAAAAGATATAGATTAGGGTGAGTTTGAGAGCCATAAAAAAGGCAAGAAAATTTGTATCTCGAAAAAGTCAAGAAAAACTATAATCATTGTTTTAATGAAAACAAATTCCTCTAATTCTCCATCCTCTCTTCCATTATAGAGAGACAATTTCTTCTAGCAGCTATCAATGTCACTTTTTTACACCCTGCAATCAGAAAAGATTGATGAAATTAACACTTATGTAAATCATAGAATAAAAAACTTGACACAACTTTTATGTTCCCTCCAAATTAAGCCTTTGCTTATATATGTTATTGCATCTTTTAAAAACATTAGAGCAAAACTTGGGTCTAAGCTCTCGCACATAACCACATTTCAAGCTCCAATAGAGTTCTCAAGTCTAATAGTGATGGAAAAACTTCTCCTAAGCCCATTTGTCCATAAAAATTGATGATAAGTACAATTTTAAATAGAGGGAAAAAATAATTACTAATAAAAATACAAATTAATATATTTGTTAATTTTTTCATTAAAGACTAAATATGGCTAAATAAAGAACCTATGATGGTTGGGTAGTGGTCATAAAACCCTCAATGATTCCCAAATATTCGTTGATCACAATGTAGAAAAAGGAGGTACATCATTCATGCTTGTTAAATCAAAACTCAAATCTACAATTAGAGAATACAGATTAAGTATTTTAAAAATATATATAGTGTCTTCATGAAAGATTAGAAATGGCACTGCAATGATTAAGAAGATAACTTCAGTAGCATCCTTTATTAAATCAAAAGTCTTCTTGGATTGTCTGCAATCAAAGGAAAATGAAGAAGCATGGTTAAAAAATAATTTGATTCACACTTGAGATTCAAAAGTATTTCCAAAATGGAAGGGAGTACCCTTCAAAATAGAAAATAGAGGGAAATAAAGAAACAAAGTTTATATTGATTTTCTTACCTGTTACTCAGATGATTCAAATGATTGAGGACGTACAATCTAAAACTTGCATATATATAAGAATAAATAAATGTCTACAATATAAAGCATGAACATTGTTACCAACCATTTTAGACAACACATGATATAGTTAAACAAATTGCTGCTTCTGCATGAACATGGTAGTGTTGATAGAAGACAAATTAAATGAATTAGAATTGTCAGAAGCCATTTGCTATTTTATAAAGAAAATAAAGAAAAAACATGTTATTAGAATTAGAATCGTTCAAACAATTGGGAATGGTGTGGGTTAACAATTATGCTATTGTCAAAAAAAAACAATTATGCTAGTGCATTTATATTTTACAATTCCGTCGGAAACACATAAAATTCCGTCGGAAACTTTTCTCACTTAAAAATAAAAGATAGATTCATCGAATCACTCTGACTTATCATACTCTGACTTCTCACTGAATTTGTGATAGAAATGTATCAATGTCTCATTCTCTTTCGTTGGATGGACATCCATCGTTTAAGTTCATGTCTCGTTCTCTCTTTCTATGGACATCCATGGTCTTCTCTCTAATATGATGGAAACTTTAAATGTGCAGTATGGAATTTCCTCCTTTGCACCGTCTTTGGATGTATGATAGGTTGTTTCCAAAAAGAGCGGGTTTGAAACAATCTTTTGTAGATGGCGTGTGGGAGTTTGTTCTTTTTGCAGTAGGACAAAAACAATTTAGAGATGAAGGGGGGATTCGATGTCCGTGCGTCAAATGCGAATGTAGAAGGATTAAGAGTCCAACGGAGGTCATTGATGACTTGAAGAATGTTGGGTTCAGGCCTAATTATTGGATTTGGACGAGTAATGGTGAAAAAGGGTTTGATGTTGTCCCAGTGGTTGGGGAAAATTGGAGGGGTGCTTCAAGTACACTACAAAAAAACTAGTCATTAGCGAGGGACAGTTCCCTCGCAAAATGACCTGATTCCCTCACTAATGGTCATTTGCGAGGGACTTAGCGAGGGACTGGTTCCCTCGCTAATTCCCTCCTCGCAAATGGGATTAGCGAGGGAAGTTGGATCCCTCGCTAATTAGCGAGGGACTATGCCGTCGCTAGTTCCCTCGCTAATGATTGCAGCTTTCAGGTGATGGGACTCAGTTGCAGGGGTTGGTAAATGCGCAGGAATTAGCGACGGCTTTTGCCCTCGCTAATTCCCTCGCTAAGTCCCTCGCTAATTCCCTCGCTAATGACTGCAGTTTTCAAAAAAAAATGACACGTGTCCAGTGCTGAATGGCTTGTTTTTTTTATATATATTAATTAATGAATATTATATTATATTATTAATTTTGTGGTGATGTGTGGTGGTGGTGGTGGTGGTGGCATGGTGGTGGTGTGGTGGTGGTGGTGGCGTGGTGGTGGTGATGGGTGGTTTAGAGTAGAGAGAAGGAGAAGAGTAAGGGAGAAAGAGAGAGAGAGAGAGAGAGAGAGAGAGAGAGAGAGAGAGAGAGAGAGAGAGAGAGAGAGAGAGAGAGAGAGAGAGAGAGAGAGAAGAGAGAGAGAGAGAGAGAGAGAGAGAGAGAGAGAGAGAGAGAGAAAGAGAGAAGAGTGAGAGTGGTGGTGGTGGGGTGGTGGGTTGGTGGTGGTGAAGAGTAAGAGAGAGTGAGTGAGAGTGGTAGGAGGTATGTGGTGGTGGTGGTGTTGGAAGAGTGAAGAGAGAAGAAGAGTGTGAGAGGAGGTGGTGATGATGGTGGTGGTGGTGGTGTTGGAAGAGTGAAGAGAGAAGAAGGGTGTGAGAGGAAGTGGAAGGGGGAAGAGGAAGGGAAGAGGAATGGTGAAGAGTGAGTGAGTGAGTGAGTGAGAAAGAAGAGTGAGGGTGTAAACGGATATAAAGGAAAAAAGAAAAAAATTTGCGAGGGAATTAGCGAGGGAACTGTCTCATCATCTGAAAAGTTAACGTTAGCGAGGGAATTAGCGAGGGAACTGTCCCTCGCTAATTTCTGCACCTTTACCAACCCCTGCGCTGAGTCCCATCATCTGAAAAAGCAAAATTTAGCGAGGGAATTAGCGAGGGCAGTCATTAGCGAGGGACAGTTCCCTCGCTAATTCCCTCGCTAATGACAAAAAAACTGACAGCTCTATGCCCTCGCTAATTCCCTCGCTAATGACTGTTTTTGGGAGGGACAACAAGTCCCTCGCTAATGTCCGTCGCTAATCAGTGTTTTTTTTGTAGTGGTAGTTCTGCAGATATAGGATATGGTGAACAAATTGACTTGATGGAGAACATGGTTTGTGACGGTCTTGGGGTGAATGTGTCATTCGAGGAGCAACAATATGATACCATGGATGAGCTTCCGAATGAGCAAGCACAGAGATTTTATAATCTGTTGTTAGATGCAAACAAGCCATTATTTGAAGGGTCATCAAACTCAAAGTTATCGATTTGTGCGAAGCTTTTATCTCTCAAATCGTTGAGTAGTACTTCTGAGGTGGGAATGGATTTGATATGTGATATGATGTCAGCCGTGACACCTATAAATGAAAATTTGCCAAAGAGTTTTTATGAGGCTAAGAGGTTAGTTTCTAAGTTGGGATTAGAATCTAAAAGGATTGATTGCTGTCCCAAAGGTCACATGTTGTACTATAATAATGAGTTTGGGAAAAACGATGGTGCGCTACTTGAATGCAAATTTTGTAATGCACCGAGATATCATGCCCGCAAAAAGGGGACTAGTAGCAAGAGTAAACCAATTCCGGTGAAGTCAATGTTCTACTTGTCAATAATTCCAAGGTTGCAGAGAATGTTTGCATCCGAGCACACTGCAGGGCAAATGATGTGGCATTATGAGAATAGAAGTTCAGGCGTGTTGCGCCATCCGTCTGATGGTGAAGCATGGAAACACTTTGATCGAGTACATTCTGATTTTGCCAAGGATCCACGCACTGTACGACTTGGTTTATGCTCAGATGGTTTTACGCCATATATCCAAGCATCGGCTTCGCCATATTCTTGTTGGCCCGTTATTGTTACCCCGTACAATCTTCCCCCCGAGATGTGTATGACTAAACCTTACATGTTTTTGACTTGTCTGATACCTGGCCCAGAAAATCCAAAAGCAGGTATTGATATCTATTTAGAACCACTAATTGATGATTTGAAGAGGTTGTGGGATGGTGTCTTGACTTACGATTCCGCACGTAAGCAGAATTTTATGATGAGAGCCGCTTTGATGTGGACCATTAATGACTTCCCTGCTTATGGCATGTTGTCTGGTTGGCAAACTCATGGTAAGTTAGCATGTCCACATTGTATGGAGCATACAAAGGCATTTACCTTGAAACATGGTGGTAAGAATTCTTGGTTTGACTCGCATCGTAGGTTTTTACCACATGATCATACACTTAGAATGAACAAGAACGCATTTAGGAAGAAGGTAGTTGAAAAGGATGGCCCGCCTCCTAGGTTGACTCCGAACCAGGTTTGGCATAGAGTTAGAGATCTGCCAAAAATCACAGATGACCCCCTTGTTTCTCGATTTGATGGATATGGACAAACGCATAATTGGACAAAGAGGAGTATATTTTGGGATCTCCCATATTGGAAAGATAATTTATTGAGGCACAATCTTGATGTTATGCACATAGAGAAGAATTTTTTTGACAATATATTTAACACAGTGATGAACATAACAGGCAAAACCAAGGACAATGATAAGGCGAGAATGGACATTGCTTTTTACTGCAATCGTAAGGACTTAAATTTGAAGCCACAAACTAATGGAAAGATGCTCAAACCCAAAGGATGTTACTCATTAACTCTTGAGCAAACAAATTCAGTTTATCAGTGGATAAAAGAACTGAAAATGCCAGATGGATATTCTTCTAATTTGGCAAGATGTGTTGATGTGAACAAGAGAAGAATGATGGGGATGAAAAGCCATGATTGTCATGTATTTATGGAATGTTTACTCCCTATTGCATTTAGTTTTTTACCAGCGCATGTTCTAAATCCGCTTACTAAAGTGAGTCAATTTTTTAAGGATTTGTGTTCTGCATCTTTAAGAGATGTTGACCTTGATAGGATGGAACAAAACATTTCATTCATTCTATGTAAGATGGAGAGAGTATTTCCACCTGGTTTCTTTGATTCTATGGAGCATCTCCCCGTTCATCTTGCATATGAAGCAAGACTTGGTGGGCCGGTTCAGTACAGGTGGATGTATCCATTTGAAAGGTAACAAAATCATCCTTTTAGGAACTAATTCATTTTTCCATTTGAGGTCAATATAATTTTCCATCTAATCAAGTTGTTTTATAGATTCATGGGTGATTCTAAACGATCGGTGAAAAACAAGGCGAGGGTTGAAGGATCGATTTGTGCATCATACCTACACCGCGAAACAACCCACTTTTTCTCACATTATTTCACCAACTTCACGTTGCGAAACAAAAGGAATGAAGTGCAAAATGATTGTGTTAGACACCCGTTGATGTTATCGGTCTTTGGCCAATCTGGGCGTCATTCTGGGAAGGAGTCGACTCATTGGTTAACAGATGCAGAGTATAAGTCAGCTCATGTTCATGTGTTGATCAATTGCACTGAAGTTAAACCATACATTCAGTACGTATATCAACCTTTTCATTCAATTAGTTGTCCATACCTGTCAGCTCATTCAATACGTATTATCTAATTTGATCAGATCATTCTTGTTGTCTGAAGACGTAAGAGATGAACAAGCATCTGCTCATATATACGAAAATTTTCCAGCCTGGTTTAAACAACAAGTAAGTGTTGAGTTACCTTCTTGTTCCTCAACCTTAAAGATGTGTTCCCCAAGAAGTAACTTATTTGTATGTCACATACGTAGGTTTACTGTGAGGAATCAACACTTATCAATCAACATTTGAGAAATTTATCTGATGGTCCTCTTTCGGTGGTCAAAGAGTATCATACATTTTTTGTGAATGGCTACAAGTTTCATACGCACTCATGGACGGAAGGCAAAGCAACTATTAACAGCGGAGTTTATGTAAAAGGGGTCAATGAAGGAGGTGAAGATGATTTTTACGGTGTGATTCAACACATTTATGAGCTAGAGTACAATGCTTTAGACTACACTAAAACTGTAGTGCTATTTTATTGTAACTGGTTTGATCCATCAGCTAGAGGCACTAAAATGGATCTAAAGTATAATAGAGTGGACATACGAATGGATAGAAGATATCCAGCGTTTGATCCGTTTATAATGGCACAGAATGTGAGACAAGTGTACTATGTTCCTTATCCATCAACTCGAAGGGACAAGCGAGGTTGGTGTGTCGCAATCAAGACAAAGCCAAGGGGTCGCATTGAAGCAGATGAGCCAGTGGAAGAAGTTCCCTATCAGACGGATGATATGTCACCTGTAAATGAAGTTAATGAAGTTGAGTTGATTTCTAACTTACGTGATTTTGAAAACTCTGGTGAAGAAGTGGACCCAAATAACCTGGAAGGAGAAGACTCACATGAGGTTACAGTTGATGAAGATGATGAAGATGAAGATGAAGAAGATGATGAAGCAGAATGGGCAGAAGATTAGATAATTAAGACTTGTATTTTTGTAATGTTATATAATTAAGACTTGTGTTTTTGTAATGTTATATAATTAAGACTTGTGTTTTTGTAATATTTTATAATTGATGTTTGTGTTTGAATTGCGTGTGAATTGTTTCATGAGTTGTTTTAAAAGTAATGTTGATGTTTTAGAAGTGATGTTTATGTTGATGTTTATGTTTTGTTTCCTCTGCAGCATGGCATCAGGTGGAGGTGATGCATCACCACCTAGACCACCCTGTGATCGTAAGGGGAAGACTATTGATGTCCCTGCACCCCCTCGTCGTAAGAAGAGGGTGATTCGTGTCCAGGACATAGATAGCTATTCAGAGATTCCTATGACATCTACCCATTCGTCGACACCCCAAGTACGTGCACGTACAGTCAGACAGTTGCATCCCACATTCACTCCTGATCCACAGTCATCCAGAGTGAGATCATTTGAGAGTCCTCAGACACAGATGAAGCATACCTCTGGAGTCAGGTCATTACATATTGGCTCTAGTTCATCGCCACATGTGACTCCTTAACCTACTCCATCTCCTCGGGATGTACCTGGTCGTACTTCTTCAGCTCGTGTGACTCCTTCACCTACTCCATCTCCTCGGGATGTACCTGGTCGTACTTCTTCAGCACGTGTGACTCCTCCACCGTCACAAACTCCTCCATATCGTATGATTCCGGTACCGGGCATTCGTGTTATTCCTACTCCTACCCATTCGCCAGATGCTGTGCCTACTCCTACCCATTCTCCAGCTGTGCTTACTCCTAGTCCTACCTATTCGCCATCACCGACAGAGGCATTTGCACATGGAGATGATGAGATGCCTGATGATGATCAGATGCATGATGTTGAGGGGAGTCAGCGTGAGGAGGATGAGATGGAGGAGTTACCTGACGGGCGACCTGTCATCCGTGTTGAGCGTGGAGGGTACGTAAAGTTTTTTATAACTTATATTTTTAATTGATTATTTTTTATAACTTATATTTTTAATCACTTCAATTGTTTTAAATTCTGCAGGTTCCTTCCTTCAAAGGTAGCCGCTACGGCTATCCGTAAGACTATTCAGGAGTTGTACCACTATCCATGGGCTATTTGGCGTGGGCTTAATGAGCTTGAGCGAGAGCATTTTTTTAATGCTTTTAGAGTAAGTGTACCTTTTAACATATGCCTTTAAATAATTTGTTAAGTTATTTAATAACATATTGTCTTCTCTGTAGTCAATAGCGGTCGTAGCGGCCGCTATAGCGGCATAGCGTTGCGTAGCGGTCCCTAGGTGCTACGCAATTTGCCGTTGTGTTGCAGTTTTGAGTAGCGCTCGTAGTGCCGCAAATGGCGGCCGCTATAGCGGCCAAATAGCGCTCGTAGCGGCCGCTACGATGAAATTTCATTAAAAAATCAGTTTTTCCGTCACTTTTAGTCATTCCCTCTTTTATTTAGGCTTTTTGGTCAATTTTAGCAAACTGAAACAGTGAGCTTAATTTGTGCCTCTATTCCTCTTTCCAATTTTTCTTTCTTGCATTGTTTCTCTTCTGCATTCATTATTTTGCATGTTTCATTCATCTATGCTTCAATGTTTGTGTATTAATTTTGTGCATTCTTCTATTTTTGAGCTCTTAAAAGTTCTATTTTATTTTTCTGCGCACTCTGCTGAATACTGAATACTGTTTTATTTTTTCCAATACTGAATACTGTTTTATTTTGTGCATTCTTTCCAATACTGAATACTGTTTTATTTTTTCCCCTCTTTTATTCTGAATACTGATACCAATAAATTCTAGAATACTGATTCCAGAGTAGATAGATAGAGAGAGAGAGAGTGAAACAGTTTTCTGAATATTCTTTTCACACCAATAAATTCTGTTACATGATCTGATATTTATATTGCTCTTATCCTGCACATCAACAGTGCTTATCCTGTGAACAACACAGCCCCTAGTTGATATATTAAACCCAAAGGGCATAACATTGATTAAGCTTGGCAATGGAATAGTCTTAAAAACATCAGCAGTGCACTTTTATGATTAATTATGAAAACGTGTTTGTTTTTTAGTGTTCTTTGTTTTTTATGCAGAAGAAAGTTGGATGGCGTAAGTCTCAGGAGGCCGTCGTTGAGAAGCTTTTTCATAAGAAAGCTGCTGAACGACTCGCCGATATGCTCAATGATGTCCGTAGGCAGAGGAGTCAGCCTGGTGGGATGGGAGATCTAGTCTACCGTCCCCTACAAGACCACTGGAATGATCCAAAATACTTGGCTAAGTGTGCGCAGAATAAGAAGAATAGGGCATCAGAGAAAGGAGGAACCGTGCACACTGGAGGTTCTATCTCTATCTTGCAGCATGCAGAGAGATTGGTATATACTTAAACTTATCTTTTCATGTCATTATAATTAATTATAATTTATCAATTAGAAACTTATGTTATCGATTATAGGCCAAGAAGTGGCGCCGAATGCCACATGTGGATGAGCTCCACCGCCACACTCATATTAGGAGAGGCACGGGTGACTTTGTAGACGAGCGTGCTCGCATTACTCAGGTATATATCTCTTTTTAAGATAATTTCAATTTGAAAATATTATTTTACCAATGACTAATTTTAACTTGTGTATTTAATAGGAGGAGTTCCACCGACGATTGTCTCAGTTAAGTATACCAGTCGATCCCGCTGAGCTAGAGAAGTTGAAAGAGGTGTTGTGGAAAGATACTGTTGGAGGCCCCTATAAGAGTCGCCTGTACGGGACAGGAGACATGTATACCAATTTGTTAGACTCTGGAGCTTCGACGAGCGCGGGCCTTTCCTCCGAGCACCTTAGGATCATCCGGGCATTGACAACGCAGGTTGCACAATATCAGGAGCATGCTGCACGACAGGAGCAGCAGCTTGCACGACAGCAGCAGCTACTTGACCATGTATATAATCATGTCGGGATTCCAGTACCTCCACCTGAGTCGCAACCGCCCGAGCAGGACCACCCCCCCGCCCAGCATGGCCAGCCTGCCCAACAGGACCAGGACCAGGACCTGGATGATGGAGGTGGTGATGACATAGACCATGCTTATGAGAAGGGTTATTGATGGCATCTAGGTAATTTGTCGTTGTTTGGCACTTGTTGAATTAGTTTTAAATGGTCTCGCTTTTAGACTTAGTTTATGTGATTTTTAGTTACATTGGTTTGGAAATATAAGTTAGTATATGTGATATTTAGTTATATTGGTTTGGAATTATAAGCTAGTTGAAATTATTTGGTTTGGATTGAATTTCTAGTGAATTGGTAGGCTGAGTCTGAATTAAATTGGCAGGGAAGTAAACAGGTTGCTGAAAATGGTTGCTGAAAATTGCTTAGGATGGACTGAATTAAATTGGTAGGCTGGATTGAATTTCTAGTGAATTGGTTGCTGAAAATGTAAACAGGTTGCTGAAAATGCAGCAAAATGTAAACAGGCTGTAAACACTAAATTTTTAGTTTGAAAATGATCACTGTTGTGTTTGCTGTAAACATTAAATTTTTAGTTTGAAAATGATCACTGTTGTGTTTGCAAAATGTAAACAAGTTGCTGTAAACATTAAATTTTTTGTCTTGTGTTTGCTGAAAATGAGTACTAGGATATAATGGAGGTGCAAATGCAATGAATATGAATATTCATAGTCATAACAACCTTGCTTCTTCTATTGAGTCTTTGAGTTCTATGAATCAAGACTTGCACTGGAAGCTGCAGCAGCAAAGATTAGCTATGCTTTTTGGAGGAGAAAACCAGAAAGAAAACAACAGTGTTTCACTTGAGAATGGGAACCAACTGGAGTGGTAATGCAACCAACTGGAGTCCTGGACCTGCTCATGATAATGCAACCAACTGGAGTCTTATGGTACTTAGGAAGATGAAATTAATGAATAGGCCAACTCTTTTAATTATTTGTAGACAGACTCCTTTAATTATATCTTAGTTAATTATGTATTGCTCTTTACAGTGGACAGTGTTTATTGGCTCTCAAGCAAATTAACTAGTATTATGCCAAGCAAATTTACTGACATTGTTGAATCTAATCTAAATGATTATGCTAATTTGTTTGGATCTAGTCTTATGTGGGTTCTATGCAATTACTTATTGTACCCATTGGATTATCTTGAGTGCTCAATTTAGGAGGTATTTGACATTTGAAATGTTCAAATGGTTTATTGAAATTTAGGATGATACCTCTTTCGATTTCATCGATATTTGAATTAATTATAGGCTAGTTACATTTGCTGAGTCTGAATTGGCAGGAAAGCAAAATAGAATGGAGCTGTTTGAATGTAATGGAAGGATTTTGGAAAATTATTTATCACTTCGTACCGACGGAATTTCCGACGGAATTTTCTTGGAAATTTACGAGGGATATTTCCCAGGGATTTGCGAGGGACATTTCCGATGGATTTGCGAGGGATATTTTCGAGGGATTTGCGAGGGATATTTCCGAGGGATTTCCGAGGGATTTGCGACGGAAACGTTTCCGAGGGAATTTTCCGTCGGAAATCGTTTGCGAGGACCGTTTATCCCACGGAATTTTGTCCGTCGGAAATTCCGTCGGAAACGTGAATTAGCGACCGATTTTCCTGCTTTTCCGAGGGATTTTTCCCTCGGAAATCACCGAAATTCTTGTAGTGATCTAGAGATCAATAATAGTCGAAATGTGCTTGTAAGGGTCAGAAAAATTATCCATAACTGGATTGGAAGAAAGACTGTGAATTCTCACTCATTGATTGCCAATGTCTATGGTCGGAAGCTGCTGATAGTTTGGTTGTTAGATCCTTTTGATTGTGTTGTTCTTGTTCTCATACTTTCTGATTTCTCTAAGTGCAGTGCCCATTATTCTTGGGTGGTCTTATCTCTTAGATATTACCTTAGGTTCTGGGTGGGAAATGTCCCAACTCATGTGATTCAGTATGGTTGTATTCCTGTTTGTATTTGTGGTCTATTAGCTATTGAATGAATGAAGCTTTTTCCCTTAAAAAAAAACTTTAAGATAATTCGCTCTCCATAGAAAGATTTGACAGAATCATATAGAATTTGTCAATATCAAATGCCAACTCATTCTGCAGACAATCAATACTCCATAATTGAAGCTTTAAATTTTTGGCTTTGGTATGCCGCAGCTATAGTACTTTAGTTACTTTTGTAGTTGTGTCCATTACTGTGTTCGGAGATGTCTTGTCACTAACATGTTGGATGGAACTACATATAGCTAATTCAGCAGAGAATTATTATAGACGAACCAACTTGGCTCCGTATATATTCTTTCCTCTTTTCCTTCTAATTAGAGAAAGAAATGTTATAAGAGTCATGCATATATATATATATATATATATATATATATATATATATATATATATTACTTTTTTAATTACATTTTTATTATAGAATATGTTGTGCACCCGTAAATCACAAGATTAGTACAAAATTAATAAGATGAACACTCTAATATCCTAAAATTCTGTTGGGTGTGGTACCCAACATAACTGAAGGGTATCATAGACTTCTCCAAATAATAACCCATGATCTTAAAAGAAGGAAGAGAAAACTTATAGTACTAATTATGCACATCAACTTATATATCGCATGTTGCAATAACAAAACAATCATGATCAATACAACTTATCTTTGACATATTACTAGTACAAAGAAACATATATATAGCATAGGAAAATCAAGAAAACAAAGCTTTAATATGTAAATCATGACCCTTAAGTTGGAACAAAGGGTTATCAAGAAAACAAAGTTGGAACAAATGAATGCATCATCAGAGCCGAAGATCCAAGTCAAGCTTATTTATAGCATCCATATCTTGCTTTGGCAATGGCAAGTTCATCCTAAAGCTTCCAGGCCATGCAAAATCCAATGGTTGTTCAAGCACAAATGGTGTCCATGTTCCAGAACTAGCACCATTGAATCTAGGAACCATAGTAGATCTTTCACTACTAGGCTTGTGAATAAGCGAGTGAGGTTGGATTCCTAGTGATCGAGCTGCTGTTAAAGAAGAATAAGCAAGACCCATTGATGATGTCACAAGTCTATGATGAGATTGGTAGCTTCTAACTGCTTCTCTTTCTCTTTTGTGTGCATTTTGGTGACCCCCTAAGGCTTGTGAACTATAAAACTTTCTCATGCAAAAGTTGCATGAGAATACTTTGTTGTGAGAATGAGGTTTTGATTGAGATTTGGAATCTGGGTTTTTCTCTTTGATGCTTAAACTTAGCCATTCTCCTATGTTTTCCTCTTCATAGCTAGCAATGTTTTTTGATCTGCTTCTACCATCGTGATCCTCTCCCTCTTTGGTAAAAGTCATAGTAAAGGTTTTTGATCAGATCAGAGATGTTTTGAGAGAAGATCTTTTGAGGTAGAGAAATATACATATGGGAATGAAATGCATTGCTCTTAAATAAGAATTAAATATAAAGGGGAGTGGAATGGAATGGAATTAATGATTGAGTGCAATGAATAGGAAGTGGGGGATGAATATTATTATTTTGGGAAGTGTTATATTTAATGATATCAGCACTACGCAATGTCCTGTGTTCCCACTAGATTTTGCATATACTTTTGATCAGATGAGTATTGGGATTTGGGACAATGCTATTGTCACTTCGTGGTCTTGGCAATTTATGACTAACTTCAGATTCCTACTTGTCTTATGGCTTACTACACTTCACTTCTTGTATTTTGTAGCATCTCAATAGGTTATCGACATAGCTGTTGTTCAAAGCGTCGTGCATTTACTTTTTTTTTTTTTTACTATGTGATTGATGTATAGTTTCCACCGGCTTTGCTGGTGACTGATCTACGCCGGGAAATCTGGCTGGCCATGAGTTTCCGATTTTGCCGGCCCGTGTTGTTCTCCCCTCCTAACAGACTTTTTGCCACACCAAGATTCGAACTCGAGACCTTGGGGTGGGATTCAAGTCCAATTACCACTTGCACCAACCCTCGTCGGTAAACGTCGTGTATTTACTGTTATAAGTAGTTAGATTATATTTTATACTTCAATTAGTCGTGTATTTACTGTTATAAGTAGTTAGATTATATTTTATACTTCAATTAATATACATTGAAACCAAAAAAAGTTTGTAGATTACATTTTATAGTTGTTGACTAAAAAAAGGTACAGGCATGTAATGTAATGAACAATCAATATGTACGTTGGAAACTACTTGGTATAGGTTGAATCTCTAAGAGTCACTTGTTTATACACAGTAGCTTTTCCATTTTTATTTGGTATGCTATTTTTGGGTCCGAGAATTTCATTGTTGTTATGCCTTTAGAATACTTTTCATTTATTTGATTTTAGGTATTCATGTACCTTCTAAAAAGCCACGAATGTGTTGAGGGTCCTAGATCGAATGTGGGTATCTTTTATCTTACAAGTTCATTTTGTAAAGTTAAGTTAAACTCAACCTAAATCTTGCAAGTCGGTTTCGCTAGATCATATCAATAAATCTTTAATTATCAAAAAAGATGAGGGTGTTTTGATTTGGCATGTTGTGTTGTGGGATATTTGGGGTTTTAAGAATGGATGCATTTCTTTAAAGAAGCGGTCTTTAAAGAAGCGGTCTTTAAAGAAGCGGAAGGAATATAACCTCAACCACAAAAAAAAAAACTCACCAGAATAATAGCAAATAGAGAGGGAAAGATAACCTCAACAGTTAAAACTCAAAATGACAAATCTAAATTTTCCAGAAAAACGGATATATAGCATTGTAAAAAAACATATCTAGTGGAGAGAGAATGAGAGCACCACCGCCTGATTTCTCCTTTGCTAAACCCTAAAAGCTAAGAGGGCAAATTTCACAAAATGGAAAGCGCAACGCTTACGAAAATAAAACAAATAGAGTGACAAATTGGCGGGTTTTTGGAGGGAGAATGAAAAATCTGCGAACTATAAATGTGAAGCATGGAAGAGATAGGATGATAGAGAGAATAACACTATTATATCATGTGTTTAATGTGCAACACCTAATAAGAAATAAAATAATATATTATTTCCTTTTAGGTATAAAAATAACATATGTTATTCTATTATATATTATACATTTTAGATAAGCTAATAAATAAATGATATATTATATATTATATGTTAATGAAGAAACTATCTTCGTGACAGTTATATTTCATTTGTTGAAAAATTAAATTAATTTTCTATTTTTCTCCTTTTTTAAAAATAAATTTATTTTTTATCACTTATTTTAATTTATTAAATTGCAATAGATTTTTTTTAATTTTTAGATAATACAAAAAAGAAAAAATCACCCTTATCATAAATCATACTGTATTTTTTAAATTAAGTATTAATATTTTTTATTTTAATTTAACATCAAATTTTAATTTAATTTTTGTTTTATAATATGTATTTATTTATATGTTTAAAAATATATTTTAAAAGCGTAAATGAATAAATTGTTTTCTTGTCATATCCTATTGGTTTCTTTTTTTGACAGCAATATCCTATTGGTTTCTAACCTAGCTCAAACTTAGGATAAAATTTTAACAAAAGAGCACAAGATATAATAAGACACAAGATTAAGTTATCATATATTAATATCCTACTGGCCGAACAAACATCTGACTATCACAAAATATGATAGACTTATCATATCTTGACCACCAGACAGGGCCCATTAGTGCATTGTTCGGATATCTTTGTATTTTTACTGCTTTTGGAGAACCTCGGTCGGGGTCAGGGGCGGGTCTACCCCTGACCTAGGGTGGTCAACCGGCAACCGCACACCCTGAAAAAATAATATTACTACCAATACTCTTATTAAAAATTAATATTAGCCCTAATAATATTCTATTAAAAAAATAGTTCGCACACTCTGAAAATATTTTTTTGCACCAAAACTCCTACTTTTGCATCGATCTACTGCATCATATTCACAAAATTACTCACACTCTTACACGTTTCTAATTTTCTCTCTCTGCGTTTTCTCACTCTCGAGCATGTTCTTTTTTTTTCTCTTCCTCTTTTAAGCGACCAATTATGAATTGTGTAATTTAGTTTTTATTTAAATATATTAAAGTTTTTATTTTTATTATATTTATAGAGATGCGTGTGTTTTAAAAAATTTGCACACGCTAACTCAATATCCTAGATATACCACTGCTTCACTGAGAGGTGTATAAAGTTTTTGTTTTGCTCCAAAACATAAGTTTTATTCCATATATAAAATTTGCTTTTTCAAAAAGCAATGTTGACATTAAAAAGTCATTAGTTTAAATTTTAAGTTGATGTTAATATCAAGAAACAAATAAGATAAAAATCAGAATTTAAATTTGAATTTGTAAGTGAGGAGAAGAATAAGATAAACATCCCTTCACTTGTATCCATCAAAATCTGACACATGTATCCCACTAATTTAGTATTAAGATGAAGTAAATGCACAAATATATTTTAATTGACTGAGATACTGGATTCCACCCAAATAATAATAATAATAATAATAATAATAATAATAATAATAATAATAATAATAATAACTATTTTATTGGTGTCACATAATATTAGGTAAATTGCCCACATTTTCCCAAGGGTAACCTAGAATTTACCATAGTAAAATATAGACTTAACCCTTCAAAATCCTCCCCTCCAAAACTCTACTAAATCTCGCTCCAAAATATACCCTTAAGACCTAATTATTTGTTCTGCGGGCTCTTTATTACCACTTTGATTACAGTTTCTTTTCTTGCCAAGAATATTAGTCTAGTCCTCTTGGGCTCACATTATTCCTTCTCTTTACCTAAAAGAAATGTTGTGCGGGCTGCCATGAACAAGAGAAGGCATTTAATTTAACCCATATTTGTAGGGAATTTTTGATAAAGAAGAGACTTTTACCATGTTTGTTTCCATTATTAATGTGAGACTTCTTTATTTTACACCTCACACTTGAATATTCAACATTATTATCCAATATATATATATATATATCCGTACAGATCCTGAGAACTCTGAATGCATGAAACACTTGGTAGAATCGATAGATGTCTTTGTTATTGTGGAGCCACATAAGTGCTGGAATATCGGCCATGATATGATCCATCTAAGACATATATGATGGACTATATTTTGTTGTTACTAGAGTTGGCATGGCAAATGGCGCATGGTCGGCAATACATTGGGAGGGGCACATTTTTAGTACAGCAAACTCTATGCTCAATATTAGAAAACGGCCAAATATTGTGATTCGAGTTGTCGCTGGTTTTGCGCAATCTTTATTTTTTAATTTGTAATAATTTTGATGGTGTTTTTTTTTATAGACAATATTAGTAAGGGTGGGGAAATGTTAGTTTTCGGGGTTTGAATCTGGGACCTACTTCTTGCACTCATTTGGTGCACTCTTTCAGTATCCCTTAACTCGTCAACTGGCCTACCTTTTTAGAATAATAATTTCGATGGTGTGGTGGTGTTTGGTTAATGAACTTATAAAGTCACACTTTACCCATAGTATGTTGAATTTTCTAACCATTTGATTGATTTTATCTTGCAGGTTGCCAAAATCAATACTGGGGTGTGCAACTAGCAAATGCCCAGCCCACTGAATCAGCCCACAGTGGCCAAAAAAATCACAGCAGCCCAACTTGGCTGCCAAAACGGGTTATGCGGAACCCAGACCCACTTGGCACTGTAGCAACACGCGGATCTTTTGACCCGCTCCACTACCCGGCGTATATAAGGTAAACCCTAAAACTGTTTGCCAGAAAATCAAGACTTTCTCTCTCTCTCTTTCTTTCACGCTGCTTCTCTGTTCTTCGTTCTTCTTCGTCTTCTCTTCCAAACCCTCTGCTAGGGTTTCACTGCTCTCACTGATTTCCAGTGATTGAAGTGATGAAACTCTTCACTCTCTCACCTGTGATGATGCGTGATGATGATGATGCAAAAACCAAATGGTTTATGCACTGAATCACAACAATCTGAGGTTCGTCGCCTACGAATCCTTTGATTGCGAGGGTTGCTGTCGTTCTGAATACTAAACAAAGGACACCGAAGGTATAAAACCACAACCCTATGTGATTTCTTTGATTTGATTTCTTCTTAACAGTACAAACCCTAACTGAGTTTGTTTGATCTGAACCTGTACGAGTTTGATTCGTTTGTTGAAGAGCTCAGCAGCAACAGAACAATGGATCTCCTTCTTGAGACCACAAGGTAGTTCCTCGTAACCATTCTTTCTATTTTCTGTCTTATTTGAATCTTTCTTTTCTGTTCAACACAAACCCTAACTGTTTACTGTTTTCCTTGTATCGTATGTACTTTTCTGGTTGCTGAGAACACAAATCTTTACCACTTAGCAAGGTGATCACACTTTGAACACACACTCAAGAATTCACGCACAGAGCTTGAGAAGGAAACACACACAGAAGAGAAAACGGAGAAGAAAACTTGTGAACTAAAACTCAATGTAAATTTTATTTCTCTGTATTTGAATTCAGTGTATGTACATATGTATTTATAGCTTTCTCTGGGAATAAAAACTAGCTGGTAGAAGGAGTTTGTTTTAGCCAACAAACTCAGTTTGTTATAACAGATAACAAACTAGTCAGTTAGTTAGAAACTAACTTTGTTACAGTTGTAAAAAACAAACTGCAAACAGGGACCTTATTTACATAATTTCCAACGGCTATTTTCTGTTTGAAAAATAGCTGTTGGAGTTTTAGGGTTTTGCTTAAAAAACCAATACCCTTCCTTAAGCTAAACCCTAAAACTAGAACCTTTCCTTAAGCCTAGAAGGATTTAAGCTTAGAGACAGATACTACACCAGGACAACCCATTGTTAGGCCATAAAGAATATTGATCTGGGACAAGCCCCCCAGATATTAATTAGCTTTCAATTGTTATTACCTTTAAGAAGCTAGAAGATAATAACCCCTAGCTGTCTCCTAAGTTTAGTACATAAACTCATCCTTTAAAGCCTTTTGTAAAAAATCAGCCTACTGCTCCTTAGTTGAGCAGTAATCCAGCCAAGCTGCTTGAGTGGCAGCTTCAAAACCGAGAGTGCATTCTGCTATG
This sequence comes from Astragalus membranaceus, assembly GCA_039519185.1. Taxonomy (NCBI): domain Eukaryota; kingdom Viridiplantae; phylum Streptophyta; class Magnoliopsida; order Fabales; family Fabaceae; genus Astragalus; species Astragalus membranaceus. Next base: position 153,262,722 of record CM076846.1, on the reverse strand, counting down.
TTGCTGCCAGAATTGCATTTTGCCCTGTCCAGCCTTGTTAGGACCTTTTGAGCACATTTGTAATGTTGTAGAATAATGCCTTGAGGTATCCTTAAGAACTCTAGCCCTAGGACATAGAGTAGAGTCCTTAAGTCTCTCTCACTGTTAAATTCCTCCATCATAGTGTCTTTAGGACTGCTCCTCTCCTTAGGGCAGCTTCCTAGCCTCTTGGTAACTTCCTGAAATTGATTTAGGCACACCAAAGCTTCTCCTTTGGGTTTGATTAGATAGATCCAAAGTTTTGAGTATTCATCTACACAAGTTAAAGCATAACTATTACCACATAATATCAACACATTAAATGGCCTACAGATAGATGAATATGCAGCATACAATCTGTTATTAGTTTCAGATTTCAGCCTTTCCAAAGGCTGTTTTCCTAGCACACAAATAATGCTAGTTCCAATAGGTCTTTCAATTTTAGGTAGACCCTTTACCACTTCCTTAGTGCTTAGGTTAGTTAAACCTTTAAGGTTTAAGTACCCTAACCTTTTATGCTGAATTGTACTTTCAGATTTAGGCATTGCACTTAGGCATTCTGCCTTTGAAGTCCAACTGCGGATTCTGAAAGTTCTATTCTTAGCAAGGGGTGTACTTACAATCAGCCTATCCCCAACATCAAACAACTTTAGCATTAGGTCCTTCATTGTAATAGAAAAGCCCTCTTCTACTAATTGCCCTAAGCTAATCAAATTACAGTTTATACCTGGAACATAGAATACATTTTGTATAGATATTACCTGTCCATCTTCTCTTTTGAACAAAATGTTCCCCATACCTTCTGCTCTAATAAGCTTGTTGCTAGCACATTTGATGCTAGTTTTCCTCCTAGGATTAAAATCAATCAACCATTCATTATGGCTGGTCATGTGGTCGGAACAGCGAGAGTCCAAGTACCACACTACTTCAATAAACCTGCCAAAATTAGTTACAATAACAAAGGCAGCATATTCACAGTTTTTATCTATCCTAGATTCAGTTTTAGAGGTCACGGAAACTTTCCTAGCTTCTGTTTTATGTTCAGCCACAGAAACTTCCATAGTTTCTGTTTCTAATTTCGCCTTAAACCTCAGAGACTTCCTTAGCCACTGTTTTAGGTTCAATCACAGACACTCCCTTAGTTCCTATTTCACATTCAGTCACAGAACACACAGATTCTGAATTCACAGATTCTGAATTCACAGTTTCTGAAATCACAGTTTCAGAGTTCACAGAAACTACCTTAGTTTCTGTTTCAGCTTTAGAACACACAAAAACTACCTTAGTTTCTGTTTCTGGTTCAATTGTAGCCACAGAAACTTCCTTAGTTTCTGTTTCTTCTAATTCACTAGTGATCACAGAAACTTCCTTAGTTTCTATCTCCTCTAGTTCATCAGTAATCATACTAAAAGCTACATGATCAGATTCTGAATCAGAATCTTCTTTAGCCACATTAGCTTCAGTTTCAATTTCTTGGGACTTAGAGTCCTTTCTAGTAAAGCATTCAGTAGGATAATGCCCATATTTATCGCATCTATAGCATTGCACTTTAGACCTGTCTTTGCCTTTAGATGCATTGCTATTTCCTTTATTGAAATCAGAATTAGAGTTAGATTTACCTGACTTACCCTTAGACCAATTAGGCTTACCTGATTAGCTGCTGTCTTTGGCTCCTTTCTTACCCTTAACTTTTGTGAATAATGCTTGGTCTTCTTCTTCTTCACCTTCTAGCAGATTTATCCTTAGCTCCTTTGCTTGGAGCTCTTCTACTTTAAAGTCATCTGGTAAGGTTGTATCTTCAATACTGTTGATTACCCATCCAAACTTCTTAGTCAAGGACCTTAGGACTTTCTTACAGATCACCTTTTCTGTAAGAGTTTCCCCATACGTTGTCATAGTATTAGTGATTTTCTTTAACCTTGTAAAGAAATCAGAAATACACTCCTCTTCCTTCATCCTAAATGTTTCATATTGAGCTCTTAGAGCCTGCAACTTCTCTTCTTTAATAGGAGCAGCCCCTGTATAGTATTGTATTAAGGCTTCCCAGGCAGCCTTAGAAGTCTCTAGATTCCTTATCCTATCAAAGTTGGTTTCATCACATCCTTGATGAATGAGATATATAGCTTTGAAATCCTTTTGCTCATTTTCTTTGAAGGTGTTAGTTTGGGCAGGAGTAGGGTTTTCAGTCAATGGCTCAAAGCCATCTTTGACTATCCTCAAGACCCCATGACAACCAAGAACTGTTATCATCTGAATGCACCATCTGTCATAGTATTTCCCATCCAATTTAGGGACTTGTGTGTTTAAACCTGCACTTGTCATCTTACAAACTGAAACTTTAAACACAAAAACAATTAGCCACTGCTGCTGCACAGTTTCACACTGTGCAGGCTTTAAAAATAGGAAATATTTAAAGAAACATTAAGAAAAAAAAACTCACACACACAGCCACTTGCTATGTATTACATAAATTTTTCTTGACACTTAACAAGAACCGAAAAGAGTTCTAAAAGAAATAGATAAAGTTAGAAATTTCCTGTTTTCCCTAGATTGTTACCAGCTCATTGATACCATGTTGAATTTTCTAACCATTTGATTGATTTCATCTTGCAGGTTGCCAAAATCAATACTGGGGTGTGTAACTAGCAAATGCCCAGCCCACAGAATCAGCCCACAGTGGCCAAAAAAATCACAGCAGCCCAACTTGGCTACCAAAACGGGTTATGTGGAACCCAGACACACTTGGCACTGTAGCAACACGCGGATCTTTTGACCCGCTCCACTACCCGGCATATATAAGGTAAACCCTAAAACTGTTTGCCAGAAAATCAAGACTTTCTCTCTCTCTTTCTTTCACGCTGCTTCTCTGTTCTTCATTCTTCTTCGTCTTCTCTTCCAAACCCTCTGCTAGGGTTTCACTGCTCTCACTGATTTCCAGTGACTGAAGTGGTGAAACTCTTCACTCTCTCACCTGTGATGATGCGTGATGATGATGATGCAAAAACCCTATGGTTTATGTGTAACACCCCTTTTCTACCCCATAATTTACACGTCATTTATCAGAGTAAATTGTTTTCACAAAAATTAATTTAAATGAATAGAAAAGAAGTGCCACATCGTCATAAATAAAACTCGTCATTTTCACTCGTCAAGGTTTTTGCATCATTCGTCATAAAATTTAAACTTCGAAGATTTCGTCACCGCGGAATAAAAATAGCAACTCGCCAAAATCCCTCAGACACGTCTCAAAACATCAATAAAATCATTAAACAGCCAGTTAAATAATTCAACAAACTTCACCCACGCCCCCTAGGTGTTACAGTATCAGAGAGCGACTCAAAACATCCCAACAGCTATCAAGGAAGGCAGCATGACCTTCACTCGCGGATACCTGCAGCGTTGCCACAGTAGAGCAACATTCCAAGCAGAAAGGGTGAGTCTTCAAACAGCATAAAGGCATATATAATAATCAATATATTAGAGGACAATGTCTATAACTACCACGGCACACTTAACGTCGCATTACAACCTTCACCGAGCAACATCGGCAACCAACGTCAAAAACACACCACAAGCAAAACGCGTCGTGTTTATGCATATGTATGAAAATGCAACCCACACCTGGGCATATGCATGATGGTACCATACTCGTCACTGCCACTATGGGCGAACATCGTCACTGCCACTAAGGGCGAAAACATCGTCACTGCCACTAAGGGCGAAATGCACATGCTATGAGACACTATGGACACATGTGCAACCACAAATCATCATAATCACAATATCATCAAAATATTGGCCACTAAGGGCAAAAACGTCGTTTAATTAACCACTAAGGGTATCCTCGTCATAATCACATCATCGTCAAAATATTGGCCACCAAGGGCAACAACGTCATTTAATTAACCACTAAGGGTATTATCGTCATTTTACTCAACACGTCATTACTTCGTCCGGGTCAGCCACGTAGGCGCCCGTGCAACATCACTCATTTTTATTTCCTTAAAATAGCTCTTTTCCGAAAATGATTGAGTCACCACATTTTTTCTCAAAATACGAGGTTTGAAGGTTGGATCAACGGCCAAATAAATTTTCCAGAAAAATGTTTTATGAGCCCCAAATTAGAATATTCAGATGGGCGTCTGAATAAGCTTTACAACGCACTTCGAATCGTTTAAAACGGACACCCGAGTCAAAAGTTATGATCAAAACAATTCAGGGACGTCAAAATATTTTTCAGGACAGCTACGGGTTTGGCGCCCATGTGTGCGCCTAGGGCTAGGGTACACTACAAAAATCCGATTTTTCACCAAATTAAATCCCCAAATAAATTCCCAAAATCAGCCTCATCAATATAAATCAAATCACCATGATCACCTATTAAATCCTCCAATTATTTGTTGCCAAAACATCCATCAATTAAGGTCCCAATCCACACAAAATCAAGGGTTAATTCAATCACCAATTTTGGACCACCAAATCAATCACCAAATCAATTATCATTAATTCAAATTACTAATTTCTAATCATCCCTACCAATCCTCCTGAATTATCAAACATGACACAAAAGCAAATCACACCAACATGTAGCACGTGAGTCATGGTATTAACATCAAACATCAACAAATCACCAACAACAAACATCACAACTCATCTTATATTCACAACAACACCAACAGTTCAACAAGAAATTCAACATAATAACTAATACACCCTAGGCATCATAGAACTACCCTCCCACATACTAACCATTATATAAACCCTTATAATGTGAGACTCCCCTTACCTCGAATACGTAAGCTCCTAGCACCAAGAAGATGATCACGCACGAAAACACCGCGACACTTTCTTCTCTCCCACGTTCTCTTCCTTTCTTTTCTTCTTTTCTTTTTCTTTCTCTCTCAGCCACGTTTCCTTCCTTCTCTTTGATCACCACGTTTCCTTCCTTCTTTTCCTCTTGAGCTTCACGCAAAATCCCTTATTTTCCCCTTGGAGTTTTTCACGCAAACTCTCTTCTTTCTTGCACTCACCAAAACGGCTCCCAACCCTCTAACTCTCCACCTCTCCATTTCGCTAAAGCCTTCACAACACCCTAACTCTAATTAGGTCTAGGTTATGCGCTAACTTGGTGGATCATGGGCTTCTCCACTTAAGCCCGAGTCCACTTCCTTGATACCACCAATCCCTAATACCACACCCTCACATATTAATATAATTTTCTAAATAGTCAATTAGATCAAAAATAATTAAATTAATTAAAACACCTAAATACTTAATTAAATAAATTAATTAAATATTTAGGGTGTTACAACTCTCCCCCACTTACAAGAATTTCGTCCTCGAAATTTTCCTGCCAAAGCCAACACTCCTCCACTATCAACTAAGTCATCTAGACAACTAGTGCTATCTATTATACTGATTACTATTGCTTTGATTACCGGCGGCATGTGATTGGGCGGCCGTCCCTCCTACTTGTTCAGCCAGGTAACTCAAGTAATAACAATCAGGCTCACTCTCTAGTGATCCCGCAAGGATCCCGCTGCGCTACTCTGATAAACTAACTTACATTCCAACTCACTCATCTACCCTTTCGGACAGCAAAACATATCAAAGCACACTAATAATCACAACAAGTTCACAGAGTGCGTAACGATTGCAAAACAAGCCACACAATCAACATATCACAACAACACATATTCATCAACACAGTCAGACTCCGGGACCAAATATCCCTTTTAAAACAATGGCCATAGGCCCACAACATAAATCAAACAATTCGGGCCATCCAGCGGTACCCTCAACAAGACAATGTGGGCCATTCGGCGTTACCCACGACATAACAACAACGTGGGCCATTCGGCGATACCCACAACAACAACAACATAACTTGGGCCATTCGGCGGTACCCAAGACAACAACAAAACGACAACATAACTTGGGTCATTCGGCGGTACCCAAGACAACAACATAAACATCAACATCATTAATACCAACATAATCGTCAACACATCACTAACATCCATCAACATCAACATAATCATCATGAACAATAACTTAATCACGACAATGGGCGCTAATGCGCCAACAACCAACAACAGCAACAACAAATCAGCAATCAGCTGAACTTGCCACTCAGGCACATCAACGACGATAACAAAAACATCGTCATCATAACGACCACACAACACGACAACAACCAAAAATAGGCACAACTCATAAAAATAGGAGCAGTGCATAAAATTAGGGACGGTAGCAGTAAGCTTCAGAATACAGTAACAATTATTTTCGGAAACAGCGGTAGTAGTTTTCAGAAAAACAGTAACAATAATTTTCGGAAAACAGCAACATGAGATGTACATATTATTATTCATCAATCACACGAATTCAACAAGGCATCATGGTATGATTGTCAACTTAAGAAAGAATCATGGCCAGCACGTAGCAGTTACTAATCACAAAAGAAAGTGGCTTTTTAGAGTTAATGATAACCATCCATATAGTTCGGTGTAGGGAAATAATTTATCTCGTGGAAACAGTAGTTAAAGCATTAAAACAGCTAGAAGGGCCAATCCATGGAAACATCAATTCACAGCTAAAGGCAAATATACGAAAGGTTCAATCACATACATGCGCAACATACTTGTTTAGGATTCTTTCGACACGGGAAATAAAACATGTTATAGAAATTGATTTTCCTTACCAGACTGAACATCAGCTTAAACATTTTGGGATAAGACATCCTTAAGAACATACGGTAACAAAAGCTAACTCAAAGAAGGGCACAAACAGTGCAAATGCACATTTTAAATCCTAAGGTTCTTCACGATCACGTATGAGAACAAACGACAACAGGGTTAGTATTCATTTGTTGAAAATAAATCTAATACTCATATTAATACCCAACCCATAAAAATTGTTTTGTTAAAGGTTCACAAGCAGCTTCAAAAATCACTTCGTTTTTAAATTATAAATTCACCACGTATAAATATCAAGGTTCAAACGTTTTCGCTAATCTTCACAAACTCGGGTGCAGAAAATTCTGTAACTATGCGTCTACTTTAGTGAATTAATTGAAATAGCAAACGGTGTCGGATTTCGACAAATAAATACTTGTTGGAAAGCCCTCTGAGTGTAGTTTCTACCTATGGTTTTCGTCTTTTAAAATAAGCAGCCAATTGGTACAGTTTTTCAAAATACTACACGGAGATACCAACTTGGACAGAACTTCTTACTCAACTTTCAACCAAATTATCTTTCTCATCTCTTAATGAAACTTTATGAAACCAGTGTCTAATTCGTAGAGAATTAAGTCTACTTTTCAAAGAAACAAGAATCATTCAAAACGGAGTTCATTTCATGACACAAAACCTACAAAAACCGAACATTACTCACAGTTTGATTCCTAAAACTTGACCTAACTTGAAGCAATCATAACTTGAGCCACACAGCTCCAAATTGAACGAAACCAGTGGCAAAACGACCGGCATTAAATCTATTTTCAAAAAAAATCAACCACATAATTTTTGATCAACTAAACGGTGCCAGTTTTTGAAAAACGAAGCAGTGTCCAGAAATGCACAAAACCGTAAACAAGTAAAATTCATCATGTTTAGTCACGAAACAATAATCTCAAACAACGCTCAAATTCAACAATTCATGTCATCAAACAACACTCGGCATTCAATCAACCTATCGACATTTGGTCAAACACCTGGTCTTATTCGACTCAACACAACAACAACAACGCTTTGGTCACATTGACCCAACAACAACAAGTGAATCAGAAAAAACCATTTTACCTATACAGTTATCCTTAACAGCAAGACACACTGCAAGAGAGTTTTAAGTAAGGCTTGGTGTCAATCAATTAAAATAGTTCAGCAATCAATACGCATGCGATCACGAAGCAGCGGGGCAGTTCATTTAACGACGTGCAACATGGAGGTCAACAATAAGGACCACACAACCAGAAAGTCAACAACAGGAACCAAAACAAAGAGACAGGGCTCACACACAGAATCACGGTAAAACACACAATACCAGCACACAACGCTAGTAGGGACATCTCCCCCACTAGTACTCTTACCATTAGCAATTTTTGTTTTACCTTCACCTGCAGAAGCGTTAGTACAACACAAACAACTGTTAGATTCAAAAGACGACAGTTGGTCGTACACCGACACAACGACTCGACGACTTGGCCGGACGGACCAACTGCTCTGATACCACTAATGTAACACCCCTTTTCTACCCCATAATTTACACGTCATTTATCAGAGTAAATTGTTTTCACAAAAATTAATTTAAATGAATAGAAAAGAAGTGCCACATCGTCATAAATAAAACTCGTCATTTTCACTCGTCAAGGTTTTTGCATCATTCGTCATAAAATTTAAACTTCGAAGATTTCGTCACCGCGGAATAAAAATAGCAACTCGCCAAAATCCCTCAGACACGTCTCAAAACATCAATAAAATCATTAAACAGCCAGTTAAATAATTCAACAAACTTCACCCACGCCCCCTAGGTGTTACAGTATCAGAGAGCGACTCAAAACATCCCAACAGCTATCAAGGAAGGCAGCATGACCTTCACTCGCGGATACCTGCAGCGTTGCCACAGTAGAGCAACATTCCAAGCAGAAAGGGTGAGTCTTCAAACAGCATAAAGGCATATATAATAATCAATATATTAGAGGACAATGTCTATAACTACCACGGCACACTTAACGTCGCATTACAACCTTCACCGAGCAACATCGGCAACCAACGTCAAAAACACACCACAAGCAAAACGCGTCGTGTTTATGCATATGTATGAAAATGCAACCCACACCTGGGCATATGCATGATGGTACCATACTCGTCACTGCCACTATGGGCGAACATCGTCACTGCCACTAAGGGCGAAAACATCGTCACTGCCACTAAGGGCGAAATGCACATGCTATGAGACACTATGGACACATGTGCAACCACAAATCATCATAATCACAATATCATCAAAATATTGGCCACTAAGGGCAAAAACGTCGTTTAATTAACCACTAAGGGTATCCTCGTCATAATCACATCATCGTCAAAATATTGGCCACCAAGGGCAACAACGTCATTTAATTAACCACTAAGGGTATTATCGTCATTTTACTCAACACGTCATTACTTCGTCCGGGTCAGCCACGTAGGCGCCCGTGCAACATCACTCATTTTTATTTCCTTAAAATAGCTCTTTTCCGAAAATGATTGAGTCACCACATTTTTTCTCAAAATACGAGGTTTGAAGGTTGGATCAACGGCCAAATAAATTTTCCAGAAAAATGTTTTATGAGCCCCAAATTAGAATATTCAGATGGGCGTCTGAATAAGCTTTACAACGCACTTCGAATCGTTTAAAACGGACACCCGAGTCAAAAGTTATGATCAAAACAATTCAGGGACGTCAAAATATTTTTCAGGACAGCTACGGGTTTGGCGCCCATGTGTGCGCCTAGGGCTAGGGTACACTACAAAAATCCGATTTTTCACCAAATTAAATCCCCAAATAAATTCCCAAAATCAGCCTCATCAATATAAATCAAATCACCATGATCACCTATTAAATCCTCCAATTATTTGTTGCCAAAACATCCATCAATTAAGGTCCCAATCCACACAAAATCAAGGGTTAATTCAATCACCAATTTTGGACCACCAAATCAATCACCAAATCAATTATCATTAATTCAAATTACTAATTTTTAATCATCCCTACCAATCCTCCTGAATTATCAAACATGACACAAAAGCAAATCACACCAACATGTAGCACGTGAGTCATGGTATTAACATCAAACATCAACAAATCACCAACAACAAACATCACAACTCATCTTATATTCACAACAACACCAACAGTTCAACAAGAAATTCAACATAATAACTAATACACCCTAGGCATCATAGAACTACCCTCCCACATACTAACCATTATATAAACCCTTATAATGTGAGACTCCCCTTACCTCGAATACGTAAGCTCCTAGCACCAAGAAGATGATCACGCACGAAAACACCGCGACACTTTCTTCTCTCCCACGTTCTCTTCCTTTCTTTTCTTCTTTTCTTTTTCTTTCTCTCTCAGCCACGTTTCCTTCCTTCTCTTTGATCACCACGTTTCCTTCCTTCTTTTCCTCTTGAGCTTCACGCAAAATCCCTTATTTTCCCCTTGGAGTTTTTCACGCAAACTCTCTTCTTTCTTGCACTCACCAAAACGGCTCCCAACCCTCTAACTCTCCACCTCTCCATTTCGCTAAAGCCTTCACAACACCCTAACTCTAATTAGGTCTAGGTTATGCGCTAACTTGGTGGATCATGGGCTTCTCCACTTAAGCCCGAGTCCACTTCCTTGATACCACCAATCCCTAATACCACACCCTCACATATTAATATAATTTTCTAAATAGTCAATTAGATCAAAAATAATTAAATTAATTAAAACACCTAAATACTTAATTAAATAAATTAATTAAATATTTAGGGTGTTACATTATGCACTGAATCACAGCAATCTGAGGTTCGTCGCCTACGAATCCTTTGATTGCGAGGGTTGCTGTGGTTCTGAATACTAAACGAAGGACACCGAAGGTATAAAATCACAACCCTATGTGATTTCTTTGATTTGATTTCTTCTTAACAGTACAAAACCCTAACTGAGTTTGTTTGATCTGAACCTGTACGAGTTTGATTCGTTTGTTGAAGAGCTCAGCAGCAACAGAACAATGGATCTCCTTCTTGAGACCACAAGGTAGTTCCTCGTAACCTTTCTTTCTATAAAGTCTTATTTGAATCTTTCGTTTCTGTTCAACACAAACCCTAACTGTTTACTGTTTTCCTCTTATCGTGTGTACTTTTCTGGTTGCTGAGAACACACATTCTTTACCACTTGATGATTAAGGGAACCCAGTCACATAAAAGGTAAACTCTCTCTTCTACTCTTTGTTTTCCTTCTGACTTTTCTGATTTATGAAGCTTAGAACAGAACCTGACTTGTTCTTTCTCTTGTTTGCAACGTGATCACACTTTGAACACACACTCAAGAATTCACGCACAGAGCTTGAGAAGGAAACACACACAGAAGAGAAAATGGAGAAGAAAACTTGTGAACTAAAACTCAATGTAAATTTTATTTCTCTGTATATGAATTCAGTGTATGTACATATGTATTTATAGCTTTCTCTGGGAATAAAAACTAGCTGGTAGAAGGAGTTTGTTGTAGCCAACAAACTCAGATTGTTATAACAGATAACAAACTAGTCAGTTAATTAGAAACTGAACCGGACTCTTCTCTGAGCGATCGGTCCTTTTGTTGAAATAAATCTGTTTGTGCTCGTACTGTCTTGGGAGCTTGGTGTCAGATACTGAGGTCGTTCCTGTGCGTAAAATGGTCGCGTGCAGAGCTCCCTCGGGGTGTACCTGCGATGGCACTCCAACGCCCAAGTCAGTGGGGTGATTTTGTGTAGCAATACAAGTTAAAAACGTACCTTTCATCTGATGTCAGGGTCTCGTTATATAGCACCTGGGTGCTGAGGACGGCCGTTGGATCTGCGAGAATTCCTCTCCACCGTAGATCCTCCCATCGTGGGTATAAGTTGGCGCTGGTCGTTGTTGGGCCGCTCGCATAGGCCCAAACTTCTTAACGGGTTGCGACCCGACCCACAAGTCGTGTGATGCTGATTAAGTGATGGGCCGTCCACGTCGGTCCAGTATTCGTTATGGGCTGCGGCCCAATCCAGAACAGTTGCCCCCCAGGGCGAAGTCGTTCAGTAGAACGTGTTCAGGCCTAAGAGTCAGATTCTTTTCGGTGGGGCGGGCTGCCTCCACATTGGCCGCCTGCGCAGGCCTGCGCCGAGATGACCTGATCGTGTACCCCTATTGATTGAGCCTGCTCGCACCTTCTAGCGAAGTGGTGTTCTGACAGATGTGGCGTTTTGAGAGGACAAGCGTGACGCTTCGATGGGACTGTCACCATACTTCACGTTTTTCAAAAAGGTGGGCGCTTGATGATGACGGTTCAATTTTCGAGGAAGATCATCAATTTAGAAGGGGAAGGGACGTGTCCCTTCGCGTTCCGGCTTCCCCTCCCTATAATATGGGGCACCCTTATGTCAATTTGTTCACTTTCCGGATTTTTTGCTCTGAGGGCGACTTCCTTTCTCCGACGAGCGATCTATTTTCCGGCTACTCTGGCACGGTGTTTCCCGATAAGCGACTTCAAACTCCGGCGCGATCTAACTTCCGATCGCCTCATTCTTAAGTAATTTGAAAAGTGGGAGAGACTTGCTGGCCGCTTTTGAAATGAATCACGATAGCGCGGCAATCATCCCGTTTAACTTCTGAATCTCTTTTTTGCTCGTGGGTGACTTCATTTCTGTCACGGCCCTGCATTTATCTGGATTTGCCTCAATCCCCCGCTCTGTTAAGAAGAACCCCAAAAACTTACCCGCTCTGACTCCGAATGTGCACTTCTCAGGATTCAGTTTTAGCGAGCTTTTCCGGGCTTCCACAAATATCTCTCTTAGGTCGGCCACATGATCAATGTCTTGCTTACTTTTTATGATCATGTCGTCTAAATACACTTCGACCGTTTTGCCGATCTGTGACTGGAAAACTTTATTCATCATTCGCTGATAGGTCGCGCCGGCATTTTTCAGTCCAAAAGGCATGACCAAGTAACAATAGTTCCCTCTCGCCGTCATGAAGGCTGTCTTTTCCTAGTCGGGCGGGTGCATTGAGATCTGGTTATAACCCGAGTAAGCGTCTAAAAACGAGAGTAACCTGAAGTCGTTTGCGCTGTCAACTAAACGGTCTATGCTTGGTACTGGAAACGCGTCTTTAGGGCATGCCCGGTTAAGATCAGTGTAGTCGACGCACATGCGCCATTTCCCGTTGGCCTTTTTGACCAGAACCACGTTAGATAGCCAGGTCGTGTACTTTATTTCTTTGATGAACCCGGCTTCCAGCAAATCATCGACTGCTTTACTGGCGGCTTTCCCTTTCTCGTCACCCTGCACCCTCCTTCTTTGGGCGATCCATTTTGCAGTGGGATTAACGGCCAGGTGGTGACAAGCTACCTCTGGTGGGACGCCTCGCATGTCCCCGGCACTCCATGCGAAGACATCAGCGTGTTCCCTCAAGTATTGGATTAACTGATCTCGTATATCTGTGGGAAGGTCGCTTCCCAATGACACAGTCTTCTCTGGGTCGCTCCCCAGTTGTACTCGGGCGAGTTCCCCATGCGGCTCAGGTCTTTTAATTCTTTTTTTGAGCTCTCGGGTAAGGTCATCATCTCCTTCTTCAGGTTCACTATCCGGGTCGTAGCGGGCATCTAGATCAGCCACATTGACTTGCCTCCCGCCCCTGTGTGCGGCGTTCATCTTTTTCGTTTCATGCTCTCCCTGTTCCTTCATGCTCATGGATTGGCATCGTCGAGCGGCTTGCAGATCTACCGGGACGGTGACAACCTCATTGCTGTCCGAATAGAATTTCATCTTCAGATGGACGGTCGAGGTCACGGCTTCCAGCTTTCCCAAAGTGGGACGACCGATGATACACTGGTATACCGATTTGCATGGTAATACCAAAAAATTTACTTTCACAACTCTGCATTTGGGTTTCTCCCCGCTGTCGTCCCCGAAGGTTACCATAAGTTCCAGCATCCCAAGAGGTGTTGTGGATGATCCATTGAAACCTATTAGGTCAGATCCCCGATAGGCCGTCAACTCGCCCCTTGGTATCCTCAAGATGTCGAGGAGGTCTTCAAAGATGATATCAGCTGAGCTTCCTTGGTCGACCAGGATTCTTCTGACCTCGACATTAGCCATTACCGCGGTGACAATTAATGGGACATACTTATTAGGCTTCCCATCGAGCAAATCATCGTCTCTGAATGCCAAAGGCGGCCTTTTTGAGGGGCGACCGGGCGTGGAGGTTGAGGCGACGTTCATTATTTCTTTCCAGCGTCTTTTCGATGATTTGTTCGTTTCTCCTCCTTCCAAAGGGCATCCTCCAGTAATCACCATCGCGACCGCGCGTCCCCTTGACCTCCTGTGGTCGTTTCTTTCTTCACTGTATTCATCCTCGTCTTCCTTTGAGCCTTTCCCAACTTCATTCACGATCGCCTTACCCTTTCGAGGGGACCGATCTCTGTCCTTCTCCTCTGGTTTCTCTGTAGGCCCTTTCTTCGCGTACTGGGTTAGCTTTCCCTTTCTGATCAGTTCTTTGATATCGTCTTTCAGGGCCATGCAATTGTTGGTGTCGTGTCTGTTACTTCTATGGTAACGGCAGTACCTGCGAGACGGGCGTTGTCCTTCTTTGAGGACTAGCGGTTCGGGCCTCTTAATATCCTTGAATTCTGTGTTCGCGCACTCGGCCAAGATCTGGGAGTACGAGGTATTTAGTTTGGTCCGGTCAGAGAATTTCTTCTGCCTGAATTCCCTGGATGGTCCTTCTCTGTCTCCTCTATCCCTCTTGGAGTCTTGGACCCGGTTTGATTGGAGATCCTTTGCTTGCCCTGCGACGGCTTGGGTTGCCATCGCTCTTTCCTCATAGTTCATAAATCTCTGCGATCGGCGTAGGAAAGTTTCGAGGTCTGGTGGCTCGTTCACACCAACTTCTATCTCAAATAAACTGCCAGTTCGGAGGCCGTCCCTGAGAAACCATAGGCGCATATCGTCCTCCAACCCACGGACATTGGAGGCTTCCCTGTTAAAGCGCTCAACATACTCACGGAGGGATTCATCCGGGCCCTGCCTAATTGCTTTCAAGATAGCATGTGATTTAGGCTTCACCGTTGAGGCGGTGAAGCGGGCACTAAAAACTCGAGCCAATTGCTCCCAGGACGAGACACTGTTGGGCCTTAATTCAGTGAACCACTCCAGAGCGGGTCCCTCTAGGGTTAGTGGAAAGATTTTGCATTTAACCGGCCCGTCTGCCCGCCTATACTTCATTACCAAGTCAAAATATCGTAGGTGGGCATCGGGGTCCTTTACCCCGTTGTACATCCTAAGGTCAGAGGGTGGCTTTTCCAGTGCTCGCGGGATAGGGTACTCGTCGATTCCCTGGGTGAAGGGTCCCAGGCCGTCATTGCCCGACCTCCTACGAGATGGTCGGTCCTCGGGGTAGCGACCCCGATGACCACGTCGTGGAGGAGGTGATTCATACCTATGAGCCCCTGGGGGAGGCGCATCCCAGTAGGGACGAGGGAATCTTTCCTGCGATCTACTTCTGGACCGGGTTAGTGACCCAGAGGAGTCGTACGAAGATTCTTGGTAAGACTCTTCCTCAGGCCAGTACGTCGGGTCAGTTGAGGAAAGGGGGGTTCGTGGTTGTTGCTGGATCAGTCCTCGTCTTCTTGGGGGCGATCGGTGTACCAATTGCCTTCTCGGGGGAGATCTATGTCTTCTGGGGGGATTGCCTCTTGGTCTCGACGATTCGTCGTCGCGGTAACGCTGTTCAGGCGCGGTGTATGCCATTCCAGAGTGGATCCCCTGTTCGGGCGCGGCGATGTTTCATTCTTCTTCGTCTTCTCTTCCAAAACCCTCTGCTAGGGTTTCACTGCTCTCACTGATTTCCAGTGACTGAAGTGATGAAACTCTTCACTCTCTCACCTGTGATGATGCGTGATGATGATGATGCAAAAACCCTATGGTTTATGCACTGAATCACAGCAATCTGAGGTTCGTCGCCTACGAATCCTTTGATTGCGAGGGTTGCTGTCGTTCTGAATACTAAACGAAGGACACCGAAGGTATAAAATCACAACCCTATGTGATTTCTTTGATTTGATTTCTTCTTAACAGTACAAAACCCTAACTGAGTTTGTTTGATTTGAACCTGTACGAGTTTGATTCGTTTGTTGAAGAGCTCAGCAGCAACAGAACAATGGATCTCCTTCTTGAGACCACAAGGTAGTTCCTCGTAACCTTTCTTTCTAAAAAGTCTTATTTGAATCTTTCGTTTCTGTTCAACACAAACCCTAACTGTTTACTGTTTTCCTCTTATCGTGTGTACTTTTCTGGTTGCTGAGAACACACATTATTTACCACTTGATGATTAAGGGAACCCAGTCACATAAAAGGTAAACTCTCTCTTCTACTCTTTGTTTTCCTTCTGACTTTTCTGATTTATGAAGCTTAGAACAGAACCTGACTTGTTCTTTCTCTTGTTTGCAACGTGATCACACTTTGAACACACACTCAAGAATTCACGCACAGAGCTTGAGAAGGAAACACACACAGAAGAGAAAATGGAGAAGAAAACTTGTGAACTAAAACTCAATGTAAATTTTATTTCTCTGTATATGAATTCAGTGTATGTACATATGTATTTATAGCTTTCTCTGGGAATAAAAACTAGCTGGTAGAAGGAGTTTGTTGTAGCCAACAAACTCAGATTGTTATAACAGATAACAAACTAGTCAGTTAATTAGAAACTGAACCGGACTCTTCTCTGAGCGATCGGTCCTTTTGTTGAAATAAATCTGTTTGTGCTCGTACTGTCTTGGGAGCTTGGTGTCAGATACTGAGGTCGTTCCTGTGCGTAAAATGGTCGCGTGCAGAGCTCCCTCGGGGTGTACCTGCGATGGCACTCCAACGCCCAAGTCAGTGGGGTGATTTTGTGTAGTAATACAGGTTAAAAACGTACCTTTCATCTGATGTCAGGGTCTCGTTATATAGCACCTGGGTGCTGAGGGCGGCCGTTGGATCTGCGAGAATTCCTCTCCACCGTAGATCCTCCCATCGTGGGTATAAGTTGGCGCTGGTCGTTGTTGGGCCGCTCGCATAGGCCCAAACTTCTTAACGGGTTGCGACCCGACCCACAAGTCGTGTGATGCTGATTAAGTGATGGGCCGTCCACGTCGGTCCAGTATTCGTTATGGGCTGCGGCCCAATCCAGAACAGAAACTAACTTTGTTAAAGCTGTAAAAAACAAACTGCAAACAGGGACTTTATTTACGTAATTTCCAACGGCTATTTTCTGTTTGAAAAATAGCTGTTGGAGTTTTAGGGTTTTGCTTAAAAAACCAATATAGTAATGGGATGAAGATATGAAGCGGTGGCCATCTTCAACTTTGCTACGATAAAATAATTGAGGTATATAAGTAGGAATTTATCATTTGATGTCTTAAATAATATATATATATATATATATATATATATATATTATTTGTAATTTTGTATATATACGAAAGATTTAAAAAACACTGGCATTAGAGGCCGAAAGTGTTTGCTAACGTTTAATTCATTTATGTTTTTATTTCTTTTTTTATTTTATAATCTTCATTCATGTTTTATGATTCAACATCGATCAATATCATATATTTTTTTGAAAAGGCCAAAATACTATATATATATATATATATATATATATATATATATATATATATATATATTGTGAATTTCACAGCATATCAGAGAGAAAAAAAAACAGACTAGCATGCCATGCACCCTTTTCACCAAGGAAGAAGAGTGCCGCTCCAAAAACACAAGGGATAGCAGACACCCTAAGCTCGCGAGTGACGCGGTCGGATTCATAAATCAATAGTAGCATATTAATAAACAACACATACCAAATATCTTGTTTCTTTCTTTTGTTTGCATTGACGATATAACAAATGATTTGAAAAATAAATAAGCATCCATTAAGGAACAATCCAAATATGAAGGGGATTCTGTTTGGAATACTTTTAGGCCCGTCTAATGGTCAAGATAGTGTCTAATGGTCAAGATAGTATAAAGATAAAGATAATCACATAAAAAAATAGTATAAAGATAATATATTTTTTGATGAATAAGAAAATAAAAGTAACAAAACAAACTACTCTCTACTATAAAGCATTCCCATAGGGTTAGCTAAAATGTGTTAGAATTTTGGGTCACAGATGTAATATTTAAATGTGTTAGGGTCATTATTTAATTAGCCAAATTTAAAGTGGTCTATTTGATACTAAGTTTATGGCTAAGGGCATATGTGTCATGGAAGGTTATTGTGTAGATACCATAAGGCAATATTCTAATTTAATGAGGAGCTGAATTAGAAATATTGAAAATTGAGATGTAACTGGAAGCAGTTATATATATGGGTTATGGTCCCCATTTGTAGAGTAACGTAAAACAAAATACGGTTTAGTTCTCTGGCTTTCTCTCTTCATCCCCATCAGAAGAGAATCAAGAAACCCTAAGGTGCTCTACAATTGGAAGATCACATACCCAAACCTTCATCAATTCCCAATGGCAAACTCAGGTACGCTTCCACATTCTATTTCATCGTGAATTTTGGGTATGGGTTCATAAACTGTTGATATAGGATTGTGCTCTTTTGATTTCTATATGGGTAGAGACATGTGATTAGGCACAAACCTTGATTGTTAGAAAATCAACAAGTGGTATCAGAGCCACCCATACTTGATTCATGTTTGAATTTTGGGAATTCTTGAAATTTGGGTTCTAAAATTTTGGAACTTTTGATTTTCCGAAACTGTTACTTTTGTTTCGGTTGTTTTATGAATTATAATTCGTTAAATAATTCAGCCTTGAATCAAAATATTGATAATCAATATATATGATTATTGAGAATCAGCGAAACAGTTTTTTCTGGTCTTATTCGTGTTGTTGCTTCGGTTTGTTTTTGTTTTGTTTTTGGTTCACGCTGTTTTCTTGTTTGTTTTGGTCCAGCATATATATATACATATAATAAGGCATACATATAATAAGGCAACTCTGGTTTTGATTCACACATATGTATACTAATATATTATTAAAGCAATTGAAATTTTTCAATGATAAATTAAGATTCACGCTGCTTTTGATGATGGCATATATTCATATATATTAAAGTAATTGCAATTTTGGCAAATTCAGCAAAGCTGATACTGATAGGAACACGGGCAGGCCCTGCTGGTTTGCACGGCCGTGTCTGTTATATATATTAATTTGGTATAATTTGGTTCAAATTTTGGCTATGATTTGTATTTTATACAGTTGTTTAATATTTTAAATGAACTAATTGAATCAAGAAGTCGCCAAAGTGACCTCTCTTGCATAGATTGTTCGTAAGAAATGTTAAATGTTTGTGTGTGTGTGTGTGTGTGTGTTTATCTATGCGAGTATTAATTGACCCAAAGGTAGATTAGTGTTTGGCCGGATTTCTTACGCACCTGTGATGATAAACATGTGATAATCATAAGGTTTTACGTGTGAATGATAAATCAATCCAAAGAGGGGTTTATTATTTGACATGTTTTATTATCAATGTTTGATCATTACAACAAGAGTACCACTAGCAATTAATACTATTGTCCAAAGACTTGATATTGATGGTGCACTAGGTATCTTGAGATGGGTTGTGCTATTATTTGAACATATTGATGATGAATTTATTATTTTTTTGTGAGTATATTTATAGTGTTTATTTTATTCTCTTTCCAGCTACTATTGCTTCGATATCTGCTAATCTGAATTAAGTTCCGGTCCTTAATGGGACAAATTTTAAGGACTGGAAAGAGAACATGGAAATTGTTCTTGGCTGTATGGATCTTAATCTTGCATTAAGGATGGTGCAACCCCCTTCTCCTACGGAATCTAGTACCTCCGAACAGAGGAAAGATTATGAGAAGTGGGAGCGCTCCAATCGCATGAGTCTCATGATCATTAAGCGCGACATTCCTGAGGTCTTTAGGGGTACTATCTCGGAAGAGATAACAAGTGCCAAAGATTTCCTTGCTGAAATTGAAAAGCGCTTTGCAAAATGCGATAAGGCGGAAACAAGTACTCTTATTCAAAACTTGATTTCCATGAAGTATCAAGGCAAAGGAAATATAAGGGAACACATTATGGGCATGTCAACCATTGTTTCAAAACTTAAGTCGACGCTAAAGCTTGAGCTGTCGGAAGACTTACTCATTCATTTAGTATTTCTTTCTCTTCCTTCACAATACAGTCAGTTTAAGATATCCTATAAGTGTCAAAAGGAGAAATGGTCTCTTAATGAGCTCATTTCATTTTGTGTGCAAGAAGAGGAAAGGTTGAAGCAAGATAAGACAGAAAGTGCTCATTTTGCTAGCACCTCTAAAGACAAGGGCAAAAGAAAGAAAACTAATGAGCCAAAGAGTGAAGCTGCTAATGGTCCAGCACCAAAGAAACAAAATCAGGGTGATAGTTGTTTCTTTTGCAAAACATCTGGATATGTGAAGAAGAAATGTCCTAAATATCACGCTTGGCGTGCAAGGAAAGGTACATTTCACAGTTTGGTCTGCTCTGAGGTCAATTTAGCTTCAGTACCTGGAAACACTTGGTGGTTAGACTCTGGTGCAACTACTAACATTAGTGTTTCAATGCAGGGTTGCCTGAGCTACCAGAAGCCAAATGATGTTGAAAGATACATATATGTTGGAGATGGCAAGTCGGTAGAAGTGGAAGCTATAGGGCATTTTAGGTTATTATTGTGTACTGGATTTTATTTGGATTTGAAAGACACTTTTGTGGTACCGTCATTTAGACGGAATTTAATTTCAGTTTCCTATTTGGACAAATCAGGTTATTTATGTTCATTTGGAAACAATGGATTCAATTTGTCTTTTAATTCAAATATTGTTGGAATTGGTTCACTTATGGCATATGATAATCTATATTTGCTCGACACTGTAGCTACCTATAGTGAATCCTTAAATGTGGAATCACGTGGTACTAAGCGTAAAATTGATAATAACAACTCTGGAGCATTATGGCACAAGCGCCTAGGTCACATCTCTAAAAATAGAGTTGAGTGACTTGTGTCGGAAGGGATCTTGGATTCCATTGACTTCACAAACTTTAAAGTTTGTGTTGAATGCGTTAAGGGTAAACAGACCAAAACAAAGAAATTAGGTGCATATAGAGCTACAGACGTCTTAGAATTGATACATAGAGATATTTGTGGACCATTTCCTACACCTTCTCGGAATGGTCAACAATATTTTATATCGTTTATAGATGATTACTCTAGATATGCATACTTATTTCTTATACATGAAAAGTCTCAATCATTGGATGTGTTCAAATCATTTAAGGCTGAAGTTGAGAATCAACTCAACAAAAGAATTAAGAGTGTCAAATCTAACCGTGGTGGTGAATATTATGGTAGATATGATGGTTCAGGTGAACAACGTTCGGGGCGTTTTGCCAAATACCTAGAGGAATGTGGAATCGTCCCACAGTACACCATGCCAGGGTCACCTAGCATGAATGGTGTGGCTGAAAGACGAAACCGGACTCTTAAAGATATGGTAAGAAGTATGATTTGTCACTCTAGCTTGCCAGAGTCACTCTGGGGAGAGACACTAAAGACTGCAGCTTACATTCTAAATAGAGTGCCAACCAAGGCAGCTGCCAAAACACCTTATGAACTTTGGATTGGGCGAAAGCCTAGTTTGAAACATTTTCATGTATGGGGATGTCCAGCTGAGGCAAGGCCTTATAGGCCAAATGAAAAGAAATTGGACTCTCGAACAGTGAGCAGCTACTTTATTGGTTATTCTGAAAGATCAAGAGGCTACAAATTTAACGATCCCAAATTAAACACAATTTTTGAGACGGGGACAACCACGTTCTTTGAGGATATTGAGTTTGGGGGGAAGAATAAGGTTAGAGACTTTGTCTTAGAGGAAGAGTCGGTAACAGTTCCAAAACTGATTCATACAGTTGCTTTTGATGAAGCAAGTATGGAACCTCTACAAGATATTGTTCTTGAACCTTCTCCCACTCAAGATGATTTGGTTGTTCATGAAGAACAAACTCAAGACCCTCAAGAACAAGTGTTTCAAGAACCAATACCTTTGCGGAGATCCACTAGAGAAAGGAGAAATGCTATTCCAAATGATTACGTGGTATTTCTCCAAGAACATGAGGAAACTGATGGTATGACGGGAGCTGACCCAATCAACTTCCGCCAAGCCACGCAGGATTCCAACTCGGAAAAGTGGATTGAAGCAATGAATGAGGAGTATAAGTCCATGCAAGACAATAAGGTTTGGGAACTTGTCCCATTACCAGAAGGTGTGAAACCCATTGGTTGCAAATGGATATTTAAGAGCAAGCGGGATTCTAACGGTAATGTGGAGAGGTATAAGGCTCGTCTTGTGGCTAAGGGTTATACCCAAAAGGAAGGGATTGACTTTAAAGAGACTTTTTCTCCGGTTTCATCGAAAGACTCTTTTAGGACAATCATGGCTCTTGTTGCACATTATGATCTGGAGCTCCATCAAATGGATATCAAGACTGCGTTTCTCAATGGCAACATTGAAGAGACAATCTATATGGTGCAACCAGAATAATTTGTGTCAGGAGACCCAAAGGATATGGTTTGCAAATTGGAAAAATCCATTTATGGACTAAAGCAGGCATCTCGTCAGTGGTACCACAAGTTTCATGAAGTAATTCTTTCATTTGGTTTCAAGGTGAATGTTGTTGAGGATTGTGTGTATCACAAATTCAGTGGGAGAAAGTACATTTTCTTGGTCTTGTATGTTGATGACATACTGCTTGCCACTAATGATATAGGCATGTTGCACGAAACCAAGAGATTTCTATCAAGGAAATTTGAAATGAAAGATCTTGGTGACGCCTCCTTTGTATTAGGAATTCAGATACACCGAGACGGATCTCAATGTACTCTCGGATTGTCACAAAGGAGCTATATTGAAAAGGTACTTAAAAGGTTTGGCATGCAGGAATGTAAACCAGGGGATACTCCAGTTGCTAAGGGAGACAAATTTAGTCTAAATCAGTGCCCAAAAGGAAACTTAGAAATTCAAGAAATGCAAAAGATTCCTTATGCATCGGCTGTAGGGAGTCTGATGTATGCCCAAGTACGTACGCGTCCGGACATAGCGTTCATAGTTGGGATGTTAGGCAGATATTTAAGCAATCCAGGAATGGATCATTGGAAAGCAGCCAAAAGGGTTATGAGGTATTTAAAGAGAACAAAAGATTATATGCTCACATATAGGAGGTCAGACCAGTTGGAGATCACTGGATATTCTGACTCTGATTTTGCTCGATGCCAAGATAGTAAAAGATCCACTTCAGGCTATATCTATATGTTGGCTGATGGTTGTTGACTCTCTGTCATATGATGTAAGTTATGCATTTTTAAGACCAATTGTGTAGGGTTTTCATTGTATCATAGTCATTATCTGGGGATTTAGTTCAGTTTAGATAATTGTAATAGGAAGTCCTGTTGTAAGCAATTTCTTCACTTTTTGGGAGCTAAATTGTATTTGAAGACCTCCAGGTGTTGTTGCATCAACTGGCGAACCAGACACTTGCCCAGTGGTGAACCACAATTGGAGGAGGAAGTTCTGAAGAACATCGCGTCGCGGCCAGGAGGGTTCGCGACGCGATGAAGGTATGAAGATTGGAAGAAATTGATTCTAAAGAATCTCGCGTCGCGACCAGGAGGGTTCGCGTCGCGACCCTGCACTAAAACGCACCATCGCGTCGCGATGGAATCGTGCCGCGTCGCGATGGGTTTTAAAAATTAGGGTTTTAAGGACTTTTGAGTGTGTTTTTCGAGGCACGAGGTCTTGGGAGCGCAGCCAGGGTTAGAGAAGTGAATTTGGAGCGATTTTGGAGTCCTCTCTTCACTTGGGAACAAGTTGTTGAAGGCCTCTATGCCATCTACTATGGTTTCTTCTTCTCTTATCTTTTGTTATACTTTCAATTCCATGTGTAACCTATTCTCTTGATTGGGGAGAGATGATTCTCCCCAACCCTATCATGTGAACCTTTGCTGAAGTTAATTCCATTGTTTGTTGTTATGAATTGTCTAATTTATCTATGCTTAATGCTTTATAATCACACATGATGACTATAATGTTCTAGGGTTAGCAATCACCTAAGGAATTAGGGTTTGTTTTCTGGATATGATAAGTTAGATCATGGAACTCCAATCACCATAGGAATGTGGGGTCTGATTTATGAACTCGTTAATTCTCAATCTTAATGCTTTACCCTTTGGCATGATTCACCTAAGGAATTAGGGTAACTCTTAGGGTAATAGGGGTTTTGAGGCAAGGAATTGTCCCTAACCTATTTTAGTGAATTGAGTCTCGTAATTAACAAATAATGTGTAATTGGCTAAGGGTTCATATGATAGGAAAGGGGGGATGAATCAATTCCTAATCGTTTTTCCTCATATTTAAACAAGCATTTTAATTTCACGTTACAAATTTATTAAATCAATCAATTATTCACAATCCAAGAATTAGTCAATTTGACCTTGTTGCAAATACAATCCCTGAGGATCGACCGGTATCTTACCGTTTATTTTATTACTTGCAACGTTTTCAGTACACTTGCTGAATCCTTAACAGTGGTGCGGTTTCTTGGGGCAGTGCCAAGCAAACTCTCATTGCTTCATCCACGATGGCAGCAGAATTTATAGCATGTTTTGAGGCATCTAACCATGGGATTTGGCTAAAGAATCTTGTCACTGGGCTGCGAATTGTGGAAGGAATTGAAAGGCCACTTAAGTTATACTGTGACATTAAATCAACCGTCTTATATTCCAACAATAATAGGAGCTCGACCAAGTCAAAACATATTGACATCAAGTTCCTAATTGTTAAGGAAAGGGTACAGAGTGGACAGATTTCTATAGAACACTTAGGGACAAACTCCATGATAGCGGATCCCCTTACAAAGGGTCTTCCACCCAAGGTATTTCATGAGCACACTGCGCACATGGGTGTTTTGCAGTTTGCGGAATCTTTAATTTAGTGGGAGTTAATCACTTATGAATTTTGTGTTCTATATTTGGTATTATGTATGCATACTCTTGTATTTGGATATTTATACTTTGTACAATAAGGTTATTGAATGATCTCACTAAGGTAAAGTAGGACCAATTGAAAATTGACATGTACAGGCCACCTTCTTGTGATTTTCATGCTACACATTTCATGATGAATCTATGTCATTTAGTTGTGTCAATATTAGTAATCATTGATAGGTTTAGTTATGATTGATATAACTAAAACCGCTTTGGTTCTATGTACTGACATAGGTAATGGACGAGATTATTTGGATATGCTCAAGGTATATAATGGCAAATTTTGAGCTCATAAAGTCTAACACATTTGTAAAGTTACATATGTGACCAGTGGGAGATTGTTAGAATTTTGGGTCACAGATGTAATATTTAAATGTGTTAGGGTCATTATTTAATTAGCCAAACTTAAAGTGGTCTATTTGTTACTAAGTTTATGGCTAAGGGCATATGTGTCATGGAAGGTTATTGTGTAGATACAATAAGGCAATATTCTAATTTGATGAGGGGCTGAATTAGAAATATTGAAAATTGAGATGTAACTGGAAGCAGTTATATATATGGGTTATGGTCCCCATTTGTAGAGTAACGTAAAACAAAATAGGGTTTAGTTTTCTGGCTTTCTCTCTTCATCCCCATCAGAAGAGAATCAAGAAACCCTAAGGTGCTCTACAATTGGAAGATCACATACCCAAACCTTCATCAATTCCCAATGGCAAATTCAGGTACGCTTCCGCATTCTATTTCATCGTGAATTTTGGGAATGAGTTCATAAACTGTTGATATAGGATTGTCCTCTTTTGATTTCTATATGGGTAGAGACATGTGATTAGGCACAAACCTTGATTGTTAGAAAATCAACAAAATGATCATAGATAAATCGGCAGGGCAATGGCGCCATAAGAATTGGGCAGGACTTGAGGAAGCTCCGTGTTTGGCCAACCAGTCAGTAACATGATTTTCTTCCCCCCAGAGTGTGGACAAAGGAGAGAGACCAATTGTAGTTTTTGAACTCGCGGATGAAAGATACAAGATGAGCATATGGATGAGTATGAGGGACACCCTCATTGATTAAAGACAAAGCTGTCTGGCAATCAGATTCGCAAATAACATTCTTGTAGCCATACTCCCATGTTAAAAGGAGACCTTTAACAATAGCTAAAAGCCCGGCATTAATATTTGAGGTGATGCCCACAGTTACCAGAGAAGCCCAAAAGTCATTCACCATTAGAATTCCTAAGAACACCACTAAAACCTGATCTCCCTAGGTTGCCGAAGCTACTACCATCAGTGTTAAGCTTCACATTTCTAGCCGAAGGAGGAAGCCAAGAAACTACACGCTTTTGAAAGACTTTATTATTGGGAACCATAGCTGCTTGCAAGGCTTGTAAAATGGAAGCGATAGTATTCCGCAATTTCCAAATAGGATCTTTGATATTATTGAAAATCTCATTATTACGGGACTTCCAAATATGCCAACAGGAAGTGAGAAACAATTGACCTGATTTATCGTTAGCAATGATATAGAGCTTTAGAGATAGAATGGATTAAAGATATGATAAACACTTATCATGTGTTTGATGTGCAGCTAATACGATATAGGATGACATAATAATAATAATGATAATAATAATAATAATAATCATAATAATAATAATAATAATAATAATAATAATAATAATAATAATAATATTATTATTATTATTATTATTATTCTTATTATTATTATTAATATTATTATTTTGGGTACAAAAATATATTATTCTACTATAAAATTAAGTTTTGATTTGTGATAACAAAATTTCATTTGTTATAAATATAAGTTATTTTATATATTTTTTTAAAAATAACTTTATTTAGAATTTTTAGATCGCTTATTTTATTTTTTTAATATTTATTGGCAAAATTACACCAACGGTCCTTTAAGTTATTTTTTATAACAAGTAATTGGTCTTTTATGTTTTTTTCGTACCAACTAAGTCTTTTAAGTTACTTAACGTTTTCACCGTTACCCTTTTTTAATTTTTCGTTCCAAACAAGCACAGTTGGCACTAATGAGGATGACATGTCTGTAACGAAGGCGATGTGGCATCCTACATGATCATCTTCTTCCCCAACTTCATCTTCATCCTTTTTCTCATGAACCTAAAAAAGACTTTGCAAAATCCAATAATAATAATAATCCCCACTTACTTGTCTTGTTTTCCTAGATTTCTCTACAAGTCTCGCTCTCTCTTCACTAACGCCACTTCTGCACTTGCTTCAATTCGATTTAAAAATCATCTCAACACTCAAAATTCGTCTAAGTGTATGTTTGGATTGACCGAGAAATCACGTCACGTTCACCTTTTCAAGGTGAAATTTAGTTTTAACGTGAAAATTTCAGAAGCTACTGTTATACCATAATTTTGTCCGGCTAATTTCAAATAAAGGAAAAAAAACAATATCAAAATTTAGGTCGTTTTGCGCTCATTTACCGATTTTGCGTCGTTATTTCTTTTTTTAGTGGTTAAAAAAAATTAAAATTATTACAAAAATGTCCATGTACATGACTTGGCCCAAAAATGTCAAAGTTACAAAAAATATAAAAATAGACCAAAATAACCAAAACTGTAGCTACTTTGCGAGTGCAATTTCTCTCTTCCCGGACCTCGTCTTGACGATCCGAACGGTGAAAGTCAACATATATGTCTCACGAACCTGCCGTCAAAAGACGAAGACGATCCAACGGTTAACGAATCCGGAATCGCACTGTCAAGGTGGCTGGTTTGAGAAAAAACGGGATTTGTTTTCAGTTACTTTGCGAACCGAATTTCTCTCTTCTCAGACCTCTTTTCGACGATCCGACGGTGAAAGGGAAGATATATGTCTCATGAATCGGCTGTCAAAAAACAAAGACGATCCAACGGTTAACGAATCCGGAATCGCACTTTTACGGGGGCTGATTTAAGAAAAACGGAAATTGCTTCCTCTATCTTGTTTTAGTCCCACATTGCTTGGGAGAAGCAAGAACTACCTAGCCTTTGGCTATAAAAGAGATTGAGATGCAAAGACCATGGACATGGGCAATTGACAGGGTAAGTGATCTTCTGGGCTAGCCTTTGCGGTCCATTAGATTAAAAGCCTGTCTTTGATTCTTTTGGGCTAGTCTTTGCGGTCCATTAGACTAAAAGCCCGTCTTTGATTATTTTTGGGACTAGCTTTTGCGGTCCATTACTTGGCGGTTTTCGGGTCAAGATGGACCATATAGGAGTCCAGTTCGCGGTTGACCTGGTCAGACTGTTCGGTCCGGTTTGGCGTTCATCGCATTGATTAGCTAGAGGTTAATTTTGTATTTTTTTTTATTTACGTACATATTTATTTATTATTTATATTGTTTATTTATCTATGTATATAATTATTTATTCATTTATTTATTTATGTAGATATTTATTATTTATATGTATAGTTATTCATTTATTTACTTATTTATGGCTTAAATATGTTTTAGGCCCCTTTAAATATAGGGTGTTTTGGTTTAAGCCCCTGCAAATTTTTTTTTTGTTAAAAGCCCTTGCAAAATGAAATATTTTGTTATAAGCCCTTCTCAACATATCCAACAATCATAGCATTCCATGTTAAGGCTAACATTTTAGTCATAGAAGGGGTTATAACAAAATATGTCATTTTGCAAGGGCTTTTAACAACAAAAAAAATTTGCAGGGGCTTAAACCAAAACACTCTATATTTGCAGGGGCCTAAAACATATTTAAGCCTTTATTTATTATTACTTTACTCTTTATTAATTGTTAGTTTTGCCATTAGTTTTTTAAATACACAAATTATTTTTTTTCTTCAAAAATATAAATAAGGGATTAAGTCGACTGTACAGTTGAGTTAGTCTGCTTTTTAGGACCACGAATGAACTGTACGGATCAGGTCCTAAAATCCCTATTCAAAACAAATAATCTCTAAATTAAAAAAATACAAACATATTTCTTTTCGAAAATCAAATTTTCAAAATACGGGATTAAGTCGGCCGTACGGCGGGGTTAGTATTGTTTTAGGATGAATAAGCCGTACGGCTCAATGGTCCTAAAATACCTATTAAAAACAAATAATACAAATATACAAATCGATCTTTCTCTTAAAAAAAGCAAATCTTCAAAATAAGGGATTAAGTCGGTCGTACGACCAGGTTAGTCATCGTTTTAGGATGAATGAACCGTACGGCTCAAGAGTACTAAAATCTCTATTCAAATAAAAACAAACCATCATACATCAGACCATTTTTTCACACTTTGAAAACTCCACTTTTATAAAATAGGGGACTAAGTCGACTGTACAGACGGGTTAGTCAGCGTTCTAGGATGAATGAGCTGTACAGCTCAATAATCCTAAAACCCCTATATTAATAAATACCAACCAACAAACCTTTTTTACCCAAGAACTACGTAGCTTTGATTTCTCCATCGCACCTGGAGATACGTAGGAGCAGGGGCCCACTCTTGTCAAGCACAAAAAACTAAAATTATTATTAAGTCTTTTTTTCTTTTTGATTCAAAATAAAAGAGGTAAAATAAACATTTTAAAAATTAACTTTCTTTTTTATACAACTAATTAGCAGGTAACCTTCCTTAAGAAGGATGTCGTGGGGTGCGAACACCTTCCCCACGCATAACCGACTCCGGAACTCAAATCTGGTCTCAATGACCCTTATCCAAACTCAAAGGGATTTTCCAATATTTTCCCTTAAACTAAAATTTGGTGATGGCTTCATTTTCGAACCTTCGAGGAATTCTCACCCGGATTTTTCGTTCGCTACAGCTGGCGACTTCACTGAGGACTCATTAAGAGAGTCAAGCCTAATCTGGTTAGTTGTAAAATTTGTTTGTTAATTTAATGTTTATTTTTACCCTTCCCCTCTTGTCTTTTACTTTTATTGCATATTATTCTTGTGTGATATGAAAACCCTAGGATAAAAGACCACTTTTTTTGTATATATGTTTGTTTGTTTTGCTCCTTCACACACTCCACTATCACACTTTTGCACACACATGAGGGTAGTCCTGTACCCGGGCTGGAGAATAACCTAAGTTAGAACGAGACTGCGTAGTGATGGCCTACTGGGTGTGCATCCTGTTGGGTGGTCACGAAAGTCTCACCTAGAGTTTAGTCCCTCTTGAGAATGCTGACACTCCTAATAGCGTGCCTATTGTTGTGATCAGTGTTCTTAACTGGGGTCGTTGGCTCTAGGAACCTTATGTAGGACTCTTTAGAGCTACCATTTGAAAGGTTCACTCAACAGACAAGCTCTAGACCTATTCTTTAAGGAACCCTTGTAGGACACAAAGGAGCTTCATACCCCTGCACTCAAACAAACACTAATACATTTTTCTCATTTCCCTAAAAAAAATCCAAAAAAAAAAACCTATTTTATTCTTGCAAACATTTCTCATGCATTCTTATTTTCCTTCTTCTCCACATATCAAAAAAAAGGAATATATAAATAAACTCATGTTGCATGCATCTCAATGACCGTCGGGGAATTATAAGACCTTTTTTAAGAGAGGTGGATGAAAGTATAAAGAAAACAAAAAACATGCAAGTCAGACCACCAGAATCATACTTTATTCTTCGAATAAAAAGCTTACAATTCCCCGACGAGATGAATAAAACCATACATTCGCATTTCATGCACATTCATTCATTCATGAACAAAAAGGCAAGCTGGTTCGTCAACACCCATGCGTCTGGTTTCCTTTCTCCAAAAAACAAACAAAAATATTCAAAATCATGTCAAGCATCATGCATTCTTTTCTTTCCATGCATTAAAAAAGTCATTGTGAGTATCATGCATTTTATTTCCCCGCATATAAAAAAAAACAATATTTAAGCCATATAATATAAGCATCTCATTTATCATGCACCACCGTTCATTCATAATCATTCCCAAAAATCACCATCACATAGTGTAGGCATCACATCACTTGTAACGTCATTACATTTCAAAAAAGAAAGCATAACATTCATACATCATTTCATTCATGTTCAAATGGATCATTCCTCCGGGCATGCATCATTTTCTAAATAAAAAAAAAACAAAAAGTCATGTCATTATTCTTGTATCATTCATCATCCAAAATATATATTTCAGTTAGCAATAAACGACGATTTGCATCATCTACATGCTACATTGTATCCAAAAAATTGTTTAGAATAATTGATCTTTTCAAGTGATCAATTCCTTCACGCATTTCATGCATTTGCGTTCTCATCATACATATCTATATTCATGTGCATTACATTTTTCTAGAAAAAAAAAATCACCATGCATTCACAATAGGATAAAATCATTGCTTTCATATACATCCCATTATCACCGTACCAACATGCATCTCATCATAAATACATAAAAACTATTTTTGTTAGCATTTTGCATCATCTACATGTTGCGTTGCCTCCAAGAATCATTTAGAATAATTGGTTTTTCCAAGTGATCATTCATTCACGCATTTCATGCATTTGCCTTTGCATTTCCATCTTGCATATACATTATCATGTGTTAAAAAAACATGAGCATACTTTTTCAGAAAATTGATGAGAGATGAGACGAAATTGATTATTCTTCTTTGGAAAAGTTTAGCTTTACAAGGTCGAACTTAGCTGCAAACTCAAGGTGTTTCAAGACACTCAATTTTCAAAAAAAAAAATCAATGTTGCAGCTCGTCCACAATTTTTGTCAGCAAAACGATGCATCTCATCCATCCCATGATAAACGATCAAAATAGTCCATTTTGTTAACTAATGTGTTATCAAAAATTCCTCTATCATGTCCCTAACTATGTTAACTCGCTGTGAAGTATTCATATAGTGAACTTGTATGCGATGTGCATTTGCTCTTGTTTGAGTCAGTTAGTGTCCACACATTTCCATCCTATCATCATCCCTTGTTCATGTCCAATCTCACCCCGACCACTCCATAAAGTGCATATTCTCCACACAAGTTCTTAGTTGACTCTTTGGTTTTGTTCCCAATGATGAAATTTCATAAACTAACACTTGGATCCTCCAAACTGGGGAAAATTTGTGATCACTAGATATCTTGTCAACATTGTATTCCCTGGGTGCAAGTCCTTTTACAAAAAAAAATAATCAAAAAAAACTTGTTAGGTTGAAAACTCGCGAGCGCAGCTCAAGCAAAAATTAGGGCATATAAAAAGAAATAAAGAAAAAGAGCAGATATATAAAAATAAATAATTTTTTGTCCTTGAGTTAGTCTTTGAGAAAACAAGCAATCATGATTTGAAATGAAGTTTGGTCATCTTCTCACATCCTCAAAAAGCATAAAAAAATACCCTTTGCAACCCACTTTGAGCCAAAAAATCAAAAAAATCTTTCAATCACCCTAGACAATGATCTATTCCCCATTTAAAGATGGTGCACTACTTTCTTTAGTTTATTCAGCTCAAGAGAAATAGGCTGTCAAAGAATGAAAGAATGAGAATCATATTTCAAAAAAAAATGACAAAAATCTTG
Organism: Astragalus membranaceus; assembly: GCA_039519185.1. Classification (NCBI taxonomy): domain Eukaryota; kingdom Viridiplantae; phylum Streptophyta; class Magnoliopsida; order Fabales; family Fabaceae; genus Astragalus; species Astragalus membranaceus. Next base: position 153,230,347 of record CM076846.1, on the reverse strand, counting down.
AATAAAAAACGGCATAAATCTTTGAGCTGATACATCATATCATGAAGTGCACCACTGAATAAAAAGATCATTTGTCTCATCAATCCCCAAACACTTTGAGCCCAATCACCCATTCTTTCATAAATTATCAACCACTAGCCACATTGCACCGCAAATAAAAAGATCATTGTCTAAAGCCCTCAAACACCTTATTGTGCCAAATTAACACTTCTTTCACGAAACTCAAAAATGGACCTCAAACACCCCTTTGGGCCTACTTATCCTTTCTTTCATGAAAGATCATTGTCTAAACCCCACAAACACTTCTTTAGGCCCAATTATCATTTCTCTTCATAAATCCCTAACCATTGGTACATTACCCCCAACCATTGGCCATGCACATTACAAACCTTTTCTTTCATGAGTCCCTAACCATTGGCCACATTACCAACCCTTTCTTACATAAACCCCTAACCGTTGGCCACGTTACAACCCTAACAAGTCCATTTTGATCAATGACTGATTGCTTTCGTTTTCTAAAAGTTTTAATTTTGGGACAAGTAAGTTTATTTATTTACGATATATTTGCTCCAAAAAAATATTCAAAAGGCTTGCATTGATATCAAGACAAGGTTTAGCGATCACCAAATGATATTTTCATCATATCAGGATTATCATAGTCTGTGGGAGTCATCTTAAAAGAACCAAAAGTTTATACTAGGACCATCACCTAGATCTCAAAGTGGAGCAGTCCCTTCACCCTTCATTCTTCTTGAACTTGGGGAAGTTTTCCAGCGTCCATCCCATCCATATACCACACCCAGTCTATATAGCCATACGACCAACTCACAAACCCATTACCCTAACTCTGTCACCTTTCCCCTACCTCACTCAAACTAGAAATATCATTCCAAAGTGGGGCAATCCTGTCACCATTAACCACTCACTCCGCTCAAAATTGGGGAAATTCGCCCTACACCCATTTCATTCCCTTATTCACATCCATAAAACCATACCGGGGCAATTTCTCAACCCACCATCCTAAATACAGCTTTTCGCAAACTCTAGTCAGGGCAACCTTGTCCTTGTCATAGTTGGGGCAATACCAAACGCCATGGGTTGAGACAAAATCTTTTGCCTTCCACCTCTTATTCCAAAGTCATGGCATTACCAATTCATAATTTCCTCTACACCCCTAGTTGTTGTCACCACTATACAGGGGCAAGTTATGCATTCACCGTCATCAACTATGAATTAGGGCAGTCCCACATTTCTTGAGTTGGGGAGAACCTACCTTTCATGACTTTGGCAAAAACCTACCATTCATCCCCTCACGTGTCATATCTGTCCATACCCCGAGTCAACGGACTCATTCATCTGTATTTGCACTACTCTACATGTTCACTAAAACAATGCTTCAAAGAGAGAGAACACAAGTTACTAATATGAAGTTGGAAACTCACTCAGTTAACTTTGTGGACCTAAAATTCAATCGTCATGGGACATCATAATAAAATGGAAGAACAATGTGAACGAGCTTGCAAATGCATTCAAATACTTTTGTGCATCAGTGCATGTGAATGACAACCTTGAGGTTGCCACGTCTGAATTCAAACCTTTTTCCAAAGAATGATTACTTCTCTGCCTCTCGCATAAAAAGTCTCATTTCTCATCATTACAAAAAAATCTCTCTGCATCATCAATAAATCATAGCATAAATCATTCCATCATGCAATCATGCATCTACCATAGCACCTGCATCTAAGCAATACATTTGCATTCACATGTTATCTGTATTCGCATACACGGCTGATCAATTTTTGTTTCCGATCAGCTCTAGCATCCACAATTCACGGGCTTTTGTAGTTTATCTACTTTCACATTGCAATTCATCACATTACACGCATGCACACATATAACATATTGCTTCGATAGACGTGCCAAGTGTCGGTCTCATCATTGCCAAAAACTTTCTACATCACTAATCATATCATTGTACCATGCATTCATGTGCTTCCTTTCATTCATAATTGCCAAAAACTTTCACATAACTAATCATATCATTGTACCATGCATTCGTGTGCTTCCTTTCATTTATAATATCATTTGCGTATAATCATTACAATCGCATTCGTCCACATACGCTGTTCGTCAACTTTCATATTCCATCAGCTTCAAACACCCATCATCTGCCACATCTCACTCATTACCCCAACGAACACCTATCATTGCACATGCCTCCATTGCATGCACACATACATCATCCATTACATTGTTAGACATGCTAAGTATAGATAGTTTTTCCCTTCTCAAGTAAATGCATTTACTAGGTATGTTAAGGGAAAGCACGCCAAGTGTCTATCCCTATATTTTGTTCCCTCGAAATCAGCGCTCCAGGCGTTGATCTCATATCAATTCAGAGTCCCAGTACTCCTTCAGACCCCAGGTGGCCCTTCAGAGCCCTAGCGCTCCTTTAGTCCAACAGTGGTCCGTCAATCCAGATCGCACGTCGCGTTATCGAGCAACCGACGGATCATCCGACCCCAGGTCCTTCAGACTAGCTGTGTCAACCTAAGACATAGTACAAGTCCTTCGTGTCATATCAGTTCTGGATCTGATTTTGACTTTAATGGCGGCTCGAAAAAGGCCACCCTCAGAGCGTATTACTAGTACCATAGCTAGTTTGCACTCCATCTGACCCCAACGGTCCTTCAGTCGAATTCAGGTCAAAGCACCAAGCATTGGTTTTGAATTAGACCCTAGAGCCCCAGCGCTCTTTCAGGCCCCTAGCGGCCCTCCAGAGCCCAAGCGCTCCTTCAGACCATCAATGGTCCTTCAATCCAAATCGCACGTCGTGTTATCGAGCAACTGACGGATCATCCGACCCCAGGTCCTTCAGACTAGCTGTGTCAGCCTAAAAAACACAGTGGACATCCTTCATGGTCATATCAGTTCCGGATCTGATCTTGACCTTAATGGCCACTCGAAAAAGGCCCCCTCAGACCGTATTACTAGTACCATAGCTAGTTGCGCTCCATCAGACCCACTGGTCCATCAGGCTTAGGCATGCCCTTCAGACCCCATCGGTCCTTCAGTTGAACTCAAGTCAATGCACCAAGCATTGATTTTGAACAAGACCTTCAGATCCCCAGTGATCCTTCAGACACCAGTGGTCCTTTAGAGCCCGTGGCTCCTTCAGATCCCCGGTGATCCCCTTTTTCCGTGTTTTAGGACAAAATTAGTGTCCTTTTATCTTTATTTCTATTTTACTTTGAAAATTTTGGAAGTCATTCAAATTTTCGAGCAAAATATAAATAAAGAGGGGCAGCTGTTATACCCTAATTTTGTCCGGCTAATTTCAAATAAAGGAAAAAAACAATATCAAAATTTTTTGTGTTGTGGATACCCAATTTTAACCGGTTTTTCACTTTTAAAAAAAAATAACAAAAATATGTTTTTCGCGTGTATTCGATTCCTAGTCCCTCAAATAGGTCGTTTCGCGCTCATTTACCGATTTTGCGTCGTTCTTTCTTTTTTTTAGTGGTTAAAGAAAAATTAAAATTATTACAAAAATGTCCATGTACATGACTTGGCCCAAAAATGTCAAAGTTACAAAAAATATAAAAATAGACCAAAATACCCAAAACTGTAGCTACTTTGCGAGTGCAATTTCTCTCTTCCCGGACCTCGTCTTGACGATCCGAACGGTGAAAGTGAACATATATGTCTCACGAACCTGCCGTCAAAAGCCGAAGACGATCCAACGGTTAACGAATCCGGAATCGCACTGTCAAGGTGGCTGGTTTGAGAAAAAATGGGAGTTGTTTTCAGCTACTTTGCGAATGCCATTTCTCTCTTCTTAGATCTCATTTCGACGATCCTAACGGTGAAAGTGAAGATATATGTCTCACGAACGTGCCGTCAAAATACGAAGACGATCCAACGGTTAACGAATCCAGACTCGCACTGTCAAGGTGGTTGGTTTGAGAAAAAACGGGATTTGTTTTCAGTTACTTTGCGAACTCAACTTCTCTCTTCTCAGACCTCTTTTCGACGGTCCAAACGGTGGAAGTGAAGATATATGTCTCACGAACCGGCTATGAAAAAACGAAGACGATCCAACAGTTAACGAATCCGAAATCTCACTTTTACGGGAGCTGATTTGAGAAAAAGGAGAATTGCTTCCTCTATCTTGTTTTAGTCCCACATTGCTTGGGAGAAGCAAGAACTACCTAGCCTTTGGCTATAAAAGAGATGGAGATGCAAAGACTATGGACATGGGCAATTGACACGGTAAGTGATCTTCTGGGCTAGCCTTTGCAGTCCATTAGATTAAAAGCCTGTCTTTGATTCTTTTGGGCTAGTCTTTGCGGTCCATTAGACTAAAAGCCTGTCTTTGATTATTTTTGGGACTAGCTTTTGCGGTCCATTACTTGGCGGTTTTCGGGTCAAGATGGACCAGATAGGAGTTGAGTTCGCGGTTGACCTGGTCAGACTGTTTGGTCCGGTTTGTCGTTCATCGCATTGATTAGCTTGAGGTTAGTTTTGTATTTATTTATTTTTTTTATTTACGTACATATTTATTTATTATTTATATTGTTTATTTATCTATGTATATAATTATTTATTCATTTATTTATTTATGTAGATATTTATTATTTATATGTATTGTTATTCATTTATTTATTTATTTATTATTACTTTACTCTTTATTAATTGTTAGTTTTGTCATTAGTTTTTTAAATACACAAATTATTTTCTTTCTTCAAAAATATAAATAGGGGATTAAGTCGACTGTACAGTCGAGTTAGTCTGCTTTTTAGGACCACGAATGAACCGTACGGATCAGGTCCTAAAATCTCTATTCAAAATAAATAATCTCTAAATTAAAAAAAATACAAACACATTTCTTTTCGAAAATCAAATTTTCAAAATAGGGGATTAAGTCGGCCGTACGGCCGGGTTAGTCATTGTTTTAGGATGAATAAGTCGTAGGGCTCAAGAGTCCTAAAATACCTATTAACAACAAATAATACAAATATATAAATCGTTCTTTCTCTTAAAAAAATCAAATCTTCAAAATAAGGGATTAAGTCGGCCGTACGGCCGGGTTAGTCATCGTTTTAGGATGAATGAACCGTACGACTCAAGAGTCCTAAAATCTCTATTCAAATAAAAACAAACCAACATACATCAAACCATTTTTCCAAACTTCGAAAACTCCATTTTTATAAAATAGGGGACTAAGTCGACTGTACAGATGGGTTAGTCAGCGTTCTAGGATGAATGAGCTGTACAGCTCAATAATCCTAAAACCCCTATATTAAAAAATACCAACCAACAAACCTTTTTTACCCAAGAACTACGTAGCTTTGATTTCTCCATCGCACCTGGAGATACGTAGGAGCAGGGGCCCACTTCTGTCAAGCACAAAAAACTAAAATTTTTATTAAGTCTTTTTTTTCTTTTTGATTCAAAATAAAAGGGGTAAAATAAACATTTTAAAAATTAACTTTCTTTTTTATACAACTAATTAGCAAGTAACCTTCCTTAGGAAGGATGTCGTGGGGTGCTAACACCTTCCCCACGCATAACCGACTCCCGAACCCAAATCTGGTCTCAATGACCCTTATCCAAACTCAAAGTGATTTTCCAATATTTGCCCTTAAACTAAACTTTGGTGGCGGCTTCATTTTCGAACCTTCGAGGAATCCTCACTCGGATTTTTCGGTCGCTACAGCTACTGATTGAAACTTCTACGGTACTGTACGTGGTTTTTAATCGTGAGTTTGATTGCATCACCGCAAATCCAAACATGCTATAAATTGGTTGGACAAGGAAGACAAAAATCTAGCATTTAGCAAGAATGTTTCGAATAAGTATCAAAAAAATTATAGATCTGAAAATCCATATTTCTGCTCAAACAATATAGCAGAAAAGGAGGGAGTGAAATTCTCATGCTATCCACTCTTCAGACCACCACCAACCACATTCTCCGCCCCACATCATGGAACCTTCATCTAACAACCAAACTATGTTGCATGGGTACGGGTACGGTACCGATACTGGGTACGGGTGCTGGTACGAGATACACGATTTTTTAAAAAACTAGGGTACGAGTATGTAACATAAATTTGCTAGGGAGTTTGTGTTTTTGGGTTCTAAGTTTGAAGGAAGAAGAGGAACTTTCTTTTTTGTTTTTTATTTAATTCTGGTTTGTTAAATAAAAATGACATGGAAAATATGTCATGTAGCCACCTAAGCATTAATAATAGACAGATCATCACTTAACTACCAAATAAGTGTTTCTTAATAGTGTTAGACGAAAATTTGACGAAAGTTTAAGCAAATGGTAACGCTGAAAACGTTAAATAACTTAAAGGACCTAGTTGGTACAAAAAAACATAAAAAACCAACTTGTTACAAAAAAATAACTTAAAGAATCTCTGGTGTAATTTTGCCTATTTATTCCAATTTGTTTTAATTTTTAGATTGGATAAACAGATATTTTGGTCTTTGAATGTGTGAGGCACTGTTATTATAGTCTATGAATATATCAAAATGGCAAACACGTCCATGGGTGGTGTCTCTTTTTTAGTAATTTTAGGGACTAAATTGACTACTAATTAAAAAAACTCATGTGAGGATCAAAATGACAAAAAAAATACATTTAAAGACAAAAATGACTTACTAAAGAGAAACACAGAGACGTTCTGTCCTTCCCCTTATATTTTATGATGGAGAGTAAAAAAAGGAGAAGGAGAGGATCAAAGCACTCCAAAACCCAACCTCTTGAAATATCCATTATTTGACTGATGGGATAAAAGATTTAAAAAAGGATAGAAATGATAGACATGATAAGCTTTATACTTTGTATTTGACATGCATCTGGTAACAAACTAAAACAATCTATTATCTTTTGATTTAAATTAAATCCTTTAATAATCTCATAAAATGACAAACTACGTTATAAAAATATCACATATAAATTTTTTAAGACTAAGTTAATAATCTATTTGCTTTGATGATCTTGAACCATCAGATGTTGCAGAGGTATCTGAACCGTTGATTGATTGGGTTAGATTTTCTAGATATGGGCTGCTTGGTTAATGGACCTTGCAGGGGGTGTAAATATCAGTGATACCATTACCATAACAATGGCCCCCAAGTCTGGTCGCCTGAGGGGGCGATCTTGACTTGATAAGCTGATGCGACCTTACGTTGTCGGTAGGTGTTTTGTGTGGAAGTTTCATTTATTCTAGGGATACCAATCTTGATTGTTAGGTCGATCATGAGACGTACCGAGCTCGATTTATTGACCGATCGCGAGATGTACCGAGCTTTTCTTTGAGGGACTCAAAAAGGCGGCTATTTTTCGTTGAGTAGAGGAATCAATGCTTCGTATTCTGTGTCAGGCATTAAATGTTTCTGACACGGTGCGTATTACGATGGCGGCTAATGATGGCGACGTCTTGTTTTTAGTGCGTGAATTTTGGGTTTTGATTGGACGTGTTGATTCGACTTCCAGGCCCAACCCATGATATTCGCCCCACTATAAATTGGAGGTCACTTTTTTCCATTTTTGTTGCTACTTAACTCCTTCTGCTCTGATTACCGGTCTTGAGTTGTCGAGCTTCTCTTCGAGTAAAGCAGAGTCGACGATAGTTTAAAAGCATTTCAAGCGGAGCTCAACAGTAGATTGACAAGCAAAAATTTCTTTCAGATCCGATCATCTCTTCTGCTTCATTTCGAGGTCAGTCTTTAATTGTTTTCTATTTGTTTTGCGTTTTGGATCCCCCCAAGTCCTTTATTTGTTCGTTCAGAGTGGGGTCCGTCAGGTCGAGTTCCGACTTGCTCGCAAACCCATTTGTGACTTTTAATCCCAACATTTCATCCCCCATTTCTGCAGATTCGACCTAGCGAGGACTAAACACACCCGTAGGGATATATAACTGAATATCGAAACGAGTTTGTAAAACTCATGGCCTCCGGTGGTGTCATTCCTAAAGATCGGGAGAATCAGGCAGTGGTTGCTGCTCCATACGAGCAAGATCATCCGTCCTCCGCTCCGACAAGTGAGCAAGTGGATGACGATCTTGATGTTGGAAATTCTTCTCCTGTTGACGCTGTTAATGAGTCCGACGCAGATGTTGCGGAAGTTAAGGAGGAAGATTGCAGAATCGATGTGGTGGCTCTCTCCTCGGGATCTGACGATGAGGTTCAATCGGGGGGAAGACAGGGGAGTTCGAATACTCTTGAATAAGAGAGCTCTGATTCCGACTTTGGGATGAGCTCAACGCACGAAGATGACTCTGATCTGGACAACGCTGAGAATTTCAAGAACGTCGCGACACAAACCAGGCAATTACGGGATCGAGCTTCTGATGCTTCAGTTGACGGTTATTCCAGCACTGGTCCTGGAGTTCATAATGTACCGGTGCGAGAGGTTTGCCCTTATGATTGGGTTTCCACCAAGGTTTTGGAAATCGAATCGTTGTTCCGGTCTGGCCATAATCTAGGGCCAGTAGCTCAAAAAATCGCTGGGCGCTCTGGAAATATTTGGAGGATTGAAGGTATGAAAGATGGAGAGCACGTGGCTTCCTGGGCAGGAGAGCTTAAATTTACCATGTACCACGTGACGATCAATGATATGAACATCCGGCATCCCTTTACCTTTCTTCAACAGACCGTTCTGGCGGAGTTGGACGTGGCACCCTCCCAGCTACATCCAAATGCGTGGGCTTTCCTCCGAGCCTTCGAGCTGATGTGTATTCATCTGGAGAGACCGGTGTCGCCTCACCTTTTCTTCCATTTGTTCGATCTTAATCGGAATAGTGGGGAGGCTAAGTCCGGTCGCGAGCATGTCAGTTTTCGCTCGAGACGAGGCGCGAAAATCTTTAGAGCTTATGCGGTCTCACTGAGGGGAAGTTGGAAGCAATTCTTTTACTGGGTCGAACCGGTAAATGGAAAGGCCGTCGACAGTGTAGGCAAGTTCGAAGCTGATGGTCGGACTTTGGAGTCCACCAAGTTCCCTATCGGTTGGAGTCATAGTCATTTTAACCGGTCTACACATTCCTACTCCGTCAGCGAGGATCGATTGAGTGCTGAAGATCTCCTCACTAAAAATATTTTGATTTTCCTTTCCCAAAGGGTTCCGTATTCAAAGCATAAATATCGAGGTATCCCTTCGGATCGTTTAGTCCAGGCCGGGAAGCGGGTGCAAGTGCAAAGGGTTTTAGGTAGATCGTCTTTCTGGAGCGGACTTTTGTGTATTTGAATTTTCTGCAAGTGATATAACTCGTTTTTTCTTGTTTTTCAGATACGATGGCACCAAAGAGGCTCTCTTTTTTGAAGAAGATGGCGATGCAAACGGTCGATGCTGAAGAAGAAGGGGTTGATTCACAAACATCTCCGCCACCTCAGCCCGTTGTCGAGGCTGCCATCCCTGCTGAACCAATCACCACTGTTATCCAAGAAGACCTGGTCAGTGCCGAGGCAGATTGAGAAAAAGGAATCGAGATTTTGTCTGATTCTTCACCTCCTGTTGGGAAGGGTGTCGAAATCGGGACTTCTGTGAATCGGGACTTCGAAGAGATCCAAGCACAAATTTAAGGCCGTTCCTTTGGATGAGAAGTTCCTAGAGCAAAACTTCAATCAATGGCGGGAGGATCACATCGCAGCATCGGCCTAGATCTTTGTGAATCTTGCCGACATTCATAAGATCGAGAAGCAGAAGTATGAGAAGCGAGCTAAAGGTAGGCTCCTTGTTAATTCCGATGGTTTTGTTGATTCGTTTAAGATTTTTCTCTTAGTTTTGATATCTTCCTTGTTATGTCTGTAGATTTGTTGGAGGCCGAGAAGGTCAAACGTGTCAAACTTTTGGAGGATATGTCTTTGAGGACCAATGAGCTGGCCCGTGTTAAGTCCGAGCTTCGAACTTTGAAGGAAGGCCAAGAGGTTCTTGCGGCGTTGAAGGAATCTGCCCTGCGTCGTGCCGAGACTGCTAAAGCTCGTGTGAAGGAGTTTGAAGATCAGGTGAAAGCTCTAGAGGAGTCCGAAGCTGAGGCAAAAAGACTGGTGAGGAGTTTGGAAGATCGTATTGCCGAGCTGGAGGATGACTTGAAGAAGGCCTCGAAAGGGAGGGTGGAAACTAGCACCGATCCCGAAGCCCGGATTTCCGAACTTCAAGCTCGACTAGACAAGAGTCAAGCTGCCCTTCAACAAAGCAAGAAAGATGCAAAGGAGGCTGCTGAAGTGGCAATTGAGATGCATAAGGAAGGCAGCTTTGAAGGCGCTCTTCTGCAGGTTCTTTTACTCCATCCTTCGCTTCACTGGACCGGGCGATCATTCATGCCGATCATGAGGTCGATGGAAACCGCATTGTCAAGGTCGACTCACAGACGGATCAGAAGACCGTCATCTTTCCGATCTCAGATGTTTAATGATTTTCAGCATTTTTATCTTTTGCAGAAGTTTTGGGTGTATACTTATCCAATCAAGTTTTGCATAGACTCAGAGCTTCGTCATGTAATTCGAAATTTTGAGGGCACGGCCATGTCTGAGACGTTTGTAATTGAACATGTTTTAATCGATCTTGATTTTGGATCTCGTGACGAGCTTTATGAATGCTATTTTAATTTTGCAAGTCATGTATGTCGTTTCTAGAGATCGTTTCGCAGTCGTCTACATGGCAGTTTACCAGGTCTCGACCCAGATTTAACCCGCCCTGTAGGGGTATTGGCAACTGTGGCCAATGGTCGTTCTAAGGACGTTTCGATCCTTGAAGACCTGTATCCCTTTGAGATAGTTTACCAAGACTCGGCTCGGATTTAACTGGTCACAAAGAGTTGCGACCATGCTTGGTCGCTTGGGGAGATCTGAAGATCGTTCCCAGTCTCTTCCGAAGAAGGAAATTTGGTTCCTACATTTCTGTTTGACGAAATCAATAATGTGTGGAACGTCGGTAAGGTTACCATTTTTCATTTAAATGAGTAACTTGATTTACAAAGATCGGCGCACCCTTATATGGTGTCCTTCTAGAGAGATTGATACAATTTCCGCCCTTCGAGTTGGGGTTTTTTAAATGTAGTAACTCTTCAGTTTTGTTGCATTCCAAGTTCTTTCAATCTTTTTTCCTTGGAGGGTCTCCAATTTAAAAGCTCCCTTACCGGTCTTAGATGTAACACGGTAAGGTCCTTCCCAATTTGGTGCGAGCTTTCCTTGGGAAGCGTTTTTTAGACCAACATCAGCCCTTCGGAGTACCAGATCGCCCAGCTCGAAATCTCTGGGAACGACTTTAGCATTGTACCTGGTTGTTACACCTTGCTTGACGATTGCTTCTCGGAGTGAGGCTCGACCCCGGATTTCGTCGATGAGATCGAGCTCCTCTCTTAAAGCTTGGCTATTATCGTTTCGAGACTTGGGGTTTGCCGTTCTCCAGTTGAGTTCGCCAATCTCAACGGGAATGACCGCCTCGCTGCCGTAAGAGAGCCGGAACGGCGTCTCTCCTGTGGAGCTTTGAGGGGTGGTCCTATATCCCCAGAGGACGTAAGGTAGCTCTTCTACCCAGTTCCCTTTGGCGTCGTCCAAACATCGCCTTAGGCCATTTAATATTACTTTGTTCACCGCTTCCACTTGCCCGTTGGTTTGAGGGTGTTCCACCGAAGTGAAGCGGTGCTTGATTTTTAGGTCGGACATCAGCTTTTTGAAACCCGTGTCAGTAAATTGAGTTCCATTGTCTGTTACCACTACCTCGGGGATCCCGAACCTGCTCATGATGCTTTTTAAAAAAAACTTGATGCAATTTCTTGCAGTGATGGTAGTCAGGGGTTCTGCTTCTATCCATTTGCTGAAATAATCAACTGCGACGATTAAGTACTTGATCAGGCCTGGAGCTGTCGAGAATGGCTCCATAAGGTCTATCCCACACCATGCAAACGGCCATGTGGAGGACAGGCTTGTTAGATCGGTTGGATGAACTATGTGGATGTTGGCGTGAATTTGACATTTTTTGCATTTTTTTACATAGGCGCTAGCATCCACTGCCATGGTCGGCCAGTAATATCCGGCGCGGAGAGCCTTCCGAGTCAAAGAAGGAGCTCCAAGATGTTGACCGCAGATTCCCTCATGAATTTCTGCTAAAACATAAGCTGCTTCCTCTCCCTCGATGCCTTTTAACAATGGGGAAGAGAGACTTCTTTTGTACAACGTTCCATCAAATACTGAAGAGGCAAAAGCTTTTCTCCTGATGATTTTAGCGTCGTTTGCATCCGGGGGTTCTACCCCTGTTATGATGTACTCTAAGATCGGGACGATCCAACTGTGAGTTTCTTCAATTATGCAGATGGTCGCCAGCCCCTCGGAGAATACATAGAGAGATTCAACAACGAAGCTTTTCAAGTTCGACAACTGGACGACGCTTTCCAAATTTTCTTCATGGCTCCAAAATATTGAAAGAACTTGGAATGCAACAAAACTTAGATTATGGCCAGAACGGAACAACGATTCGATTTCCAAAACCTTGGTGGAAACCCAATCATAAGGGCGAACCTCTCGCACCGGTACATCATGAAATCCAGGACCAGTGCTGGAATAACCGTCAACTGAAGCATCAGAAGCTCGACCCGTACTTGACTGGTTTGTGTCGCGACGTTCTTGAAATTCCTCAGCGTTGTCCTGATCAGAGTCATCTTCGGGCGTTGAGCTCGTCCCAAAGTCGGAATCAGAGCTCTCTGATTCAAGAGTATTCGAACTCCCCTGTCTTCCCTAGGGGTGTTCGCGGTGCGGTTTGGTTCGGTTTTGAGACAAAAAGTGAACCGAACCGCAACGTAAAATTACATGCGGTTTGGTTTGGTTTGGTTGGCTTCCTAAAATAAAACCAAACCAGTACCGTACTTCCGACCTTAACGAGTTGTCCGAAGTAGTTGGTAGAGGTCGTCCTTGATCAGTGATGTTCGATCTTGAGATGGCGGTGTTGTACCTGCAAGAATACTCTGACGCTCAAGTCAGTATTTTAATGAATCAATGTTGGTTGGAGAAATTGCCTCTCTTTAATGATTATTGAATGTGATATTTATAGAGTTTGAGTGAAGTTTGCTTTGATGATCCTGAACCATCAGATCTTGCAGATGTATCTGAACCATTGATTTGATTTGGTTAGATTTTCGGGATATGGGCTGCTTGGTTAATGGGCCTTGCAGGGGTGTAAATATCAGTGATACCATTACCATAACACATGGTAAGCTACTCAGGTGCCTTTTTACTTTTCAATTTGATAACTACAAGTCAGGACTGGGTGTTGGCTAATATATGCATAGAGTGTCAATATCACATCGGGGCAACATTCAAGCATTAATTTCTCGATAAAGAAAGCAAGAAAGCGACAATGTTTCTTGCCATTTTCCATAAAAAGAAGGCAAAAATAGTGTCTGGTTCTGATATAGATAAGCAATATCTGGTGACTTGCCTTAGGCTGCCTTAAACCGATATATTCTTAGACTATGTTTGTTTGGTGGGAAGAGAGGTGAGGATATGAGATCGATAGTGTTAATTTTTTAGTGATGGTATCTTCCAAACCCCTAAAAACTTTTCTTAGTTTATTTTTTAACTCCTCCAAAACCCCCTAAATTTGGAGGATTTTGGTGGGGCTCAAAAAATAAACTAAGAGAGGCGTTTAGAGGGTTTGGTAGATAATTTTTCTCCTCATTACTAAAAAATTAACACTATTAGTCTTATGCCCTCTCCTCCAAACTCCCAAACACACCCTAGGATTCTTCTTCTTGGTTTAACCTTAATTTATTTGAGCAAAACTCAATGAGGAAGAATTTTTAACCATGTATTGTAGATGCTAATGAAGTGTGGACTGTGGACCTCTTTTAAAGTTGTGCTTCTGCACTTTTGTGAATTGAAATCCTGGCTACAAGCTAGTACACGTAAGTGCTTATGCAAAATATAAAGAATTGAAAGCCTTGTAAAACGATTTAAAAATAAGTGATTTTTATTGTTAATATTTTAGAGATTAGTTTTTAGAGATTTTTAAGAAAATATTAAGTTGTTTTGTGTTTGTGACTTTGTGTAACATAGTGAAAATCACTTATTTTACATAAAAAACACTTTTTTTGGTGTGAAATCTATTATCTTTGTCAATTAAATTATATTTGTGCTTTTACATGACGTTCATATTAAATTATTTGGATACGTGTGACAAATTTTGAATGAATGCACGTGACATTAGGTAAGTTACCCACATTTTTCAAAAGTGATCAAGAGCTCACCTAAAAAGTAAATTTCATCTAGCCACTTGATTGATTTGTATATTTGTATGTATAGAAAACATTGATATTTTTCAAAAGTGATCAAGAGCTCACCTAAAAAGTAATTCATATCCCAAGCATACGGGATACCGAAGGATTATAAGAAGGAGAGGTCTATGGTTCAAACCCTGGAAACTAACATCTCCCCACGCCTCTAACAATTAACAACTAACATTGCTAATAAAAAAATATCACGTAAATAGGGAAAATCTTTAACCATTGACAATTTTATTAATTTTTGTTATAAATCTTCAATCTTAAATAACTTAAACCCTACTCTTCTATCTCTTTACTTATTGCCCGTGCATTGTCGCTATTTCACTAAGGGTATGTTTGGGATGGTTTTGAAAGAAAGGAGTTTGGAGGACTTGGTCTATATTTTAATATCTATTTGAGATTTTAAAAAATTGAAAGAAATAACATGATAGATAATGATAAAACATTGTTAATCACACTTCATTTTTGTTTAAAAACATTTTATAGCTTCCTTAATTTAGAATTGAAAATCAAGCCCTTCCCCCTTTTCTCCCCTCCCCTCCCCTCCTAAATTCTCCATCCAAACATACCCTAAAGTAATGCTTGCCTTTAATCATAAAGGCAATATGGAAGGAAGGCGCAATCTGTCATCATGAAACCAATTGTTGAGGGTACAAAAGTCAATTTCAAAAAGGCATTCAGCCATGCAGCAACAGTATTCAGTCACTATCCAAAAAAGCAACATAAACCTCCTGTCTGTGCACATCATAAACGACGATATTCGTAGTTACATATATAGATTTCACTTCTCAGTTGTAAGTCTAACATCCATGCAATGCCATTATGCCAATGCTATTACAAGATTACAAAAAAGGGGAACAAAACAATGTCAAGTGGTGGGGTAGAATGACGGGTAAAGTTTTAACAGTGCCATGTGCGCACTAAACCACCCAGAATGCTCAACTCAATATATGACAAAAGCAAAGCATTTGAAAGCCAGATAATGATTTCAATAATCATAAACGACACAGACTGTGGTGTTGGCTGGGTTCCCTTGGTCACATCGATATGATACTAGCAGAGTTACTATTCAAACTTGACAAATAAAGCGCAGATTTGAATGTAGTTTAGTGGAGCATCTTAACCTTAACCTCCTTGGCTCTATATAGTATGAAGTATAGACATCTGAATGTATTATTTCAATTCAATTGTCAGTAAGGCTTAAATATCACTTACCCCTGTAAAACTGTTATCCATTTACTCTACTGTAAAAAAAAAAACTCTCCAAACAAACCCTACAAAATGTAACCGTTTCCAGTTACCCCCTGCTGTTAAATTTTCTGTTAAAAGTTAACAGTGATGACGTCAACGTCAGTGCCATGTGTCACCATATTATTGGGCCTCTGTGACACGTGGCACTGACAGCAACCAATGGATGGCTGCCACGTGGCACTAGTTATATCACTCAAAAATAAATATTTTTGTCCCCAATGAGTGTTGAACCCATGACCAAGTACTCACACACACACTTCTTAACCATTGAGCCATATTAGTATTTGTGATCACTAACTCACCTACAAATATATATTACATAATTGCTACTTAAATTTTAAAAAAAAACTGGCATCTTCATCATTCATCTTCATTGGAAGGTTGCGTTTCTGAAGATGGATCTAGGAAATTAAAACATCACCTGTGTTCAATCTGATGCTTAAAAAATTAAAATCAAAAAGAACAGAAACCAAGTTTAACAGATTAAAATCGAAAAGAACAAAAACCAAATAGATTCGTTTGAAAATTATAGATTCGTTTTGCGATTGACGATTTGACGATTTGTTTTGCGATTGACGATTTTGTTTTGTTTTGCGATTGAAAATTATAGATTCATCACACAGATCTGTTTCGTTTTCCTCTTTCTTCGTTTCGTTTTCCTCCAGATCTATCTTCATCACACAGATCCGTTTCGTTTTCCTCTATCTTCGTTTCTCCAGATCCATCTTCAAACGAAATCATTTTGAAGAAGACGAATTTGAAAGAGCAGGTGGAGAAGAGAATTCTGTTGATGAATTTCGTTTTCCTCCAGAATTTCGTTTTCCTCTATCTTTGTTGATGAATTTCATTGTTGAATTTCGTTTCTGGGTTCCAGTTTTTTTGTTAATTGGACCTTCGTTGTTGAATTTCGTTGTTGAATTTAATTGGACCTTCGTTGTTGAATTTCGTTTCTGGGTTCCAAATTTCTGGTACTCTGTGACCTTCGTTGTTGAACGTTGATTATGATTTTTTTTAATTTAAGTGCCAATGATGTATTATATTTTGGTAGTTGAGTTAATAATCACAAATACTAATTTGGCTCAGTGGTTAGAAGGTGTGTGTGGCACTGTTGACATAGATGCTGACGCGGCATGTCAGTGCCACGTGTCACAGAGGCCCAATAATATGGTGACACGTGGCACTGACGTCAGTGATGACTTCATCACTGTTAACTTTTAACAGAAAATTTAACAGCAGGGGGGTAACTTGAAATGGTTACATTTTGCAGGGTTTGTTTGGAGAGTTTTTTTTTTGCAGGGGGGTAAATGGATAACATTGATATTTGCAGGGGGGGTAAGTGATATTTAAGCCTTGTCTGTAATTACACTCACTAATCTTATTATATAGACAAGTAATTAAATCTAATGGGCCTAGTACATGGACTACTAATAATAGCAAAAACCTACTATTTACAACACTCTCCCTCAAGCGGGTGAATGTATATCTATCATTCCCAGCTTGCAAGTAAGTTGGTTGAAACGTTCTGTCGGCAAACCTTTTGTTAACACATCAGCTAATTGGTGCCCAGAAGGAATGTATTCTATCATTATCAATCCACTATCCAATTTTTTCTTGATAAAGTGTCGGTCTATCTCAATATGTTTTGTCCTGTCATGTGAACATGATTATGAGCAATACTGATAGCCTATTTGTTGTCACAAAATAACTTCATAGGGGCTTCATACTTAATTTTTAAGTCACTTAGCACGATTTTCATCCATAATAATTCACATATCCCTTGTGCCATAGCTCTAAATTCTGCCTCAGCACTTGATCGAGCCACTACATTTTGCTTCTTGCTTCTCCAAGCGACAAGGTTCTCACATAAAAACGTGCAATGGCCTGAGGTGGATCTTCTATCACTCACTGAACCTGCATAATCTGCATCAGTATATGCCTCTATAGTCAAGTTTCCACCTCTCTTGAAAAGAAGTCCTCTCCCAGGAGTGGCTTTGAGATATTGCAGAACACGGTCTACTGCTTAAAGGTGTCTTACTCTTGGATCATGCATAAACTGACTTACAACACTAACTGCATATGCCAAGTCAAGTCTAGTGTGGGCTACGTAGATCAACTTCCCCACTAGTCTTTGATATTGCATTTTATCAACCTTAGCACTTTCCTCTTCAGTGCTCAGTTTGTGATTTTGCTCAACAGGAACGCTTGCAGGTTTACATCCAAGCTTTCCCGTTTCTTTCAGAAGGTCAAGAGCATAATTTCTTTGAGAAATAAAAATGCCTTCATTTGAGTAGGTTTGCTCAATCCCTAGAAAATACTTAAGTTTCCCAAGGTCCTTCATTTCAAATTCTGTAGCTAATTTTTCCTTAAGCAGTTGCCTTTCGGTCAAATCATCCCCTGCAACAATAATATCATCAACATAAACAAGAAGTATTGTCAGTTTACCACCATGTGAATGTTTGAAGAAAAGTGTATGATCTCCCTGGCTTTGCTTATAGCCAAGATGCAACAATGCCTTTGAAAACCTCCCAAACCAGGCCCGAGGAGACTGTTTTAGCCCATATAAAGCTTTTCTCAGTTTGCAAACCACATTTGTTCCATTAGTGGGACCAAATCCTGGTGGAATCTCCATGTACACCTCCTCTTCTAAATTGCCATGCAAGAAAGCATTCTTAACATCAAACTGGTGCAAGTCCCAACCAAAATGCGCAGCAAGAGAGAGTAAAATACGAACTGTATTCATTTTTGCCACAGGAGCAAATGTCTCCCCATAATCGATTCCATAAGTTTGAGTGTATCCTTTTGCCACCAGTCTTGCCTTGTACCGATCAAGAGTACCATCTGATTTGTGCTTGACTGTGTAGATCCATCTACAACCAACAGATTTCTTATCCCTTGGTTTCTCAACAATCTCCCAAGTTTCATTCTTCTCAAGTGTCTTCATCTCTTCATTTATAGCCTGGGCCCAACTTTTATCTTTTAGTGCCTCTTGTACTGATGTAGGGATTCTTACAGAGCCAACAGCTGCAATAAAACTTCGATGCTGCAAGGAAAGATGTTTAGAGGAGACAAATTGAGAAATAGGGTATTTGGTACAAGACCTTTTCCCTTTCCTCAAAGCAATAGGCAAATCATCTGTGTCAGTGTCACTAGTGTCAGAACTGTGGGAATCACTAACAGAAGGGTTAATTTCAGTACTTACCTCCGGTTCAGGCAATTGAGGCTGTGTCTGGAGCAGGTCAGGCTTACTTCTTCTCTGATATACCAAAATTGGCTCACCGGCCTTAGTATTTGCTGGTGTCGAAGATGATGGTTCCTGCAAAACAGAAGACAAAGGAGGAACCAAAATAGAAGTAGGAGACTCAATAGTAGGACTTGTGGAAGTAGGACTAGTAGTAGGACTTAGACAGGAGTCACAGACAACTCAGGTAGGAATAGAAACTCAGATTCCAAATCATTATGAATTCTCTCCCCTGAAGCTGAGGACGAGTGAAGTAGGATACATTCTCATGAAACGTGACATCTTTAGAGATAAAGTACTTACGACTAGGAGGATGATAACATTTATATCCTCTTGTCGGGGGATGACCCAAAAAAATGCATCTGATTGCACGGGGATCCAACTTACTTCGGTGTTGTTTGTGAACATGGACAAAAGCAACACAACCAAACACTCGAGATTCAAGACTCTGCAAAACAGGAACAGAAGGAAACCGTGAAGTCATAAACTGAACAGGACTGACATTACCTAACATTAGAGATGGGGCCCGATTAATCAAGTAGGCAGCCGTCAATACAGCTTCTCCCCAGTATGAGTTGGGAACTGTCATTTGGAAGAGAATGGCTCGAGCATCTTCAAGTAAATGATGATTCTTTCTTTCTGCGACACCATTTTGTTGTGGGGTGTCGACACATGTAAACTCATGAAGAATTCCTTGTTGACTGGTGAAATTTGAAAGACTCTGATTGGCATATTCCTTGCCATTGTCAGAGCGAATTCTTTTAATGCCTTTGCCAAATTGTGTTCGCACCATGTGATAAAATCTGATAAATAATTATGGTACTTCTGATTTATCCTTTATCAAAAAAAATCCAAGTTGCTCGAGTACAATCATCATTAAATGACACAAACCATTTAGCACCCGAAATATTAGAAATAGGTGCAGGTCCCCAAACATCAGAATGTATAAGATCAAAAGGTTCAGCACTTTTATTGGAACTAGGAGGAAAAGAGACACGGTGTTTTTTAGCTAACTCACAAACTTCACATTTAAAAGACTCAACCGAATGATTTAAAAACAAAGCAGGAAACATAGACTTAACTAAAGGGAATGGAGGATGACCAAGACGTTTGTGCTGAAGCCAAATTTGTGCGGCAGAATGAGAAGACTCAGAAGACTCAGTCTGCAAGCAGGAAGCCAGCACCTTCGAACAATTTGGTTCATCAGATAAGTAGTATAACCTTCTCTTTTCCTTAGCAACTCCAATTGTCTTCCCCGTGGTAAGATCCTGAAAAACACAATAAGAAGTGAAAAATGTTACTTTACAGTCTGATCACTGGTGAGTTACGAACAGATATTAGATTGTGGGAGAGTGTGGGAAACATGTAGCACATCCTGTAATTGAAGTGATCGAAGCAAGTTAACACTCCCAGAGCCATCAATACGAGCATGAGAACCATTAGCAACAGTAACATAACAACTCCTATCAGAGGAGGTATAAGAGGAAAATAAATCGGAATTGAAAGTCATGTGGTCGGTGACACCTGAGTCCAAAATCCAAGCATCTTTAGGGAATTTACCGGAAACATTAAAGGATCGGGAGCATTCACTCAAGCCGGTCGTTGGAAGAGAACAACTTCCAGAAGCCTTACTAATAGAGTCAAGTGTAGCCTTTAAACGATTCACCTCATCCTTGGGAGCATTCACAGAGACTTTTCCAGGCATTTGTAATAATATTTAAGAGAAACAGACGACAGAAGCACCACACCAAACTAGCACAAAAAAAGTGCAGAAAAATGCAGTAACAGCTGTCCAATAGAAGGAATGTAGTAACAACAGTTCAAAGAGAGGCTGAGCAATCCAAAAAAATGTAGATCCAAAAATAAACCTACAAAACAGCACTACACAAGCGAGCATTGTGCTTGAACAGTACCTGTACTGACAGATGGATGCATGAACAGTACCTGTTTGGATGAACAATAACCTCGAACAGCGCAGTGAACAGTACCGTGAATAGTAAGCGGTGAACAGTAATCGTGAATAGTAACCCGTGAACAGTAATCGTAAACAGTGTCGTGAACAGTAATCGCGAACAGTGTTTTGGCCAGTTTGGTGAACAATGACTTTTGGATGTTAAACTGCTGATCAGGTACTAGCTAGTTTCAATGAGAAAAGGAGGGAACAAAGAAGGTTCCAAATACTGCAACAAAGGCAGAAAAACAAATCGCAATGAAGGTGGAAAAGAAAACCGTGATAAAGAAGGCTAGGGTTTATGCGGAAGCAAGTCTCTCAAGATCGAGAGCTCTGATACCATGTAGAAAATTATACTGAATGTATTATTTCAATTGTGTATAATTACACTCACTAATCTTATTATATAGACAAGTAATTAAACCTAATGGGCCTAGTACATGGACTACTAATAATAGCAAAAACCTACTATTTACAACAATAACTAAACGGCATGGAACAACTTGCTTATATAAGACACCCTTCTCACAAGATCGTTTTTTACTTTGAAACTTTTGTACTTGTTTTGGTTTGAAGTGGAGAACCTCACTACAAATGTTGATCCTACCGCAATGCCTAAATTCGCAACGCTTAAAAAACCGTTCTCTTAGATAACGATGACAACAGTTTTTTTCCGTTGCTAAACTATTTTTTTACAATTTTTTTATGCAACGCGTAAAAACTGTTCCCAAAAACTCAATGGCAACGGTTTTTATATACTCTTTTAAGAGACGACTCGTTCTCATATGATTTCTTTTTGAAAAAACATATTTTTTTGTGGTAGTATTTTTAGTATGACGCTCTCTTTTTTATTCCCATTTTTTCCCACACTTACAAACCATAGTTTTAAAAACCGGCTCGGCCCGGCCGGTCGAACCGGGAACCGGGGGGGTAACCGGTTCGGTTTGCGTTACGGATCGGTAATGTCATGACTCGGTGTGACTCGTAGTAACCCGGCCGGTTTTAGCGAAACTCGGTGACTCGGCGGGTTTGCTAAAACCGGACCGGTTTTTGCACGTTTTTAAAAGAGACTCAAAACCCTCAACAAAATGTCATTAGTGGGGTTTGAACCCGTGACCTGTTGAAAGCAAATGTTGAGCGCTACCATCAGGCTACTAATCTTATTGAGGATATTGTTTATTTCAAATATATAATTGGTACCCCTTTTCCTAAAAGTCAAGTACGCTCATCCTCATGGCATTAGCTTGTAATATTAATATTATGTTTCAACAAACTTATTTAATATTAAATATTTTTTTAAAGATTTATTTAATATTAAGTTGTTAACTTATGAAATTTGTTCTAAATATTTATTGAAGCATGATATTAGGGATGGCAAAACGGTCCGGCCCGGCCCGGCCCGGCCCGTTTTACCTTCGGCCCGCTAAAAACGGGGCGGGGCGAGTCGGCCCGCCAAAAATGGCGAGTTCAAAAGACTGGCCCGGCCCGCTAAGTGATGGGCTGGCGGGTTGGCGGTCCGGCCCGTCTGAATTTTTTTTTTCAATATTTTTGAACAAAAAACTTACATGTTTTTAACATTTCAATTTCAATAAGATTTTTCACCTGCTTTTTAAAATAGATTTTTTATAAAGCATTTTTAACAAATTTTTACTTTAAAAACTCTTGACATATTCAAAATAAAAGTATAAAACAATAATAGCATTGGAATTACTAGGATTAACTATATAGCAGCTAAAAGTATAAAACAAAAATAACATTGGAATTACTAGGATTAACCATTAAGAAATGTCACCTAAAAGGCTAGAACCATCAACCAAAAGGTCCAAATCCATAATTCGATCAGGGAAACGTGAATCAGAACAAAACAGTCCAGAGAACAAAAAAATGATCCAGAGAACAAACCGTGATTCAGGAGATAATTCAGCAGAAAAACGTGATGCTGCACAAGACGCTCTAGAGATAAATCGCGTTGGATGATTCAGCAATCCAGAAAGCAAAAACGCGATTCAGATGTTCGATCTTGCAGAGAAGAAGAGTTCAGGAACACCGTTGAAAGGAGATGAGACGCCGTTGAAGGGAGAAGAGCGTGTTTGGTTATTGTTTGTACAGTGAGAAGTGAAAGAAGGGGAAAGTTGAAAACATAAAGTGATTCTGTTTAAATTTTTTTTTTTTTTTAAAAAAACGGGCCGGCGGGCTGACCCGCCCCGTTTTTGCTTTAGCCCGCGGTTTTTTTTTTTTTGGCGGGGCGGGTTCGGCGGGTCAGCGGTCCCAATACCCCAGCCCAACCCGCCTTTTTTTGGCGGGTCAGCGGGCCGGCCCGGCGGGCCAAACCCGTTTTGCCATCCCTACATGATATGAACTTTTAAAATTCATTTAATATATACCAAGCAAATAAAATAGGCATGGTGTGTAATTTTAGCAAATTAAGTTTTACAAGTATGAAATATATAGGTCCTGAAAATTTGAGAATTTTTTATATTTTAGTAGATATAAAATAAACATAGTTATTAATATTACAGGGACGGAATTTATATTATATACTATATAGGTATTGAAAATTCTCGAAATAGAGACCGGGTCCGAGTCATGCGGTCCCGGTTTTGGTCATGCGGTTCAATTGTCGACCCCTCGGTCCGACCGTTGACCCAGTGACCCGGTACCTTCACCGAGTCGGTCACCGGTCCGAGTTTTAAAACATTGTTACAAACCCTTTCTACTTGATTCAGAATGAGTCTCAATTTCCAAAAACCAATCTCGCTCTCAATTTAGAATCAAAATCAACCAATCACCTCCCTAATCGCTCTCCAAAAACCTCTCTCGCTCTTGATAACACTTTTTCGTAAATGTGTTATTTCCGTTCTAATACAGCAGTAAAATACTAAAGTATTAGGTATCTTATCCACACAGACTTGGTGAAATCTATGTCGTTCAACGAAATTTTATAATCTCCAGCGGTGAATGTAGTTTTAAATAAGGATGTAAGCAAGTGATACAAGCGTTGGGATTAGATTTCACTAACTTTACTTAGATGTATCTTATTTGATTCAACATACATTTTTCGATTTCAATTATTGATTCATCATCAGTTCTTCCATCTTTGCTAATTCCTTAGACAAAATGAAATCATCAATTAATCTACCTAAAAGACGATTCCTCAGTTATTTAAGTAAACAATAGCATTAAGTTCAGATGATTATATGACAAGAAAACTTGATTCTATTCCTAGATATCTAGCCTTTTAGGTGATTTAATCTAAAACATGATTCGATATCCATTTTCCAATCAAACATCAAATCTAACATCAAGTTATAGGTGATCAATCTACAAGAAGCATTAAGAACAAGAATAAATCACTGAATCAATGCATATATATAATATGAATCAAACCAGATACATAAGTGAAAGTATAGTTATATCTAATCCCAACAAAGAGAATTTCAAAAAGAGTTTAGCTATCCATTTTCATGGTAGTCATCATCAAAATGATAGAAAAGATAAAAAAAAAAAAACCCAAGATCTAACACCCTCGATCCCTCAAGAAGATGAAAAACCTTCAAATCCTTCAATCTTGTCGTCCTTTAAGTTTTGTATGTGAATATGTATGAGTGTCTCCTTCAATAGATTAGCTAGCATTCTGGGTAGCTTGGTAGCTTAGCTACTGGTTCCTTGTCTTCAGCATGAAGAACACTATCCCCACAAACCAACACGAGTCTTTTTAGCGTGTTTTGTCCTCACTCACATGCTTCCCTGGAAACTTCCCAAAAGGTCACTCATCCCACTACTACTCCAGGTCAAGCACGCTTAACTATGGAGTTCTTATGTTCAGAGATCCCGAAAACATAATGCATTTGTTGGTATAGGTAGTCCAAATCAATTCTTTTAAGCCTTCCTTCAACTGTATAGTTCTATACCTGCAAAGCCTCGGGATCCCTCTCATTCTGATGCGTATTCAATTCATTCACGCACCCCTTCCCTATAAGCGGTCAGGAGCCGCTCTTTGTCGTGCCAAATTTTGGGCACCGACTATTACTCCCCGCCCTCGTCTTCCATGGATGTCACATGCCCACCAGTTTCCGCTTGGTTCGTCCTCGAACCACACCGTACTGGGAGAGGTCTGCTCTGATACCATTTGTAACATCCTAGATTGCTGTTAGAAGTGTTGACTATCCCCACAAACCAACCTGAGTCTTTTTAGCGCGTTTTATCCTCACTCACACGCTTCCCAGGAAAATTTCCCAAAAGGTCACCCATTCCCACTACTACTCCAAGTCAAGCATGCTTAACTATAGAGTTCTTATGTTCAGGTCTCCCGAAAAGATAATGCATTTGTTGGTATAGGTAGTCCAAATCAATTATTTTAAGCATTCCTTCAACTGTATAGTCTCATACCTGCAAAGCCTCAGGATCCCTCTTATTCCGGGGCGTATTCAGTTCATTCACGCGTCCCTTCCATATAAGCTGTTAGGAGCCGCTATTTTTCGTGTCAACTTTTGGGCACCGACGATCACTCCCCGCCCTCGTCATCCATGGATGTCACATGACACCACTTGCTAAGCTAGCCAAGGATAGCTAAGCTACTACCAAAATTCTTCATTCTTCAATTTCACTTGTTTTGGTCTCTGTTGATCTTTAAAGGCGTTTTTTCACCTATATAAACAAAATTTAAGGATTACAACATAAATTCAATAAAAACATAATATATTTACTATAATATATATTAATTAGTATTATTAATATTTGGGTGAGAAATTAATCTAATATCGTATCTTAAGTTTAATAAATGCTTACAAATGATCAATAATTTTAAGTAAATTAATCACTTATCAAACTCCTTCCAACTTAAAGCTTTGTTTGTCCTCAAACAAAAGTCCTAAATTTCAAACAAAATTTTCAACCAAGAAAACTTAGAAACAAGATTCTCTAAAATGAGCATGGTACGTGGCTTAACAATCAAGCTTTTCAACTTTCAATTTGCATGAGCCAGTAGCATCAGTGGCGGACCTAGCATGCAACCAGGTGGTTCAGTTGAACCCCTTGGGATTTTTTTACACTAAACACCCTATATAAATAGCCTAAATTTCCTGAAATTTTAATTTTGACACCCTTGAAAATTTTAAATTGTACTAGTAGACCAAGTTTTGCACTCATTTGACACCGGCCTTAAAAAATTTGACACCCCTGACCCCGGGGTCCTGGGTCCGCCACTGTGTAGCATTCAAACCATCAATTCAAAGAAATGGATAATGATCATGGTGCTCACAAGTGAAAACATAATCATGATACATTTGCAATATCACTTTCAAAAGTTATAGACATACAATTTATTGTCAATCAATCAGGAAATGTCATTCTCACGTTAAAGTGTATCTCTCAAAGGTGAGTGTTTTATCTCAATTCAATCATTGAATTCACAAAAAGTAAACTTTGTTACCTATCTCCTCAACTGTAAAAAATCATATGTTCAAACATGGATCACTAAGGTCTTTTGAGGCTTGTAATGGGGCTTGACTACAAACAGATTTGGTTTTTCTGAATATTCAAAAGAACCTAAAAGGTCTAAAAGAGCGACCACTAGTAGTTTATTCGATTAATTCAGACTCTCTTTTCCTTCTTTCCTTTCAACCAAACAACTTTTGTTTTTGATTTACCAAAAATCTATCTTCTTTTTGTTCTTTTATTTTGTTATTGTTGCTAATAATCTTAGAAGAGAAGATTATGGTTCTTCAATCCATTTCTTTTTCGCCACATTTCTTATTCTTTATTCCACTCTACCATTCAAAAGAACTTTCACCCAACTTGAATATAACCAACTCATGAGTGCTCTCTTATCCTAATAGGTATGGGAGAGATTCTTTGTTTTTCTTTTTCGGTTCTGGCCGGTTTTGATGGACTCATTATCTCGGACACCCAATCAGCTCTAATAAGGGGAAAATGTTGATTGATGGTGTAGTTGTTGTGAATGAAATAGTAGACCTTGCAAGGAAGTCTAGATCTGAGTGCTTGATATTTAAGGTTGATTTTAAGAAAGCTTATGATTATGTTAATTGGTGGTTTTTTGGACTATATGCTTTGGAGGTTTGGGTTTGATGTTTGGTGGAGGAGGTAGATGTGTGCTTGTGTATGTTCGGGTATCCTTTCGGTCTTGGTTAATGGAAGTCCCACAGAGGTGATTCAGATTAGGAGAGGACTGAAACGGGGGTATTCCTTGGCCCCTTTCCTTTTTCTCCTAGTAGTAGAGGGGTTGAGTGGGCTTCTCCGACAAGCGAGTGAGGTGGGGCTGTTTAGGGGATTTTCGATGAGGGATTCGGGTTTGGTCCTCTCACATTTGCAGTATGCTGATGACACTCTCTTTATTGGTATGCCAACAGTGCAGAATCTGTGGACTATGAAAGCTGTGCTACGATGCTTTGAGCTTGCTTCAGGATTGAAGGTTAACGTCTCTAAGAGCAGCATTATAGGGGTGAATGTGAGTCCTCTTTTTCTTTCTATGGCTGAAGGATTCCTACATTGTAAGCATGGGGTGGTGCCGTTTAAGTACTTGGGACTTCTAGTCGGGGTAAATCCAAGAAGGCTAGATACTTGGGAACCGTTGTTGGGTGTTATTCGCAGCAAGATTCTATCTTGGAGGAATAGGTTCATTACTTTTTGGGGCCGGATTGTCTTATTAAATTCGGTCCTTAATAGTTTTCCTATATTTTTCCTCTCCTACTTTAAGATGCGAAGTGGTGTGTGGAAGAAATTGGTCCAGTTACAGAGGGAATTCCTATGGGGTGGTTGCTTGGAGAGGAAAAAAATTCTTTTCTATGGCAGGAGGTTATTAGGTGGGACTTCATCTTTATGGCAGGAGGTGCTGGTTACAAAGTATGGACAGGACATCAGGTGCACGACATTGTTGGCTTCGTTAACTCTACCACGATTAGCGTCAGCGTGGTGGGAAGATATCGTTTTGACCGGTTCGGCGTCGAGTATTGATGGTGACTAGTTTGGGGATTCGAATGCTAGGAAGGTGGGCAATGGGGAGTCCACTCTATTTTGGCATGACATATGGTTGGGCTCATTTCCCCTCAAGAGGTCTTTCCCAAGATTATTCCTAGTCTCGAATAGAGAGGAGGGACGAGTTGGTGACTTTGGTAGTTGATTTGAAGGGAGATGGATTTGGAGTATTCTGTGGTGTCGTCGGCTTTTTGTCAGAGAAGAGACTCTTGAGAGGGAATTTTGGCAGAATCTTCTCTCGGTTTCCCTTAAGCCGAAAGAGGATCAGTGGGAGTGGTTGGGTAATGTGTCTCAGGTGTTCTTGGTTCGATCAGCATATGCAAGGATTATGGAGGTGTCCTCTACAGTGGTGGGCTTCTCTGATGACCAAGTGACGATCTTGGGAAGGCTGTGGCAAAGTCTTGCCCCTTTAAAGGCTATATCCTTCTCTTGGCAGCTTCTTCTGGATAGAGTCCCTACTCGTTCCAACCTGTTTCGTCTAAGGGTCATTCTTGATCTGTCTCTTACCTCTTGTGTCCTCTGTGGGGTTCTAGAGGAATCGGCCTTGCATTTGTTCCTGTGGTGTCATTTTGCCCAGAAGGCTTGGTAAGCAATTTTTCGATGGTCGGGGTGGCAACTCCATATTCCACCTGACCTTTTCCACCTTTTCTCTTATTTCTGCGCTTTTGCCATGGCTGCAAGGCAGATGCGGGATCTGGGTCTGATTTGGCACTCTGTTATTTGGCTTATCTGGGATATGCGAAATGGTTGTATCTTTCTAGCAAAAATTTGAGACTGTGAGTCAGTAGTCCTTAGGGTTAAATCCCTCTCTTGGAAGTGGTTTCTAGGTAGGTCTAAGGGTCCACAATGTCTTTAGTATGAGTGGCATGTCGCCCCAATTCTATGTATTGGCCGAAAATTGCTTTTCCATGTTATGACTCTTGTATCAAATCAATAAATCCCTCTCTTGTATCAAATCAATAATTTATTGACCTAACATTTTCAAATGAAGCTTTCTGCTTCGATCATCTCAATCAATTGTTTGATAAGTATTCATTTGGCTTCCTACATTATAGAGAAGCCAATATGTGTGCATACGCTCTTGCAAGTTTAGCTTGTAGTCAAACGAGTACTTGAATTTCCTAGAGCATTGTCTTTCTAGTATTGAGCAACTGTTGTTGGTCGATAGATTGGGGATAGTTTCCCCTAGTTGTATTTCTCCTTAGTTCTTTCCTTTCTTGGGGCCTAGGCCCTCGTTTAATACCAAAAAAATAAAATTTGTGACTGATGCTTATTGTATTTGGATACCACAAATTAAACCAAATTGGTTAGAAAGATCTACCAAAAGTTGTTGTTGAATAAATTTTTAGTATCGATATTAAAGCATGGATTTTTATATTATATATATATATATATATATATATATATATATAATACTAAAAATGTCACACTTAATAAGTATTGTCCCGAATTAAGTGTCACTTGTTATTTTTAATGGGTATTTTACTAATTTTACCCTTTAATTAATAATATATGCATTACTCCCAAGTTTTTTTTGGCGAAGAAAATGAAATAAGTCTTGTTAAAACCTTATGCAAGAGCATTAAGAAGGAAAAGGAGTATTTCCCTTTATTCCATTAAAATTTAGAAAAAAATAGGACAGAAGAGAGCCCAATGAGAGACTAGACCAAAACTATTGATAAGAAAATAAAATGAAATCAAAGCAATAAAAGGGAGCCCTGAATTGGCGAAAGGCCTCTAAAACAATCCATCAAAGAGACAAACGAAAATGCAACAAATTTTTTGGACAGAATGCATTAACCAAATCAGAAAGAAATAGAAACAGAGAATTTGCCCTGGAACGAGTATTTACAGCCTACAATTTTCTAGATCAATTTCCTTTTTTGCCGAAATTTCTTCTTTTGGATCTTCGACACAACCAACTCAAAATTATCTTTGTGCTAAATTGTACCTTGGATATCAGTAGCCATAGGATCAACATCATCTAACACATCTCCCCAAAATTTTCTGATATTCTCATATCAGATGCTACCACTGGGTTAGATGTAGCATCAGATCTTGAGGCATTTAGCAAATCTAGCCCAATAATGGGAGATTGAGTGGAGAATGAATCGATAGAATCACTCCAAACACGACTAGCAATATGCATATTATTGACTTCGTTTGTATTGGAGTGAACAACAGGAGTTTCAATATTACAACCACTAATAGTATCTGAGGTTGGAAAAATCTGAACAGAGTTGTCTCGAGTCGCTGATGCCTTTGTGCCAATGACAGTATCATTAGCCAACTTCTGAATGGAGTTCGAAGATGTCTTCGGTGTTTTCATAATCGCGGACAACACTTCCTTACTCTCATCCAAAAAGAAAGAGCCTTGGACAAATTGGACAGAACCTGGTTCTTCATTAAATTGCATGACAAATTTTCTAATCTCATTGGATGGAGATTTACTTTCAAACCTAAATGTAGTTGCACATTTATTGGTGAATCTGGTTGGGCGCTAGGCTGCTCAATAAGTCCTAGTGAAGGACTAGGATCCAAAACACCCTGAGGAACATTGTTAACACCTTTAAAAGCTTTTTAAAAGCTTTCTTATTCACGTAGGTTTGAACACTTATATCCTGAGCTTTCTACTTAGAAATCACATTATTTGTAACCATTAACTTAGGAACATATTTAGAAATCTGTTTTGGCTGAACAACATATTCTGGGATCTTTTGCAAAATATTATTTTCCATACCAGAGTGCATTCTTTGATTACAATTGCTACTAGTATGACCAATAGTCATGCAATTCATACAAAAGGAGGGCAAATTTTCATACTCAATGCCCACAAAGAAAGCATAATTTGGCCTCTCAACTAGAATTTGATTCCTAAGCTTTGGCTCCAAATCTTTATCAACCAGGATGCGAGCAAAATGACCAAATGATCTGTCAAAAGAGTTTTTACTTGTTGTATCATCTAGACTAATTGGTGTACCCACACTGCCAGCAATAGAAAAAGGAATTCCGAGACGCCAATATTCTTGGGCAAGACTTGTAAGTCTAATCCAACACTTCTTAGAATGTGGGTTGAGCCTAACTCAACCTTACAAAAGCGGCTTGTAAGGTGAGGGATACCCTTTTACTATATACTCCTTTGAGACCATATATCTAGTCAATGTGAGACTTGGGTTTCTCCCAATAACACTCTGCATTTGAACATTTTACAGTTAATAGATTAAAGTCAGGTTGTCGGGCAAACAACCGAAGCAAACCTGGCTTGCAAATCCAGGAAGGTTGCGATTGTATTCTTTGTATGTCATTTATAGAGGAAAAAGAAAATTCTAAATATCATTTCCCAAAAGAGATTAGAACCCACTTACCAAGATGGTTGCCAAAGATCCTGAAGTCTGAATTTCAAGGCCTCAATCTTGATAGGAGTATCCCCTTTTGAAAGTAAAAGTCTACCATGGAGGTGTGTCTTACATCTCTCCAATCCTGCTACGCACTCTTCCCTTGGAATGGAAATAGAAAGTTCATCCCCTTCTATACACAAGCGTGGTAGTTGGCTCATAGGAATATCACATATTTTATCTTTTGATCTGGTAAGAGTTTGAGCAAAAGATTTATGAGATTTATTATTCACATGCACCTCATTAATCAAGAAAGAGTCCTGAATTTTTGTAGGAAGGACCTTCATCGACAAATCACGCATTCGGTGACTATCAAGCGTTCATCATCGTGTGTGCCTTGAAAGTTGTTTGACGTCAAGGGACAGCTAGGTCCCACCTTTGGCTGCATTGCAGAGCGTACCACCTCTGGCTGTTGCGTGGGAACCACAGACTTCGTTTATTGGTCAGTGTTGCTCACGGAGGCGCGTGAAAGGGGGAAGGAAAAACAAGTGTTGGCATGTCTGTGAGATTCCCCCGCCAAACTAGATGCAGGTCTGGTACGAGATGATTGAAATCTGCCATTGACCGGCCAAAAGTTGGAAACCCTAGGAGAGCATCTTGAAAAATGGAAACTTGGAGGCAAATACTAGTGTGCATCACTCCCAAGTTATTATCATCCATTTTGTATTTATGATAGTGGTGAATACTCCAATTTTCAATAAAGTTATTTTCGTAAAATCATTCTTTTCTTTCTTTCACTAGCAAGATACTTGTGCATTCGTTCAACATGTTGCCATGATGGCAAGAACCAATAGGATCTGTTGGTTTTGAGTTTCAAAAAATATTTTAGAAAATCAATTACCGAAAAAATTACTGGGTTGAGTCGCGGACTAGGTCGCTATTTTTAAGACGTTTCGTGGCACTGCTCAAAATTGTGCAGGCAAGCTATCAACCACGACGTCCCTAGGATAAAACAGCCCAGTCAAAACTGTTACGAAATATTATTGCACGGTGAAATTTCGCTCAAGAAATACACCTTCAATATGGTTAAAAGACCACTCTAAATATGATTCGTAGACCACTCTTGAATATGGCTCGTAAGCCACTCTAAGGAGTAGAAGAGAAGAGAATTCTCGAGGGAGAGGAGAGAAAACTGGAGGAGGGATTTATCGTCCAGTGGTGTGTGGAATGAAGTGAGAGAGGGTCCTATTTATAGGAGAGAATTGGACTTGCTGCGCAAGTCAGTTGTTGGAGAAAAATCCTCAACAGATAAGAACGAAGAACTTGCGCTGCAAGTCAACAGCGGATAAGAATGACCACAATGGCTCTATCAGAATAAAATAAAATAAAATAAATTAATTATTTTCGCAAAAAGGAAATTACACCTCACAGTCCAAGTCCAGGCCCAAGCTGATCAGACGGACGGCGACGCTCACGCGTGTGTGATGGTCAATTTATGTGCATTCTCTCTATTTCACAAAATTGAGTACGCATTATGCTCCAACCCAAGGTGTAAAGTCCACACTTATAAACACTCTTAAAGTGTTTATTTTATCCAATGCGAGACTTTTTCAATTCTTAGCTACCAAAGTTCCATCAGGATCTGTTGGATGTGTTGCGATCAAGGGTGTAGATAGAAACAGGTAACGCAGTGGTAAAATGGTAACCGTACAAGAGTCTTTGTAGTGGGTTGGAACATTGACTACCATCACTATCTTTACTTAAATCTACACAAGGAAGGGGATGGGGGGTTGTGATTGTATGAGCAAATGACATAAGCAAATGCAGCAGAGTAAGTCTTCTCTGTTGATGTTACACCAACGATATAGTTATCATCAGGCTTCATCAATTTCAGCTCATTCAGTATCAATTTTGGCCGAGTATGGTTCCTAGTCATTCTAGCCACTAGATCCTTCTCTTCTGAAGATAACCTACCAATGTACGGACGTCCTTCATGATAAGTAGCCATACCATGGTTATGAGTTCCATTCATAACCCTCAAAATCCATCCTCCAAGATTATAAACCTAACTTAACATTGTGTACCAAAATTATAAACCTAACTTAACATTGACTACCATCACTATCTTTACTTAAATCTACACAAGGAAGGGGATGGGGGGTTGTGATTGTATGAGCAAATGACATAAGCAAATGCAGCAGAGTAAGTCTTCTCTGTTGATGTTACACCAACGATATAGTTATCATCAGGCTTCATCAATTTCAGCTCATTCAGTATCAATTTTGGCCGAGTATGGTTCATAGTCATTCTAGCCACTAGATCCTTCTCTTCTGAAGATAACCTACCAATGTACGGACGTCCTTCATGATAAGTAGCCATACCATGGTTATGAGTTCCATTCATAACCCTCAAAATCCATCCTCCAAGATTATAAACCTAACTTAACATTGTGTACCAAAATTATAAACCTAACTTAACATTGACTACCATCACTATCTTTACTTAAATCTACACAAGGAAGGGGATGGGGGGTTGTGATTGTATGAGCAAATGACATAAGCAAATGCAGCAGAGTAAGTCTTCTCTGTTGATGTTACACCAACGATATAGTTATCATCAGGCTTCATCAATTTCAGCTCATTCAGTATCAATTTTGGCCGAGTATGGTTCCTAGTCATTCTAGCCACTAGATCCTTCTCTTCTGAAGATAACCTACCAATGTACGGACGTCCTTCATGATAAGTAGCCATACCATGGTTATGAGTTCCATTCATAACCCTCAAAATCCATCCTCCAAGCTTCTTAATAAATTTCCCTTTCAGTCTGAACTGACAACAACATTTTCTAGTGTTCGTGCCTTCCTCAACATTTGTCTTGTAAGATCCAGCTTTATCACAAATCAACATGCAATATTGTTTACCTGATCGTCGTCCGGTGTCAGATCTTCCTATAACAATCACCATCCCAAGAGATTTTCCAACCGCACGCACCCACGTCAGCAGCTCCTCACGACTAGGGAATAACTGAAATTCAATTACTAAGTGTCAGTTAAATAAATTGAATAGTTCGCTAAAATTAAAACAACTAATTCATTATTACCGTATCCGTTTTGAACGCCATTAAACACTTGTTCGAACACGATCATTCGAACATGTTCGAACGACCCTGTTCGAACGGAGTGCGAATACAGAAAAAAAAATGGCGTGAAAAACTGAAAACGGAACCAAAATGAAATGGGAGAGAGTACTGGTGAGGGCAGCGTGAAGAGAAGAAAGAAGATAAGCGAAGCAGTCTCCGCCTTGATAATTCTGATAACGGAACAGAAAGGATCTTTGGAGAGCAGAATCAATTTCTGGTAATCAAAGGTTTTGTGTTTGTGAATCGTGATTATGGTTGATGAAACTAATGAGAGATGAGATAAAACTGGTGGGTATTGTTTTGTTGAATCGGTGGAAAGAGAGCATATTGGTGTGGAATGGACAGGATTAGAGAAGCGAGAAGAACTACTATGGCTACATTGATTTTTTTCATCACCAGTCTCACTGCCAAACAACGATGACCTCAACTCCTTTATTCACCACACCACCACCGTCTCCAACGGCGGGAACACCAACCACCACTCATTCAGCTCAAGTAGACAGCCTCACCCTCTTAATAGACAAGTCCAAATCCAAAACCCACCTTCTCCAAATCCACGCCGCTCTCATTCGGCGCGGCTTCGACGACCACCCCATCCTAAACTTCAAGCTTCAACGGCGCTACTCCTCCATCGGCCACCTCCACTACTCCGTAACCCTCTTCAACCGCACCCACAACCCAAACGTGTTCCAATGGACCGCTATAATCCACGCCCACACCCAATCCGGTCTCAACAACCAAGCTCTTTCTTACTACACCCAAATGCTGACCCACCATGTACAACCCAACGCCTTCACCTTCTCTTCCCTTCTCAATGGTTCCACCCTTCAATCATCAAAAGCAATTCACTGCCACGTCATCAAATTCGGTTTAAGTTCTGACACTTACGTTGCCACGGGTCTTGTTGACGGTTATGCGCGAGGTGGCGATGTTGTGTCTGCGGAGAAAATGTTTGATAATATGCCTGAGAAGAGTTTGGTTTCTTTGACGACAATGCTCACATGCTATGCGAAACATGGGAGTCTCAGTGAGGCTCGGTTGTTGTTTGAGGCAATGGGAAAGAATAAGGATGTTGTTTGTTGGAATGTGATGATGGATGGGTATGCTCAACATGGGTTACCGAATGAGTGTTTGTTACTGTTTAGGAAAATGCTTGTTGAAAGGGTTAGGCCTAGTGTAATTACTTTGTTGGCTGTTTTATCTTCTTGTGGTCAGCTTGGTGCTTTGGAGTCCGGTAAGTGGGTTCACTCTTATATTGAGAATGGGAAAAATGGTGTTGTGGTTGAAGTTCGATTGGGTACTGCTTTGGTTGATATGTACTGTAAATGTGGGGGTTTGGAAGATGCGCGCGAGGTTTTTGATAAGATTGAGGGTAGAGATGTGGTGGCTTGGAATTCGATGATTATGGGGTATGCTATTCATGGGTTTAGTGAGGAAGCTTTCAAGTTGTTTTATGAGATGTGTGGTGTGGGAGTTAAACCCAGTTATGTTACATTTATTGCTCTTTTGACTGCTTGTGGGCACTCTGGTTTGGTTAGCAAAGGATGGGAGATTTTCGATATGATGAAGAATCGGTATGAGATGGAACCAAGGATTGAGCATTTTGGATGCATGGTTAACCTTTTAGGAAGAGCTGGGCATTTGCAAGAAGCTTATGATCTTGTGAGGACCATGAAGATTGATCCTGATTCGGTTATGTGGGGAACTTTACTTTGGGCTTGTAGACTCCATAACAAAATTTCTCTGGGGGAGGAGATTGCTGAATTTCTTCTAAGCAGTAATCTAGCTAGTTCTGGGACTTACGTTCTTGCTTCTAACATATATGCTGCTGCTGGCAACTGGGTTGGTGCGGCTAAGGTCAGATCGTTGATGAAAGATAGTGGAGTTGAAAAGGAACCTGGTTGTAGTATAATTGAAGTTAACAACAGAGTGCATGAGTTTCTTGCTGGCGATTTAAGACATCCTAAGAGCAAAGATATATATTTGATGTTGGAGGAAATGAACTGTTGGCTCAAGGACAGAGGTTATACCCCAAAGACAGATGTTGTTTTACATGACATAGGGGAGGAACAAAAGGAGCTATCCTTGGAAGTTCATAGTGAGAAGCTTGCTTTGGCATTTGGGCTTATTAGCACTCGTCCAGGAACCAAAATCAAGATTGTAAAGAACCTGCGCGTGTGTTTGGATTGTCATGCTGTGATGAAGATGATATCTAGAATCTCTGAGCGTAAAATTGTGATGAGGGACCGAAACCGGTTCCACCATTTTGAGAATGGTTCATGTTCATGTCGAGATTACTGGTGAACTTAAATTTTTGTCCATAAAATTCCATTTCTACTGGGAGAAGCGTCAATGTTGTGGATGTTGATAACAATTTCATTGCAACCGCGATTAACTGATTAAGAGCTGCAGTTAACCGAAATTCTATGGTATGTTTTAAATTGTCGTTTAAATATACAATTGTTACTCATAAATTCTACGAATATAACTTGTGAAAAAAACGAGCATAATTAGAGACAATGTGTTATGTTAGTGAATGCCTCTCCTTTTATTCATCTGAACCAAGATATATTGCTAACAAACAAGTATCAGATATTAAATTATTATCTAGCAACAACCCAGACTGTATGGTATTGACCACGTTACAAAATCAATCTAGCTTATTTTGTATTAGACTCCTGTAAAGTGAATAGAGTAAGATGAGTCGTCTCCCTTAATATTTAGCTCATTTTTCCAAAGCAAATTTACCTTATTTTTCCAAAGCGGCAGAAAATGTAGGCAGATTTAAGATGTAAGATAAAATGGCACCTAAATAATAGAGAAGTAAAGCGATAATTATACAGGATATTGTCCGAGTAAATCTATACAATTTTGCTCATTATGACTGCACTCCTACAGATTTCTTTTCGCTAATGATAACAAATCACTACAGGATCCAAGAACAATGAGTAATGCCTACAACTTTGGTTAAAATGGGAAACCTACCCACCAAAATACACTTCTACCGATCTAA
Organism: Astragalus membranaceus; assembly: GCA_039519185.1. Taxonomy (NCBI): domain Eukaryota; kingdom Viridiplantae; phylum Streptophyta; class Magnoliopsida; order Fabales; family Fabaceae; genus Astragalus; species Astragalus membranaceus. Next base: position 153,193,140 of record CM076846.1, on the reverse strand, counting down.
CCTAAAGGAAGGAAAAGAAAGAAAAGAATTCAATGTACCAGCCAGGGAAATTCGGTGTTTCTAATGCTCACATTCTGAAATCCAAAACGCAAACTGTATTGTTGGCAAAACAAGCAGCGATCTTGTCACCCCCCTTATTCCAACAAACCTCAAAAATACCTCCACTACCTGCGTATGTTTTGACAATCTTGCCTTCCTTCAATGACCATATATGCATGGATTTGTCAAGAGACCCACTGGCTAGATACTCACCATTGGGACTGAATGCAACAGAATATACAGGTTGGCTGTAAGAAAAAACAAAACGTGTCAGAAACAAAAGGACAGAACCTAGCGAGCCTTATTTCACTATGCGTGATATATTTTTTCCACAAGTGAATTCAATGAATATTAGATCTACAACATTAATTAAACCACCAAGTGAATTGAAGATTAAGGACTTCATATTTATCAGCCTCATCTAAGTATCTACAACTTCGAAGCAGAAAACAGAAAGAGACTAGGGGTGGGGGGATTTTGTAATTTGTACTATCCTCGTACAAATAAACCAAAGCTATTAAAAAGTACCGGTGTCCATTCAGGCTGTGGATGAGTTTCCCGAGTTCCACATCCCATAGCTTTACAGTTGAGTCAAATGAAGCACTGCACAAAAAGATGATTACGTAGTTTTTAAAATGAAACGGATTTTTCCAATACAACCGAAACAAAAAAGGGGCAAAAAATTCTGGAACCTATCATAATAATAAAACTGCCGAACATAGAAATATTTTGCAAAAAGTTGAAAACTGGTAGAGACCCAAAATATGAAACAGTTTAGATATGAATTATTTACTGAAAAATATGACAATCATAATAGAAGATGGCTGCCCTGTAATCCCTAAGCCTCCTCGGATTTTAGACTCCCTGCACCAGCTGAAAACCTGTAAAACTTCCTGTTTACATGTGTATTGCATAACAACTACAATTTCTCTTCCTCGCACTACCCTCCCCTTATAACTTCCTGTTTACATGTGTATTCCTTCCCCTCAGCATTAACTAAACAAGTCAGCCAATTCCCGATTTCTTTTCCTTTCTTGTCCCAACCTCTGGTACCGACACTAGCCAATTCCCAATTTCTTTTCCCTTCCTGTCCCACCCTCCCCAACAATTAGAGAGCAAAGGTCCTCAAATTATGCATTGACTGCACCAGATGAAAAGCCCCACACTTCACACCCCTTACATATGTATTCCTCCCCTTAGCAATAACTAGCTTGACAACTCAGTTCACCCATTTTTCTTTATCTTTTTCGCCCCACCTTTCACCAAATGTAATCTCCATGCCTTTACCCTGCCCACGTGTTACCTTTCTTTGGTATGTCTCCCCATGGATCGCATTAAAAACAAAACAACAATTATTTACAGTAACTCAACCACAATAGAATGCGGTACATAGATATCATTTAACTAAAAAGAGTTGACATCATGGAAGGAAAATCACTCAAAGAGACATAGCAGAAAACTTTGAGAGAAAACTTTGAGCAGACAAATCAGCTGTGAAAATAATATTACTGTGTATAGGAAAATAGAGAAAACAATATTTCTAAATTTCAAGAAAAGCATAAATCAATGCGTAGAAAAATATTCTGGTGTTAGTTTGTGTGTTGTATAAATAAATACAAGAATGGAAATCAAGACGAAAGAATAAAATTTGACCAAGCAACTAAGTTACCTAGCTAACACCAATTTTTTGTTAGGATTACTTGTACCAGGACCAGTGGGGCTCCATCGGATAGTATATATCTCCTACAAAGCAAATTAATTAGTTTTTCCAACAACTCTCAGATTGAATAAGAAATTAAAATGGAAACACAAACATAAATGCTGACATGAAAAATATCCAAGACTCAGGATACCTTGGAATGCTCCCTTAAATCATGAAGATACTTGTCCTGCTTCACACTCCATATCTACAAGATAATGTATCCAATCAAAACAAGAAAAATCAAACACACTATAAACAGTAACGTGACATTTATTTCATATTTATTTGATAATTTTATTTTGTAAAATAGTGTGAAAGCCACCCAAAAAATATAAATTTAACTATGAATGATATAAGAAGTGATAGAAAAAAGATTCAACATGTCCTGATTATCTACATAATAGGCGCAATTAATTAGGGGTGTAGTGACACAAATCAAGGATTTGATTTGTTCTTTCGCATGATTGTATTATGTGATTATAATATGTGATCATAGGACACTCAACAATTCCAATACAATATTATACACGGTACCACAGCTTGTTCTTATTCTGTGACGAGAAAGGTTTGTGCTGCCGCTGCCAGAAGCCAGCTGTCGTCAGCGGCTGCCACTAGATAAGTTTGATGGTAAGTTCCAATACTATTCCAGCATGCTTCTGCCTCCATTCCAGCGCTTTTGTTTTCGGCTTCTTGCCTCTATTCTAGCTCCAAAACTGCTACTGAACCACCAGCAGCCGGCACAAACTCTGGCAACCCATTCAAATTTTTGTAGATCTCTTCCTCACTAGTACTCATCTGCTGCTGCACAACTGTTGAATGCCTCGTCACTGCAAGTCTGACCCAATGGTCTGCCGCCATAGTTGGCACCACTAGCCACCATCTACCACCGTGCCAGAAGAATATCCAGCAAGTTTTCCGATGAAGAAACCAACCATCTACAGCATCTTGTTTAGATCTACTTACTGTCACTCGTCCAGAGAAGCCTCTTGTTTAATTCTGTTGGGTGCTATTTCATACTATTGGGTGCTGTTACGACATAAGTAGTCATTGTGCGATCAATATTCAAAGTTCCAGTCGTTGTTTCTGTCCGACTGTGCACACTCGCTGTGCTTCATCCAGTGCTTCACTTTCCCGGCAGTGCATTTCTCTCCTCAACCAGATGCAATTTAACCAACTTTGCCTTCATAAATGGGACCTATTTCTGACAGCTATTATGCACAGACACGATACGTATCTGCTACAGTGATAAACTGTTCTTTGAAAATTATAGGATACGATATGTTTACAAAATGATAAAATATAAAATAAACAAATAAGTAATTTTATTTGTTAAAGAAAATAAATTATTTCATTTAGAAAACCAACCAAATAAATTAGAAATTAAAATTATTTAATTAATATTCAGAAAAGAAAGGAAAAGACATGATGGTAATTAAAAAACAAACTGTGACACAATGACATGATGGTAATTAAAAAACATGCCACCAGACTATCTAATCTTAACCCATGTGGGACTTCGGGGTTCCCACTCCGGCCACTCTTTTATGCTCTGCGCATTTTGCAATAAAACAGGCAAAACAGTGATCTCAGAACAAAGGCTCGCACTTCAAAAACAGAGCCTGTCGAAGAAAGAGAAAGAGAAAGAGGAAGAGTCACAGTCCAACAGATAAAGGGGTCACCAACGCCGTATCCAAAGCAAACTCACGGCTTACGTAACTATCACTTTTTTTGTAAAAAAAAAAATCAAATATATATCGGAAACGGACAAGGCATAGAAAATTCCATATCAGTGCATCACAGCCCAATAGCTTCCATAGCCAATTACAAAATCCTCCTTCTAGCCCAATCAACATGGCTACAGTTACCACCGGTCGTGCTTACTGCTACAGCCTTGATTCTGTTTTCTCAACAGTACCTCCGCCCATTGTAACAAACTAAAAAACTTGAAGCTTAGTAAGCTTGAGCTTGAGAGGAAGTTTTAGAAAACACATTTAACATGTGCTTATTGTCTAAATAATAGGTGCTAGTAATTAGGGCTGTAGTTACACAAATAATGGATTTGATTTGATCCTTTGCAATTATTACATTATTATATAATGTGATTATACACAAGACTCATGTGTGATCACATGACACCCATTCCAATACAACATTTTACAAGTAGAAGAACAATCACTAAGCAGCTAAATATTACCTTTGCTGTGATATCATCAGAACAGGACGCCAGCAATGAACCTGTGGGATCCCATTTCACACAGTTAACTTCTCCCTGAAAATGCAATAACGGCATTAGCAGATGGATGACTTGCCAATCACTATTTTGCACTTTAATGAAATACCTCAAACTCTGGTATAAAATGCAAATATGCAGAGCCTATAGTTAAAAGACTTTATTTGATCAAAGAAAATTACATTGCTACCCAATCAAATCATATAGTACTGGTAATTTTAAAAGAAATCCAACTAAAAAGTAGGGCACCTATGGAAGTCAAGTCAGGTTTCAGTTTTCAAAAGTAGCAGCCCAGGGTGACCCACCACCACTATAAATAGAAAACCTTGCAAGCTATTATTAACCTTTCAGGAAAAAAGTATGGGATTAACCTTTCTTTTTCACAATAGGGTATAATTTCAGCATGTAGTGTAAACTCACGAAATAAGGTTTTAAGTATGAACCTGGTGTCCAGAAAATGTTTGTAAGGGGCGGGTTTCACCAATCTTGCAAACATATATCATATTGTCAGTAGAACTTGTAGCAAAAGATGTATTGCTGCGCCAATCAACATCAAGTGTTGGACCTAAACAAAGCCCCCAATCAAAAAATGTGTTCATATGCATGGTTAAGAAAATTCTCATCAAGAGTACTTATAGTATTCTCCCTCAACTAAACTATACATTCAAAATTTGCACCTATATGAAATTCAAATTGTTGTTTGCATTCCTCTGCCTGCACATCCCACACAATTGCAGTTTTATCACAACTTCCAGTGAGAAGATAATCGCCTTTCTTATTCCACTTCAGAGAGAATATTGGTCCCTTGTGTTTGCTTAATGTACTCTTCAGTTCACCTGGTCAAAGATAACCACCACATGATCAAATTCAAACTTAAAAGATTGAGGTCCTAAAAGTAAAACCCAAATATAGCCAGAGCCTGCTTAAAAACAGTGGTAGAAACAATGAATTTATGAATAGGATGACTGCAACAACAAATACAAGATACTTAAAGCAAGTTTGGTTTGAGAAAACTTTTTTTTTGTTTTCATTTCCTGTTTTCACTAATAATTTCAAAAACATCACTTCACTTTTATTTTGTTCTGTTCACAAAGATTTTTACAAAAGCGGTGAAAACAAAGTTGTTTCTGCACTTTTTTGTACAAATCTTTTAAAACAAAAGCAAAGAGAAAACAAAGTGTCACTTTTGTAATAATAAAGAATAGGAAATATGAAGGAAAAACATTAAGAAAATCAGATAGGCCCTAATATCTATCCCAAGACAGTGAAAGGCATACGAAAGTGCATGTGCAGGCAACCATAAACTACAAACTTGAGGAAAACAGTATATACTTTTTACCAAAATCAATTAGTTTGATGTTCATTAAATCAACTTTTTCAATAAAAATAACACAAGATTTATGTTGCTCCCAACCTTTTTGGTTACTGAAAATCACAATCTTTTCAGCAAGTGATTAACTGTTCATTAGATTAACAGACCACAGATGCAATTGTGATTTTTTTTAAACTAAAATCGTTGTGGGGGTATCACTGTGTTAAGTGCTAGGATGCTAAGCGATGATTATTTCAGCAGTGCTCGTATCCCTTGGTTAGGCAACACACCACAAGCATTTCAGGCTACCTAATGATCATTCCAGCCATGTTATTGAGTTCTTTCCAGCAATGCTTATCTCTTCAAAGTCTGCAGCATTCTTTAGTTTTCTTTCAAACCATGTTTAGTGGTGGAGCCCATATTATATGTTCCTTCTTGAAGAGGTCATTTGTAACATAGCAAATAATACTTTGAAATTAAATCCACCTCCTCAGGTAATTTGACCATCCCGAGGCTTCCAATATATCTAAAAATTCTCAGCCAACAATATATCTAAAAATTCTCAGCCAATCCACTAAATTATAGCAAACAAAAATATCCCACTAAAAATTAAGAACAAGGCACCTTTGAGTTTATTTCATGTATCACATATAAGTCCTCAAAACCTATCACAGAATATGAGGATAGAAAAGAATGCCCTACCATTAATGTTCCAAAGTCTTGCTTGCCCATCATATGAACCAGTTGCAAGAAGTGTCCCCTCCCCCTGTATACAGTCACCAAGATAGTTATGAAACATTATCAGAAAATATTGAATATAACATCCTCAAATTTCTAATCTTTGTAGTCACAAGAATAATACCCAAGCGTAGCAAAATCAGGGGGCGGGGAGGGGGGGGGGAGTGGGTGGGGGCCGGGGGTGAATTTTATCGAAAACACTTTTCACAAATAAGCTACAAGAGTCATTTCCAACATTCCCTTATGTTTCTGGACTTTTAATTTAACATATCTCCCTTCTGTTTTCGTAATCTACAGAAACATGCCATGGAACATACAAAATATCCCGATAAACCTTACACAACTATTCCTTGATTTTCACACTTCTGGACTTTTAATTTAACATATCTCCCTTCTATTTGCGTAATCTACAGAAACATGCCATGGAACATACAAAATATCCCGATAAACCTTGCACAACTATTCCTTGATTTTCACAAACTTCCACGTTCAAAGGAATTCCTTCTGAAAATTGAAGATGATAAAAGGAAGAGAACAAACCAAAAGAAGTAAATAGGTTTATACAGAACCTTCAGATCGAAATTGGCACTCTTTCAGTTAAACTCGACTAGCTTCCAACTAGAAGCATACAAACATAAAAATAAAAACAAGATATCATTTTTCTAGTAGTCCAAAGAGGAATGAAGAGAACTGCAACGTAAATGGAATATAAAGCACACTGTGCCTGCATAACAAAAGTGTGTCCTAAAATTCATGACATCAGAATTGTGTCTCAGTAAATTTCTGGGCATAGATAATTTTCAAACATAATGGAAGTAAAAAGAACTCGTAGTCATTTGGATGTGAATGCTTATGCAACCAGTGAGAAGAAGCGGTGCTTTTGCCCACTAGGTGGGGTCGATCACATGTGTCAAACAAAGCCATAATGTTCACCATAAATCGCATATAAAGATAGATCATTTAACTTTGAATCTCTTTTGATGGTTTGGCTTTGGCCAATAGTTTTCCTGGGTCTTCCCTTCCCTTACATTTAACATTAAATATAAAACTGACTATGACTTACGTTTTGAAAATCAAACGCAGGTCATATAAAGTCGATATAGAAGTATATTAAGTTGAATTGAGTTTCGTTTAATTCAAACAGAAATAGAAGCAATACTGTTTAATTTTAAATCAGACTTTCAAAAATATTTAAATCAGAATATGCAATTAAACTCACATTCCAATCAAGTGTAGTGACGTCTTTACTCTTTTCATTTGTTTTACCCCTAACATGCTTCAACACCAACACATCCAAAGGGCCGCTCTGTGAAACAGGCATACATCTCCCTTCCGGTATTCTCCAAATACGAGCTGTTGAATCCCCAGACCTAAACATTGAAATGAAGACGGTAATGAGTAAGATTATTATCAGAACCAATCTACTCCGATCCAATTTTCTAGATCACAATTGAAAGATATGATCATAAATGTATTACTTAAGTGCTCCAGACCACCAACAAAAAAATAAAAACAAGTTAACATCATATAAATTGTTACAAAGATGAGCTTTTATGTTGACCGACATAAACAAGCATCTGCAGTTTTTTATTTATACTCAAATTTGGGATCCGGCTCTTCTAAAGTGAGGCTTCACACATTAGGAAGTAAAGTGGCTGCATCTTTACCGTTAATAGGTTTCAATGGTTCGGTTAAAAACAATTTTATTTTAAAATTAACAATTTAAAAAAAATGGCCCACATTCAAGCCACAGGCGGTACATTCATGATTGGGCTCATGCATGTTAATCCATGCCATCCCCCATCAGCCATCGCCGACCCACCAAACACCTATATTGCACCCCACCACCAGCAACCCCTCGCCAGAAAATGAAGCCACATGAACGGTGTTAAAGGATAGATATGTATATAGGCTATTTGTATTTCAAATTGTCAAGTAACCTGTTATTTGTATAGCAAGTCATAGCAACTCAATGTATATAAGCTGCAATTCTGAAAATGTAAAGCTAAGAATTCATTCAATCAAAAACAGATTCAAGCTGTAACAGAATTCTGTTACAGTAATTATCTTTCTCTGTGAATATTCAAGCATGAATATCATCTTCTAACAAACGGAAACTGTAATCCACTTCATCGCACGAAAACCACGATATTGTTCCCTTGCCACCAACTGCATTGACTTGCGAGTTGCAACTTGCACCTTTTCACACAAATCCGCAACATAAACCACAAATAACGAGGGGAGAAGAATGAGGAGGTTGATTTTCCTTCTTCTGGGAATGTTGCAAAGAACACAGGAGGAAGGGAGTCAATGCGGTGAGAAGGACAATTTTTTATATTATAAAAAATAAAAAATATGAATAATCTTCGGTGTAATGGAAAAAGTAATCAAAAATGCCAAGCTGAAGAGGGAAAGGGAGGACTGCTTGGAGGGAGAGGGAGAGAGAGAGAGAGAGAGGGGTTTTGAAAATATAATATTATAGAAAATTTTCAGTCATCAAAGTCCATAAATAGTGCTGATGGACTTACGGTTACATAATTACGTTACACTCTAAAGTGAGAAGGCTCACTCTAGAGGATCCAAATCCTTAACTTGGGAGGTATTGGGTCCAGTTCATTTTATTTCTGTTGATTATAGTCATTATTAGTCTTATTCTCTTATTATTATCATTGATTTAGTTTCCTCTTTTAGAGAGATTGTAACTTCTTCTCATTTTACACAATGAATTCATTCTATTCAAGTTGGTATCTAGAGCAAGGTTTGAAATCCTATTTCGTCTGAGTTTAGCCGTCAAGACAAACCCTAGTCACAACTTTTAGGTTGTTTTGTACCAAAACAACAGCTGTTTTCAATTTCCCGGCGTGTATTTTCAGTTTCCGGCAGACCCACCACCGTCAGCCACCGTCTGCTGCCACCGGGAAAATTTTCCGGCGACTGTTTCCGGAGAAACCACCACCAATAGGACCGGAATTTCCCGATCTACACAGAGGGCCAAATTTCATCATCATCGGACAACCGAAGCAATCCCACGCGCCGCCAGACCGTTCTCCACTTTCCGGCGCGTGTGAACCACGCACCGCCTTCCACGCCGCCGTTCAAGGTGCTTCTGATCCAGTCCACCTCGCCTCTCTCCTCTGGTTCTTTTGGTCCCACTTTAAAATTGTGGGTCTCACGTTTAAGGGGTGTTAAAGGGGTTTCTTTGATTCCTCTCTAGTTTTTTGTTGTGTTTGTCAAGTGTTACGGCTGTGTATTGCCTTTTCACTGTTGTTATTGGTTTCTGGTTTTGCCATCACCTGAAAGTGTTTGTTTTGTGGCTATTTGGACCGAAATTATAGTTTCTCGGGATCCCGCGGTTGATTTGCTATTGGTCTCTTTGTTTGGTCACTCTGCTCCAAACACATTTGAAGTTTATTATTGTTCGTAGTTCAATGGCATCCCACCAGGCTTCCTCTTCAGCCCCTTTTGCTTGTTTCAACAAGTCTACTATTTGTGTATCTCAACTTGTGGGATCTTGGATTTTAGATTCTGGTGCTTCTAATCATATAGCTGGTAATCCCTCTCTTATCTCTAATTTGACCCCTCCTAAAACACCTCACCACATTACCCTTGCTAATGGCTTTAAGGCACAAGTTACCGGTATTGGTCAAGCTTCACCTCTTCCTAATTTGCCTTTTTATTCAGTCTTATTTGTACCTGGCTTCCCTTTTAACTTGATGTCAGTTAAACAACTTTGCCGCTCTCTCAAGTGTTCCGTAACATTTGATGATGACTCTTTCTTTATACAAGACTGAAGTACGAGAAAAATAATTGGAACGGGAACTGAATCACAGCGTCTATATTACCTTCAATTGGAGCAGGAACCTCCATCCACTGTATGCAGTGTTTCTACATCACCTAAAAACATTCATAATCGTTTGGGTCATCCAAGTCTAGATAAGTTAAAGGTGTTGGTTCCTCATCTTTCACATTTAAAGTCCTTAGATTGTGAGTCATGTCAGCTTGGCAAACATGTTAGAGCATCTTTTCCTAGTAGTACCAATGAAAGATCCAAGTCTCCCTTTGACATTGTTCATTCTGATGTTTGGGGTCCAAGTCGTGTGCCTTCTGCTTTAGGGTACAGGTATTATGTTACCATCATTGATGATTTCTCGAAACGCACATGGATCACTTTGTTGAAAGATCGTTCAGAATTATTTGGTGCCTTTCAGACTTCTTGCTCAGAGATAAAAACCCAATTTGGTAAAACAATTCGAGTTTTGCGGAGTGGCAATGCCAAAGAATACTTCTCTGCATAGTTCAACTCTTTCATGGCGTCTCATGGTATCATCCATCATTCTAGTTGTCCGCACACACCGCAACAAAATAGTGTTGCTGAACGAAAGCATCGTCACCTAGTTGATACAGCTCGTACCTTATTGATCAATGCTCATGCACCTTTAAAATTTTGGGGTGATGCTGTTCTCACTGCCTGTTATTTGATAAATCGCATGCCATCCTCAGTATTGGGTAATGAGATTCCTCACTCAAGTAGCCCTTGTATATTGTTCCTCCTCAAGTATTCCCCAAGTAATGAGATTTCTCTTATTCCCCAAGAAGCCCTTGTATATTGTTCCTCCTCAAGTATACGATTCCACTTGTTTTGTCCTTGACCTTTCACCTAGTCGTGATAAATTGTCTGCTCGAGCTGTTAAGTGTGTCTTTCTTGGGTATTCCAGAGTCCAAAAAGGGTATCGTTGTTACTGTCCATCTACACATCGATTTTATGTTGCTGCTGATGTTACCTTCTTCGAGGATAAACCCTTATTTGCATCACCACCAACTACCTCTGAGTCAACAACAGATGTTACTCCTACTCAGGTACTACCTCTTCCTCTATTGGAAACACAAACCCCTACTCACAGTTCTCCACAGTCACAGGCTACCCATGAGTTGCGTCGTTATGGTATTACATATGAGCGTAGGCATCATGAATCCCCTGAGACCGCTCCTACTGATTTTGGTGATTCAGCTCCGGTTGATTCGGCTCTCGTTCCAACTCTTTCTCCTACTGCGGTCCCACCTGATCCCTCCATTGACTTACCTATTGCACTTCGTAAAGGTACATGGTCTACTTCTAATCCTTATCCTATTTATAACTTTTTGAGTTATCATCGGTTATCTCCTACCCATTATGCCTTTGCTTCTGCTATATCCTCTATCGCTATTCCTAAGAATGTTCAGGGAAGCATTATCCCATCCAGGATGGAGACAAACAATGATTGATGAGATGACTGCTTTGGAGTCTAGTGAAACATGGAAACTTGTCCCACTTCCTACTGGGAAATCTAAAGTAGGTTGTCGGTGGGTCTTTGCTATTAAAGTGGGTCCTGATGGTCAGGTAGATCGTTTGAAAGCTCGATTGGTAGCCAAAGGGTACACTCAAATTTATGGTCTGGACTTTAGTGATACATTCTCTACGGTTGCAAAAATGGCATCTGTTCGCCTCTTCTTGTCTATGGCAGCTATGAGGCATTGGCCTTTGTATCAACTTGATATTAAAAATGCCTTTTTGCATGGAGACTTGGCAGAGGAGGTATATATGGAGCAACCACCTGGGTTTGTTGCTCAGGGGGAGTCTGGCCTTGTTTGCAAGTTACAAAGATCCTTGTATGGTCTAAAGCAATCACTTCAAGCTTGGTTTGGAAAATTTAGTCAGATTATTCAAAAGTTTGGCATGACTCGTTGTGAGGCGGATCATTCCGTATTCTTTAAACGTTCATTTTTAAACAAACTCATTTATCTTGTGGTGTATGTAGATGATATTGTCATTACAGGCGATGATCAAGAAGGCATAAAAGACCTAAAGCAACATTTATTTAGCCATTTTCAAACCAAAGATTTAGGTCGATTGCGTTATTTTCTTGGGATTGAAGTAGCTCAGTCACAAGCGGGCATTGCTATATCCCAAAGGAAATATGTTCTCGATATCTTGGAAGAGACTGGGATGCTTGATTGTAAACCTGTTGATACACCTATGGACCCCAATGTGAAGCTTCTACCTAATCAGGGGGCGCCATATCCCGACCCAGGAAGATACAGGAGATTAGTGGGAAAATTGAATTATCTCACTATGGCCAGACCGGATATTTCTTTTTTTCTGTTAGTGTTGTGAGTCAATTTCTAAACTCACCTTGTGATAGCCATTGGAATGCAGTTGTTCGGATCTTACGGTATATTAAAGGAGAACCTGGAAAATGGCTTGTTTATACAGACAAAGGTCATACCAACATTGTTGGATATTCAGATGCAGATTGGGCAGGTGATGCGAGTGATAGAAGGTCTACTTCAGGTTATTGTGTTTTCATTGGGGGAAACTTAATCTCATGGAAAAACAAGAAGCAAAATGTTGTTGCAAGGTCAAGTACTGAAGCAGAGTATCGTGCTATGGCCCACACTACTTGTGAACTTATATGGTTGAAACACTTACTCCAAGAGTTAAAATTCTGTGAACTCAGTCCTATGGAACTTATGTGTGACAACCAGTCGGCATTATATCTTTCCTCAAATCCTGTCTTTCATGAGAGAACTAAACACATAGAAGTTGACTGTCATTTTATCAGAGAGAAGATCCTTTCGGGAATCATTAAAACCTCTTCAGTGACCTCCAATAATCAGTTGGCCGATATCTTCACCAAACCTCTACAGGGACCTCGAATTGGTTTTATATGTAACAAGTTGGATGCATATGATATATATGCTCCAGCTTGAGGGGGGGTGTTGATTATAGTCATTATTAGTCTTATTCTCTTATTATTATCATTAATTTAGTTTCCTCTTTTAGAGAGATTGTCTCTTCATATATATTTGTAACTTCTTCTCATTATATACAATGAATTCATTCTATTCAAGTATTTCCATCAAACAATTTTGAACTCCGGGAAAGGAAGTTATTAAAAAATGTTTATTAAAAATTATATTAATAAGTCATTTGAGAAAACAATGTACAAATTTATTTGTAAAAATGAAAAGCATATGATTTGTTATAGTCGGTACTTGTGACAATAGGGCATTGTTCACCGTAGGGTCACTGTATTATATACTTACCTGTTGTGACAGGTAAAACTGACTCAGTTATCAGTTAAGTCTCTGAGTGGGGAATATTAGAGTAACAAGGCGTGTTATCTATTGTTCAATTAACTTGTCATTACAGCAATCAGTTAATTGCCTAGTTGGTTAGATAGTTAGAACTTAGATCATCCAATGTATCAGTGAACATTGAAGTTAGATGTTAATTCATTCAGTTGCATTTGCAGTAACAGTTTACTCAGAAATCTCGCTAAGCATTTTCTCTCCCTCTCTCCTATTTTCTGTATTTATAGGCTTTTAAAGATGGGTTTGAATGGCCAAGCAAGAGACTACGTAAGGAATTGGGGGAAATGAGGAGTAAAGAAAAGGAGGTCATCTTAGGTATTAATTTTAATAACACCAAACGATGGGTGTTGATGCCAGTGAAAATTGCAGAAATGTGAGTAACTGCATACCATTAAATCATTTGAAAGGTTCTCAATCTCAGAATCCACTAAGAAAGGAAGAGGATTTAGCAGCAGCCATTATCCATTGAATTGCTATATCGGAATATTGAATTATGTTAGTATATTTCTTGTTAAGTTAGTATTTTCTCCTTCCCCAAAATTTGAATCTCGGTTCTTTAACTCCTTCAACCCTAAGTTCAAACCAATAATTACCTGGGCACTATAAAAGCAGTTATTTCCAGAAACACCGGCTTTTGTAAATATTACATAATTGATTTTATTTTTCTGTTATAAAGACGCAGAGAATCACAGTTTCAGAAATAAAATGCAAAAAACAATGAACCCAAACAGAATTAATTACTTGGGAAAAAAACTGAATGCAGTTAGCTCCCCTCCGTAAAAAAAATGGAAGTCAATCAACGTGGGAAGCCAACTAAATGGAAATCCAAGATGCAAAATAATACATATTTTTAACCTAACTTAATTCACGGGGATACCTACCCTGATGCAAGAAGAGACCCCGAAGGACTCCATGCACAAGCACACACCTAAATGGATGGTGACAGACCAATAATTAGAGTGCTTTACAAAATAAACAATAGATGAAAGAAAATTCATTAATCTACAAACAAAAAGCATTGATGAATGATGATATACTTCACCTCTGAGGTATGCCCTTCTAATATTGTCACATCTGAACTGGGAATTTCAAATGGCTGAGATGTTGATGCTGTAGAGATGTTCATTGGTTCTGCTCCTATTAAAGCAAATGAAAAATAGACATCCATATTTGAAGGAAGAATATTAATTGAAAATTTGAAACCGACAACTAGTTTGTATTTTTGTGTGCCACATAAATGAAAATACAATAGGTGACTGTATTTCATTGCTAAACTAAACTGCATACAACAAAATAGATTTTCTAGCAAATGACAGTATCAAGGGATCACTGTTCAGACATTGGTTATTAAGTCACTCAACATTTGTAAATTGTAACCCAACCACAACATTCAAGAAAATATACCATAACTCAGAAACATAAGAAGATAAACAGAAAATGAAGGAATGACAGAGAAGAATGGAATTACATAACATTGAAGTTCAGCGCAAATTATTGATCAGAAAATGCAGTAAAACACCAACATGTGACAAAGAACATATGTGATAATAAGTAATGTAAACCATTTCCAATGAACAACAGATTACCTCCGACTGCTCCATTCTCTTCATGTTTTGCAGTAACCTTCTCGTGATCTCTGACCACGGCCCTATCAGGCTGATTTGTATGCTGCTGTTCCCGCTCTTTAGCATTTTTTACCCTCTCCCTATCCTTTTCAAGTTCTTTCTCCCTTTGATGTCTTTCCTTTTCTCTTGCCCGACCACGTTCGCCTTCATGCTCCTTTTCGAACTCTTTATTCCTCTCCCTCTGTAGTTTTTTCCTTCGTTCACTTATCATTTGCCTAAGTTCATGCACATCTTTTGTGATAAGATCCAAAGGTTGTAAGAATGAAAAATCTTCTTCCAGGTCTGCATCACACTGGCAGGCTTAAAAGAAACATTGATCAACATGAAATCTACGATATGAAAGCTTAAAAAGGTCTATTCAAATGGATGAATGTTATGTATAGAAAAGGTCTATTCAAACGGATGAATGTTATGTACAGAAAATCGAGAATGCAAAGACTGAGAATACTAACATTACTCAAGTTGGCTTCCATCTCAAAGTACTGCAGCCCCTTCTGAACAAATGTAACAAGAGCACCTGGCGGCACCAAATTTCCATCAATCGGGCATTTGTTAATGCTAGCTTCATTACCAAAAGTATAGGCAGAATGTGTGAAACCTGCAGTAGTAATGTAACACAAGTATCTGGTAAACCAATTCAGGTGCACGCTATACCCATTTGATAAATATGAAAAGCTTCGTATAAATGGATAAATTATTTTTATAATTCAGTAAATGAATTATATGATGAAATCAACCTCGAGGGGTTTTCCTAATTCGCATGGATGCCCTAGTCTATAGTATTCCCTAAGACAACAGCACCAATCTATGAAACCCAGATACTTCAAAAATGGGAACGCATCCGTGTCGGATATGTATCCGATACTGATACGCACCCGATACCTCCGATACCTATCCAATAATTTTTAATTCTTTTTAAAAAATATATCACTCAATACTTTTCAGATAGACAGATACGTCCTCGATACTTCTTACCAACTAAAGAAACTTCTTAGTTCTTGGATACATTTTTTATACCTCTTACTAACTAAGCACGTGATTGTCACCCATATATGATACATTTTTAATACCTCTCAATAACTAAAACACAAAATTATGTTTATTTGACTCATTCATAGTAAAAATAATATATTGTCATATGGGTGGCGAATAAATATACGTAAATATGTCTACTTGATATGATCACAAGTACTTTATTTGTCCAATGTGGCCATCATATATTGACTAATGATATGTTTATATATTATTGAGCAACTACTTAAGAGAATATCTATTTACAAATACTATGTGTATAAATATTTTTGGTGGGATCTTACAATCAGTGTTACGATCCCTCGATTAACGATCTTGACACCCCTCCCCGATCTTAGGTGGGATCTCGAGTTAGACAATCATGCCCCTTCTCGCAAAAGCTGTTAGGACTTGAACTATGGACAATACACTGACTCACTTTACCTGGTATATAAATTCAAATTTTATTCAAAGGAATGGAAGTCGAAAGGATCAAACACTAAACAACTTAGCCAAAGAAACTTCAATATCATATCAAGATCTAACTCTTCTTTAAGCTTAAATTGAATACTCAATAATGGATTTATTATATTTTGAACATGCTTCCTTGGGCAAGAATGAAGCATGAACTCAAAGGCTATTTTTACCATTTGTTGCTTTCATTTTTTTGTTACAATTTGTTGCAATCAACATTATATAGAAGTATGGAGATAAAAAGCATCGAATCCCTAACCACTTGGTCATAGGGGCTCCAATATCATCTTAAAGACAAACTCTTTTGGGATGCATTTGATGCAAATTGAAATTGAACATAAGTAAAACAACACTATACATGTAGTTGAATTGATTCACAACTGTGTTTTGTTCAATCTGTTATTTTGTAGTGGATGCACAACCCACAAAATTTTGAAGGAGTGAAGGAGAAGAAAGGATGGTTGAGAGAGAAAGGGAAAACAAGGAAGAAAGCTATCAATAATGACCTATCATAAAAAAACCGGATTCAGTTCTTCATTTATTTAGCAAAACCAAACACATCCTCAAAAGCTTAAGTTGTTGGGAAGAAACACATGACTAGTTTTATATATATATATATATATATATATATATATATCAAATTTTATATTGCGCATTATATGATTTTGTACAAGTACATTACTCAAATAGTCGAATAATAAGGAGAAAGCAAACACTTATTTTTGAAAGAACCAGAGAATCATTCCTATATTGCCTTGAGCACTCAGTTCCATATCTCAAAAGAATCATCAAGAATCCTTTCAATAGATATTTCTGCTACCCTTTTCCAGATACATTTCCCAGCTTACATAATTACAATCAAAACATGATTAAGGATGAACTTGCAAATAACCAAGCTCCATAGGTGCATGCATCATTCTGATCAACTTTACACATTTCATTCAGTAAAAAGAGAAAAGCAACAGAGAAACATAACCACGTTACATGTATTACTCAGTATCAACACTTAATTGCAGACAAGGTTTGAAAAAATGGAAGGATACCGCAAATACAGCCGCAACAAAACAGCTTAGGTAGCTGTCGTTTTCGTTCTTCACTGCTATAGTGGAGTGAGCGAAAATCACGGGAAAAAAGCGACAAACAACAGTTATGCTCGTTTTTGCGGTACTGTTCCATTTTTTCAAACCTTAATTGCAGACTCAATGCATATATCAATACATACCAAAAACTGTTTAACTCAACCCAGAATTTCAAAAATCAAAATCTCAACACCAAACAAATTTTAAGTAGATCGAACAATTTCCAATCCTCCTTCATCTTGAACCACCATACATAAAAGCTTTTTTTCAATTCCCGGAAAAATATGCTCCATTTCTCAGAAATAACTAACCCTAATCAAACAATAGCAACGTTGACACGCTCAAACCAACAATAACTTTCAACGTTCGAAAAACTGGAAATTCATTGAAACTTAAGAACCTGAACCCTAACATCTCACGGAGATTTAAAAAAAATAGACGAAGGCAAGAGATTAATCTATAATTTATAATAAATTATAAATGCGAATTTGGAAAACGAGGAAAAAAATAAAAGGAAGGGTATAAGAAACCTGATTCGTGAAGGTAGCGAAAGACTAAGAAGTTGAGTTCGACGGAAGTGACGGAAGCCATGTTCAGAAAGCAAACAGCGGCTTCAATGGCCTTTGAGAACGGTTACGCGACCATGCGTTCCGTAGGGAGAGCAAACGCGGAAATAGTGAGGGTAAGAAGAAGGAGGAAGAGGCTTAATATGCGGGTTGGGTGATGATTCACGTGGAGGAGGTGAGTGAACCGTCGTGAGGGGTTAGCTTTAGCTTAGATAGGTGGCACGGCAGCATTGAGGATGGAATGGATGGGATGGGTTAGATAACTGCCACAGTCACGCTCACGGGGTCAAAGTCAGGTTGGGTTCCGTTTGCCGCTGTTAGTTTTTTACCTCCGTTTCTTCTGTTATTTCTTTTTTGTCGGTTTCAAAATAATAACACTTAGGCTAAAATACAATTTTAATCCTTTATTTTTCACTTTTTTCTTATTTATGTCTTTTATTTATTTTTTAAAAGGTTCATTATCTTTTAGCCATAAGTGTATTTTAGCCTGTAACTTTATTACCAGGCTTAATTACAGTTTTGGTCTCCTTATTTTTCTCAATTCACGATTTTGGTCCCTAAAATTTTAATTTGACGATTTTGGTCCTCCTATTTTCTCAATTTATAAAATCAATGTCCCCCTCTTAATTGGTCAAAATTGAAAGTCAATTTTGACTGACTTATCCTACGTGGCAGCCCACGTGGACTGCCACGTAGGCACCCCCCCACCCCCTCCACTGTTCCTCTTCCCCACCGTGAACCCCCCCTCTCCTTTCTCTCTCACCGTCAGTATCTCTCTCCTTTCTCTCTCACCTTTATTTTAATCCTTTATTTTTCACTTTTTTCTTATTTATGTCTTTTATTTTTTAAAAGGTTCATTATCTTTTAGCCATAACTGTATTTTAGCCATAACTTTATTACTAACTAGCAGTATACCCGTGCATATGCACGAGTGTTGTCATTTTATTTTTATATATGAACTCAGATAGAATTTAATTAGTCTGAACATTACCCCGTAAAAATAAGACAAATTTAAAGTCAACAAATTTATTTAGTTCGAACATTATCCTGTGCAAAAAAGCGGACAAATTTATTTAGTTCGAACATTATCCCGTGCCAAAATTTGAAAATTTTTAAAATAGTAAAGAAGAAAAATGAAGGATACATGTAGATGAATCTAAAATAGATATATCGTGAAAAATAGATAAATGAGAGTTAGAGGAAAAAATATGAGAAGAGAGTGAAAAAGTGTGTGAAAGAGAGTGAACAAGTGAAAAAGTTTGAAAATGTGTGAGAGAGAGTGAAAAAGTAGAAAAGTTTGAAAAAGTAAAATGTGAAATTACCAAATTATCCTCCGATTGCTTAGTTGGGAAAAAAGGTAAGATTGATATTTTGGTAGTGGGTTATTGGTATATATAGATATATAGATTTGAAAACGTTTAAAATAGTAAAGAATAAAAATGAAGGATACATGTAAATGAATCTAAAATAGATATATCGTGAAAAATAGATAAATGAGAGTTAGAGGAAAAAATATGAGAAGAGAGTGAAAAAATGTGTGAAAGAGAGTGAAAAAGTGAAAAAGTTTGAAAATGTGTGAGAGAGAGTGAAAAAGTAGAAAAGTTTGAAAAAGTAAAATGTGAAATTACCAAATTATCCTCCGATTGCTTAGTTGGGAAAAGGGTAAGATTGATATTTTGGTAGTGGGTTATTGGTATATATAGATATATAGATTTGAAAATTTTTAAAATAGTAAAGAATAAAAATGAAGGATACATGTAAATGAAACTAAAATAGATATATCGTGAAAAATAGATAAATGAGAGTTAGAGGAAAAAATATGAGAAGAGAGTGAAAAAGTGTGTGAAGAGAGTGAAAAAAGTTTGAAAATGTGTGAGAGAGAGTGAAAAAGTAGAAAAGTTTGAAAAAGAAAAAATGTGAAATTACCAAATTATCCTCCAATTCATTGCTTAGTTGGGAAAAGGGTAAGATTGATATTTTGGTAGTGGGTAAGATTGATATAGATAGTAGATAATAAATTCATGAATAAACCTTCCATCCATTCTTATCCTATCTCTCCTAATTGCTCTTTATATAAATAAAATATATGGAAATAACAAGTGATGTTTAAATTTTGTGAAATAACTCTCATTATGTCTTTAAGTTTTGGACTTCACAAAATTTATGAATTAACAAGACTAATGTTACAAGTTTTTGAAACTCTTTAGACTAGCTCTACTAATATTTGGCAAGGTCAGATTGCTAATATTTAGTATATAGCTTATAGTTGATAAGCTCGTAGAAGTAAAATAAGCTAGTGAGAAAATGTTATAAACGACTTATTACTAGACAATATATCTACAATCTTGTTTGCTATAAGGTATCCAACGAATGCTAATAGATTAGGCTTATCAAACACCAAAGTAGCAGGAAAAAATGTTAATTTGTGTATTATATAAAGCTGAGAAGATTTGTAATAATAACGAGCAATTACAGAGGGAATGGGAATCTAGAGCAAATAGATGGAGCTCGCTCATACATAAAACTAAAGAGAAATACAAATTGTCCATAGGAATGCAAACACAAAAGAGATAGTCTAAGTTGTATATGATTACAACAAAAACAAATTGAACTTGCTCAACTATAAGTTACATAAAGTACCTCTCCGTACATATAACAAAAGCAAAAAGACCCGATGGCAGAATAAACCCAAAAAAAAACAATTCAAACTCAATGATGGAGTTTTAAGTTAATTTAGTAAATAGTAAATTTTATTCCAACATTATTGACAAATTATACAAAATGTAACCTAGCCAAGTTTCTGATATGTGAGTGTAGTGTAAAGAAGAAAAAATATTAGATGTTGGATGAGGACACCGCATTATATATTGCAACTAAAAAAAGTAACTCTCAGCAATGATAGAGGCAACCAAACATGAAGAGAGAAGTTATTCCTGTAAACCTTAAATCCTAAAAAATTTTAAAAATATATTTGTGATTTGGTAGTAACCGAATTAAATGGATTTGATAGATATTTCAAATTTAGAAATATAAGAAGAAGTATAAAAATAAATTATTTTTTTAAAATTTCAGAAAAATATGGTCTTAAAAAATATATTTGTGTTTTGTTATTCATAGTAGCCCTAAACTCAAACACTTAATAACTTGAGCCACATAGTGTCCTTACAAGTAGAGCTGTCAATTTTGACCCGGCCCAGTGGTCCGATTTTTTGGTTGGACTGGGCTCTAAAAATAGAGGCCCAAAATCAAACGGTATCTTTTTTGGCCCGGCCCGATCGACCCGATCTTATATATGGGTTGGGCCGGGGCTGGCCCATGGGTTGGTGGGCTGGCTCGATTTGTTTTTTTTTTTGTAATTTTCAATTTTAACAAAAATTAGTCACACAACACACACACGCATAGCACACCACACAATGACACAACAACACAAGTGACACAATCAGTCACACAACACACACGCACGGGCCACACACGCACGGGCCACACACGCATCACGCATCAGTTCTCCCTCTCTCCAAGACTCTAAGTCCAACCCTAGCGCCGCTCTCCTCTCCTTGCTTGGCTGCTTCTCCTTCTCCCCCATCACTCATCGGCGACTCTCATCATCAGTTCATCACTCATCTCCGTCTGGCGAGTGGCGACGGCGAATCTAACATTGTTGTCATTAGCGAATCTAACATCCGTTCGCTAGGTACCTCTTTCAGTTCATCACTCATCAGTTCATCATCAGTTCATCACTCATCGCGACCTTGCTACTTCCCTCCGTTCGCTAGGTACCTTTTTCTTCCTCTCCCTTCCGGTAATATATCTGTTTTGGATGTTTTTGTAGTTATGGATGTTTTGGATATTTGTAGTTATGGATGTTTGTAGTTCTGTTAATATATCTGTTAATATGGATGTTATGGATGTTTGTAGTTCTGTTAATACCCTGTTTGTAGTTATGGATGTTTGTATATCTGTTAATACCCTGTTTGTAGTTATGGATGTTTGTAGTTCTGTTAATATATCTGTTAATATATTCTGAATCTAGTTCTGTTAATATATCTGTTAATATATTTAATATATTTGTAGTTATGGATGTTTTGGAATTTATGGAAGTTGATTCTGTTTTGAAGATGATTTAATATATTTGCTACTTCCCTCTGAAGAAACTGATCTGTTAATATATCTGTTAATATATTTAATATATTTGTAGTTATGGATGTTTTGGAAATTATGGAAGTTGATGAGATTTTGGATGATGTTAAGACTAAGAAAGTCGGGAGAAAAGCCTCGGAGGTTTGGAAATATTTTGAAAAGATGGAGGGGGGGGGGGCAAAAATCTAAATGTAAGGGTTGTGGGAAATTTTATTCTTCTAAATCTACCGGTGGTACCAATCATTTACGGCGCCATGCTATTAAATGTGGTTCAACTCCTCAGTTTAATGATGTGGGAGTCATGTTGGATAATAAAGCTACATTGTTGAAGAGATGGAAATTTGATAGTACGACTTATAGAGAGGCACTTTCTAAAGCTATTATCAAACATGATCTTCCATTTAGCTATGCTGAGTATGAGGGGATTTCTGTGGTAAACACAGTCTTGAATCCTGAGTTTCAATCAATTTCTAGAAACACTGCAAAAGATGATTGCATGGGTGTGTTTTTAACTGAAAAGAATAAGCTTAAGAGTGTGTTAGCATCCATTCCTAGTAGAATTTGTCTTACTTCTGATGTATGGACAGCTGTAACAACACAAGGTTATATGACTGTCACTGCTCATTATATTGATCATGATTGGAAGTTAAATAGCAAATTACTTTCCTTTTGCCACTTAGATGCTTCACATACAGGATTGGAATTATCTGGAAAAGTACTTGAAGCTCTGAAGGATTGGGGGATATCAACAAAAATTATTTTCTATCACATTAGATAATGCCTCGTCTAATGATTGCATGGTAAGCTTTTTGAAAGATAGGCTTAATTTGCAAGATGCACTGTTAAGCAAAGGTAAATACTTTCATGTGCGGTGTTGTGCACACATATTGAATCTCATCGTTCAAGATGGTTTGAAGGCGGCTGGGAATGCTTCGCATAAGATTCGAGAAAGTGTTAAGTATGTGAAGGTTTCAGAGGGGAGGTTGAGGGATTTCAGAACATGTATTAAAGAAGTGCATCTAGATGATGTAAGTGGTGGTTTCTTGAGGATGGATGTCTCCACTAGGTGGAATGCTACGTATATGATGCTTCAAAGTGCCATTAAGTATCGATGGGCATTCATTAACTTGAGTTTCAATGATAAGAACTACAAGATTTGCCCAAGCCATGAAGAGTGGGATAGAGCGGAGAAGATCTGTGCTTTCTTGGCGCCATTTTATACTATTACAAACTTAATATCCGGGTCATCTTATCCAACCTCAAACTTATACTTCACACAAATTGCACTTATAGAGATGGGATTGAACGAAAATTTGAATAGTGAAGATGTTGTGATCAAAGATATGGCTACACGGATGAAGCTCCAATTTGATAAGTATTGGAGTGAATATTCGGTCAGTCTTGCTCTTGGATGTGTTTTGACCCAACATCAAAGTTTGATTTTATAACTTTTTGTTTTAAAAAACTTTATCCAAGTGAGTATGAAGATAAGGTGAACAAGTTGAATGAAAGTTTGTATAGTCTCTTTGGTGAATATGCCAACAACACAAGTGCATCAGTGTCATCTTTATCTAGTTCATCAATAGACACTCAATCTCCCTCAATAGACAACTCATCATATCTCGAGGTAAATTTAGTTAGTTACATTATTCAATATCTATTCATTATTCATTATATATCAATTATAATGACTGAATACAGTAGCTCCTTTTCAATTAATCAGAGAACAATTGAGGTTTAAGACATTGCAGTTCATATGATTGCAATGGGATTTTGGTAATGCAAGGCTGTCCCATTATAATATTATTAGCTTAAGAAAACTGAAAAACTGATGTTGAACCTTAACAATAAAATGTTCCTAGTTTGCAAGGTGGTGGTGGTGGTCCTAGAAGTTTTTATGTTTGCCAAAACTAGCACTGCATAATGCACAGTCTACCTTCCGTATCTACTAGAGTCAATGGCCAAGACTAGCTCTTTAATTTACACAAAACTTGACTCATATGATGAAATGACCTTTTTTCACTTTTTATGTTATGGTAACATTATCACTAATATTCTGTGATTGCTGAATACAGTAGCTCCTTTTTAATTATAATGACTTTCTATTAATGCTATGTGATGACAGTAGCTTATTCTATTATAATGCTCCTTTTCATTCTTTTTTGATATTAATTTGCCTTCAACTCTTCATTTTTTTCATCTCTAACTCTAGGAATACAACAAAGAAAGGAGACAAAAGGCTTCTAATGATGGCAAGTCTCAATTGGAAATATATTTAAATGAGCCATGTCTTGATGGGAATGATATTGACATCCTCCAATATTGGAAGATAAATAAGAGTCGATTCCCTCAACTCGCAATTATGGCTTGTGACTTTCTTAGCATTCCAATCACAACAGTTGCTTCTGAATCTTCATTTAGCATCGGGGGTCGTATCTTGCATAAATATAGAAATAGCTTACTTCCTAAAACTGTGCAAGCCCTCATTTGCACGCGTAATTGGTTACACGGCTATACAAAAGTTGGACCATCTAGTAAATGCTAAATTAAAAATCTCTTGTTATTGATTTCTGGTAATTGGTTGCATTATTTTTGTCATTGACTTCATTTGTATCATTCATTGTAGATGTGCCGGAACTTGTAGAGGAGATAAAGCTCTTGGATATTAGTTAAATGTTCGTTGCTGTTGTTGGAACTTGTAGCTTTTTGCTTTAATTTTGTTAAGCTTTAGTTTTTGGACCAAGATATATTGTGTTGAGCTATTTTGGCTACTTATGGACAAAGTATTTTGTAAAGCCAAGACAAATTTAGGCTGCTTTTTGGATGCTTATGGTTATGGACAAAGCGTTAATGTATTATTCATGGCGATTTCTAGAGCCAAAACGGATTTAAATTGGCTTTGTTTGAGCCAAAACAGATTTATTTATGTATGTGTGTTGCTCATTTTTGTAGAAAAAAATTGGTAAAAATTCTAAAATTCAATGATTTTTGGCCCATTGGGCTGGCCCGTTGGCCCATGGGCTGATGGCGGGCTGGGCTGGGCCATAAAATCTGCAGCCCATTAAAATATTGGGCTGGCCCGACCCAGCCCGCATATGCTGTTTGGCCCTATGGGCCGGGCCGGGCTTGGCCCATTGACCGCTCTACTTACAAGTACTCACTCGTCAATGTTCCACCAAATCAAGCTGAATGAATACACTCGTGGACACACATCATGAGGATCGTGATAGAGTAGTTTAAATTATTTTAAGTATTTTTTTATCAAAAAAAACTGTTTTAAGTATTTTTTTTTCTTTGCTAACAAGCAAAGGCGGATGGACGTTGTAAGAATAACAAGCTATTTCTTTTTCTTGAATATGCTTAGTAAAACTTTTTTTTGCCTATTAAAAATAGATGTTGTTCCCACAAAACAAATTTTTAATAAAATGTACATAAAATAACAGATAAATGAGAGAATAAATTGGTAATAATTTTATTTCTTTATCCTTTTATTTTGTATCTCTCCTCTAGTACTAAATACACACAAATATTAATCTCAAAAAAAAAAAATACACACAAATACCATGACACAAAACATATTGAATATCATGGTTTTTGATATATTTTTACTATGAAATTATTTTATATCTTATAAAAATTTATAATATTTTTTCTGTAAGAAAATATAAACTACTTTCTTGCCGCTGTTAAAAAAATCAGGATTCGTCACTGCTACCAAGAGTTGAACTCTAATGGAGGTTATACCTATAAATAAGGTCATCTACACTGTTATACAAGCTATATAGTTTAGAAATATTCCATATTCACATAATTTCATTGATGATTATTTTCTTTAGATAAAAATTATTGATATGTTCGTCCGTAATATAGATAAATAGTATAGATTAATTATATCTTAATTATATGTAACATTTACTTTGTTCTTTCGAAAACTTCTTTAATCAGTTTTTTCTTTTAAATCATCAATATATTCATATACTAACTTGAGCACCAAGGATTCTGCAGTATACAAAAGACGTTGGTTAGTGTATAGTTCACACCTACAGTAGCTTGACGCTCGAGAGTATTGCTAGATTCTGCAGCAAGTGAGGCTTTGATTAATAAGACTGACGAAAGCATATGATATCGTAGAGAATGTCATTGTAGTAGCAATGGTTTTGCATATCTCATGGACCCATAGCACTCCATTGGTACACTACACCTAGTTCTCGGATAATAACGATATTGTTCATTTTGACGGATTGAGATCCTCTCCATTTACTACCGAAGAGGATCTGAACCCCATTTTGACGGTAAGGGATTGTTGCCACCTCCTACAGTAATCATTGACGTCTGTGCTGAGTCAAATTTCAAATATAATAATAAGTTAATAACGATTCTTCGAAATGAAAGTATTCCCCGTTCTTATTTATACATATTAAATAAATCAAATAACTTTAATACATATACAGGTTTAAAACATAATAATAATAATAATAATAATAATAATAATAATAATAATAATAATAATAATAATAATAATAATGGTCTTGCTCGTCGTAGCTGAATGCCATTCTAGTTCTAGTTGTAACAACTAACAACGGAACACAGACACGGGGAAAGATATATAGTTAGGAGGGAAAAGATGTAATATAAATAAAATAAAAAAGGAATGAAGACATTAATCTTAGAAAGAACTTATTTCCCCCATACCTTCGGGGAAGGGGAAGGATATGATAGAAAAATTGAAAAATGTCAACAAAACAATTTTACTATGAGTCTTCCTTTAGCTACCAAAAAAGGGAGGAGCCTTCCTGTCATTTTGTTCTTGTAATGACTCTATGAGTAATATCTATTAGAGCTCTCCTTGATTTTCTTACTTCCTCGTCGTCGCTCTCGGGCAAGGAATCTATAGCTGCAGCTGCAAGGTTAGCATGCTTTATAGCTAGCTCCCTTGTCCTTTGTATACCTCGGCTCTTTCCAAGATAATCCAGAGCCTACACATGTAAATACACAAATATCAAACTACAACCTTAAGTTAAGTTAGTATGTACAAGCAAAATAATGGATTAACTGACTAAAGCCTAATATTTCAACTTAGTTATTGATTTTGTGAAGTGGCATAAGAAACAATTATGTAGATACATGCAGCCAAGCAAAATATATTAGCTTACAGTATTAACATTCTCAGGGTTTTCAAAGCCATCTTCAACGATTGCACGCAACTGAGGGAACTCCTCCATCGCAAACAATATTGGAGCTGTTACAATTCCCTGTAAGAATTTTTTAAACCAACACCAGGTTAGTAGTATAACACAGAACAGCGCCACACTAGATCTTATGAACAATAAAGGCAAAGCAAAAAAGAAACTTAAAAAGTCTTTCAAATGGCATCAACCCAAAAAAGGTTTTCAAATTTCAACATAGAGAATTAAAATCAATGCAAAAACAAATTTCAAAATGCTGTAGAAAACATGGTCAAGAAAGCGTTTTTTTTTACAAGGGGTCAAGAATGAGTTAGCACTTTGCAGTGCTGTATTTACTTTCTTATTAATTATTCTCATGTTTACTCATTTAATAGGATTTTTTTTGGAAGACTCCAGTTCGTCGTAGAATTTTACTTTGTTGCAGGTTAATATATGTTTTTATCACTGAATCAAGCAATAACAAATTTGGTTACAGATTTCAGTAGTAGAGCACACGTGCAAAGCATGTGAACCTTAGTACCTGGACTGTTTTACCTAACCAAGGAAAAAAGCTCTTAAAGGACAAAAACTGTGTAATTGGCTTTAAACCAATCACGTTAACTAACAGTGAAGAGGCTTGTATAAATACCATGTGAGCCCTACATGATCTGTCACACCGAACAAAATATGGAAGTCTTTCAGCAACGTTTGGATATAGCAATTATTATTTGATTAAAACCTAGCTATAGATGATTCCCACCAAAAATCATACAGGCAACACATAAACATGGAAAAATATAAATTAGATAGATAAGTGAAGAATTATGGTTCTACTGGAAGGGATATATCATGTTTAACTAACTTGTTCTTTTTTTGAGGAAATATTTTACTAACTTGAGCACCAAGGATTCTCGGACTTTCATCAAAATATAAATGAAAAGTCAAAGGACAATGAAATTATGAAATTACATGGCGAATGTCTGATAAAGAACCCTTTCCAAGCGAAGCTGATGTGCCTGTAAAATCAAGCACATCATCTATCAATTGAAATGCCAAACCCTGCAAAATAGCGGAAAAGGAATTAAATTATGGCATCCAAAAACATGTATAACATTGCACAGATATGTAGAAAGATGTTAACCCCTTTGTTGCCAGATGGACAAAACACATCCAGAACACTTGGTTTCATTTCTAATCTTAATGAAAAGCACCAAATATTAATAATTAAACATGCTATTTATAATAGAAAACATCATCCTTAAGACTGTAAATCCACAATTATACAAACCAGATTTTTTCCATACTCAAAAGCAAGTATTGCAACTTCAGCTGTTTGTCCTGTAAGGATGGCTATTGCCTTGCAACTGTTTGAGATCAAAGATGCAGTCTTGTAGTATGTCTTTTCCATATAATATTCCATGCTGAAAATATAAACAATTGTTAGAATTCATATCTAACAATGCATTCTTAAAAATTAAGACTGACAATTGTGTATTTGTACAAGGGAAAACCGAGGAACTCTATCAGAAACCTAACTCATTTATAGTTACACAAATTACGTGAGATGAAGGCTAACTTCCCAGGAAAATAAAATGCATATACATGTGATTAAAACAGACTCAGAAGCATACCTACACCGTTGATCAGATGTTGTAGTCATTTGCATGGTCTCCCCCGTTACAAGATGCTCTACAACTTTTGCCAACAAAGATACAACCTACAGAGACACAGTCCTTAGGCAGATGACAGGTACATAATTATGTGCACCACAAAAAACTAGATATATCATACATCTTTACAGTTTTACATCCGTATAAATATTATCCATTTACCGTACCTCAGTGTTTTTTAAAGAGGCCAGAGCAACACATGCCCGAGAAAGCAAAAAATCTCCTGCCAATACTGCCAACTGCATCAAAAGTACACCCAAAGAAAACCTCAAGCAAGCTACACCAACCACAATATGACTGTATACATGTAAAAAATATTGAACAAATACGAACAACTGGCAAATAATATGCAGGAAAAAAGAACACAACTTTATACACATACCTTATTTCCCATTACAAAATTTAATGAACCAATACCACGTCTGGTATCTGCATCGTCCAATACATCATCATGAAGAAGGCTTGCCACCTATGACAAAATTATGCCAACGTTATTTTGTAAAATTACTATGGGGAAAAAATTTCTAACAAGTGTATAAAGAGGTGCTTCAGAACTATCATTGTGCATTTCAAAGTACATAATGACTTAAACAAGCAGCAAATCTTTCGGATAGAGGGGCAGGAGCGGCTATTCTAATACTCTAGTCCATAAAATGATATTTCATTGTCTATTAAGAGAAATAAAAGAAACAGATTGGAAAAGAAATAAAACAATTTAGTATTTAATGCTTAGCTTCTGGAGGTAAAGCAACCAACTGATCAGGCAGCTCTCCTAAAACATATTAAAGGGACAGAAATTTGCAGCAGTTTGAAACAGCTTGTTACAACAACGGGGTAGGTTGCACCTGTTTATGTTGAGCAATGTTATTAAAATCGAGAGTCAACGTAGGATCGTTAGGGTGTTGAAAGATCGTAACTCGAGGATCGTAGCACGGATCGTAAGATCCTACTAATAGGGAAAAAGTATAGCTATATACATAATTATATGCTCGTATGCATAAAAATTATCATAGATGAAGAAAATAACCTTTAAATCTCAAGATTAAACTAAGTTCATAATAAAAAATTTATCAATTTTTAAGGTAAAATGAGAGGAATGATTCTGTAGAAAAAACTGGGTGCTGAGTGCTTAGAGTAGTGGTGTTGTTGAGAAAAAAGAGCAGAGACTGGTTTAGAGAAGGTGAAATGGGAGTTTTCAAGGGCTGAGTAGGGGGAGAAGACGAAACAGAGGGTTAAATTACTGTTGCTGAGTGAGGAGAAGATGAAGCAGAATAACGTAAAAAATGGGCAGAAGAAAGGTCAAGGTTAAAAGAAATTAATACATAGGTAAAAAGACCAAAACTAAAATATTTCTGAACTGTTTATAACGAGGGCAGTATGGACATTTTCCATTTAAAAATGAAGGGCCTCTTAGACATTTTGCGTTTAAAAATTAAGGCAACTGAGACATTTAGCACAGAAAGCACTGTTTCTGTCATTAAGATTAAAAAATTAGGTT
This sequence comes from Astragalus membranaceus, assembly GCA_039519185.1. NCBI lineage: Eukaryota > Viridiplantae > Streptophyta > Magnoliopsida > Fabales > Fabaceae > Astragalus > Astragalus membranaceus. Next base: position 153,162,763 of record CM076846.1, on the reverse strand, counting down.
TTTATTCAATAGTTGGGCTTTTTATAGAAACAACCCGACCCGGAAACAAGTTGTCTTCTTCTTCGCGAACGATTTGCAGAAAATGAAAACGGCAACCACGATCCCACCGTGCAAACTCGACCGATCCCACCGCGCCACCTCCGGTTCTGCAACCACCGATTCTGGTCGACACTGAGCACGAATACCCCTCCATGACTCGTACGATCCTACGAGTTAGCGAGTTAACTCGCGATCCTGATAACATTGATGTTGAGCACAAAATTTGAATGTCAACTGGATTGATGGACCGAAAGAATGAACATCTTAACAAGATCTGCTCTAGTTGTAAAGGGGGTGTGCAGAGAGTCTCACATCGGATGTGATACAGCCTGAAAGGAAGTTTATAAGTAGGAGACATCCCTCACTTTTGTCAATAAGAGGTGCTTTGTCCATATACCCAACTGTTTTAAGATCTTCACAAACATCCCTCCTACAGTCCTACCCACAACTAGAATTTTGGAGCGCAAAGTTTACGTTGAAGGTGGTTCAACAATAGAATTAGGAGTCTAGAATAGACTCTAATACCATATTAAAAATGAGAAGGAACTTGGACCAACACAGCCCCAAAACATGGTCAAGGAAGGAGACTTGCTTAAGTCATAATAACGGGTAGTTTGCCCCCATAAGATATCCCCTTGCAGAAAAAAGAAGGAAGACAACTGAAGAGGTTTAAAATTACAAGAAAGAAGTTGTTTAATCTCTTAGACTGTCAGAAAGGAACATTCTCTCACTAGGAAAACAATAACACCAAGGCATCGCGCAAGATGGGTTAGCTACGTGGATTGAAGTCAAACAAGGTCACAGCCTCAGAAGGCTCTAATAAAAACCAAATGTTAAACACATTCAGATCAAAATATTTTTTAATAGTTTCTCCAAAATCTTCCTTAGTTTTCTAATCGGAGCCTTGCTAGTCTCCAACACACATTGCTGGGAAGCCTTCAGAGGGAGTTTCTGTGATCTTCTCAATAGGTATCACTAGAACTTTCTTCCAAAAAGATTCATTGATGATCTTATCCTTTCTTGTATGTTCACTCTCTCATCCACCGCAACAACCATAATAACAAATAGATAGAGACCATCAATTGCAACATTTTAAATGTGTTTTCTAACAGTATATATAGTTTGATTTTGTTGATTCTTATTTATATCCATTTACCGCACCTCAGTGTTTTCTAACAGTATATATAGGGATGTGTTTATTATCCAACGGAAAAGTTTTCTAGCAAGTGTCAATATTCTCCAGCACGCTTCAGCTTCTGCATCCATTGTAGTAGTGCTTCTAGCATCTGTTCCAACGCCAAAACCACCACTGGACCAGCAGCTGCTGCCACAAACTCCGGCAACCAGTTCAGTTTTTTGTAGTTATCTCCCTCTCTGGTGCTCATCGGCTGCTTCCACCAGCACCGTTGAACTCGCCTTGTAACTGCGAGCCTGACCCAGTGGTCTACCGCCACAGCAGCCGCAACCACCGGCCACAGTCTCCCGCCGGGCAGAAAAATTTCCGGTGAAGAATCTCGCCATCCAAAACGTCTTCTCCCGACCTACCTGCTGCAAAATTTTAGCCCCTGTTGTTTTGTTCTGTTGGGTGTTGTTCTGACATCAGTAGTCATTGTTAGGTCACAATTCAAGGTTGCGCTCACCATTTATGTCCGCATTCATTGTGCTTCATCAAATGCTTCTCTTTCTTGTCTGTGTGTTTCTCTCCTTACCCAGCTGTGCCTTCTTCAGTGAGACCCATTCCCAACAGCCTCCACAACCACTTTCGGAAGCCTTCCAAGAGCCTTGCCACAGTCACTTCCGGCGTGCTTGTTGCTTCAGGCCTGTTGTTTCTGTTTTCTCAAGTCTCAACAGTACCTCAAGTCATTGTAACAAGCTGGAAGCATAGTAAGCTTCAGCTTGAGGGGGAATGTTAAAAAACACATTTAACATGTGCTTATTATCTAAATAATAAGTGTTATTAATAGGGATGTAGTTACATAAATCAAGGATTCGATTTGATCTTCTGCAATTATTACATGATTGTATTATGTGATTATAAATAAGAACCATGTGTAGGACACACAACCTTCCAATACAATTATTTTACATACACAAAAGTGTGGTTGGCGGTGGACAAAAGTCATGAATAAGTAAAATGCTAATCAATAATTTAAGAATTTCTTTTCAATTCTTCATCTCTGAACTTTATTGTGTGAAGATATTAGCAATTAGCAAATGAAGTACAAATAAAAGACATCACCTAAATGAGTACCATACAATAAAATTTATTTATATGTACTCCAAAGACGATATTATCAGCAGTATCATGAAAGAATTATTTAATATAAATGAAACTTTATGGAGGACTGACATGGATCATCTCTGTTATTTCAGCTATGCGTTGTTGTCTTGAACGTAGGTCAGTGGTCATAGCATCTCCTAGTTCAATGGGAAGGGGTGCTTTAGGCATTGGTAGGTGTAATGCTGTTGACATTAATAATAACACCTGCAAAAACAACCATCCATTAACCCAATTCCTGTACGCGAAATATTTAAAATAGAGAAGGTGAGAGGAATAAATCGTGGCCATAGATCAAATCATCAACGCTTAAGATTACAACTATCATATTTTAGAGAATTACATAAACCTAAGCATAAGATAGAGTAAAGGCAATGGGTATGTAGTATGAAAATTGGATGCACTACCAGACTATAAAATTTTTAAAGGGAAACTTGAAAAAGATGTGATAGTTGATAAATTTACAACTTTCTGAGCTTTAATTTAATGATTGTCTAGTTCCATTTACAATGATAAATCATAAATGTGAAAATGTCAACCTATGCAAAAGCAAACATTTTGGTAAAGCATACAACAGGATATTCATATCAGTAAGAATATGCTTACCGTAGGACGAAATCTTTTTCCTTCTACACCCATTTTGAAGAAGTATTCAGCAGCTGAGGCAAGCTTAGGAACCTACATAATACCCAATTTTCACATTGAATACCTGATTCCCATGCAGCACAAGAATCAAGAATGTTGTTGGATCAATGCATACATTAGAGAGAGAAAGTTAACAAAGAACAGCCTGATACCTCAGCCACTACCATTTCCCGCAGCTTGTTACCAATAAGTGATAGTTCATCAGCAACCAGTGAAAATGGATCAAGTTCATCCTGAGAACAATGTAGAGAAGTCAATATGAATAAATAATTGAAAAACGAAGCCGAGAATCTACCAATTAAACTATTGATATTTTATAAAATCTATCTGTACTAGCCTATTATCTGAATTAGTTAAAAACAAGAGTTCCAAACTTCCAATTGTTCCTGAGAAAAGTTTTATGATTAACTCAGGCACTCAGCAGATAGTGATGCAGTTTGGAATCCCTATAATAAATGTAAGCACTTGCACCATACACATGCACTAACATAATTAGTAGAAATTTTTCTGCATTGTGATTTTTACATTGTTGGGAAGAGATTCCACCTCTCTAGGAGTTTATACATAAAAAAAAACAGAACATGATATAACTTCAAACGAATTGAAATAAAAACAACCCTTCAGAAATGGGTTTGGACCAATGCACAAAAAAAAATGAGAAACTAAGAAAGAACATGAAAAAATTAACCTCAACTAGGGAGCTGCTCTGGTGATGAATTTGATATCTACTATTATACAGCGCCGGCGTGCCCTTAGAAAAAATTAAACTTCTCAGAACCTGCACCACACAAGAACCATGTACAGGTAAGATCCAGTGTCAAAACATTTTTCTATAGATGTAAAAAGACGATGTTATGGGAACATAAGAAGACCGCATAACCAACGAAAGGCGGTGAAAAAATTCTCGAGACAAACTTATAGGAAAAACAAACCAACCAAGGAAGCAAAACACAACTACAACTAAACCATTAATAAATACTACACCCGTTTCTGTTCATTTGTCTTTTAATTTTGTTTTACACAAACAAAAAAGAACAATAAATTTTGTTGTTTTTGATAAAATTAATAGTCATTTTCCTATGATAACCTTGATTATTTATCTCTTCAATAAATAATTAAAGGTATAATTGAGAAACAAATAATTAATGTAACTTTGAACTATCAAAAGAGTAAATAAAAAGAAATGATATTCTTTTAGAAACCGGCAAAGAAAAAGGAAGGGGGGGTACAATAGAGCTCTCAAGTACCAGTAAATGACTAAAGAGACTTCTCAAAGAAGCCATTTACCAAGAAGAAACCTCCATTTACAGAGAATCTCAGTTAACATTTAATGCAAACATACATGCTAATCATCAAAACAAAAATTCCCAGCTTTTACACGATTGCAATATTCACATGTCACTCTAACAGGTTCATACAAATGCTGAAATCACGCAACAACAGGCAACAGCAAACACCAAATTATGAGTACTTACCTTTGAATTGCAACAAGTCAATTTTACAGAAAGGAAATACCACAAGCAACCAAGCCTGGAAAGCATTATCAAGACCAAGAACTAAAAATAGGTTCTACAATCATAAGCTCCAAACACGCGTTAAGTACTATAATCATGCTTAATTGCTCATTAACCTTGATTGTTTATTACACATCACACTTATATTTCTCTCTTCAATAAATAATTAAAGGTATAGTTGAGAAACAAGTAATTAATGTAACCTTATACTATCAAAATGGCAAATAAAAAGAAATGAACTTTTTAGAAACCGACGAATAAAAAGGAAGAGGGAGTACAATAGACTAATAGAGCTCTCAAGTACCAGTAAATGTACTAAAGAGGCTTCTCATTTCTCAAAGAAGCCATTTACCGAGAAGAAATCTTCATTTACAGAGAATCACTAAAATAAAAATTCCCAGCTTCTACGCATTTGCACTAGTCACATGTCACCCAACAGGTTCATACAAATGTTGAACTCACGCAGCAACAGCAAACAACAAATTACAACTACTTCACTGTTGAATTGCAACAAGTCAATTTTACATAAAGGAAATACGCAACGAAGCCCGTAAAGCATTATCAAGACCAAGAACTAAAAACAGGTTCTGCAATCATAAGCTAGCCAAACACTCGTTAAGCACTATAATCATGCTCAATTGCTCATTAACAGAATTCACAGTGCAACGATTCCATAGGATACATTGGTAAATCCACTCCAACTAAAAGAATAAGGGTTAGATACTTTAGATCATAATACAACGAATGAGGATCTCCCGAACCTCAGAAATGCACAAATTCAAGTAAAATAAAAAGAAAGGAAACACTGAAAGGAGAAAGTACCTGTTCAGTAGAGTCTCTATGTGATTGAAAATTACGCGAGAAAAGAAACCGGTGATTTTGGTCTCCAATGGAAAGAAACCACTGACATCCGTTGAAGCTACCTCTGAGGTTTCTCGCTATTCGAGAAAATAGCATCGTAGTTGACGAACGAAGGGCTTTGGGGCGGGGGAGAGAGAAGCGAAGACTTTTCAGGCGGCGAAGGAGATTTGGAATTAGGTGGAGTCAAAAGAGAGACGCACGAATCACAGAACGAACTCTTTTGCTACGGAAAACAAAACCACCGTTTAAGAAGAGGGGTTTATGTTTTAATGTAGTGACGACAGCAAAGCTCAACCATATAATCTTATTTTCCTAATTCTCTTGCCAAACAACTAGAAAAAACTTGTGAAACAAATCATTGAGTCCGGATCCTCAACAGCAGGCTCTTCTACACACTGTACAGCAAACATAACAACCACAGGATTAATTGAATGGTCGAGATGTGTAAGATAAAAATAATAAAAATAATAATAATAATAATAATAATAATAATAATAATAATAATAATAATAATAATAATAAAACAATATTTTTTCCACTTGAATCGTGACATGGAAAAACTGATAAGAAGATGCAAAATCGATCATACGATCGGTTGTTGATTTCAGTTTATTTTAAAATGAACCATGATTTACACAAAAGAATATCATGAGTAGAAGAAATTAAAAGGAGAAAGAATAAAAAAATGCTAAAATACTACGGGAATCTGCTACTTGAATCTGATAACCCGTTTTCGACCGAATTCCTCCGCCTCTCTGCTATCGTTGTCTCTCTGCCTACTTGCAGGCTTGCAGAAGACAACTAAATCAACCTGAAAATTATAACAAAGACAACTACTCATTAAACAACAACATTGTATTTTACAAATATTTAAGAAAGAATCGGATTTTTTTAGTAAAATCTAACGCTATATCAGTCAGATTGGCGGTGGTTGAGACTGAGAGGTGGCGGAAACATGGTGTATGCGGCGGCGAGACGTGGATAGGGAGGCGACGAGACGTCGACAGGGAGGCGGCTGTAGCGAACAACGCGGTTGTGGCTGCGATGAACAGAGATGGAACACTGTTTCTTGGAAACGGAGTTTTTAAAACAGAGAAAATTTTATTGACACGTGTCAATTTTAAGACAGTTGGATTGATCATACGAACCAAACTGAATAACTTTACTCTGCTGTTTCCGCTAAAACGTTAGACGATCCTTTTCCACAAATTTGGGGCTAACCAGTTTTTATTTTACCTTAATTACAATTTTGTTCCCCACGTGGCCTTTTTATTTTAATTTTTTTAATTTAATCTATTAAATAAATAAATAAATTATTATTTTGACAAATTATTATTATTAAAAATACACTTTTGGTCATTTATCTTTCACATTTTTCTCGTTTACGTCTTTTATCTTTTAAAAGATTCGTTTACGTCCTTTATCTTTTCAAAATGGTTTAAAATGGTCTTTACGCTAAGTGAAAGTTAATTAGAGCTTATATGGATAAATTGTACACGTAAGAAGATGACTATGCTTCTTTTTTTGAAGCAAAACATATGACTATGCTATTAGACTATTATATATATTTTTCGTTTTCCTCCTTTATTTTTTTTTAAAATATTCGTTTATATCTTTTATCTTTTTTAAAATACTCGTTTACGTCCTTTAACTTTTTCTAGTTGATTTTTTTTAGATAAGCAAAAAATTCGGTGAATGGAGCACAGGCCACAGGGAGTGCCCAACCCTTCTCGGTTTTTTAATTTATAATTTAATATATCATTTTTTAAGGTAATTGGGAAAACAGTCTCATGGAAGGCTACATTTCTAGATACATGAAATTCATTTGTGTTGATATCATAGAGAAGATAGCCTTTGGTTCCATCCCTATAGCCAAGAAAAATGGATTTCCTAGCTCTAGGTGCAAATTTGGTTCGGTGGTTGTGAAGAGTGGAGGAGTAGGCAAGACAGCCAAAAACTCTGAGATGTGTTAGACTAGGAGGTGAGTTGTGTAAGGCTTCATAAGGTGATTTGCTGCTTAATAGTGGTGTAGGGAGTCTGTTTATGATATGAATAGCATGTTGAATAGCTAAGTGCCAGAGGTTGGAGGGAAGATTAGATTGAAAAGATAAAGCACGAGCCACATTGAGAATGTGTTGGTGCTTTCTCTCAACAATCCCATTTTGTTGAGGTGTCTCAACACAAGATCTTTGGTGTATAATTCCTTTTGAAGAGAAATAGTCATGCATGAGGAACTCAGGCCCATTATCACTACGAATGCACTTGAGTTTCTTTTGAAATTGAGTTTCAATGAGTGAAATGAAATTTGTTAAGTGTTTTCTGGTTTCACCTTTATTGTTCATGAAAATAGTCCAAGTAAACCGACTAAAATCATCAACTAATGTTAAGAAAAACTTGTGACCAGAAGTAGAAGGGGTAGCAAAAGGTCCCCATATATCAACATGAAGTAAATCAAATATGCTAGAGGAATGAGTGTAGCTGTGTGGAAAAGGTAAATTTCTTTGTTTAGCCATATGACAAGTATCACAAGGTTTTGTATTTGGAGTATAGGAAACAAAAGGAAATTGATGAGAAATACATCTATGAATAGGTGTAGACAAGTGACCTAACCTATAGTGCCAAATAGTGGCTGGGTCGTTACAAGTATGATCTAAACTTGGAGAAGCAATAGTGTTGCATGAGCCAAGGTTGGAAGAGGAAGCCTGAGCAGTGTCAAGAACATACAATTTGCCCACTCTTTTAGCTGTAAATCCAGTCTTCCTCGGGTGAGAAAGCTGCAAAATTTCACAACAGTCAGGATGTAATTGAACATCATATAACAAGGAATCAAAGAGTGTAGTGACTGAAATGATGTTGACATGAAAAGAGGGAAAATAGTAAACATTGCGGAGCACAAGTGAACCAAACAGAAGGACTGAACTAGCAATGGTGGTAGTCACAGTGTCACCATTAGGCATAGTCATAGTTTTAGGTGCAATGTGATATGTGCAAAAGAAATTGGCAAAATTGTGAGTGATATGATCCGTGGCACCGGTATCCACAATCCAAAAATAGTTATTCTTGCTAATTCTAATTAATTTTGGCTTACCAGAAGTGCTAGGGGATAGAGAATTTATGGAAGCAGGTGTGGTGGTGTATATGGAATTGACAGAGGCAGGTGTGGTAGACTGTAAATTTGATTGCTGAAGTAGCTGTAGAATCTGAGTGTATTGCTCTTGAATCATAGAGAGAGAAGCATTTGCTGGTGTGGACGAGGAGGAACCTGCAGAAGCAGAGTGAGAGCCAGAGTCTTGCACAGAGTTGGCTGCAGAAGCAGTGGATGAAGAACTAGCAGAGGTAGCAGGAGTGTTCTTGCGATGTTGAAAACCAGGAGGATAGCCATGCTTAAGAAAGCATGTGTCAACCGTGTGATTAGTACGACCACAGTGAGTGCATAGGCGAGAACCACGACCACCAGAAAATCCACCACGCCCACGGCCTCTGCCACTGTTGGTTGGTGCACGAGAAGGAGCCTGAGAAACCGAATTGACAGAAGATTGATTCTCCACCGTTGAATCACTAGAGTTCGCATTGTTGAGATTGAATTGACGTTCTTGTTGAAGCACCATAGAAAAGGCATTATCCAAAGACGGCAATGGCGAGATTAACATGATTTGAGAGCGAACCTGAGAGAATTGATCATTCAATCCTTTTAAGAACTTGATAACGCGATCTTGCTCTTTGAATTTTCGCAGATCGGTTGCGGCGCCGCAAGTGCAAGGAATTGCACAAGTGCAATCGCGAATTGGCCGGAAATTCTCAATTTCTTCCCAAAGTGTGGTTAATTTGGTGAAGTATGATGAAATATCAAGCGCACCTTGTTGGAATCGAGCCAATTCGTCCTGAATGTCCGCAATGCGAAAAATGTCGCCCTGAGAAAAGCGTTTTTCAAGATTTTTCCAAACGATAGAAGCGCGATCGCACCAGAGTAGGGATTTTGCAATGTTTTCTGAAATGGAGCGTTGAAGCCATGATAGCACGAGGTTGTTGCAGCGAATCCAAGGCTCATACAAAGGATCAGATGTTGAAGGAGGTGTGAGAGTTCCGTCGATGAACTTAGCCTTGTTCTTGGAAATGAGAGCAACCTTCATCGATCTAGACCAGATCTGATAGTTTTGGTTATCGAGAGGAGGTTGAACAAGAACAAGAGAGGGATTTTCACTAGGATGCATGTAGTATGGATTGGACGGATTCGTCGCAAAGTCAGAATAAGGAGTTGGTGTTGCCATTGTTGCAATTGAAGTGAATATCAAAGAATTGCAGAAAGGAAAAAAAAAACGCAAGAACAATTGCGATGAGGATGAAGAGGAAGCGACTCACAATCTGAGACGCGGAGTGAAGATCTAGGGGTTAATCTGATACCATGTTAAGTGCATAATTCAGAGAAGAGAGAATTGAAAGTAATGATCTTCATTATTGTTAAAGGTAATGATCTGTACAATATATATATATGAGCATAGGCTCATGAAACTGAATCATAACAGAAAGCTGATCCTAACTAACAATTAACAATACTGACTATAGTTCACAATCTAACTAACTATAGTAATTAATTTAGCTATGTATTTACATCAGGTAAGAGTAATCAAAACCGGACCGGACATTGAACCGGAAGAGGTTGCGGTTCAGGGGTTCTTGGGTTCAACCGGTTGAACCGGGGGTTCAACCGGAATTAATTAAATATATTATTTAATATTTTTATTACAATATATAAAGGATAAAAAACCATAATACCCAAAATTTCACACCACAAACAATTAAATTATGCTTAACTTAAGCTCAACAATATAATATCCAAGTCATTAGTTAAAGTTACACATAAAATTGGTAGGTATAAAAAAACTCAAAGTTTGACATGTTTAAAATATAGGCTAAAGTGCTCCCGGAGTCCCTTATCTTTATTTAAAGTAACGATTTGGTCCTTTATCTTTTTTTTGTCCCAAATCAGTCATTTATGTTTTAAATTTTTGACACATAAATCCTTTTCTGTCACAAATCACTCCTTTATGTTTCAAAATTTTAACACATAAATCCTTTTTTTTGACACATAAATCAGCACTGTTAACGGAAAAGGATTTATGTGTCAAAATTTTGAAAGATAAAGGACTTATTTGGGACAAAAAAAACATAAAGGACTAATTCGTTACTTTAAATAAAGATAAGGGACCCCGGGAGCACTTTAGCCTAAAGTATATATATTTTAATGCATTATTTAGAAAGAAAAAATAAGTCTCACATCGGATGGCAAATAAGAAGAATGAGCTGTGTTTCTCTATAAATATAGAGCTAGAGTGTGCACAGCAAAATATAAGTGAGATTCTTGGCTTTCATAATATATAAAATATATAAATAGAGCCCTGAAACTCATTTTGTTTTACAAAAAAATAGTTTAAATTTTTTTATTTCAGCTAAAAAAAAATCATTTCTCAGAACCGCTTGTAACCGCCGAACCGCCGGTTTTGCCGGTTCTTGAGCGGTTTCCCGGTTTTTCACCCGGTTCTTTGGCCATCCGGTTCTGGGGTCTAACTGGACCGGACAGGGGTCCGGCTCCCGGTTCAACCGGTCGAACCAGCCGGTCCGGTCCAGTTTTGATTACCTTGCATTTTTTAATTTCTATATTAGCGCAACAAAATATTTTTCCTTTTTAATACACATTAACGAAATAACTATTTTAATTAAGACCAATCATATTTGTTATGAGGAAATTTTATACTAGATGTAAAAATTCGCACACATAAAAGTTAACTGAAAGGCATTGTTTTATTATGAGTTGATCTTCACTTTTGGTTTCGTACCATTCATTAATTTTCTTTAAATAAGTGTGAAAAGACAAATGATGTAAACACACATTTAAAAAAAGGTAAAAGACATAAATGAATATTTTAAGATAAAGGATGAAAACGAAAAAAAAAAATAGGAAATATAATTAACAATCAATTACTAAAATGACCATCTTAATTAAATAGGAAAAAATAAAAGACGTTAACGAATATTTTAAAAATTATAAAGGATGTAAAAGAATATTTTAAAAAAGATAAAGGACGAAAACAAAAAACATATAATGGTCTAATAGCAACAACAGCCGCTTACATGGCCAATTTATCCATCCCACTATCCACGTAAGCCCTATTCAGCTTTCACTTAACTAAAGGATCATTTTAAACCATTTTGGAAAGATAAAAGACGTAAATGAACCTTTTAAAAGATGAAGGACGTAAATGAGAAAAAAGTGAAAGATAATGTATCAAAATTGTATTTTGGTCGTTGGGCCTTGACCTTGTAGAGGCTAATTGATGTGTCGATAGTTTTTTTTTGGAAATTGGGTATCCTCTGCGCGCAATTGTAGAGACTAATACCTCGAGCTGGGTAGGACCACAATGGGCGGTGGTAAAGCTCTCTCTCAAGAGATTTAACGTTGTTGCATTCCCAATGTTGGATTCTGATGGATCATTTGTGTATGGGCCTATGTATTTGGGCCAAATGTTCTGGACTTACTGTAATAGCTTTAGGCCCATGATCAGTTGTTAGTTAGTTAGTTTTAGTTGTTAAACTGCTTAGAACTGATTCTGTTAAACCAGTGTGTTAGTTGTAATCTGATTACTTTGTATAAATTCATCAATCAATGAAGAGTAAGATCAGATTTTTCATTAATCATTTTCTTCGCCTAACAGCTGGTACCAGAGCTCCACAAGGGGCCTGATACGTGAGTGATACACGAGTGACAGTGAGAACTTTCATCAAACACGTAGTGTGCGTAAGGAGAGAGTGCGATCATGACGGAAAACGCAAGCAGCAGCTATGGTCATCCCTGCGATATCGAAGTACGACGGTCACTACGATCACTGGGCAATGCTTATAGAGAATTTACTCAGGTCTAAGGAATACTAGAACATCGTGGAAGACGAAATTTCGGCGCTTTCCAGAAGTGGCGACTCAAGAACAAAGAAAGATTATCGAAGAAGCAAAGCTGGAAGATTTAAAGGCAAAAAATCATCTCTTTCATGCCATTGACAAAAGCATCATCGAGACGATTCTTGATAAAGATTCATCTAAAGCTATTTGGGATTCGATGAAACGCAAATTTCAAGGGAACACGAAGGTGAAGCGCACTCAGCTTCAAACTCTGAAGAGAGAATTCACTACAAGAATTTCGGTGATTTCCGAGGGAAAAATCCCTCGAAAAAGCATTAAAATCGGTCGGTAATTCACGTTTCCGACGGACAAATTCCGCTGGAAAAACGGTCATCGCAAACGATTTCCGAGGGAATTTTCCCTCGGAAAAGCTTCCGTCGGAAATCCCTCGCAAATCCCTCACAAATATCCGTCGGAAATCTCTCGCAAATCCCTCACAAATATCCGTCGGAAATCCGTCGGTACGCATTGATAAATAATTTTGGAAAATCATTCAGTTACATACAAACCCCATTCTATCTGCAATTGCTGTCAATTTAATTCAGACTCAACCAATTTAACTAGTCTATAATTAATTCAATAGAAATTCAATCCAAGCAACATATATAAATACTAAAAAAAATAAAAACTACTTAAAATCCAAAAGGATATACTTAATAATAATATAAATTCAATTGTCACTTACAGTAAACCAAAAAATCAATAGCAATTCAATTGTCACTAACAGTAAACAAAAAATCAATACCAATTCAATTGTCAATAAATTGATACTCTTAAATTCTAAGTAATCACTAACTAACTATTCACTATCTTCACTTCCAAGATCTTCCACTGATACGACACCATCTTGTTCAGCTTCACCACCACTTTCATCATGTTCTTCCTCTTCCAATTGCGCTCACACCCTGATGAGCTGCAAGTTAGACTAAGCACCTTCACCGCAATGGTTTGAAGAGTTGGAACATGATTCCCATATGTGAGCCACCATTCAGCTGTAGTGCAATAGCTAATTAGTATGGGAATTAAAAATTAAACAATAGCATTTGATTTGAATTAACAATACACTTTAACTTACCAGGAGACAAACTGGACCTCTTGACTCTTGCTAGCTTTCCAATATCTTCTAACATCAAGTCAAGACAGTGTGCAGCACATGGAGTCAATAGCTGTAATTTGGGAGGAGATTGAAATTAGTGCCTTATGAGCATCATTGATTGCAGTCCAGAAAAAAACTAACCAAATAAACTTGCAAATGGAATTAAAAAGAGATCATGAAAGTATTGATTGCAGTCCAGAGCAAACAAGTTACCTCAAGAAGTTCCAAATGCCACAGCAAATAAGAAATGAATGTATTGATTGCCGATTTATGAAGGTGGTACCGATTCAATTCATGCACCAACTGCATCTATGAAAGTCTAGGAAGTACATTCAGGACCTGTGATGAATTCCAAAGTGATTGAGTGAATACCCAAAAACAATAATACAGAAATTCACACACTACTTTATCTTTGGTCAAGTCATTCTTACCATGCCTTTGTAAAAGAATTCCGCCTTGTTCAGCACTAGGCCCCCACATTTTAGCTATATGCAAATTGATATTTATTCATCCACTACTTGGTGCAAGATGTATTGAAATAAGAAAATTGATAAATTAACTGATAGGAACAATGACAAAACCTTGATCAATAGAAAAGTAGACAAAATTGTACTAGTAGAATAAAGGTTACCTTCCATTGACTCCAGGTGCTACAGAAATAAGGCATCAGTTGCATTTCAAATGAAAAAAGTCTTACAGTAAACATGAAACAGTGGTAGATGATTCAAAAAAAATGTAAATTCCCTAACATATTATTTGATTAGTTAGAAAGTAGATACCGCTTCACTTCCATTAATTACAAACAATCCCTCAAAAAATTCAAAGATTCTCATTGTGATATGAAACTATTCTTTTTAGGTAATCACATTCCAAATTAAGGAGAAGTACTCCAATGCCTTTCTTGGATTTGGCTCTGAAGATGTAAGACGTGATAAGAAACTATTTCATTATAAATATCAAAAGCAACAAAGTTCATAAGAGGTGTTGCAAACTGGCCCACTGACCTACATTATTAAGAGGTGTTGCAGTTGCCAGTTCGGGATTTGGCACTGAAGCACCACTGGGTGGGAAGGCTGCAAAACCGCCAACACTTGCCGCTCCAAAAGCAGAAGTAAGAGCTGCTTCTAGAATAGGACCTGAAGGTAAAACAAATGAGTCGACGGTTTTTGGTAATTTATCACATTGCCACTAGAAGTAGCTGTTACAAAAAGTGTATCACCTTGGACTCCAGAAACATGAGCAGGAAAAGATGCTGAAACGGACAACTGGGACAACATAGATTCGAGGGGATTTAAATAGTACTGGTGGGAAGAAAAAAATTCTAATCATCACAAGTAAAGGATAGCATATGTATATTTATGTTTAAAAAGTATGCAGTAACCTTTACATCAGAGGAGAAGTTTGTGACAATCTTCTTATATCCTGCTTTCTTTAAATGAAAATTCATCCATCTCAACAAGATTTTTTCTGGTGGTGGACTCATCAACTCTTCCATGTCCTGTTATTTCAGAAATATGACGCCAACAAATACAACAATGATGAGAAGTATGAAAAGATAATGAAAAAAAGGTAACTTACATTACTATCATCAACCAATTGCAACACTTGAGGAGTTTTCTTAAGGTTCAGATCAGCCAATATATAATTGAATCTAATTTAGCACCAGCATTAGCAATGTCAAAAGTTTTTGTTGACTACATTCAATCCAGAAGTAGGATGCACAAATCATTGAGCATTTACCATAATACCAAGACATATACACATCACATATTCACCAACTCTTCTCAGAGCACCACAAATAAAACTAGTCATAAAAGTTCACGTTCAAAGAATGGAGATGAAATGGATCATAGACATTCTTAACTACAAAGATATTCATCAGAAAACAGAACAAAACATGCTAGCACAAAGCAATTCATGTCCTCCAACACATAAGTCAAAAAAAATTCCAATCCACTTGTCTTGATGGGTAACCACGCCATATATTAGTTATACATTAAAATCATGAAATTCCATTGAAAAATTAACATTTAGAAATTGCACCTCCTCTCTCTGACTTCCCATCTGCTAGCATTTGTTTTCCCTGACTTCATTCCCTGTCATGGACCCATGGCAACAACAAAACCAAGCACAACAGATTGCAAACTCCTGAGAATCAACCAAGCACAAAAAATCAGTCAATGATTTGTACTTAAAATACACAATGGTTGTCATTGTCAACCCCCTTTTCGTTTATAGATGGCTATTGGCTATCCAAGTATGGGATAAGTGCTTCAATTGGTATGGAAATAATACCAATATCACACTTTCAGAACACAAAACTCTATTCAAGTAGATTGAAAAGAAAGGTAAATCTAAACCTATTGATTCACCACCTAACACATTGCCAATAATCCAATAATGAACTTTAAATCCAAATGCTACTTGCAGACATAAATGTTTTTAGAAATACTAGATCAAACTTATGTTTAATAAGATTTACTCCTCTTGTCAGGTTCCCTAAACTTTGGAGCACCGTAAGGATCTGCTCCCAATCCCAGTTTAAGAGGCAAAACCAACAACAGATTTGTAATACGGCCAATCACACTTCCAATTGCAGCAACCTGGAAATAAAGCCACAATAACATATCAGCAAATCACATAGACAATCATTCAAATACAAATAGCACTATATCAACAAAAGTAACAACAAAGCCTTATCCACTGGACACCATTAAAAACACTACCAGAAATCAAATTTTCAATAAGCCATAGTGTTTTCAAACCTCCTCTAAAGTCTAAACCTTTTAATAAATAAAAAATTAAATGAACTCTAACTTACAACTTCTTCTTCGTTTTCCATGACAACGAGTGCAGAATCCCTCTTCCGACTCCCTTTGATGACCACATCTTCAACATCATCAAACTTGACGAGTTCATAGAAAAGTGAAAGGAACCTTGACGAGAAGCCTAAGGTAGATATAATTGGACTTTGGTGCTATTCGCTTGGTCTATTTGCTCTTACCCCCAGCCTTAAGATCGATCCCCTGCGTATCAAACTCAAATGAAAATGTAGACAATTTTGGTAAATTAAATCAAAGCCAAACACGAAAAAAATGCTTTGCTTCATAACATGGAAACGAAAACTAGGGAAAGATAGTAGAGAGAGTACTTACCTTTCGGTGGCCAGAGAAATGCGAAGCTGGCGGCGCGCTGGTTGCGCGACTGAGGGTGGAGGCCAGAGTAGGGTTTGGGGAAATGGGAGGTTAGGGTTTCGCCGGATTTGAGGAGAACAAGGGAGGTGAGGACGACGGTGTGACAGTGAGAAGTGTGGGCGGAGTGGTGATTGAGTGGGTGGTGGTAATTGAGAGTGAGGAGGTCAAGAGAGTTAGTGAGAGAGATGGAGTTTTGAGTGAGACAAGAAAAAGAAAGAATGAAGGACGTTCGAGGGAGAAGAAAGACTAAATCCAATGGATACAACGTTTCCGACGGAACTTTTTGCAATACCGAGGGAACTTTCCATCAGAAATTAGCGAGGAGCTCTGATTCGGTCGGAAAGGGAAGCTGTAGTTGACGTGCGTTCCTTATAACAAATGTTTCGACGGTAAATTCCGTCGCAAATGCCTGTTTTTACCGACGGACACAATTTCGTCGCTAATTCTGGTGGGTAAAAAGAGTTTTTCTTGTAGTGATTTGAAGCTCTCAAGATGAAAGAAGGGGAGAAGGTTAACGATTACTTGGCAAGAACACTCGCAATAGTGAATCGCATGAAAATACACGGTGAGAGGATTCAAGAACAGGTGGTAGTTGAAAAGATCTTGAGATCAATGACAAAGAAGTTCAACTACGCGGTGTGTGTAGCTGAATCGAACAATGTGGAGGTATTGTCAATTGATGAATTGCAAGGAAGTCTCCTTGTACATGAACAAAACACGAAAGATGATAAAGAGGACAACAGGTCCTGAAAGTGTCGAGTCAGGCACGAAATCATGGAAGAGGTAGAGGAAGTTTCAGAGGGGGTCGTGGTAGAGGAAGACAACAGGGCCAATAGGATGTTGTGGAGTGTTACAACTGTGGAAAGAAGAGACACTACAGATCGGAATGCCTTGAATGGGATGAGAAGGCCAACTATGTTGAATTTGAAGAAGAAGAACCTCTGCTGCTGATGGCACACACTGAATAAATAGTTCCACACACACAAGAAACTCTTGAAAGGAAGGTATGGTTTCTTGACTCAGGGTGTAGCAATCATATGTGTGGAATTAGGGATTGGTTTTCTGATTTTGATGAGAATTTTAGAATCACGGTAAAATTAGGAGATGACTCAAAACTTGTAGTCAAGGGAAAGGGAAACATTAAGCTTGAGATTGAAGGAATAGTGTTGATTATTAGTGGAGTATACTACATACCAAATCTGAAAAACAACTTGATAAGTCTAGGATAATTGCAAGAGAAGGGTCTTTCTGTTGTATTAGAAAATAATACTTGTTTGGTATACCATCCTGTGAAAGGTCTAATCATTCAATCCAATATGTCATCTAATCGAATGTTCATGATTAAGCCTATTGTTATGTTTCAAAGATGTCTCAAAGTCATAGGAAATGAAGACACCCAACTGCGACACTCAAGATATGGCCACCTCAATTCAACCCGAATCACATATCCACAAGAGGTACTTCTTGACCTTCATAGATGACTACAGCAGAAACACTTGGGTATTCTTCTTAACAGAAAAATCAGAAGTTTTGAAGTGTTTAAGAGATTCAAAGCAAGAGTGGAAAAGGAAAGTGGCCAATTCATAAAGTGTCTCAGAACAGATCGTGGGGGAGAATTCACATCAAATGAATTCAATAAGTACTGTATAGTGAGAATGGCATCAAGAGACAATTAACTGCAGCCTATACGTGTAACATCCTAGATTTTTAACCGGTAATATTACCTTTTAGATCTTTCAGAGTATGCATCCATAATTTGGATTAACAAAATAACCTTAAAGACTCGCATTGATAGGATTTTCACAAAATACAACTTGTTTAATACTTAAAAACATTACTGAGTCAAAAGACCTATCGGAGTCAACAAACAACTTAAATCCAATTTACGAATACATAAATACTTATATCCTAATACATAATTCTCATTAAATGAGACTTAGCACAAAAATAATATGCTACACGTCTAACTTCAAGGTACTCCATGAATTTGGATCATTTCCTTGTTGTATCCTTCATTAACTTAACCTGCTTATCTGAAAAACAACAACAATGAGGGGTGAGTGTTATACCCCAATTTTGCCTGATCCTTTTATCGTATTTGTTTAGCCCCGTGTCACAAGCCCATGGCATTTCGAGCGCTGTTTTGTTTTTAATTTGGACCGATTTGCCCAATTGGGCCTATATCCAACCTTCTGGGCCTGATTTCGTTAGCTTGTCTATTTGGGCTTACGCTCAGTGTTTTGAATCAGTTTTTTTTTAATAATTGGGCTGATGTCTAATGTTTTAGTCATTTGCCTAAATGGGCCTATATGGCTATTGGACCTATGATAGTAATTTGTCTAGATTGGACCTGATCTTAGAAAAATAGTTCTAATTGGGCCTTACTTTAGCCATTTGTCTAATTGGGCCTATGTTTAGTTTTCTTGATTGGGTTTGGCCCAATTTAATCATTTTTCCCCATTTTGACCAAAAACAATAAAACTGTCCACAATCCAAACAACAAATATAATTGAAAAATCAATAAAAATTAATATTTACAATAATCAAAAATCCAAAAATTAAATTAAAAAATACAAAAATAATACAATCCGAAAATAATGAAAAATACAAAAAATAGAAAAAACGAAAATACATAAAAATAATAGCAGCAACAACAGCTTCCTTGGGCCTGTTCTTACAAAGCAAGTTTTCTCAACAAGTCCAAATACCTGAAAAAGGAAAGAAATGGAGAAGGATCAGCAAAAACCCTAATTTTTTACCTATATAAACAAGCTGAATCCACAGAGAAAAACACACAGAAAATACCCAAAAATCACGTAGAAAATACATAGAGATTCAGAACCAAAAGATTAGGGTTTTCACATTGAAACCCTAATCGCAAATCACTAAAAGTTCAGAAACAGAAGCAGTCAAAGCAGAGGAACAACAGTAGCAATAGGCAGCATTCAGCAACAATAAGAAATCAGTTTTTGTTATGGTAATTACAGTAATTTCTATTTGCACCCCTTCTCCAAAAGCCCAATTGATGAGAAGCCCAATTGTAATCAAGAGAGTCCAATCTTCAATGGCCAAGATCAGCCCGCAAGATCGGACGGCCCAAAAACGCCAACACAAACTCATCCAAACTCTATAAATACCCCATTCAATGCTCATTAATGGTAAGCACTTTTCTAACCAAACACTTATTCTCTCAAATACTGACTTAAGCGTCGGAGTATCATTGCAGGTACAACCTCGCCCTCCAAGATCGAACATCTCAAGATCGAACACCTCAACATCGCCTCTCAAGGTCGAACGTCCCCGGTCGAACAAGACTTTCCTCTCAGCCTAAAGACAATGATAGAATCAAGGACAAAATATCTACCAACTGCATAATATCGATCCTCACGATCGGTAGCACGGTACAGAACATTGGCGACCACAGTGGGAGGAACCAGTACCCGATTTTTCTCACCATCTCCTTGAACCTATTAAATGGCACCAACACACCGCTCAATACCGACTCGTCTCATGGCCGAGCCTGACCTCGGCCCTCAGCGAACCCCTGAAGGCCACGTCTAGGAACTCACGAATTCGTCACAAACACGAAGCCGACATCCCAACACGGGACCTTCCCGAGCTCAATCGGACGCAGATGAGACGAGCTTGCCACCTCCCCACCAATTACTCCCGACTTTGACTGACGCGGTTCAACAGCTCGTTCAGCTATTGGCTCGGCAAGAAGCGGTAAGTGAAGAAAGACACAATCGTTTCGCCAACCTCGAATCCGAAGTAGCGAGGCTGCAAAATCGAAACGTCCTGGATCAACAATCATCCGGGCAGAGCTCACTGGAAGAACGACGCCCAACTCGAAGGAGACTTTTTCATCGATCACCCCCTCGGAGAAAGCTCAGCCATCGCTCCCCGCCACGCCGCCACCGAGGGAATGGTTCCCGTTCTCCTCCAGCTCGCCAATACGACGATCTTGATAATCCTCATTCTCCGCCACGCCGCCACCAGGGGAGTGATTCCCGTTCTCCATCAGCTCGACAATACGACGATCTTGATGATCCTCATTCTCCTCCACGCCGCCACCGAGGGAATGGCTCCCGTTCTCCTCCGGCTCGCCGAATTGAAGGCTCGACCTCGTCAAGGAGACGATCGAGAAGCCGTGACAGCATTCAAAACAATCAAACACGACGATACGGACGTCCTGAACCCCATCACGGACGCCAACCATTGTCACGGGCTAATCGACCTGGGAGAAAAGGTCCTTTCACAAGATCGATTGACAACTTCCGGGTTCCCCGGTATCTCGAGAAACCACCTGGAGGTTTGAAAACTTACGACGGAACGGGCGACCCCGACAGGCATCTAGACCAATTTGACACGACCATGCAGTATCGAAATGTACCCATGGAAATGAAATGCCGAATATTCCCTTTAACCCTAGACAAAATGGCTTCCGAATGGTTCCGGACGTTAAGGTCGAATACCATTTCCTCATGGGACCAGTTAGCAAAACACTTCTCGGTGCACTTTGCCCATTCCAAAAGCAAACCCAAAACCAAAAATGTTCTAGCGTTTATTGTCCAGAAAGTAAATGAACCCCTGAGGGAATATATAGAGCGATTCAACGTTGAAGCTCTTCAGGTTCGGCAGTTAGACGACGCTTTTCGAGTTTTCTTCATGGCCCAAGGTCTGTTACCTGGAAGCTCGTTCCAAAAACACATCAATACCTGGGAACCTAACACCCTCCAGGAATTCCTCGAACTATCCCAGTGCTTCATTAACGAAGAAGAAAATTCAAAGGTCGATAAAACTTCGTCACATGCAGAACCATCAAAACGCCACACCGAGATCGACCCTCGTAAAAACTCGTGGAACATCGGTAAGAAAAATCGTCACCAGGTATACACCGAACTCAACGTCTCCAACGCCCAGTTACTAGGGGAATGTTGGAACGTCGAATTCAGGGACGTCAAGCCTCCCAGGTCTTTGCCTAGCCGACCTGGGCAGAAGGCCAACAAATACTGCCGATACCACAGAAGCAATGGCCATGACACAAACCATTGCAACGCCCTAAAGGATGACATAGAAGATTTAATAAAACGGGGAAAACTATCTTCTTACGTCAAAAGGGAGGGGGAACGGTCTGACAACCTCGGAAGAGAAAGGAATGAAAACCTCAGGACAAAAGGAAAAGAAGTGATCGACGCAGACCGCGAAGAGCTGGATATAAAACGCTCGGTTATCATGATGATAACTGGGGGATTCGATCATGAAGGATCGGGAAAATCCATGAAGAGAAAATGGAAGGAATTGTTGTGCGTGGCTTCAACGTCGACAACCCCGGTCGTGACTAATCGACCTCCATTATCTTTTAGTGACAACGACCTTATTGACGGAAAAGCTAACAAACACGTACCTCTCTTGATATCGGCAATCATAGCTAACAAAGAGGTACGTATAATCCTGGTCGATCAGGGGAGCTCATCAGACATCATCTTTCTCGATCTTCTAAGCAAAATGGGGATCAGCAAAGAGGAACTCACCCCTTATAGAGGGACGGCTTTGTCCGGTTTTAACGGATCTCGAACGAAACCCCTTGGACATCTGGAGCTAATGGTTACCTACGGAACCGAACCAATGGTCCGAACCGTCAGAACCAAATTCCTCGTCTTGCCTTGTGAATCCATATACAACGGCATTATAGGAAGACCGACCCTCGGCAGGCTCGGGGCGGTTACATCCACCACTCACTTAAAGATGAAGTTTCACTCTCTTTGCGACAGAGTTATCACTTTAAACTCTGACTTAGAGTCGGCCTCCAGGTGTTTTTTCCTATGGACTAAGAACGAACGAAAAGCTTCGGAGCATGAAGGGGTTCCCCCTTCGGAAGAACTGGCAACTCCCAAAATGCCAAAAGGAAGATCAACTGAAGTTAACACCGCCACTAACGTAGGAACCAACTGCGGTCCGGAGGTCGAAAAACAGATAGATGTCGACGAGCTAACAAAAGAGCTCAAACGCAAAATCAGAAGACCAGAGCCTGATGGAAAGTTCGTCGAAACACAACTCGGTTCAGACCCCTCCCAAAAAATCAAAATAGGGATCGACCTTCCAGAAAAGATCAAGACCGAATTAACCCAATGTCTTAAAGATTTCAAAGACATCTTTGCTTGGTCGGCCGAAGACATGCCTGGGATCCCGCCAGAGATTGCCTGCCATCGGCTC
The DNA here is from genome assembly GCA_039519185.1 of Astragalus membranaceus. Lineage (NCBI taxonomy): Eukaryota > Viridiplantae > Streptophyta > Magnoliopsida > Fabales > Fabaceae > Astragalus > Astragalus membranaceus. The sequence goes on along the minus strand of CM076846.1, from coordinate 153,139,969 downwards.
GCAATAAACCCAGAAGCAAAATGGATCGCCCAAAGAAAGCGGGCCCAAAGCAAAGAAAAAGCCATTGCTGCCGCCTTAGCAGTAGACGACCTCATCCGAGCCAACTTTATCTCTGAGGTTAAATACACAACTTGGTTATCAAACCCTGTCCTGGTGAAGAAGTCTAACGGAAAATGGCGTATGTGTGTCGACTACACCGATCTTAATAAAGCTTGCCCAAAAGACGCTTTTCCGGTCCCCAGCATCGATCGTTTGGTCGACAGCGCTTCCGGTTTCCAGTTGTTATCTTTCATGGACGCATACTCCGGGTACAACCAAATCGCCATGTTTCCACCAGATCAAGCAAAAACCGCCTTCATCACTGACCGAGGAAACTTCGCGTACCGTGTTATGCCCTTTGGTTTAAAAAACGCTGGAGCAACTTATCAAAGAATGATGAACAAAGTTTTCCAAAACCAGATCGGTAAAAGCGTAGAGGTTTACCTCGACGATATGATCGCCAAAAGCAAAAGTGATGCCAACCATGTAAGCGATCTGAAAGCAATTTTCTCTGAGGTACGAAAAAACAGAATGAGATTAAACCCAGAGAAATGCACTTTCGGGGTTCGAGCTGGGAAATTCTTAGGTTTCTTCTTAATAGAACGAGGTATCGAGGCAAACCCAGACAAATGTCGATCCGTCACAGAAATGCGAACTCCGACGTCCAAAAGAGAAGTACAAAAACTCAATGGAATGATAGCTGCTCTATCTCGTTTCATATCGAATGCAGCATTCAAATCTCTTCCACTTTTCAAAATCCTCAAAAAAGAAGAAAGAGATTTCAAATGGACACCCGAGCAAGACGAAGCTTTGAAGCAACTTAAAAAATCTCTCTCCGAGCCTCCAATTTTAACTCGCCCAAATGAAGGAGAAACATTATACTTATATCTAGCAGTCTCGGAAGAGGCGTTAGCTGCCGTTCTAGTACGCGAACTCGAAACCGGGCAAAGTCCCATCTACTTCGCAAGCAAGGCTCTGCACGGGGCTGAAAGTCGTTATCAGAAAATCGAGAAAATCGCCCTGGCCCTCATTGTTGCAGCTCGACGTTTTCGAGCTTATTTCGTCGCCCACCAGGTAGTCGTCCGCACTAACTACCCAATCAGACAGATACTCCACAGGCCCGATCTAGCTGGAAGGATGATCAAATGGGCCGTAGAACTCTCAGAGTTCGGTATCAAATATGAAGCTCGAACTACACTTAAAGCACAAGTTTTGGTGGACTTCATCGCCGAGATGACACCTGCTAACACCGACTCTGACATATGGATCCTCTACGTCGATGGTTCCTCAAATCCAAAAGGGAGTGGCGCTGGGATTATGCTAGAAAGCCCGACTGGGGTCATCATCGAAGTTTCCCTTACATTCGGTTTTCCCACCTCGAACAACCAAGCAGAGTACGAAGCTTGCATTGCCGGACTTCGCCTGGCAATTGACCTCCAAGTCCAAAAAATTAAACTCCATACCGACTCTCTCTTGGTGGTCTCCCAGATCGAAAGCAAATACGAGACCAAAGAACCGATCCTGCAAAAATACCTACTTTAGGTACGGTCGCTAATAGCTAAATTTGAAGCAAGCGAGATAGTTCATGTCCCAAGAACGGAAAACCAACGAGCTGATATCCTCGCCAAACTCGCAAGCACAAAAACCCCAGGTAACCAAAGGACGACCATCCAAGAAACACTACGCAATCCCAGTGTATCTCTCGAGCCGCTGTTTAACCCGACCATCTACGTACTTGAAGAGGCAGACAGCTGGATAACCCCAATTTTAGAGTACATCGTCTCAGGAACGGAACCCCCAGACAGAAACGACGCCAAATATATCAGGAGAAGAGCCTCGGCTTTTTCAGCCATCAACGGGACGCTCTATAAACGAAGCCTCTCTTCCCCGTTAATTAAATGCATCGAGGGAGAGGAAGCGGCCTATGTGTTAACAGAAATTCATGAGGGAATCTGCGGCCAGCACATGGGAGCTCGATCTTTAGCACGAAAAACCCTTCGAGCCGGCTACTACTGGCCGAGCATGATCGGCGATGCTAGTGATCACGTGAAGAAATGCAAGAAATGTCAAATCCACGCCAACATGCACGTGGCTCCCCCCACAGACCTCACGAGTTTATCCTCCACATGGCCCTTCGCATGGTGGGGAATGGACTTGCTCGGACCTTTCGCAAAAGCACCAGGACAAGTCAAATTCTTGATCGTCGCCGTAGACTACTTCAGTAAATGGATAGAAGCGGAACCCCTGGCGACCATCACTGCAAAAAACTGCATAAAATTCTTCAAAAAAAGCATTATGAGCAGGTTCGGGATCCCCGAGGTAGTAGTAACAGACAACGGAACGCAATTCACAGACACGGGATTCCGCAAACTAATGTTCGAGCTTAAAATTAAACACCATTTCACTTCAGTAGAGCACCCTCAAACCAACGGTCAAGCAGAGGCTGCAAACAAAGTAATACTGAACGGGCTGAAACGACGTTTGGACGATGCTAAAGGAAATTGGGTAGAAGAATTGCCTTACGTCCTCTGGGGATACCGGACGACCCCCCAAAGCTCCACTGGGGAAACACCTTTTAGGCTCTCCTACGGCAGCGAGGCGGTCATCCCTGTCGAGATCGGCGAACTTAGTTGGAGAACGGCAAATCCCAAAACACAAAGCAATAACGATCAAGCCCTAAGAGAAGAACTCGACCTCATCGATGAAGTCCGAGGTCGAGCCTCGCTCCGAGAAGCGATCATCAAACAAAAGGTGGCAACCAGATACAACACCAAGGTCATTCACAGAGATTTCAATCCTGGCGATCTGGTACTCAGAAGGGCTGACGTCGGTCAGAAAAACGCCTCCCAAGGAAAGCTCGCCCCAAACTGGGAAGGCCCCTACCGAATTTTATCTAAAACCGGCACGGGAGCCTTTAAATTGGAGACCCTCCAAGGAAGAAAGATTGAGAGAACTTGGAACGCAACAAAACTGAAAAGTTATTATCCTTAGAAAGAAGTCACTCACACCGATCTTATGTAAACTCGAAATGGTATTAATCAGAAGCTTGACATTTCTTTCAAACGCTTTCAATACTTCTCAAAAGTTTTTTCAAGTCGCCACACATTCTTGATTTTCATCAAACAGAATGAAGGGACCTAATTCCCCCCAACAGGAATCAACTGGGACCGATCTTAAATGATCTCCCCAAAAGCGACCACCCAAGGTCAAAAACTCTTTGAGAAAACAGTTAAATCCGAGCCGAGTCTTGGCAAACTATCTCAAAGAGACCGGGTCTTCAAGGATCGAAACGTCCTACGAACGACCATCGGCCACAGCTGCCGATACCCCTATGGGGCGAGTTAAATCTGGGCCGAGTCCTAGTAAACTGTCCTATAGGTTCAAACCGGTAAATCGAGTTCCTCGTTTACCGACGTTTTTACGTCACACGCGACGTGCAGAATTTAAAAAGCACTCGTTAAAAACTCGCAAAAACGACATACATGACATGCGAAATTCGAAAAGCATTCATTAAAGCTCGTAAAGGCCTTATAGGCATATTCCAAAAAGAGGTTACAAATATCTCCAGCTAGACCAAACAGAAGTTCCGGATCTATACAAAAAATACATAAGTAAAAGCATACACCAGGAACTTCTGCAAAAGAAACGCTATTAAAACATCAGGCAGTGGAGGTCGGGAATATCACACTCTTCGTCTGCGTCTGAGCATCGATCTTAAAGATCTTACCCCCTTCAACCTCATGGTCGGCGTCAATAATCGACCGATCCAAAATTACAGAAGGATGGACCAAAGTAATTTGCTCCTGGGCGCACTCAAAACCCTCCTTGTACAGCTCAATTGCAGAGTTAGCAGCTTCCCGAGCCTCCCTCCTAGCCTCATTTGCAAGTTTCGTAGCCTCTTTAGCATTTCTTCTGCTTTGCTGAAGGGCTGCCTCAAGCTCTGCAATTCGAGCCTCCGCATCGCCGCTCGTACCGACCCGTGCCTCAGATGCTTTCTTCAAATCCTCTTCCAAACCAGCTACACGAAACTCCAAACCTTTGATCTTCTCGTTGGCCTCGGCAAGTTTCCCCTCCAAAACTTTTTCCCTTTCTTCAAGCTCCTTAACACGATTCTCCGCAAACTCCGCCCGACGTACAACCTCCCCTTGGCTTTCCTTCAGAACCAGAAGTTCTTGCTTTGTTCGAGCAAGCTCTTTCGATTTTAAAGCCACGTCTTCCACGAGCTTCACTATTTTTGACTTCTCGAGCTCCAACGAAGCTGCAAAATCGAAAAATGAGGGAAATCAGTTTATGAAGAAAGAGATGTTTTTATGAATGTAAAAAGAAATGATGTCATTTACCCTTAGCCCGCTGCTCGTATTTCTCTTTTTCGATCCTATGAACATCGGCCAAATTCGCCAACAATTTAACAGACGCCCCGACAGGATCCTCCCGCCATTGGGCGTAATTCTGCTCCAAAAAACCCTCCTCCAAGGGTACGGCCTTACTCTTATGCTTCAGTCTCCTCGAAGTCTTACTCCTTTTTTCTGGCCTCTGCTCGCCACTTGCCTCGGTGCGCACCCTTTTCGCCGAGGTACCCGCACCAACATCGGGAGCAGTCGGGGGAGGAGAACTGGAAACAAGATCGACCATAGCCTCATAGGCAAGGTCCTCCTGGGTAACAATATTTATCGGAGAAGCAGCAGTAACCGTCCCAACAACAGTCTCGGCCTGGGGAGACGTCGGAAGCGGAACACCAACCCCCTCAGCATCGCCAGATATCTCGACACTCCTCATCGCCAGCGCCTTCATTACGGCGAGCTTCTTTGGGGCCATGGTATCTGGAAAAGAAACATAAATCGGTCATACAAACTACGGTCAAAAATATGCAAATATCAAAAGCAAGAAAAACAAGGCTACCTAAGACAATTTGCACTCGTCTTCGCTTCCCGGCCTGAACTATCTTAGCCGCAGGGATACCCCGATACTTATGTTTTGAAAACGGAATGTTCTCAGAAATAAACATCAGGATCCTCTTGGTAAGAAGATCGGCAGCGTTCAAACGATTCTGACTAACAGAAAAGGAATTGGTGGATCGTTCAAAATGGGCCTGACTCCAACCAATGGGAAACTTGGTGGACACCAAAGTCCGACCATCCTCTGAAAACTTTCCCACTCTCTCAATCGCTTCGTCGGTCACCGGTTCGACCCAATAAAATAACTCCTTCCAATTCCCCTTCAACGAGTCCGCATAGGCTTTAAAAATCTTGGCACCTCGCCTCGAACGAAGACTGACGTGTTCGCGACCGGACTTATTCTCACTACTATTCCGATTGACCTCAAACAAATGAAAAAAGAGCAACGGCGAGACCGGCCTCTCCAGATGAAGACACATTAGCTCGAAAGCTCGAACAAAAGCCCACGCGTTTGGATGCAACTGAGAAGGCGCAACATCCAAAGTCGCCAAGACCGTCTGCTCGAACCAAGTGAAAGGAGGCCTGATATTCATCTCGTTTATCAGCATATGATACAAAGTAAACTTGAGCTCTCCTGGCCACAAAGCCACATGCTCTCCCTTTTTCATTCCCTCAACTCTCCAAATTCGCTTCGAGCGACCCGAAGCTTTCCTCCCGACCCTCTCCAAATTAAACCCATGCTGGTACAACGATTCGATCTCCAAAATATTTCTGGAAACCCAATCATATTGGGAGACCTCTCGCACCGGTACGTCAAGGTCCCCACAACCAGTACTAGAGTACTCATCCAGAGAAACGGCAGAAGCTCGGCTGGACTCCGGTTGGCTCTTAGGGCGAGATTCAACTTGTTTTTCAACACCCTCTCTATCGGACTCATCAGCAGAGTCGGAACTCGACCCAAGATCGACCTCGGAACCCTCTGATTCCTCCACTGGGATTTCCTCATCAGACTCGGAAGTAACAGCCATCACATCCACCAAGCAATCCTCCTCCACATCTTCGGGAGTATCGTCATTCGGCTCATTAGCATCGGTCGCAGGAGAAGAACTTTCGCTCTCAAAATTATCTTCCGCCTTATCACTCACAGGGGCGGAAGCAGAGTGCTCTTGCACGTCCGGGGCGGCGACTTCGGAAGGCTCGGCACGGACCTCAGGGATTTCACCACCAGAAGCCATCGCACTCGTAAACTCTTTCCGGTACTGAGTGACGTCTCTCCGAGTTTGTTTCGTCCTCGCCAGATCGAATCTACAGGAATGGGGGACGAAATGTCAGGAATAAAGATCGAAAAATGGGTTCGCGAGCAAGTCGGAACCCGACCTGACGACCCCCATTCTGAGATCAAAGGGGACGGGGGAAGGTCCAGGCACAAATGAAAAGTAAAGAAAAAACCAAAAAGTAGACTAACCTCGAAACTATGTCGCAAGCTGATGATGTCTGGAAATAAACGGTTGTCGATCCTCAGAAACCGACCTTAAAGGTACTTCAAACACGTTCACTCTAAAGAAACTCGGGAGCTCTCGAAAGATCGGCAAATCAGAACAAATGAACAACAAACAACAAATGAATTGGTGAGACCCTTTATTTATAGCAAGGCGAATCCAATGGGCCTGGGCCTGGAAGTCGAAGCGTCACATCCAACCCATGGTCCATTAAAATCCGCACGCTGAAGAATAAACGTCACCATCATGCGCCGCCACTACGAAGAGACGCCTTGTCAGAAACAGTAAAAGTGGCACTGATTCCAAAGCAGCACTGAGTTCGGAAAAACTGCCCACGTCGCTCGAAAGCTCGACGGACAGCTAGCATCGCTCGAGAAACCCCGGCCCCGACATAAGCTCGATAAGCGAATAGAACCTCCACTCAAAGTCAAGATCGCTCCTCATAGCGACCAGACTTGGGGGACCACTGTTATGGTAATTACAGTAATTTCTATTTGCACCCCTTCTCCAAAAGCCCAATTGATGAGAAGCCCAATTGTAATCAAGAGAGTCCAATCTTCAATGGCCAAGATCAGCCCGCAAGATCGGACGGCCCAAAAACGCCAACACAAACTCATCCAAACTCTATAAATACCCCATTCAATGCTCATTAATGGTAAGCACTTTTCTAACCAAACACTTATTCTCTCAAATACTGACTTAAGCGTCGGAGTATCATTGCAGGTACAACCTCGCCCTCCAAGATCGAACATCTCAAGATCGAACACCTCAACATCGCCTCTCAAGGTCAAACGTCCCCGGTCGAACAAGACTTTCCTCTCAGCCTAAAGACAATGATAGAATCAAGGACAAAATATCTACCAACTGCATAATATCGATCCTCACGATCGGTAGCACGGTACAGAACAGTTTTCATCCAGGAGACCAGGTTTGGATTGCTTTTTACTCTTATACGCTTTTTTTTTTATTTACTAGAATAATTTAGAAATCTGAAATATGATATTAGAAGGGTTTTGAAAACTAAGTAGAATTTAGAATCAATGTACAGTAGAATTAGAGTAGAATTAGTAAAAAAAATTAGAACAAAGTAAGAACATTGAATCGATGTACAGAACAAATAAAATTAGGGTTCAGGATTAGCCTCTTAAGTTTTCAGAACAAATCAATGTACAGAACTAAGTAGAATTAAGTTTTCAGTTTAACATTAGGATTTAGGGTCTAGGAAAAATTAGAAAAAAAAAGAGGAAAGAAATACATCAAAAAGAAAGGGAATCTGAAGTATACCTGTGAGTTCCGGCCACCGTAGACGGTGGCCGTTCGTCCTATCGCCGCCATCGTCCTCCCCAACCGTGCAATCACTGTCAGTGAACACTGTCAGTTCCACCGTCACCGCCGTCGTCCTCCCCCTCTAACCAGCCGTAGAAACCGAATCAGAAGCAAGTGACCACCGTACAGTGGTCATCTCCGCTGTTATCCCATTCGCGTCACCGTGAACTCGTTCGTGCTCCGTCCATTCGCAGTCGCACCCCCATCGAAATGCTTCGAGTGGGACAGCCAGTCAACGTCGCAATCACCACCATCATCGCCGACCAGGGAACGATCAGCGTCGTCAAACCGCCGTCGAACCAAACCCGTCTCCGTTAAGATCCATGGAAACCACCACCATCGTCGTCGCCGGAGACGACGCGAATCTCCCACCGTCTCACGCTCTTCTCCTCCACGCAAAAATCCGAACCCAAACGTTGTCGTTCACCGCCACCATAGACGGTGGTCGTTCACCTAGAACCACCGTGAACCAACGTAACCGTCCCTTCATGGCTTTCGAAAGTGAAAACAGCATCTTCAACCACCGTCACCGTCGCGAATCTCACCATCGCCTCCCCGTGGACTGTCGCGAAACCCCATGGAAGCCGTCACCGTCACCGTCGCCATCGCCGGCAAAAGAGTGGTCAGCCTGAGCCGTTTCACCGCCGTCTCTCTCTCTCTCTCTCTTGTTTTCTCTCTCTCCGGCGTAAAACTCTCTCTCCCTGCGTGATTTTAGCCCTTTCTCTCTCCAAAAATTTCAGCTCTCTCTTTCTTTGTTATGGTGAGCGGCGCAGCAATGGAGAGAAGGAAATTAGGGTTATTTTGCTTTAGGTTTCCTTATATAGTCCCATTCCTATTTTACTTTTTTTGTAAAATTAAAAATGTCAGATTACTCCCTACACCCCTTCGTTTACTGCGTAAGCCTCCCTGAAAAGCCCACAATTTGTGGGCTAGTTAATCTGAAACTACAAGCTGGGCTGCTGCTTTTCACACTCAGTTTTTAATAATACAACTCCCCTTCTGCAAACTGCACCCCATTTTATTATTGCACCCTCTGTTTTCGTTTTTATTATTTTCTTTTACAAAAAAAACTACAAAAATAAATAGATAAATATTTCATTCTCAAAAAATATAAATAGGGGACTAAGTCGACTGTACAGTCGGGTTGGTCTGCTTTTTAGGTCATTAATGAACCGTTACGGATCATATCCTAAAATCCCTATTTAAAACAAACAAATTCTAAATCAAAATAAACATAAACATGCTTCTTTCCACGAATCAAATTTTCAAAATAGGGGACTAAGCCGACTGTACAGACGGGTTCGTCAGCGTTCTAGGATAAATGAGCCGTACGGCTCAGGAATCCTAAAACCCCTATTCCAATAAAATCAAACAAACACACTTCAAACCATTTTCCAAACTCCAAAAACTCTATTTTCACAAAGTAGGGGACTAAGCCGACTATACAGTCAGATTAGTCATCGTTTTAGGACAAATGAACTGATCACTCATGAGTCCTAAGATCCCTATATTAAAAAATACCAACCAACAAACATTTTTCTACCAAGAACTACGTGTGATTTGATTCTCTACCAAGAGATACGTAGGAGCAGATAGGGGCCCACATCTGTCAATTGCACTAATAAAAAACCTTTTTTAGTCTTTTCCTAAATAATCCCTTTCTTAAATTCAAATAAAATATCAATTTTCTTCTTTCTTTTTAATTCACAATAAAAGGGTAAAATAAATGTTTTCAAAATTAACTTCCGCTTCTACAATTAATTAGCAGGTAACCTTCCTTAGGAAGGATGTCGTGGGGTGCTAATACCTTCCCCACGCATAACCGACTCCCGAACCCAAATCTGGTCTCAAGGACCCTTATCCATTCCGAAAGGGATTTTTCAATGTTTGCCCTTAAACTAAACTTTGGTGGCGGCTTCGTTTTCGAACCTTCGAGGAATCCTCACCGCGGATTTTTCGGTCGCTACAGCTGGCGACTCCACTGGGGACAATTTAGAGAGTCAAACCTAGTCTAATTAGTTGTAGGATTGGTTGTTAATTTAATGTTATTTTTACCCATTCATTTCCGTCTTTTATTTTCATTGCATATTATTCTTTTGCGATATGAAAACCCTAGGATAGAAGACCACTTTTTGTATATATGTTTGTTTGTTCTGCAGCTTGGGGGGTATTATTGACATTTTGCTTCTTCACACACTTCACTATCACATTTTTGCACACACATGAGAATAGTCCTATACCCGGACTGGAGAATAACCTAAGTTAGAACGAGACTGCGTAGTGATGGCCTACTGGATGTGCGTCCTGTTGGGTGGTCACGAAAGTCTCACCTAAAGTTTGGTCCCTCTTGAGAATGCTGGCACTCCTAATAGCTTGCCTATTGTTGTTGATCAGTGTTCTTAATTGGGGTCGTTGGCTCTAGGAACCTTATGTAGGACTCTTTAGAGCTACCTTTTGAAAGGTTCACTCAATAGACGAGCCCTAGACCTATTCTCTAAGGAACCCTCGTAGGACACAAATGAGCCTCATACCCCCAAACACAGATACATTTTTCCGGTCTTCCAAAAAAGAAAATCATATGTTATTTTGGCAAATTACTTTCTAGCATACCTCATGCATTTTTACCTTTCCCGTTTGCATGGTATAAATTTTTTTTGCACATTAACATTTCATTCTTCATGCATTTCTATGACCGCTAGGGAATTGTAAGACTTTCCTCCTTACAAGATGGACCAAACATTTTGCATTAATAAATCTTAAGTTTCTTTCAGTTCTGCGTCAAACAGAAACTTACAATTTCCTCGGCGTGACACGAAAGCATTCCATGCATATTCATTCATTCATGTACTTACGTCAAAAAACTTGAAAAAAAAACAGAGTGAAAAGGCAAGCTGGTTCATCAACATCGCTACCGGACCCGTTCTCAAACAGGAAAAATGGCCGAAGAGGATAATCAGGCTCTGAGGGAAGACATTACAAAGCTGAAGGATCAAATGAGAGGGATGATGGTATTGAAAGATCAAATGACCGAGATGATGGCGCTGAAAGATCAAATGTATGAATTCGTGAAACTCCTCGAGAGAAGAAATGTAGATGAAGGTGTTTCGGTAGGGAATACTGGGAACAATGCTACAAGTCTCCCTCCTCCTCCCAGCTCCGAGACTCCATACACCGCTGGAGTGAACGTCCAGAGCTACCAATGGCTCCCTTACGGTCTCCCAGCTGGTTACGCTCCTCCTACCATGGAAGCCAATCCAGAGGAAGGACCTTCGAAAGTCACTGGACCTTCAGCTCAAAATACAAATGCAGAAATACCGCGAGTTCACTTCTCAAGTCCTGCGACTGCACCACAGGTCATTCCACAGGGTTATACTCCGTCACCAGTAGTAATTCATCATGCTCCTACACCGAACTCCGCTTCAATGCCCATGGTTCCTCCCCACTACAACATGAGAGGACCCTCTCATAACTACTCAATGGAGGACTCTCAGCCCGAGGACAAATATCAGATGCTAGAAGAGCGCCTGAGAGCAATTGAAGGATCCAATGTCGGCGCAAGGGATGCATATGATCTGTGTCTCGTCCCTAATGTGATTATCCCACCCAAGTTCAAAGTGTCTGACTTTGACAAATACAGAGGGGTAACTTGTCCCGCTAGCCATCTGACTATGTATTGTAGAAGAATGGCCGCATTTTCATACGACGACAAACTGCTCGTCCATTACTTTCAGGACAGCTTGACTGGGGCAGCCTCAAGCTGGTACTTGCAGTTGGAACGCACCCACATTCAATGTTGGAAAGATCTGGCTGATGCTTTCTTAAAGCAGTACAAATACAACATCGATATGGCTCCCGATAGAGCACAGTTGCAAAATATGATGAAAAGAAACAAAGAATCATTCAAGGAGTATGGCCAGCGTTGGAGAGAGATGGTATCCATGTTCATAGATACGTGGCAATCACCCCTCTATGACAGATTAATTGGGAGCGTATCCTCTAACTTCTCAGACATGATCACCATAGGGGAAAGGTTGGAAAACGGAATGAGAAACGGGAAAATATCTTACGGTTCAGCCGAAACCAATAACCCAAAGAAGCCCTTCGCATGATTTGTTAGAGGGGAAACTAATTCCATAACAGGATCAGTGAAAGCCTCTTACACTTCCAAAAACCATCCTCAAGCCTTGCACCTCTCTACCCAAACCACTAAAAGCCATAAACCACCAAACTACCCAGAAAGGAGACATGTACAGTTTGATCCAATTCCCGCATCCTACTCAGATCTGTTCGACCACCTCACTAGTCACAACCTAATCTCCCCCTGCCCGATGAGGCCCATTGAACCTCCTTTCCCGAGAGGCTATGACCCGAACGCCACTTGCGAATTTCACGCAGGCGCAATTGGGCATTCAGTAGAAAACTGCAAGGCACTGAAACATGTGATTCAGGATCTGATCGAATCCAAATGGTTGAGCTTCAATGAGGATGCTCCGAACTGAGTCGCTAACCTTTTGCCAGGGGCATGAGAAGTCATCCGTCAATGCTTTTGAAGGCATCAAAGGGCTAAAAACAGCATCACCAACCTTGTGCGCCTTTGTCCTGCAACTGAAGCACTTATGGGAGATTGTTGATTTTCTTGTGATTTTCGGTTCAAAGTAATGTTACGTAATGCAAATCCTATGGCTCCACTCAAAGCCTTAGGACATTTCAATAAGGGCACACATGTTTCTTTCCGGTATCAATATTAATAAAATAGCATTTTGAATTCTCCAATAAATCCTTCTTTTATCCTTCTTCAATTTCTACTAATGCAGACCTAAATAACTTGTCCTTGAAAAATAACAACGTCGGTAACTCATGTCATAACTTTGATCGCCCCATTAATCAAACCAAGGAAGATGTTGAAGATAACTGGGAAACTCTTCCAGAGGTAATGAGAATAATGGAACAAAAGGATAGAGTGACCCAGCCTCGCGTGGGATCAAACGAAATGATTGACTTGGGCACAGAAGAAGATAAAAAGGTGTTAAAATTAACATCACACCACAAGGATAGCAAATCAAGAAAGTTTGCTTACATCACCTTGTCTGACATAAGACGCCCATTGGCGTAACAAATCCGTAATTGTCGAGAAATTTGGTCTGCCGTTACGGCTTTCCTAAAAATATCGTCACAGACAGTGGTGAAAGGGCTACGTAAGGACTCCAAGTCGAGCATCATGATCCCTTCCCATACCGCCCAAAAAACAAATGGGGCAGTTGCAACAACAAACAAAGAATATTAGGGATGATAATGACATTTCACCTTACATGGAGATCAGACCTCGCTCATACTTCAACAGGGGCAACCCCGTATGATGGGAGTAGTACTTCCATTAAACCTCACCAAACAAAAGAAGGGTTATCTTATGTCATACCAAAAGAAAGCTTAACAGAAGAAAGTCCGTCCTCAACAATATTAAGGAGACCTGGTGCCCAAGAAAGTCATACCCAAAAGGATTCCCGCAGGAGATGGACCTCGAACTATAAAGGACCTCACATGGTAAAGAAATCATTCTCTAGAAGAGCCTTAATTCTCACAAAAATGGACAGGGAAGACCCCCCACTCCCGGTGAACTCTGCTTAAAAAAGGAGTATAGAAAAATTAGAAAGATGATCCAAGCAAAAATGAGCTCGCTAGGTTGAAAACCCGAAAGGGCGGCCTAGGCAAAAATTAGAGCGACCCGATGGATTGAAAACTCTAAAGGGCGATCCAGGCAAAAATTAGGGTCAGGAAGTTGGACTAAACAAACATTGAGGCAATCAACACTTCCAGAAGTCGGATAATGAGTGATCAACGTTGTGAACATGGGTGGCCGACACCGTTACTTCAAGGACACTAACTACCGAGAAGTCTGCTTAGTATTTCAGCTTTCCTATTCTTTCAATAAAATTCCTGACGTAATCTTAAGTCGGTGTGCCTACTGCACATTTGGCCTTCAATGTCAATATCAAACACACTTTCCTTTCTTTTTACTTCCGTCTATTTTCAAAATGATGTTTTGTGATAATTGATACTGGATTGTGAAACATGTGACATAATCAAAAGCATTACAATCATTACAAAATTTTCGAGAATCACAGAAGAGATATAGTCTTTCATTAAATGAAAGGAACCGCAGGAATAGAGCAATAAATGCGCGATCATCTCAAATGATAAGTCTCAGTCATGCGCAATTGACTTAACAGTACGAATGCACTTGATAGCCTCATGCCGGAAGTCCCGCGAGTTGAAGGACCAGCAAAAAGAGAGACCCAAAAAGAAAAGCAAAAAAGACCGAAAAAAAAAGGGGCAAAAAATAAATAAATAAATAAAAAGAAGAAAAGCCAAAAGAAAAATCATCTACATAGCATAAATCATTCCATTATGCATTCACCTACGTTTCATTCATCCCATCGGACACCTACCATTTCACATACCTATATTGCACGCATGCATCATTCATCGTATTTTTTTAGACATGCCAAATATAGATAGCTTTCCCCGTCTCAGGTAAATGCATTCATTAGGTATGTTCTAGGCAAGTACGCCGTGTGTCAATAGTTTGTTCCCTCAAAGTTGGTGCTCCAAGCACTGGTCTCATATCATAGTTTAGAGTCTCGGACCCCCAGTGGTCCCTCGGAGCGCAAACGCTCCTTTTGACCTCAAACGGTCATCCATTCTAGATCGCACGTCGCGTTATCGAGCAACCGACGGATCATCCGACCCCAGGTCCATCAGTTCAGTTCGACCCAGTATGTCAAAGCAACGACTGCGGACTCTACCCTCAAGATCACTATGTCGCCACTGAGCGCGACGGATCACCCGACCCCAGGTCCTTCAGACTAGCTGTGTCAGCCTAAGACATGGTGGACGTCCTTGGAGGTGAGCAAATTAGGTCAACGACCTGATCTTGCCCCTCCGGCCGCTCGAAAAAGGCCACCCCCGAGCATATCATTTTACTAGTACCATTGCTAGTTTGTGCTCTTTTGGACCCCCAGTGGTCCTTCAAAGCCCCAGTGCATCTTCAGACCTCAATTGGTCCTTTAGGGTTTAGGCAACCCCTTGGAGCCCCAGTGCTCCCTTAGAGCCCAAATGCTCTTTTAGAGCCCTAGTGCTCCACCAGATCCCCAGTGATCATTTCTTTATTGTTCTCGGTTAACACGCCAAGTGTTGATCGTCCCTCGTTTCCCTAACTCCTCTTCCCCCTAAACGGACAAAATTAACGTCTATTCTATCTTTATTTTTATTTCTACTACGAAAATCTGAAAATCATTCACCTTTTCTAGTAAAATATAAATAAAGAGAGGCAGCTGTTATACCCCAATTTTGCCCGATCCTTTTATCGTATTTGTTTAGCCCCGTGTCACAAGCCCATGGCATTTCGAGCGCTGTTTTGTTTTTAATTTGGACCGATTTGCCCAATTGGGCCTATATCCAACCTTCTGGGCCTGATTTCGTTAGCTTGTCTATTTGGGCTTACGCTCAGTGTTTTGAATCAGTTTTTTTTAATAATTGGGCTGATGTCTAATGTTTTAGTCATTTGCCAAAATGGGCCTATATGGCTATTGGACCTATGATAGTAATTTGTCTAGATTGGACCTGATCTTAGAAAAATAGTTCTAACTGGGCCTTACTTTAGCCATTTGTCTAATTGGGCCTATGTTTAGTTTTCTTGATTGGGTTTGGCCCAATTTAATCATTTTTCCCCATTTTGACCAAAAACAATAAAACTGTCCAAATCCAAACAACAAATATAATTGAAAAATCAATAAAAATTAATATTTACAATAATCAAAAATCCAAAAATTAAATAAAAAAATAATACAATCCGAAAATAATGAAAAATACAAAAAATAGAAAAAACGAAAATACATAAAAATAATAGCAGCAACAACAGCTTCCTTGGGCCTGTTCTTACAAAGCAAGTTTTCTCAACAAGTCCAAATACTTGAAACAGGAAAGAAATGGAGAAGGATCAGCAAAAACCCTAATTTTTTACCTATATAAACAAGCTGAATCCACAGAGAAAAACACACAGAAAATACCCAAAAATCACGTAGAAAATACATAGAGATTCAGAACCAAAAGATTAGGGTTTTCACATTGAAACCCTAATCGCAAAACACTAGAAGTTCAGAAATAGAAGCAGTCAAAGCAGAGGAACAGCAGTAGCAATAGGCAGCATTCAGCAACAATAAGAAATCAGTTTTCATCCAGGAGACCAGGTTTGGATTGCTTTTTACTCTTATACGCTTTTTTTTTATTTACTAGAAAAATTTAGAAATCTGAAATATGATATTAGAAGGGTTTTGAAAACTAAGTAGAATTTAGAATCAATGTACAGTAGAATTAGAGTAGAATTAAAAAAAAAAATTAGAACAAAGTAAGAACATTGAATCGATGTACAGAACAAATAAAATTAGGGTTCAGGATTAGCCTCTTAAATTTTCAGAACAAATCAATGTACAGAACTAAGTAGAATTAAGTTTTCAGTTTAACATTAGTATTTAGGGTCTAGGAAAAATTAGAAAAAAAAAAAGAGGAAAGAAATACATCAAAAAGAAAGGGAATCTGAAGTATACCTGTGAGTTCCGGCCACCGTAGGCGGTGGCTGTTCGTCCTATCGTCGCCATCGTCCTCCCCAACCGTGCCATCACTGTCAGTTCCACCGTCGCCGCCGTCGTCCTCCCCCTCTAACCAGCCGTAGAAACCGAATCCGAAGCAAGTGACCACCGTACGGTGGTCATCTCCGCCGTTATCCCCTTCGCGTCATCGTGAACTCGTCTGTGCTCCGTCCATTCGCAGTCGCACCCCCATCGAAATGCTTCGAGTGGGACATCCAGTCAACGCCGTAGTCACCACCATCATCGCCGGCCAGGGAACGATCAGCGTCGTCAAACCGTCGTCGAACCAGACCCGTCTCCGTTAAGATCCATGGAAACCACCACCATTGTCGTCGCCGGAGACGACGCGAATCTCCCACCGTCTCACGCTCTTCTCCTCCACGCACAAATCCGAACCCAAACGTTGTCGTTCACCGCCACCATAGACGGTGGTCGTTCACCTAGAACCACCGTGAACCAACGTAACCGTCCCTTCATGGCTTTCGAAAGTGAAAACAGCATCTTCAACCACCGTCACCGTCGCGAATCTCACCATCGCCTCCCCGTGGACTGTCGCGAAACCCCATGGAAGCCGTCACCGTCACCGTCGCCATCGCCGGCAAAAGAGTGGTCAGCCTGAGCCGTTTCACCGCCGTCTCTCTCTCTCTCTCTTGTTTTCTCTCTCTCCGGCGTAAAACTCTCTCTCCCTGCGTGATTTTAGCCCTTTCTCTCTCCAAAAATTTCAGCTCTCTCTTTCTTTGTTATGGTGAGCGGCGCAGCAATGGAGAGAAGGAAATTAGGGTTATTTTGCTTTAGGTTTCCTTATATAGTCCCATTCCTATTTTACTTTTTTTGTAAAATTAAAAATGTCAGATTACTCCCTACACCCCTTCGTTTACTGCGTAAGCCTCCCTGAAAAGCCCACAATTCGTGGGCTAGTTAATCTGAAACTACAAGCTGGGCTGCTGCTTTTCACACTCAGTTTTTAATAATACAACTCCCCTTTTGCAAACTGCACCCCATTTTACTATTGCACCTTCTGTTTTCGTTTTTATTATTTTCTTTTACAAAAAAAACTACAAAAATAAATAGATAAATATTTCATTCTCAAAAAATATAAATAGGGGACTAAGTCGACTGTACAGTCGGGTTAGTCTGCTTTTTAGGTCATTAATGAACCGTTACGGATCATATCCTAAAATCCCTATTTAAAACAAACAAATTCTAAATCAAAATAAACATAAACATGCCTCTTTCCACGAATCAAATTTTCAAAATAGGGGACTAAGCCGACTGTACAGACGGGTTCGTCAGCGTTCTAGGATAAATGAGCCGTACGGCTCAGGAATCCTAAAACCCTATTCCAATAAAATCAAACAAACACACTTCAAACCATTTTCCAAACTCCAAAAACTCTATTTTCACAAAGTAGAGGACTAAGCCGACTATATAGTCGGATTAGTCATCGTTTTAGGACAAATGAACTGATCACTCAGGAGTCCTAAGATCCCTATATTAAAAAATACCAACCAACAAACATTTTTCTACCAAGAACTACGTGTGATTTGATTCTCTACCAAGAGATACGTAGGAGCAGATGGGGGCCCACATCTGTCAATTGCACTAATAAAAAACCTTTTTTAGTCTTTTCCTAAATAATTCCTTTCTTAAATTCAAATAAAATATCAATTTTCTTCTTTCTTTTTAATTCACAATAAAAGGGTAAAATAAATGTTTTCAAAATTAACTTCCGCTTCTACAACTAATTAGCAGGTAACCTTCCTTAGGAAGGATGTCGTGGGGTGCTAATACCTTCCCCACGCATAACCGACTCCCGAACCCAAATCTGGTCTCAAGGACCCTTATCCATTCCGAAAGGGATTTTCCAATGTTTTCCCTTAAACTAAACTTTGGTGGCGGCTTCGTTTTCGAACCTTCGAAGAATCCTCACCGCGGATTTTTTGGTCGCTACAGTGAGATTACATAATCTCAGTGAATCCTTTCAAGACTCCCTTACCATAATACGCTCCGAGTATCTTTTATTATTTACCTATGATGCATCCCCCTGCGCCTTAGACTTACATAATATAAAAGCTGTGACGATACATATAGGGAACCTGTGTTCTATAAATAAATAGAACACACTAACCTAACCTCTTGGGCCTTGAGATTGGTTCATGACATCGACCCCAAGTACATCAACCATTCTTTAATTCATTTATGGTGTACGTATATATGTACTAGATAGTTTTCTCACACGTATTTCCGAAAAGGATTTTAACACAACACAAAACCGTTTAACCGTGACCTCCAACACATCACAATCAATGAAAATAAATTCAAACATATAAAATCAATCCTCTTTTAAACCACAACATATCAAGTGGTTTAGAAACTTGAATATCACCTCTTGGAAACAAACATCCAGCAACCAAACAACTACAAACACATGCATTTATCAGTCAGAATTTCCATCAAACATACATCTACTTCGGTGAATTAATTAACCTATCAAACGGTATCGAAACTTAGCAAAGGACCACTCTCTGGAAAGCTTATAGTGTCTAGTTTATGAAGATAATTTTTGTTTTGACAGAAAATGAGCCAACAAGTATAGTTTTATAAAACATACGGACGTGTTCTCTAACGGGACAGATTCTATCCTCTGACTTATAACACCCTTAAAATGACCAAAACTCAACCAAATAACATGGGACTTGAGCTTAACCCGAATCACATTAGGTCTAGTTTTCAATAAAACAAGGATCATTCCAAAAGGAGTTCAAATGAAAACTCCATACCCAAAACACTGACCCTATGTCCAGATTGTCCTCAGAATTTTACCCTACCTTCTAGAGCCTATAACTTGAGATACACAACTCCAAATGCAACCAAACCAGAGCCAAATTAACGAGAATTCAATCTAGTTTCTAAAATGACAAACCACATAATTTTTCAGTCAGTAAAACGTTCCGAGTAACTGAAATACCGAACCTACTCCAGAATGTCTCAAAACAGTGAACTTAACAACACAATTAGCACCAAACAAACATCAAATCCATCAATCAAGGCATGATATCATCAAGGAACAGAAACAAACATATTTTTAAAACACAATAAAACGTAGAACTCACCATCGTTGCAGCCCCAATCGAGAAACTCATTGAAAGCTCGAAACCGGAAACCCAAAAACCGAAATCCTAAGCTCCAAGCTCACCAAACCCGAAACCCAGCAGCTCCCAAACCCTTGTCTCTTCTATTACCCTTCTCCTAAGCAGTAATCCAACCCCAAACAACTCGAAATACACTGACTTGGCTGAATCTTCAAGAGTTCATCAGTGGAGTCCTCAAAACCTCCAAAAGTCAAATGGGAAGGGAGAGGAAATGAGAGAGCTATGCTTTGAATCAATGGGGAAAAGTTATATCAATGAGAAGGGGAAGGAATTCTGAGTTTAATGAAGAAGAAAATATGAAACAAGCAATGGAGAACTTGGTCATGGTCTCTCCCTCCCCTTTCACGCGTTTCCCCCTCCCTCTCCTCTCCTTCTTCCTTTCGTTCTTCTCTTTTTTTTCTCAGCTGAAAGTTTGTCTTGTGTTTTGGGTGGGTGATGAGGCTTATATAGAAAGTGACTAAGTGAGGGCACTTTGGTCTATTTCGGTTTAGCTCTCCTAATAAAACTCTATCTAATCTTACTCTCTTAAACTCAATATAACCCACTATTGTTCACATAATGAGAACATAGTTTCACAAACAATTATATCACTTATATTAATTAAAAAGCCAAACAACTAATAAGCAAACACATTTAATCAATCATATCATTTGAATAAGTAACAACTATATTTTGTAAACCATCAATCAAATAACTACTAAGGAGAATATGAGAAACGGTGGGTGTTACAATACGCCTCAGCAAAATGGTGTGGCGGAGAGAAAAAATAGAACTATCATGAACATGGTTAGGAGCTCTCTTGCAGAAAGAAAAGTACCAAAGGAACTCTGGCCAGAGGCAGTTAATTGGACTGTCTATGTTCAAAACAGAAGCCCTACTACTGTTGTGCAAGACATGACTCCAGCAGAGGCCTGGAGTGGCATAAAGCCCTCTGCTCACGACTTCAGGATCTTTGGCTGTATAGGCCTTGTCCATACCTAACAATCAAAGAAAGAAGCTTGATAACAAAAGTCTGAAGTGCGTACTTCTTGGGGTTGGTGAGGAATCAATGGCATACAGACTGTTGGATCCCATTTCCAAAAGAATTATTGTAAGAAAAGATGTGGTCTTCATTGAAAAGGAAGGGTGGCAGTGGAATGAAAAATCTGAAGACCAGGGAATTCAAGTCACTGACTTAAATGACAATGACACTGCAAATGATCAGAATCATGACGAAAGGGAGACTAGTGAAGCTGCAAGTGAAGACACAGCTGAGATTACTATACCAGAGACAGCCATCGCAACACATGAGATGACTTCTCAAGCTGGTGAAGCAAGATCAACACCAACTGAAACTTCACAGCAAGGGAGGATTAGAAGAAAACCAGCCTACTTAGAAGACTATGCGACTGAAGAAGAGTTAGATGAGCTAAATCTAGCTTTCTTTGTTCAAATTGAAGATCCCACCAGCTTTGATGAAGCTGTCAGAGATAACAAGTGGAAGGAGGCTATGAGATTGGAAATAGAGGCTATTGAAAGAAATGATACTTGGGAACTCACTACTCTTCCTAAGGAATCCAAATCCATTGGTGTCAAGTGGATATATAAGACTAAATACAATGAAAAGGGCAAGATTGAAAAGTATAAGGCTAGATTAGTGGATAAAGGCTAGTCACAAAAGAAAGGTGTTGATTACAGTGAGGTGTTCGCACCAGTAGCTAGGTGGGACACAATCAGGACCATTGTAGCTTTAGCAACTGTGAAAAAGTGGACTCTCTATCAACTTGATGTTAAAAGCGCCTTTTTACATGGAGATATACAAGAAAATGTGTTCATAGAACAACCTCAAGGCTATGTAAAGAAAGGGGAAGAGCATAAGGTCTACAAGTTAAAGAAAGCCTTGTATGGGCTTAAACATGCTCCACGAGCTTGGTATAGTAAAATAGGGTCTTACTTTGTGAAAGAAGGATTTGATAAGTGCCATGATGAACATACACTGTTTGTTAAAACCAGAACTGATGGTTGTATAATCATAATCAGTTTGTATGTTGATGACCTGATCATGACAGGAAATAATGCTACCATGATATCTGAATTTAAGGCCTCAATGACTAGAGAATTTGACATGGCTGACTTGGGAAAGATGAGCTACTTCCTTGGCATGGTTGTCACACTCTCGAGTCAACTCTTACGAGTTTACGAGTCTACGAGTCTAGATCACAAAAACGAGTCAACTAGCAGGTAAACTCTCTTTTTTCATAGAGTCGTTCGAGTTCAAGTAAACTCTAATAGAATCGGTAAACTCTCGATTTTACTGCGAGTTTACGAGTCTACAATTTTACATTTGATTAGGCCTTAAAATGTAAAGTATTGGTCAATATTGGTAGCTACTTAGGTTGAATTACCTATTTTCTATAGTATATATTGGATTTATAAAGTTACTTTTAC
This sequence comes from Astragalus membranaceus, assembly GCA_039519185.1. Lineage (NCBI taxonomy): Eukaryota > Viridiplantae > Streptophyta > Magnoliopsida > Fabales > Fabaceae > Astragalus > Astragalus membranaceus. The sequence continues at coordinate 153,117,986 of CM076846.1, read as the reverse complement.
ATTTTCAATACTATTTTTGTTTTATTTTATTCAACTACCCAATAAAGCATTTAACGAAACATTATAAGTGTTGGGTCAAATTAGCTCTTGTTTTTTGAATTTTTTATCTTAAGAATTCGTGTTTTTATGAATTTATGTATGATTTAGTCATTATTGTCGTATGATATTATCTAGTTATAATGCACTAACATACTTTAATATCATGATTTGCTACTTTGCTTTATTGTGGAGTTGAAATGTTGAAATATTGTTGTGCTAACCAATATTATATCATGTATGTATCCCATTTATAGGTTTCTTTGATAGTAGGTAGACTCTTACGAGTTTACGAGTCGAGTCTACCTATGCTCCACGAGTTTACGTAGACTCTCGAGTTTGACAACCATGTTCCTTGGAGTTGAAGTCAATCAATCAGAAGCAGGAATATTCCTTTGCTGTGAGTTTGGTCAGCAAGTACATGGAAAAACCAACTCATATGCATCAACAGGCTGTGAAGAAAATACCGAGGTATATACAAGGATCAATGAACCTGGGAATATTCTATAGCAACAAAGGAAAGTTGGAACTGCTGTCTTACATAGACAGTGACTATGCTGGGGATGTGAATGATAGGAAGAGCACCTCTGGGTATGTGTTCCTGCTAGGAACTAGAGCTATCTCATAGACTGCCAAGAAACAACCCGTGGTCACACTTTCGACCACTGAAGCTGAGTTCATCTCAGTAGTCCGTGCCTCACAGTTGTATGGTTAAGAAGGATTCTAGAGAAATTGGGTGAGCCTCAAGACAAGTGTACCAGAATTTTGTGTGACAATAGCAACACTATTAAGTTGTCTCGCAATCCTGTGCTCCATGGTAGGAGCAAGCACATTGATGTGCAATTTCATTACCTAAGAGATTTAGTGAATAACAAAGTAATAAAACTGGTATACTATAATACAAATGAACAAGTTGCAGATGTGATGACCAAGCCCCTAAAGCTGTCAAACTTTCTGCAGATACGAGATTGGATGGGCATGTGTACCAAAAATGATAAACTGAAGTGCTGATAGCATTCAGTTTAAAGATGAATCATTTGTGTATGGGCCTGTGTATTTGGGCCAAATGTTTTGGACTTACTGTAATAGCTTTAGGCCCATGATCAATTGTTAGTTAGTTTGTTTTAGTTGTTAAACTGGTTAGAACTGATTCTGTTAAACCAGTGTGTTAGTTGTAATCTGATTACTTTGTATAAATTCATCAATCAATGAAGAGTAAGATCAGATTTTTCGTTAATCATTTTCTTCGCCTAACAAATTCAAACCCAAGATTTGATTAAGCTGGAAGAGACCCACACCATCTCATCCAAGCGTTCTTGAGTATTGATGTGTCGATAGTTTGAATTGTAAAGTCAAGAGCAACTTATATGTTTATAGTGTATCTTAAGAGTTTGCATAATACTTAATAGTGGATTGTAACGAAGCAATGCTCTTTTGAACAAAAAAAAAGAAGCTTAAGAAAAATGAATTTCAAAAAGAATATTTTTTGGTCAAAAAAAGGTTTTTTTTTTTTTAAATATTAAATTATAGATATAAGCTTTTGAAATAACATGTTTTTATAATATGAGATAATTTGTACATCTCAAATTTTTTAAAAGCTCTCTCATTTCACCTTTCTGTAACATATACGAGTTTGTAACGATTTTTCATAAATCAAAATTTAAAGTATTATTTTGAGAAAATTTAGTAATCTAAAAGCAAATTTAAGTGAGTCTAGAAACTTATTTTAGTTGAAAAGCTCTTTTAAGTTCTAAAATTCCAAGTGATAGGTTGAATTAAATAGTAGTCTAAAAAGTTTGAGAAGGTCTCTTTTAGTTTTAGTTGAAAAGCTGCTATGTAAGTTAAAAAATTCAATTTGTAAAAAAAGTTAGAAAATTCAAAGTTAGCTAGTAAATTAAAATGAGTAGTTAACTTTCAATTAATAAGAATTCTTTTTTAATATAAAGATAATCATATATAAATTAAATGAAATAATTTAAAATTATTAAACAGCAAAAATTAACTATTTTAGTTTCACTCGAAAGATGATTACTAGAGTATCTATATTTTAATCCTTGTTAAATCGACCATTGTTGGAGCTCGATTGGTTTGAGAAGAAAGAAAATCGCAAGAAGAATTGGAAGATATGATTAGGAAGAAAGATGGTTAGAGGAATTTGAGGCTTAAGGCACGTAGAGCAAAATTAATCTGCTTTGATACCATAATATGAATTGTGAAAATGAGCTCTCAACATTTCATTGATAGATAATTATTTCTATACAATATGTTGGAGTTGTAGCAAACTAACAGAGTTCCTAATTAAGCTCTAACTAACTAAGTTAGTAACTATCTAACCTCCCTAACAAACCTCCTAACTAGACGATTAAATAGCTAACTAATAACAACAAGGAGTAAATATATATACTCTAATATACCTTGAATCTACTGCATGAAACCGGTTTGTTAGATGCTAAACCGGTGGCTAGTCCCATGTTGAAGTCCTCTAAACTTGACACTTCTCCATATCCCCCTACAAACTGCAGTAGATCCTAGCAGCTACCGTCGCCTGGTTGGAAAGCTGTTGTACTTGAATACTACTTACCCTAATTTAAGTTTCGCTGTTCAACAACTTAGTCAATGCATGTCTGAACCCCGTGAATGTCATATGCAAGCTGCTCATCGTGTGCTAAGATACGTTAAAAGTGCTCCTGCCCAAGGACTATTCTTCTTAGCTTCATCTCCCTTACAACTGAAGGGTTTCGATGATTCTGATTGGGCTGCCTGTGTTACCACACATAGATCTGTTACTGGATTTTGTGTTTTTCTAGGTGATTTTCTCATATCTTGGCGCTCTAAGAAGCAAAGCACTGTGTCCCGTTCCTCCACTGAAGCAGAATACAAGGCTCTCACATCTACAGTTTGTGAACTACAGTGGCTCACCTATCTTCTTCAAGATCTTTGCATAAACTTCACAACTCCTTCATTGTTGTACAGTGACAGCCAATCTGCACGGCATATTTCAGTTAATTCCAGTTTTCATGATCATACTAAACGCATAGATATTGACTGTCACGTGGTTAGTGAAAAGCTGCAAGTTGGTCTTTTTCATCTCCTCGCAGTTCCCTCATCTGCTCAACTGGCTGACATCCTGACAAAAACACTAGATCCGTATCCGTTCTCTCTTATTTTATCCAAGATGGGTGTGCATATCATCCACCCTCCATCTTAGGGGGGTATTAGAGTATCTATATTTACTCCTTGTTGTTATCAGTTAGCTACTTAATCGACTAGTTAGGAGGTTTGTTAGGGAGGTTCGATAGTTTCTAACTTTGTTAGTTAGTTGGAGCTTAACTCTGTTAGTTTGTTACAATTCCAACATATTGTATACAAACCACATTCTAAGATGGTATCAAAGCCAATCCAAGGGCCACTTGAGTCACGCTCCAGTTGTCTAGTCCTGGGCGTGAGGGGTGCGTGTTAAGAGTCTCATATCAGATGTGATACAGCCTGAAAAAGAATATATAAGTGGGAGATATCCCTCACCTTACAAGTCGGTTTTGTGGGGTTGAGTTAGGTTTCATCGACACTCTAAGATGGTATCAAATCCCAGCCTAGATCCATCGAGCCACTCACCATTATTATCCACGCACTAAGCCCAATAGCGCTGGGCGTAAGGGGGTGTATTGGGAGAAACCCAAATCCCACATTAACTAGAGATATGGTCTCAAAAGAGTATATAATGAAAGGGCATTGTAGCGACCGAAAAATCCGGAGGAGGGATTCTTCGAAGTTCTTGAAATGAAGCCGCCACCAAAGTTTAGTTTAAGGGCAAACATTGGAAAATCCCTATTGAGTGGATAAAAGGGGTCTTGCGGACCAGATTTAGGCTCGGGAGTCGTTTATGCGTAGGGAAGGTATTAGCACCCCACGACATCCTTCCTAAGGAAGGTTACCTTTTAACTAAATGTGTAAAGATTTATTAACTCAAAAATAATGTTTTTACCCTTATAAAAAAATAAAATAAAAAGATTCGATAAACGGCTAGTTGTTTTTTGTAATTTTTTTGAGAAAAAATGAGAGAAATGAATTTAAAGAGAAAAAAAAGGTTTTTTATTAGTGCAATTGACAGAGGTCGGCCGCCCTCTGCTCCTACGTATCTCCTGGTAGAGAATCAAATCACACGTAGTTCTTGGTGTAGAAAAAGTTTGTCTGTTGGTGTTTTAATTTATTTTGAAATCGGAAAAGGTATTCGTGACGACCAAACAAGTAAGACTCAGAGTAGTCGTCGCTCATAACTCGTTTGAGAACTAAAGCTGTTGTTAACGGTCAAACGAGCTAAGCTCAGGGTGACCATTAGTAACGACCATTTCTATGTTTAGGAAAACATTTATTCATTATTTGGGAAAAAATAGGTGTGTGAAAGAAAACACTTATTTAGGGAGAAAAAAAAGATTTAAAAAGAGAAACAGGGGGTGCTGTTAGAAAAAAGGGGTGCAGTTAGAAAAGGGTTGTATTTTAAAAAATGGGGGGGGGGGGGGGTGCAGATAGCGAGCCCATTTCATCTTAGTGGTAAAAAAGGCTTGCAAAAAAAAAAGTGGGCTTTTATGGGGGCGTGAACATTAAAATGTGGGGTGTGAGTTGTAATCTGAATTAAAACAAAAAAAAACTGAAATTAAAAATAAATGGGAGGGGGGTATAAAAAGAAAATTAGGTTTTTGTAAAACCTAATTTCGTTTCTCTCTCAGCTGCGCCGCGCGACTCCTACCCCTCTAACCCTAATCTCTCTTCTCCCTTGCAGCGCTGTTTGCCCATCTCTCCCTCAGCCGTGACCTCATTTCCCTCTCCTCTACTCCGTTTCGCTTCCTCACTTTCCCCTCCCCTCACAGCCTCTCTCTCTCACCGATTTTTGTTTTCCTCTCCTTTTCCACCGCGAAAAATAACAAAGCGATTTCGCTTTCCTCTCTCACGGATCCACTCCTTCACGGCGTCGGTTGGGCGCGGTATTAACAGTCAGGGATGGCGACTACGGTGGTTCGGGTTGGGTTGTTGCGGTGGTTCAGTGGTGGCGTATGGTGGTCGAAGTGCGAAGGGAGGTTCGGCGGTCCGATGGGTGGTGTTGATGGCTGGGGGAGTTTGGTGATCGTCGCGAAGGTTCGCAGTGGTGGGCGACGGTGTTTGAGGGAGATTTACAGTGGCGGTACGGTGGTGTGGGCCGTTTTAGGGACGAGTGGCCATTTGGTGGTGGCTGGCCGTGAGGGAGGGTGACGGCGACGGTGACGGGTTAGGTGTGATGGGGGCTGTGTTGGGTCGGTGAGATGAGGAAGGTGGGTGGCTACTGTGATGGCTTGGTTGGGGGTTGTGGATAGTGTACTGTGGTGGTTCTGGTGGTTGGCCGTAGGAGTGGTGAGTAAGAAAGTTGAGAGTTTTTGATGAGGAAACTAATCACACTGTCCCAGAGATCCAAGTTTGTACAAAGCTACCATCTTGTTCATTTAAGTTGAGAAAAATGTCTTATGAGAAACAGAGATACAACTTGGAAGTTGGAAGAGGTTGAAGTGAAATACTCTCTCTGGTTTTCTGTTCTGTGTGATTGTGTTGTGTGTTGCTGTTTTTTCGTATTGTTCCCCCCCCCTTACTGTTTGTTATTATTTGTATTTATTAGTGCTCTTATTGTGGTGTAGGTGTGGATGGAAGCAGAGGATCAAAGCACAATAGGGGACAAAGCTGTTGGCAGCAGTGACACAGTGGAGCAGCAAGGATGGCAGCAGGGTTTTTGCTGGAAATGGAAGAGAGCCAAAGGGACAAGGAGAAGGCAAGTTTGGGCTTGTAGCTTCATGGAGAGGGAAGGCAGCAAGTCGCAGGCTGCTGTCCTTTTTTTGGTTTTTGTTTTATTATTTTTTTTGTACTCTTTTTGCTTTTTAATTAATTTTTGTACCAATTGTAATTAAATTTTTTTGTCTTCACCTACATCAAAGTTGACTTAGGTTGTACCTCTTATTTGTAAAAAAAAACTGTTTATAATAATAAAAACATTATTTCAGAAATTGATTTTTATTAGATTTTTATAATAAAATTAAATCGATAACAACGACGAAAAATACGTACGCGACGAGACGCGTCCATAACGAGAATACGTGAATTCGCATACTAGAATAAACAATCGTACACAACGAGACGCGAACACGCATCCGCAATGAGGACAAAAATTATTAAAAAACGCACGCGCGCACAATGAGAAGTAACACGCCTGTACACGACTGAGAACACACACATAAACGACAAAAACAATATTTTGGATTTTCTAGTTTTAAATTAGCCGGACAAAATTAGGGTATGACAGCTGCCCCTCTTTATTTATATTTTACTAGGAAATGTGAAACGTTTCAAATTTCTCGAGTAAAATAGAAATAAAGATAAAAAGACACTAATTTTGTCAAGACTATTTTTTATTTTCTTTTATTATATTTTTTTTTAGAAATTCTTGAAAAAAATGGGTTGACATAGAACAAAAGTAAATAAGGATCACCGGGGATCTGAAGGAGCGCTGGGCTCTGATGGTCTAATTCGCAGTCGATGCTTGGCGCATTGATTGGAGTTAAACTGAAGGACCGACGCGGTCTGAAGGGCATGCCTAAGCCTGATGGACCCATAGGTCTGATGGAGCGCAAACTAGCAACGGTACTAGTAAAACGGTCTGCTTGGGGGGTGGCCTTTTTCGAGCGGCCATGGGGGCAAGGTCAGGTCGTTGACCTGATTTGCGCACCTCGAAGGACGTGCACTGTGTTTTTTAGGCGGACACAGCTAGTCTGAAGGGCCTGGGGCCAGATGATCCGTCGGTTGCTCGATAACGCGACGTGCGATCTGGATTGAAGGACCATTGTTGGTCTGAAGGAGCGCTTGGGCTCTGAGGGACCGCTGGGGGTCTGAAGGAGCGCTTGGGCTCTGAGGGACCACTGGGGGTCTAAAGGAGTACTGAGATTCTGAATTGTGGTATGAGGCCAGCGCTTGGAGCACTGACTTTGAGGGAACAAACTATTGGGATCGGCACATGGTGCACCTGCCTAGAACATATCTAATGCTTGCATTTACCTGAGACGAGAAAAGCTATCTACATTTGGCATGTCTAAAAATGCAATGAATGATGTATGCGTGCAATAGAAGGTGGTAAGTGATGTATGTGAATGCAGATAGGATATGAACGTGATTGTGCTGATTAATGATGAAAGTAATGGAATGAGAAATTTTTCTCCTTTTGTCCTTTTGTTTTTTTGCTTTTCTTTTTTTTTTCTCTTGGTATATGAGTGTATGAAATGCAAAGTGTGAATGGGATGCAAATGTAATGCTTTGACGCGAATGCCATGCATGGTACAAAGATATGATTAGTAATGTAAAAAAAAACTCTTTTTTGGGGGCAACGATGAGACCGGCACTTGGACATCTATCGAAGCAAACAATGTCATGTATGTGATGTGATGAACGTGAGATGATGAATGAAATGGGTATACCATGGGTGTTGAACCTGATGGAATGAGAAAGTTGACAACGGTGAATGAGATGTGAATATGACTGTAGTGATTAATTTTTGGTGTGACGATGAATGTAATGGGTGGATTTTTCTTTTTGCTTTTTCCTTATTTATTTTGCTTCTTTTCTTGATGCATGCAATGCGAATGCGAATGTAATACTTTGATGCAAATGCTATGGTGAATAAAGAAAACACATGAATGCATAGAAAATGATATGATTGGTGAAGTAGAAAGCTTTTGGCAACGATGAGACCGGCACTTGGCACGTCTATCAAAAAAGTTATATGTATGCAATGTGATGAATGTGCAATGCGAATTGCACAAGAAGAAAAATTGTGTAGGCGAAACAAGTGGAATGTGAATGCATGTACAATACTTGTATGAAAGAGTTGTGATGGGTATGACCAGATGCATGGTTTAATTCTAGAATAATGAGGACATGTATAATGCATGATTTGTTGGTAACAACACTTTTTGTTTTTGTAAGGATGCAAAAATGTTTGATGTGAAACGAAACTTTTGATGCTGGAAACAGAGAGCTGAACATTTTGAATTGATCGTTCCTTGGAAGAAAGATTTTTGATGGCTTGGACTTGAACTCTGGTAAGCTAAAGATTGTCATCTTGAAAAGTGTGGCTTGCAGCAATGTATTAGTGTCATTTCTAGAGATCGAGATGTGTATTTGCAGATGGGTTCTCATTTGGTTATGATGACCCATGATGGCTAAGCTTTCAAGTCTAAGATGTTAACTTAGAGGGATTGTCGTTATTGTGTGTCTCTCTCTTTGAAGCATTTGCTTAACAAATATGAAAAACAGTGTGAATGCAAATGAATGTGCCAGTTGACTCAGGGTTCAAGAAATGTAGGGTATGTGACACGTGAGTGGAGTGAAGGATGAGGTTTATTGGCCCAAGCTTATGAGAGATAAACTTGTCCCAAGGTAAGAAATGTTTGACTGCCCCAATTTTGATTTCAAATAGTGGGGAGTGAAACAGTCTGCCTTTGTCTAGGGAGGACAATGACGACTAAGGATATAGACTGATTGAGGGATTGGGAAATATGCTGGTATTGAGGGTGACACGTGGCCAGGAATGAATGGAATGGGAGGCAGAAGGATTCTTTCGGGCCGAGGGATATGATGCCCCGGTCTACAAGAGGACAAGGTTGCCCCAATCCATGAAAGGTGAAGATTGCCCCATCTCGAGTGGGATTGTGACAGGGTGTAAAGTTAGAATAATGGTTTGGAAATTGGTCTGGTACGGCTACATGAGTGTAGTATATGAACGGGATGAAAGATGAGGGTATTTTGGGGATGCTAAAAAAAAAAATCTCCCTGAGTTTGAGTGGAATGGAGGGTGGGGTATTGCCCCATTTTGATATGATAAGTCAAGTAACTGCCTTAGTAGGGATTTGTGGTTTTCCTTGGGAAGGATTCCACAAGCTAAGACAGTCAAGAGTTTTTGGTTCGATGAAAATTCACTTTGTTGATGATCACTGTTATCTTCTCTTGATGAACTTCGAGCGTGCAAGCCCTTTTAAGTTTTTTTTTTATTTTTTTTATTTTTTGTGTAATAATATTTTTCTCTTTGTTTTTTTTTTGAGCAAATAAATTATTCTGATTATTTTGTCCTAGAGTATACTTTGAGAAAAATGGAAGCAACCAATCACTGATCAGAAAAGGCCTTTGGATTGTAATATGGCCAGTGGTTATGATTCATGAAGGAAATGATTACTTTGCTCCTGAGAGTGTTCGGGGTTAGTTGAAACAAAGAATCTTTTATGCGCTTCATAGTAGAATGAACCTGTTTTAGGGTTGTAGCGCATTTGAGGGTTTATGGAAGATAGGATGCTTAGGCCAAAGGAAGTGTTTGAGGGTTTATTTCAGACAATGATCCTTTATATGCTCGATGGTGTGAAGTATCAGCTCACAATTTCTACTGCTTTGGTTGTCAGGATTTTTCAATCCTCCTTTTTTAATTTCACTTTTTTTGTGATTTTTCTTTTTCTTTCGAGCTGAGCGAGCTGTTAGATATGGGATTGATCCTTGTCTAAGGTGTTTGAAAGATTTTTGATTTTTTGGCTCGAAGTGGGTAGCAAAGGGCATTTCTCTTTTTTTGGATTTTTGGATATAGGAAAATGGCCAAACTCCAATTCAAATCATGATTGCTTATTTTCTTGAAATTGTAACTATGGGACAAAACTTCATTTTAATATATTTGCTTTTCTTTATTTATTATTTTTTTATGCCCTAATTTTTTCTCAGGCTGCTCTCGCGAGTTTTCAACCTAACGGGCTTTTCTTTTTTGGATCTCTTTTGTGTTTTTTTTTTACTCAAAGGACTTGCACGAGTGTTTAGAATGCTAGCAGAAAATCTTAGTGATCATTACTCTGCCCCAGTATGGAGCGTACAAAGCGTTATTCGTGATATTTCATCACCGGGGGAAAGCGAATGAAATACTCTTGTGGGGACTGGGCCTTTTATGGATGGTTGGGTCTAGTTTTGGAAGTGGCGGAGAGACGGGGGTAGTATAACTGACTCAAACAAGAGTAAACACACATGTCATGCTAATTTACTTTGCAAATGCTTCATAGAGAGTTGACATCGGTTAAGATAGAACAATTTTAATTGCTAAAACCACACAAGTTAACAAAATAGACATTTAAGCTTCTTATCACGGGGGTGAGATTTATGTTGGCTGATGCCCTTGGTGGGGCATGCAGTGGCTAAGGGTCAAGCCTATGGGAGTAGGGGTTTGAGGACGATACAGTCAATATTGTAGTGACCATGATGGGGAATGAGTTATTGGTGAATTCCATTGAAGGGTTAAGTGGGTAGGTGGTTTCCATGAATGTGGTGGGTATGAGTAGGATGTTTATGGAGTGAAGGGTGAAGAACTTAATGTTGGTGAATCAAGTTAGAGTATGACAACATTTTCCAAGGAAGAGGAGTCAATTAAAATATATTTTCAAGAAGGCATCGTCTCTCATCAAACAGTGTGTCAAAAAAAATCTTATGAGTTTCGCTTTTTTTTGGAAAAAAATTATTTGAATAAAACAGAATGCATGAACATATGGATGTTGTTGTACACAGACAATGATGCAGGTAAATGAAATGCGTAATCATACCTTAGGAAAGTGTGTGATTTTTATTTTTATTTTTTACTTATTATCTTTTTTTTTTTTAAAAGAATTTTCAACTAGAGTGAGAGGCTAACAAAACAACAACAACAAAAACTATTGAATGATGAACAATGCAAGAATAGAAGAAAATGAAGCAAATCCTAATTTTGTTTTAATGCATGTGAGAGGATTAACGCCCTTGAGATGGGTGTGGGAGGAATAAATGACTTTTGTTTTTGTTCTTGTTTTTGAGATGCATGAGAATGAATGACTTTTGTTTTTGTTTCTTCATGATGCATGAAGAGGAGTAATGAAATAATGAATGAATGCAATTTTTTTTATAATATCAATGTGATATTATTTTCTCATTTTTGGCGTGTGGCTTATGCAAAATAAAAAATATGATATTTTGTTATTTTCTAGATGATGAGATGCATGTTCGTACCATGATAATGAAAACGATGACCGTATTCTATTATGAATGCATGATAATTTTTTTTATTTTCTAGTTGAAAGACTAACTATGCTCACGCAACAAGAATAATCAAGTTAAACGCACCTTGTGTCCTAATGCATGAAGGAACACATGGTGAAAAATGACGAAAATGCAGATGCGAATGCATGAAATGCGTGCATGAATGATCACTTGGAAAGGTCAGTTATTCTAAATGATTTTTGGGGACAATGCGGCACGTGACCGATGCAGAGCCTCCTTCATGTATCAGAATGAAATGCTAAATGTGTATCTATGAATGATGCGAAAATGATGACGTAATTTTTGAAATGATGCATGTTGAAACGGTATATAAACGATGTGTGGATGAAATGGCGTATGGATGATTTAATGAAACAACAGTTTTTGGATGAGTGAAAAGGTGCGTGAATGCTATGCATTTCATGATGTTGCAAATGATGAAATGCCTATATTATTTGATGATGGAAATGCATGCTAAATGAGATATTCAATCACAATTTTTTTTTAAATTGTGATCATGTTTTTTATTCTTTTCTTTTTCGCGAAAAGAAAGAAAAATGCCATGTATGAATGAACGAATAATGTTGCCTGATGCAGATGCGAGGAATGTGAATGAATGATTGCTTGAAAAGATTGACTATCCGAAATGATTTTTCGGACGCAATGCAATATGATGATGAATAATGCAAGAAAGTGGCATCATTTTATTATTTTTCTTTTATTTTGCATGTCAGATGACTAATGCATTTTTATTTTTCTATGCATGAAGAGGAGTAACGAATATAGTATATTTTTGGGTATGCAAGATGATGAAAGTTGGACAACTATGTAGCGTCTTTATTTTTTGGAGGATGATATGCATGTTAGTACCATGAGAACGAGATGTATATGAAAACAAGTTACTCGTTCTATGGTGATTTTTTTATTTTCTAGCAAAATATAATACCCATGATGACAGATATGTATGAAAAATGCGAATGCATAAAGAAATAAATGTTTGATTCTAATGCAATTATTTTTGTTTTCCGAGAGGTAGTGCAACATGTATGCAGACTCCTATTTTTTGATTTATTGGATGACAAATGATACAATTATAATGAAATGATTTTTTGTTTTATTTGGGAAATGACACATGGATATGGAATTGTTGCATTTAACCTAGGATGACCACATGAGGGAAATGATGTATGAATGTTATGTTTTTTTTTTTTTTTTTTTTTTTTAAATGTGATTCAAGACTTTATGAATGATGTGGTACTTACACTGTGTGATCATGACTTTGCATGATTATGAATGAATGTCGGTGCCTATGATGCTATTGCCTTTTTTGTGTGCGAGGAAACAAAATGCATGACACTCGCAGCGACTCTTTTTTTTAATGCGTGGAAAAGAGTAATGAACATAACCTTTACATAATATGGGGGTAATATTCTTTTGGTGTACGGATATGTAAGATGAATGCAATTTTGAAAAAAATGATACCTTTGTGATGCATGATAGTGCAATAACAATGAAATGCTTATGGAAGAGTGATTTTAGTATGAATGAATGGTGATTTTTTTGTGTTTTCTTTGGACATATGGACGTTTATTGTACATGAGCAACAATGGAGATGAATGAAATGCGTGATGGTTTATCCCCTTTTTTATGCTTCAACATAGAATAAAAAGCTAACAAAATGCTATTGGGTGATGAATGATGCAATAATGAAGAAATTTATAATTTTTGTTTTGACGCATGTTGAAGGACTGATGCATTCGAGATGGATAGGAATAAATGACTTTTGTCCTTGTTTTTTATGATGCATGAAGGTGATGCATTTAAAAATGAAATTTTATAATAGCAATGCAATGTACGAGTATGAGAGATGATGCAACCAGGATAAAATGGACAAATAAAAAAATTGACGTTTTTGTTATTTTAAATATGATGAGATGTATGGTAGTGTAATGACAATGGAATACAAAAGAATGATTTTATTTTATTATGAATGCATGGTGACTTTTGTATGATCGATGGAAGGAGTGATGTCGTTTCCTGTGCAGGCAAATGGAGGAAACAAGCATGAAAGTGTTTTTTTGAGTGATTTTATTTGTGGAGAAGCGCTAAACAGATTAATAGAGAGGATAAGTATAATGCCCCTGTGTCCTAGGTGGGTCATGTCTAAATTGGGATTTTCAACATGATCTAGGGTCACTTATGTGATTAATCTCTCAGGTGGCTCTATTCACTTCCTCATAAAGGTCTCCAGAGCTAAAATCCCCTCATGATATGATCCACAACGATAGCGAGCTACCTGGTGTGGGATACCATGAAAGAGCGTACTCTGGTTGAGACTTTCATGAGAGTCAGACAGATAAAATCCAGAATGACTGTCACTAATAATCTCCACTCGTCCTAGGTTATTTGCAGACCCGGGTATAGGGTCCCACTCAAAGGTGTGTGCAAAAGTGTAAGTGAGGTGTGTGATGAGAGCAAAATACCTAAACTAACCAAACTGGACAAGATGTACAACAATAATAACAAAAAAGTCGTCTACCCTAAGGTTCAATAATATAAAGAAATGCTAATAAATAAATAATATAAGGATAAGGGTAAAAACAAAATATTAATAAAATTAACAAATACTTACACATTTAGTTAATTTGGCTTGACTCTCTTAATTGTCCCCAGTGAAGTCGCCAGCTGTAGCGACCGAAAAATCCGGAGGAGGGATTCTTCGAAGTTCTTGAAATGAAGCCGCCACCAAAGTTTAGTTTAAGGGCAAACATTGGAAAATCCCTATTGAGTGGATAAAAGGGGTCTTGCGGACCAGATTTAGGCTCGGGAGTCGTTTATGCGTAGGGAAGGTATTAGCACCCCACGACATCCTTCCTAAGGAAGGTTACCTTTTAACTAAATGTGTAAAGATTTATTAACTCAAAAATAATGTTTTTACCCTTATAAAAAAATAAAATAAAAAGATTCGATAAACGGCTAGTTGTTTTTTGTAATTTTTTTGAGAAAAAATGAGAGAAATGAATTTAAAGAGAAAAAAAAGGTTTTTTATTAGTGCAATTGACAGAGGTCGGCCGCCCTCTGCTCCTACGTATCTCCTGGTAGAGAATCAAATCACACGTAGTTCTTGGTGTAGAAAAAGTTTGTCTGTTGGTGTTTTAATTTATTTTGAAATCGGAAAAGGTATTCGTGACGACCAAACAAGTAAGACTCAGAGTAGTCGTCGCTCATAACTCGTTTGAGAACTAAAGCTGTTGTTAACGGTCAAACGAGCTAAGCTCAGGGTGACCATTAGTAACGACCATTTCTATGTTTAGGAAAACATTTATTCATTATTTGGGAAAAAATAGGTGTGTGAAAGAAAACACTTATTTAGGGAGAAAAAAAAGATTTAAAAAGAGAAACAGGGGGTGCTGTTAGAAAAAAGGGGTGCAGTTAGAAAAGGGTTGTATTTTAAAAAATGGGGGGGGGTGCAGATAGCGAGCCCATTTCATCTTAGTGGTAAAAAAGGCTTGCAAAAAAAAAGTGGGCTTTTATGGGGGCGTGAACATTAAAATGTGGGGTGTGAGTTGTAATCTGAATTAAAACAAAAAAAACTGAAATTAAAAATAAATGGGAGGGGGGTATAAAAAGAAAATTAGGTTTTTGTAAAACCTAATTTCGTTTCTCTCTCAGCTGCGCCGCGCGACTCCTACCCCTCTAACCCTAATCTCTCTTCTCCCTTGCAGCGCTGTTTGCCCATCTCTCCCTCAGCCGTGACCTCATTTCCCTCTCCTCTACTCCGTTTCGCTTCCTCACTTTCCCCTCCCCTCACAGCCTCTCTCTCTCACCGATTTTTGTTTTCCTCTCCTTTTCCACCGCGAAAAATAACAAAGCGATTTCGCTTTCCTCTCTCACGGATCCACTCCTTCACGGCGTCGGTTGGGCGCGGTATTAACAGTCAGGGATGGCGACTACGGTGGTTCGGGTTGGGTTGTTGCGGTGGTTCAGTGGTGGCGTATGGTGGTCGAAGTGCGAAGGGAGGTTCGGCGGTCCGATGGGTGGTGTTGATGGCTGAGGGAGTTTGGTGATGGTCGCGAAGGTTCGCGGTGGTGGGCGACGGTGTTTGAGGGAGATTTACAGTGGCGGTACGGTGGTGTGGGCCGTTTTAGGGACGAGTGGCCATTTGGTGGTGGCTGGCCGTGAGGGAGGGTGACAGCGACGGTGACGGGTTAGGTGTGATGGGGGCTGTGTTGGGTCGGTGAGATGAGGAAGGTGGGTGGCTACTGTGATGGCTTGGTTGGGGGTTGTGGATAGTGTACTGTGGTGGTTCTGGTGGTTGGCCGTAGGAGTGGTGAGTAAGAAAGTTGAGAGTTTTTGATGAGGAAACTAATCACACTGTCCCAGAGATCCAAGTTTGTACAAAGCTACCATCTTGTTCATTTAAGTTGAGAAAAATGTCTTATGAGAAACAGAGATACAACTTGGAAGTTGGAAGAGGTTGAAGTGAAATACTCTCTCTGGTTTTCTGTTCTGTGTGATTGTGTTGTGTGTTGCTGTTTTTTCGTATTGTCCCCCCCCTTTACTGTTTGTTATTATTTGTATTTATTAGTGCTCTTATTGTGGTGTAGGTGTGGATGGAAGCAGAGGATCAAAGCACAATAGGGGACAAAGCTGTTGGCAGCAGTGACACAGTGGAGCAGCAAGGATGGCAGCAGGGTTTTTGCTGGAAATGGAAGAGAGCCAAAGGGACAAGGAGAAGGCAAGTTTGGGCTTGTAGCTTCATGGAGAGGGAAGGCAGCAAGTCGCAGGCTGCTGTCCTTTTTTTGGTTTTTGCTTTATTATTTTTTTTGTACTCTTTTTGCTTTTTAATTAATTTTTGTACCAATTGTAATTAAATTTTTTTGTCTTCACCTACATCAAAGTTGACTTAGGTTGTACCTCTTATTTGTAAAAAAAAACTGTTTATAATAATAAAAACATTATTTCAGAAATTGATTTTTATTAGATTTTTATAACAAAATTAAATCGATAACAACGACGAAAAATACGTACGCGACGAGACGCGTCCATAACGAGAATAC
Source organism: Astragalus membranaceus (assembly GCA_039519185.1). NCBI lineage: Eukaryota > Viridiplantae > Streptophyta > Magnoliopsida > Fabales > Fabaceae > Astragalus > Astragalus membranaceus. The sequence continues at coordinate 153,101,790 of CM076846.1, read as the reverse complement.
GTGAATTCGCATACTAGAATAAACAATCGTACACAACGAGACGCGAACACGCATCCGCAATGAGGACAAAAATTATTAAAAAACGCACGCGCGCACAATGAGAAGTAACACGCCTGTACACGACTGAGAACACACACATAAACGACAAAAACAATATTTTGGATTTTCTAGTTTTAAATTAGCCGGACAAAATTAGGGTATGACAGACATCTTACACCTTACAAGTCGGTTTTGTAAGGTTGAGTTAGCCCAAACCACATTCTAAGAAATTATCTATGAATGAAATGCTAATGGCTCATTTTCACAATTCATATTAATGATAATCTTTAAAATTAGTTTTATTTTTCTTATAAAATAAAACTAATGGCTCATTTTCATAATTAGTTTTATTTTCACAATTCATTTTCTCAATTAGTTTTATTTCTGATGGCTCATTTTCACAATTAGTTTTATTTTTCTTTTCTTATAAATACAAAATTTACTGACACTCTTTTTTCATGGTTCAAGCCTTCAAGTTAGTTCCCTTTAAGATACCCAACTTTCAACCACCAATTGATCCAACTGACAAAAACTCAGTTGGGAGGGGAGAACCACACGGGCCGACAAAGCCGAAAACTCATGGCCAACTAGATTCCTCGACATAAATTAGTCACCGACAAAACAGGCGAAAACTACGCACATCCGACTTTCAAATTAGTTCCGTATACCGTATCTCCATCAATCAACTTTCAGAATAAAAAAGCGAAGCTGGAAAAAACTGAAGCTAAGCTGGAACTTTCAAAAGAAAAATCAATCTAGAAAAACGATTGATTATGTAAGCACATACGCAACCCAATCACCCCCTATACCTCATCATAATCATAATAGAATCAACAAAAACACTACACATCACTTTAATTAACAGAACACCGCCCAAACCAATATTCAATCAAAATGATCCCATTTTACTATTACACCTCCCTCGCTATTCTTTTCCTTATAACACTCAAGTTTCTATTCCCAACAAGAAGACTCAAGAACCTTCCACCAGGACCACCATCTTTTCCAATAATCGGCAACATCCACCAACTCAAACACCCACTTCACCGCACACTCCACAACCTATCACAAAAACACGGTAATCATAATCATAATAGAATCATATGGTCTCAAAAGAGTATATAATGAAAGGGCATCTCACACCTTACAAGTCGGTTTTGTAAGGTTGAGTTAGCCCAAACCACATTCTAAGAAATTATCTATGAATGAAATGCTGATAACTCATTTTCACAATTCATATTAATGATAATCATTAAAATTAGTTTTATTTTTCTTATAAAATAAAACTAACGGCTCATTTTCATAATTAGTTTTATTTTCACAATTCATTTTCTCAATTAGTTTTATTTCTGATGGCTCATTTTCACAATTAGTTTTATTTTTCTTTTCTTATAAATACAAAATTGACTGACACTCTTTTTTCATGGTTCAAGTTAGGGCTGAGTATTGGGCGGGTTCAGGCCCAAATGGCCCAAAATACAGAAACCCGAGTGGACTCTATATAGGCCCATTTCCGCCCGTTCCTAGAATCGGTTTACTGCGGGTTCAGTTTTGAATAGCCTCGGTTACTGCGGGTGGGTTCGTGCGGTTTTGGGCCTTATTGTGCCAGTATATTTTTGTTGCCTATTACATTTTTTTTAATAAAAAAACCAATTTCAAGCAAAACCCCATTATGTGGCCAAATCTGATTTAAATAGGTCTATTTGTGGGGAATTTTTTTGGGCCAAAAATACCAAACACACCAAACATAGTCAATTTTGAACCCCGTGACATTTAAATAAATACCAAATTTCATAACTTTTATGAAACACATGATTTTTGTGCTCATAACTTTCATAACTTTTAAGAAAATGCAATCCCACTTTCAGTTTCATTTGAAAGCCTAGAATTAAGTCTTTGATTACAAGTCCATAATATAATGATAAAAGTCTACCCTCGACTACAAGTCCATAATCTATAACAAAACAGCTTATAAATTAATACAACCAAATGTCCATAAAATTCTAGCATCATAGATCATAATGTGACTCCCTTTCAAACCCAAGGATTCTTGATCACCACAAAATTTTGGCATCATAAGCCAGTTCTTTCTTCATCACATCAAGCTGTAGCACAAAATCTGAAACATATAGCACAAATAAACTTGAAATCAACTTGGAACAACATATAGGACAAATCAACATATGACAAGTACACAACATAATTCATATTGCACCAACTTAATTTATATTGCACTAACTTAATTTATATTTTGGAATCATATTCTGAACTCAAAAAGCAACACTTAATTTATAAAGCAACTCTTACACTAAGAGCATGCCTAACTCTTACACTACTCAGTGCTCTATAACCTCTTTAAATTTGGCAAGTCGTTGAGGGGAAGATCTCACAAACCTAACAACATGCCTAATTTTTTTAATTGAAGAGCTAATATCTTTTAAACCATCATTGACTATGAGGTTTAAAATATGAGCACAACACCTCATATGGAAAAAATCCCCATCTTGTACCACCCCATTCATTGACTTAAACCTCCTTTTTAAAATCCCAGCTGCCACATCATTTGAAGATGCATTGTCCATTGTAATTGTAGATAAAATTTTAAGCTCCCAGGTATGGCAGCAGTTTGATTAAGAGGCTGGTCCATTACTGGAAATCGTAAATTCAAACAATAACATAAATTCACACATAACAGGAATTCAACTATACACACATAACAATAACAACAATTCACACAAGCATATTTACAAGTACTTATTGATTCATATCAAGAGAAAAACAATGGAAAGAAGTTGATCACTAGAGGGAGGCTGAAACAAGCACATGACAAACATAAAGAATTGAAAGCATTGTAGTTTAAAAAACCTGAGATTGTTAAACAGTTATAATAAGAACCAAATACATACTCTTTGATTCTTATTGAAAATTAAAGCACATATCTCTTGTAAAGCTTACATTTATAGACAGATTACAGACAAACAAAACAATGGGAATACAAGACCATATATTTTTGCTTAAATACATATATTGACAAAAAACTTCTTAAAGGTTTAAACTTGAAAATTTAATGTTCAAAAGCAGTAGTATTAGAGAAAAGGTTTAAACTAGTAGTATTGCTTGTTTAGGAAACCCTAAATCAGAAATAGAAATAGGTAAAATACCTTGTTCAATACCTTGAATCCTTGATTGAAACCTTGATTGATATGCATCTCTCTGCAACATAAAAAAAATCATGTAAAAGAAATCGAAATACCTAAACATGAGAGAACAATGAAAATGAAATCGAAAAACCTAAAAATGAAAAACGAAATCAAAATACCTTGATGATGGAACTGAAATGAGAGAACAACAGTGAAGGTCACAAGAGAACAGAGACGAGAGACAGGGAAACAGATGAAACGATTTGCGTTTGTTTGGAAACAGGTTACTGGGTTTTAGTGTTTTATGATTTGGAAAATGAGGGAAGAAGAAACTGTTGGGTTTGTTTGTGGGTTACTGGGTTTTACGAGTCTGAGAGAAGAAGTGTTGTTAAGCTGCGCATTTTTTTGGAAAAATTAGGTTTAGGGTGTTAAGTGCGCTGCGCTGTTTATATACATAGGGTTAAATGATACAGGTTCGGGCAGGTTCGGTTAGTTCGGGCGGTTTTGAAGTGGCACCGCACCCGCCCGTGTCCAACCGTGTGAACCTCATTGTCTCTTCGCCTCAACCCGCAAACCGACCGAACCCGACCGATCCAATTTTTGCATCTGCGGTTATAGCGGGTTCGGGCGGGTCCGACTTCGCTAATCAGCCCTAGTACAAGTTAACATACCCAACTTTCAACCAACAATGGTCGATCCAAGTGGTAATTGGATTTGGATCTCACCCCAAGGTTTTGGATTCGAATATTGGGTGTGGCAAAAACTCTGTTGGGAGGGGAGAACCACACGGGCCGACAAAGCCGAAAACTCATGGCCAGCCAGGTTCCCCGGCGTAGATTAGTCACCGACAAAGCCGGTTGAAACTATGACATACGATACGACTTTCAAATTAGTTCCGTATACGGTATATCCATCAATCAACTTTCAGAATAAAAAAGTGAAGCTGGAAAAAACTGAAGCGAAGTTGGAACTTTCAAAAGAAAAATCAATCTAGTGATGATTCGGAGACTGCCATGATGACAAGTTGAGAGCTTAAACGATTGATTATGTAAGCACATACGCAACCCAATCACCCCCTATATATAAACACAACATGCAAACCACCTCATCATAATCATAATAGAATCAACAAAAACACTACACATCACTTTAATTAACAGAACACCGCCCAAACCAATATTCAATCAAAATGATCCCATTTTACTATTACACCTCCCTCGCTATTCTTTTCCTTATAACACTCAAGTTTCTATTCCCAACAAGAAGACTCAAGAACCTTCCACCAGGACCAACATCATTTCCAATAATCGGCAACATCCACCAACTCAAACACCCACTTCACCGCACACTCCACAACCTATCACAAAAACACGGTCAACTATTTTCCCTCTGGTTCGGTTCCCGTTTCGTCGTTGTCGTTTCATCTCCTTCAATTGTACAAGAATGTTTCACCAAAAACGACACCGTTTTAGCAAACCGTCCACCACTTCTCGCTGGCAAACACATCGGCTATAACTACACGGCAGTTACGGTAGCACCTTACGGTGATCACTGGCGTAATGTTCGTCGTATTATCTCCCTTGAGGTTCTCTCAACGTACCGTTTAAACACTTTTTTGGGAATTAGAAGAGATGAGATAATGAAGTTGGTGTTAAACTTAACTCGTGGTAGTAATGAGTTTGAAAAAGTTGAAATGAAATCGAAGTTTTCGGAGATGACTTTTAATACTATAATGAGAATGATATCTGGAAAAAGGTATTATGGAGAGGATTGTGATGTGAGTGATGTGGAGGAAGCGAGGAGATTTAGGGAACTTATAAAAGAGCTTATATCATTTGGTGGATCAAGTAATCCTGCTGAATTTGTTGGGATTTTAAGGTTGTTTGATTTTGGTAATTTGGAGAAGAGGTTGAAGGGAATTGGTAGGAGAAATGATGCGTTCTTGCAGGGACTTGTTGATGAGCATCGTAATAGGAAGCAGAGTGGGAATACCATGATAGATCATCTTTTGAAACTGCAAGAATCGCAGCCAGAATATTATACGGATCAAATCATCAAAGGAATTGTTCTGGTAAGTACTAGTAACAATTCATTTCATCATTAAGCTCCAATTTAGTTCCTAAATTTACACTATCTATAATTGATGCTCAAAATATACCAATTCATTTTATATCGAATAAACACTATACACACTTTCACATTGTCCCACTCGAGTTCGAACTTAAGAGCCAACATTCTCATGTTATTGAAATTGTTAATGCAACCAACGGTGAGGAGAGAAGGTTCTAACATTTTTTAGTAAGTAGTCCCTTACGATATTAACAAGACCTATTTTACAAACTGGGGGGACTGTTTATAAAACAATTTTAAGAACTAATAAGACAAATTTCACAAAATGTTAAAACTTTAGGAACTAATATACTTGAGATATGTAAATTTTGAGAGTAAAATAAATTGAGAATTTACTCTAATTTTTTTAAATGAAAGTAAACAAATGATTTGATTTCAATAATATTGACTTTGATTGAGTTGATAGGTTATGCTTCTTGGAGGAACAGAGACATCGTCGACAACTTTAGAATGGGTAATGTCTGCATTATTAAATCATCCAGAAGTTTTGAAGAAGGCAAGGGATGAAATAGATTGGATCATAGGAGAAGATCGGCTAGTAGAAGAGTCTGACATTTCAAAACTTCCATACCTTCAAAATATAATCCACGAGACATTTCGATTATACCCTGCATTCCCATTATTGGCACCCCATTTCTCTTCAAAAGATTGTACCATAGGAGGTTATAATGTCCCACAAGGTACAATTTTATTGGTTAATGCTTGGGCCATTCATAGAGATCCTAAACTATGGAGTGACCCTACAGAATTTAAGCCAGAGAGGTTTGAGAAAGAAGGGGAAGCTGAGAAATTAATTCCATTTGGGTTGGGAAGAAGGGCTTGTCCTGGTGCGGGTTTGGGGCAGCGTACAGTAAGTTTGGCTTTGGCGTTATTGATCCAATGTTTTGAGTGGAAAAGAATGAGTGAAGAAGAAATTGATATGAGTGAAGGAAAAGGAGCCACCTCGCCCAAGTTGATTCCCTTAGAGGCCATGTGTAAAGCACGCTCAAATGTCATCAACAAGATTTTTAAGAAGAAAGCAGGTGAAAGCATGTAATAGTAGATGAGATAACCATTTTCAAGTAGTTATATGAAGATCCGTGTATGATATAGACTTCAGTGTTTTTCCTTTCACCATAAACACAACATTTGTGTTTAAATAAGCATGTTGATTGCAACCTGAGATATTCCCCAAATGTTTTGATTTCATTTTGTTTTGTTTATTCCCATACTATCGTACGATATTTCCTCTCTCTCTCTCTCTCTCTCTCTCTCTCTCTCTCCCTCTCCCTCTCCCTCTCCCTCCCCCTCCCTCCCTCCTAAATTTAATTTTTAAGAGCTACTATTAAATTATTCTTGTAATTTAATTTTTAAGTGCTACTAAATTTAAATTGTGTGTCTGATAAAAAAATTTAAATTGTATTAACATTGTATACTACTAATTTTACTATATGCTATTCGATGCCCTTTCTTTTGACAAATTGATATTAAATACCTAAAAAAAATTAAAACAAAATCAGTCTTTAACATATACACTTAATTGATACCAAAATAAGTATTCAATATTTCAAATTATTTTTAGCACACAACTAAATAACAATGTTTAAGCAAAAGTTTCTATTACAAAGATCAGGCGAGTTAAACATAACACCAAATCCTAAAAGTGACGCAGATATACAAATAAATAATTCTATCTTGATTGTAATGAAAGTGGCGCAAATACAAATAAGGTCAATTAGTATTATGAGGCACTATTTAATAAGCAAATGGTATTTCAATGATAAATAAATTTCACCAAGGATAAAATATTGGTTTAAAATGCAAGCCAAATGCCAAAGTTCATAACTAGGGAGGGGGTGGGAATAAGCCAAGTCGGCCTACACGGACTTATGGCCTAGCATATATCAGGTCCATGCCAGGCCATGCAAAACTCAACTCGGCCGAGCATATATAGTCAACTAAATTGGAACAAGTTACTTGGTATTTAAGTTTTTTTGATCAAAACTTGGTATTTAAGTTTTAGTACAAACACTACAAGAATTTCGGTGATTTCCGAGGGAAAAATCCCTCGGAAAAGCAGGAAAATCGGTCGCTAATTCACGTTTCCGACGGAATTTCCGACGGACAAAATTCCGTGGGATAAACGGTCCTCGCAAACGATTTCCGACGGAAAATTCCCTCGGAAACGTTTCCGTCGCAAATCCCTCGGAAACTCCCTCGGAAATATCCCTCGCAAATCCCTCGGAAATGACCCTCGCAAATCCCTCGGAAATGTCCCTCGCAAATCCCTCGGAAATACCCCTCGCAAATTTCCAAGCAAATTCCGTCGGAAATTCCGTCGGTACGAATTGATAAATAATTTTTCAAAATCCTTCCATATTCTATTTATAAACCAACACAGAGGGAAGTATGAAAGCCAAAGTCATATTCTATTTATATAGAGCAGGGAAGTAGAAAACTACACAAAGTGCACACTGCCATAGAATCTTTTGAAATGAAACAGCTACACAGCCAATGCTGGTTCAAATCAAAGAAAACAATCATGAAACTTATTGATGATTCAGCTCAGTATTCCACTAAAGAATAACTAAAACAATATAGAAATGATCCAAGAATACAAAATAAATGTCAACATAATGCCACTATGCACTCCCACTGAACATTTGCATTGCTTCATTCATCTCATCAACCAAAGCAATAGGCAGCCGAAAAAGACCCTTGCTTTCAAGTAGCTGATTGGCTGCTCCTGAATGTTCTTCAAGCAGTTTCCCAATCATTCAGCCGAATATTAGGGTCTCTATAATGAACCCCCTCACGCTCATAAGCAACAAAACCTCTATGTTTAACAGCATTAGTGACTTGACTTGGCCTCTTGGGAGTCTGCAGATATTCAAGGATATTAGCCAGTTATAAGTGCTGAAAATTACTCTAAGTACATGTATCCTCTAAGTATGTTCTAGACATTTAAGCAACAAGAAAACAAACTATTCAAGTATTGGACCCCACCAAAAGATATTTTTCAAGCATCTACAACATGCAGCAGATTATTCACCGGGTTAGTCTAGAATATCTAATAAAATAGGACCTACAGCAAAGAGGAAACATTCAGGCACACACAAAGGTATTATATTATCATTATCATATTAGTACAGTACAGTAAAATAACAACAGACAGTGCGGCCATATCCACAAAGTGGAAGACAGTCCCAAAATGAAACCTCCAGGTACCCTATCCAGTAATTAGTGAAGACAACCTAACAGAACTAAAAGGAATTGAATTTTATTTCAAAAATCAAAGAACATACACAACATAAAACATACAATAATAACAACAATATAGTAATAATATAGAAATAATAATAATAACAACAACAAAATAAGAAACTAACAATTACCTGATCTGGTTCCTCATTCAGAGATGCAGCTGCCAGTTTCTTCAGCTCTTCAAAAGCATCTTTTTCCACTGCTTGTGCTTCATCATCTTCCTCTTCTGCATCTTTAGCAGCACGCTCTACTGCTTCTTTTGAGGCTGCATCAGACTTCATACTTGCAAGAACACGTTTATACTCCCGAGGGAACACCTTGACAAATTTTGGAAGAAGTTTGTCAAAATCACGAAGCACTTCTTTGGCAAGCAGACTATTTGTGTGACGTTGGTGTTGCTGTATCAGCATTCTAAGAGTAACAATGTCCTCTTCCTCTTCAACCTTGTCCAGGTATACAAGCTCCAGGTTACATGGAACATGCCAAGGAACCTGAAAATTGATAACTTTGATAAGTCACATTGAATTATCATATTGACTCACACAAACACACATGACCAAATAATGGAGGAAATGGAGGATTAAAGAAACAACAACAAACCTTGGATATTAGTGGAGGATTCTTTGGCAATATTCCTGCATACTCTTTCTTGATAGCTTGTTCCTGTAGAAACAACAGCAAGTGGTACCACAACTTAGTAACAATAAGTCCATATTGTGACTGAGATTTGATAGTTAATAGCATAAATCTTGTAAGAAATTTTAAGAAACCATTTACAACTTAATACAAAACATTCAAAAGTAGCCCAGAGAAGACTGAATGGCCTCTTTCATAAGAGAAAAATACTAAATGGTCTCTGAGACCATATAACAGACATCTTGAACACATACTAATCATGCCTAATATGATATTCCAAAAGGAAAAAGGAACATCATCATAAACACTTTTCACAAGAAACTATGGAACTAATTATTAACTTTTCTAAAAAAATGAAGAATGAAGGAAAAAGGAACATCATCATAAACACTTTTTTTCAGTAGTTAAACAGAATCATATTACATGAAGAATGACTTGAATGTTCTTCTCAAGCCAATTCCTAAGTACTGTAAGAATCCTCCCTCTTTAAAACCCACCCAAGAGAGAATGGAACAATTACTTTGAGACCAATAACAGACACACAGTATATCCAAATTCAATTATAAGTACATAGACAAATGATTTTGGGAGGATAAAGGAACAATTGAACTGAAACTTACTTCTCTTTCGAGCTTATATGAAGACCCTGAGGATACATGAAGATGCTCCCATATTTCTCGCAAGCTTCACCAACAGTTGGAGTCTAAACAACTGGGAGCAAACTCCTCATCATGTTCAATTAGAAGCTTATAAAACAGCCTTTCATTTCTCTACATAAAAGCAATTATTAATCACCAACTTGGTTACTAACTCTTTATTAACAATAACATCAAAGGATATTAAGAAAAGAATTGCTTACTTTCCATGAGAATTATCCAAGCAAATGAGTTGTGGTTGGATAAACAAGATCCCCTTTAGGATCTCTAATTGCAGCTTCAATCAAATCAATGTCCATAGTTCCATCATCATTGTTTCTAATTGTTCTTGGATGTACACCTCCAATAGTAAGTCTCAATGCAAAGGATCCCCTTTAGTAAGTCTCAATGCAAAGGAAGTGTTGTCTGTCAACAGATACAAAATTTATACCACAGTACTGAGTTATACTTGAGGACTGCAAACCAAGTTTTAGTTCGACACTGATGTTAAGGTTCAAATCAAAGATTGTAAAAATATAAATTACTTTTTGTAAAGGTGCAAAGAAAGTTCCCGTACAACATTTCTTTAAAGGTTTAGTAATGTGTATATTCAGTAGCAAAGAATTGAAGATATATCAATCCTCTCAAGCATGTACAGATTAACTGATAAAAAATCATTGTTACCGACCATAACTATTCCATTAATAACATTGCAGTGTCCACAAGAGTTTTGTTTAATGGAAGAAAATACAATACAATAATGTAATATTATATTATTTTAATTAACTAACCTGTTCACTGTGACCTTGTGGAAAGTATACTACTCTACTTCCAACTGCTAGTAAAGAGACAAGGGGGCCAACACATGCATGCCAAAGTTCTGAATCTAGAACTCTCTTTTCCCCTGCAAAATACATCCCAATGTCATCATGAATTTAGTATATAATAAAAAGTCCATTGCTTCATCTGAACTCTGGTAGCATAAACGGCAGAATAAGAACTATAGCATGCAGAGGTCACTTAGCAGAGAATCAGGTAATATTCACAATAAAGTCATCCAATACACTATATTAAAATCGATATCATGAAAACTATTATCTATAAAAAGGGGGAAGGATGAAAATAGTTGCATTTACCTTCCCATAAAGCAACCGCTTCCTAGCATTCATATCCTCCGGGGTGAAGTCAGCCTAGTTAAATATGACAGCAACCCATCAAAAATGAAACCTTAACAAGCACCCAAAAAATAAATATAATATCTACAGGTTTACCTTCCTATATGGGTTTATGTCTAGCATATTTAACAGTGAGAGGAGTGGATAAGTGGTGGAGTCAATGTTGCCACAAGCATCTAGCTTCCAAGAGATATCAACACTTTGTGAAAATACAGAGTCATGAATGTAAAAGCTGCCCAGAAAACAACAACCCAAATTCAAATGAACTGAACTCAACATCTACACAACCCAAATTCAAATGAACTGAACTCAAGGTATAAAAGGAAAGCTTTCATCAAAATAATTTCATCTGAACTAGTAGAAGGAGCCAGGAGTTTATACCTCACTAACAACATTATCTCTTGCATCATTTGCAGATTATCTGGTGCAGCAATGCAGCGCCCTCGAACCCTAACCCTTCCAGATTGCACAAGTGGAATGCAGTCTTTGCCCATTCCATTGGCAGCCTCCCAACCTGAAAATTAACATAACAACACAGCACCTTCAATTCCTTATCCAAAATCACCAATCCCAAAACAATCTCACATTGCATTCTAGTAACTACTAAGCAATTTCAATACATTCAAATTTCAAACAATTGCAATTTCAAACAAAACAAAACACCATCAAACAAATTACAATAAATTATAATAGTACCTCTCCAGAACGCTTTGTTGAGATGCGAACAATCCATCTGAACTTTTGATGGGAATTTAGGCGGGGGTAATTGAAATGAACAATCTCATTATCCACCAATCTCCTCACTCCTCTAGCAGTGGAAGTTGCAATCTCAACCTTCCTTCCCAGCAATGACCACCCAGGTTCTTCAGGAAACTCACCATCCTCAAGGTTTGGAATCGGAATCTTCTTCTCTTGCACCACCTGCTTCTTCACTACCTTCAACACCTGCACTTCTTCCACCTCCTCCTTCTTCACCACCTTCACTTCATCGCTAACTGTTTGTTTCTTCTCCTCAGCAACAGATTCATCCCTAACCGTCTCTTGCGTCTCACAAACCTTGTCTACATCGATAACTTTTTCCTTCGCTTGAATCAGTGGCTTTTCTACCGATTCAACCTTAACAGAATCTTGCGTCTCACAAACCATGTCGACATCGACAGATTCTTCCTTCGCTTGAATCAGTGACTTTTTTACTGATTCTTCTGTAACGAAATCTTGCATCTCACAAACCATGTCAACATCAACAGATTCTTCCTTCGCTTGATGGCGGCGGCGTGTGGATGGTGGTCGTCGGACTCACAGTGACAGAGGGAGGGTGAGGGATGGAGGCGATGTGTCTGAGTGAGAGGGAGAGAGGCGCTGTGTGGTTTAGGGTTAGTGAGAAGTGAGAGTGAAAGTGATGCAGTGAGCTCGATGAATCTATTTGTTTAGTTTTAAGTGAGAAACGATTCCGAGGGATATTTATGCGTTTCCGACGAAAATGTCCCTCGGAAAGTAGCGAGGGATTTCAATTCCGTCGGAAAGTTAAGCGGGAAACACCTAAAACACATAGCGATGAAATTATCCGTCGGAAACAAACGTATTAGCGACCGAAAAAAATCCCTCGGAAATATCTGGTAGGTAAATCATCATATTCTTGTAGTGAAATTAACTATTAACCTAACAAGTTGGAGCATAATTTTAAATCAAAGAGAAATAGAAACAAGGCGTAAGCATTTGATTGAGAGTTTGAGACTTATTAAGTTGGAATGAGCATGAGATGAGTGAATGGACTGTAGAGTAAAAAAGGTACAAACACTGCTGCATCATTTCTATACATTGCATCATTGTTTGAGAAACGAATGGTTGTTTTAGGCATCAACTCAAATGCCCAAATGCCACAAGTCCACAACTATATGATTTGCTTCTTCATTGATGTTCCATATACAGGTTGAAGGCTGAGATCGCAGAATGTTTCTAATAGTAGTCCCTTTAATACCAGCATCAAATATACCCTGCATCACACATTTTGCAAAAAACTATTAGTCCAATACGACGAGAATTGGACTTATTAGTGAACAATCTCATTGGAACCATTCCATCATGGATAGGTTACCTTACTCAAATCTACTTGTTAAAAACACACTAGATTTTCATATTCCTGATACTATTACAAATTTGCATGATCTTGGTGTTCTTGATCTTCACTCAAATATGTTAACAGACAATAGGCCTAATGGATTTCTCAGGTTGAGAAAGCTGAAGGAATTGAATTTATAAAGATAATGTATGTACTTGAAGGTGAAGTTCCAAAGGGTAAATCATTAACTGATTTTCCTATAAGTTCACATTCTGGAAATAAAGGTTTGTGTGGGAATGGGAAGCCTCTCAGTCCTTGTAAACTTTGAGGATTATCACATATCATTCGAAACCTAGGAATTCAATTAAAATTTGTTGTTTTACACTTTTACTCAAAGACTGTGAATAAGGAAATAAGGAAGTTTGTAAACAGTAGACTTATTTATATATGTATTCGGCCCATGCCCGTTAGGTTTTCACATAGAATAGCCTATTTAAACTCCTTAGTGTTTGCACTCAAGGACCATCGAAATACAATCAATAAAACGGAACTACAGCTTCTCTGTAGTCGCAGACGTAGGCAAAATTTGGCCGAACTGCGTGATCAATATTGTGTCTCCTGTTGTGACATGGTATCAAACTAGGTCTTGATCCTTTGGTTCCTGTTTCTTGTTGTGAAATTGTTCTGTGCGATTTCTCCTCTCTTGGTGTGCGTTCCGTTCGCACAAGTGTGTTTTGCGAAATTGTGTTTTGCGCGTCCCGCTTCTGCCTGGTGGTGTGCGCATCTTGCTTCTTGGTTTCTTGGTCTGCGCATCTCCTTGTTTCGTGTTTCTTGGTGTGCGCATCTTGTTTCTTGCATCTGCGCAATTTGTATGTTTGCTGTTCGCATCTTGTGCTGTTCGCTGTGCGCATCTTGTGTTTGCTGTGCGCATCTTGCTTCAATCAGCAATTCGTGTGTTTGCTGTTCGCTGGTGGTGTGCGTTCCTGATTTTCGCTGGTGGTGTGCGTTCCTGATTTTCGCTGGTGGTGTGCGCATCTTGTTTGCTGTTCGCTGCCTGCTGTTCGCGTGTGGTTCGCGAGTTGTGTGTGTGTTCTTGTTGTTCCCGATTTTCGGTGATCTCGGTTGGCTTCTCTGTGGGTTTCATTGTTGATGGTTCGGTTGAGTTTTTCTACTTCTCGTTGCTTTTGTTACTGTTGTTCCCATTGGCATGTGGTTCGCGAGTGGTGTGTGTGTTCTTGTTGTTCCTGATTTTCGGTGATCTCGGTTGGCTTCTCCGTGGGTTTCGTTGTTGCTGGTTCGGTTGAGTTTTTCTACTTCTCGTTGCTTTTGTTACTGTTGTTCCCATTGATACTTTTAATAATTTTTTAAAATGGCTTCAGAGAAAGAAATGGATATTTTTTGTGTTCGTTTTACCGGTAAGAATTATGCTACTTGCATGGGAATTTCAATTCAAGATGTATGTCAAAGGCAAAGGATTATGGAATCACTTTGATGGAGTTTTTAAGGTGCCGGAGGATAAAATTGCCTTAGACGCGTGGGAAGTCAAAGATGCTCAGATTATTTCTTGGATCCTCAGTACTATTGCCTCAAATGATCAATAATTTGCGATCATTTTCTACTGCTCAAGAAATGTGGAATTATTTAAAGCGTATTTACAACCAGGACAATACGGCCAAGCGTTTTCAATTGGAGTTAGAAATCGCAAATTACAAACAAGGTAATTTGTCAATTCAAGAATATTATTCTGGTTTTCTGAATTTATGGACAGAACACTCTGCTATTATCTATGTTGCTGTTCCCAAGCCGTCACTTTCGACCGTCCAAGATGTTTATGATACTAGTAAACGGGATCAATTTCTCATGAAACTTCGTCCGGAGTTTGAGGCTATTCGAGGTGCTTTACTGAATAGGAACCCTGTTCCTTCCTTGGATATCTGTGTTGGTGAACTGCTCCGGGAAGAACAACGTCTCCATACTCAAGGAACCATGTCTCATGATCCCGTCCTTTCTGAACCTGTGACATTTGCATATGCTGCGCAAAATAGAGGCCCAAGCCGTGATATGCGACAAACTCAATGCTTCTCTTGTAAATAATTTGGACATGTTGCTCGTAGTTGTCCTAAGAAATTTTGCAATTACTGCAAGCAGCAGGGTCATATCATCTCTGCATGTCCTACACGTCCTCCACGACCGACTAAGCGTCCGGTGCAGGCATTCCATGCCACTACTAGCTCTACAGCTGGTCCTTCCACCACTGGTGTATCTAGCTCTGCCGCTGGTCCTTCCACCACTGGTGCATCTGATGGTGGTGCTCCACAGCTTGAATTAATTCAACAAATGGTACTATCTGCTCTTTCTGCCTTGGGCATTACTGGTATGTCTTCTTTCATATTATGGTTACTTGACTCTGGTGCATCGAATCACATGACGGGTTCCTCTAAACTCTTGCACAATTTACGTTCTTATATTGGTAATCAGAAAATTCAAATTGTTGATGGCAGTACCCTTCCTATAACTAATGTTGGTGACATAAATTCTAACTTTCGAAATGTGCTGGTAGCACCTGGGCTTGCCTCAAATTTATTGTCTGCTGGTCAATTAGTGGATGAAGGTTGTGATGTTAATCTTACTCAGGATGGTTGTCTTGTGTAGGAGCGGGTGTCGGGGAAGGTGATCGCGAAGGGGACTAAAGTTGGACGAGTGTTTCCACTCCAGTTTATTCCAAATCATTTATCTCTTACTTGTACTAGTGTTTTGAATGCATGTGAGGATTGACATAGGAAATTGGGCCATCCAAACTCTGTTGTTTTGTCTCACTTATTTAAGACTGGCTTGTTAGGTACTAAACCGATGGATTCTAGTGCCTCTATTTCATGTTCTGTTTGCAAATTAGCTAAAATTAAAACACTTCCTTTTCCGTTTGGTGCTCATCGTGCTTCTACTTGTTTTGAGATGATTCATAGTGATGTTTGGGGAATCTCACCTGTCGCTTCTCATGCTCACTATAAATATTTTGTCACCTTTATCGATGATTATAGCCATTTTACTTGGATTTATTTTCTTAAATCTAAATCTGAAGTGTTTTCTATGTTTAAGAAATTTCCGATGTATGTTGAAAATCAATTTCAAACCAGTATTAAAATTCTTCGGTCTGATTCTGGTGGTGAGTATATGTCTCATGAGTTTCAAGAGTTCTTACAGCAAAAAGGTGTATTGTCTCAACGATCTTGTCTCAATACCCCTCAGCAAAATGGTGTTACAGAACGTAAGAATCGTCACTTGTTGGATGTGACACATACCTTACTTCTCCAGGCTTCTGTTCCATCCAAATTTTGGGTGGTGGCTCTTTCCACAGTTGTCTTTTTGATCAACCGTCTTCCTTCCACAGTGACTGGGTTTGATTCTCCTTACTTTCGCATTTTTAAAACTCACCCTGATTACAGTAGTGTACATACTTTTGGGTGTGTATGTTTTGTTTACCTACCATCCACTGAAAGACATAAGCTTGGAGCACAATCTGTCCAATGTGCATTTGTGGGGTATAGTCATTCTCATAAGGGTTTTGTGTGTTATGATGTCTCTAACCATCGTTTTCGCATTTCTAGGAATGTGACATTTTTTGATAATCAGTTTATGTTTCCTTGCTATTCTCTTGGTCTGAATGATATTGCTATACTTCCCCAATTTTCTACCCCGCGTTCACCTATAGAATGTTTTACACCAGGACTCGTTCCCACTTCCCCTTCCGACGCTGATCCGCCACCTGATCCTGATCCTGTACCGCCTGAACCACGACGTTCTAGTAGAACGTCTCAAGCACCTGATAGATATTCCCCAGATAGGTTTGATTCCTGCTTTAACTGCTTATCTATCTGGCACATCTGTTCCTACTTGTTACTCGCAGGCTGTTAAAGATGTGTCTTGGGTAAATGCCATGAATGAGGAACTTCAGGCCCTTCAGGACAATTTCACTTGGGATATTGTTCCTTGCCCTCCTGGTATCAAATCCATAGGCTGTAAATGGGTTTATTCTGTGAAATTGAATTTTGATGGATCTCTCAATCGGTACAAGGCTCGATTGGTTGCTTTAGGCAACAAGCAGGAATATGGTATTGATTATGATGAGACATTTGCACCAGTTGCTAAAATGACTACTGTTAGAATGGTGCTCTCTATAGCTGCTTCTCATGGGTGGTCTCTCCACCAAATGGATGTGAAGAATTCATTTCTTCATGGCGACCTGACTGAAGATATTTATATGACTCCCTCTCAGGGCCTATTCTCTTCATCTAAGGGGGTGTGCAAGCTCAAACGCTCTCTATATGGTTTGAAACAGGCGCCTAGAGCATGGTATGAGAAATTCTGTTCCACTCTACTTAGGTTCTCTTTTACTCAAAGTCAGTATGATTCGTCTTTGTTCATTCACCGCACATCTACGGGCATTGTTCTGCTTCTTCTTTATGTCGATGATATGATCATTACTGGTTCTGATGCCGCATCGATACAGAAAGTTAAACAAAAGCTTCAAGCCTCATTTCAAATGAAAGACCTTGGTCTTTTACATTATTTTCTTGGACTCGAGGTTCATTCTACCTCTAAGGGTATATTTCTCCATCAGCATAAGTATGCCACTGACCTTATTGCTATGGTTGGCCTTCAATCCGCTAATCCTGTGGATAATCCTCTTGAAGTTAATGTCAAATACCACCGTGACGAGGGTGAACTTTTAACTGATCCTTTATTGTATCAACAGCTCGTGGGTAGTCTTAACTACTTGACCATTACACGACCCGACATTTCATTTGCTGTTCAGCAAGTAAGTCAGTTCATGAATTCTCCTCGTCATGTTCACTTTGCAGCGGTTCATCGCATAATTCGCTACTTGAAAGGTACCTCTCAACGGGGTTTATTCTTTCCTAGTGGGACCCCTCTTAAGTTGATTGCCTACAGTGATGCTGATTGGGCTGGGTGTCCTGACACTCGCCGCTATGTTACTGGTTGGTGCATGTTTCTTGGTTCTTCGTTGATCTCATGGAAAAGTAAGAAGCAAGCAAGAGTCTCTAAGTCCTCAACTGAATCGGAGTATCGTGCTATGTCTACGACATGCTCCGAAATTCTGTGGCTTCGTGGTCTTTTGGGTGACCTTGGATTTCCTCAAACCGAACCGACATCTCTCTATGTTGACAATACAAGTGTCATTAAGATTGTTGCAAATCCGGTTTTTCATGAGCGTACTAAGCATATTGAAGTTGATTGTCATTCTATTCGTGAAGCCTATGAGAATCATGTTATATCCATCCCTCATATCAATACTCAGTTTCAAGTTGCAGATATTTTGACCAAAACTGTTCCTTGTCCACGCCATAAGTTTCTTGTCAGCAAATTGATGCTCCTTGATGACCCGCATCAATTTGAGGGGGGATGTGAATAAGGAAATAAGGAAGTTTGTAAATAGTAGATTTATTTATATATATATATTCGGCCCAAGCCCGTTAGGTTTTCACATAGAATAGCCTATTTAAACTCCTTAGTGTTTGTACTCAAGGACCATCGAAATACAATCAATAAAACTAAACTACAGCTGCTGTGTAGTCACAGACGTAGGCAAAGTTTGGCCGAACTGCGTGATCAATATCGTGTCTCCTATTGTGACAAAGACAAATCTTAAAACTTTGTTCTTACTGGTGTAATGTAAAACTACGAAACAGTGTATTTGTTTGTTTCATATCATGTAAATCTTATCAGATAGGAAAAGTATTTATAATTGATATTCATGTAAATCTTATAGATAGGAAATGGAACACTCACATAAACTTCAGTCATTAATAGAGTGTGTCCCCACCAAACACATTAACTGCAAAATTAAATCTTACTCCTCACAAGTTATAGATCAAAAGTCTTAAATGGAATTACTCTTTCCACATATAAAAATTTGGACCAAGTTAGCATTACATTGTTCATACCAAGTTCACAAATTTCCCCTTCCAAACTGATTAAAGATTGAAAAAACACCAATATAGAATTAGAAGGCATAAATCCTACTTGTATTCACCAGAAAATAAAGTCAGTTAATCAAGCACGTACCAAGCAAAAACAGAATTGTCACCTGAATAGTATTGGAGTTTTAATCAAAATCATAAACCTGCCCTTCAATTACAACAGCTATGTTTTAAATGCAAAAAACTAGCTGTTAGGAGGATAGTATAGAGTTTACAATGTCCTATTACAAACTGCTAAGTTGGTTAAACTAAATAGTTTGTTAGAAACAAATTAAGTTTGTTTCTAACAAACTAATTAAACTAACTAAACAGAAACTAGCCGTTAGAGATTGCATGTATATATATATATATATATATCTCTAAACTATGTACATAATAATACATTTTTTACAGTTTATCTTCATTCTTCCTTTTGCTTTGTGCTTTACGTTTTGCTTCAAAATTCTCTCTTCATCTTCTGAGTTCTGCATCTTCTTCAACAAGTGGTTGAAGACCTTGAAGATAAGAGAAAATAAGAGTTAGTGAATGTTTCAGTGACTGAAATAGTAGCAATAACAAGAAAGATAGCTAGGAAGGAAGAAATATACCTTTCAGTAGTCTTAAAAAGAAGATCTACAACAGTTTGATACTTGTGTGGTCATCAAGAACTGGTACAGGTGCATGCAAACAGAGAAACACAAATTGATTAAGGGTTCGTGGGATTAAAGTAGCAATCAAGAAAAAAACACAAGTTGTGGCATTTTTACCTTCGATTAAGACTTTGATTCGTTCATCTCTGAGTTTCTAAACCTGCAACAACATAACTCAGAATTAGGTTTTTTTAAAACCAACACAAAGTAAGAAATCAGTAGAGGGTTAGTGGAGTAATACCTTCAGTTGATCTTGGTGTACATTTCTGGGCTGGATTCATTCACGAATTTGTAAAAATCAAGGAGCTAGGTTAGAACCCTAGCAGAGAGCTTGAGAGAAAGAAAGAAATCCAAGCAAGAGAAGAAAGAAGTAGAGAGAGAAGAAAAATTACCAAATGAAAGCGTTAAACTAAAAGGTTTGGTTTTATACTTAGTAAGTTTGGGTGAAAAAGATCTGCGCTTTAGGCCGGATTAAACGGGTTCAAGTCCCGTTTTAACCCGGTTGGACCAGGTTTGGTTTTTTGTGAACTGGATTTCTGTATTTGGTTCGTTGGGTTGGGCCTTTTTGGGCTTCATTATTGCTATCGGCACCTACAAAATTACTGGAAGTGAAAAATTCAACATGGTATCTCAGAGCTAAAGATCCTTGGGACACTCTACAATCTTTTCTCATAATTCTTTACTGTTCTTTTACCGTTCTTTAAATTTCTTTTTGATTTGCCTATACAGTGACTGCATAGGTGTGTTATTTTGAGAGTTTAAGTGTTTTCTGTATACAGGTTTCTAAAACACAATGTCTAATGCAAACCTGTCTACACAGGTTCCCAAATTAAATGGTAAAAACTGGGACAGATGGTCCTTACAAATGGAAGCCATATTTGGCTTCCATGGTGTGCTGAGAATAGTCAATAATGGCTTTGAACCGCTGGGTGAAAACCCAACTGAAGCACAAACTGCTGCATTAAATGAGAATAAGCAGAAAGATTGGAAGGCATTGTATTTCATTCACCTGGGGTGTGATGTGTAAAATCCTCTAAGGAGGCTTAGGATACATTGGATAAGTATTACAATGGAGTTGAGCCTGTTAAGGTTGAAAAACTGCAGTCCTTAAGGAAGTAGTATGAAAACCTTAACATGAAGCAAGAAGAATCCATTGGAGACTTCTTTGGAAGAGTGAAAAAGATTACCAATGCAATGTCCCTAAATGGGGAAATCCTAACTGACAAGGTTATCTGTCAGAAAATTCTAAGATCTCTAACAAAAAAGTTTGGCTTTGTTGTTAACAGTATTGAAGATACCATCAAGCCAGATGATCTCAAAGTTGAAGAGCTTCAAAGTAAGCTTGAAGCAAAGGAAATGAGGATCAATCTAATGGATGGTGAAGAAGAGGAAGATCAGGCTTTGGTTGCTGCCAAATTCAAAGAGAAGAAGGGCAATAAAGCCAATAAGCAGCAGAACAAGGACTGATCTAAAGGTAAACCTAAGGGTAAGGGTGATTTTACTAAGAAAAGTAATGATTATAGTAAAAAGAAGGACAAATCCAAGGTCCAGTGTTATAGGTGTGATAAATATGGGCATTATGCTACAGAATACCCTACTTGAAAGGATTCTAAACCTGAAGAGTCTGAAGAAGAGGCAAATGTGGCCAAAGAGGACTCTGACACAGAGTATACACCTGTTGTATTTAGCATGATTTCTGATCTGAATGATAAAACTAAACCTAGGGCAGAAACTACTATAACTAAGGTTGAATTGAGTCATAACTCAGAATTTATTGCACTGGTTGTTACCACTGGTAATGGTAACACCATAACAGAAATTTGGTACTTGGATTCTGCTTGTTCTAACCATTTGACAAGGAGCAAAGAATGGTTGGTTGACTTCAACCCAAACAAAAGGACAACTATCAGGTGTGCTTCTAACAAATCTATCCAAGCTGAAGGTATGGAAAAGATACTGTTTAAGAAAGATGATGGACAGGTAGTATTAATAAAGGACGTTTACTATGTGCCTGGTATTAGCTGTAACCTAATAAGTCTAGGACAGTTAATTGAGAAAGGTTTCTTTGTCATAATGAAGGACTTAAAACTTAAGGTGTATGACAAAAATGATAGGCTGATACTAACATATCCCTTAGCCAAAAACAGGACCTTCAAGACCAGTATTAGCAATACAGAGGCAGAATGCCTCAGTGCCACTACTGATTATGAAGGTATGCTTTGGTATAGGAGGCTAGGACATTTAAATTTTAGGAGTCTCACTAACCTAAGCTCTGCCTGTTAGTACTTTGGTCCATTTGATGTGATATCAATGAGTGGTAACAAATATTTCTTGTCTTTTGTAGATGAGTTTTCAAGAAAACTTTGGGTATACCTAATCAAGACTAAGGATGAAGCCTTGACAAAGTTTAAAGAGTTCAAAACTATGGTCGAAAGGCAGTGTGGTAAATAGTTGAAGATCCTAAGAACAGATGGTGGAGGATAGTATACTTCAAAAGACCTTGAAGAATACTGCACTGCTCAAGGGATTCTACACAAGGTAACCTCTCCTTACACCCCACAGCACAATGGGATGGCAGAGATGAGCAATAGATCTATCCTAGATATGGCTAGGAGTATGGTCAAACTAAAGAAGCTACCTAAAAAGCTATGGGGAGAAGTTGTCACCACTGCAGCTTACTTAATAAACAGATGTCTTACAAGAGGTTTGGAAGACAAAGTACCCGAGGAAATGTGGACAGGGGATAAGCGTAGTGTGAGTCATCTAAGGGTGTTTGGGTCTCTATGCTACTGTCACATACCTACTCCTAAGAGAAAGAAGCTTGAAGACAAAAGCAAGCCTCTTATTCTTGTGGGATACCACCCCACAGGAGCCTACAGATTGTTTAATCCTATAAACAATAAACTTGAGATTTCCAGGGATGTTACTATTCTTGAAAATGACCAATGGGACTAGGATAAGAGTGAGCAAGCTAGCTCAAGTGGCTGTGCTAGCCTAGAAGAGGCTAATGAAGCCGTTCCAGAAGTTCATCAACAAGAAAATGATGATAACACTGCTGAAGAAGGACCTGTCCCACAGGAGACAGATTCTGAACCTGAAGAAAATGAGCCTGGTTCCAGCTCCTATTGAGAATGTTTTGCCTAGAAGGAAAATATTGAGACAACCTCCAAGGAGGTTAGCAGACTATGAGCTTGTCAATGATGGAGAAGTGAATGAGGAAGGTGATCTCATCCACTTTGCCATGATGGTAGACTCAGAACCTGTGACCTATCTAGATGCTCTTAAAAGCAAAGAATGGAAACAAGCTATGATAGAAGAGCTCAATTCCAATGAGAAAAATAAAACTTGGACACTTACTGAGTTACCTAAAGGCAAGAAGGCTATAAGTGTAAAATGGGTGTTCAAGTTGAAACTAGACCCTAGTGGCAAGGTAGTCAAACATAAGGCTAGGTTTGTTGCTAACAAAAGGAAGGTATTGATTATACTGAGGTATTTTCTCCTGTAGCTAGGCATGAGACTATTAGATTAGTCACTGCCTTAGCTTGTAGCAGAAACTGAGAGCTATTTCACATGGATGTGAAGTCAGCTTTCTTAAATGGACCTTTAGAAGAGACTGTGTATATAGCACAGCCTCCTGGATTTGTGGCAAAGTGTAAGGAAAACTGGGTTTTTCACCTACACAAGGTTTTGTATGGTTTGAAACAGGCACCTAGAGCCTGGAACAAAAGGATAGATTCCTTCTTTGTTCAAAATGGTTTTTCTAGGTGTGACACTGAGTATGGGGTCTATGAAAGGGAGATATTCAAACATATCTCTTGGTGGTCTGTTTGTATGTTGATGACATGTTGGTCACTGGCAATTGCCCTAAAGAGGTTACAAATTTTAAACTAAGTATGAAAAAAGAGTTTGAAATGACTGATTTGGGAAAGCTAACCTATTTTTTGGGCTTAGAGTTCCTAAGAGTTGAACAGGGCATAATACTTCATCAAATGAAGTATGCCAGGGAAATTCTGATTAAGTTTGAGTTAATGGACTGTAACTCTGCTGCTAACCCAGCAGAGAGTAACCTAAGCAACAAAGATGAACACCAAGGGACAGAAGTTGATCCCACCTATTATAGACAGATCATTGGGTCTCTGAGGTATCTATGCCACATCAGACCTGATATTCTGTTTGCCACTGGCATGGCTAGCAGATTTATGAACAAGCCACTGCAAGTTCATTTAAAAGCTACTAAGAGGATTCTAAGATATATTAAAGGAACTCTTAATTTTGGTGTGTTTTTTCCTAACAATTTCAGTGCAGGTAAGAATGTCCTACTGGGATTTTGTGATTCAGACTGGTGTGGAGACAAAGTAGACAAGAGGAGCACATCAGGTTATGTATTTGTGTTTCAAGGAGCATCAATATCCTGGAGCTCCAAGAAACAGGCTATTGTGGCCTTATCACCATGTGAGGCAGAATATGTTTCTGCCTGTAATGCTGCAACACAGGAAGCATGACTTGAAACTCTAATGAAGGAGCTAAGGATTGACCTAACAGAAGTTTCTAAGCTCTACATGGACAACAAGTCAGCACTCAACCTAGCCAAGAACCCTATCTCACACGGGAGGACAAAGCACATTGAAACTAGGTTTCACTATCTAAGAGACCAGGTCTCTAAGGGTAACCTAGTGGTGGACTATTGTTCTACAAAGGACCAAGTGACTGATATTTTCACTAAGGCCTTAAAGGGTGAGGTCTTTACTAACCGAAGAAGGCAACTGGGTGTTACTGCCTTCTAGCTTAGAAGCAGTAACTTAAAAGCTATTATCTGAGGGCTTGTCTCAGATCATTCTCTTTCTATGACTAAGAACAGGGGTCTGTCCTGTATTTTTAAAGGTTGCCTATCTAGGTTTAGGTTTGTGATTAAGGGAGGATATTGGATTTTTAATCAAAATCTAAAACCTGCCCTTCAATTACAACAACTATGTTTTAAATTAAAAAAACTAGCTGTTAGGAGGATAGTATAGAGTTTACAATGTCCTATTACAAACTGTTAAGTTGGTTAAACTAAATAGTTTGTTAGAAACAAATTAAGTTTGTTTCTAACAAACTAATTAAACTAACTAAACAGAAACTAGCCGTTAGAGATTGCATGTATATATATCTCTAAACTATGTACATAATAATACATTTTTTTACAGTTTATCTTCATTCTTCCTTTTGCTACGTGCTTTACGTTTTGCTTCAAAGTTCTCTCTTCATCTTCTGAGTTCTACATCTTCTTCAACAAGTGGTTGAAGACCTTGCAGATAAGAGAAAATAAGAGTTAGTGAATGTTTCAGTGATTGAAACAGTAGCAATAACAAGAAAGATAGCTAGGAAGGAAGAAATATACCTTTCAATAATCTTAAGAAGAATATCTACAGCAGTTTGAGACTTGTGTAGTCATCAAGAACTCGTACAGGTGCATGCAAACATAGAAACACAAACTGAGTAAGGGTTTGTGGGATTACAGTAGCAATCAAGAAAAAAACACAAGTTGTGGCGCTTTTTACCTTCGATTAAGACTTTGATTCGTTCATCTCTGAGTTTCTAAACCTGCAACAACATAACTCAAGATTAGGTTTTTCTTAAAATCAACACAAAGCAAGAAATCAGTAGAGGGTTAGTGGAGTACTACCTTCAGTTGATCTCGGTGTACATTTCTGGGCTGGATTCATTCACGAATCTCCAAAAATCAAGGAGCTAGGTTAGAACCCTAGCAGAGAGCTTGAGAGAAAGAAAGAAATCGAAGCAAGAAAAGAAAGAAGTAAAGAGAGAAGAAAAATTACCAAATGAAAGCATTAAACTAAAAGGCTTGGTTTTATACTTAGTAAGTTCGGGTCAAAAAGATCCGCGCTTTAGGCCGGCTTAAACGGGTTCAAGTCCCGTTTTAACCTGGTTGGATCAGGTTTGGTTTTTTGTGAACTGGATTTCTGTATTTGGTTCGTCGGGTTGAGCCTTTTTGGCCTTCATTATTGCTATCAGCACCTACAAAATTACTGGAAGTGAAAAATTCAATAAATAGAAAAAAAACGCGAGTTTGAGCAACGTCAAAGTTCAGATTTTGCAATAGGGAGAGAAATCGAACCAGAGAGTGGAACGAGTACGAGGTTGAGCTAGGTTCACGATGTACAGCAAAAATGAGTGTTGTAATTTTTGATAATATGAAGGGCAAATTCGTCATTTGATATGCATTCGGTCCAAATGAGCAAAGAAACCGAGAACCGGCATCCGGTCCAAATGAGCATAGAAACCGTTCAACATAAAAACCGAACAAAAAACCGGATAACTGGTACAAAACCGCTAAAACCGCACAGAAGCGGGTTTAATCCGGTTTGTACCGGTTGAAAAAAATACTTTCAAAATTTTAACTTTTTTAAAAAAACGAGGCAGGTGTCAGCCAATAGACTTGGTATTGAAATCGTTGAAATGGACAACAGTCCACATCCTCTTCTCTTAGTTCTATTTTTTAATTCAATTTATCTCTTTATACTTTCACTATATAATATTCTTCCAATTTGATTATATAAATCTCTCAAAAGCAAATACACACAAAATAGTCTGATAGTGAGAGAGACAATTTTAACATCCAAATAAAGAACAAAATTCTTCTTTAAACCAAGGAGACAAATTCTTATTAAAATTTTTATGTGGAGTTTGGTTTAAATATCTTAAATATATGTATAGGTAATATGTAACAATCCATTCTTTAGGTAGATCTTGATGAGGTGATTGATCTTCATCTTCCTTGCTTTTGTCCTGTTCTTTTAGAAGACTGTTTCCCAAAATTTCTGCAAGATCATCAACATTCTTTTCTACCACAATTTTGGGGTTAGTTTCATCAAAGGTAACATGCACTAATTCTTCTATGGACAAGGTTCTTTTATTATAGATTCTAAAAGATTTACTAGAGTTGGAATATCCAAGAAATATGCCCTCATCAGCCTTAGCATCAAACTTACCAAGATTGTCCTTCCCATTATTCAAAACAAAGCACTTACATCCGAATACGTGAAAGTGGGAGATATTTGGCTTTCTTCCTTTGTAAATTTCATAGGGCGTTTGTTTTAGAATAGACCTTATGAGGACTCTATTCATTACATAGCATGCGGTGCTTACCGCGTCTGCCCAGAAATACTTAGGAAGGTTAGTTTCATTGAGCATCGTCCTCGCTAGCTCTTCAAGAGACCTATTTTTCCTTTCCACTACTCCATTTTGTTGAGGAGTTCGTGGGGAGGAGAAGGTATGGTCAATTCCATTTTCATTGCAAAAATTTTCAAAAGCCTCATTTTGAAACTCACCACCGTGATCACTTCGGATAGATGCTATAGTCAAACCTTTTTCGTTTTGAATGATCTTAGCAAGTTTTCGAAAAGCATCAAAAGCGTCATTTTTATGAGAAATAAACAAGGTCCATGTATAGCGAGAGTAGTCATCCACAATAACAAGTGCATAGTAATTGCCACCCAAGCTCATAGTTCTAGATGGGCCAAATAAATCCATGTGTAAAAGTTGTAAAGGTCGATTTGTAGAAATAAGATTTTTTGGTTTAAAAGTGACCTTTACTTGTTTTCCTTTTTGGCACGCATCACATATTTTATCTTTTTCAAAACGTAGCTTTGGTAGGCCAATTACTAATTCCTTACGAGCAAGTTTATTTAAAAGATCCACGTGAATGTGAGCTACTCTCCTATGCCATAGCCAAGTTTCATCCTCTTTACTAATAAGACAGCATGCATCATTTGAGGGAAGATCATTTAGATCAACAGTATAGGTGTTTCCAACTCTTTCACCAGTAAAAAGGGTTTGCTTGTCCACTGTATTTTTTACCTTGCAAATAGAAGAATCAAACATAACCTTATTACCTTTGTCGCAAAGTTGACTAATACTTAGCAAGTTATGCTTCAAGCCTTCAACTAATAATACATTTTCAATAACAGGGTTTGGTTTCTTACCAATAGTGCCGACGCCGATAATTTTACCTTTTGTATTGTCACTTTCTTTGGCACATGCTTTTAGAGCAAGTCCTTTCTTTTTCTTTTCACCTTCCTCGCTTTCAGTTAGTCGATTCAGTTCGATCTCATGTTCCTGCAATTTACCAAACAGAGTAGTTAAGTCCATAGAGGATAAGTCTTTTGATTCCGAGATAGCTGTCACTTTGGGTTGCCAATTTCTGTTTAGGCATCGTAGAACTTTATTGATCAAGTCCTCATTTTCGAAGGATTTTCCAAGGCCTCTGAGATGGTTAACTATATGGATGAAACATTTGTTTAGTTCTTGGATGGTTTCACCCGGTTTCATCTTAAATAGTTCATGCTCATGAGTTAATGTGTTCATTCTAGCCCTTTTGACCTCGGTAGTACCTTCATGGGTCACTTGAAGGGCGTCCCACATTTCCTTGGCGGTTTTACAATGTGATACGCGATAGAACTCATCGATGCTTAATGCAGTTGTGATGATGTTCTTAGCTTTAAAATTGTATTGAACCTTTTCTTTTTCATCTTTGGTCCAAAGAGATCTAGGTTTGTTCACCATTTCATCATTAACAAGATGAGTGGGAACAAATGGACCATTTATGACAGCATCCCAAATATCACAATCTACTCCCTCAATGAAAATTTTCATTCTTGTTTTCCAATAATCATACCCTTCACCATTGAAAGATGGGGGTCTGTTTAAGGAGTCATTTGAAGTCATCTTGCCTCTTGAGACAGTTAGTCTTGACCAAGAGTCTAGCTCTGGTACCACTTGTTGACCAAGTGACTTCAAACACAAGAGGGGGGGGGGGTGAATTGTGAAATTAAAAATTGCGATTAAAAATAAAGTCTTTATAAGATTTTGATCAAATAAGGCGCTGAAGAAAGTTTGAATTGAAATAACAGTGACAAAGCAATAAAAATAACTTGCAAGGAAAAATAAAAGAGATGAAGGGAATGAGGATGACACAGATTTATATTGGTTCGGCCAAACCACAGGCCTGCGTCCAGTCCCCAAGGAATGCTCCAAGGGATTTCAACTAATCACTAGCTATGAAAACAGGTTCAGCTAGAAACCTTTACAATCAAAGAACTTACAACACCGAGATATCACCTCCCTAAAAGAAAACGTTCAAGAACCAAAAGATCTCGCCTCTCTTGAAAAAACTTGGGAACACCCCCAACAAATAAGAAGAAAAAACGATTTGATAGCACACTCAATAGTGTGGATAAAACAAGTTGAAGCACAAATTACACAATATCAAACTATGTGAAATATAAAGCTCTCAAAAATAAAATAGCAAGTGTAAGAGTAGTGAGAGTGATGAGAAGAATAATAGATCTCAGATGCAAGAGTGAGTCGTTGGTTGAGAGTGAAGAGTGAGGCTGCTATTTATAGACTTTAGGAAAAGATATTACGTTGAAATATTTATGGCAATGAGAAATCGATTGTTTGTTTGAAAGAAGGAAGTGAGGAAATCGATTGTTGCTTTCTTTAGGGACTTGGATGAATCGATTGTTTTCTATGTTAAATCATGAAAGAATCGATTCTTTGCTTTGTTAATCCATGAGAATCGATTGTGAGCCTCAAAAGAAAAGGAAAGGAATCGATTATGAAGTAGAATGAAAAGGAGAAGGAATCAATTATTAGCTTGAAATCAGGATGTGTTAAAATCGATTTCTTGCTTGAGTATACTAAGGAGGAAATCGATTTCTTCTAATTTTTGGAAGCAATGTGAATCAAGTATAGGCTTTGTAAAATTGATTTATGCTTCTAAAAAACATTTTCACATGTTTTGTGCTTCCTATTTAATCTTGCATGCATGAGGTTTGTTTAAAAAATATTTTCATGCAAAATTATTTATATGAAAAACATTGTGAGTGTGTGATTTATTTTATATTTAGAGAGCTTTATTTTCACTTACAAATTGTCCTAATACACACACAACAGTAGAACCACTCTTGACTTGATCTTGATCACATTTTTCCGCTTTTTGCAATCTAGTCCTTTTTGACTTTCTTTTGTCAATCATCAAAACCTGTCAAAGCATATATTCACACTGAAGGGCTTGGAGCTCGAAGGGCTGTGTACCGGGGGTGTTCAGAAATTCCCGACCTAGACCCCGTGAGACCGAGAAGGGCTCCAGAAGACTGAGAAGGGCATCCACCCCCCCCAATGAAGACCCTTACGGAGTAGGGTAGGGGAAGCCAAGTAGCATAATCATCGACCGAGAAGGTCAGAACCGTACTCTTAAAGAGCTAAGACTACAGGCGCCGCCGTACGAACCATGCGCAGACCAAGACGCGTCCGTGTAGAAGACAAACGAAGAGGGCGTGGTAGCGGGCGCATAGCAGTCGACATGAGATGCTGATTCCTCGTAACATAGAACACCTATGACTCTCTTTGTATTATAAATAGCTTGTTCCACTATTGTATTAGGGACACTTGGTTCATGTATTCTGAGAGGTCTCCCTTAGTAAGGCTATTTCCTTAAGGGTTGCACCACCCCTATATATTTTATAAGGGGTACTTGATAACTCTATTTTATATAGAGTTATTTATGCATCTAAACATAACTAATTGCTTGAAATCAAGTGTAATATGTGCTAAATATAGTAGTATGAATAAAATAACATTTATGGTTTCAAGATGAACGTCATTCATAATTTAGCACTTTGTATATATATTGGTATGTTTGATGTGTTTGTTCAGTGCACCTGCAGTTGATGCACCTGCATCAGGAAAACAACAGTGCATCTGCACTAAAAGTATTAACAACAGTGCATCTGCACTAAATACATTTACAACAGGGCAGCTGCACTAAGGTGCATCTGCACCATCCTGCACTAAAGACAGATTACCCAACATTGGAAGCACCTCAAACCATACCAATGCATAAACACCTCAATGGCATCATGCTTAGTCACAAGTCACATGGAGGCACATGCCAACATGCAAAGACGGCGCCTACAATAGAAGACCATCATGAAGGGTCATTCATAGGGGACACATGGCTTTCCACGATTGGACCTCTCTTTGAGGTTGAGTGTTGGACCCAATCCCCTTCATCAAAGTTCTGAAAAGTAACCATGGTTAAACCTCCTTAGGTTAACTTGATCTCCAAGCAAAACCTCACTTGAAGGAAACCTCCAAGGCTACATAAAGGCTTCCACTTCTCACTTGAAACAACATCCATATACATTCCATTATAATCCATAATCATTTCCTTTCTTGTATTTTATTTATTTTCATAGTTTTAAGTTAGTAGTTAGTTTGCAAGAAGGTAAGGAAGGAATTGACGACTTCTTCCTTCACTTCTTCATCAAGTTAGTTAGGTGCAGGAAATCAATGCATCTGCACTGCTAGGCAAACTTATGCAAGAGTTCTTCAATCGGTGTAATCTCTACCCTATTGGTATCTCTTGTACTTTCCATTATAACATGTTTCATTTCATCTATTTTTGCCTTGCAATGCATATTATGAGCTAAACCTCTTTGGTTGAGATGTTCTAACTTTATAATGAGCTTTTGAGTAAGTTATTGTGCTTTTAAGTGTTGTATGCATTTTGGTTCTTGTGTTATACTACATCCATCTTATTTTAAGGTGGATCGCTTAGAATAAGTAGAGTTATATTCACAGACATGGTTTATAACTAGAAATCAAGAACTAATAAGGGTGAGTGTTTTAATGAAGGCTTTGTTAACTTGTGTAATAAAGAAAACTTTGTTAAAACCATGTTAAGTCCTAGACATAGGATAACATAGTCCTTAGGGTGATACAGTGGGCACTTTAAAGGCAAGAGTGAACTTATTTAGCAAGTCTAGACATAGGAAGCTTGTAACGAAACTCTGAAGAAAGTAGCGGAAAGGCACATACTGATGCAGCTGCACTCAATGTTTCTGCACCACATAAACACACAAAACTCTCAAAAGTGATTTATTTAGCGAAGACATCTCAACTATCATTCTCACTGATTTCCTCTACATTTTATTACTTATTTGCATTCTGTTTACTTATCACCATCATCCCAATTTGTGAGTAGTATAGTTCACACTAATTTATACACTTTTAATCTACAAGAGTTAATCCAATCCCTATGGGTTCGATATTTTATACTACTTGTTAGTGACTGTGTATACTTGCACATCTTTTTCACACACCAAGTTTTTGGCGCCGTTGCCGGGGATTGCCATTAATTTTTGTTATTTAGAGTTATAAATTAGTGTTTTATTTCTCTGGTATTTTGTTGTCTGCGCAGAAGCATCAGGTGCAGATGCACTAGCATATGCGCAGAGCCAAAACACCAGAATTTGAATTAGATCCAGAGATAGAGAGAAGGTTTAAAAAGTTGCTTAGACTCTAGAAATAAAGACTTCGAAGCTACAGAATCACAATGTCTCAACAAAGTGAAGAAGAGAGATCTAGACCAAGTTCCATTGGAGGATCAGTTAGAGGTGGTCCAGGCTCACATCATGAACCTGAAGATGATCACAGAAATCAATTCATATATCAACATGAGACCAATAGGTATGATTAATGATAGAAATAGTCTCATGAGGGATTATGCTATGTTTGATCATCAAAATATGCAAACAAGTATAGCAAGACCTCATATTAATGCTGTACATTTTGAATTTAAACCCATGATGTTTCAAATGCTACAAACAATTGGTCAATTTGGTGGATCTCCCCATGAGGATCCCCATGAGCATTTAAAACAATTTTTAGAAATATGTAGTAACTTCATCATTCCTGGTGTTGGTGAAGATGCATTTAGACTTAAGCTATTTCCATATTCTTTGAAAGATAAGGCTAAATCTTGGCTGAATTCATTAGAGCCTAATTCTATTCATACTAATTTATACACTTTTAAACTACAAGAGTTAATCTAATCCCTGTGGGTTCGATCTTTTATACTACTTGTTAGTGACTGTGTATACTTGCACATCTTTTTCACACACCAGTACTCCAACCCGAACATGTGCAAGGGGCATCGTTTAAACCTCCCTGGGCCAAAATCCAATGAAAAAAATATCCAAGGAGGAAAAAGAGTACCTCAAATGGGATGATAGAACCATATTACAAATGTGTTTGTTTACAACTAAAAAGCTTTATGTGGCATCTCCGACAACTCATTCCTATCACCTAAAATGAGTGTATGATACACTTTATATAGTGACCCTAACTAACTGCAACAATATTAGAAGAATTGAGAAAGGAAGAAAGAATGAAATACGATTCTTATTGAATAGTAAAACGTAATATATGATTACAACGAGTGTATGATACACTTTATATCCTAACAAAGCTAACTAACTTAAAACTAATCTACCTAGCTAATTGCAATTATTTTTAACTAACTCCAATTTATTCTAACAGTTTTATGTCGCATGATCATGGATAAAGCCAATTGGATCCTAAAGGCAAGAAGTAGAAACGAAGTGTTCTAATGTTGTGAGCCAAAGTGTGAACTGGTTCACCCGTCTCTAGGTTTTTCTTCAAAACTTTGAATCGATTCACCATTTCCCATTTTTATATCAATGTTGTGAATAAGTTCATAAGCTTTACAACTATTTTCTACGTCTTTAAAATTCTATGAATCAACTCAAATTATGTGAATTGATTCATGGACGGGTTTTAGAATAAACATGTTTCGTTATAAGTGTTTTTAGAAAAAAGATTTCATTTATAAATTTTTCATGGATTAGGAAATCATAAGAAATATATTGCAAAAATCATTGCTGATATTTCCTAAGATCAATTCTTTTGAGTCTTCATTTTTCTTTGAGCTTTTCTTGGTACTTATTGTGAGAGAAAACTATGCTCTTAATTGTATTTTTATGCTCTTATGAGAGAGTATTTATTGTTATTCTCTTTACAATTTCTGGAGAGAGACTGCTTTTTTGAGTAATATTAGGTAGTGGGTGAGTAAGATTGGGTAGTGGGCGTCTTGTTGGACATGTCATTAGTTGAATTAGAGAGGCTTTCTAAATTGGGAGGCATTGAAGTAATTGGGTATTTGGTAAGGATGTAACCATTGTAAAAGCCTCAAAGAGACTCTAGAAAAAAAACTCCAAAAAGTTGGTTTGAGGACTAGATCTGTGCCACATGTGCATTAGTGGCTGAACTTGGATAAACGACAACGCCATTTCTTCATCCTTAGTTTTTTTTTTTATATAAGCAAATGAATTCATTAAAAGGAGTACAAGGGGTACTCCAACTTGAGGAGGTTTCGCTCTTAGTTCTTTAGATTTGTATTGTCTAATTGATTGTATGCTTAGGGTTTAATGCACCAACGTTAGGGTTTTGTTCTCAATATTGATTGAGTTACTCTAGAATCCATAACCTAAAATCCAATCGAAAAGGTTTTTGAAAAATGCTTAGTTTTTGTGAAAATGTCAAGAATCCTATTCACCCCATCTAGGGTGTTTTACATGTCTTTGAGACCACTTAGGATAACATACTCTACAAGCATTGACTCATGATGCCATATTTTTCAAATATCATCATTAAAAATATAAATAATGCAACATCTACTTATATATACAATGTTTATGTAAAATAAAGTCTTTCTTCGAATATTTTATTCATTCATATTGTGATTTATATATAACTAAAACTAAGGGTTTGGGTAATTAAAATATTGTTTGTGTTAGCAAATTGACCTAGGCCATCACGATTGGTCCGTGTTGGGCCAAAGTGAGTGTGGACTTTTATTTTCCTACGTAAGCCAATATTTTATATTAGTCTAACTAAGTCAACATATTAGACTCGGCCCATTCGAAACCCTAGCTCGCCGACATTTTTTCTTTTAAAGGTCAGATCTTGGGGATACCTCTTCCATATTCAGCACTTTTACCAAATCCATTTATCCGCAGAATACAGCGTCTCTCCTCTACTCTCGATTCTCCTCCTAATCTGAAGTCACTTCACTATCCGCCACCAATCAGGTATCAATTGAGTCTCTTTCTCCGTAAACAAGTCAATTTCACTATTTTTTTTCTCTACCTAGTTTCCAATAGGTCATTTTTTTGCAACATTTCAATTGATTTGACTCTTATTTGGGGAACCAATTGCATAATGAAAAAAGATTCGATGTTTCTTTCTCAATTGAAACTACTGCAATTACATCATCATTTAAATTGCTTTTTATTCATTTTGTTTCCAATTATCACTTAATAGAATAACATTATATATTTCGTTGTTTTCTTTGAATTTATTATACCAAGTGCCTTCAATTATTTTAGAGTGACAATAATTTTTTGATTTTGATTTTGACTTCTTTTAATGTGATAGATTATATCCAAAGACCAAATCTACAAGGAGAGTTTGATCTTGTTTTTTTAAAGCAGAAGTTTGATCTAGAGCCCGTTTGTTACAGAATCACTTTTTTTTTTTTAAAAAAAATCTGTTTCAGAAGTTTTCTATCTATTTGCTACAGCTTTTCAAAAAATAAAAATCTAAAAATGATTAAAATGAGAAACTGTTTTGGGTAGCTTCTTATAAAAACCATTTCTCATAGAATGATTTTTTAAAAAAAAAGTGATTTATATTATATTACACAAACACAAAAAAATTTTTGCTTTCCTTAAAATCTCTAAAAATTAACTTTTGAATAATTTAACTTCAAAATCACTTATTTTTGAATCAATAACAAATAACCCCCTATTGTTACTCGGCCTTTATTAAAATTGTAGGCTTGCTTTTATGTGAAAGCTTAATAGTTATAGTCAAAAAGGTGGTTTATCGAATTTAAGGAGTTAGGTAAAATTAGTAGTTCAATTAATAGAAAAATTTAAAATTAAATAATTGGCATGTTAAGTAAATTTTTGGTGTATCACTTTTTGAACCATTATATTCTTGAATCAACTAATTTTATAAAATAAAAATTTATTATTCCAATTTAAAAATCAATAATCAACAATACATTATTTGTGAATTTTTTTGATTACCACCGGCTTTCCCGATGACTAATCTACGCCGAGAAACCTGGCTGGCCACGAGTACCCGACTTTGTCGGCCAGTGTGGTTCTCCCCTCCCAACAGAGTTTTTGCCACACCCAAGATTCGAACCCGAGACCTTGGGGTGGAATCCGAGTCCAGTTACCACTCAGACCAACCCTTCTCGGTATTATTTGTGAAATTTAACATCATGTAAAAAAATAAAATAATAACCGAAAGGGTCAAGCCATAAATTTGGAATATATTAATTTTGTAAGTTTTAATTGTTTTACTAAAGTATTTCATTTGACTTTTTAGTTTTTATTTAAGTATTAAATGTAACTTGTTTTCTAAAGTTTTACATTTAACTTTTAATTTTTTATTAAAGTATTAAATGTAACATTTAGTTTTTTATTAAATTATTAAATGTACCTTTTAATTCTTTTATTAAAGCTTGGTCAAAAAATATCTTTCATTAATGTATTAAATGTAGCTTTTGAATATTTTATTAAAGTATTAAATGTAACTTACATATTTATGTTCTGACTTTTTGAAGACTCTTATTAAAATAATAATAGCAAAGTTAATATTTAATAAGAATATTTATTTATTTTCTAAAAGTATCTTGTCTAATTATTATATGTATACTCCCCCGTTTCACAATACATAATGTTTTAAGCTTATTAACTAAAAAGATTAATTAATTTTGTTAGTTTTTATGAAAGTATTTATCTTTTTCTTAGAATACTCTTAAATATTTATTATTTCACTATATATTTTCTCTCTCAACAAATAGTTGAGAGGTGTTTTTGATTATACAATAGTTAATCTTGCATTGGGTTTTAAAAAAGACAAGTAAAATGAAATAAAATTATTCTTTAAAAACGTCAAGTAATGTCTCAAGGTACCACATTAAATATAGTTAATTATGTACAAGTTACATAATGAAAATAATTATTAATATTTCTTTAAGATTAGGACACTATTATTAAATACTCCATCTGGTCTTTGTAAGAGAAAATGCAGTTTTAAGTTTGTTGAATAACTAATATATATGTCCCAGTGGTGTAGTTTAGTTAGTTGGAGCTAGAGACATCTCCCGTCTGCTCTCGGGTTCGAACCCGGTATGCGGCATTCCCAATCCCCATTTTCCCCTATATGTGGCCATTGTGCCAGCGTCTTGAAAAAAAAAGAAATTGGTCTATATAAAGACCAAATACATTAGTTATTCAATAAAACTAAAACAACATTTTTCTCTTATAAATAGAACCAAGGATAGTAAATTATTCTATACAAAAAGGATAGGAAATTATTTTGAAACGCCTTATGATGTTTACACAATTAAACAATTAATTTTCAATCATAAATTTTAAAAAATCAAAAATAATTAAACAATTAATTTTCAAATTATTTTAAGAAATAAATTTAAAGCTTTAAAATATAGAGAATTGATAAAAAGAATTTTAAACTAAAGATTATACCATATATATATATATATATATATATAACTTTTAATATTGATATTGAGGAATTCAACGATTAACATTATTATCTATTTGTATATATTAATCAATATATTATTTTTAGTTTCAAGTGAGAGGGAAAGGTAATGGTTGAGTTCACTCACTCGCATTAAACTAACTAACTAGTAGTTTACAAATGTCGTCAACTTTTCACACTACATACATACATGTCAACTCTTTTCTTATTTAGCTAGCTTTTTGTCTTTTCTTGTTTCCTTTTTTTGATTTGGATTTTGGGGGTTATAGACAGGCCAAGTTGCCATCTCATTTGTGCTAATTTTGTAATCTGTGAATCTAATTAATTAGTGTTACTTTATTCAGTCCATGTGGCTAAAAGGAGATAAATTATTTGATTTAATGAGTTAGTGATCAATCCTGTTTTTGTAGATTATTATAAAAGGAGAAGAACAATGTTTAACAACAATAGCATCATGTTCGGTTCTCCTTCTACTCAGAATCAAATGGTTGACATTTCCGCTGCGAGTATGGTAATGGCCACAGATGAAGTTGACTACCAGAGCCCAATTGAGAATGTACCTTCGGGTGCTACTGCTGACCAACAACGTAGCCGCTCTCGCCGCCACACACAGGCGCAAATTCAAGAAATGGAAGCGTAAGTGTGTGTCTATATATATATATATATATATAAAATTCTATCATACCCATTCAGAGTTTGGTGGATATGATACCTTATAGATAAAATGAGTTCAATATTTATTTTTTTAATAAAATATTTAAATAAAAAAATGAGGTGTGATTTGATGTTGGGATGTTGGATATCATACCTAAATGGTATGAGAGTCTTCACCTATATATATATATATATATATATATATATATATATATAGTATTTTAAGTTTTAACTTTTAACTCATTTTATTATCTGATATAATATTATAACATATTTGCTTATTTGGTGGGCTTTATCTATCTCGTCAGCTTCTTCCTGCACTGCCCTCACCCTGATAACAAGCAGAGAAAAGAGCTGAGTCGTGCTCTGGGATTGGAGCCTCTGCAAGTCAAATTCTGGTTCCAAAATAAGCGAACCCAGTTGAGGGTACGTACCTACACATAGCTTCAAATTCAATGTTGGAGTTGGACTGAACTTTGAAATATATATATATATATATATATATATATATATATATATATATATATATATATATGTAATTAATGCTTATTGGCTTGCTCATGCATGCTCCTGATCAAATGCTATAGGGTCGAAGAGAAAAACAGGAAAATGAGATTTTGAAAGCTGAGAATTTAAAACTTCGTGCTGAGAACTCTATGTTCAAAGAGGCACTAACAAATAATGTCCCATCATGCACCAAATGTGGAAAACCATCTACAATGTCCTTTGAAGACCAGCAGCACTTGAGGAATGGAGTACAGACTGGTATGGTTGATAAACCCATGATTGTGGAGCTTGCTGTTACAGCAATGGAGGAACTAGTTACATTAGCTAAGGCTAGACCTATTGACCTTTTATGGGTCCCCACTAATCACCATACTGAGGCTCTAAACGAAGATATGTACAATAGGATGTTCCCTTCCAAACCCTTGGGCTTAAGAACTGAAGCTTCCAGAGAATCTGCTGTTGTCAACATGCATCATACTCACCTTATTGAACTTCTTATGAATGTTGTAAGTTTTATATTAATATTAATTAATCTTGTTCCCAACAATTTCTTAATATTATATTATTATATTTATATATGCAACGCCTATTTGAATTGATTGATATCAATAACGTGTGTAATTTTCAGGAAAGTTGGTCAACTTTCTTCTGTGGTATTGTTTCAAAAGCATTCACACTAGAAATCCTTTCAACTGGTATGGCAGGAAGTTATGATGGTGCCTTGCAAATAGTACGTATACTAACTTTTTTTTTCTCTCCATATTTATTTTCCTTTGACTTGGTATATTGTAAGATGAGAAATTATTTATGAATATGCATTTTTTCAGATATCAGCTGAGTTCCACCTACCTTCACCACTAGTTGCTACTCGCGAAAACTATTTCGTGAGATACTGTAAGCAGCTTCCGGATGGGATTTGGGGTATAGGTGATGCATCGTTGGGAATTCTGCAACCTGCTGCTTCTATCTCAAGAAGCAAAAGAAGACCATCTGGATGTTTAATTCAAGAAATGCCAAATGGTTTTTCTAAGGTCACACACTAGCTATATGATATGATATATATCCCACATTGTTTATTATATTATATTCTGTAAGTTTTTCGAAATAAATTAACCAAAATTAATGCAAGTGAATTGGTTATTATTTGTTACAGGTTACGTGGATTGAGCATGTTGAAGTGGATGATAGAGGACTGCCAAACATGTATAGACCTTTAATTAATTCGGGTCTTGCCTTCGGGGCTAAACGCTGGCTCTCTATTCTAGAAAGACAATCCCAACGCCGTGCAAGTTCAATAGCCGGAAGTGTACGAGCAGGGAACCTTGCTGGTATTTATATATTCATTTTCTCTTATCTCTTAAGTAGTAGTATAAAAGGTTATATATATGCAGCAATACAAAAAAAAAACATCACTCTTATTATTATGTGTGAATTTCCATTAATCCTTATATATATATATATTATATGATACAGTCACAATTTGTGATGAGGGGAAGAAAAGCATGCTTAAGCTGTCGGAGAGGATGGTAGCTAGCTTTAGTACTTGTGTTGGTGCTTCTGCAGCACATGCTAATTGGACAACATTGCCCTCAACTGGAGTTGAGGATATAAGGGTTATGAGTAGAATTAATACAGATGATCCACGAAAACCCTTGGGCATTGTGCTTAGTGCAGCAACTTCTTTTTGGCTTCCGTCTCCACCAAAGACGGTTTTTGATTTTCTTCGATTGGAAAACTCGAGAAATGAGGTACGGATGTATGCCATTCTAGTACTTGCGAATATCTTTTATATTCATCATTCTCGGTTTTAACAATGCTAAATATGTGGTATTTTATTTTCAGTGTAATCTATCAACTTAAAATGAATATATTTTTTTTGTTAAAAATAATAATTAGAGAAAATATAGTCCAATTATTTTTCTAATATTAAGTAATAAGCTATTTCAATAAAATCTCCTAGATAAGCACAGATCTAGATAATATAACCTATTCAACTCCAAGTGCTTACACGTTGAATTGAATTTACAGTGGGATATTCTCTCCAACGGGGAACATGTTGAAGAAATTGCACACATAGCTAATGGACCTGATCTTGGCAACTATATCTCTCTACTTCGTGTCAATGTAAGTTAATTTTTTTATAGCATATACAGAATATTAATTGAGTTTTATTTATTTACACGTATAGTGTATAGGCTTTTACGACCACAACCAATAATAATTTATGAAATGGTTAACATATAAGTTGGTTACTAATTGACTAACTTATTTTTAATGACGTTTTACTTTTAATTAGTAGATAGTGTAAAATACTTGTACGGTGTATATAAATTAAATCCATATTAATTATCATAAAATAACACATAACCTGACATTTTGTTTTGGTAACTATGTTTGTAGGGTGCTCCAAATACCATGCAAAGTAACAAGCTGATACTTCAAGAGAGTTGCACAGATTCTACATGCTCATATATAGTGTATGCTCCTGTGGATATATCTACCATGAATATAGTGCTAAGTGGTGGAGATTCAGATTATGTTGCACTCCTACCCTCAGGCTTTGCTATTCTTCCTGATGGGCTTGGATCAAACGGAGGCCCAATATTCGATGTTGGATCTGGAGGTACTCTGCTGACAGTTGAATTTCAGATTTTAGTGGATTCTACTCCAGAGGAAAGGATATGTCTGAATTCTGTGGAAAATGTTAATACTTTGATTAAGTGCACAGTTGAAAGGATCAAAATGGCTGTTAGTCTGATAAACGCAGCTTAGAAATTTGAAGGTTCTTAGGTTCGGTTATTGACTTTTACTAATGAAAAACAAAGTAGTTCCATCAGGCTTGGACGTTTTAATTTCGATAGACTTCTTGGGTAAACTTTCCCGTCGTTGGTGTTCACTTTTTGATCGACAGTTAGCGATTCATTAATACCGCAAACAATATTGTTATTATTATTGGTGCAGTTTTTTTTATCAAATTATTATTGGTGCAGTTTGGAACTGTACTTTCTTTACATTCTAAGCTTAGTAGTAGTGTGTGTATGTGATTGATTGCTATCCATCTTTTGGGCTTTTCATGAATGAATTCAGGTGTCCAGCCATTAGGACATGGCCAAGATGCATGCAAACAAGTTGCATTTGCATGTGATGACAAATTACAAGTTGCATGAGATGCAAGTGACTCATAGTGTGATGCATGGAATGCAAGGGACACTTAGTGTGTTTCATGGAATGAAAATGACAAATAGCTTGTTAGTTGTTACTTATAAGGCAACTTGATATGTCTTTCCTATAAATAGGACTTTCGCCGAAACCACAAAACACACAAGAAACAACAAGAAACACGAGAGTAAAAAAGAGTCTTGCTCAAGAGAGAAAGAAAGAAACCCTCCTAGAGAGTTTCTTTGAGAGTAATAGTGAGTCAATTTGTTTTTTTGAGCAAGCAAAATAATATATATTATAGATTAAGAAAATGGGTACTCAACGCCCAATACAAACAAAACGCTAGCAAATTAAAATACAATTACAATCACAAAATGACGGGAATCCACAACATATTGACACTAGAGAAATCGACAAATCACCAAGTATAGAGATCAGAACCACTCCTAGTATGATTAGAAAACATCATAAGCCAATAGCTCCTAGATCCTAGATATACATTTCAGAGAGTCCACACACCATTCATAGAACAAACTATGTCATAGCGAGTCAATTTGTAAGAGTTTAAAATAATAATCTAGTCACAATATGTTATGAACCAAAAAGAAGAGAAGATTCTAAAAGCTTTAGCCACATAGGAAAAATATTTTCTCTTATGGTGACTAACCCTTTCTATTAGATGCTAAATAGAATATCTTAGAGCATACGCTAAATAGGATGATGTGTAATTTTAGTTATCTGCGTGCTTATATAAACATGGCAGATGTAATAGAATAATCAACAAATTTGTTATGAATATTTGGTGGATATCCATCTCCCTTAGTCCTTTCATATATCATATGATACTCTATAACTCCCATGTCATTACTCATTGGTCTTAACTTAGGATGTTTATGAGACATTTTGCTAGACCATCCATATGCTTGTAATGTCCTATAGGACTCATGTAACATTGTAAATCACCTTCAAATGTAGAATGCAAATGCTCCTCTTCTTCTCTCATTCTCTTCTTCTATTTCTTCTTCATCTACAGTCTATTATAATGGTTATAATACTCTTCTTTTGGTTAATTTCATAACACGTTATCAGCACGAACCTCTACCAAAATGATGGCTTAACAAGCTTGGATGCTATTTGGCAAAGATATGTTTTCTTCTACTATCTTATAGTTAACTAACTCATGTTATCATGTTTTGTTTTCTTATAGCTTTTATTTTATCATGTTATTATTTTATATTTATTGTATAGAAATTTTATTGAGAATTTTATTTGGCTAGCACAGTTATCATGTTTTCTATTCTTGATGAATTCTCGAAGAATTTAACATTTAAGCATCCATGTTGGATTGCATAGAGACAACTATATTATGTTTGTCTATTCTTGATGAATTTTTCAGAAGAATTCATCATTCAAGCATCCCAGAAGGATTGCACAAATAACAAAATATTGAAACATCCCATAGAATTTCTCATAGTGTGAAAGTTTATATATGATATAGTTCTTGAAGAACTGGAAAAAAAATGTCCATGCATCTATGAAAGATTGCTCAAAGGATGATATTTTTTGTCATCACTTCGATTTGAGATTTAGTTCCTGAAGAACAAATGAAATATGATTTTCCTTGATCATTGTTTATGATAGAGTTCTTGAATCAGTGACCGGATCCAAAAAAAATTATTAGTGGGATCAAAAAAATAGCCTGTAATATTTTCTCAAAAAAATATTGTAAATTTTTATAAAATACATAATTTCGCTATAGAGAAATCTTAAAACACCTAAATTTCTACAAATTAGATCGCTAAAAAGTAAAATTAGTACTAATTTATTTT
Source organism: Astragalus membranaceus (assembly GCA_039519185.1). Classification (NCBI taxonomy): domain Eukaryota; kingdom Viridiplantae; phylum Streptophyta; class Magnoliopsida; order Fabales; family Fabaceae; genus Astragalus; species Astragalus membranaceus. The sequence goes on along the minus strand of CM076846.1, from coordinate 153,058,511 downwards.
CTTTTTTATTTATCTTATGAATTTCTACATTTAATTTTATCTTATGGGGGCAACCCTTATTTTTTTATGGGGGCAAAATAATTTTCTTATATATATTTCCAACCAAAGTAATTTTTCAAGTGGGGGCAAGTGCCCCCAATTAACTCCCTATCTTGAAGAACCAAACCTTTAAACCATGATTATAATCTAAAAGATCTATTTGATCTTAGTATAATTGAATCAAAGAAATATAAGAGAAATTTTATTTTACTTGAATATGCTCCTGGAGTAGCATAAATGAGAAAATATTTTCAAAAATATTATGAATCAAGATTATGTGATATTGTGATTGAAAGAATAATCACAAACCACTCAATGGATTGAACTTCATTCCTAGAAAAGAATGAATTAAATTAAAATTTTGGGTTACAACAAAAGTTGTGGTTATGATTATTGGTAAAATAAAGGTTACCATCATCCTTTATAAAAGATTTCTTTGAATCTTTTTGACCACCAAAATATGAAAGATTTGCGGTCGAGTTCCTGAAGAACTACGCCTTTTGAGCGTAATTGAAATTTGTAAGATCCGCTTGATCTTAGTATACTTTGAAACAAGGAAAAGTGAGAAAAACAAGTAATTTATTTCTACGTCTCACAATTATGCCATTGAAGTAGCAAAATTGAGAAAATATTTTCAAGAATATTTTGAAAGTTTTAAAACATAATTGGATTGAACAAAAGAGTGATTGTTCATTAAAATGTGAAATGTCACATAACAATTGAACTTTATTCCCGGAATTGAATGGTCCGTACTAAAATTTTAGAGTGTGGCAAGTATTATGGTTATGACCATTCATATTGTACAATATTATCATCATAAATTGTGTTTATATTCTTTAGGCTTAAATATGTTTTAGGCCCCTGCAAATATATCGTGTTTTGGTTTAGTCCCTTGCATTTTTTTTTAAAAACTCCTTGCAAAATACAGATTCTTGATTTAGGCCATTCTGTTAACCCAACGTTATAAAAAACACTGAGTTGGCTAACAGAGTTCTGACTTGTCATTTTTTTCTTTTCTATTTTTTTATTGCTGACTTGTAATGCCAAGTCATCTTCTCAATTCCCCACCTTCCCTATCTTCCTCATCCCATTTCCAGAAAACGTGAGAATGAATCAGAACCCTCTCTCTTTCTTTTTCTATTCCTCTTTCTTTTTCTCTCTTCCCCAACATAACTATTTCCTTACCCATTTTTTGTTCCACTTCCACCATTGGTGAAACCATGAAAATCTAGATGCAGATTGGGAGGTATTTGCAAAGACTTTGATAGGAAGGTCTGGGAAGAGCAACGATGGTGATGCTCGTGTTGCTGAAGAACAACTCATAGAGAGCGATGAGACAATCACACACGCCCTTAGTGAGAAGAGGAAAAAGAAGGGCGAAATAGATCCAGATGGTAAGGGGTTTGAGGATCACACTCCCTATTCTGGCGAAATAGATCATGATGCAAGAAAAAGCATTTCAAGCTAAAGAGGAAACATAGCAAAATTCTGCATAGAACCTCACAAACCTTTTCAAGGAAGACAAGAAAGGGGTACTGGAATGTTTTTGTGTTACTGTTGATAGAAGAAGGGTGGATATGAACTTCTCTTCTTCCATCAAACCATCCTGTACGACCAGAACTTGCAGCACTAGAAGATCGCTTAAGGCTGCTGAGAGCTGCTTCAACAATACCTTGGTCGCCAGCTGCTACATTCACTACAAGAAAACTTGGACTTTTCGGCGGACCAAATCCGCCGGAAAATCTGCAAATCCGCCGAAAATATGGACTTTCCGGCGGATTTTTGGCGCCGTTAGACAGCTCGTGGCAAAAGGTTTTCGGTGGATTATCCACCGGAAATTTCCGGCGGATTTCGTTGCGCCAAAAAATCCGCCCGAAGTTTCCGGCGGATAATCCGCCGGAAAACCCCAAGGGAATTCGCATCTTTTTATCCGCCGGAAAGCTCGCAAGTCCGCCGGAAAGTCCACAAATCCACCGGAACACTGTATGGTTTATCCACCGGAAAATCCACAAATCCGCCGGAAAAACCGTTTTTTTTTAAAATTTAATTATTTTTAAAAAATAAATATTAGAATTGATAATTGATAAAAAAATAAAAATTAGAAATGAAAATTAAGGATTAATTTAAATAAATATCCATACAACAAGAAAAATATCCATACAATAAAAAAATATCCATACAACAAAATAAAATAATCCAAAGCTACTGGGGTGGCTGCTGGTCTAACTCATCACCAAGATAGTAGGTATCAGATGTAAGAAAAGCATTAAGCGAATCCATAATATTAAGATCAATGTTGGGTCGCTGGGGTGACTGCTGCTGGGGCTGATGGTATGGCTGCTGGGGTGGCTGCTGCTGGTATGGCTGCTGGGGTGACTGGTGCTGGGGCTGCTGGTATGGCGGCTGGTATGGCTGCTGGGGCTGAGGTGCATACTGCTGGGAATACTGGGGTGCATACTGCTGCTGTGGCCACTGCTGAAATGCACCACTGTAATGCTGCTGCAGCTGGTAGGATGGCATATGTGATGAGGATGGCCTCGACTGCTGAGACATCATCAGCTGATCCTGCAAAAACTTAAAGCGCTCCTCCATGCGCTGCTCAGCTATCCTAGCCTGCTCCGCAATGCGCTCCTCCATGCGCTCCTCAGCTATCCTGGCTCTCTCTCGAAGCGTTGCCACTTCCCGATCACTTTGCTCCTGCCGCTCGGCAAACTGACGCTGCTGCTCGCTCAGTTGCCGCGTCAATTCCGTAACAGCATTCAACTCACCAGCATTGGGAACATAAGAGCGAGAAGTACTCGGAGATCCAGAAGATTGTGAAGCTGATAGACTCGGAATAATGCTTGTTCGAAAAGCAGCCGGTCCAATACCACCTGATCCTACCATACGATTACTCTTTTGGGGACCAACTGCTCTCACCCAAATATGACGAGCTGCTCTATCCTCCTCCTCTGGATCGATATCAGCTGCCCCACTGCTCTGTTGGGACTGATGGTACTCAGTCAGCCCACCCTGGAAGCTCTCCTGAAAAAAATAACCCAACAAATAAATAACTATAGCAAAAGTAGTTTTAATATAATATTCCTCGCCCGATATAAAGATTATTATAAATAATAAACATTAATATATAATTGTAAAAGTAGTTTTACCTGAATATTCCTCGCCCGATCTGTAGCAAAGTCACCGAGTGTCCTCCCGCATAAGAAGGTAGCGATGCAACTCAGGCAAAGTGACTGCCCTTTGTTCCCTCGCCTCCTATATATACATATTATTAATTAATACACATGAAAATGACTAGTTAATTATAAATAATTAATTAATCAAGTAATAAAGTAATAAATTTACCAAACGCCTGTGATGCGTTGCAGTATTAACACTCCCCCCTGTGTGTGTGCAGCCACCTTTTTCAGAAGCACGGTTCTTCTTGGCTTTGTCACAAAAATTTCTAAATTCCGGTGTCTGCCAGTACTCCTGTAACCCAGCCCAAGTTGAGTCTCCCATATAAGATGGCTTCGCATTCTTACTGCGCGCCTCCCGCAGTAATTCAGAATAGCGATGGGAGCATCTCTTATGGAAGATTCTCTCAACTTCCCTTTGCTGCTCTGGTAACCATGTACATTTTTCCTATTTAAGAAATTTACAATAATGTTGTTAATTATAAGACAAATTAATTAATCAAGTCAATAAGATATACACAAATTAATTAATTTAATTATTATTTCGTAAAACAACTTACCAAAAATTAATTTAACATCCTCCCAATTGCCTCTGTATCTTTTCTAACAGCTGTCCAATTCTTCCAGCTGCCGGTGAAATTCTCCTTGATTGTTTTCGTGATGGCAGTAGCTGTAGCCTTCGAAGGAAGAAGTCTGCATTAAAAAAGATGAATTTTATTACACCAAATTATATCAGTTATATAAAAGGCAACAAAAATAAGTTAATAAATAATAATATATATACTTACGAATCACCAGTAGTCTCCAATATGATACGCCCATCAGGTGTATACCTGACCACCTCACGGTCAACAGTGAATGTGCGCACCCCATCAGCATCAACATCTGTCGGGGCTAAGCCCTCAGTAGCAGCAGGAATCACTGGGTCCTCTGCAGTACTAGTACTAGCACCTTCAGACCCAGGTGGTGGCAAATATCTGCCACCAGCAACAACAACACGAGCAGGCTGAACACGACGCCCTAGGCGAGTAGAAGTCTTCCGCCTGGTAGCGCTGGCGGCATCACCCGTGTCGACAGGTGGAGGAACATATGTCTCGTCATCAGATCCTGAGTGAGATGCCATGACTGTATCTAGCTAGACATATATACATTTAAACAAACAAACATACACTATACAAGGTTAACATAAACATACTAAACAAAAATATATAAACATACTAATTAAACAAACATAGTTAAACAAACATAAATTACAACGTTACGTGGTTTGTTGAAACATAAATAACATATATTGTTGAAACATAAATAACTAATTGGAATCCCATTCATTCTCAAAATCATCATCATGAGAGGAGTGAATTCTTGATACACCAACGTGGTTTGTTGCATCTTCATCAGCATCTTCTTCGTCATCAACTTCATCGCCGGTGTTTGGCTCATCACATAAACGAGTAATGGGTTCAACTTCATTCACTTCATTTACATTAGACATCTCTTCCATTTGATATGGCACATCTTCCACCGTGTCATCATTTGTCTCAATGCGACCTCTTGGTTTTGTTTTAATTGCGACACACCAACCACGCCTATCGGTCCGCGTTGATGGATAAGGGACATAATAGACTTGTCTCACATTTTGTGCAATGACGAACGGATCATACAGTCGATATCTACCATTCATTTTAATGTCAACTGTATTTGACTTTGGATTCACCTTTGTTCCTCGAGCAGACGGATCAAACCAATGACAATAGAAAACCACTACCTTCTGATTAAAATCTAGATGGGGGTACGAAAGTTCATATATGTGTTGAACCACACCATAAAAATCATCTTCACCTCCTCCAGTGACACCCTTCATGCACACTCCACTATTGACTGTCTCTCTGCCCTGTGTCCATTCATTGGTGTGAAATTTGTATCCATTGACAAAGTATGTGTGCCATTCTTTAACACATCTTCGAGGACCGTTTGATATGTTCCTCAAATGTTGGTTTGTAGGTGTTGGCGGGAGGGCATAAACATGTTGCCTAAACCACGTTGGAAAATGTGCATTAATATGAGCAGAAGATTGTTGCTCAGTTACGTCCTCTGATGACAAGAATTCCCTAAAAAGAAATAATTAATTGTTACACATTTTTCTACATATTAACTAATTAAGATCGATAGTTTATAATGTTGAGGAACATACTCAATAAATGGTTGCACCTCAGTACAGTTTATCAACACATGAACATGTGCTGAACTTAACTCTTCATCTGTTAGCCAGTGAATTGACTCCTTCCCAGATGGACGACCGGGTAGACAAAAGACAGACAAAGCTAAATGATGTCTAGGACATTCATCAGTATCCATTTCATTTCGACTGCTTCCAGGAGCAAACTCATTCTTGAAATAGTAAGAACAAAAATGCGTTGTTTCACGGTGTAAGTAAGAAGAACATATCGATCCTTCAACTCTAGCTTTGTTTTTCACCGATCTTTTTGAATCACCCATGAACCTAGAGAAAATGATATTAATTAACATAATAATCATATATTTTAACCTTGTTTCTTATATGGTGTGAAAATTAACTGACCTTTCAAACGGATACATCCATCTGTATTGTACAGGTCCGCCAAGTTTAGCTTCATATGCGAGATGCACCGGTAGATGCTCCATAGAATCAAAGAAACCAGGCGGAAATACTCTCTCCAACTTGCATAAGATAAGTGGGATGTCTTGTTCCATTTTTGAGAGATCATCAGCTTTTAGCGTTGCAGAACACAAATTCTTAAAGTATTGACTTATTTCAATGAGCGGATTCAAAACATGTGTTGGCAACGAACTAAAAGCGATAGGAAGTAAGCACTCCATGAATACATGACAATCATGACTCTTCATCCCATGCAACCTCCCATTATCCACATCCGCACATCTAGATAAATTGGAAGAATAACCGTCTGGCATTTTCAACTCTTTTATCCACTGATAAACTGCTTTCGCTTGTTCGGTAGATAAAGTATAATTGGCTTTGGGTTTCAGAGTCCTAGTACCTTGCTCAACCAACAACAAATCCTTTCGTCTACAGTAATGATCTATATCCTTCCTAGCTTTCTCATTGTCTTTCGTTTTGCCTTTCACGTTCATGACAGTGTTAAATATGTTGTCGAAAAAATTCTTCTCTATATGCATGACATCGAGATTGTGTCTCAATAGATCATCTTTCCAATAGGGAAGTTCCCAAAAAATACTTTTTTTCGTCCAATTGTGCCATTGTCCATAGCCATTTGGACGAGAAACAACACCCGCTACGACTTCCACAGGAGGGATATCCCTAACACTATTCCAAACTTCCTCTGGTGTCAACTTATGAGGAGGTCCAGCTGTTTCAACATTGCCCTTGATGAACGCATATTTCTGCTTTCTAAATGGGTGATCCATAGGTAAGAACCTACGGTGCGAGTCAAACCATGAAGTTTTTTTCCCGTATTTAAGACTAAAAGCCTTTGAGTCAACCATGCAAATCGGACACGCCATCTTACCATGTGTCCCCCATCCAGACAACATTCCATAGGCAGAGAAGTCATTAATGGTCCACATCAAAGCCGCCCTCATCACAAAATTTTGTTTGCGTGCTGCATCATAAGTTAAAACACCATTCCACAACCTTTTTAGGTCATCAATCAAAGGTTGCAAATATATGTCAATATCAGCTGTTGAATTACTTGGCCCTGGGATAATAGAATTTAAAAACATGTATGGTTTAGACATACACATTTCTGGAGGAAGGTTGTATGGGGTAACAATAACTGGCCAACATGAATACGGCGTTGCCGAGGCTTGAATATATGGTGTGAAACCATCAGAGCATAAACCAAGTCGAACATTGCGTGGATCACTGGCAAAATCTGGATGAACACGATCAAAATGCTTCCAAGCTTCACCATCAGATGGGTGACGTAATTCACCCGAATTATTTCTATTTTGATGGTGCCACGTCATTTTACCCGCGGTCTCCATTGAAGTAAACATCCTCTGTAGCCTTGGTATAAGCGGCAGATAGAACATTGCTTTTCGTGGAACCAGTTTGCCTCTGCTCATCCCTTTCCTACTCACACGATAGCGTGGCTCTCCACACAACTTGCATTCTGACAACTCTCCATCATTTATGCCAAACTCATTGTTATAATAGAGCATGCAACCAGACACACAACAATCAATTCTTTTAGATTTTAAGCCAAGCTTCGATACCAGTCTTTTAGCTTCATAATAACTCCGCGGCAAAAGCCCTCTAATGGGGGTTGCATCCAACATCATTTTGGTCATATATTCCATGCACAACTCAGCAACATTAAATTGAGACTTAAGACCCAACAACCGAACACACATTGATGATTTTGAGTCTTTAGATCCTTCAAATAATGGTTTATTTGTCTCACTCAAATACATGTAAAACCTTTGAGCTTCCTCATTTGGAACTTCTTCAACATCATATTCCGGTTCTTCAAAATCCAAATTTACTCCAACAGCGTCAGATATCATTCCCTGATAAACATCTAACGGTTGTATAATTTGGCCTCCTCTAGATGTCGTAGTCGCTGGATAACTACTTGATGTGGGAGCTACTACTTCAACCGGAACATTAACCGCAGGAACTGCAGCTACCCCTGGTCCTACTTCCCCGTGACGACTCCATATCCAATAATTTGGCCTAAATCCATTATTGTACAAATCATCTCTAACTTCGTCTTCATGTTTTATAACTCGAAACGAACATTTCAAGCACGGACATCTAATTCCAACTTGTCGCGCAAATTCTTCATGATGCTTAGCACAAAAAATAAACTCTTCTACTCCTTCTACAAAACGTCGCTTTAAACCGGATCTTCCAGGAAACAATCGATCATACATCCAACTACGATCCATAATTTCAAGATCTATGTACTACACTACAACGTAAATGAAATAAACTATCAAATCAACTATCAATTACTTTATATTTTGAAATATATTGATATATTAATTACTTTATAAGTGAACTTAATAAATAAGTTTTTTCAATATAAATTATTTTGTATTATTATTGCAAACAAAATTTGTAACAAAATTTTACTATAAATAGTGAAGTAATTAATATTTTATTAATTTTAATTTTGTACAAAAATAGTAAAAGAACATTATTATATAACTTTTTGGGACAAACAAATTTTGATGGTGGTGCTAATAAGCGTTATTAAAAATCACCAACGACTAAAAGAAAAAATACAATAACTAACCGTAGTGAAGAGAAGGCTCTGACTTGAAGCTTATCCCGAACTCAAACAAAGAGGAAAGAGGAGGACCCAAAAAATACCTAAACAAACAACACCACAATTAGTAACAAACTCATATTATAAAATAATTCAAAAACTAAAAATATTAACTAATGTTACAAACGTACCTTATATCGAAGAAATTTGACAACGAGAGGAAGAGATTAGTAGAGAGAAGTGGAGAATGGATTGGTAGAGAGAAAGAGATTTAATAGAGAGAAGATAGATTGGTAGAGGTGTGAAGAAGAAGAAGAAGTGGAGAAGAGATTTATATAGAGAAACGAAAACCAACGGTCAAAACGTGAATCCGCCGGAAATGTCTTTTCCGGCGGATATAGGGTGTTTCCGGCGGATTTTTGAAATTCCAAATTGGCGGTTTCAGGATTTTCCGGCGGATTTGTATCCGCCGCAAACATACCGGCGGAATTTAGGGATTTCTGGCGGATATAGGGTGTTTCCGGCGGATTTTGATTTTTTTTGAAAAAAATTTTTGGTAAACCCAAATCCGCCGGAAACACACAAATATCCGCCGAAAATACCTAAATATCCGCCGGAAATACCCATATATCCGCCGGAAATAACCAAAATAACCAATGTTTTTAAAACCGGACCGGAGATCGAACCGGCGAGGCCTACGGTTCATGGTTCAATCGGTTCAACCATGGTTGAACCGGATGAGTAATTTATTAAATAAAAAATATTAAATTTTGAAGAAAAAAATAAATTTAAAAATAAAAAAAAGTATTTCGGGCGGTTCAATCCGGTTCGGTTTCCGGTTCAAAGCGGTTGAACCGCGGTTCAACCCGGTTCTTCCCCGGTTCGATCCGGTTCTGGTCGGTTCAATAGGCCTGCGGTTCAAATGGGGTTGAACCAACCGGCCGGGGGTCCGGTTCCCGTTCAACCGGTTGAACCGGCCGGTGCGGTCCGGTTTTTAAAACATTGAACCAATTTCAGTATTCGCTATTTAATTAGTGTCGGCAAGATCTTGACCGTTAATGAGTGTCGACACTAATCACTATGGACTATTCAATAATCACGCTGCACTATTCACTATTTAGTGTCTGCCGGAAAAACCGTTTTTTTTTAAAATTTAATTATTTTTAAAAAAATAAATATTATTTTTTAAAAATCATTTTATTTAAAAAAATAGTATTATTTTATTAAAAACTTTAATTGATTATTTTATTTAAAAATTTGATAATTGATAAAAAAAATAAAAATTAGAAATGAAAATTAATGATTAATTTAAATAAATATCCATACAACAAAAAAAATATTCATACAATAAAAAAAATATCCATACAACAAAATAAAATAATCCAAAGCTACTGGGGTGGCTGCTGGTCTAACTCATGACACTAATCACCATTGACTATTCAATAATCACGCTGCACTATTCACTATCCGTTAATTAGTTTCGACGCTAATTCCGGTTGAACCCCCGATTCAACCGGTTGAACCCAAGAACCCCTGAACCGCTACCTCTTCCGGTTCAATGTCCGGTCCAATTTTGATTACCTTGCTCTAAATAGAAAGTTTGAGAAACTCCAAGGACCTCTTGTTAAGTTGGAGGATGATACAGAGCGTTTGATGTGTGTAAATGTCTACACTCATCAAACGCTCCGTATCATCCCCAAACTTAACAAGAGGGGAATTCGTAGCGGAGGTTCATGACAATGTTACTTTTAACGAAAAAGATGAAGGGGATGTTAATGACAAGCTGGAAGATTCTTTACAAAGAAATGGAGACATACGCCACTCCCTTGGAGCCGCTGCCGACAATGCTCAAGAGAGTGGCGTATGTCTCTGTTTCTTTGAAGAGAATGAGAGTATCGGTAGAGGTGTGAAGAAAAAGAAGCGGAGAAGAGATTTATATAGAGGAAACGAAAATCAACGGTCAAAAGGCGAATCTGTCGGAAATGTAATTTCCGGCGGATTTAGGGTGTTTCCGGCGGATTTTTGAAATTCAAAATTGGCGCTTCCAGGATTTTTCGGCGGATTGAGAGGCATTTCCGGCGGATTTTGATTTTTTTTCAAAAAAAAAATCTTCGTAAACCAGATCCGCCGAAAATACCTCGAAAATCCGCCGAAAATGTTTGCGGCGGATAAATCCGCCGGAAAGTTCCTCTTCCCGCCAGTAAGTTTGCGGCGGATACAATCCGCCGGTAACCCCTAAAATCCGCCGAAAAGTTTTCGGCAGATACAAATCCGCCGGAAAGTCCTGGCCGGTAAAACTGATTATTCTTGTAGTGATTGGGTTTCTGTGTTTGGAATCAATTTGGGGATTTAAGGTTTTTGGGAAGATGGAGAAGATTGAGAGAGATGAAGAATAAAAATTAATTAAAATAAAAAGTAATGACATGTCCCAATCAGCATTAAAAATAAATTAGAAAAAATAAATAAATGACAACTCAGACTTCTGTTAGCCAACTCAGCGTTTTTTGTAACGTTGGTTAAGAGAATGGCCTAAATCAAAAATCTGTATTTTGCAAGGAGTTTTTTAAAAAAAAAATTGCAGGGGGCTAAACCAAAACACGCTATATTTGCAGAGGCCTAAAACATATTTAAGCCTATTGTAACACCCCCTTCTAATAACTACTATTTAGTTAATTTAAAATCAGAGTTTCCAAAAACTTTCAGTGCAACCGCAAGAGGGTGCCACATTTCGAAAACAACAACGTATAATAACTCCAAAAATAATTCCTAAAGACACAAAGTGCGTGATACATAGCACCACAGCCAGCATAAACATCCTGTTTAGTTTACATCAACACAGTATAAAACCATCGCAGCGGAAAAACATCGAACCTCAAGGTATTCAATTACATCACCAATTAAACAGCCTAAAGACATCAATTAAATAAAATGAGTAAACTAAGACGCCCCCCGGTGCTACGTATCAGAGCTGACTCAACCAACTAGAAAGAAGGTACTAGGTAACCTTCACTCGCTATCACCTGCACGTTGCCGACATGAGAAGCAACATAAAAGCAGTAGGGTGAGTCTCATTTCATAAGTAATAACATATAAGATCAACAACATATAGATCAGGCAACTAACAACACCAATACACAGCAATAATAGCACACCGTTATCTTATATCAATCAACAGACAACACCGATAATATATGTAATGCATGCAATGCAACCCAGCTCCTAGGGCCTATGCATGTGGATCCATCAACACCAATATCTTGCCTTGAGGGCACTCACCAAATAAGGCCTAAGCCTTCTGCTCACCAACAATTTATAATAAGGCCGAAGCCTTCTGCTCACCTGACAATGCATATGCCTATGCGACCATGTACAATGCAGTCACACACACCAAAATCACCATAATTCTGCATAAACATGCTCACCAATAATATTTCAGCTCACCAATATTTATTCAGCTCACCAATAAATTTTATATCAACTCACCAATAAATTTTATATCACATCACCAATATTTATTCAGCTCACCAATAAATTTTATTTTGCCTCACCAACTGGTTACAAGAACTAGCACGCAGGGCAGCCAAAACTGGCGCCCAGCAACAAACACACACACACACGCACGCAACACAGCGCCCTTGGCGCCCAGCAACACATGCACACCATGCAAAACACAGCGCCCTTGGCGCCCAGCGCCTGGCGCCCTTGGCGCCCTTGGCGCCCAGCGCCCTTGGCGCCCAGCGCCTGGCGCCTAGCGCCCAGCAACAAAATACAACATGGGCATGCCAATTTGGCGCCCTTGCACAAGACACACCAAGCAACACACACAAGGGGCTTGCTAATTTTTGCGCCCTCACACCGAAGCACCACACCACACCATGGGGCAGCCACGTTTTGGCGCCCCTCACCATGATACACCACGCACACACCCAACAACAACACCGGCGCCCCTAGGCGCCATGGGACAGCCATTAGGCGCCCCAACAGTCCTACACCAAAACACAACACACACACCACACCATAACTCACACATGGGCAGCCACTTTTGGCGCCCATGCCTAGCATACACACATGCTCTACGCCACACCTATGCACACACCAATCAACATTACACCGCAACACTTATTACACATACTTCAATCACCCAATTTCACTCCAAGTTAATCATGCAATCACAACAACACTCCACAATTCCTCATGTTCTCATTCTCAATCCTATTGTTCCATTATAACAAACACCTATCATGCGAAATCAATTTCATATACACCTTAAATTCTAATTAGCATGAGGTCAATCAATTTAACTCAATATGACAATTAGCAATAGAACAACATCTTAATTCAAAGCACAACATCACTATTAAATCAACAACATAACAATTCTATTCACAAATCATCCCTAGCACCTAATTCCTATAATTGCTAATCAAATAGGTTATTAAGGATGAAAAGGAGAGCCCCCTAACCTTGGAAATTGAAGAACTCGCAATCCCTTAGAAATTCACCAACACCACCAACGATCCAAGCTCTCCTCCTTCCTTAGGCTCCACGTGAATCCTCTCCTTAGCCCTAGTCTTCTTCTTCCTCAAGCTTGCGCAAAACCCTCTCTCTTCTCTCCTTGAGCCGTCGCGACCCTTTCCTTCTCCCTTGCCTTTGAATTCTTTTCTTTCTTTTGCACAAATGAGACACTTGTCTCAAACCCTTGCTAAATTCGCCTAGGCCTAAGTCAACAGGCTTGGGCTTGGGCCAATCCTAACACTCCGGAATTACCATCACCACTCCCTTCAATTTAAATAAAAATAACACATTAATAAATTAATATAACAATAATAATGCAACACTTAAATAATTTAATCAAATGATTAATTAAATTATTTTGGGTGTTACACCTATTCTTTACTACTCCTAATAATGGTGTTGCAATTCTCTTTTCAACAATATAATGATGTAGTAACATATTTTCACAAAGTTAATTTCTTTAAGTTTTTTTAATAAAGGTCTTGCGGTTTTCTTTTCATAAGTATGATTTGTGGTATAATGACCTTTGTTATTCCTAATAATGGTTTAGTATTTTGGGATTATTGAAAAATGTAACTTATTTTATTTCTCACGCTTGGAATTACATATAAACATATAAAAAGAAAATGTGTATCGCTAATTCTTTATTTGTAAATAGTCACTTCTGTTATATGCATCTAACTAGAAGTTTTATATTTTGCTACTTAAGTGATCAAAGTTTAATACAATATTTTTATCCATTCCCATCTTAAATATATGTGAGAGCCATTAAAATTATGCTATGGCAAACTAGAAGTTTGCTCTCATCCTCCCTTAACCAACTGTCGAGGGTTCGATCCTCGCCTTGGTATGGAGCAGCTTTAAATCCCTGGGCCAACTGTCCCACCCTTCGAGGTGCCTCCAATCCAGCGAGGGGATTAGTCACTGTCCCACCCTGAAGTAGAGAATTTGAGGAAATAAGTCTCTCACATTTCTACAATGTGCTTAAGGTGATGTTTGTATACAGATACACCGATCACATGGACCATTTAAATATTTTATTATTTTGATTGATGCATCAACTAAATGGCTATATAAATATAATTGCCATCAACTCACAACCAGAAGTTTTGTGAGATTCTTTGCTCAACTAATTCGAGTAAGAACTCATTATGTGAATTATCTTGAAAGCATCTGATAAGTATTTTATGACTATTAGAATTTATATTAAACATCACATAGCATATGTTCATTCATAAAATGGTTCTAAAGAACCATTCATTAGACATCTAAAGTTAATTATATGACCAATACTTATGAGATCGAATTTCCATTTTCTACTTGGGATCATGCAATCTTGCATGCCGAGACATTGATACGTGTCCAGCCAATAAGTTAACATATATCTGTAAGTTCTCCCCTTTAAATTTGATTTTTGGTCAATGACCTAATATTTTGCATCTAATATATTTTTGATGTGTTGTGCATACTATAATGAATCCATCACAAAGTAATAAGATGGATCCTTAAAGAATGTTGGGAATATATGAGTATATGAATCTTCATCCATCATAAATTATGTTGAGCCAACAACCAGAGATGTTTTTATAGCTTAGTCAGCTAATTATCATTTTGATGAATTAGTTTTCCCAACATTAGGGGGAGAGATAAGCAGCTGGAAATTAGCATTATTTGAAATAAATTATTATTACCTTATGTTAACATCCTTTTATAAACCGAAGTGAACCAAAAGTTCAAAGAATAATTCATTTGCAAAATTTTGTAAATTATTCACCAGCTGCAATAGCAAATAAAAATTGATGTCCCTGTTGGACACTCAAACATTGCAATTAAATTTTAACCACGCATGAAGCGTGTAGTTTAGTCGGTTCGAATGAATAAAAATCCCCGAACAAGGAAATGAGCTTAAAAGCAAGATGGCCCAAAAAGGATACGGAAAATCCAAACGAATAATTTGACATAATTATTTTTCAAGTTCCAGAAGAACTGATCAGGTACCTGAAATTTGTGGAAATGAGATCTCAATAAGTTATGTCAAGAATGAAATGCGGTGGAACCGAAACAAAGTCAACATTGACAAATTTGTGTGTATATAATATAGCGCTAAATGTGATAAGTGATGAAAAGGATCATGAACCAAAGTCTAATAAAAATTTAGAAAAAACAATGATTGGCCAAAATAGAAAACACAATTGAAGCGAAATTAAGCCCACTTTGCAAAGCAAAAAGTTTTTCGACTTGTAGTCGGTACACCTGAAGATGTAAAGCTAGTTAGGCTTGTTGTTCAAGAGTATTCACATAAACCTAACACTGATTTTGAAGATAAATCCACTTGTAGTGAATGAAAGTAATTTTTAATACTTATTTAGTCTAGTAACACATGAATGACTCAATTTACATATGATGGATGTGTTACTATTTATTTGTATGGCTCACTTGATAGTGATAATTATATCAAGATCCCTGAAGGATTTAATTTTCCGAGACATATAGTTCGGGCTCTCGAGATGACTACTCAAATTTAATTAGTTTTTCCATGAGATAATATAATTTGAACGCATGAGGTATAATCGTCTCAATGCATATTCTAAAAGAGTAATATAAAAATGACATCATTTGTCCATATAGTTTTATGAAAAGATCTAGAAACGAATTTGCTATTACTGGAACTCCTGAAGAGCTTTCAAAAATTATAGCTTGTTCAAAGAAAGAATTCTAGACAAATGACTTCAAATTATATTTGATGAATTGAGAGGTTGAACCTTATATTGATCTCCACCTAGAAAATCCGAGAAGGATCAAAGATATAGAGAAATATCTTAAATAAATATTTCTGCGAAACAAAGTTTTGTCTCGACCTGTAGATCGATCAATTAGCTAATTGAATCATGATAAATTATAGCTATATTGAGTACATGATGTGTGTCTCAAGAAGATATCAAATATCTCGGTCTCGAAGACTTTAAATTAGTGTGCGCATATTACTAAATATCATATGAATTGATATGATAATATTATTTGATACTTATTAGTGAGATAGAATTTATCACTAACCAAAAAACATTAGAAGAAAGTGAGATATATGTTTGTTTTATATTTTCACCATGCAGATACGAGATATATGTTTGTTTGTTTTATATATAGAATTGAACCATGCAGATACGAGATATATGTTTGTTTTATATATAGAATTGAACCAATTATTTTATGAATATATGTTCATCAAATTAACCATGCAGATACGAGATAATTTTCTTATCCAGATCAAGTCAGCTCTGAAATATCTGATTATTTACATATGGCGGCATCATCAAGATCTACATAGCAATCTATAGTTATCCCTTCCTCATATCATGCTCAAATGCCAACAATTCATGGAAGAAGTCCTGAAGACAATAATGATTGTGAAGCTCAATTGAAAGGAATATATATCACGAAGTATGTTGCTTCATATGCATCAGGAGGAGAAAATCCAAATGTTGGAATTCATATTCTTAACGGATTCTTTGAATAGGGGGAGAAAACTGTACTCTTTTTCCTTCTCCATGGTTTTGTCCCATTGAATTTTCTTGGAAATGTTTTTAACGAGGCAGTTCCCACTTAAAGGATATTGTACTCTTTTTCCTTCACTAGGATTTTTTTCCCAGTGAGTTTTTTCCTAGTAAGGTTTTAATTAGGCATATCCTTAATGGACATCCAAGGGGGAGTGTTATGAATATTTTGGTAGATGTCCATCTCCCTTAGTCCTTTCATATACCATAGGATACTCTATAACTCCCATGTCATTACTCATTGGTCTTAACTTAGGATGTTTATGAGACATTTTGCTAGACCATCCATATGCTTGTAATGCCCTATAAATAGGACTCATGTAACATTGTAAATCACCTTCAAGAGTAGAATGCAAATGCTCTCTTCTTCTATCATTCTCTTCTTCTATTTCTTCTTCATCTATAGTCTATTATAATGGTTATAATACTCTTCATTTGGTTAATTTCATAACAAAATTAAAATTCTCTTTATGGTTTTCCTCTATTTTGGTACTTACACAATATGATATGCTAAACCAAACTCAATATATAATCCTTGTTAAATAAAAAATCCCAACAAGGGGATCACTTGTGCATGACCTTTTATGATTAACAGGGAAGCCCCAGTCTCGTCTCTTGTTATAAGAGCTATAACTAAAAGACAAAACAACGTCCATTAATTAATACTCCCTCCGGTTTACAATATAAGAGAAAAAACACAACATTACATAAACCAATGAATGACATTGAAATAAACTATTATCATTGTAGCGACCGAAAAATCCGGAGGAGGGATTCTTCGTCGTTTTTGAACAATGGAGTCGCCATCAATATTTATTTTTAGGAAAACATTGAAAAAAACCATTGTTTTTGGGTTCGGGGGTCGATTAAGTGCGGGGATGGTACTAGCACCCCGCAACATCCTAAAAAGGTTACCTTTTAATTTAATGTGTAGAAAAATTAGTTTAAAGAAAACATTTTAATTTACCCTTTTTATTATTTGCAAAAAAACGGAAAGGAAGACTTAATAAAAATTTTAGTTTTTTGCGCTTGACAGGAGTGGGCCCCCGCTCCTACGTATCTCCGGGTGCGATGGAGAAATCAAAGCTACGTAGTTCTCGGGCAGAAAATATTTGTGTGTTGGTATTTTTTTATTTTTGCGAAAACTAGAGGCCGTTCATGGTGACCAAACAGATAAATCCAGAGTGGTCACCACCAATGGCTTATTCGAAAAAGAAAGTGTTACAGCGTTCAAACGAGCTGAGCCCAGAGTGACCGCTATAAATAACCAATTTGTGATCGCGTGCTTGTTTGTTCGGAAAATGCTTACCGGGAAAACGTGATCAAAAAAATGGATTTGAGATTATGTTTGTGTGTGTTTTTCGTTGATTGAAAGTCCTTTTTTTTGAAGTTTAGGCGGGTGTTCATGATGATCAAACGAGTAACCTTAGGGTGATCACCGCTACTATTCCGCTTCGAAAAATGGAGATTATTCCTATCGGTCAAACAAGCTAAACTCAGAGTGACCGTTAGCAACAACCTATTTGTGTACGAGTTTGATTGTTCGAAAGAAAGAAAAATGGTTTAGAAACATTACGATGTAAATAAAAGCGGAATGTGTGGTAGTAAAAAAGGGAGGTACAATTAACAACAAGGAGTGTTGTATCAAAAATGGGGGGTGCGAACAGTGAGACCAAATCGGTTTTTGTGAACTAGGTTGTGTTTAAAAAAAGATGGGCTTGTAGTAAAAAATGGATGGGTTTGCTGTCAAAAAGGGTACTGTATTACTAAAAACGTGGGGTGCAATTAACATGGGTGTTTAAATCTAAAACAGGGGTTGTGTTATCAGAACCTGGGGGGTGTCAATAGAAATCTGATGTGAAAAAAAAAAGTTGAGCGTTTGATTATTTAAAAAAACGTTTTACTTAGAAAACATGATTTAGGGAAATGGGTTGTTTGATTAAGCGGTCTTCTATTTTGAAAGTTGATTTTTGGAAAATGGTTTCCGCTATTATTATTTTGAAAAGAATTACCATTGTTTTTTTTTTGTATCATTATTGTCATGGTTATTATTTTTAAAAGGGGTGTTTTTGCTGCTTTGTTTGGGAAAATGATTATAATTATTATTTCTTTTTTTTTAAAAAGGGGGTGGTATTAGTAACCATTTATTTTGGAAGAAAAAAAAACATATTTTTTTTAAAAGAACTTTATTTTAATCCGAAAATTACATTAATATTAAAATAAAAAAAGCAACAATTTAAATAATAAAAAAAAGCAACATTTTAATATGTATAAAAACAGCAACCAAATTAAATAATAAAAACAGCAACTAAATAAGAAAAAAAAACAGCAATAATAAAAGTGCAACTTTCAAGGAATGGGGAAGTGGGAAAGGGGCCGAAAATTAAGGAGGGTTTTGGGGAGTGAATGTGGCTTGATTTTAGGGTAAAGGGGGAGAGTTGAAATTTTTAGGGTTTTTTTTTTTGGGGTGGCCGAATTAGGGTTAGGAGAGGAGGGAGTTAGGGTTTGGTGAGGAGTTGGGTTGGGTTATGGGTTAGGGTTAGGATATGGGTTAGGGTTAGGCGAATTGGGCTAGCCTTTTTTTGCTGGGTTGGGTTTCTGATGGCCCAATCCTGATTGCACCTCCATTCTTTTCTTTTTTGCAGACCCCCTCCATTTCCTCCTTTGCTTATTTTTTGTTTCCACACATCTAATTAATATATTTTTTGGTTAAAAACTTGTGGCAACTAAAATAAAATAATACATGACATAAAAATAAAAATGATTATTATTTTTATTATTAAAAAAAAATCTCTCATTTTTGATCGGACAAAATTAGGGTATTACAGCTGCCCCTCTTTATTTGTATTTTGCTAGGAAATCGGAGGGATTCCGAGTTTCTCGAGGAAAATAGAAATAAAGATAACAAGACGCTAATTTTGTCCAGACTGAGTTTTTTGTTTTTTTTTTTTTTGAAACTTATGAAAACTGGGTTGCATTAGACAGAAGGTAAATAGGGATCGCTGGGGATTTGAAGGATCGCTGGGGATCTGAAGGAGCACTGGGGCTCTGAAGGAGCACTGGGGCTCTGAAGGTCTAGTTCAAAATTAATGCTTGGCGCATCGACTTGAGTTCGACTGAGGGACCGTCGGGGTCTGAAGGGCATGCCTAAGCCTGAGGGACCGATGGGTCTGAAGGAGCGCAACTAGCTTATGGTACTAGTAATACGGTCTGGGGGTGGCCTCTTTTCGAGCGGCCAATAGGGTTAATCAGGTCCGGAACTGATATAACCGCGAAGGACGTGCACTGTGTTTTTTTAGGCGGACACAGCTAGTCTGAAGGGCCTGGGGCCGGATGATCCGTCGGTTGCTCGATAACGCGACGTGCGATCTGGATTGAAGGACCATTGTTGGTCTGAAGGAGCGCCTGGGCTCTGAAGGACCGCTGGGGGTCTGAAGAATTGTTGCTAACGATACATACTAAAATTATCTCAACAGACGCTTGCAATGAATGATGCATGCGTGCATGTAGTTAAATAATTGATGACATGATGAATGAAATGTGGAATGATTTTGTTTTTTGGCTTTTGTTCTTGGCCTTTTTCTTTTTCATTTTCTTTTCTTGCTCTTTTGCTCTTTTTGCTCTTTAGCTATTTATTGACTTTGCTGGCATCATCAACTCGCATGACTCTTGACGTGGGATACGAGGGTTGCCTCAAGCAGTGGTGCCAAAGTGCGGGTTATTAAGATTTGCTGAAGTGATTATGCATTTGTCCTTTTTGCAACTTTATGAGAGATCATCTCTTTTTGTGATTTTTAGAAATTTCGCAATGATTATAATGCTTGTGATCATGCACATGTTTCGCAATTCAGTATCGTCTACCATGAACGTTATTTTTACGATAATAGGGAAATGAGAGAATAAAGGAAGTGTTTAATATTCAAATGGAAAACAAATGCGCAGAAGGTCGCGCTGGCTGAAAATTACATTGGGAGTTTAAACTACAAAAAGAAAGAGAAGAAAAAGAAAACAAGAAAAGCTGATCCTTTGATTGTTTGTATCTTTGAAGTAATAACGCCGATCGCCCATTAACACAACTATGAGCATTCATCATCCAACTTTCGGAGGTATTGACTGCCTTTGTAGCTCAAAGTCCAACTTCTGACCCTAATTTTTGCCTGGACTGCTCTTTAGAGTTTTCAGTCCACCGGGTCGCTCTAATTTTTGCCTAGGCCGCCCTTTCGGGTTTTCGACCTAGCGAGCTTATTTTTGCTTGGCTCATCTTTCTCTTTTTTTCATATATTTCTTTAGGCATAGTACTTCTTAACTGCCTCCGAGTTCACTGGGAGTGGGAGGTCTTCACCGTCCATTTTTGTGAGAATCAATGCTCCTCCAGAGAATGCCTTCTTTACCACATAAGGTCCTTCATAGTTAGGGGTCCATTTTCCACGGGAATCCTTTTGGATAGGCAACATCTTCTTGAGCACGAGGTCTCCTTCTTGAAACTGGCGGGGGCGCACTTTTTTATCATAAGCCTTTTTCATTCTTTGTTGGTACAACTGCCCATGACACAAAGCAACTACTCTCTTTTCTTCTATGAGGTTCAACTGATCCAGACGAGCTTGAACCCATTCTGCTTCCTCCAATTTTGTTTCCATTAGCACTCGCAGGGAGGGTATTTCCACCTCGATGGGAAGAACTGCTTCCATCCCATATACTAGTGAGAATGGTGTTGCCCCTGTTGACGTGCGGATAGAGGTCCGATACCCGTGCAAAGCGAAGGGCAACATTTCATGCCAGTCCTTGAAGGTCACTACCATCTTTTGCACGATCTTCTTTATGTTCTTATTTGCCGCCTCAACAGCCCCATTCATCTTTGGACGGTACGGGGAGGAATTATGATGCTGGATTTTGAAGTCGTCACACAACTCTTTCATCATCTTATTGTTCAAGTTGGTCCAATTGTCCGTGATGATCTTATTTGGAAGACCGTAGCGGCAAATCAAATCTCTCTTTATGAACCTGACAACCACTGATTTTGTTACACTGGCGTAAGAAGCGGCCTCGACCCATTTGGTGAAATAATCAATAGCGACAAGAATGAAACGATGTCCGTTTGATGCCTTGGGTTCGATGGGACCGATGACATCCATTTCCCACATTGAGAATGGCCATGGTGCTGTTAGGACATTCAGAGAGGCAGGTGGTACATGGATATTGTCGGCGTAGATTTGACATTTGTGGCATTTTCTGACGTAGTTGAAGCAGTCAGTCTCCATTGACAACCAGTAGTAGCCAGCCCTTAGGATTTTCCTTGCCATGGTGTGCCCATTAGAATGGGTGCCGAACGAGCCTTCATGGACATCTTTCATAATTCTTTCTGCTTCTTCTTCTGCTACACATCTGAGGAGGACCATATCGCGATTTCTCTTGTAAAGCACTTCCCCATTTAAGAAGAAACCCATCGACAGCCTCCTAAGTGTCCTCTTATCATTCTCGGTGGCACCAGGAGGATATTCTCTGTTTGTGATATAGTGCTTGATATCGTAATACCAAGGTTTACTGTCAGGCTCTTCTTCGATTGCCACACAATGATGTGCCGGTAGGTCTCGATGTTGGATTCGGATGAATGTCAGACTCTTGTCGTTATTGATGTTGAACATTGATGACAAAGTCGCCAAAGCATCGGCCAACTGATTTTCTTCGCGAGGGAGATGATGGAAAGTGATCTCTTCAAATTGTTCAACCATCTTTTGGATGTGATCATGATAAGGAATTAATTTGGAATCCCTGGTTTCTCAGTCACCTTTTGTCTGATGGATGACTAAAGCTGAGTCCCCATATACATCGAGTCTTTTGACTTTCCATTCAAGGGCTGCTTTGATGCCTAGGACGCACGCTTCATATTCTGCAATGTTGTTGGTGCAATAAAAACTCAGTCTAGCGGTAAACGGTACGAAGCGGTTATCAGGAGAGATCAGTACAGCTCCGACCCCGTGCCCGTATAAATTAGAAGCGCCGTCGAATAACATTCTCCACCTTTTGTTGTCCGGAGGATTCCCTTCTATGAATAGAGCCATTATATCTTCGTCTGGGAAATCGCACTGCATTGATTGGTAATCTTCAATGGGCTGGTGTGCCAAGTACTCAGCCAATGCACTACCCTTGATTGCTTTTTGGGTGACATATAAAAGGTCGTATTCAGATAGTAGCATTTGCCAGCGAGCGATCCTCCCTGTGAGTGCGGGTTTTTCAAAAATATACTTGACTGGGTCCATTTTAGATACCAACCAAGTCGTGTGGCTCAGCATATACTGCCTCAAACGACGTGCAGCCCAGGCCAGAGCACAACACGTTCTTTCCAACAATGAGTATCTTGTCTCGCACTCGGTGAATTTCTTGCTTAGATAGTAGATGGCATGTTCCTTCTTTCCGGATTCATCATGTTGCCCCAGTACACAACCTATTGACTTGTCTAGCACTGTTAGATACAGGATGAGAGGTCTGCCCTGCACAGGCGGCATCAGAATCGGTGGATTTTGGAGGTACCTCTTGATCTTTTCAAAGGCTCCCTGGCAATTATCATTCCACTTTGTTTCTTGGTTTTTGCACAAAAGCTTGAAGATAGGCTCGCATGTAGATGTTAGCTGCGATATGAACCTAGAGATGTAGTTCAATCTTCCCAGGAAACCACGAACTTCTTTTTCAGTACTCGGTACCGGCATTTCTAGTATTTCTCGTATTTTGGCTGGATCTACTTTTATTCCCCTCTGACTGACTATGAAACCCAACAGCTTTCCCGATCTTACACCGAAAGTGCATTTGGCAGGGTTTAATCTGAGTTTGAACTTCCTGAGACGTTCGAAGAGTTTTTGCAGATTGACGATATGCTCTTCTTCAGTCTTGGATTTTGCAATCATGTCATCCACGTAAACCTCTATTTCCCTATGCATCATATCATGGAACAATGCGACCATTGCCCTTTGGTACGTTGCACCAGCATTCTTCAGTCCGAATGGCATTACTTTGTAACAGAAGGTTCCCCAGAGAGTGGTGAAGGTGGTTTTCTCCATGTCTTCAGGGGCCATCTTAATTTGGTTGTATCCGGAATATCCATCCATGAAGGAGAACAGAGAGTGTTGTGCTGTGCTATCTACCAGGACATCAATGTGAGGCAAAGGGAAGTCATCTTTGGGGCTAGCTCTGTTCAAATCTCGATAATCGACGCACATCCGAACCTTCCCGTCTTTCTTTGGGACCGGTACAATATTGGCTACCCATTGAGGGTATTTTGCTACTGCTAAAAACCCAGCATCGAACTGTTTCTTAACCTCGTCTCGGATTTTCAGCGACATTTCTGGTTTCATCCTTCTTAACTTTTGTTTTACCGGCGGGCATTCTGGTTTTACTGGTAACTTATGCTCGACTATGTTGGGGTCCAGTCCGGGCATGTCTTGGTATGTCCATGCGAAGACGTCAACATAGTCAAACAACAACCTAACCAATTTCTCTCGCTCCCTGTCTTTCAATGTGGTGCCAATGTTAACTTCTTTTTTGTCTTCTTCCGTGCCTAAGTTGATCGTTTCAGTTGATTCCTCGTGGGGTTCGATTATTTTTTCCTCTTGTTCCATCATTCTCATTAACTCTGGAGGGGTTTCCCAATTATCCTCAACATCTTCCTCAGTTTGATTGATGGGGTGATCAAAGTTACAATATGGATTATTGGCGTTGTTATTTTCAAAGACGTTTTTTTCGGATCTGCATTAGTGTAAATTAACGGAATAAAAACGAATGAAAGAAAATAAGAAGCGAATGTAAAAAGAAAAGGAGAATGGGGGTTTATTGGGAACTGAAATAACGTTGCATTGATATTAATATTGAAAGGAAAACATGCGTGCCCGAATGAAATATCCTAAGGCCTTGGGCAGAGCCAGAAGATTACATTATAGAAACATTACTTTGAACTAAAAACCACAGGAAAATCAATGATCTCCCAATTCTTGAGCCTTTTGTTTGCAGGACAAGGGCGTACAAGACTGACGACACCTTCTTCAGTGCTCAGATCGTCCTCAACTGCGGCGATCTGATTGGGGTTCAACATTCCCGCACTCCGAAAGCTTTCCCTGATGTCGCAGATGATGATCCTCTTCGTATTTGGCACCCTGTCCTCAAGCCTGGCTAACCTCCGCTCCTTCTTTTCCTCCACAATCCTTCTCTTGTCAGTGCGATTGGGCCGATATCCTATCCCATGCCTATCTTTGTTCTCCTCTGGCTGTATTGGCGTTAGGATCCCCTGTCCGGTTTTTCTTAAGCCTCCTCCAGCTTGGTAGCCTTTTCCTAACATGAACTTAGCAACCATCACGGTAGTCTTGGATAGCTTGGGTTCTAACATAGCAGATGTATTGGCGATTTCCAATGCTTGGAAGGCAGTCTCGAAAGACTCTTCAGCAGCCTCAATGTAACGAGTGGGAGCGGACTTATTTATCAGCATTTCTTCCTCACCGAAAATAACCACCAGTTTATTGTTGACTATGAACTTGAGCTTCTGGTGTAAAGAAGAGGGAACTGCCCCTGCAGAGTGGATCCATGGCCTCCCCAAGAGACAACTGTAGGATGGGGCAATGTCCATTATCTGGAAGGTCACCACGAAGTGCTCCGGACCTACTTGCACAGGTAATTCCATTTCTCCGATGACTTCCCTTTTCGATCCGTCAAAGGCCCTGACTAATATGGAGCTCGGTCTCATGTATGAACAGTCCACATCTAATTTCTCCATGGTTGATCTGGGTAATACATTCAAAGATGAACCATTGTCAATAAGTACCCGAGCAAGAGAGTAATCTCCACACTTCACAGATATGTGTAGAGCCTTGTTGTGCCCCCTTCCTTCAGTTGGAATCTCATCATCAGTAAAGGTGAGATAATTACTTGCAACAAGGTTTCCGACGATCCCATCAAATTGGCCGACCAAGATGTCATGAGCGACATGGGCCTCATTCAATACTTTTGTCAATGCTGCACGATGGGCATCGGAACTGAGCAATAATGACAACAGAGATATCTTTGCGGGAGTTTGGTTCAGTTGATCAACCACCTTATACTCGCTTTGTCTCATAAGCTTCAGAAATTCACTGGCTTCTTGCTCGGATAGCGTCTTCTTTCCTGCATTCTTATCGACAGGTTCCTGCTCTATGCTTTTGCCCTTACGGGCTCGTTCCTCCCCTTCTTTTGTTCGGTCTTCACTAGGCCCTCCAGGGGTATAGAAACGTCCACTTCGAGTCATCCCACCGATCCCTGAGATGTTAATGACATCTGGATTGGTCTGAACCTTCACATCGTAACTCCACGGGACTGCATTGGTGCTTTTAAAGGGAAAAGGGACTGGCACTTGAATAGTGATTGGTTTAGGCACATCGGTGGTTAGCTTTGTGTCCTTTTTGTAAAGGATTTCCAGTGGTTTCCGGATACTCTTGCTCTGGTCAATGCTTGACTGGAGAGTCGACACGCCTTCCTCTTTCTTTTGAAGACCTATTTGTATTATGTGTCGGTCTAATAAGTCTTGCAGGACTGGCTTGAATGCTTCACAGGCCCCGACACAAAGGGGATCAACACACGAACCCTTTCCGGTACATCCCTTCATAATGATTCCGAAGTGACACAAATCAGCATGGATGAGGTCCAGGGGTGTGACAATGTCCTCCACCATTCTTACCAATAATTGCCCCTCGACATCCTCAATGGCATTGACGGAGGGTTTCCCGTGCCCCGGCAGAGGGTTAGTGGCAACATTCGGACCATCTTCTGCGAAGCTTAACCATTTAGATTCAATTAAGTCTTGTACTACATATTTCAATGCCTTGCAATTTTCTGTTGAATGGCCAACTGCCCCAGCGTGGAATCCACAGCTAGCCTCTGGGTCATAGCTCCTAGGGAAAGGAGGTTGAAGGGGTCTCATTGGACGGGGAGTGATCAAGTTGTGACTGATGAGGTGATTGAATAGGTCTGTGTATGACATGGGTATTGGGTCGAAATTGGCGGGCTTTCTTTCTTGGTAGTTTTGTGGTCTATAGCCTGGGTTGATCTGGTGAGGTGGGGCTTGTGGTGTTTGAGTAGGTATTTGTAAAGTCTGTCGGGGGTTGTTGTAGGGAGGCTTTCCTGATCCAGAGATGGCATTGGCTTCTCCGTCTTTCTTTTTAGGGAAACCTGGGAAGGGCCTTTTTTGATTGCTGGTTCCAGCGGAGCTATATGCAATCTTCTCGTTTCTCCATCCATTCTCTAATCTTTCTCCGATGACGATCATATCTGAAAAGTTCGAAGACACGCTCCCAATCAACCTGTCGTAGAAAGGTGATTGAAGGGTATCCATGAACATGGATACCATCTCCTTTTCTAACAAAGGTGGTACTACCTGTGCAGCCAACCCTCTCCAGCGTTGGGCATATTCTTTGAAGGACTCGTTGTCTCTCTTCGTCATGCTCTGCAATTGCGTCCTATCGGGAGCCATGTCAATGTTATATTTGTATTGCCTCAAAAATGCATCGGCTAGGTCTTTCCAGCATCTGATATGGGCACGTTCTAATTGCATGTACCAGCTCGAAGCTGCCCCAGACAGACTATCTTGGAAGTAGTGGATGAGCAATTTGTCGTCGTGAGCAAACGCCGCCATCCTCCTGCAGTACATGGTTAAGTGGCTCACAGGGCAAGTCGACCCTCTGTACTTGTCGAAGTCTGGCACCTTAAATTTTGGAGGGATGACCACGTTAGGGACGAGGCACAAGTCATAAGCATCTCTCGCACCAACATTGGATCCCTCAACTGCTCTCAACCTTTCCTCAAGCATTTGTAGTTTGTCTTTGGCTTGAGGGTTCTCCATAGAGTAATTGTGAGGGAGCCCACTCATACCATAGTAAGGATGAATCATCGGAACTATGGCTGGGTTCACATTTGGGGTATGTGAATGAGTGGGATTCCTGAGGTTGGAACCCTGAGCTTGAGCGTCAACTATCGGCGGCGGAGGGCAGCCAAGTGAGAGTCTTTGTGGTATGACGACGGGGGTCGGGTTTTGAACTTGTGGTGCCCCCGGATTACCGTCGTGACCCGTTGATGTAAGTTGTTGTTGGCCCGCGACTCCTGAGGGACCGTCTTCTGGATTAGCGTCGACTGTCGGAGGTGTGTAACCTTGTGGAAGTCCGTAAGGAGGCCATATGTAACCTTGGCCATTAGGCCCAGTATGGTGCACTGTATGCGGGATCCCGAGTCCATTGGGAGGAGGAGGGTTGGTAACTTCATTTTCTGTGTTCCCAGCGGAGACATCTTCACTTGTGTCTTGGCCCTTCAAAGCTTGTAGAACCTTCAAGATTTCAGCCATCTGTTCTTTCATCCCATCTATTTCTGCCCTAAGCTCTTGATTGCCTAGGTTCTGAGGTGGATTGCCTTGATCCAGGATATCTTGAGGCGGATTGTCCTGATTTTCTTCCATGTTTCTAGCCTGAGAACGAGTCCAGTAGCGATGTTGACGCACCAGCTTGTCTTTTACTCTCTGTTGGTGGGACACATGGTATGAGTATATGTATGAGTATATGAATGGATGAAAATGCGAATGATGCATGTGTGCATGAGTCTTATTGTTTTAGGTCGGGAATTGCAAGCGCATCCTGATTTGTCATAAGTACACAGATTAAAGTTCCACAATATTTTCAAGATAAAGGATCAGCATATGAGACAAACAAACTTCATTGATGGAGGAAAATACAACATTTTGGAAATAAAACTTCGAAAAGAAAAGTACAATGTTCTTTAAATTTCACTCAAATACATATGGCTTTCATTTTTCCACTCCTCCCTCTTTTTCTACTAGTAGTGCTGCCAGCCTTCTCCCGGAGTTCGGCAATCAGAACCTCACAAAACTCCATGAATTCGGAAACTTGGACCGGGGTGTTAAACGGGTGCATTGCCGCGTTAGCCTCTTTTAGACGTTTGGGGATTCCCGTGATAGCTTGATTGGCCAGCCATGCCAACTTTGAGAATCTGTCTTTCCAGTATAAGCTTTCATTCTTCAACTCTATGAAGGCTTCATGGTTTTCTATCCTGCTGACCAACTCCACAAAGCGGTTCTCCCAATAGATGCTTTCTGTCTTCAAAAGGTGGTAAACCTCCTCTTGATATCTGATATGGTCGTTCAGCTCATCTGTTTTTTCATGCTCCTTTCTCAAGGCTTGTTGGTATTCTCGGAGTATCTCTTCAATGGTATCTTTATCCTGCTTGATACTTTTCACTTGCTCTTCAAACTCGGTTGCCATCATCCGGGACTCTCTTTTTGATACCATTAGCAGGCTCTGTGCAGTCTTTTCAGCAATCATTGATTCTTCCCATAACCTTTTCCACTTGTATGCATCATCGATGGCTTGGTTTATTTTCAGGTTGCAACGTTTTATTTCCTCTTTCGCCCCTCTTAGGTATTTTTGAACATCTAGTTTGTTCTTTTGTTCAATCTTGAGCTGCTTGCGGCTGTCTTCAATGGCCACTGACTTACTTGCGTTCTCCTCCTCCAATTTCTGGTTTTTTAGGAGCACTTTCTCTAACTCTGCCTGCAAGCCCTTCTTTTCTTCCTCGGCCTTTGACAATGCCATTTTAAGCTTATCTAAATCTTCGACAGTGGGAAGGGTAGGTTCAGGTATTTCTTCCTCAACCCATAGTGCACTTTGGTAAGGCAATCGGGTGTCTTGGATCCTCTTTGGGAGCCATTGACGAAAGGTGGTTTCCTTATCGCCGCTCCTCTTAGTAAGCTCTTGTCCCTTGCGGACGACCATATCCCACGCTTGAGAAATCTTCCGGAGCATGTCAACCTCTTTCGGGCTTCCCTCATGGAGGTAAAAAGGGATTAACATGTCTTCGTTGGGCGGATTTCGCATGGGGTACCCCAGCTGTCTTAGAGTTAGAGAAGGATTGTAATTTATGCATCCTCTTGTCCCCATGAGCGGGACGTTTTGAAAGTTTCCACATTGAAAAACTACTGCGGGCCTATCTTTCCACCATGATGGGTGCCAACGAACCTTGTATTCATGAAGGCCCCCTAGCACTTGCAACCATTCACTAGTGTTCATTGTCTTCACATCACACCCTCTGGCGTCTTCAATTGGGCCTTCTACTCTGACTTTGTTAACGAAAGCATGGGTGAGAAGCCAAACATACAAGGCGTGCAGGCAACAAGATATCCTCTTTCCCCTTAGCTCACTATAATGAGTGAAAGTACAGTAAGTGTCTGCAAGCATGGCTGGAATCGGATTGAGTGGGTTTTCTCCATCCTTGAAGGATAAGAAGACACCAATAGCTGTTGTGTCCACATATCTTTCAAGGCGTGGAAATAGGACAACGCCAAAGATGGTCAAAGCTAACACCTGCTTAAAAGGACCCCAATTTCTGGCGTCGGCGAAGGATTTCATTTGGCTTTCCAGATACTCTTGTGGGAATCCTGCAATGCCATTTCGATTTTTCTTCCGGAGCTTCAAGTTCTCTTTGCTGGTTTGTAACATTGTGGCGAGTTTCTCATCTGTGTAGTATTGTCCCTGATACTGGTAGGGTCCATTGTCTTGTTGAGGAAAGCCGAAGATCTGTGTATATTCTTCCAGGGTTGGTGCCATCTGGAAATTTTTGAAGGTGAAGCACCTTAATGAAGAGTCGTAGAACTGGCTCAAAGCGGCAATGGCCTCCGTTTGCACGTCCAATTGTAGTAACATAATAATCTTCCCATACGCTCTATCAAAAGACCTGCGCTCGATGGGCGGCAATCGACCAGCACATTCCCTTAGACTTGTCAGATTAGGCTGTTTTACTATAGGGTAGTTCAGAGTTTGGATTGCTTCACAGTTTGATCCCATATCGCCTTGCTTATGACAAAACTTTCGAGCCCCTTACAATTCCCGGCAAACCTAAATGAGATGAATAGCATGCATGTGAGGATTTTTTTTGTATATTATTTTTTGAAATAACGATGATGTATGATGAATTAAAGAATGACGTTACATGCGTTAATAAAAGCAAATTTTGGTGATTCAAATTTTGAGAAACATTAACCATGTCACATAAAATATACGTAAAGGGCAAAAGGAGTAAATGGTTTTCATTATTTGATTTTTTTTGAAAGATAAAAAGTTTTTGCGATGATGCAACGGGTAGGTGAATTGCCCTTGTGTCCTAAACAGGTTAGGTCTTATATATAGGTCATGGTCTAGGGCTACTTGTGTGATCAATCTCTCAGGTGGCTCTAATCACTTCCTCACAAGGGTCTCAAGAGCTGAAATCTCCTTCGTGATATGACCCACAACGATAGCGAGCTACCTGGTGTGGGATACCACGAAAGAGCGTACTCTGGTTGAGGCTTTCATGAGAGTCAGACAGATAAAATCCAGAATGACTGACACTAATTGCCTCCACTCGTCCTAGGTTTTTTTCAGACCCGGGTATAGGGCCCCGCTCAAGAGTGTGTGCAATAAACAAGTGTAATTGATGTGTGTGATATAAGCAACCTAAACTACCCGTGCTGCAAAAGAAATACAGATAATAGTGCAAAGGTTTTCTACCCTAAGGTTCAATAAAGCAAATAAATAGATAAATAAAATAGGCATGCGAATAGAAGGGCTAAGGGTAAATAAAGTACTAAACTAACAAATATCTACACATTTAACTAAATTAGGCTTGACCCTCTTAAATAGTCCCCAGTGGAGTCGCCAGCTGTAGCGACCGAAAAATCCGGAGGAGGGATTCTTCGTTGTTTTTGAACAATGGAGTCGCCATCAATATTAATTTTTAGGAAAACATTGAAAAAAACCTTTGTTTTTGGGTTCGGGGGTCGATTAAGTGCGGGGAAGGTACTAGCACCCCGCAACATCCTAAAAAGGTTACCTTTTAATTTAATGTGTAGAAAAATTAGTTTAAAGAAAACATTTTAATTTACCCTTTTTATTATTTGCAAAAAAAACGGAAAGGAAGACTTAATAAAAATTTTAGTTTTTTGCGCTTGACAGGAGTGGGCCCCCGCTCCTACGTATCTCCGGGTGCGATGGAGAAATCAAAGCTACGTAGTTCTCGGGCAGAAAATATTTGTGTGTTGGTATTTTTTTATTTTTGCGAAAACTAGAGGCCGTTCATGGTGACCAAACAGATAAATCCAGAGTGGTCACCACCAATGGCTTATTCGAAAAAGAAAGTGTTACAGCGTTCAAACGAGCTGAGTCCAGAGTGACCGCTATAAATAACCAATTTGTGATCGCGTGCTTGTTTGTTCGGAAAATGCTTACCGGGAAAACGTGATCAAAAAAATGGATTTGAGATTATGTTTGTGTGTGTTTTTCGTTGATTGAAAGTCCTTTTTTTTGAAGTTTAGGCGGGTGTTCATGATGATCAAACGAGTAACCTTAGGGTGATCACCGCTACTAATCCGCTTCGAAAAATGGAGATTATTCCTATTGGTCAAACAAGCTAAACTCAGAGTGACCGTTAGCAACAACCTATTTGTGTACGAGTTTGATTGTTCGAAAGAAAGAAAAATGGTTTAGAAACATTACGATGTAAATAAAAGCGGAATGTGTGGTAGTAAAAAAGGGAGGTACAATTAACAACAAGGAGTGTTGTATCAAAAATGGGGGGTGCGAACAGTGAGACCAAATCGGTTTTTGTGAACTAGGTTGTGTTTAAAAAAAGATGGGCTTGTAGTAAAAAATGGATGGGTTTGCTGTCAAAAAGGGTACTGTATTACTAAAAACGTGGGGTGCAATTAACATGGGTGTTTAAATCTAAAACAGTGGTTGTGTTATCAGAACCTGGGGGGTGTCAATAGAAATCTGATGTGAAAAAAAAAGTTGAGCGTTTGATTATTTAAAAAAACGCTTTACTTAGAAAACATGATTTAGGGAAATGGGTTGTTTGATTAAGCGGTCTTCTATTTTGAAAGTTGATTTTTGGAAAATGGTTTCCGCTATTATTATTTTGAAAAGAATTACCATTGTTTTTTTTTTGTATCATTATTGTCATGGTTATTATTTTTAAAAGGGGTGTTTTTGCTGCTTTGTTTGGGAAAATGATTATAATTATTATTTCTTTTTTTTTTAAAAAGGGGGTGGTATTAGTAACCATTTATTTTGGAAGAAAAAAAAACATTTTTTTTAAAAGAACTTTATTTTAATCCGAAAATTACATTAATATTTAAATAAAAAAAAGCAACAATTTAAATAATAAAAAACAGCAACATTTTAATATCTATAAAAACAGCAACCAAATTAAATAATAAAAACAGCAACTAAATAAGAAAAAAAACAGCAATAATAAAAACAGCAACAATTTTAATAAGGAAAACAGTAACAATAAAATAAAAAAACAGCAATAATAATATCTAAAAAAAAAACATGACAGCAACAATTTTTAAAAAAAAAAAAAAACAAAACAGTAAAAAAAAGGCAACAAATGAATAGAAAAACATTATATTTTTTTTAAAAGTATTTTAAAAGGGACTTTATTTTAATTTCGAAAATACAGCAACTTTTTTTTTAAAAAAAAACAGCAATATTTTTTACAGCAACAAGTAAATAGAAAACAGCAACATAAGAAAAACAACAACTCTTTTTTACAGCAACATTTTTTTTACAGTAACATTTTTTTTATAGAAGAATAGCATCAAATAACTAAAAAACAGCAATACTTATATACAAAAAAAAGCAATAATTTAAATTAACAATTACAGTTCATGCTACAAAAATAACAGTACCTTGAAATCCCGAAATGTTAGGGACCCGAGTTCCTCCTAGGATCTCCTTAATACAATGGAATTTAAACTAAAAAATAAATTTGGAAGGAGAAGGAAAAAACGAAAAGAAATGAAAATTAGAAACAGTGAACAAATCTCACTGTTTCTTTTTTTTCTAAAAATCTACCCTCCCCTTTTTTGCTATGAAGCTTCTTCTTCTTTGATGAACACCCCCCTCTTTTTTTTTTCAGATCTTCTCCTTCAAAAAAAAATCCGTCCTTGCTTCATGGTCTTGGCCCCCTATTTATACCACCAGGGGTGTTTTCTTCTTGGTTTTCTTCTGACTGCACCTTACCTTGCACAGTGTTTTGACTGAGATTGAGACAGAGAGGGGTAGAGATTTCGTGATTTAGGGTTTTAGGGAGTAGTTGGTGAAGGGGTATGGGCATGGTAGAGGAGATGTTTTTTTTTTGTGTGAGAAATGAGAGTGAATCCGTGAGTGAGAGAGAGATGTGAAGGAAAAAAATGATGGAGAGTGTGAGAGAGATGGGGTCGTAGGGATGGGAGGAGAGAATGAGGAAGGAAGGGTTGAGTGTGAGTGGTGTGTGAAGGTTGAGTGTGAGAGAAGGAGAGTGAGGTCGTAGGGATGGGAGAGGAAGTGATGAGTGATGTGAGAGATGAAAGAAAGAGAAAGTGAAGTGTGTGGGTGTGAGAAAGAGAGAGTGAGCGTGAGATTGAGGAGAGAGGGAATAGGGGAGTTGAGAGAAAAGAGGAAAGGTGGAGTGTGGGAAAGGAAAAAGTGCAACTTTCAAGGAATGGGGAAGTGGGAAAGGGGCCGAAAATTAAGGAGGGTTTTGGGGAGTGAATGTGGCTTGATTTTAGGGTAAAGGGGGAGAGTTGAAATTTTTAGGGTTTTTTTTTTTGGGGTGGCCGAATTAGGGTTAGGAGAGGAGGGAGTTAGGGTTTGGTGAGGAGTTGGGTTGGGTTATGGGTTAGGGTTAGGATATGGGTTAGGGTTAGGCGAATTGGGCTAGCCTTTTTTTGCTGGGTTGGGTTTCTGATGGCCCAATCCTGATTGCACCTCCATTCTTTTCTTTTTTGCAGACCCCCTCCATTTCCTCCTTTGCTTATTTTTTGTTTCCACACATCTAATTAATATATTTTTTGGTTAAAAACTTGTGGCAACTAAAATAAAATAATACATGACATAAAAATAAAAATGATTATTATTTTTATTATTAAAAAAAATCTCTCATTTTTGATCGGACAAAATTAGGGTATTACAGCTGCCCCTCTTTATTTGTATTTTGCTAGGAAATCGGAGGGATTCCGAGTTTCTCGAGGAAAATAGAAATAAAGATAACAAGACGCTAATTTTGTCCAGACTGAGTTTTTTGTTTTTTTTTTTTTGAAACTTATGAAAACTGGGTTGCTTTAGACAGAAGGTAAATAGGTATCGCTGGGGATTTGAAGGATCGCTGGGGATCTGAAGGAGCACTGGGGCTCTGAAGGGTAGATTTGGGATCGATCATTTAATACACCTTAAATAAGGGTAGATTTGGGATCGATCATTTAATACACCTTAAAAGTTGTGTTTCTTTCTTATATTGTACGTGTCACTATTTTTCTCTTATATTGAGGACCGGGGGAGTATCAGTAACATCTAAACATCACAATGATAATTATAAAGAAAAGGAAATGCTTTTTATTTCTTGTGAACATTTGTACCAAAGACAAATTTAAAATTGAACGATTGATTCATCAAAGTTTAATCACGGAGATGGTGAAGCCAATCAATGTAGAAGAAATTATTGGGTTTTAAGCAAAACACTAAAAATACCCTAACAGCTATTCTAAAACAGAATTAGCCGTTAGAAGTCCAAATAAGTCCCTGTTTACAGTTTGTAAGAAGTTAGTTTCTAACTAACTATTCTAGTTTGTTAGTGTTATAACAAACTGAGTTTGTTAGCTACAACAAACTCTTTCTAACAGCTAAGTTGTCCAGAGAAAGCTATAAATATATGTACATACAGATGAATTAATACATAGAAATTTTACATTGCTTTTAATAAAAATTCTTCAAGTCTTCTTTCATCTTCCTCGTGCTTTTGTATTTCTGAGTTCTATGAAAGAGAGTTGATGAACCAGCGTTGGTGAAGTGCACCTCGCATACATCAAAACACAAACAGTGAGTTTGAGTTAAGTGTCAAATAGAAAAGAAGAAATATCAAAGAGGGAAAGTAAGAGAGGAAGGGAGTATACCTTTACGTGCTTGTAATCTTGCAATCTTCACAAGTGGTGAAGATCCTTGCAAGATCATTGGTTGAAGAAGCTCGTTCATGCAACAAAACAACAAAAAACCAGATGTGGGTTTTTGGTTAAGAAATCAACAACAAAAATAGCAAACAGGAAAATAATAACGTGGTTACCTTCTCAGTGTGGTCCGATCCAAAACCCAACCATCAAAGTTGCTTGGAGACAAATTTCAGAAACTAGGGTTTCTGAAATCTTCCCGAAATTGACACAAAACCAAGGGGCTTTTGTGTTAAGCGTGTATAGCAGTGAAGAACCATCAAGATTGAAGCAATTGCAAGCTTCAATCGTTGATTTCTCTGCTGGTTTTTCAAAACCCTAGCAGAGGGAGAAGAAGATAAGGGATAGAAGCGCAGCGGAGAAGAAGAGAAGAGAGAGAGAAAAAAAAAAGAAAAATGAAGTGAACCGGTTCAGAAGAGGTTTTATAGTACCCGATGTTGGATCATCCCGTATCCACTATGCTAACCCCAGTGCTTGATCCATTGGGCTTTATTTCTAATAGTTGCACATCCAGAATTGTTTCTTGCACCCCTGCATGAAACAATATCAATTGGTCAATTTGCAATATATGATCATCAAATTCAACATGGTATCTCAGAGCTAAAGAAACTGGGACAATTTTCTATACTCTCGACTAATTCTTGTATTTTTCTTTAAGTTCTTTCTGATTCTTTGCCTATACGGTGACTGTATAGGTGTTTAAAGTTTTTCTGCTTCTTAAAACACACAGCAAGAAGGCTGTGTGTGAATGTTCTAACAGTTTGTTTTTGTTTCATAAGTTAAAAGGTGTTAACTAAGGTACAAAAAACAAGATGGCAACTACAAGTTTATCTACTCAGGTTCCTAAACTGAATGGCAAGAACTGGGACCGAAGGTCCCTGCAAATGGAAGCCATATTTGGCTTCCATGGTGTGCTAAGGATTGTAAACAATGGTTTTGATCCATTGGGTGAAGACCCAACTGAAGCACAAACTGCTACATTTAATGAAAATGAGCAAAAAGATTGGAAAGCTTTGTATCTCATCCACATGGGGTGTGATGAGACAAACTTTGACAGAATTAGAGGCTTCAAAACCTCTAAATCTGCCTGGGATTCCCTAGACAAGTATTACAATGGGGCTGCCCCAGTTAAGGTTGAAAAATTACAGGCCTTAAGGAAACAATATGAGAACCTGAATATGAAAGAGGGGGATAGCATTACTGACTTCTTTGGAAAGCTAAAGAAGATCACCAATGCTATGTCCTTGAATGGAGAAACACTGACTGACAAGGTAATTTGTCAGAAAGTGTTGAGATCACTAACAAAGAATTTTGGCTGGGTTGTGAATAGTATTGAAGATACTACTGCACCAGATGATCTCAAGGTTGAAGAGCTTCAATGCAAGCTTGAAGAAAAAGAAATCAGGATCAGGCACTATTTGTTGCCAACAAAGGCAGAAAGGGCAACAAAAACAGCAAGCAGCCATCAAAGGACTGGTCTAAAGGTAAGGAAGGAAAACCTAAAGGTAAGGGTGACTCCTCCAAGAAACTCTGATTCTAATAAGAAAAAGGATAAATTTAAAGTCCAATGCTATAGATGTGATAACTATGGGCATTATGCTACTGAATGCCCTACTAGGAAAGATACTAAACCTAAAGAGTCTGAAGAAGAGGCCAATGTGGCCACAGAAGACTCTGACACAGAATACACACCTGTTATGTTTAGTATGATTTTTGACTTAAATGATGAAACTGAACCTAGGGTAGAAACTACTGTTATTGATGTTAAAGTAAAAGAAAATTCAGAATATATTGCCTTAGTTGTCACTAACAGTAATGGTGAAACTATTACAGAAATATGGTATTTGGATTCTGCATGTTCTAACCATCTTACAGGGAATAAGGAATGGTTAATTGATTTCAATCCTAGTAAGAAGACAACTATTAAATGTGTCAGTGACAGATCAATTGAGGCTGCAGGTATGGGAAACATCATGTTTACTAAAGAAGATGGGCAGGTAGTATTAATTCATGGTGTATATTATGTACTTGGTATTAGATATAATCTAATTAGCCTAGGACAATTGATAGAAAAATGTTTCTCTGTCATAATGAAGGATCTAAAACTGAAAGTGTTTGATAAACAAGATAGGCTGATCCTAACATCACCTTTAGCTAATAATAGAACTTTCAAAACAAGTATTGGCACTACACAAGCAGAATGCTTGAGTGCCACTACTGATTCTGAAAGTATTCTATGGCATAAGAGGATGAGACACCTAAACTATAGGAGTCTAGTCAATCTTAGCACTAAGAACCTTGTAAGTGGCTTACCTAAGATTGAGGCACCTAATAGTGCTTGTACCACATGCTTGCTTGGAAAACAACCAAGGAATATGTTTAAGACAGAATTGGAAAACAGGTCTAAACATCTTCTTCATGTTGTTTACACAAACATTTGTGGTCCCTTTGATGTGATTTCTAAGCGTGGTAACAAATATTTTTTGTCATTTGTAGATGAGTTCTCAAGGAAGATGTGGATCTACCTAATTAAGACTAAGGATGAAGCCTTGTCTAAATTCAAAGAATTCATAGCAATGGCAGAAAAGTAGAGTGGACAAAACCTAAAGATTCTAAGATTTGATGGAGGAGGTGAATATACCTCAAAAGAATTTGAGGCATATTGCACAACTCAAGGTATTGTTCATGAGGTAACTTCTCCTTATACCCCACAACACAATGGGGTAGCAGAAAGGAGAAACAGATCTGTTTTAGACATGGCAAGGAGCATGGTAAAACTAAAACAGCTTCCTAAACATCTATGGGGTGAGACAGTCACTACAGCTGTCTATATACTTAATAAATGTCCTACTAAAAGGCTAGAGGATAAAGTACCTGAGGAGGTGTGGACTGGGGAGAAGCCTAGTGTGAGTCACCTAAGGGTCTTTGGGTCTCTATGCTATGCACATGTACCTGATGCTAAAAGGAAGAAACTGGAAGACAAAAGTAGGCCTTTGGTTCTAGTAGGATATCACCCTACTGGTGCTTATAGGCTATTTAATCCCACAAACAACAAGTTAGAAATATCAAGAGATGTTACTATACTCGAAGATAACAAGTGGGATTGGGATAAAAATGAGCCAGCCAGCTCAGATGGTCCTTACATCCTAGAGGAAGGTACAACAGATGTACCAGAAGATCATCATCATGAGAGTGATGGTGACAGTGACTTAGAGGAGCCTAACTTGCCTGAGGTAAAACCTGCACAGCTTGAAAGTGAACCAGATTCACCAGGATCAGTTCAAAATCAACCTGTACAAAACATCCTACCTAGACAGGCAAGACTAAGGCAACCTCCAAGGAGGTTGGCATATTATGACCTAGGTGGTGATAATGAACTAAATGATGAAGGTGACATCATTCACTTTGCAATGGTTGCTGATTCAGAACCTCTAGACTATCTAGAGGCTCTAAATAAAAAAGAGTGGAAGCAAGCCATGGTGGAAGAGTTGCAATCCATTGAGAAAAACAAGACTTGGACTTTAACTACTTTACCTAAAGGCAAGAAGGCCATTAGTGTAAAGTGGGTGTTTAAAGTAAAGTTGGATCCTAATGGCAAGGTGGTTAAGTATAAAGCCAGACTTGTTGCTAGGGGTTTCCAACAAAAGGAGGGAATTGATTACACTGAAGTGTTCTCTCCTGTAGCTAGGCATGAGACTATTAGATTAGTCACTGTCTTAGCTTGCAGCAGAAACTGGGAGCTGTTTCACATGGATGTGAAATCAGCTTTCTTAAATGGGCCTTTGGAGGAAACTGTGTATATAGCACAGCCTCCTGGGTTCATTGAAAAAGGCAAGGAGTCCTATGTGTTTCATCTACATAAGGCTCTTTATGGGCTGAAGCAGGCACCCAGGGCCTGGAATAAAAGAATAGACTCATTCTTTATTGAAAATGGGTTTACTAGATGCACTAGTGAGTATGGTGTGTATATCAAAGGTGATATACAAACTTATCTCCTAATTGTGTGTCTCTATGTAGATGATTTGTTATTGACTGGAAGCTGTCCTAAGGAATTGAATAAGTTCAAACTGTCTATGAAAGACGAGTTTGAGATGACTGATCTAAGGATTTTAACATATTTCCTTGGATTGGAATGCTTAAGAATTCAAGAGGGTGTTATACTTCTTCAAAGGAAGTATGAAAGAGAAGTCTTGGCTAGGTTTGACCTAGCAAACTGCAACTCAGCCTCTAACCCAGCTGAGGGAAACCTAAGTAAAAAGGAAGACAGTGAGGGCAGTGACACTGGCCCTACTTACTACAGGCAAATAATTGGGTCCTTAAGGTATCTATGTCACAGCAGACCTGATATTTTGTTTGCTACAGGGATGGCAAGAAGATTCATGAATAATCCTAAACAGATTCACCTAAATGCTGCTAAGAGGATACTTAGATATATAAAGGGTACTCTAAATTTTGGCTTGTTTTTTCCTAACAATGAGTGTGCAGGAAAATCTGTTTTGCTAGGTTTTTTGTGATTCAGACTGGTGCGGAGACAAAGTTGACAGAAGGAGCACATCTGGTTACCTATACTTGTTTCAAGGAGCACCTATTTCCTGGAGTTCTAAGAAACAATCAATAGTTGCTCTGTCCTCATGTGAGGCAGAGTATGCTTCAGCCTACCATGCTGCCACTCAAGCAGTTTGGCTGGAAACACTGCTAAGGAAATTGAAAGTAGAGCTGACAGAAACTCCTAAGCTCTACATGGACAATAAATCAGCTATTAACTTAGACAAAAACCCCATTTCACATGGGAGAACAAAGCACATTGAGACCAGATACCATTATCTCAGGGATCAAGTCTCAAAAGGGAAACTGACACTGGATTACTGCTTCAGCCTACCATGCTGCCACTCAAGCAGTTTGGCTGGAAACAGTGCTAAGGAAATTGAAAGTAGAGCTGACAGAAACTCCTAAGCTCTACATGGACAATAAATCAGCTGTTAACTTAGCCAAAAACCCCATTTCACATGGGTGAACAAAGCACATTGAGACCAGATACCATTATCTCAGGGATCAAGTCTCAAAAGGGAAACTGACACTGGATTACTGCTCAACTAAGGAGAAGGTGGCTGACATTTTCACAAAAGCTTTGAAGGGTGAGGTTTTTACTAAGCTTAGGAGACAGCTAGGGGTTATTACTTTCTAAATCACTTAAGGTAATAACTGTGAAAGCTAATATATGGGGGCTTGTCCCAGATCACTATTTTCTATGGCTTAACAGGGGCCTGGTGTAGTATCTATCTATACTTAGCTTAAATCCTTATTATGCTTAAGGAAGGGTTTTTTGTGTCTGTTTTTAGTGTTTTGGCTTAAGGAAGGGTATTGGGTTTTAAGCAAAACCCTAAAAATACCCTAACAGCTATTCTAAAACAGAATTAGTCGTTAGAAGTCCAAATAAGTCCCAGTTTACAGTTTGTAAGAAGTTAGTTTCTAACTAACTATTCTAGTTTGTTAGTGTTATAACAAACTGAGGTTGTTAGCTACAACAAACTCTTTCTAACAGCTAAGTTGTCCAGATAAAGCTATAAATATATGTACATACAGATGAATTAATACATAGAAATTTTACATTGCTTTTAACAAAAATTCTTCAAGTCTTCTTTCATCTTCCTTGTGCTTTTGTATTTGAGTTCTGTGAGAGAGAGTTGATGAACCAGTGTTGGTGAAGTCCACCTCGCATACATCAAAACACAAACAGTGAGTTTGAGTTAAGTGTCAAACAAAAAAGAAGAAATATCAAAGAGGGAACGTAAGAGAGGAAGGGAGTATACCTTTACGTGCTTGTAATCTTGCAATCTTCACAGGTGGTGAGATCCTTGCAAGATCATTGGTTGAAGAAGCTCGTTCATGAAACAAAACAACAAAAAACAGATTAGGGTTTTTTGTTAAGAAATCAACAACAAAAATAGCAAACAGGAAAATAATAACGGGGTTACCTTCTCAGTGTGGTCCGATCCAAAACCCAACCATCAAAGTTGCTTGGAGACAAATTTCAGAAACTAGGGTTTCTGAAATCTTCCTGAAATTGACACAAAACCAAGGGGCTTTTGTGTTAAGCATGTATAGCAGTGAAGAACCATCAAGATTGAAGCAATTGCAAGCTTCAATCGTTGATTTCTCCTTTAAAAGTTAATAATGCAACTGCTGACTGCTTCTACTTTCCCCAACACCACATTCACTTATTTATCCAATGCTGACCCCTCCTTTAAAAAAATCAGGGTTTTAACATAAATGTTATTATTTATCAAACGAAAAAAATTTTAAGAAAAGGAAAAAAAAATACTAATAAAAATGCCCAAAAAAGATAATAGTTTGAGTAAAGATATTGGTAACCGACTAAAAATGTAAGAACTCACGTGGAATTAGACACAAGAGAACCAAAACTTACAAGTTAAATCACGACTTCTAATCTTTCTCCATTGATTTACATCTCTGCGTTTTTATTATCTTGCAATTACTAATCATACAATTTGCTTGCCTAAATAACATAGAAAATCAAATAGTTTGGTACTTGTTATGGTTACCAATGGGTTTGATAGTTGGGACTGGAAAATTATATTTTTATTACTACATTCTAATAAGGTATGCTTGCCTTTTTATCTGCACAGAATTTGTAGAAAAGTACTAGTAACACTCTCTTTGACACTTTTCGGCCAACGTTCGCTCTATGATTAGTTAAAATTCTTGTGAGTTTCACCGCTTTGGAAACGGAGCCCATTAACTTAGTGGAACCCACATGAATTTAAATCAATTATCGAGTGAGCTAGAATTGGTAGGAGAGTGTTAAAGAGAGTGTAGATAACACTCTTCCAATTTGTATATAGGTCAATTAGATGCTCCTAATGCCATTATAGATGGAACCCTTGATAAGGAAGTCTACATGTTAGTTTGGAACCCCGGTGAATCACCTGTCACCGTGGAAGCTATAAACTAGAGCTTTGCTATTACCGCATGTTAAGCACTTCTTGGACGCGGTTCCAAACACTATACATGTATCTTTACTAAGACCTTTTCGTGAATTAGCTTTACAATCGTCCTAATATCGTGTATCAAGTATCGTATCCACAGGATTTGGTAATGTTAACAAGTCTTTCAACCATTCTTATGCTAAAGTGAAGTGTAAAGAGAAAATGATTTGTTGTTTGCTTAAGAACATAAATATGGAATTAAAAAGGGGTTTGTGATTCAAATACTTAACCCTTCATTAATCCTATATAAATCGAAGTGTTGATTTATCTTACCATTTCATCCTACAATGTTTTTTTTGACCAAATCCTACAATGTTAATTCCTTAATCAAAGTAGAAAAATCTATTGAATTAGATAAATTATGATTCCTCAATCAAATGAATAAGCAATAGTATTAAGATTAGGTACTATACCATCAATTCTATTCCTAGAGATTGAATGATATAGGTGATTTCAACTAGATCAAACACAATACATAGTTTTCCAACTTTATATCATATCATAAAACATTCAATAGGTGACCAGTCTATCAAAAGCATTAAACATGAGATGAAATCACTAAATCAATAAATAGATTCAATATATAATAACTCAAGATCAGTTTACATACATAGATGATGGAGTGATTACATCTAATCCCAATAAAAGAGGTTTAATTAGCTATCCATTTCCATGGAAGCTTTACAAAGATACAACAGAAAGGATTGAAGAAAAATCAATAATTACCACTTTCCCAAACTTCACTATGACTAAACTCCACTTCTTTGTTGCCTGACTTCGTGCCCTGTGCTTTGCCTCTTTCAAGATATCAGAATGTGTAAAAAATGAACGAAAGATCCTTTTATAGAAGTTGAGACGCAAATAAATATGTAGCCTCCTTAAAGTGCTCGTTGGACCAAAATAATGGTCACTAGATGAGCCCATTATAAATTAGCTTTCTTGCTCATGAAGAAATATCACCTCGCTGGACCACCAAAACCCTATCTGGATGAGGCCTT
The DNA here is from genome assembly GCA_039519185.1 of Astragalus membranaceus. NCBI lineage: Eukaryota > Viridiplantae > Streptophyta > Magnoliopsida > Fabales > Fabaceae > Astragalus > Astragalus membranaceus. Next base: position 153,014,964 of record CM076846.1, on the reverse strand, counting down.
ATGAAAAGAGGTTTCCTTCATGTGAAGCAAGCTGGTCTCACTAGACGAGACCTTTTCTGGCTGGACGAGCATTTGGAAGAGTTTCTGTCCAAACTAGACCAACCAGATTCTGGCCGGACAAGAATTTGGTTCTTTTCTTCCTTGATGTACTTTACTCTTCCTTCTTTTCTCAATTTTGGTTGGATTATTTTCCCAATTCTTCCACTTTAATTCCAATCTGTTTAAAGCTACAAAAAGGGATCGAAATGCAACAAAAAGCTTCTAAATTTAAACTTATAGTTGCTAAATTAAAATTTGGTGATTTCAAACTCTTTTTTTTTAAACAAAAAGGAAAGGAGTCTCGTTAAAACCTTCTGATGCAAAACCCTCCTTAGGGATAAAAACACCAAGAAGGAAAGAGTACTCCCCCCTATTTCATTAAAAAATAAAAAGCAAAATTACAAAAAGCAAGGGGGGACATAAACCAAAACCCCTGCAAACAAAAATTACAAAAATTACTGTCTGAAACGAAAAGAAGGAAGACCAACCATATTACGATTAAAATCATCCTGAATAAAAGTAGGAATAGAATTCCACCATTGGAAGCCAGATAGGGTAGTTCCATGAGACGCAAGCTTATCAGCACAGTGATTTCCTTCCCGATAAATATGAGTGCAACTGAAAGTCATGGATTTTAGAAGACCCATGCAATTCAGCCAGCGGTTGCGGATACTCCAAGGCACAATGGAATGAGACGAAATGGCCATAACAGCAAGCTGAGAATCACTCTCAATCCATAAACGATGCCAACCTTTATGGAAAGCCACCTCAATGGCTATCATGATTCCAACAAGCTCAGCATGCAGAGCGTAATTTGTACCAAGAGGAAGCATGAAGCAACCGAGAGATTCAGCATTACTATCGCGAAGGGTAAAAAAGGAATAAAAAGTTATAATTTATTCTGTTCCATTCATTACCCAAACTATGGAGTGGGAACTTTGTTCCATTGCGTCATATCCCAAAAAATGGAATGAAGTTTTTGTTCCATTCTATTCTGTCCCGCTCCATTCCATTCTATTCCATCCACTCCGCTCCATTCCGTTCTCTTTAAACTATCCAAACATACCCTAAGCGACCAAGGATAACATCCTGAGCAGTTTCTTAAGTATGTTGTTTGTAGAATGAATTGCTTGTCGCTTCTCTTCGACCTTCTTAGTTATATCCTTTTCTCTTGTGGTAACTATTCGCTAAGTCGTTGTACGAGTAGCAATTACCAGAAGGTTGTTGATTTTCCTAGTCCCACAATTAGGCACTATACCCCCCACAGTTAGAGTGAAATACCCATTTTAGACCGTCCGGTACAAACAAATACCTAATTTCACAACCATTCTCCACATACATCCATAATCATTTAAGAGAGATAAGAGTAAGTCCATCTAAAATCATGCCGGATTTACCATCTTGAGGTAAATCCATAGTTGAATTTTACAAAACGGAATTAGTTTTTGAGATAAATCTGTGTAGATCTAGAAAAAGTCATTACAGATTTATCCCAAAAGATAAATTCAGTTTGTACAATTCAACTACGGATTTACCACATGAACCTAAATCCGAAGTTTTGAAAACTTTTGGCTTACGATTTTATCTTGCCTTGATGAATCAGTAGTTAAATTTTTTCAAGATTTTGGATTTACATTCATGAGGTAAATCCGTAGTGTTTTTTATTATTAAATATTAAAAATAATTACTTTAGTATTTTTTACTAACTTTTTGTAATTATATCTTAGTGCCACACATGAGAGGTGCATACAACTGACCCATTCCCCGGTACCAGAGACATAGGGGGAGACGTCACAGGAGGATGAACGTCCTCCCACTCCGGTTAGAGAAGCGGGTCATGATTCTAATCGATAGAGACGGGAGGAACGATGATGGGGCGCTCACCATCGAGTTGAGGAACAAATGGCACAACAGATGGAATATATGGATGAGGAGGATCCTGATCAGCATATGGAGGAGCATTAGCATGATTATGAGGCTGGTTATCAACATATACATAGGGGGAGACGTCACAGGAGGATGGTCGTCCTCCCACTCCGGTTAGAGAAGCGGGTCATGCTTCTAATCGACAGAGACAGGAGGAACGATGATGGGGCGCTCACCATCGAGTTGAGGAATGAATGGCACAACATATGGAATATATGGATGAGGAGGCTCCTGATCAGCATATGGAGGAGCATTATCATGATTATGAGGCTAGTTATCAACATATACATGAGTTTGAGGCTGAGGAGGAGCAGCAGCCTGATGAGGTGGAGCAACAGCCTGATTAGGAGGAGCAGGTTCATCCAGCCCACCATCTTCATGTCAGACCTATCGATAGTTCACTGCTTACTGAATTTGATGTTCACGTAGTATCATAAAGTTTTAGAGGATATGTAATAGTTTAATAATTTTTTTTATTTAATGTTTTTTTCAATGTCTTCTTATATAAATTTAGTTTAATAATAGTTTTATTTAAATTTTTATATAAAATAAATTAAATAGTATATTATGTTTTTTATTACTGTTTTTTGATCGGTATGTTTTTTATTACTTACATTAGTATATTGTGTTTTTTATTAATATTCTTTATTTATATTAACAAATGCTTGGAAAATTGAAGATATCCACACATGGTACCAAAATACAGAAAAATTCCCCTGTATCATAGTCTCCGGGATTATATCAATAGACACGTAGGTCGGGTTTAGGGACCTTTCTATTTTCATCTCTCCCCACTATTGATCATGAACTGATTTCTGCTTTTGCTGAGAGGTGGCACCCAGAGGCCAACTCATTTCACCTACCATTTGGTGAAATGGCGATCACTTTGGATGACGTGTCCTGTCTTCTTCATTTACCCATATCAAGCTCCTTTTATACCTCCCCACCCAATCTTGTGACTGTTGACACGACCATTCAGTCGGCGGTGAATTTGTTGGGGATAAGTGAACAAAAAGCTGTAAAGGAGACAAATGCCACTAGGGGAGCATAATCTCGATTTGAGTGGCTATAGGCGGTCTACACATAACATCTTTGGTGGGGCCAATATATCTTTGCTGCAAGGGCGTACCTACTACTTATGGTGGGTTACACCATATTCACTAGCAAGAGCTTTACCCAAGTGGATGCCATATGGTTATTATTATTTGAGTACTTAGATCGATCTAACCATTGGGTGTGGGCTCCAGCTTCCTTGGCATTTTTATATGACTGGCTCAACGAAGGATCTGTTTGGAAAACCTGCCAGTGTGGGGCGTACGCGATGTTGATCACGGTAACACACATTATTTACTATTTTAATATACTTGAAATTATATTGTTTTTGACGAGTTTGATTTTTTTATTTTATTTCAGTGTTGGATTTATGAATATTTCCTGAACATATGTGTGCGTGTCCACCAAGGTGCGGATTCGGGGCCACGTGCCGAGAGATGGAAGTGGAAGAAGACATATAGTGTTAAGCTTTCAGATTATCGGACGAAGTTGGATGCATTGAATCCCGATGATGTCATATGGAGACCGTTCGAGGACGACCGAGACCATAGAGAGTTTGACCAAATGTCTTTATACGGGGGGTTTCTTCGCTGGAACGACGTCACTATACCTTACATGCCATATACGTGCCTCCGAAAATTTGGATATGTCCAGACCATCCCTGTTCCTCCGCTTGTGGGTCATCCATGGGATAGAGACATCATCATGCATTGGGTGAACTGGTCTCAGAATGTTCAATTGTTGTCGGCTTGGCTACTCTTGCCATGGTCCCCGTTGAGTGCCATCCGAGTTACTTACCATGGTACTATCGGGTATCGGTTCCCAGTCTCTTTGCACCCATGGTTGCTGACCAGGTTGTTGCTGAGATGTGCCCACATGATGTCACTGACAACTTCCATGTTCTCAAGTATTTTGCTCCAACATAAATACTGTTCAGATTCTATCAGTCTTATGAGCTCTTGTATCTCAGTTCTAAGACCTCTCAGTTTCGTCCGGTACATGGGACACTGCTTATAGAGCTGGAACATAGAAGTCATATTTCCAATAAATCTCTCCTTCAATGCCACCATACTTTCTCTTGGTGCAACCTTCAATTTGGTGTGTTCATGCACCATAGAATGAGATGTCGGTTAACGTTTCAAGCAACTCATGATTGTGGAGTCCACACATAACCTTCACTCTCCAACCCCCAACTCGGTCAAAGGTGTAGCCCTCAGCTTGAAAGGACAATTGTGCTTCTTTGAGCACTTCACTCTACAACAACTCGTGTCTACACCACTGTATTTCCCACTCTTCTTGCAACCAAAAATAATTTTATTTCTCCTCCCCCTTTTACCGGTTGCTGTATCTTATCTAAGAATGATTACGACCACTCCGTTTGCTTTCTTAACCTCTCTAGCCCAACATACAATGTCGTCACGTGTATGAAATATGTACAAAATAAACAAATTTTAGTTTTTATGACAAATAATAAATTAAAAACTCGTAAAATAATTAATTAAATATACCTCAGACGTCGTGAATGCGTTTGATGTATCTACCGAGAACGGAACCAAAAGATCACCGATATCCATATCTGTTTCATTTAAACAAATAAGATCAATTATAATGTTTTAAGAAATTTAAAATAATTACGGATTTATAAAGTAAATAGATAAATACATAGTTAAGCAATTAAAATTACAGATTTATCTATTTAGATGATAAATCCGTGGAAAAGTATAATGTGTTACGAAATTATCTCTTATATTGATAAATTTGTAGTTAAGCAATCAATTACAGATTTATCAATTCATAAATCCGTAATTGATTATTTCAACGGATTTGTCAATTTAAGAGATAAATCCGTATAAAACTTAAAAAATTGTATACCGAAATTACTTGTTAATGGTAAATCCAAATAGTCAACAAATTTCACCAAAACGCTGTAAATGTGGTAAAAGTAAGAGGGGTAAAATGGGGATAAATAAAATTGGTGGGGGTAGAAAAATCAACACCTTTACCAGCATTATGTTATCCGCTCCTTGTTGGGCTTGTTATGTGGGCTGAGTAACAAGCTGGCTCGCTTGGGTCGAGTCTAAAAACTCGGGTGGATTAGGCCTTATTGTACTGGTTTATCATTCGGATCGAACATATTGGTACATTAGGTAATAAACAAATGGGGATACCATAAAAATAAATCCATTCTCCAGCATTAACCTAGAGGAATTAAAATTATATTTGTAGCGACCGAAAAATCCGAAGGAGGGATTCTTCGACGTTCTGGAAATGAAGCCGCCACCAAAGTTTAGTTTAAGGGCAAACATTGGAAAATCCCTATTGAGTGGATAAGGGGGTTTTGCGGACCAGGTTTAGGCTCGGGAGTCGTTTATGCGTACGGAAGGTATTAGCACCCTACGACATCCTTCCTAAGGAAGGTTACCTTTTAACTAAATGTGTAAACATTGATTAATTCAAAAATAATGTTTTTACCCTTATAATAATAATAATAATAATAAAAAGACTCGATAAACAGTTAGTTGTTTTTGTGCTTTTTGAGAAAAAGGAGAGAAGTGAATTAAAAGAAAAAAAGGTTTTTTATTAATGCAATTGACAGAGGTCAACCGCCCTCTGCTCCTACGTATCTCCTGGTAGAGAATCAAATCTCATGTAGTTCTTGGTAGAAAATATTTGTATGTTGGGTGTTTTTTAGAGAAATGATTTTTGATGAGTAAAATGTTGTTTGTAAAAGGAGAAAATGTTTAATTGTAAAAAAAAGAAAAAGAAACAAAAGGGGGTATTTTTAAAGGAAGGGTGCATAAAGCAGTAGGGGGTTGTATTGCTGAAACTGGGGGTGCGAAAAAAAGCAGCAGCCCAGTCCTTTTTTGTGAGCTGGCCTGAATTGCCAAAATGGGCCTACGTAGGGGGTGCTGTCGTTGAAACGAGGGGTGTGATTAGCTAAAAAGCCCAGTTTCAGTTTTAGAGGTTTTGGGCTGATGACTTGCGAAATCCACATTTACATGGGGGTGTTGTAAACAAAATGGGTAGGGTGAATATCAATCTGATCCAAAGAAAAAAAATAAAAAACATATAATAAAATGGGGATGGTATAAAAAGGAAATAAGTGAAATTTGGAAAACCTAATTTTCCCATCCTCTTCTCAACCCAGCGCCGCAGCTGGTTTCTTTGGGGAGAGAGAGTGACTTCGAGGAGAGAGAGAGAGAATGAGAGAGAGAGAGAGAGATTTTCGGAGATGGAGAGAAAGAGGAAGAAGGACCTGGTTGTTAAAGTGGATTCCCGGTGATGAAAGAAGAGACACGGTGGTGAGAGAGGACCTATGGTGGACGGGATCAACCGGAGGAAAGCCACCACGGGTGGTACCGCGGTGGTGCCGATGAATGCGAACGGAGGGGAAACGATTACGGGGCGTTTGGTGGTTGGTGACGGTGGTGTGAGAGAAGCAGTGGTTGCGAAGAGAGAGAGAGAAAAAAGGGGTGGTTGCTGTGCGCGAAGAGAGAGAGTGAGTTTGGTGGTCGTTTGCCCGCGAGAGATGGTGGTCGGCCGTGAGAGAGGGGTGGCGACGGTAAGGTTGCTTGGAGGTTGACGGTGATGGGTGCGCCGTGGTTGTTGGTGGGTGGTGGTAGTCTGAAGAGGAAGAGAGAATGGTCCGTTTTGGTGGTAGTTGGTGTTGGTTTTGGGTGGTGGTGGCAGATGGTGGTTACGGTGGTGGTTCGCGAAGAGAGAGGGGAGCGGCAGAAATAGTAGGGGTGTTTGGGTGGCTGTTGGTGGGAGTACGGCAGCAGGGGGTTCACGGCGACCGCGCCGGCGGCGGCCACTGCTGGCGGTGGTGGCCAGAAACTTAGGTTCGACCCTCTCCCTTTTTCTCTCTGATTTTCTCTCTGAAATTGTTTTCCTCCTCCCCTTTTTTTCTAATTCTGTTCTCCCCCTTTTCAGTGTTATTGTTTTCTTATTTTATAGAGGGAGCGGTTGTTTTTGAGCTGATGCATATTTGTTGTTTTGTGTCAATTGTGCAGGTTAGTGGAGCAGAGGAGGTTAGTGGAGCAGAGGAGCAGCAGCTGGGTGGTGCCTGCAAAGCTGTCCTGTTGGAGCAAATTGGGGAAATGACAAAGAAGCAAGAAGAAATTAGCATTGGCCTAATTCTTCAAATGGCAGCAGCAGTGCTGCAGCTAGCAGGGGGCGCTCCTGCCCCTTTTTTATTTTATTTTGATTTTAATTTTTGTACTTTCTTGTATTTAAATTTTGTCTATACATGTGTACTAAAGTTGACTTTGTAAAAAAACTAATTATACAAATAAAAAACATTTATTCACAATCTGATTTTTATTAGATTTTTATAACAAAATTAAACGGATAACAACGACGATAAGCATACGTACACGACGAGACGCGAACACGTGTCCGCAACGAGAATACGCGAATTTGCGTACCAAAATAAACACTTGTACACAACGGGACGCGAACACCCGTCCGCAACGGGGACAAAAATGTGTACATTATTAACAATAGCACACGCGCACCAATGAGAAGTAACACGCCTATACACGACTGGGAACGACACACATAAACGACAAAAACACGCCTATGTAGGATTCTCTACTAGGGTTTCAGCAACGGCGCTGGCGCCCATGGGGGCTCTTCTCCCTCGTCAGAAGAAATTGATAACCTGCAACGAAGTAAAAAAAAAGAGGAAGGCCACTGAAACTCTAAATACTAATGAGATATCTATGGGAGAAGAAAACATGGAAGAGATGCTAAACTCTCAGTCCTACAAAGAAAAGCTGATGAATGCATTTGGTGATAGCTCGGGCGATGAAGAACCATGGGATGAGAATGAGAAAGATTTCCCAGAGAACAAGTGGTACGATGAAGAACACATGGATGGTCCTGCTGAACCGAAACCTTTCAACCCTAGACCAGAAGTTACATTCACTAATGAAGAACTAGACCAATGGTCAAAACCTTGGCACAACACCCTTATAGTGAAAGTGCTGGGAAAGAGGTTGAGCTTCAAACATCTTGAAGCAAAGTTGACCAAAGACTGGGCGCAGACGCAGAATGGAGCTGTTAAGGTTACTGATATGGCAGATGGATTCTTTTTGGTGAGGCTCCAAATTCAAGAAGACTACAAACAGGCCCTTTTCGAAGGACCATGGAAAATACATTATCTAATAGTTCAGAGATGGAGACCATTGTTTTCTTGGTCTGCTACCCTAACTCATAAGATTGCCGTTTGGAGTCGAATTCCAAAGCTTCCACTTGAACTATGTAGTGACAGTTTCCTTAAGAGGATTGGTGCTACTATTGGAACTATGCTCAAAGTTGACCAGCTAACTTCTTTACATGATAGGGGAAGGTTTACCCGTATTTGTGTGGAGATAAATTTCGAAAAACAGCTGCCTTCCCACGTTGTCATCAGGGGAGAGAATTTATGTCTTGAATATGAAGGGTTGCATGCTTTTGCTTTAGGTGTGGTAAGTATGGTCACAAAAAGGAACATTGTAGAGAGTTTATGTGACAAGATCCTCCGGTCTCTTCAACAAAACCTCATGATACTGCAACTAATGAACCTATGGCCACATTTTGGCTCTGGTGGTTGCTGATAAAAACACCGAATCTGATGTTGGTGCGGGTGAACCCCTACAGAACCAAAGTGAGGATCAGGACTTGGGTTTTGGACCTTGGAACATTCCAAAAAAGTTCCATAGAAAGAAGACTTAGAAGCCTAAGGTGGTAGCTCAGTCCTATGAGATTCCTGAGGTGAAAGGGGGCTTCAAATATTCTGGCTCTCAACAGAATAATACTCGTTTGGAAGTTCTAAATCAACATGGTGACAAACCTAAACAACTGCAGAGCAAGAAAAGATCCAATAATGATGTTGTGGTGGAAGTCAAACAATCAGTTCCTGCTACTGTGAGGGTTAGGAATCCTGCTGCAGGCAAGAATAGGCAAGTTGTTCCCAAGGGTGGTGGAAGTAAACCTGCTCACAACATCCAAAGGTTGTTGAGAAAGGAGTGAAACTCCAAGATAAAGAGACTACTACGGTGAATAAAGAAAATGCTAGTTTCTCTAAGGGAGGACAGGGTGACATCTACTGAAGAGAAAATTTTGCTAGCTAAGGAAAGGGAGAAAAGGGTCTTGGAATATGTGAGAAATATGGATGAGGCTAAACAAATGGCCATTCTTGAACAGATTGAGCATGCCTTTATGCCCATAGTGGCCTTGAAGCAGTTAGATGGTAATAGCTCAAATATGGAGATGGCAAATTCCCATATTGGGAAGCTAGGGGACTATGGCCACCCCTTGTTAGGTGTTGTACCTATGGATGCCATAGGGATTGCAGAGGTACTGCCAGTAAAGGATTTGCTGGTCTGATGAAAGATATAAAAAGAGAATTCTTTAGCTCTTTAATAATTCTTGTTGAAACTCACACTAGTGGTGATACAGCTAAGAAGATTGCCAAAAAGTGTGGATTGGACAATTTCTTTATTGTTGATGCCAAGGGTCAATCAGGAGGTTTATGGTGCCTGTGGGATTCCAATCTATGGACAATCTAGATTATGCAATCCTCAACTCAGCTTATTCATATGAAGGTGAAGTACGAAAATGATTCTCATTGGTTTCTTACGGCTATGTATGGTTCTCCTCACTTCTCTAAGTGGCAAGAGTTGTGGAGAGAGCTAAGAGATATCCATGAAGGTATATCTGACCCTTGGGCTATCACTAGAGACTTTAATGCTATCATGTGTGATTCTGAAAGGTAAGGACCACCTCTCGGGAATCCTTTGAGACAGGAAAATGGTTTGTTAATGACCATCAATTATTGTGAGCTTATTGATGCGGGTTTTTGTGGTGATCCTTTCACGTGGGAAATAGATGGAACCAGGAAGAGACTTGACGAATGCTTATTAATCTACATTGGAGAATCAGATTTAGTGAGGTCACCTTACACCATCTACCTTTCTATAAGTCTGACCATAGGGCTTTATTGATTAAGTTTGCATCCACTGTTCGAAGCAACAGGCATAGGAGACCATTCCGTTTTGAGGCTGCTTGGTTGACACACCATGATTTTGATAGAGTTTTGAAAGAAGCTTGGACTCAATCTGAGTATGATTTCCCTCTCAAGCTTGTGTCCACCCAACAAGCTCTCAAAGACTGGAATAAGAACACCTTTGGCCAAATCTTTGAGAGGAAGAGGAAGCTTCAAAGACAATTAAAACAATTAGACAATCAGATTACTAGAGGAGGGAACCAAAGGATTTTACTTCAGCAGCAGGAAATTTGGCATCAATATGAAAACATTCTTGCTCAAGAGGAGATCTTCTAGTATCAAAAATCAAGAGCCAAATGGCTGGAGTTTGGGGATAGAAATACTAGATGATTCCATGGTGTGACCACCATCCGGAGAAGAAGGAATAATATTAAATCCATTCAAAATGAAGCAGGGGTTTGGGTTGATGAACTTGAGGATCTGGAATAGAATGCCACAAGATACTTCCAGGATCTTTTTTCCTCTCAGGACATATCCAATCCTACTATGCTGCACGATTCTTTTCCTAGTCTTGAAAATGATGATCTAAACTATCTATCTAGAAGCATTACTGATGAGGAGATTCATAATACTATCAAGAGTTTTGGCCCTTTCAAACCCCCTGGGCCTGATGGATTTCAAGCAATTTTTACCAGAGTCAATGGAGTATTATTGGTACCTCTTTTTGCAGCCTCATTCACAGTATCTTTGATAGACCAGAACTTGTAGCTGACATAAACAAGACTCTTATAACTCTTATTCCAAAGACTGATATGGTGACTTCCATGAAGAACTTCAGGCCCATTGGCCTTTGTAATGTGTCCTACAAAACCATTACAAACATCATAGCTTGTAGAATTAGAAATTCTTCCTACTCAATGTGCTTTCATTCTCCGAAGACATGGTCAAGACAATATCATCGTGGCACAAGAAATTTTTCATTCAATGAGATCTAAGAAAGGGGATAAGGGTTGGATGGCTATAAAGACTGACTTGGAGAAAGCCTATGGTAGACCTCAATGGGATTTCATAATTGATACCTTGAACGTCATTGGTTTGCCTGAGAATTTGATAAATCTGATTTGGCAATGTATATCCAGCCCTAAGATGAGACTTCTTTGGAATGGTAAAGCCCTAGAGGAGTTTACACCCTCAAGAGGGATCAGGCAAAGAGATCCCCTCTCTCCCTACCTTTTTATGCTATGCCTAGAAAGACTTTTTCATATAATTGAAGCTGAGGTCAGAGGGAATAACTGGTCTCCTATCAAAATATCTCCTAGATGCCTTCCTATCTCTCACCTTGCTTTTGCTGATGACCTCATTCTCTTTGCTGAAGCTACAGTAGAACAGGCAGAATTGATACAACTTATCCTTCAGAAATTTTGTGAAGCTTATGGTCAAAAGGTTAGTCTTGATAAGACTAGGATTTTTTTTCTCAAATAATGTTGCTTTCCATCATAAACTAGAGATAAAAGAGAAGTTGGGCTTCCAATTCACTAATGCCTTAGGTAAGTACCTGGGTATCCCTTTTTTCCATTAGAGGATAAACAAGCACACCTTCCAATTTGTCATAGACAAAGTCAATCAGAGATTGAGCTCCTAGAAGGCTAGAACTTTGTCTATGGTCGGGCGTGTCACTCTTACCAAATCTGTTCTACAAGCTCTTCCTTCATATGTCATGCAATCATGTGTGATTCCTAAGGGTGTTTGTGATGATATTGACAAGATTTGTAGAGGATTCATATGGGGTGAAGAGAATGGCCTGAGGAGATTCCACTCTATAGGGTGGGACAGGTTATGTCAACCCAAAAAGGTTGGAGGTCTTGGTTTGAGAACTATGAGAGACCTCAATTTAACCTTCATCATGAAAGCTTCTTGGAATTTATGCTCCCCTTCTCCAGCTCTTTGGAAATCTGTAATTCAGGGTAAATACAGTACTGACAGAGACAACTTTCCTCGTATTGATAGGAAGAAGACTGGTTCTAACTTCTGGCAAGGTATCAAGACTAATTGGGAGACCTTTCGAAGCAACTTAGTTTGGTAGATAGGGAATGGGGAAACCACTAGGCTTTGGGAAGATGTATGGAAACCTAATAAAGGCCCTCTAATGAATGCAATTATTCAACCCCTCAATGACAACCTTTGTCAGAGAAGGGTTAGTGATTTCATAAACGGGCAAGGTAATTGGGACCACCAAGTTTTAAGGGAATTCTTACCTGAAGGTGTGGTGAATACGATTCTGATGACTCCTCCTCCAAAATTGTTGAATCCTGATGATGAATTTAGGTGGAAACACTCCCCAGATGGTTCCTTCTCCACGAAATCAACATATTTAGCCATCAAATCTCAGAACAGCAGGACTCCAGAGGGCAATTTTGTGGGAATCTGGAAGTGGCCTGGTCCTGAACGCATCAAAATGTTTTTGTGGAAAGCTATGAACAAAAGTCTCCTTACGAATTCTGAAAGAGTGAGAAGACACGTGGATATTTGCGATCTCTGTCTGATCTGTGGTGGTGGTGGTGGTGATGTTGAATCCATGTTTCATGCATTTAGAGATTGTAACAGAATCAAAATGCTAGGGATTTCTACACTAAGTCAAATTGGTGTGTTTGGTTGAACAATAATTTATGCAGGTCTTGGCAAATTGACAACATGAATTGGAAGATTACCTTTGGAACGATCATGGATAGCATCTGGCGGGCGCGAAATGATGCGGTGTTCAACGACAAAGGGATCATATCTATTCTTCTTCGTGCTCAGGAATTGACCAAGACAATCAATAGCAACAGAGCTCTCTTTCGTAACCTCACGTCTCTGTTCCAGAATTGTAACGATCGTCATCCAGAGTGCTGGTGCCCTCCTCCTATGGGCTTCATCAAAATCAGTGTCGATGCTTCGGTGAACAAAGGTGGCTTCAGAGCAGGATGCGGTGGTGTGGCGAGGAATCATGATGGTGATTACATTTTTGGCTTCTCCCAGAAGTTAGATTCGTGTTCAGTGTTGGAAGCAGAATTACGAGCTATCTATCATGGAGTCTCTTTGGCTACTGGTAAAGGATATCAAAGCTTGGTGGTGGATTCAGATTATCAAGAGGCGCTCGGTTTGGTGATGGCTGATTCTAGTCCTCAACAACCTCTCTCCTCCGTTATTGATGAGATAAATGGTATATTGAATGATGGGTGTATTAATTGTTAGGTGGTCCAAAGTGCCTAGGGAGTTTAATACGGTGGGTGGCTGATATTTTAGGCAAGCATAGTTTATCTATTCCTCACAAGTTGGCTATGGCATTTGTCGAGCTAACAAAAGTATCTGTGTCCTGGAATCACAAAATTCTGCTCTATTCCAATACAAGAATGCCGGGACAAACTATACGCCGCTGGATCTCATAAAAATTTCCATCCCCGGGAGAGATATTATGGACTGTAGTGACTTGCCATTTGGTTCCATTATTAACAGCCTTGTTAATCCAAGCGTGACCACTTTTAGTCAATTGACTTCAGGTTCACGGCTCAAATAGGTCCGAGCAAGTAGTTGATAAATCAACTTCGAAAGTTCCAAATATAAAATTAAAAAGTGAAAGAAAGACTAAGAAAAATCAAACCTGACGACTTAACCTCACCTAAAAAGCCTTCCTATTATCCAACTCCAACGTTCATTGGACGAGACGACTGCTACCCTTTCCCTACTTCTCACTCAGTCACAACCGCAATTATCATAATCAATCATCATATAGCATAAAACAAGCACCAAACACAACTTTTTGTAAATTTTCCCATGGCAACTCTTCAGCTCCTCCTCCTCAAAATTCAACACTCTGTACTTCTACTTGCTTTTCTTATTCAGTTCTCATCACTACAGTTCTTTTCACTCGGATACGAACCTCAAGATAAATACTTCATTAACTGTGGGTCAGATACCGATGTTACTGTAAATAGCAGCCATGTTTACATTGGTGAATCAAATTCAAACTACCCTAAAACCAGTTTTCACAGCAGCAACAAAGAAACCACACTCTCATCATCATCAGTGCCTTCACAACCTCTCTACCAAACAGCTAGAACTTTTCAAAATCAATCATGGTACACATTCAATACCCTCATCACAAACCAAACCTACCTGCTACGCCTCCACTTCTACGCTTTCTCTTCCCCAACAACTAATCTTTCCACCGCCAAATTCAACGTTTCCGTTCCCAAATTCTGGGTATTACAAAACTTCAATGCTACAAACACTACCAACTCTCCTTCAATTAAAGAATTCTTCGTCAACATCACAACCACCCCCTTCAAAATCGTGTTCACCCCTCAAACATCATCATTCGCGTTTGTTAACGCTATAGAACTCTTCCTGCTGCCACGTTATCTAATCGCCGATTCCGTCGCACGCTTCACGTACCAAACATTCACCACTTCTCCAATTACATCTTATAGTGGCGGTTTGGGTTCACGAGTTCTAGAAACCAAACACAGAATCAACGTTGGTGGTCAACCCTTGGTCAACGATAACTTATTGAGAAATTGGTTATCAGATGATGGTTATGTTACTATTCGTGGAAACGCTGAAAATAAATCGTACAATGATACAATTAACTTCCATGTAGGTGATGATTCTGATGGTCCGAATTCAAATCAATATACTGCTCCAAATGAAGTTTACCAAACTCAAAAACGGATTAATGCCACGTCAGCAGGTTCTTCTACTCCTAACAGTTTAAACATAACTTGGGTTCTTCCTGTTGATGATAAGAACACAGATCATCTCATTCGATTTCACTTTTGTGACTTTTTTAATTCACAAAGTGGTTTCACGGTTTTCAATCTTTTCATTTACGACAACTATGTTTCCAATGTAAATGATAACACAGATGTGTTTCATCAGTTTCCTGCTCCGTATTATTTCGACTATGTGGTTCATTCTGATGACTCTGGCTTATTCAAGATTAGCATAGCACCTAATAAATCTTTTGCTGTTCCCATTGCGTTTTTAAACGGTTTAGAAATAATGAAAGTGATTGAACCATCACCATCGGTTTCTATTCCCCAAGACGATTCAAATTCGAATAGTCTTCTTCCTATTGTGCTGGGTTCAGTTCTTGGAGGTTTAGTTTTGGTTTCTGTGGTGGTTGTTGGGTTAATTTGGAGGTGTAAAATGAGGAAAGAAAAACCGGTTGAGAATTCCGATTGGTTACCGATTCCAGGAGGGAGTTCTCAAGGAAGATTAACTGAGGGAACTACACAAGGCTCTCCATTACCTAACATAAACCTTGGTTTGAAAATCCCCTTGCTAGACCTTCAACTCGCAACGAAGAATTTCGACGCGAAAAGGATAATTGGTAAAGGTGGATTTGGTAATGTGTATAAAGGAGTTTTCAAAAATGGAATCAATGTAGCTGTGAAAAGAAGTGAGCCAGGGTCAGGTCAAGGACCTTTAGAATTTCAAACTGAGATAATGGTTCTGTCAAGGATTCGTCACAGGCACCTTGTTCCGTTGATCGGTTACTGCGACGAAAGGTTTGAGATGATACTGGTTTATGAGTACATGGAGAAAGGTACATTGAGAGATAATTTGTATAACAGTAACACAAATTTGCCAAAGTTGAGTTGGAAACAAAGGCTTGAGATTTGCATTGGTGCTGCTAGGGGTTTACATTACCTTCATAAAGGAGCAGCAGGGGGGATTATTCACCGTGATGTGAAATCAACAAATATATTGCTTGATGAGAATCTTGTAGCTAAAGTTGCTGATTTTGGACTTTCAAAAACTGGTCCTCTTGATCACCAACCATATGTGAGCACAGTTGTGAAAGGCACTTTTGGTTATCTTGATCCTGAGTATTTCAGGTCACAACAGTTAACAGAAAAATCTGATGTGTATTCATTTGGGGTAGTTCTTCTTGAAGTTTTGTGTGCCAGACCAGCTATTGAACCTTCACTTCCAAGGGAGCAGGTGAACTTAGCTGAATGGGGATTGCTTTGTAAAAACAAAGGGATACTTGAAGAGATTATTGATGATTCTATCAAGGGGCAAATTGATCCTAACTCGCTTAGAAAATTTGGTGAGACAGTGGAAAAATGTTTGCAGGAAGATGGTTCTGATAGGCCTACTATGGGTGATGTGTTGTGGGATTTGGAGTATGCTTTGCAGCTTCAGCGAGGTGCAATACCTAGAGAACCGCATGAGGATAGTTCTAGTAGTATGTCTGCATCACTTCAATTGCCTAATATTCGTCGTCTTCCTTCTCTTTCCACACTAAGTGAAATGGAGGACTTCTCTGTTTCGAGGATCGATGAATCGGACAGTGCACCGGAATCTGTTTTCTCTCAGATGAAAATTGATGATGCTAGATAGAATGTCAAGCCCTTCAAGGCACTTATCTGTTTTGTCCTTGTGTCCTTGTATTTTTTGCCTCCATTGTGGTTGTCGGTGTATTCTCAATTGTAAAATTAATGTATTGTACTCTAATCTCTAAAGCACTTAATTACTTTCTTCACCTTTTTTGGGTATCATGCATGCAAATCACCAATGTATGGTAATTACTAAGTAGGTTACTGTGATTGGAACTACTTACCATAGTAGTTATTTAAAATGCTGTCATGCAGGGTGTGTTATTAGTCTTTCCAATTACATAGCACATGAGGGAAAACTCACAGCAAACACCACCGTATACATATACATGTGATCAAGGAGAAGGGAAATTTAAACTGAAACATGATATGTATAGAAGAGTCTTGAGTCTCAGTTTTTTAAATTCAATATTTGTGCACTACATGGGGATGAAGCTAATTCAATAATCAATAGTACTCCCTCGTCCCAAAATATAAGTCCCTTTTTTGAGAATTTCATTTGTCCCAAAATATAAGTTCCCTTTCAAAGTTGTCTACTGCATTTATTACTTTTTGACTAAAATACTCCAAATTAATCCTTTATGGTTACAACTCTTGGAATACCAAAGTAATTAATTAGAGGAGAGAGGAGTGACATATAAAGGGTAAATTAGGAAAAGTAGTATAAATAGTAGACATAATTAATGAGACTAACTAACTAAACTAATTTTCTTAATTCTTGTGAAATAGTTAAAGAGGACTTATATTTTGGGACGGAGGAGGAGGGAGTATCATTTTATTTTGTGGAGAAATTACAATGTTGATTAACGTAGAAATAGAATGGTGGATGACAGAAGAGTGGTGGAGAAATTACTCTGTGATACTTATTGTCACTTTCAACTTAACAATAAATGTTAAAACTTTATCAAGTTATGTTGTCCACCCGTCCGGTTAAGTTCAATGAAACCCTCTCGATCGGATATTGTATCTCCACTCTGTGCTCCATAAGTTGTAACTGATGCTAAGAACTTAGTTGGAGATGAATATATGAATGCGTATGTAGGGGACTCTTAGATATGAGCATCTAAAACACATTTTTTTTTGTGTCTCATAAATTTTAATCAATTGAAGATTGTCGATTGAAAAGAGTGTGTTAGAGAGTGTGATATTAACATTTCTTAAACAAAGGTATATGGGTGTTCATTGATATTAGTTATTTGCACAAACATCTATGGATATAAATGAAAAACAAATGCAGGGAAACACTACTCACCGCGCCCCGCCTCACCTCATTGCAATTCCTAAATGTAGTTTTTTTTTGAAAGTGTCCTAAATGTAGTTTTCAGAAGTCAACTTTTAGACATGAGTATTTTGAAACAAAGAAACTAAAAGGACTTCTAAGAGGTGTATTAGCAGAAAAAGGTGTTAATATAACCTCCTTTTTTTTTAACTCGTATAAATGACTGTGGGCCTAAACACCCCTTAGACCTTGGGGTTTCAATTATGTTTTAGGTTCTTTTTTTCACACCCTCTCCTACTCACTAACACCCCAGTTTATAAAATATCTACAAACCACTCCTACCTCCATCACTCCCACATTCCCCGTCCCTCTTTCACCTTCCCACTCCCCGTCACCACCACCGCCACTACCTTCTCCCTCTCACCACCATCACCACCACCACCACCTCCATCTCTTTCTCCCTCTCACCACCACCACCACCACCTTCTCCCTCTCACCACCACCACCTCCCTCCCTCCCTCTCTCTCTCTCTGACACGGCACTAAGATATTGAACCTTAGTATTATACCTGTTTTTCAAAAATTTTAAAACCAGATGCAGTGCTAAGGCACCGAATCGGTATTGAACCTCTGTACCGTACTTTTTTCAATTTTTAAAAAACAGGTGCGGTACTAAAGTACTGAACCTGTTTTTCTGTTTTGTGTAACCTCAGTATCGATCAGTGGCGGACCCAGCTTATAATCAGGGGGTTCAGTTGAACCCCCTGGAATTTTTTTTTTGCTCTAAACACCCTATATAAATAGCCTAAATCTCCTGAAATATTAATTTTGACCCCCCTGAAAATTTTAAATTGTACTAGTAGACCAAGTTTTGCACCCATTTGACACCGGCCTTAAAAAATTTGACACCCCTGACTCCGGGGTCCTGGGTCCGCCACTGGTATCGATATTGAACCTTAGTACCGAACCGGCACTGTACCTATTGAAAGGCAAAAAAAGGAACTACGAATACCCTGGCAAGTAATAACATTTACTTATATAGGAGTTGTTGCCTATGTGGCACTATCAGTGGTTTGCCTCATCCTATGGAGATCCTACGTGGCAGTGGCTTCCTCCACATCAGCACACCAGAATCTGTTGGAAGAATAACAGTTTCTGTTGAGAAACTGTTACAGGCGCCAAGGGCGCCAAAGTCTGTTACCTTGCGGTTGCTGATTCAGTTTTGGGCGCCAAGGGCGCCTAACTGATTTGGCTGGCTTGCATAAATAGGGGCCTTAAGGTGATCATTAGATAAGAGAGATAGAGAAAACAGAAACTAAGGGGGTGTGGAGAGAATCATTGGGAACCATTGGGAATTGGGAGTGAGGGGGAAACACTTTGGGAAGAACAAAGTTTGTAATCACCATTGTAACTTCAATTCATGAAATAGAAGATGGACTGCAGCAAATTGCTCAGCCCCCAGATGTAGGTATCAGTAATGATGCTGAACTGGGTCACCAAATTCTCTCTTGTCATTTTTCTCTATGCTTATCATCTCAGTTTTGTTAATTACTCATTCTTGCGATTTAGTTTTCAATTCTGTGTGTGCATTCATTAATTCAGAAACAATTCTTGACCTTAATCTTCATCATCATCTTGTGCATTGTTTGTTCTTGGGATCATCTTGTGACTCATCTCAACAAGGCCACTGTTTCATTGGCTGCTGCCACAGCATTTTCAGTTACAGCAGTATCTCTGATCCTAACAACTGGTATCAAGAGGGTTGGAAGGTGAAATAGATGGATATGGCAAAATACAACATTGAGAAATTCACAGGGAAGAATGACTTTGGCTTATGGAAGATGAAGATGCATGCACTCCTTGTTCAACAAGGATTGGAGGATGCATTAGAAGGAGAAAGAAGGCTGCCAGACACTCTGACAGAAAAGGAGAAAAAGGATTTGATGAACAAGGCTCACAGTGCAATTATCTTGAGCTTAGGAGACAAGGTTCTAAGGGAAGTTTCCAAAGAAAAATCCGCTGCTGCTGTATGGGCAAAATTGAAATCTTTATACATGACCAAGTCTCTTGCAACAAGGCTATACCTCAAGCAAAGACTCTATACACTCAAGATGCAACCAGGTACTTCTCTTGGTGATCACATTGATGATTTTCATAAGTTGATACTAGACTTAGAAAATATTGATGTAAAAGTAGAAGATGGGGATCAAGCATTATTGCTTATTAGGTCATTGAATAGCTCCTATGATACACTAGCTGACACACTAGTATATGGAAGGGAATCAGTAAGTCTTGATGAAGTTCAGGTTGCTTTAATGTCTAAAGAACTGTCAAGAAAGACTGAAACAAGAAACAATGATCAAGGAGAGAGTCTAGTTGTTAGAGGAAGAAGTGAGCACAGAACTGAGAAGGGAAAAGGGAGAGGAAGATCAAAATCCAAGACAAAGCATAATAGGTGTTATATCTGTAACAAGGAGGGGCATTTCAAGAAGAATTGTCCTGAAAAGAAAAACAAGAAGGGCAATACTGCCAAGGAGGAAACTGCAGATGCATCTGTTGCTGCAGATAGCTATGATAACTGTGAGTTGCTATATGTTGCAGGTGAGGGATGTGAAATCTTGGATGCTGCTGATGATCACAACAGTGAAGCATTGGCTACTGATGAAGATTGTGAAATACTGGACACTGCTGATGATCACAGCAGTGAAGCACATGTTGCTGCAGATGAAGAAAGGGTGGAATCAAACTCTACTGCTTCAACTACAGGTGATGATGATTGGGTTCTGGACTCAGGATGTTCATACCATATGTGTCCTAGAAGGGAGTGGTTCGTTGAATACAAACCATACAATGGTGGACAGGTGATTATGGGAAACAACAAGGCATGCAAAGTAATTGGAATTGGAACTGTGAAACTGATTCTGTCTGATGGAACAGTGAAGAAGTTAACTAATGTAAGGCATGTACCTGACCTCAAGAGATCATTGATATCACTTGATACACTTGAGAAAGCTGGATTCAGTTTCAAAGGTGAGGATGGAGTGCTGAGAATCATGAAGGGATCAAGGATAGTCATGAAGGGAGTGAGAAGGGGAAACTGCCTCTATACTCTCCAAGGCAGCACTGTAGTTGGAGAAACAAATGTGGCAACAGCAGCTACTGACAAGGCACTTATGTGGCACCAAAGACTTGGCCACATGAGTGAGAAAGGATTGAAGGAATTGGAGAAACAAGGCCTGCTCTGTGGAGACAGAATCAACAAACTTGGATTCTGTGAACATTGTATAATTGGCAAGCAAACTAGAGTGAAGTTTGCAACAGCAATACACAAGACTGAGGAGAGGTTAGGCTACATCCATTCAGATTTATGGGGACCTTCTAAGACACCAACACATGGTGGGAAAAGGTACTTCATAACCTTCATAGATGACCTTAGTAGAAAGGTGTGGATCTATCTACTCAAAACAAAAGATGAGGCCTTCAAAACTTTTGTTGAATGGAAAAAGAGAGTAGAGACTCAAAGTGGACTGAAAGTCAAAGCTTTGAGAACTGATAATGGATTGGAATTTTGCAATGAAGAATTCAATCAATTTTGCAAAGAAGAAGGCATTTACAGGAATTATACTGTGAGAGGGACACCTCAGCAAAATGGGCTTGCTGAGAGGTTAAACAGGACTTTGTTGGAGAAGGTAAGGTGTATGCCATCATGTGCAAAACTGTCTAAGACATTTTGGGGAGAAGCTGTGCATACAGCCTGTTACTTAGTCAATAGAAGTCCCTCCACTGCACTGAATTTTAAAACTCCTCAAGAGGTATGGACTGGAGCCAAACCTGATTATCAAAATCTCAGGATATTTGGATGCCCTGCTTTCTTTCATGTGAGTGAAGGCAAGCTAGAACCAAGGTCAAAAAGGGGCCTGTTCATGGGATATCCTGAAGGAGTGAAAGGTTTTAGAATATGGTCTGTTGATGAAAAGAAATGTATAATCAGCAGGGATGTTGTATTTCATGAATCCAAATTGCTTCATGAAGCAAAGAACAATGAAGTTCTAGATGAAAGAGAAACATATAAGGATTCTGAGCTTGAGGTGGAGTTTGATACAGGAGGAACAGAAAAGAAGACTGACACAGATGCTGTTACTCCTCCTATCAGCCAAGATACTGAAGAGTACTCCAGCTCAGAAACTGATGATCATGAAGAGCAGGAACAAGAGTATATGTTGTGTAGAGACAGAACTAGAAGGGAAATCAGAGCTCCAAGCAGACTTGGATATGAATCAATGACAGCATATGCATTGAATACTTCTGTTTGTCTAAACAATGATGAGCCAAATACTTTTGATCAAGCTATGAGTAGCAAGGAACAAAGCAAATGGATGGAAGCCATGATAGATGAAATGAGATCCTTAGAGAAAAATCAAACTTGGAAGCTTGTAAGGAAACCTACTGGTGCAAAATTGGTAGGCTGCAAATGGATATACAAGAAGAAAGAGGGCAGTTCAGAAACTAATCCACCTAGATTCAAAGCAAGGTTGGTTGCTAAGGGATATACTCAAAGAGAAGGAGTTGATTTCAATGAAATTTTCTCCCCAGTAGTCAAGCATACTTCAATAAGAGTACTTCTAGCTCTTGTTGCTGAGTATGGCTTGCATCTTGAACAAATGGATGTCAAAACAGCATTTCTTCATGGGATACTTGAGGAAAAGATCTACATGACACAGCCAAAGGGCTTTGAGGAAAAAGGAAGGGAAAGCATGGTATGTTTACTTCAAAAGTCTCTGTACGGCCTGAAGCAATCTCCTAGGCAGTGGTATAAAAGATTTGATGGCTATATGGTGAACATCAAATATCAAAGGAGCAATTATGACAGTTGTGTCTACTATAAAAGGCTAGATGGTGGAAATTACATCTATCTACTTTTATATGTAGATGACATGTTAATTGCCAGCAAAGATAGAGGAGAGATTGACACTCTTAAGGTGCTACTCAAGAGGGAATTTGAGATGAAGGATTTGGGACAAGCAAGGAAGATATTGGGCATGGAAATCACAATGAATTCTGCTGGGAAAGGACTGATAATTACTCAGGCAGCCTACTCACAGAAGGTTCTTCACAGATTCAATATGGCATCTGCTAAGACAGCAAACATCCCTATTGGATCTCAGTTTAAATTGTCCAAAACTGATTGTCCAAATTCTGATCAGGAACAGAAAGAGATGGAAAGGATTCCATATGCTAGTGCAGTTGGCAGCTTGATGTATGCCATGGTCTGTACTAGGCCTGACCTTGCTTATGGTTTAAGCTTGGTCAGCAGATACTTAGCCAATCCTGGACAACAACATTGGCTTGCTGTGAAACATGTGCTGAGGTATCTGAAAGGCAGCTTAAAGCTGGGGCTAAGCTACTATAGAGGTGATCTGGATTCAGGTGGAGTTGTGGGATATGTAGACACTGACTTTGCTGGAGACCGTGACAAAAGAAGATCACTAACTGGATATGTATTCACACTGTTTGGTAAAACAGTAAGCTGGAAAGCTTCATTGCAACATGTGGTGGCTCTCTCCACCACTGAAGCTGAGTACATTGGAGTCACAGAGGATGTCAAGGAGGCTTTGTGGTTGAAGGGTCTTGTGAATGAGTTGGGGATTAATCAGAAAAGTGTGGATGTGCATTGTGATAACCAAAGTGCAATCCACCCATGTAAGAACCAAACATCTCATGAGAGGACAAAGCATATTGACATAAGGTTGCATTGGATTAAAGACATCATCAGTGAAGGACAGGTTCAGATAAGGAAGATTCATACAGCTCACAACCCTGCTGATTTCATCACCAAGGTTGTCCCATTGTCTAAGTTCAAGCACTGCTTGAACTTACTGAATGTTGACTGATGAAGTAGAGTTTTGGCTGGACATTTGCTATGAAATGCAGTTCATTTATTTCTGAGTTTGAAGTGCCAAGGTGAAGATTGTTGCCTATGTGGCACTATCAGTGGTTTGCCTCATCCTATGGAGATCCTACGTGGCAGTGGCTTCCTCCACATCAGCACACCAGAATCTGTTGGAAGAATAACAGTTTCTGTTGAGAAACTGTTACAGGCGCCAAGGGCGCCAAAGTCTGTTACCTTGCGGTTGCTGATTCAGTTGTGGGCGCCAAGGGCGCCTAACTGATTTGGCTGGCTTGCATAAATAGGGGCCTTAAGGTGATCATTAGATAAGAGAGATAGAGAAAACAGAAACTAAGGGGTGTGGAGAGAATCATTGGGAACCATTGGGAATTGGGAGTGAGGGGGAAACACTTTGGGAAGAACAAAGTTTGTAATCACCATTGTAACTTCAATTCATGAAATAGAAGATGGACTGCAGCAAATTGCTCAGCCCCCAGATGTAGGTATCAGTAATGATGCTGAACTGGGTCACCAAATTCTCTCTTGTCATTTTTCTCTATGCTTATCATCTCAGTTTTGTTAATTACTCATTCTTGCGATTTAGTTTTCAATTCTGTGTGTGCATTCATTAATTCAGAAACAATTCTTGACCTTAATCTTCATCATCATCTTGTGCATTGTTTGTTCTTGGGATCATCTTGTGACTCATCTCAACAAGGCCACTGTTTCATTGGCTGCTGCCACAGCATTTTCAGTTACAGCAGTATCTCTGATCCTAACAGGAGTAATAAAAAGGAATTAGAACTATACAATTTTCATCCAAGTTGAACTACAAATCACTGATTGTCACTAAATTCTAAGACTGATTTTTTGGTGACAGCTTGGCACAGGATAATTCTTTGGTCTAGGAGCGTAAGTGCATGGACCTTATTATTGACTTGCAAACCGAAGGTGGGATCTGACACAGTGACAAGGGAAGAGCAAGTCAACTACCTTGTCATATATTGGTAACCAACTACAAGTTCACCAACTTTTTGCTCTAAAGAACATGAAATTGGCCATGACAAGTTAATTAATTAACTAATTAATGAGTATTTTAAAGCGTATCCGATGGGAAAAATGTCAACCAATTATGATTTTGAGTCTGACGTGTTTGGCGGCAAGTTAGTCTCCATGCTCGTTTGAATTGAGCGCCATGAGTATCATGATCCTGCCTAGTTTGTTGTTACTATCTACGGTAAAATAATATCAGTATTATAAAATTCGGATGGATTGCTAAATTAACTAGAACACTCACCACGCAAGAGCACATTCATAAGATAGTAGGGGTCTCTTCCGGCTTAACCAAAGTTCTGGGTTTGAATCCAACCTTGGGCATGCTACCCGACTTGATGAATTAGTCTCTGCAGTTACGCACAGAGGATACTCGCTTTATACAAAAAAAATCGATTTATCATCTAATAAACGAACACCTAATTAAATACCTTATAGACAGAAGTTACATTACATACACATCCGATATAGTTCATGTACAAGGATGCTCTGTTACATATGAATCCAATCCAACCTTAAACAACCAGTAAATATAATTCAAACAAACAATATTCAATAACTGAAACATTGTGCTACTAGACTACTAGTGACCTGAACCTCTTCTGCTTGGCCCCGAAGACATGGTATGGAATTCATTCTCAACCAAAACCTTTCTGCTAATCTTATCCTCGGTGTTGGCCTTCTCCGTTGTCATCGAAGCGGCCGCGAGAAATTGAATCTCTTTGGTTGTCTCATGATTGGTCATCTCTGTCTTTATTGTTGGTGATGGGAGGAGTCTACTGTTTACACACCAAGGCTTTGCTGTGGCAAGCACCGTGAAGACCAATAGAAGTAAAACAGAGAACTTCCTCATTCTTAGGTGTTGATGATGGATGCACCTTCAAGGTTGGCTTCAACTCTTTTGGAGATGAAGTACCTTGAAGTGTGTTTATTCTAAGAAGAATAAATGGGTGGAGCTAATTAAAATGAATGGTTTGGCATCTTCAAGACTCAACATTGATCGATGAAGAGGCTTTATTTGCATATTAACGAAGAGTATGGAGAGGCAAAATGGACGGTGAAGGGCTCATATTCATTGTGGGACCTATTCTAACAGAGTTGTTGACTGAAGCTGTTTTTTTGGTAATAATCAGGCGCAGTCATAGCTACCCGGATGCTGATTCACTGGAGTCAATTATGACTGCAGTCACAGCAGTTAGTGGTACCAAAACCATTGGATTGAGTCATCTTTAAATCCTGACCGTTGATTAATTTTTAATAAAAAAAATAGAACCAAAACATGAGAGAGAGAGAGAGAGAGTGAGTCAGGTGAATGTAGAGAATCAGCATCCTCGCTACCCGGTTCCACTCTTAGACTCTCCAAAACTTTACTTTATTAAACCCGAGAATAAAGTGTAACTGATTAGTTCCAATTCGATTAGGAATGATGTATCTTAATGTTTTTTTGTGGAGACGTGGTGTCCAACTCTCTTAGTTGTTTGGGTCATTAGCTCTTGTGATCCTCCAAACTCTCCAACAATTACTATTAAGAAAGGAAAAATAGTTTTCCTCATCATCACAATTGAGAATTCAGACGCTAATTTGATAAAAATAAGGAAAGTTGAATATGACTATCTAAAAACTCAACTTATATTTGTTTTCTCTTTCTTTTGATGAATCAATGTTGACTAGATCACTGGCTCATCTGTGATCGGCGATGTGGAGGATTGTGAGTGTCTATTTATGGGCGCGGCGTCATTCGTCATTGAAATTTCAAATAATTTTCAATAATTGGTCCGCCGTAGACCACATGAAATACTTACTCACCCTAACAATTGCGGTAAAAATAAGCTCTATTGCAATTTGTGGACCCACTTAACACGACTAGACTAAAAGATAACTTTAGGCTTTATATGTTTATTTACTTGGAAAATAATGAGCGTCCAATATATGGTTCCCAAGTTTGTGGTGTAGATATTTAGTAGATGCTTTTGGAGGTGGAATCAACAACATGCTAGGGTGATAATTAGCTAGCGGAGTCTTTGGACTTGAGTTAACAACATCCTCACAAATTGCACTTAAAGGAAAGATTACAAGATTCTCTATTTAAAAGCATTCTGTGGATACAAAAAACAATTGAGTGAATTTGTGCGGTAAAAAGGCTAATATTCACACAGGTTTGTAGGAAAGTGTATAGCTATTCTTTTATTAAAAAAACATTCGTGTATGGAACAGTTAAGAAAAAAGATGCGGAATGTTTTACAACTTTTGAATTGTAGCACAATTGACCGGTTGTTTAATCAATACCGTTGGCCTAGTGGCTTAATCTACCTTAGGATATAGGGGGTCAACCTGGTGCTCTCGGGTTCGATTCCTGCGGTAGACAAATTCGGTGTTGGCCAGTGCGAAATTTAATTCTAAACACAAGCAAAGATTAGTCTTTCGTTAAAAGTGTTGGGACACTCCGTGGATAGTCAGTGATGGTCCGAAAAAAAAAAACAATTGACCAGTGGTAAGCGTGGACAGATCAATGGAGGAATGGAAGGTGCATGTGTATGTGCCCTTAATTATTCCTTTTGTTCACTTTTTGTAATTGATGGACGATAGATAGTGCATCAAAGCTCAAGATAGCTAGAATCCTCAATTGGTGGTTTCCATCCAATTTTTATTTAGAAAATAAATAAATGTAAAGAGATGGGAGTTTGAATCCCTAACGCCACTAAAATTCTTTATGGTGGGCGATCCTCTCCAAAGAGATCCCTTCTCTGAATGAGTTAGTGAAACTGCTTCGTGTGTGAACATAAAATAGTAGTATAATACAAGTTGTCACTAGTGGAAAAAAGACATTATTAAGCATCATTTAGCATCGGTTGTTTGAACAGCCGATGCTAAATGTTGAACCGGTGGCATTTTTGCAATTAAATGGAAGATTTGATATTTCGCGCTTACTTTTAGCGTCGGGTGTTTAAACACCCGATGCTAAATGTATTTGCATTAGACATTTAGCATCGGTTGTTTAAACACCCGATGCTAAATGTCTGATGCAAATACATTTAGCATCGGGTGTTTAAACAACCGATGCTAAAAGTGTGTGTGTTAGACTTTTAACATCGGTTTTTAAAACACCCGATGCTAAAAGTCCCCTTTTACTTTTTCTGCGCTTACACGTTCTCGCGTTCTCAACTCTCTCACTCTCTTGTTATCAAAAAAAACTCTCTCACACTCTGAACTCCCTCACGTTCTCACCTCTCTCACTCTCTGAACTCTCTCGCTCTCATCTTCTCTAAACTCTCTCAAATCAAAACCCCAGAAATTCCAAAACCCTAGCAATCTTGCACTCTTCCTCGCAAACCCCAAAAACGCAAACTGAATTTAAAAAGAGAGGTGAAGAACGCTAGAGAGAACACCGTCGCTGTCGCCGTTTCTCGTTCGCCATCGCCGTTGCTCGTTCGCCGTAGCCGTTGCTTGTTCACCGTCGCCGTTGCTCTCTCACTGTCGCCGTCTCCTTGCTCGCTGTCACCGTCGCCGTCAAGAACTCTTCGAAACCCTAAGTTTTCATCTTCGAAACCCAAAGAAATCTTAGGTAAGCATCTCTGAAAATCAGTGTTTTGGTTTTCTTTTTTCTTGTTTAACAGCGAAAATTACTGATTCATTTTCGTTTTCTTTTGGGTAGGCCTTCACTGAAACCCTATGTTGTGCATGCCATTATTCTCCCTAGAGAGGTAACCATTGTTCTCCCTTTTCTGTGATTCAACCGTTTCCCTCAACTTAGCCATTATTCCCTCTTTGATTTAGTTCTTCAGCATTATTTTTTGGAATATGTTGATTAAAAACATCTAGTATTCTGATCAGAGGCTCAGAGGACATTTTAGGGAAATGAGAAAAAAGTTACGCAGAGGAGAGCAACAACAAACAATTCCTAGAGACACAATAAACAAATGAAATGAAATGTTTTACTATTTTTGATGTTCTCAACTTTGTTTGAGACTTTTCCTCTGTTTTTTATTGGTCGGATGCAGGTAACTACGGCCATTGCAAGGGAGGTGGCAGCTGTAGCTCGCCTTGGTTTTGAGGTGATGATAGTATAATCTTTTTCTACCAATACCTTTCAGCCTTATTAATTACTAATTGTAGTTTGTCTGCTGCATTCTCAAGCTGTTTGAGATCCCTTGGCTAATTGAATGTGTAAAATTTACAGTAGATCTAGGAAGTTATTGTTGTTGGTATGCTTTGCAAAATAATCTTTCATAGATCTATTTTGTAATTAGCAGTAATTCTGGGAGAGTTTTAATATATTTACATGTTAGGCCATTTGACTTGAATTTTTTTAATGCTTTTTACCGGTTTTTAGACATTGGTTTGATTGTTTCAGGTTGCACTTATAGTCGGTGGGGGTAACATCTTATGTTCCTATGGATACTACAAGATTGTAAGCTATACAAGATTGTAAGCTCTGGATCCTCTTTACATAGTTTGTATGTTGTTCAGAATATGCTGCTTATGTTCCTTAAGTTTGAAACTTTGAATCAATCTCGTCATCTCCTTGTGTTGTAGCTATTACATTCATTTCTTGGGGAGGATCATAGAATAAACGCAAAGTGTGGTTCTGCAAAAACATGAACAATGAATGTAGTTTGTTGTGCCTAGCAGTGCTTTAATAGGCAATGCAAGTTGTGTAAGGCATTTGCTTGAGGACATTTGGTAGCAGCCATAAGAATTTTTATCTTTGGTACCTCTCTTATCTAAAGCATTTATTTAGATACATTTAAACTGAAGCCATATGTTTGGTCATGGTGGATTGATACCCCTTCATGGAAACTTTTTCCTGTGTTCTCCATTAATCTATTAATCAATGTTCTATAAAATGACTAAAGAAACTAAAATTCTCTAATTCATTCTGTTATGCAGTATTGTTACTTTGCTTGACAAGATCAGTAAGAAGCTTCACGATGCAAACAGGATGCAAACAGCAGATCATTTACCGCATCGCCGGTGAAAACATATCTATGAAATAAGAGTCACAAGAAACAAATATTATGCAGCATTTCAGTTCATGGCATCATGAGCCTTTGGCTAGGTAGAAAAGTTTAAACTTTGCTGATTTTAAGACTTTAATTATAAATGAGGCTTCAATACCCAATAAGTGGAAGACATTAAGAACATAGAAAATGATTCTTAATTATTTTTTTACTATATCTTTCTGCAAAATCTGGAACTTTTATCTTGAGTTCCCTTAACTGTTGGTTTTAAGTTTTGCCTTCTTTCTCAGGTTAATAGCAGCAAGCTTGGAGTTTAACTGTGGATTTTGAACTTTTAACAAAAAGGTTTGCTTTTTATTCATGTTTCTTTTTTTTATTTCAAGTTACCCGTGAAGTAGTCTAAGCTTGAAGTCTAAGCTCTTTGATCCATATTCGTATGTTATTAGCAAAGTAGGTTTGTAACTATTTTAACAAAAGGGTTGTCTTTATCACCTGTTTACAATTCTGCAGTTGACCTCTTTTTTCCTAACAGTTTTCACCTTTGTTTTGCTTCACTGTAACTATAGAGGGCCTAAATCATATTTTGGATATTGTTTTACTTAGGTTCAGCTTTGACTAATTCTTTCTTTAGTGCTTTAACTTTTCACTGATGTTTATATTTTAGATGCATAATCTGGCCCTTCTGGAACTGATTCATGTAAATTATTGCTAACTTGTGAAAAGCCTATAAGCTTCATGTTTACGTAATGCTTAAAATGACCCTGCAAATATTTCATTGGTTTACTTTGTGATATTTGGTAGTTATCTGTTTCTTTGGTTAGCAGCTGATGGTTCTTGTTTGCTCCTCCTAATTGTGTGTCCAGCCATCCTTTGACAAAGTTGTCCCACCATCTTTCTATGAGTTGGGTTTGGCAGAGTTGGTTTGCATATACAACGAGCTTCGTGAGATTGGGAAGGCACCACCTGTTGTAGATGCTGCAGAACTTCAACAAGATCCCGAGGTATTACCTGAGCTCTCTGAAATTACGTAATTAGGATAATGGCCCATGTGCTTAATTTCCTGCACTGCCAATTTAGTTTTATATCTTGTTGCTAATTTCAATACTCCTGATGTTAGATTGCATTGTTATGGCGCACTTGGGAAATACAAATAAAATAGACTGAACAAGTGAACAACAACTTATTCCAAAAGAGAAAGAAAGGAGGAAATAAGACTCAAGGTACCATATTTTTGTTTAAAACAAACTTTTCAGTTTACTGCTAAATGTTTAGTTATTTTGATTTTGATATAGACTTAAACTTACATATATATATATATATATATATATATATATATATATATATATATATATATATATCATTGTCTATTCTAAGCATAAACCGAAGCAATTGTAATGGTGTTGGAGGAAAAAGGACTGGATTAGAAACTACATGGGAAGGGAAGGTTTCTATGAAGTGGCGGCAGCAGAGATCAACCTTCAAAGTTTGCAACATCTGTGGGAAAATTGCTAGGGAAGCAGCAGCTGATTTAAGCTACATCTCTTGAAATGACAGAGAAAGCTCTCCTCGGCAACCAATAGGGCCAAATTGTATGTTTTAAAATGTGTTTCCTCTTAGTTTTTCTTCTATGAAGATTGAAGTGTAAGCAAAAAAAAACTGATGTTTCCTTCAATTTTTAAGAGTTGTATTCTAGAAATTGAATGTTTATGAGTTGTTGAAGTGGTGGTTGTTATGTGAATATTTGAGAAATGATCTCATATTGAATGAATGGCTTGAAGCTTGTATGAATTGATGTTGTAAGTAATGTTTGTGAGGCATGTTTGAAATTAAATGAATTGTATGTTGATGTTGTAACTGTGCTACAAAGTCAAAACTATCATCTTCCAATTAAAAATATAGACATTTAGCATCAGTTGTTTAACAACTGATGCTAAATGTCATTTTTTTTTAACAGGAAAATGACATTTAGCATCGGTTGTTTGAAACAACCGATGCTAAATGTCATTTTTTTTATCAAAAATGACTTTTAGCATCGGTTATTTGGAACAACCGATGCTAAATGTCACTTTCAGGACATTTAGCATCGGTTGTTTCAAACACCCGATGCTAAATGTCATTTTTCAGGACATTTAGCATCGGTTGTTTCAATTAACCGATGCTAAATGTCATTTTCAGACAGTAAAAATAGTGATGAAATGGACATTTAGCATCGGTTATCTGAACACCCGATGCTAAATGTGACATTTAGCGTCGGTTAAATAACCGATGCTAAATGTCTGACATTTAGCATCGTGCGATTTAGCGTCGGGCGATAACCGACGCTAAATGTCAAATTTAACCGACGCTAAATGTCTTTTTTCCACTAGTGTGTAAACAAAATATCAATGATATATAAGTTGGGATTAGGATTCATTAGTCATTTTCTTTAGTATTGTGATTCAACATATATACATATACTGCTCTTCTCTTATGAGTTTTGTTTGATATCCCGACAAAATTCATCATGATTCTATCACGAATGACTTGGATTTATCCAGTTATGATGGCATTGTAGTCTTGCGATTTAATGAGAGGGAACATGATCAAAAGATTCAAGCCTGATGTAACTTGCAACAACATGGATAATTTCAAATTCAAGAAATGGGAGCAAGAAGCTACCACAACACTAACACTAAGGGCCGTTTGGATTGGTTTGTTTGGGCTTATCTACTAACATATAAAGGAGATACTTGACACACAGGCTCCAAAACAAGTAGATTCCAGTGCAGTCAAGCTTAGCAACACTCAGTGCTGCCTTTCATCAAACAGCTTGGGAGTGTCATCACAAGTCAGCACCACTGGTCAAGTGTTGAAAGCTGACGTGGACAAATAATTGGCTGAGATCAGCTCATTATTGTAATGCTGATCTAATGGCTAGGATTAGCTGAGTCAGTTACTCACTAATCAAATGATTGTCATACCCCAATTTTGTCCGGCTTAGGGCAAAACCCTAATTTTCAACCAAAAATAAGTAAATCAAGTCTTGGCATTCGTCCTAGAGGTTAGGGAGAGCATCATGCTTGCATCTTAGAAGTTTCAGAATGCATTTTAGGGTTAGAAAAGCATTGCATGGCATTTTAGAGCACTTTAGAGCATTTCTAGGGTTTCTAGGGTTTTTCCTCGTTCAAAGGGTATTTTGGTAATTTCGCCAAAAAGACGTATTTTCTCATCACGCATGCATTTCTAGGGTTTTAGAGTCATCCAAAAGGTCTCAGGATCATTGTTAGAATGGAAATGAAGTTTGGAGCAAAATCAGGGTTTTTGGGACCAAAAGGGCATTTTGGTCATTTCTCACAAAAGGGCTTATAAAAATAATTTTGTATGAAAATATTTTTCAAAAAGCCTCATGCATGAAAATAATTTTTTTAGGAAGTATAAAATTGATTTTATCATGCATATAATGTATTCTTGATGAATAAGGAAATAATCGATTACGTCATATCCTTCCTTCAAGCAAATAATCGATTATCTACTCTGAAAATCAAGCAAATAATCGATTATCTACTTGAAAATCAAGGGGATAATCGATTATCCACCCTGAAAAGCAAAGGAGATAATCGATTATCTACTCTGAAATAATTCAGGAGCATAATCGATTATCTCATATTCTCACTAAGGACCATAATCGATTATCACCTATTTTGGAAAGTTTCTATGATTTTGGAAAGTGCCTAATCGATTACATACTTCTCTTCTTCAAGCCTATAATCGATTATCCTCCTGAAAAGTGTTCAGGAGCATAATCGATTATCCTCCTTTATAACTAACCATCATAATCGATTATCAACATTTTTGGAAAGTACCTAATCGATTAATTCAAGCACCTAATCGATTATCAGTCTAAAAACAATTGAACACATAATCGATTATGCATACCAAGTGTGTTTTAAAATAATCGATTAGCCTATTTCCTAAAATAGATTAAATCTGATTTCCTATAAATAGGCACCTCTTTTTTTTCATTTCAGACACAGATTTTCACGAACACACACCACAATTACACAACTCCTCTCTGCTTCTCAGGGACAGATTTTCACGAGATCAGAGAAAAAACCCATTTTTCTCGAAATCTCTCACATTTTAGAAAAAACTCTTCTACGCTTTATTTTTTCGCTCTATTCGTTCCGTTGGTCCGTCTGAGCTGATCTTCTGCAAGAGTTAGTTGGAGTTGCGTTCTTCAAGTGGTAGTATCTGCCTTCATCAGAGGTATTTCTGTCTTTATATTTGTTAATATTTAATCATTGTGATCCATGCCAAAATTGCCCTATGTGATTTAGCTTAGTTATAGTGTCATTGTTGATGATGGTCTCAGGTGATTCAACCTCCCCCTTTCAAACCCTTTTAGTTTATATGTTGTTTAAGTTGATGATTGGCAATGTGATTCACACTTGTGCACTTGTGCACTTAATCTTAAGTGTGAGGATTGACCAAAGTGATTCAACATTCTTTGATACTTTGGTCGCTAAATAATTTGCTTGCCTATGCTGGCCAATGATCATGATTGAGGCAACTTTTTTGCTTGAGCTTACAGCGTCATCGTCTACTCTCATATAGAATATCATCAATACTTAGATAGGTCCATTCCTTACATTGCATCTTCCACTAGATGTGCATTTAGATTCCCTTGCGTTTTGTAGAAATATTTGAGTATGGTTCTCGCCTAGCATCTTCCACTAGATGTGCATTTAGGTTCAATCTTGCCTACTCTTGTATTTTTGCTTGATGCCCAATTCAAGTTCCCTCCTTGCCTATCTATGCGTTGTGATCTACTATGTGTAGTTTAGACTTGATTTTTGTTTGCGAATTCAAATATTGTTGCTTAATGATTTGATTCCGCTGATTGCATTATGCTTGAATCCACCAATTCTTTCTTGCATTCATTGTTTTCATTTCTAAAACGACCTGGCACAAAAATGGTTACTAGTGGCAATCCATCACAACCTTTGTTGGTTTGACTGTCATGAAAGCCTCAATTTCAAAAGAATTGTCGTAAGCATAAAGCAAGCTACTAGTGATAATCCATCACAACCTTTGTTGGTTTGATTATCAAGAACGCGTCCAATTTCAAAAAGCATTTTTCTAAGTATCAAATAATCAAAAACAAGTTATTAGCGGTGGTCCATCATAACCATTGTTAGTTTAATCCTCAAAGCAAAAAGACTTTCATTTTTAAGGCTCGTTAGAACTACGTCGCTTTGATTCCCATTTGGGATACGTAGGAGCGAGTCACATTCTCGTCAAGCGCGATCATAAAAAGTTTAGCATTTGCATAACAAAAAGAAAAGAGTTATTTTCATAACAAAAAAAGAATCAGTTTTGCAAACCGAGATCATTTTCAGAACGAAAACCTTTTCCTTTCTAAAAACATTTTCAACCCATTGTCGCTAGTGGCTAATCAGAACCTTTGTTCGTCTAGCCATTGGTAGCAATGTCTTTTTCCCAAAAGAACAACAAGCGATGATCACTCATAACCTTTGTTAGCTTGATCATTCGTGCCAATCAATCCCTTTCGAAGACCACTTTCAAAAGAGCAAATAAAAACGGGTTGCTACTAATAGTCAATCAGAACCTTTGTTCGTCTGACTAGTGGTATTGACTCTCATTTTCTAGAGTACTTAGCGGTGATTACCCATAACCTTAGTTAGTTTAATCATTCACTAAATGCTCGTCCTATTTCGAAAACTCACTAAAAAAGGATAAAAAAACAAAAACTTTTCAAAAAGACAAAGAAGAACTACGTAGCTTTGAGTTCTCCATCGCACCGGGAGATACGTAGGAGCGGGCCATGTCCCGTCAAGCGTTTTTTTCTAAAAACCCATTTTTCCCCCTTTTTTTTTCATAATGAATAAAGATTTTCATTAAGAATTTTTCGATAAGAAGTAGAGAGGCAAAATTAAGTATTTTCAAGTCAACACACTAAAACCACACATTTAATTAAAGGTTCCCTCTCAGTAGAGAGGACGTGTGGGGTGCTAATACCTTCCCTGCGCGTAATCGACCCCCGAACCCTATTCTCTAGTTTCGCAAGACCAATCGCTTTCCAAAAAAGGTTTTCCTAATATTTTCCTTAATAAATATTGGTGGCGGCTTCATTGTCTTAGGAAAAGTTGTGAACGAGGAAGGTTCTCCCTCGGGGACTTTTTCGGGCGCAACAATGATATAAATAGTTGATTGTAAAACATTGTTCATTAATGAAAAATCACTCGATTCATTCTCTTCTTCCTTCATTATGGTATCATTCGCCGGTACCGGTTCTCACCTTCGTTTATCCACCTTCCGCCACCCGTAACTAACATTCTAACTTCCTATCGCCGCCGTAACAAACTTCCTCATGGCGACACCTGAAAATTCTCCTCAAAGCAATGGCACTCCCTCTGCCACTACATCCATCTTCCAAAACAATGATGTTTCCACAACTCATCATTTTGTCACCGGACCAAAACTATCGATCAAGCTAGACGATAAAAACTTTCTGCTCTGGAATCAACAAGTCGAAAATGTGGTGAAGATGCATAAACTTCATCGCTTCCTTGTTAATCCTAAGATACCGCAGAAGTATGCGTCTCAAGCTGATCGCCTTGCTGATGTGATCTCCGATGACTTCGAGAAGTGGCTAATCCAGGATCAAACTCTCTTTACCTGGCTGTTATCTACGCTTTCAGAAAGCGTGTTGCCTCGCGTGCTCAACTGTCATCATTCATGGCAAGTCTGGGAGAAAATTCAACAACATTATTTCTCTCACCTCAAAGCAAAAGCACGGCAACTGCGTAATGAATTGAAGAATACAAAGAAAGGCTCCAAATCAATCTCTGAATTTCTCACTCAGGTGCATTCTCTGGCAGATTCGCTCATTGCTATCGGTGAATCCATTACCGATACCTATCTCACTAACGTCATACTTGATGGTTTATCGGAGGATTACAATTCCTTTGTTATGATGGTGTTTAGCAAGCCAGATGCTCCACCGTTGTCTGAAATTGAGTCGCTGCTTTTGGTTCAAGAGTCGCAGTTAGACAAATTCCGTCAAGAATTGTCTCTCACTACGGCCACTGCTAATGTTGCTCAGGTCAATTCTGGAGCAAATAGGTCCAATGCCCCAGGTTCCAATAATGGTGGATACTCTAACTACAACCGTGGTCGTGGACGCAACGGCCGTCACCGTGGCCGTGGCAGAGGCAGGCACACTGGACCGCGTCCAACTTGTCAGTTGTGCGGTCGTCAAGGTCATGTTGTGCTCGAGTGCTGGTTTCGTTTCGATGAATCCTTTGTGCCTCCGCCTTCTGTGACTCAAGCCAATACTGCTGCTTCATCTGCTAAGAACACTACTGATAAAGCAGATGATGACTCAACTGAAGCTGCGCCACAAGTGAATTTGGCTGAAGCTATGGCACTTGATGCCACAGGTATGATTTCTAATAACACTTCCTGTAGCGGTTCCTCTGATGTTGATCCTTGGTGGGGAGACACTGGTGCATCTCACCATGTACTGGTTCCTTAGGTGTAACAGTAGGAAATGGACAAAAAGCACAAATTACTGCAATAGGATCATCCATGTTTACCTCACCTATTCATCCTCATATCAATCTAATTTTAAACAATATCTTACATGTTCCCACCATATCTAAAAACTTGTTGTCAGTATCTCAATTTGTACGTGATAATGGAGTTTACTTTGAATTCCATGATTCTAACTGTCTTGTCAAATTACAGGACTCTGATCAAGTTGTTTTGGTTGGAACTCGAGAGAAGGATGGTCTATACTGTTTTAGAGGCATTCCATTGTCTAAGCATCACGAGAAATCTGTTAAAAGTTCATCGTCTGTTTCTGTACCTACTGTTAATCATGTTACATCTGTGTTACCAAATACATTTTCTCTTTGGCATGCTAGATTAGGGCATCCCAACCACAATGTAGTCTCACATATACTCAAACAATGTAATGTTTCACTATCAAAGAATGTTTCTGTTGATTTCTGTGATTCATGTGCTATTGGCAAATCTCATCGTATACATGCTCCACCATCCACTACACATCACAAAGCACCATTTGACTTAATTTATACTGATTTGTGGGGACCATCTCCTTCTTTGTCTAGTGGTGGTTATCTTTATTACATAGCCTTTGTTGATGCGTTTACTAGATTCACATGGGTTTATTTTCTTAGAAAGAAATCTGATGCTCTAGCTGCTTTTATTGTTTTTCACAAATATGTACAAACTCAGTTTTCTACCTCTATTAAAGCTGTACAATCAGATGGAGGAGGTGAATTCTTACCTTTTACGAAACACTTAACTGACTTAGGTGTTATTCACAGGTTCACTTGCCCTTATACATCCCATCAAAATGGATCTGTAGAGAGAAAACATCGCCACATCACAGAGATGGGCCTCACTTTACTATCTCATGCATCTATTCCTATTAAATACTGGGCTCATGCATTCACTGCTGCTGTGCATTTGATAAACAAATTGCCAACAACTGGTCTTTCATCATTTATTGCTCCTTATGAAGCTCTGTATGGCATGACACCAGATTACTCTCAACTTAAGATATTTGGCAGTGCCTGTTATCCTCATCTCAGGCCATTTAACAAGCATAAGTTGGAATTCAGAAGCACTCAGTGTGTGAATCTTGGTCTGTCCTCAAATCACAAGGGCTTCAAGTGTCTTACTGCTGATGGTAAGATCATTATATCCAAAGATGTTGTATTCAATGAGTCCATCTTCCCGTACACCACCCTTTTCCCTGCCAAGTCTACCTCTCAGCCTCCAACCAGTGCACATGAGTCTCCCATGTCTCTGCCACTCCTAATACCCTCACCCAATGACTCTACCAGTCCTCCAAACTCTGTTATAGCTCAGGAACTCTCACCAACTGATATAACTTCCACCTTACCTGCTAATACTGCCTCCAACTCAATTAGTGAGTCCCATTCCTCAACCCCTGCAGAACCTGTCCCTGACATTAATTCATCTCCACAAATTAGCCCTGAAACTGTTCCTCTTCAGAGAGCATCAATCAAAACTCATCCTATGGTTACTAGACAGTAGACAGGTCATCTCAAACCTAAGGTATTTTCTGCTCATGTGGAACCAGCCACGGTTAAACAAGCTCTCTCCCAACCTCATTGGCAGAAAGCTATGCAAATTGAATACCAAGCCCTTGTTGACAACAACACATGGAGCCTCACCACTCTTCCACATAATAGAAAGGCAATTGGTTGTAAGTGGGTTTTTAGGGTCAAAGAAAACCCTGATGGCTCCATCAATAAATACAAAGCTAGGTTAGTAGCTAAAGGCTACAACCAGCTACCTGGTAAGGACTTTGGAGAGACATTTTCTCCAGTCATCAAGCCTACCACAATAAGAATCCTATTGAGTCTTGCTCTCTCTAACAAATGGGATATTCAACAAATAGATATCAACAATGCCTTTATCAATGGGCATCTTCAAGAGGAAATCTATATGGTGCAACCTCCAGGCTTCATTAGCAAGAACAAAGATCAAGTTTGTCTCCTGCATAAGTCACTTTATGGCTTAAAGCAAGCGCCTAGGGCTTGGCATGATAGGTTAAAACAAGTTCTCAAGCAGTTTGGTTTTGCTCCAAGTCGCTGTGATCCCTCTCTATTTGTGCATACTAGTCCAGGAGTTCAACTATTTGCCTTGGTGTATGTAGATGACATACTAATCACGGGCTCAGCCACTGCTCTCATTTATGATCTCATTAAGAAGCTGAATCAGACCTTTGCCTTAAAACATCGCGGTAAGCCTGATTATTTCCTTGGCCTCGAGGTTAAATATCAACCAAATGGCTCGGTTATATTGACTCAAAACAAGTACATAAGAGATTTATTACAGAAGGCTGCTATGCTTGACAGTAAAAGTATGCCAACACCTATGATTTCTTCAGCTAAACTCAGCAGGATTGGCAGTGATGCTGCTGCTGATCCTCATCTCTATAGATCAATCGTAGGTGCCTTGCAATACGTTACACTCACAAGACCTGAGATTGCTTACTCGGTTAACAAGGTTTGTCAATTCATGGCATCCCCATTGGAGTCTCATTTCAAAGCTGTTAAGCGCATCCTACGATACTTAGCTGGCACTGTCAATTACGGGCTGCTGATACAGACTGCTCACAGTTCTGGTCCTCTCTCTTTAAGAGCTTATAGCGACTCCGATTGGGCCAGCGATCCTGATGACTGTAGGTCCACTTCTGGCTCTTGTATATTTTTAGGACCTAACCTTGTTTCTTGGAGCTCAAAGAAACAAACATTGGTTGCCAGGTCTACGGCTGAAGCTGAATACCGTGGGCTAGCTAATGCTACAGCAGAATTAATGTGGATCCAGTCTTTACTCCGTGAACTGCACATCAAATTCCATCCACCAGTTCTCTTATGTGATAACCAAAGCGCTGTTCTCATTGCTCACAACCCTGTCTTGCACTCTAGGACTAAACACTTGGAGTTGGATATTCATTTTATGCGTGAAAAGGTGCTGGCTAAAGATCTCAGCATAGTCCATGTTCCTGCATCAGGCCAGATTGCTGA
Organism: Astragalus membranaceus; assembly: GCA_039519185.1. NCBI lineage: Eukaryota > Viridiplantae > Streptophyta > Magnoliopsida > Fabales > Fabaceae > Astragalus > Astragalus membranaceus. The sequence continues at coordinate 152,974,867 of CM076846.1, read as the reverse complement.
TGCGCTCACCAAACCGTTACCTACAACTCAATTCATCTCTATGAGAGTCGAGCTTAAAGTTGTGCCAGTGCCTAACGTTCCGCTTGAAGGGGGAGTAAAGGAGATACTTGACACACAGGCTCCAAAACAAGTAGATTCCAGTGCAGTCAAGCTTAGCAACACTCAGTGCTGCCTTTCATCAAACAGCTTCGGAGTGTCATCACAAGTCAGCACCACTGGTCAAGTGTTGAAAGCTGACGTGGACAAATAATTGGCTGAGATCAGCTCATTATTGTAATGTTGATCTAATGGCTAGGATTAGCTGAGTCAGTTACTCACTAATCAAATGATATAAATAGTTGATTGTAAAACATTGTTCATTAATGAAAAATCACTCGATTCATTCTCTTCTTCCTTCATTAACATAAACACTTGTAGACTATTTGAAAGAGCTTATGGAAACGGCTTATGATATGTTCATAAGCTATATTTAGCTGATCTACATAAGTTCTACATGATAGCTTATGAAAACAGCTTATTGCTTATAGAAAAATAGTTTGACATTATTTTATTATTTATTATATAAACGACTTATATGCATAAGCATTAAACACTTATATGATAAGCGTTTATGTCATAAGCGCTTGTGAACACCCAATTTTAACCGGTATTTTCTTCTTTTTCTTATGAAAAATCCCAAAAATATCATTGTTTGATCGATTTTACGTGTTGTTGTACCCTAATTTTGTCCGATAGATTAATGTAAGTTGTTTTGATTATCTAATTCCTTTTTCTAAAGGAATAAAGATTAATTATCGATGTCATACCCTAATTTGTCCGGCTAATTAAAATTTTTAGAATAAAATTAGGTGGTGCACCCTCTGTTCGTACTCGTTTTCAATTTCATTTATTTGTGTTTCATTAGAATAAAAAGACCAAAAAAAAATGTAACAAATAAACCAAAATAAAATTATTCATTATTTCTTTTATATTAAAAGTTACAAATGAAAAAAACAAAGGTAGTGGGAAAAGAGGGAGGCATGAGCAGCATGCTCTTGTGTAGATGATAGTGTTGGTATTTTTAGTAACAAGCAAAACCCATTTCTTCCTCTTTCTGGCTTTTCCCATTTCTAGCTATTGACTACAAGACTGTACACGCTGCTCCACTGATGCACCAATGCTGCAAACATAAAACAGAAACTTTGCAGAAGTCAGGGGCAAAAACAAGACAAGCAACATCATAGAAGAGGAAATGAGAGAGGGACTTATGAGGGGATTCCAACTTACTTTAACAAAAGGCATCTATATGAGAAGCCAAGAACATAACATACGGCGGAGGTGAAAAAATGGATTTTGGGGAAAAATGTGAAAAGGGGGAACCCTTGAGAGCAGAAGAAAAGTTTGAGAGAAAGAGAGACACAAAAAATTAGAATTAGAAGCAACAAAAAATAAAAAAAAAACAGAAGCAAGAAAAGGTTGAGTTTTTGAGAGAGGATGTTTTAAGCACAAATCAAAAGAGATGTAGAGAAACAGAAGTTTAATTGACTTGGATGTTAATGGAGGAGAGAGAAACTAGAGAGAGAGAGAGAGAAACAAGCGAGAGAGAGAAGGCGAAGGGGTAGGAGAGAGAAACAAGCGAGAGAGAGAATGCGAAGGGACAAGAAAACACAGAGAAGCTGAAAAGCTTCGATGGAGGAGGAGAGTGGAAGCTAGTGCAGAAGAAAAGAAAAACGACCGCAGCCATGAAAGGAAGGATGGATATCGCCGGCGGCTGGGGGGGAAGGCAAGAAGACACCGTTTCATTCTATTTTTCTGACTTTCCAGATTCACTTGGGGCAAAGGAAATGCTTAGGGCTTTTGCTTTCTATGGCAAAGTGGTAGAGGTTGTTATACCTCCTAAGAAGAACAAGTGGGGAAAACATTTCGGGTTCGCTCGTTTCGTTGACGTTGAGGAGCCTCAACACTTTGCGGTAAAACTAGACAACATGATCTTTGGTGCTGATAAAATCCATGTTAATCTTCCAAGATTTATAAGAAGCAAAAACGCAGCAAGTATCATGGAAGAGAAGTTGAAATATGATAGCAGCACGCAGGCAAGGGTGGTGCGCAAGGTTTGGAAGGCTAAGGGTCACGATAGGGAGAAGGAACCGAAGGGGAAACTGAATGGTTCGGCTCATGAGAACGCAAAGGAAAAGGCCATGGAGGAGAAGATGAAAGGTCCGGTCACGCTGGAAACGCAAAGGAAATACGGTGCTGCAAGTGAAAATCATTATCATGCAAGGAAGGTGAATAGCTTTGGAGCAAACGGTGGGAGGAAGTCAAATGGTCACGGCTATGGTAGAGGAGGAGCTTCTTTCCACAAGACACACAATCCTAACGGAAGGTATGTTAACCACGCTCAATATGATCAAAAGATAGTTTATTTCAGGAAAAAGAATTTGTCGGAGGTGTGGTATAATGCTTCACCGGAAGAGTTGGAAGGCTTCAAGAAGATGTTTGTGGGGGTTGTTAAACATGCTGGGGACACTCATTTGATCCAGGAGTGGTTCAATACACAAGGTCTCTTTTCTATTAAGGCAACACCAATGGGGGCGAACCGTGTTCTTTTAGAAGAAATGGAGGAAGGCATAATTCAGGCGATAATAGATGATGCGGAGGATTGGGTGAGTGAGAAGTTTGATGATATTAGAAAATGGAATCCGGATGAAGTTGATAATGAAAGATTGGTATGGGTTCGTTGTCATGGTATACCGGTACAAGCATGGAACAATGAATTCTTTTCGGCGCTGGCTCGTAAATTTGGCACCTTCATGGGAGTGGATGAAAACACCAGGAAAAAGAAGTCTTTGGATGTTGCTAGGGTGTTAGTTCGCACAAGATGTTATGATGCATTCAACATGGTGGTGCATGCTAGAATAAATGACTCAATGTTCGATATTAAGGTGTTAGAAGAATGGTGTGGACCGATGTATTGGGAAGGTCTGACGCCGGCTTACGTTTCCAACAAAACCGAAGATGGATATAGTAGCGACTCAGATAGCTCAGAGGAGGAGGATCCACCTTTATTCCATAATGAGGGTCCTTTGGAAGATGGCTTAGAGGACGATGATGAAGCAATCGTTAATAAATTGCTGGAAATGGAAAATTTGAATTTGGAGGAAAGGAATGCAAACCTTGCACAGGTATCACGAGAAGATGATCGAGAAGTGTGTGGAGGTGATGGCGTTGGAGTAGACGTTGTGGTGGTGGACGAAGAGAAAGTTGAGGTGGAGGTTAAGGAGAATACTCATGAGGAAGAGGTGGTAAAGGGGAATGACGTAGCAGTGGTTGAAAAAGGTGTAAATGATCCTTTGATTGCCATACATACCTCAGCAACTCAGGTAAAGGTTGAGGATTGTAATTCGGGGGTTCAAATAGTGGAAAAGGAAAAAGGTGAAAAGAGTGTGGTAAATGGGCTTACGGATGTACAGGCTCGGAAAACGGAGGGGGTGTCAAATAGTCTTACGCTTAGTAACTCTTTCGGGCCATTGTTGAGGAATAATAAGAAATCCAAAAGGAAAGGAAATTCAACCAGGTGCAGTAATGATTCGGAGGATGAAGTGAACCAAGGAGTGGTAGTTGGAATAATTAATGAGGAGGCAAGGAACTTAATTCCATCCATTAGCCTATCCAATGGGTCGAACGGTGATTCAAAATTTCATATTGTTACGCGTAACCCTCCAGGTTCCAATCTTTCCTTGTCCTCTAGCTGTGATATGAATGGGGCAGCCATAGGTGATGTATCTGTGGGAGACTCCGGTATAAGAGTTTGTAATGAGAGGTATCTATTAGATCATGAACTGTCTATCGCCAACAAGGTGTGGAGCTTTGCTAAGGAAAACTTGGGAGTGACTGGGAAAAATAGTGATGAGGAATATGCGGGAAGAATCAGGTCCCTGGAAGTTAGGGATCAGAGTGCGAAGGGAAGGAAGGGGACAAAAGATGGTTCCAAATGAAGATTGCAATGATTAACATGAGAGGGTGGGGGGCGCTTCTAAGAGGAAGCGTCTGAAGAAATTGATAGTAAATGAAAAGATTGATTTTTGCATGATACAGGAAACAAAAAACTGTGACTTGTCAAAAAGGTCGGTGGGTAGTATTTGGGGTAATCAAGACTTCAATTGGCTGAGCAAAAATGCAAATGGAATGTCGGGAGGAATGGTAAGTATATGGAAGGCAGATCTTCTGGAGGTTATGTTCTCGTTCTCTGGTGAGCACTTTATTGGAGTCTGCGCTAAAATTCAAGGTAATCTTTGTTATTTGGTGAACGTATACTCCGCATGTAATATGGCTGGGAAAAGGAGACTATGGAACAATCTACGAATTTTAAAAGATGATTTTGAGGCGGGAGAGTGGTGTATTGCTGGTGATTTTAATGCTGTTACCTCTAGGGCGGAGAGGAGTGGATGTTTATCTAGTTTCAACAACGTGGAAGCAAGAGAATTTGTGTCGTTTATGAAAGACATGGAGCTAGTAGATGTGCCTGTGTTGGGTAAGAAATTCACTTGTTTTGGGTCAGATGGTAGGGCGAGCAGACTGGATAGAATTTTGTTGACTGAAGGCTTGATTTCAAAATGGAATGTTAGTGCTCAGTGGGTAGGTGACAGAGAGATCTCAGACCACTGCCCTGTTTGGGTGGTAACCTCGACACTTAACTGGGGACCTAAACCTTTTAGGTTCAACAACTGTTGGTTAGAACACGCAGAATTTTTGGAATTTGTCAAAGGGTGCTGGAATTCGTTTCAGGTGAAAGGTACGGCATCTTTTGTACTAAAGGAAAAATTGAAGCTATTGAAGGAAAAATTGAAGGTGTGGAACCGTGAGGTGTATGGTTATAAAGATCTGAAAATCGAAAATATAGTCCGGGATTTGAATGAAGTAGAGAGGGTGGCAACGGATGGAGGAGGTGTTGATGATGAACGTAGAAATAAATTGAATGAGGAATTTTGGAAGGAACTTCATGCAAAAGAAAGTCTCCTTGCACAAAAGGCAAGAGTAAGGTGGATTGCGGAAGGTGACTCTAATAGCCGGTTTTTCCATGCGTGTATGAAAGGAAACCGGAGAAGAACACAGCTGTTGAAACTCATGGTGGATGGTGTATGGATTGAAGACGTGGGGGCAGTGAAAGGGGGGGTTAAAAGTCACTTTGAAGATAAGTTCAAAGAAGGTGACACTAACAGGCCAACTCTTGATGGGGTGAGTTTCAAGCAGATTTCTGGGATGGACAATGATTTGTTAATTGAACCGTTTTCATTGGAGGAAATAAAGGAGGTGGTATGGGAATGTGATGGAAACAAAAGCCCAGGACCGGATGGGTTCAATTTCAAATTTATCAAGGAGTGCTGGGATCTTATTGGTACGGAAGTCTTGAATTTTTTTGAGGAATTTTATACTAGTGCAAGACTCCCAAAGGCGATAAGTGCTTCTTTTCTCGCACTTATCCCTAAAATTAGTAATCCACAAGGTCTTGGGGAGTATAGGCCTATCTCTCTTATTGGGTGCTTATACAAGATGCTTGCGAAGGTGTTAGCGGGTAGATTGAAGAAGGTCTTGAAAGGGGTAATCTCGAATTGTCAAAGTACTTTCCTCGCAGGTAGAAACATACTTGATGGAGTGGTAGTTGTTAATGAGATTATGGATATGGCAAAGAGGAAGAAGCAAAAGTGTGTGGTTATGAAACCGGATTTTGAAAAGGCCTATGATTCTGTGAGCTGGGAATATCTGGATTATATGTTAGGCAGGTTGGGGTTTGGTGAGAAGTGGAGAAAATGGATGTGGGCATCTATCTCTTCTAACTCAATCTCGGTGTTGGTCAACGGAAGCCCAACGGAGGAATTCGTGGCTCAGAAAGGCCTCAAGCAAGGGGACCCGCTTGCCCCTTTCTTGTTTTTGATAGTGGCGGAAGGACTGGCGGGTTTGGTAAGGAAAGGAGTTGAATCAAATAATCTTAAAGGATTCAGTGTCAATAATTCTTTGTCGATTGAGCTCTTGCAATTTGCGGATGACACAATTCTTTTTTGTGATGGCGGTGATAAGAGTATATGGTGTTGGAAAGTATTACTAAGAAGCTTCGAGATGGTTTCTGGACTAAAGGTAAATTTTGCAAAAAGTAATGTAATTGGTTTGAATATTGAAGACAGAACTATGGATGGAATCTCTCAATTCTTGGCATGCAAGGTGGGTTCGATTCCCTTTAAATTTTTGGGGATTCCGATTGGTGCGAACCCAAGAAGAGCGAGTACGTGGCAACCCATAATAGATTAAATTAAGGCAAGATTAAATAATTGGAAAAGTAGACAGTTATCTATTGGAGGACGGGTTACACTTATCAATTCGGTCCTTGCATCGCTTCCGTTGTATCTCTTCTCATTTTACAAAGCTCCAAAGAAGGTAATTACGGAGATTACGAAGATTCAAAGAAGATTTCTTTGGGGAGGTGATGAGGAGAATAAGAAATTGGCTTGGGTAAGATGGGAAACTATTTGCTTACCTAAAGAAAAGGGGGGTTTGGGGGTGAAAAATCTAGAAGTGTTTAATGTGGTTTTACTAACAAAGTGGAGATGGAGAATCTTGGTCGAGGAAAACAACCCAATTTGGAAGGCGGTATTGGTGGAAAGGTATGGATTAAAAGGGAGATGGCCCGATATTTCCGAGAGTAGAAGAGGGTGGGAGAAGAAATCTTTATGGTGGAGGGATTTGTGTTTACTTGGTGAGGACATTGGTTTGCAAGAAGATTGGTTTGGAAAATTGGTAAAAATTAAAATAGGTAACGGTAATTTGGTGAGGTTTTGGAAAGATGTTTGGATTGGGAGGGAAAGTTTGGCAGAGTTATTTCTGGATATGTATGCTTATTGCAGGTCAAAGGAGGCTACGGTTGAGGAGTTTGGGCAATGGACGGAAGAAGGATGGCGTTGGACATGGGATTGGTGCGTTGTTCTGCAGCAGCAAAACGCTGCACTGGCAGTTTCGGCTGCTGTCATACAGCAGCTGTTACATGCTGTATCGCTGTCACATCGTGACGATAATTGGATATGGCTACCGGACACGATGACTGGGTTTACGGTGAAGAAATGCTATGCTTCGCTGCTGTTTTTTTCTGCAGGTACAGCAGGTAATGTGCAGCCCGAAAATTCTGATGCTTGCAAGAAGATTTGGAAAAATGACGTGCCGTCCAAAGTTCAAATTTTTGCGTGGAGAGTCTGTTGAACCAAGGACAAACACTCTTTGTTTTGTATGATAACAAATTACATTTAGTCTACTAATGGTTGCAGTGTATAAAAGTGCAGGGACATAATAAAGTACAGGACATGAATCAAAGAGCAGGAAATATTAAAGTGGAGCAGCTTGGAGAAGAAGCCACCTCAGCAGTTCAAGACCTATTTGTTTATCCGCTTTCTTTAGGACACTGTGTAAGGTCCTATCACTGAAGGTCTATGACATTTTAGTAGCTGAGAGATGACTTTTTTGAAAACATGCATCATGCATCAATTAGGGTTTGAAAATGGTTTGAAAAATATTTTATTCAAATGCATGCTTGCATGAGAAAGGCACATAACTTGGAAAAACATTTTAAAGCAAAAGAATCGATTTCTATATTGTTTCATAGGAGTATAAATCGATTTTATATTGTCTCATAGAAGTATAAAATCGATTATATACTAAATACATTGGACTACTATAAATCGATTTTATATTGTCTCATAGGAGTATAAAATCGATTACTTGTTTTCCTTTCTTAAAACAATCGATTTCCTTATCCAATGTTAAAACAAAGAATCGATTCATACATATACTCAAGCCAAACCAAGAATCGATTTCCTTCTTTTATAAAACACCTTTAAATCGATTTTCAACTATCCTATAGGCTATGAATCGATTCCTCCTTACTTTAACTAAACATTGAAATCGATTCTTACCTATTCAGGATGTCCTGAAAATCGATTCCTACATATTTCCAAAAGCCAAGGAATCGATTCCTATGTTTTCTAAAAATAAAGAATCGATTATACTATATTTTAACATCACTCATGAATCGATTCTTAAGTCACATTTATGAATCCTATATTTTTCTAAAGCCTATAAATAGGCGGGTGCGACTCACTTTCAAATCACACCACACACCACATTTTCTCAACAAGTCTCTCTTCTTCTCATACGAAATTTCTAGATCTGAGAAAGAGAAAAATAGAGCTATCACTTTCATATCATTTTTATAGATCTACTCATCTCTCACAGCTATTATATTGTTATATTATCTAAGGTGATTAGATCATAGCTTCTATATTGTAATATACTTTTGTGGGGTCATTTTGAAATCCTGGGAAGCGTTCTTGGGTCTCTCAATCAGGAGATTGAGTTGGTTTGAAATCCTGGGAGGTGCTCTTGGGTCGTTCAATCTGGAGATTGAAGTGGGTTGAAATCTGATCGTACCTGATCAATACGATGGGTTGTTGCTGATGATGTTGCTCGGTCGCTGGGATGAGGGACCGAGTTCTGAGCCGCACGCGGGTGGTACCTGCAAAGGCACTCCAACGCTCAAGTCAGAGGTGCTTCAACGGGCAGGGTCACAAGGTGAGTCAAAACATACTTGAAGCCACATGCTGGTGTGGTATATATAATGTTGGCGTTCCAGCCGTTGCGGTTTTTACGGGACCGGCCGCATCTTGCGGAGCAAGGTAGATGATGGGCCGCGCTGGGCCTACTGATCAAAATTGGGCTTCGAGCCCACTCCAGAACAGTTGCCCCCCAAGCCTGGGTCGCCTGGGGGCGGGCTAAGGCTTGATTCCTTGCCCCCAGCGTGGTCGAACGTAATCTGGTCGATCGCTAATTAGTTGATTGCGTGGTCGCTGCCACGCGGCCTGGTCACACGGGGCCAGGTACCGTCTCGGGGGTGACGCCTGACAATCACTCGTCACGAATGCTGAGGCGACAGTTACTTTAATGAGGTGACGTTTAGAGGTTCGAAGAGTTTAAGTAATGATAGCACGCGAAGAGTGGCGCCTCTTCGCCTCCGGCCCATGGTGATGGTTGGCCCATTATATATAGGGTTCGAGGGGATTTCCATTTACACGTTTCTTTGATCTCCTCTGCTCTCGCTGATCGCTCGCTTCTGCCCAAGCTCGCTCGCTTCTGACAAAGCTCGCTCCCTACCGTCGAAGCTCGCTCGTTCTCGCTAAAGCTTGCTCGTAATCATCTTGCTCTAATTCCAGGTAACTGCGACCGCTCTTACTTTATTTGAGTTTTTATGTTCCACCTGATGGAGGGGGTGTCAGGTCTGGGGACGACCACGTCGCCCCTTCCCACGCGCGAGCAAGACCCTGACTGTTATTCCCCTCCACAGGTTCATTCTGGCGCGGACTAAACAAACCCGCCGTATATTCGGAATCCCGGCCATTTCTCTTGCGCACAACATGACCAGACCAGTGGAGCAAAGTTCTGCGCCTGCCCGGTCGTCTTCTTCTAGTGACGAATCTTCCTCTGGGTCTTCGACCCAGAACTGGACTTCATCTAGCAGATCCGGGACTCGGCCGGACAGAAGTGGGGTCCCGTACTCCGAGGTCGTGGTTGCTGATAATGCAGAGAGCAACGCACGGGTTGACTGTGAGGAAGGTGTTGACCATGCTGCGACCGACGTAAACGAGACGGCCGAAAGAGATCAACAGGGCGACCATGGAGAAGATCCTGAGGTTGCTGCTGCAAAGGATATGTCTTGGGTTTCTCTCAACCTGAGAGGTCAGCGCAGCAAGATTCAACGGGGGAGCCAAGACCTGGAGTTTCTTGCGACCGAGCTAAATGAAGGTTGGAGGGTAGAAGGTATGGCCAAGGGGGAAGATATTGCGGCCTGGACTGATGTGTTAAAATTCACAATGTACCGCATCGTTTTCGAACGCATGGGTATAACTCCACCATTCACCAGGTTCCAACGCCAGGTTCTACGGTATCTTCAGGTCGCCCCTTCTCAGCTGAACCCGAACGCTTGGGCGTTCCTGAAGGCATATGAAGATGTCCTTGTAGTTCTGAGACGACCGGTCTCCATACGACTGTTCTTCACTTTGTTTGAGATGAGCTATATTTATGAAAAAGGCTCCAAGGGCGCCCGCAAGGAAGCGGTCTCATTCAAAAACCGGTCAATATACAACTTCTTCAAGCCATATATGGAATCGTTGACGACCGGGTGGAAAAGGGAATTCTTTTGGGTTGTTCCTGAGTCGGCCGAGGCCCATAGAGGGATCGCTCAAATGTCCAATGATCAAGAAGGAACCCCCCCTGTTTCCTACGGTGTGGAGTTTTAACCACTTCTCCAAAAAGCCGGGCCAGTACGCTTTCATGGACGCTGATCTTGACGACCTGGACAGGGGGACGATCCATAGATTGAGAAGGATTGCGTCCCTAGTCCCTGAGGGTCGCATAAAGGTTAAAAACATTGTGGATGCTCGTTCCAAGAAAAATGTCAAGGCCGCTCTTGGTCGGTGGTCGCTCACGCATTTTATTTTCTGTCGCTTTGTTTTGTTAACTGTTTCTAACCACCTGCTTTTGCCTTTGCAGTTAAGATGGCTAACATGAATGACTTTGACCTGTTGGAGCAATGGGCGGCCGAGGACGGTGATGCTTCGTCCGCCCGCGTCATACCTGCGGCTCAATCTGGGGGTATGCCTCAAACTGCTGTAACTGGATCTCAGCCTGCTCGTCAGGCTCCTCGGGCGGGCACACCAGTACAAGCCATTGACCTGAGCAGCCCACCCAAAAATCAAGGAAAATCCAAGAGGAACCGGTCGGTCGATGATGGGGGCGAGAAAAAGAAGCATAAGAGTGGAAAAAGCCACGGGCACAACCGGTCGCCCAACATCGACCTACTTGGATTGGGTGATGAAGACTGTGCTCGTTTCAAGGAGGAACCTTTCGAGGTGATGGCCGAGGCAATGAAGGCCGCTGGTATTCTGTTCAAGAAATACCGAGATGAAGAATCAGATCGCCTGGAAGGTAGGCGCCTTGCCCATAGGTATTCATTGCTTGAAGACGACCTAGTCGATAAAAATTTTAAATTGAATTCTGCCTTGTCATTGCTCGCAGAAATGAGGGGCGAGCGAGACGACCTGCTCAAGAAAATGAAGGAGCTCGAACCAAGAATCGAAGCGGCCGCTGACAATGAGAGGAAGCTTGTCGAAGCAGAACGCCAGCTTGTGGCTGCTGTTTCTGCTCAAACACTGGCCGAGTCTTCTCTGGACAAGGCGGTCGCTGACAAGGAGACAGCTGAGAAAGAGGTCGAACGCCTCTCTTCTAAGAATAAGGAGCTGTCGAGCCAGGTCGTTGGGCTGAAAACCGAGCTGGAGGCAGTGGAGGTGGAAAAGAACGAGTTTAGAGGTCGCTACAAGGACGTTCTTGACAAGGCGAAGGGAGCTGCGGAGGGTCAGTTCGAAAATGCGGTTGGCCAGATCAAGATCCTCTACCCTGATCTGTATGTCGATCGTGAGATTGTGCAAAGCAGCCATCGCGCGATCGATCAGCAGATCGTCCGCCCCAAGAAGATGTCGAAAGGGAAGGTCCTTCAAGAAGGGGCAGTTATCTACCAGGCCCCCGGCGACTCTTAACTTGTAATTTCTTTTTTGAATTGTAATCTTGGTCCGCCTGCGAGCGGTGTTTGAATGGGGCGCCCTGGTTTCGACCAAGGCGTCTTTATTTGTAATCAATGACAATTTCTCTATGAATTCCAGCCCGTTTAATTGCTCTGTTATTGGTTTTCGTTTCCAGTTTGCTCTTGATTTATTTTTGCTATTCTTTAAGACCGCTCGACCAATCGATGGTCTGAGCAGGTCGCTCGTGTGGGCCGTTCGAGGGCTCTCTTTTAGGCCGCTCGGAGGCCCTCGCTTGGGCCATTCGATGGCACTCTTTTAGGCCGCTCGGCGGCTCTGGATTGGGCCATTCGATGGCACTCTTTTAGGCCGCTCGGCGGCTCTCGCTTGAGCCATTCGATGGCACTCTTTTAGGCCGCTCGGCGGCTCTGGATTGGGCCATTCGATGGCACTCTTCTGGTCGCTCGACTGCTACTCGCATGGTGAGCGACCGTGCATTCAATTTGCATGAATAAATTACACAAGTCAAATTTTAAGGTCGGTCCTCGGTAAAAAACCCCTTTGGGGAAAAAGAGCGACCGCCTATTCTTTATTGATCAATAATTGTTTACAACTTAGACATAATATCTTCTCAATTTGTCAGCGTTCCATGTTCTGGGGATGGTCGCCCCTTCCATGGTTTCCAGCTCGTACGCTCCCTTTCCAGTCTTGCTGATGACACGGTATGGTCCTTCCCAATTGGGGGCGAGCTTTCCCTGGCGAGCGTTCTTATTCCCTACGTCGGCCCTCCTGAGGACTAGCTGCCCAATGGAGAATTCCCTCTTCTGGACGCGGGCGTTGTACCTGGCAGCGACCTTCTGCTTAATGAGCTGCTCTCTAAGTGACGCTTTGTTTCCTAGCTCTTCAATCAGGTCGAGCTCTTCTCTTGTTGCTTGTTCGTTTGCGGCCGGGGTTGGTGGGTTGGTCGCCCTCCAACTTAGCTCTCCTATCTCAATCGGGATGACAACGTCAGTACCATAGACAAGTCTAAACGGTGACTCCCCGGTCGATGAGTGGGGGGTCGTTCTGTAGGCCCAAAGGACCGACTGTAGCTCTTCTGCCCAATTGCCTTTGGCTTCATCTAACCTTCTTTTCAGTCCGCGTAGCACTACCCTGTTGGCCGCTTCTGCCTGGCCGTTGGTTTGTGGGTGCTCGACCGAGGTGAAACGCTGTTTCACACCTAGGTCGGCCAACATTTCTCTGAACTTCCTGTCTGCGAACTGAGTTCCATTGTCCGTCACCAATTGCTGGGGCACTCCAAAGCGGGCGAGCACGTTTCTCCCAAAAAATTTAGATACCTTCGCTGAGGTAATGGTGGCAAGTGGCTCTGCTTCTATCCACTTGGTGAAGTAGTCGATCGCGACGATCAGGAATTTTAGCTGACCTGGTGCAGGTGGAAAAGTACCGAGCAGGTCCATGCCCCACCAAGGGAACGACCAAGGTGGGGTCAAGCTGTGTAGTTCTGATGAGGGCGCTATGTGTACGTCGGCATGGATTTGGCATTTCTTGCACTTCTGAACCAGTAATTTAGCGTCCTCATCCATGGTCGGCCAATAGTATCCGGCCCTGAGTGCCTTCTTAGCAATCGACCGACCACCTTGGTGGCTACCACAATCTCCCTCATGTATGTCTCTTAGTACATGGTCGGCCTCGACCGACGTAAGGCATCTCAGCAATGGGGATGAAAAGCCCCTTCTATACAGTCTTCCTTCGATCACTGAGTACTTGGTCGCTCGTAACCTCAGGAGTTTTGCTGCCTTCTGGTCGCAAGGTTCTACCCCATTAAGAATATATTGTAGGATCGGAGTGATCCAGTCTTTATCCAAGTCGACCGTTAGAATGGCTAACGGTTGGGCGGGCTTAGTAGACACGCTCGGCCGCGTTAATGTTTCCTGAATTAGACTTTTGTGATTCCCAGGAGCCTTTGTACTGGCTAACTTTGATAGGATGTCAGCCCTCACGTTCTCTGTCCTGGGGACGTGCTTAACTTCTGCTCGGTCGAATTGCCCGAGCAGATCCCTTACCTTGGCCAAATAATTCTTCAGGACATCGTCCTTTGCGTCGTATAGGTCCTGAATTTGGGATACTACCAGTAGAGAGTCAGAGTGAAGTTCGACACGGTCGACGTTGAACTCTTTGGCTAGCTGCAGCCCGGCAATGCACGCTTCATACTCGGCCTGATTGTTTGAAGTGTGAAATGCAAAAGTCAATGACACTTCAACAGTAAGTCCTTCTGAGTTCTCAAGTATCAAACCGGCCCCACTTCCTTTGCTGTTGGAAGACCCGTCGACGTGCAAAGTCCAGGTCATGATGGTCTGATCGTTGGGTATTGGAGTCATTTCAGCGATGAAGTCGGCCAACACTTGTGCCTTAGCGGCCGATCTAGCCTCGAACTTGATCCCAAATTCACTGAGTTCCACAGCCCACTTGATCATACGCCCTGCAAGGTCAGGTCGGTGAAGGATTTGCCTAATAGGCTGGTCGGTCCTTACCACGACCTGATGGGCCACGAAATAAGGGCGCAATCTACGGGTGGCCACAAGTAACGCTAAGGCTAGCTTCTCGATCTTCTGATATCTGATCTCCGGGCCTTGAAATACCTTGCTTATGAAGTAGACCGGATTCTGCTTCAGGTCGCTTTCTCTGACTAGAACGGCGCTCAGGGCTTCGTCCGTTATGGCCAAGTATAAGTAAAGTGTCTCACCCGGTTGTGGCTTGGTCATGATGGGCGGGTTGGTCAGTGCCGCCTTCAGCTCGTCCAATGCTCGCTGGCATTGGTCAGTCCATTCAAACTCGACCTCCTTCTTCAAGAGCTTGAACAGTGGAAGTGATTTGCATGCTGATTTAGGTATAAATCGTGACAGGGCAGCGACCATGCCATTCAATTGCTGGATCTCTTTTTTCGTAGTGGGCGGCCTCATGTCGGCGACCGCCCTACACTTATCAGGGTTCGCTTCAATCCCTCTCTCTGTTAAGTGGAAGCCCAGGAACTTGCCCGCCCTTACTCCGAAGGTGCACTTCTCTGGATTCAACCTCAAAGAATTCTTCCTTGCTTCCTCAAAGATTTCCCTTAGGTCGTTACTGTGGTCTTGATCGGTTTTGCTTTTGATGATCATATCATCCAAGTAGACCTCTGATATTCGACCGATCTGCCGCCTGAAGACTTTGTTCATCATCCTCTGGTAGGTCGCTCCGGCGTTCTTCAGACCAAAGGGCATTACCTTGTACTGGAAATTTCCACGATCGGTCATGAACGCGGTCTTATGCCGATCGGGTGGGTACATAGTGATCTGATTGTAACCTGAATAGGCGTCTAGAAAAGACAGAAGTCTGTAGCCCGCAGCTCCGTCGACCAGTTTGTCAATGCTTGGCAGTGGAAAGGCGTCCTTTGGGCATGCCTTGTTCAGGTCGGTATAGTCGACGCACATGCGCCACTTACCATTTTTCTTTTTTACTAATACGACGTTGGAAAGCCAAGTCGTATACTTGATCTCCTCGATAAAATTGGCCTTGATGAGGTCGTCAACTGCCTGTGCGGCCGCCGATGCTTTTTCTTCACTCTGAGCGCGCCTCTTTTGTGCGACCGGCCTGGCTGTCTCATCAACGGACAGTTGGTGGCAAGCAATTTCTATTGGGATGCCGGGCATGTCTGATGCCTGCCATGCAAAAAGGTCTGCGTAGTCCCTGAGGCAGGTGATGAGATCTTGCTTATCTTGTTCAGGTAGGTCGCTCCCCAACTTAACTGTCTTAGTTGGGTCGTCCGATAACTGAACATCGATCAATTCCCCGTGGGGCTCGGGCCTCTTCAGTTTATTCTTTAGCTCGTGGGCTAAATCGTCGTCGTCGTCCTCAGGGTCGCTATCAGGGTCGTATCGAGCATCCAGGTCGGCCACATTGACCTGATGCCCCTCTCCAAGATTCTGAGGTTTAGCATTCTCTACCTCCATATCACAAATCTCTTGATAGAGGAAATGGCTCCTCATGGCCGCCTCCATGTCGGCCATCACTGTCACAACTTGGTCGTTTTTACTGTAAAACTTCATCTTCAGATGTACAGTTGAGGCTACGGCCTCCAATTTTCCCAGTGTTGGGCGGCCAATGATGCAGTGGTAACACGATTTGATTGGCAGAACTAAGAACGTCGTTCTGACCGTCCTGTACGACGTGCTGCCGCTCGTATCATCTCCAAAGGTAACAAGTAGTTCTATCGTCCCCAGTGGGTAGGTGGTCGCCCCATTGAACCCGGTAAATGGGGTTGGTACTGCTTGGGGAATAATCTCGCTCCTATCCACATTTAACTTGTCAATCAATTCTTCGAACATGATGTCGGCCGAGCTTCCTTGGTCGACCAGTATTCTTCTGACCTCAGTGTTGGCCATTACGGCCGATACTACCAAAGGGACATAATTATTAACTTTTCCATCAAGCAAGTCTTCGTCCCCAAAGGAAATGAGCGGCCTATTCGAGGCCGGTCGTGGGGTTGAAGTTGAACCGACCATCATGAGTTCGTTCCACTTCCTCTTCATCGCCTTGTTGGACTCTCTGATGTCCAACGGATTACCTCCATGGATGACCATGGCTACATTGCGGCCCTTCGACTGTCTGGGGTCGCGTTCTTCCTATGAACTGTTACGCGCTTGCTCGATCGTTGAGTTAACGATCGCTTTACCTTTGTCATTGGCGGGTTGGCCAACAGCTCTTTGTTCAGGGCGATCGTTACCTTCATCTTTGACATATTGCCTCAACTTTCCCTTCTGTATGAGATCTTCTATGTCATCTTTTAGGGCCATGCAGTCATTGGTGTCATGCCCCTTGCTCTTGTGGTATCTGCAGTATTTCTTGGTAGGCCGACCTCCTTTCTTCAATACTAAAGGATCAGGTCGCCTCACACCAGTGAACTCATTGTTCTGGCACTCCGTGAAGATCTGCGCGATCGGAGTGTTCAATTTTGTACGATGCTCGTACCTCTTAGGCCGGTACTCGGGCTTACTGTCACGGTCTTGCCCCTTGACTGACCTGCCATTTTCTTCCTTGGGACGCGCGCGGGCGCCCTTGTCGGCCGCCAATTGCTCCTCATAGCCCATATGGTCGTTGGCCCTTCTAAGGAACAGGCCGAGGTCGTAGTAGCGGTTCAAAGAGAACTCTTCAGCAAATCTGTGGTTCTTTCTTATACCACGTTTGAGATATTTCAACTTGTCTGTGTCTGATAGGTTGCGGACTGTGTCAGCCTCTGTCATGAACCGATCGATAAACTCCCTCAATGGTTCATTTTCTCCTTGGACGACCGAATCCAAGTGCTCTTCGTAACGATACTGACAACGGTTGGCTGTGTAATTGGCCAAGAACATTGCCACAAGACCTTCCCAAGAAGAGACGGAGTTGGGACGTAAGGATTCCCACCATTCTAGCGCCCGACCTTCGAGTGACTGAGGGAAAAGTCTGCACTTCATCGTCCGTCCTAGCTCCCTGTAGCTACAGTAGTTGTTGAAGTACATGTTGCGCCCGAAAAAGTCCCCGAGGGAGAACCTTCCTCGTTCACAACTTTTCCTAAGACAATGAAGCCGCCACCAATATTTATAAAGGAAAATATTAGGAAAACCTTTTTTGGAAAGAGATTGGTCTTGCGAAACTAGAGAATAGGGTTCGGGGGTCGGTTACGCGCAGGGAAGGTGTTAGCACCCCACACGTCCTCTCTACTGAGAGGGAACCTTTAATTAAATGTGTGGTTTTGGTGTGTTGACTTGAAAATACTTAATTTTGCCTCTCTACTTCTTATTGAAAAAATCTTAATGAAAATCTTTATTTATTATGAAAAAGGGGGAAAATGGTTTTTTAGAAAAAACGCTTGACGGGACATGGCCCGCTCCTACGTATCTCCCGGTGCGATGGAGAACTCAAAGCTACGTAGTTCTTCTGTGTAGAAAATGTTTGTGGGTTGGTGTTTTTTAATGCAGGGGTTTTAGGACTGTGTGATCTGTGTTGGAGGACCACTGGGGGTCTGAAGGAGCACTGGGGCTCTGAAGGGCCACTGAGGGCTGAAGGAGCGCTGGGGCTCTGAGGGACCACAGTTCACTTATCTTAAAACGATGATTAACCCGGCCGTACGACCGACTTAATCCCCTACTTTGAAAATAAGATTTTTGCTTTTGAAACGAAGGAGATCTGTTTGTATATTCTTTAATTTTAGAAATTGTTTATTTTTGCGCTTGACAGGGGCGTGGCCCTGCTCCTACGTATCTCCGGGTGGAGAATCAAAGGCGACGTAGTTCTAGGTTCTTTTTTTTTTAAAGTTTTTGTTTTTTATCTTTTTTAGTGAGTTTTTTGAAATAGGACGAGCATTAGCAAATGATTAAACTAGCAGAGGCTATGATGAATCACTGCTAAATGCTCAAAAAGAGTTGTACCGCCAGTCAAACGAACAAAGGTTCTGATGGACTATTGATAACAACTTGTTTTTATTATCTTTTTGAAAGTGATTTTCGAAAAAGATTGATTTGCACAATGATCAAACTAACAAAGGTTATGATGGACCATCGTTTATTATTCTTATGAGAAAAAGATATTGCCACTAATAGCTAAACGAACAAAGGCTCTGATGAGCTATTAGCAACAATGGGTTTGAAAATGATTCCTTTTGTTTGTTTTTATGAAAATAATTTGTTTATGGGGATGAAAAGAATTTTTATTTGTTGCGCTTGACGAGAACGTGGCTCGCTCCTACGTATCCCAAACGGGAATCAAAGCGACGTAGTTCTAACAAGCCTTAAAAAATGAAAATCTTTCATGATGATCAAACTAACAAAGGTTATGATGGACCACCGCTAATAACTTGTTTTTGATTCTTTGATACTTAGAAAAGTGTTTTTTGAAATTGGACGCGTTCATGATAATCAAACCAACAAAGGTTGTGATGGATTATCACTAGTAGCTTGCTTTATGCTTACGAAAATTCTTTTGAAATTGAGGCTTTCATGACAATCAAACCAACAAAGGTTGTGATGGATTGCCACTAGTAACCGTTTTTGTGCCAGGTTGTTTAGAAATGAAAACAATGAATGCAAGAAAGAATTGGTGGATTCAAGCATAACACAATCAGTGGAATCAAATCATTAAGCAACAATATTTGAATTCGCAAACAAAAATCAAGCCTAAACTACACATATTAGATCACAACACATAGATAGGCAAGGAAGGAACTTGAATCGGGCATTAAGCAAAATACAAGAGTAGGCGAGATTGAACCTAAATGCACATCTAGTGGAAGATGCTAGGCGAGAACCATACTCAAATATTTCTACAAAACGCAAGGGAATCTAAATGCACATCTAGTGGAAGATGCAATGTAAGGAATGGGCCTATCTAAGTATTGATGATATTCTATATGAGAGTAGACGATGACACTGTAAGCTCAAGCAAAAAAGTTGCCTCAATCATGATCATTGGCCAGCATAAGCAAGCAAATTATTTAGCGACCAAAGTATCAAAGAATGTTGAATCACTTTGGTCAATCCTCACACTTAAGATTAAGTGCACAAGTGTGAATCATATTGCCAATCATCAACTTAAACCACATATAAACTAAAAGGGTTTGAAAGGGGGAGGTTGAATCATCTGAGACCATCTTCACCACTTAGAACATGATGCACTAGGCATAAGTGGGAATCATGTGGTTCATCATCAACAATGACACTATAACTAAGTTAAATCACATGGGGCAATTTTGGCATGGATCACAATGATTAAATATTAACAAATATAAAGACAGAAATACCTCTGATGAAGGCAGATACTACCACTTGAAGAACGCAACTCCAACTAACTCTTGCAGAAGATCAGCTCAGACGGACCAACGGAACGAATAGAGCGAAAAAATAAAGCGTAGAAGAGTTTTTCTAAAATGTGAGAGATTTCGAGAAAAATGGGGTTTTTCTCTGATCTCGTGAAAATCTGTGTCTGAGAAGCAGAGAGGAGTTGTGAAATTGTGGTGAAAATGTGTGTTTTGAAATGAAAAATGAGCGTCCTATTTATAGGAAATTAGATTTGATCTATTTTAGGAAACATGATAATCGATTATGTTGGAAATAACTTGGTGTGCATAATCGATTATGTGCTCTGGATCTCAGATTCAATAATCGATTATGTGCCTTGGGTTTCAGAGTCAATAATCGATTATGCTCTTGACTATTTTCAGGAGGATAATCGATTATAGCCTTGGTATAATCGATTAGGTGCTTCAAAAATATGTTGACACTTTCCAAAAATACTTCATAATCGATTATAGGCTTAGTTTAAAAGATGGCATAATCGATTAGTTGCTTCCTTAATAGGTGATAATCGATTATTGGCCTGTATGGAGAGGAGTGAATAATCGATTATGCTCCTGACTGAAAGGAGTGGAATAATCGATTATTTGCCTTCCTAAAAACATGGACAACTTCCTTATTCGTCAAGAATATATTATATGCATAAAAATATTTTCATAACACATGTGCTTGCCCTATTTTATGAGGTTATAAAAATATTTTCATGCAAAATTATTTTTATAAGCCCTTTTGTGAGAAATGACCAAAATGCCCTTTTTGACCCTAAAAACCCTAATTTCCCAAAAAGTGCATTCTAACCCTAAAAATGATTTCAAAAACTTTGGAATGGTTTCTAAGACCCAAAATGCAATGCATAATTTATTTTTGTGTGGAAAATTAGGGTTTGGACCTAAGCCGGACAAAATTGGGGTATGACAGCTGCCCCTCTTTATTTGGATTTTACCAAGAAATATGAATTGCGCGAGACATATTTCGAAGGTAAAATAGAAATAAAGAATTCAGAAATTATACTAATTTTGTCCATTTGGAGAAATCCGAATTTTTTTCTTTTTTTTTTTGTGGAAAGATAGACACTTTCGTGTTGATGCGAAAACAGTAAATGAACACTGACATGTAGACAGAAAAGGTAAAATGGGCACTTGGCGTGCAGACAGAAAAGTAAAATGGGCACTTGGCGTGCAAACAGAAAAGTAAAATGGGCACTTGGCGTGCAGACAGAAAAGTAAAATGGGCACTTGCGTGCGGACCGAAAGGTAAAATGGGCACTTGGCGTGCAGAAAGCGGTAAATTGCCCAGGCTGCCTAAAACCTGTAATCCTTAAACGAACTCTTGACGAATCCGAGTTTGCACGTGGCTTTGAGGAGCACGCTCTTCCTGTTGGCCTTTCGAGCGACCGGGGGGATCGTTATCAGCTCCGGAACTGATATACAGATCAATGCACGGCGTCCACTGTATCTTAGGCTTGATACAACTATTCCGTTGCGCCTCGCATGGGGCTGCGGTCCATCGCGTTGCTCGTACACGATGTGAGACCTGGGCAGAAGGGAGCGATGATCTCTGTGCTCCAATCCGCAATGCGCGCTTGAGCGCTCTCTTTTGTTTTCTCTCTTTCTTTTCTATTTCTCTCTTTTCTTTTTTCTTTCTGAACTCCCAACTTGGGGGAACATTTTCTGGAATCTGGGGGCGAGGGCTAACACCGAAGTGCTCATCCCCTCTTTGTACCTGCAGCTGAAAATGAACAAATGCGTGCAATGCAAATGCCATGATTGCTGTTTTCTTTTTTCTTATGATGAATGATGAGTTTCTTATTTCCTTTGTCTATGTCGGATGACTGCATGATCTTCTACTGTTCTTATATGCTTTGATGAATGCAATGATTTTCCTTTTCTTCTCTTGTCTGTACGCAATGCATGATTTTCTTTTTCTTTTGCTTATGTCTGATGAATGCATGATTTTATGCTTGGTGAATGTAATGCCTGACTTTATTTGTTCTTTTGCTTTTCTTCTCTTCTGCTCTTTTTATGAAGTGCAGGTATGCGAATGCAACATTTTGGTGTTTGATGATATGTAATGAAATGGCAGATGACATGCAATGGAAAACTCTTTCTTTTTTGCCTTTTTTCTATGAAATGTGAATATTGCTGATAAATAACATGAAATGATGAATGACATGGGATGCTTTAGCTTTCTTTTCTTCTATGAGATGCAAGTATGATGTGATGCAACTGTATTGCTTTGATGTTTGAATGCAAATGTATGCGGTGATTGATGCTTTGATGAATGAAATGCTCCTGTTCTAACTTCTGTTTGTTTCTTTTTGCTTCTTCTATGAAATGCAGACACTAATATGATGCAATGCTCTGATGTTTGATGCAATGATTCTTGTTCTTTTTTCTTTTATGGAAATGCTAACGGTAATATGATGCATATGCACTGCTTTAATGTTTGATGATTGAATGACAAAGGAATGCTTTGTGAAATGATGAATGGCATGGAATGCTTTTGTCTTTTCTTTATTTTCTTTTTGCTTTCTTTGTTTTTTCTGTGAAATATCTGATGCAAAATGTAATGCTCTAGTGATGAATGACATGCAATGATTTTGTTCTTTTCTTTTTATGAAGTGCGAACATTAACATGATGCCAATGCAATGAAAAGATTTCTGCTTTTTCTGTGCAACTGACGTGGAACGTTTTTTTCTTTTTGCTATGTGATGAATGCACAAAATGTGAAGATGCAAATGTAATGCTTTGATGCATATGCTATAATGCCTAGATGCATGAGGTAAACATTTTTGTGATGATGAGATGCGAGACTTTGAATGCAAGGACTTGAGATGATTATTGACCATTCTGTTGAAAAATTGAATTTGATTCAAACTCTGGTGTTCTCAAGGTTTTTATTTACAAACAACCTCACTTGCTTTCTCTTTCTTTCCATGATGACTGAATGTAAACAACTTGTGTTCTCTCTTTTTGAAGCATTGTCTAGTAAGCATGCATGAATGAGTCAGTTAACTTGGAATTGGTTTAGGGCATGGACATTTATGGCAAGTGAAGGAATGACCGACATGGCTATTGCGGAAGCTTGTGAGGGATCAAGAGATACAAGATTGCCCCAATTCAGGTCTTTGATGAGTGAATAGTTTGCCCCTGTCTAGTGGTGACAACAACTAGGGGTGTAGAAGATGATGAATTGGGAACGCTTCGGCTCTTGGGATGAAAGCTGGAATGAAAGGGGTTTTGCTTCAACCCACAGAATTTGATGTTGCCCCAATCATAACAAGGACAAAGCTGCCCCAATCAGAATGACAAGGTCTTGTTTAGGATAGTGAGTTGAGAGATTGCCCCGGTGAGGTTTTTATGGGAATGAATGAGGTGAAGGAATGGGAATGCACTTGCCCCACTTTGGAATGACATTGACAACTGTAGTGACATGGGATGGGCATTGAACAGACTTTCCCAAGACTAGGGTGTGTGGGTGGTGAAGAGAATGCCCCAACTTTTGGGTCTGAGTGGTATTCTCAGTGCAAATCTTTGGTTCTCTACTGATGTCTTGACTTTTGGTGCGACAGAATCCTTACCTGGTGATCACTAAACCTTGTTTTAATTCATCTTGAATGTGTTTTGGAGTGCAAGTCCCTCTTTTTTATTTTGTCAGCTTTCTTTTTTCTGACCGTTCGTTTTTGTTTCCTCAGTTCTCTTTTTTCTGAGGGTTTATTCTTTCTTGATCAGCTTTCTTTTTTCTGATCGTTTGTTTTTCTTTTGAGCAAACACATTGTACATAGATAAGCTTGTTCGTCCTAAGATTAGAATTTGAGTGAACAAAAGCAACCGGTCATTGATCGGAATGGGCTTTTCGGGATTGTGGTGTTTTGTGGAGGAAGGAGGGTTAGGCTTAATGAAGTGTTTGAGGCTAAAGGGAGGATGAGTTTTGTTCGGCGTTGATTGACGGTTAATGGTCTATGAGGAAGATGGTTATTGGGCTTGCTTGGGCTCTGTTAAAGCAAATGGTAGAATGACTAAGGGGTTTGATGTTGAGGCCAAAGGAAGTGTTTGAAGGTTTATGGAATCAGGTGTTGGAATGATGAAGTGTTTGAAGCTTTATTTAGACAAGGATCTCTTGTATTTTGTGGTAACACGTACCAGCTCACCACTTACATTTCTTTTGTATTTTCTTTTGTTTTGGGATTTTCATTTTTGAATCCCCTTTTTTTTTATTTTCTCTTTTTTTTTTTTTTTTTGACTCGGGTGAGCTGATAAAAAGTGATGCACTGTTTTTTTTATTTGGGGTGATCCTTGTCTAGGGTGATTTTTGGATTTTGGTTTTTCTTGGCTCAAGGTGGGTAAGAAAGGGACTTTCTGGGATTTTGGGGTTTTTGAGGAGATGGCCAAACTTCGTTTCAAATCCCGATTGCTTATTTCTATAAGACTTAACTTTAGAACAATAATTTATCTATCTTCATGTGTTTGCTCTTTTTTCCTTTTTTGTGCCCTAATTTTTGCCTGGACCGCTCTTTGCGAGTTTTCAGTCCACCGGGCGCTCCTTTTTGCCTAGGCCGCCCTTTGCGGGTTTTCAACCTAGCGAGCTTGTTTTTTTGTTTATTATATTATTATTATTATTATTATTTTTGAGAGACTTGCACTGAAGGAATATGATATTAATCAAGGGGAATTAATGATCACAGACTTGCCCCAGCATGGAGGACTTGAACCAAAAGTCAAATACGCACTGATGGGGAGAATATGCACTTTATGGGTGGACGGGGCGGGACTAGACTTGGACGGGAAACTGTGGTAAGGGAGGAAAACCAACGGACTCAAACAAGAGAATGTACTCATAGCATGCACGCTCATTAGAAGAATGCTTCACAGAGAGTTAACATCAGTTAAAAATTTGTTTTTTTCTTTGATACACTATTTCAGTCTTTTGTCATAGAATGGATGGGATGCAGTGCTTTTGAAAGAAATGCAAATGAGCTATTGAAAAACTGAGTGCCTTGGAACACCTTGAGTTTGCAACCAAGTAAGGATAAACTTTTTCAAAAAGGATGATTGTTTCGCAAGAACGTCTCGCTTCTCATCACAACTCTTATTTTATGCAATGAATGAATGAACAAATTATGATATGCAAGTATGATGCAAATGCGTGGAGAATGACCACCCGAAGAGTGTGGCTTATTCTAAATAATTTTGTTATTTTTAATGCAAGACAAAATATGGAATGCCAATGCGAATGATGCAAGAATGATGCCCCCTTTTTTCAAAATGATTTTTGATTTCGATTTTTTTATTTTTTAGAGGCGAGAAAAGGTACGAAATACCAATGCCCCCTTTTTCTTTTGAATGGTGAAAGATGCAGGAATGATGCTTTTCTCTAAATGATGATGATTTTTTTTAGAGGCAAGGCAAGGTATGAAATGCCAATGCCCCTTCATTTTTTGAAAGATGCATGTATGGAGGAATGATATATTTGAACCAAAGTGATGAGGTTAATGCAATGGTGCATGAATGCTACATTTTGAATAAATTTGATGATGATTTTTATTCATGATTATGAATGAGATGCTTTCTTGTTTTCATTTTTTTGTGCAATGAAATGCATGATACTCACAATGATTTTCTTTTTTTGTTTTTTAGTTTTGGAACATGATTTTGAAAATTATTTGGAGATGCAAATGATTTATTGGAAAAAAGGTTTTAGAAAAATGTGCTTGACGGGGTATGACCCGCTCCTACGTATCCCCATTGTAATGAGGAATCAAAGCTTGCGTAGTTCTACTGTGTCCTTTTTTTTTTGAAATAATGCTTATGCATGAATGCCTCGTCTTGGATGAACTTGACAAGGATTTTTTTGCATGATCATAAATGAAATGCTTATGCTATGCAGATGATAATTTTTTTTTTGTTTTATCTTTATGTAATGAATGCAAGATGAATGTTTTTTTTTTTTTTTCAAAATTGGAATTTTATGCAATGCAAATGATGCAATGATGCGATGATGCAATGATGCAATGGTGCTTCTTTTTTGTGTTTTTGCAGAAAGAGGATATTTACAGGTGGTAATTTGAAAATTTCCACACTATATGCCACCTCATATAGGCGTTTATTGAAAAGGGAAAGCATATCTTTTTTATTTTCGAAGATTTTGAAGGAAAAATTGATTGAACTGAATGCAACAATGCAGCACACAATTTGGAAAGCCCTTGTGACCTAAAAGGGGGTAGAACCTATGATCTAAGGCACTTTAGGGATAGTCTTCTCATGTAGCTCTATTCACACCCTCACAAAGGTCATCAGAGCCACAGTCCCTCTCATGAAAATCCCCGTAAATGCAGCAAACTGCTAGGTACGAGGCATCATGAAAGAGCACAACTCTGATTGAAACTTTCGTAAGTAGCCAAACGGACAAAGGTCCTGATGGGCTCCCACTACTCGAATCAACTCATCCTATGGTATCCTAACAGACCTGGGTTATGGTCTCTTTCTCTAATCATGTAGCCTCAAGGTACAAGTGTGTGTGTGCGAAGGGCATTTCCTTAAAACAAACTAACCTACCTGCAAATGAAAATCCAGAACAGTCCAGACAATAGAAATCAATAGCATGTCGTCTACCCTAGGGTTCAATACCAATCAAATTCAACTAATCTAGGGTGCCAACAACAAACACATTACTTACCTCAGAAAGGGAGCTGAGAAGAAGGGGACATGACAAGGGAGGGGAAATATGCATGAGGGAACTAAGCATTTAAGCAAAGAAGTAACTATCTATTATTTTAAACAAAAGCAAACATAGAAGAAGAATGCATATGGATGCAACATGCTTATGAAAAAGAAGAAGAATAGAGGCAAAGCAAGATGTTCAAATCAATCACACAAACCACACACTTAATTAATTAGGCTTGACCCACTTTTGAAAAAAGTGTTTTTTAGTCCCCAGTGAAGTCGCCAGCTGTTGCGCCCGAAAAAGTCCCCGAGGGAGAACCTTCCTCGTTCACAACTTTTCCTAAGACAATGAAGCCGCCACCAATATTTATTAAGGAAAATATTAGGAAAACCTTTTTTGGAAAGCGATTGGTCTTGCGAAACTAGAGAATAGGGTTCGGGGGTCGGTTACGCACAGGGAAGGTGTTAGCACCCCACACGTCCTCTCTACTGAGAGGGAACCTTTAATTAAATGTGTGGTTTTGGTGTGTTGACTTGAAAATACTTAATTTTGCCTCTCTACTTCTTATTGAAAAAATCTTAATGAAAATCTTTATTTATTATGAAAAAGGGGGAAAATGGTTTTTTAGAAAAAACGCTTGACGGGACATGGCCCGCTCCTACGTATCTCCCGGTGCGATGGAGAACTCAAAGCTACGTAGTTCTTCTGTGTAGAAAATGTTTGTGGGTTGGTGTTTTTTAATGCAGGGGTTTTAGGACTGTGTGATCTGTGTTGGAGGACCACTGGGGGTCTGAAGGAGCACTGGGGCTCTGAAGGGCCACTGAGGGCTGAAGGAGCGCTGGGGCTCTGAGGGACCACAGTTCACTTATCTTAAAACGATGATTAACCTGGCCGTACGACCGACTTAATCCCCTACTTTGAAAATAAGATTTTTGCTTTTGAAACGAAGGAGATCTGTTTGTATATTCTTTAATTTTAGAAATTGTTTATTTTTGCGCTTGACAGGGGCGTGGCCCTGCTCCTACGTATCTCCGGGTGGAGAATCAAAGGCGACGTAGTTCTAGGTTCTTTTTTTTTTTAAAGTTTTTGTTTTTTATATTTTTTAGTGAGTTTTTTGAAATAGGACAAGCATTAGCAAATGATTAAACTAGCAGAGGCTATGATGAATCACTGCTAAATGCTTAAAAAGAGTTGTACCGCCAGTCAAACGAACAAAGGTTCTGATGGACTATTGATAACAACTTGTTTTTATTATCTTTTTGAAAGTGATTTTCGAAAAAGATTGATTTGCACAATGATCAAACTAACAAAGGTTATGATGGACCATCGTTTATTATTCTTATGAGAAAAAGATATTGCCACTAATAGCTAAACGAACAAAGGCTCTGATGAGCTATTAGCAACAATGGGTTTGAAAATGATTCCTTTTGTTTGTTTTTATGAAAATAATTTGTTTATGGGGATGAAAAGAATTTTTATTTGTTGCGCTTGACGAGAACGTGGCTCGCTCCTACGTATCCCAAACGGGAATCAAAGCGACGTAGTTCTAACAAGCCTTAAAAAATGAAAATCTTTCATGATGATCAAACTAACAAAGGTTATGATGGACCACCGCTAATAACTTGTTTTTGATTCTTTGATACTTAGAAAAGTGTTTTTTGAAATTGGACGCGTTCATGATAATCAAACCAACAAAGGTTGTGATGGATTATCACTAGTAGCTTGCTTTATGCTTACGAAAATTCTTTTGAAATTGAGGCTTTCATGACAATCAAACCAACAAAGGTTGTGATGGATTGCCACTAGTAACCGTTTTTGTGCCAGGTTGTTTAGAAATGAAAACAATGAATGCAAGAAAGAATTGGTGGATTCAAGCATAACACAATCAGTGGAATCAAATCATTAAGCAACAATATTTGAATTCGCAAACAAAAATCAAGCCTAAACTACACATATTAGATCACAACACATAGATAGGCAAGGAAGGAACTTGAATCGGGCATTAAGCAAAATACAAGAGTAGGCGAGATTGAACCTAAATGCACATCTAGTGGAAGATGCTAGGCGAGAACCATACTCAAATATTTCTACAAAACGCAAGGGAATCTAAATGCACATCTAGTGGAAGATGCAATGTAAGGAATGGGCCTATCTAAGTATTGATGATATTCTATATGAGAGTAGACGATGACACTGTAAGCTCAAGCAAAAAAGTTGCCTCAATCATGATCATTGGCCAGCATAAGCAAGCAAATTATTTAGCGACCAAAGTATCAAAGAATGTTGAATCACTTTGGTCAATCCTCACACTTAAGATTAAGTGCACAAGTGTGAATCATATTGCCAATCATCAACTTAAACCACATATAAACTAAAAGGGTTTGAAAGGGGGAGGTTGAATCATCTGAGACCATCTTCACCACTTAGAACATGATGCACTAGGCATAAGTGGGAATCATGTGGTTCATCATCAACAATGACACTATAACTAAGTTAAATCACATGGGGCAATTTTGGCATGGATCACAATGATTAAATATTAACAAATATAAAGACAGAAATACCTCTGATGAAGGCAGATACTACCACTTGAAGAACGCAACTCCAACTAACTCTTGCAGAAGATCAGCTCAGACGGACCAACGGAACGAATAGAGCGAAAAAATAAAGCGTAGAAGAGTTTTTCTAAAATGTGAGAGATTTCGAGAAAAATGGGTTTTTTCTCTGATCTCGTGAAAATCTGTGTCTGAGAAGCAGAGAGGAGTTGTGAAATTGTGGTGAAAATGTGTGTTTTGAAATGAAAAATGAGCGTCCTATTTATAGGAAATTAGATTTGATCTATTTTAGGAAACATGATAATCGATTATGTTGGAAATAACTTGGTGTGCATAATCGATTATGTGCTCTGGATCTCAGATTCAATAATCGATTATGTGCCTTGGGTTTCAGAGTCAATAATCGATTATGCTCTTGACTATTTTCAGGAGGATAATCGATTATAGCCTTGGTATAATCGATTAGGTGCTTCAAAAATATGTTGACACTTTCCAAAAATACTTCATAATCGATTATAGGCTTAGTTTAAAAGATGGCATAATCGATTAGTTGCTTCCTTAATAGGTGATAATCGATTATTGGCCTGTATGGAGAGGAGTGAATAATCGATTATGCTCCTGACTGAAAGGAGTGGAATAATCGATTATTTGCTTGAATGTAATCGATTGAGTGCCTTCCTAAAAACATGGACAACTTCCTTATTCGTCAAGAATATATTATATGCATAAAAATATTTTCATAACACATGTGCTTGCCCTATTTTATGAGGTTATAAAAATATTTTCATGCAAAATTATTTTTATAAGCCCTTTTGTGAGAAATGACCAAAATGCCCTTTTTGACCCTAAAAACCCTAATTTCCCAAAAAGTGCATTCTAACCCTAAAAATGATTTCAAAAACTTTGGAATGGTTTCTAAGACCCAAAATGCAATGCATAATTTATTTTTGTGTGGAAAATTAGGGTTTGGACCTAAGCCGGACAAAATTGGGGTATGACAGTACATAAGGTGTTTATCTGGATCCCCGCGACCGTTAAACTTGTTCAGGTTTGGGGGCTTCCTCAGGTCCCTTGGGATGCGATATCGCCTAATTTCGCTGGTGAAAGGCCCTTGTCCGGTCGGGATGGGATTCTGCCCATATGGCTGCATGGCGGCATAAGCTTGGTCGACGGGCAAACCGTAAAGGCCAACCGGCTGACCAAGGAGTCTGTCAGCAATTGGAGGACGATCATGGTATTGTGGAGCATGTGGCGACGACCGTCTTCTAGGCCGCTCTGAATAGTTCCTTCTCGGTCGGCTGATGGCACGGGAGACATCTCTAATCTCCCCGTTACGGTAGTCGTCAAACTCCTCACATGAGTCCCACGACCTGCTTCTCGATCGCCGGGATCCTGAGGATTCGTTTGACGAGTATCTTGTTAGCGACCCTTCTGATTCTGGTCGGTAGCTTGAGTCAGCATAGTCGTAATCTTCCTCGGGGGAACGTCGGTGGCGACTTCTTCGATGAGGGGGCGACCTGTGAACGATCACCCTTCTTGAGGGATTGCGTCGGGGTACGCCACGACGTGGAGGAGCTGCTCTTCGTGGTGGTGAACGATGGGGCCGAGATGGTTGGCCTTGGTGACCGCTGTCCGCACGCGGGCGGATTGAGATCGAGCCTCTCTCATAGCGTTCGATCAGTTCGTCTAGATCAGCAATCACCTGATTCTTTTGCTCCAGAATTTGTATGAGCGCTTGGGTCACATGCTCTGGCAATGCTTCTGGAATTCCCGCCTCGGCCAGCTCGGCCGGTAGTTGCGGGGCTGGTTGGGTAACTGGTCCGCGGCCGCCCTGTACTGAGGGTTCTTGGCGAGGCTCATCTTGTGATTCATGAACGGTCACAGGCATGCCCTCTGGGGTCCGTTGAGGTCGGTTCTGCCCAGAGGTGTTGAGCCTGGAAGAAGTGCGTTTCTGGCGTGGCGGCATGGTTTGATGTGGAATAGCGCTCGGGCCTCCCACTGTGGTCGCCAATTGATCGTACCTGATCAATACGATGGGTTGTTGCTGATGATGTTGCTCGGTCGCTGCGACGAGGGACCGAGTTCTGAGCCGCACGCGGGTGGTACCTGCAAAGGCACTCCAACGCTCAAGTCAGAGGTGCTTCAACGGGCAGGGTCACAAGGTGAGTCAAAACATACCTGAAGCCACATGCTGGTGTGGTATATATAACGTTGGCGTTCCAGCCGTTGCGGTTTTTACGGGACCGGCCGCATCTTGCGGAGCAAGGTAGATGATGGGCCGCGCTGGGCCTACTGATCAAAATTGGGCTTCGAGCCCACTCCAGAACAAAATCCTTAGCTAGGTGCTCGGGTTCTCAGTTCGGGGGAATTGGGATTTGCTATCTGAAGTTGCCTGTTTGTAAAACATTCTTCATATAGTGGTTACCATCAAGTCCAAGGGTTGCAAAGCCTGAGGCCGAGGACGTAGGGCGTTTATCCCGAACCTCGCTAAATTCCTGGTGTATCTCTATCCCTACTCTCTTTACTTTATTGTCTATATTTGTTATTGTTATATAGCTGTGATATTCATTGTTTTGTTTATATCTGTTTTGAATATCACTACTTAGATCTGTCTATTGTTATATTATTGTGCTGATCTGTTATTATCCATATCACTGCTGTAGATCTGTCTGTTGCTATATTCAATATCACTAAGCTGCCTATAAATAATCTAGTTATTCTAATATCATACTGTGCTTGATCTGCCTGCTTGTATACATCATATAAGTTTAAATCTCAGTTTCCGCATTTGATTTAAACAAAGCAATTCATAAGTTTTTGAAAACCGAAAAGAATTCATATTTTGCACATAACCTTATTCACCCCCCTCTAAGGTTATACTATTGTCTAACAAGTGGTATCAGTAGCTAGAAATTGCATATAGAGCTTTACATCTCGCAATTTAAATTTTATTCATCTATCTGTGATTATGGGTTCTTTTTTGAAAGAGGGGATGTCTTTATTTAGGCCACCCCTGTTTGATGGGACTAACTATGACTATTGGAGTAGTCGAATGAAATGTCATGTGCAGGCTATAGATTTCACCTTATGGAGGATCATTGCAGATGGACCACTGATCCCAATGAAAATCAAAAGTAAAGCTACCGGCAAAGAAGAAGAAGTGCCAGTTGAGGATATCTACACCATTGACCTGAAAGAGCTGAGAAAGTCAGAGTTGGATAAGATATCTCAAAATGCCAGAGCAATGAATATTCTTCACTTATCCTTATGTGAAGAAGAATATGGTAGAGTCAAAGGATGTCAAACAGCAAAGGAAATCTGGGACTGCTTGCAAGCTACTCATGTAGGTACGAGCCAAGTGAAGGATACTAAAATCAGAATCCTCACTTCTGAATATGAAGCCTTCAAAATGAAAGAAGGTGAGTCTGTCGCAGCTATGCACCAGAGACTGAATCTAATTATAAACAACTTAAGGGCACTGGGAAAGAGGTATTCTACAAAAGATATAAATGGGAAAATTCTTGCATCTCTGACTGGTGAGTTCTTTCCAAAAACTTGTGCAATCACTGAAGCCAAAGATATTGGCACTCTGCCCCAAGAAGACTTGATTGGGTCACTTCTAGCCTTTGAGGTTGTATTGGCTGCTAACAAAGATCAAGAAGCAGAAATGGTAAAAGAAAGAAAATCTCTTGCTCATGCTGCTAAAACACCTAAGGTAGCAAGGAAAGAGGTTGAGTCTGATGAAGAATCTGATGATGAAGACATGGCTGAACTGTTTGAAGAATTCATGAGATTCAACAAACTTGAAAAGAGAAATAACTCAAAGAAATCCAAGAAAGCTAAGAAGGCTACATGGAACAACTATACTGACAGTGAAGAAGAGGAGGTTGCAAATGCCATTTGTCTCACGGCATGTGAAACACCTAAGGCTACTATATGGGATTGTCTTGGCTTTGATAGTGACACAGACGAAGAAGAGCAAATTGCAAATGGTGTTTGTCATATGGCAAATGACTCATCTAAGGTAAGCCTTAACTCTTCTAGTCTTTCTGATTCTTCTATACATGATGATTTATCTGATGGTGCATATAGTAGTCACGATTTGAGTGAGGCTTTTGATGCTCTTTATTTTGAACATGAAACTCTGTTGTTAAAATTTAAGAAATTGGCAAAGAGTAACAAAAGCATGCTCACTCAAATTGAGACACTTGAAAATGAAGTAGATAGATTAAAGAATGAACTGCATAAATCTGTGAACCTTGAGTTTTGTGAGCTTAAACAAAATTTTGAAAATGCCAAGGTTGAAAATGAACTTTTGAAAGAAACATCGAAAAAGTTTGAGGTTGGTGAAAAGACCTTGACTCAGTTGCTTCACTCTCAACATCAATATGTTGATAGGAGAGGAATTGGGTACAAAGGTAATTCCACCTCCTCCATTTTAAACAAGAAATTAACTTTTGTTGCATCTACTTCAAGTTATAAACCCATTGTTTTCTCATGCACCTACTGTCAAAAGGGAAACCATAGCTCACCTAGATGTCTTATCCGTAAATTATGTGAGCTTGGTACCCTTATACCTGCTTGTGAGAAACCAAGGTGGATTGTGAAAACAAACCCCTTGATGACTAACCCCAAAGGACCCAAAGAGAATTGGGTACCAAAATTTTCTACTTGATCTTAGTGCAGGTGTGCTACAGGGTATGGGGGTCAGATCAATACCTTGGTAGCAGAGACTCGAAGTTCATGACTGGAGACACAAAAAGATTCGTAATACTCAGAAACAGCAGTCATGTGACTCGTGATAACAGCAATAGAGGAAGAATCACTGGTGAATGTTAGATTGGTAAAGTTTTATTCACCTCTGTTGAAAATGTGTTATAAAGTAGAAATTAAATGTAACTCAACAAGTATTAGAGACATATTTGAAATAAATTTTTTGTGTGCATCAAAGTTTTTTTCTTCTTCTCTCTATTGTGCTGAATCTTTGATGCAACATACTTTTTGATGTTAAAAATGATACTTTTATTGTTGAACCAAGGATGATTATCTTGGGTATCATATTTTTTAAAACCGTGATGATCCACCCTCTTTTTGCTAAAGTCTTGCATTCTAAAATTATTAAGGGGGATCACCAAGTAAGGGGGAGCATAGCATGAACTACTGTTTTTGATATATCATATGCTATGCAATGCTGCTTATTTATTATGCAAGTTTATAAAGTGCTTATGTTGTATGTATTCACCCCACCTCCTTTTTGATGAAAACAAAGGGGGAGAAATTGTATGCAAAAGGGAGAGAATATGCATGTTATTATTTTATGGGGGAGAAAATAATTGCTGCTATCCTGCTGTCATACTACTTATTTTGTTATGCTTATGCTTAGGGGGAGCTTCTGCCATTGTTTCTCTATTATGGTCTCCCTATGCATAATGTAATTTGTTATCATCAAAAAGGGGGAGTTTGTTGAACCAAGGACAAACACTCTTTGTTTTGTATGATAACAAATTACATTTAGTCTACTAATGGTTGCAGTGTATAAAAGTGCAGGGACATAATAAAGTACAGGACATGAATCAAAGAGCAGGAAATATTAAAGTGGAGCAGCTTGGAGAAGAAGCCACCTCAGCAGTTCAAGACCTATTTGTTTATCCGCTTTCTTTAGGACACTGTGTAAGGTCCTATCACTGAAGGTCTATGACATTTTAGTAGCTGAGAGATGACTTTTTGAAAACATGCATCATGCATCAATTAGGGTTTGAAAATGGTTTGAAAAATATTTTATTCAAATGCATGCTTGCATGAGAAAGGCACATAACTTGGAAAAACATTTTAAAGCAAAAGAATCGATTTCTATATTGTTTCATAGGAGTATAAATCGATTTTATATTGTCTCATAGGAGTATAAAATCGATTATATACTAAATACATTGGACTATGAATCGATTTTATATTGTCTCATAGGAGTATAAAATCGATTACTTGTTTTCCTTTCTTAAAACAATCGATTTCCTTATCCAATGTTAAAACAAAGAATCGATTCATACATATACTCAAGCCAAACCAAGAATCGATTTCCTTCTTTTATAAAACACCTTTAAATCGATTTTCAACTATCCTATAGGCTATGAATCGATTCCTCCTTACTTTAACTAAACATTGAAATCGATTCTTACCTATTCAGGATGTCCTGAAAATCGATTCCTACATATTTCCAAAAGCCAAGGAATCGATTCCTATGTTTTCTAAAAATAAAGAATCGATTATACTATATTTTAACATCACTCATGAATCGATTCTTAAGTCACATTTATGAATCCTATATTTTTCTAAAGCCTATAAATAGGCGGGTGCGACTCACTTTCAAATCACACCACACACCACATTTTCTCAACAAGTCTCTCTTCTTCTCATACGAAATTTCTAGATCTGAGAAAGAGAAAAATAGAGCTATCACTTTCATATCATTTTTATAGATCTACTCATCTCTCACAGCTATTATATTGTTATATTATCTAAGGTGATTAGATCATAGCTTCTATATTGTAATATACTTTTGTGGGGTCATTTTGAAATCCTGGGAAGCGTTCTTGGGTCTCTCAATCAGGAGATTGAGTTGGTTTGAAATCCTGGGAGGTGCTCTTGGGTCGTTCAATCTGGAGATTGAAGCGGGTTGAAATCCTTAGCTAGGTGCTCGGGTTCTCAGTTCGGGGGAATTGGGATTTGCTATCTGAAGTTGCCTGTTTGTAAAACATTCTTCATATAGTGGTTACCATCAAGTCCAAGGGTTGCAAAGCCTGAGGCCGAGGACGTAGGGCGTTTATCCCGAACCTCGCTAAATTCCTGGTGTATCTCTATCCCTACTCTCTTTACTTTATTGTCTATATTTGTTATTGTTATATAGCTGTGATATTCATTGTTTTGTTTATATCTGTTTTGAATATCACTACTTAGATCTGTCTATTGTTATATTATTGTGCTGATCTGTTATTATCCATATCACTGCTGTAGATCTGTCTGTTGCTATATTCAATATCACTAAGCTGCCTATAAATAATCTAGTTATTCTAATATCATACTGTGCTTGATCTGCCTGCTTGTATACATCATATAAGTTTAAATCTCAGTTTCCGCATTTGATTTAAACAAAGCAATTCATAAGTTTTTGAAAACCGAAAAGAATTCATATTTTGCACATAACCTTATTCACCCCCCTCTAAGGTTATACTATTGTCTAACAGAGTCATCCTG
The DNA here is from genome assembly GCA_039519185.1 of Astragalus membranaceus. Taxonomy (NCBI): domain Eukaryota; kingdom Viridiplantae; phylum Streptophyta; class Magnoliopsida; order Fabales; family Fabaceae; genus Astragalus; species Astragalus membranaceus. Next base: position 152,938,950 of record CM076846.1, on the reverse strand, counting down.
AAGCGTATTGCTACACGGAGTGCGTTGCATAGAAGAGGAATTATTCAGTCACAAAATGATTTGAGTTGTGTTTTATGTATTCGGGATGAAGAAACGGTGAACCATTTATTTTTGGATTGTGGAATTGCTAGAGCGATATGGAGGAGTGTTTTTGCTTGGATTGGAAGCTCGATAGGTGATACGGATAACATTGCCACTCATTTTGTGGAATTTGGAAATTTAGTGAAGGGAAAGAGACAAAGAGGAGTAAAACATCTTATATGGATGGCGGTTATTTGGAAACTATGGATGGCTCGAAACAAGGTAATTTTCAATGGGGAGGTGGTCTCCAGTCCGAGCATATTAGACGGAATCAAGGATACGGCATGGAGTTGGTTCAAGGCAAGGCGAGGGAGGAATTGTAAGGCGACGTGGGCGGATTGGTATAATTGCCCGATGGGCTGTTTTTCTATGTTGTAATCCAATCCTGTAATACTTGTTATAGAGAAGTTCATAGTTGGGGGAGAAGCAATGGGTTAGGCTATATGTCCCACTGTTGTACGTTTTCTTTCGTGCGAGGTACTCTTTTTCCTCTGAGTCTTTTTCCCAATGGGTTTTGGTTCAGGGAGGTTTTGAGGAGGCCCTCCCCCTTTCCTTTGTAAAAGGCTGGGCACGCCCTGTGCTCCGTTTAATACAAAAATTGCTTATCTAAAAAAAGAGAAACAGAAGTTTGGAAGCTTAATTTCCCTCACCTCTGATCTTCTTCCTCGCGTCAACATGTCGTCGCCCTCGCCGTACACAGCCCCATCGCGCCGCTGGTCTCCGCTCGCCGTCCATCTCTGTCTCTCTCTCGTGCGGCCATCTCTGTTTGTATTTTGTCATGACCCCTCCGTTTCTTTATGTTTTGCGGCTACTGTTTTAGGGATTTCTAATCCCATTTCATCATTACCTTTTTGTTTCTTTATTTTTGTGTTTTATATTCTTTTATTATTATTGTTATTATTATATTCATATGTGGTGTTACTCTGGCTTATTCTTGCTTCAGTCTTTGTTTTTTTGTTTTTTCTTTCATTTTCTTTTTCTTTGACAAATATTCTTGCTTGGTTCAAGTTCTTTAGTTTTGCATTGTGTATATGCATGTGGGTTTTATCTTTTACAAACTATTTCTACTCATTTATTTTACTCCTTTTAGATTATCATTTTATTATACATTTTAATAAAAATAGTCACGTGAACTGAATCTCGACCATTAGTATTTAGTTGCTTTAATTTGTCCTCTTTTGGTTTATGATACCGTGCAGTTCTAATTTTAGCCAAAATCATATTTATGTCTTCTTCTAGTTCTTATTCAAACATAAAACTAAAATTTTTCTCTCATAAACGATAAATATTCAAATTAAAATAAGGCTAAAGTGCTTCCGGGTCCCTTATCTTTATTTAAAGTAACGATTTGGTCTTTTATTTTTTTTGTCCCAAATCAGTCCTTTATGTTTTAAATTTTTAACACATAAATCCTTTTCTGTCCCAAATCAGTCCTTTATGTTTCAAATTTTTGACACATAAATCAGCACTGTTAACGGAAAAGGATTTATGTGTCAAAAATTTGAAAGATAAAGGACTTATTTGGGACAAAAAAAACATAAAGGACTAATTCGTTACTTTAAATAAAGATAAGGGACCCCGGGAGCACTTTAGCCTTAAAATAACAAGAGGAAACCAAAAAAATGTAGAACATAGGAAATCAACAACCAGTCACCACCAAAAGACCCACACCTTCCCACTTTCCCTCTAACACAATTGGTGACACTCTTTTACTCATAAAATTGGGTTTGGCTGAGATGTACATCTTGTCAATCCCGGTTTAAGAGACTTTAGTTGTACGGCTTTGATCTTAAACCCCTTTCAAAAATTAAAATCAATTAACACACAAATATTTTTCAAGAAGAACTACGTGGCCTTTGATTCTCCGCTTCGGAGATACGTAGGAGCGGGGCTTCCCCGTCAAGCTAAATTAATTTTTTCCAATAAATAATCAATTTTTTTTCTTTAACACCTATTTTCCAGAAAAACTAAAAAAAATGAGCTTGATTGAGATGTACATCTTGTCAACCTCGCAATCCTGGTTTATGAGACTTTAGCTATATGGCTTTGTTCTTAAACCCCTTCAAAAATAAAATCAACCAATCAACAAACTTTTTCAGGAAGAACTACGCGACTCTTGAGTTCCTCATTGCCCCCGAGGATATGTAGGAGCGCGGCTTCCCCGTCAAGTCAAAATTAAATTTTCGTAAATCGGTCCCTATTTTATTTATTTCTAAATAATTCCTTTTTTACTTAATCTTGGGGTAAACAAATAACTCGTAATTTATTATTACTTGCACAATCGGATTTAGGGTAACTGTCTTAGGACAGATGTACTAGGGGTGCAGTGGGATTAAGTTTCTGCCCTTCCCTATGCATAATCGACTCCCGGACTCAAGCTGGTATACACAGACCAATAATTTCTAGTTAGGTTTTTCTCAATTTTTCCTATTAAATAAATTGGGTGGCGACTCCTAAAAAATCAATTTTGGGCCGTCTGCGTCGGGATCCCGGTCACGACAGATGGCAACTCCACTGGGGATAGCGAGAGTCAAGCCTGGTATGTTTGGTTGTGCAATGATTATAAGGTACGTGTATTTGTTTACCCCTCTTTACTTTTATTTATTTCTTTAGTTTCTTTTCGTATATCTTTATTTTATGCTTGATATAAACCCTAGGGTAGAAGACTATTATTTTCTGTATATGTGTTTGTTTGTTTTGCAGCTAGGGGGTATATTTAACATTTTGCTCCTACACACACTCCACTATCACACCTCTGCACGCACGTGAGAATAGTCCTACACCCGGACTAGAGCATACCTTAAATTAGAACGAGACCGCGTAGTGATGGCCTACTGGATGTACGTCCTGTTGGGTGGTCACGAAAGTCTCACCTAGAGTTTGGTCCCTTTTTGGGGATGCTATCACTTCTAATAGCTTGCCTATTGTCGCGATTAGCATTCTTGATTGGGGTCGTTGGCTCTAGGAACCTTATTTAGGACTCTATAGAGCCACCTTTGAGAGGTTCACTTGATAGAAAAAGCCTTAGATCTATTCCCAAAGGGACCCCTCTAGGACACAAAGGAGCTTAATACTTTTGCATTCAAGCAAACACTAATACAATTTCCTTCCCATTTTTGAAAAAACCCAAAAATCATGTTTTAATCCTGCAACCATAACTCCTGCATTCTTATTTTCTTTGCATGTCATAAAAAAAATATACAGACAAACTCATGCTGCATTCACTTCAAAGACTGTCGGGAAATTATAAAACCTTTTTTTCTATACAAAAGAAGTGGATGAAAGTGAAAAACATGCAAGTCAGACAACCCGAATCATACTTTTCTCTTCAAATAGAAAGCTTACAATTCCCCGACACGGTGAATAAAACCATACATTCGCATATTCATTCATTCATTCATTCATTCATTCATTCATTCATTCATTCATTCATTCATTCATTCATTCATTCATTCATTCATTCATTCATTCATTCATTCATTCATATTTTGAACAAAATCAGAGCAAAAGGCAAGTTTGTTCGTCAACACTCATGCGTCTGTTTTCCCTTTTCCAAAAAAACAACGAACAAAAATATTCAAAATCATGTCAAGCATCATGTATTCTTTCCTTTCCAGGCATAAAAAAAAATCATTGCGAGTGTCATGCATTTTATTTCCTCTCACAAAAAAGAGTAATTTTTAGTCATATAACATGAGCATCTCAACATGCATTTCTATTCATTCATAATCATTCACAAAAATCATCATCAAATAATATAGGCATTTCATCAATTGCAACATCATGAAATGCATGTAAAAAACATAGCATTCACACACCTTTTCACTCATCCTAAAAAAAACTGTTGTTTCATTAAATCATCCATACGCCATGTCATCCACACACTATTTATACACCGTTTCAACATGCACCATTTCAAAAAAATTGTCATCATTTTCGCATCATTCAAAGATACATATTTAGCATTTCATTCTGATACATGAAAGAGGCTCTGCATCGGTCACGTGCTGCATTGCCTCCAAAAATTATTTAGAATACCTGACCTTTCCAAGTGATCATTCATACACACATTTCACGCATTCGCTTCTGCATTTTCGTCATTCATCACCATGTGTTCCTTCATGCATTAGGCCACAAAGGGAGCTTTGTCTCTTATCCTTAATTTTCGTTGAACTTTTTTTTTCTTTCAAAAAAATAATATAAAAATCTCTAAATTTGTATAGAACTGCATTACATGCACAAAAGATCATGTTGCATTCTAAAAATAAAAAAATCTTTGCATATATTCAAATGAATAATATTTTTTTTTGCATGGTGTCTCTAAAAAAATGCATTGAATGTGGCATCGTAGGATAAACATCTGCATGATGGCTCTAAGTTCATGCATAGCATGACATCATAAGAATTCTCAATATTTAATTTTTCTTTGTCTATACATAAAAATTGTTGCTGCATATTGTACATACTTACATGAGTAAATAGAATTGTGTAACACCCCGATAATTTCTAACTTGTAGAAATTACCGAAATGCACTATTGGCATACATCAGAGTACTTCCTGTTTTAAATACTGAACACATACTAATACTTGATGCTAAAAACCATCAAGCGCGTTACATAACTTAACATGAAAAATACATAAACCGTTCTTACACCGCTCAACTAGTGTTCAGTACCAAAATAGAAAGTCTGCGGAAGCGATTTACAACTTAAAAACATAAGTCGTACCACCGTACATCTAAGAAACTGAATACAAAATACAGAGATACAAAGGAAACTGAAATACAAGACATAAAGAAATAAAGATAGCGGCTGCTCCTCAAGCGTCTCCATAGCCGTGCCTCACGATCTTCAACTTTCCCTGCTTAACTGAAAAACAACAACAAAGGATTGGGTGAGACAACTTGTCTCAGTGAGTTCTATCGCGACCCCTTACTAATCCTCTCGGTTCAATTATGCTTGATTCATTATACTTAACTCATAAATCATAGTACTCAAAGTTGACTATGTGGCTAACTAACTAAAAGTTGACCTCGTAACCCTCAAGCCGGTTACAAGATACAACACTAACTAAAGTTATAGCGTGTCACCGGTCACTTGGCATAATAAGCTTCCGGTGAACCCGTCCCCACTAATCGGCTGGGTCCCTAACGGGGCCTAGGTTCATAAGGCTCATGACTGCCTCTCCCCTAGCACACTAAACTAAATAGGGTCGTCACCCCGACTAAAGATATATATGATGATATACCTGAACTGAACTCAACAATGAACTTAAACATAATAATAACTTAACTGAACAATGAACTGAACTTAGCATAAACTTATTACTAAGGTGATCTAATTACTAACTTAGTCTAATTATTAAGTGATCTCTCGTGGATTACTAAGGTTTGCTAACTTAACTTATCAATCTTACTAGACCAGTCAATCCAGCACAATAATTCAATCACAAAGTCATATCATGAGATCAATGGTCAATCACATGAGCATTCACCTAACCTGAACATAATCCAAACATAGCCAATCATAAGGTACTAACTTAACTTGGATCCAATCACAGTCAACGACCACTCAATTCATGGCAATTCAATTGTAGTAACATTGGGGAAGGTGGAAGGAGGGATTAGAAAGCAATTGGAATCGTTCGGAATGATTTAAAACACTTTTTAAAAAAGGCAACCCGAAGACCACGCACGACTCGTGCGCCCATACACATGATCCGTGCGTGACTATCATTTATCGTATCATTCCGTTCCGATCCCTAATTACTTCCCGATCGACACTACCACTTTAGTCATAACCAAACATATAGAATTACAGTGCTCCCATCCTAGGGGAACCTTGGGGAGTGGATTGGAAGGGACTTAGGACGAATCGGAATAGTTTAGGACGTATTTCAAAATTTCGCATCAGAGGGATACGCACGGTCCGTGCGCCTTGGCACACGACCCGTGCGCGTTTTCAAAAACGGCACCATGGTTCCAGAATCTCACGCACGACCCGTGCCCAGAGGCACACGGTCCGTGCGTGACTATCAGTATTTCAGAAAAACAGTTTTTCGCGTTTTCTTTTCTATTCCGATCGTTCCCATGTCCATTCCGATTCACATTCAAACTCAATAACACATCAATACAGACATGTCAATCATTACAATCAATAATTTTCATTCAACAATCACACTTATGCACTTTAACAATTTCAATCTCAATGACCTCATGACTTGACGGTTCACACGCGAGATTTTCGTAAACAATATCTACTCGAATTTTATAAAAACGCGAGACCTGAACCAGGACACACATGCATACACAAATTCATGGTTTCCCTAGTGAGTTATAGAACTCACCTCTTGGACGACAATAGCAATAGACTCCGAGACTTTACGACAAGGACCACGGCAACTCACGAACTCTCCGAATTCGCTCCAAATGCACACCGAACCGAAAATCCAGCTTCTAATTGGTTGTACCCTGAACCCAGATTCTGAAATGCTCCCTAGATTGACCCAATTCGTGATTTTGGTATATTAGTTGGTTCTGGGACTTCTCCAATCAACATGCAAGTTTCATGTTTTTGTGTTTGGCTTGGTGAAGCTTGGATATGCCTTCAATGGTGATTTATGGAGGAGGAGGAGGATGATGTCGAAATTAGGATCAATGGGAAGGGGAAGATAAGCTGAACACTATGGTGGCAAGTGATTGCACATGCATGAATCTTTTGAGAAACTCTCTCCTCTTCCCTTCTTCACCCCCTCACGCCCTCTCCCTTCTCAACTTTCTATTTCAGATTTCACACAATGAATTGTTTGTTGTTTATTGTTTCAGCTGGAAGGGGCACATGTATATATATATATATATATATATATATATATATATATATATATATATATATATATATATATATGTAGGCTAGCTAAAAGACAACCATACTCTTCACTTAGAAATTTTATTCCTAACGACTCCCACCAGCTCTAACTAACTAAATATGATGCAATTAACTCAATTTGGCACACAATTAAATTAATTGACCAATCAAGCAAATCACTTTCAATTTAAATAATTTCAATCAATTAAATAAATCACTAATAATTTATATTATGCCAATATAATTAAATAGCAAAAATAGGGGATGTTACATTCACCCCAACTTTTAAAAATTTTGTCCTCAAAATTGGACCAATCAAGACAATTAGCACACAATATACCTTTCGTCGAATTCATCAACGACCTTGCCTTTCGGAGCGTCCAACACAAAGACCATTTCCGCTTGCAGAGTTAGCATTCCATTCTCGGTTCCTCTTCTTCGCCGGACACTCGTGAGCGTAATGCCCTTCGTCTTGGCAATAATAACATACCATCGTTCCCAGACGACATTCTCCTCCATGGGGCCTTCCGCATTTGCCACAGTTGGCGGGCTTTAATAATTCTGACGCCTACACTTGCTTACACTTGCTGGAGGCACCTCTTGGTTCTTCCTCCAGAGTGGACCATTCAGTCGCCTTCCTCTTCTTTACTGGGCACTTGTTAGCATAATGCCCTTCTCCCTTGCAATAAAAACACGCGGTTGATCCTCGACGACACCTTCCGCTGTGGGGCCTTCCACACGCCGAACACTTAACGGATCTCGGGACTTCAGCTACCACAACTTGCTTTCCTTTGATGGAAGTATTCCTCGGTTCATCACTTGGGGTTGGCAATTCCAATGCCTTCTTCTTCCCTTTCCTATCCGCTTTCCTTCCCTCATTCGATCCGTTGAGATTTGTTTCTGCAACACACGGTCGCTGCTGCTGACTCATCAGTTCGTGATGCATCCACATCATGTCCTGCATCATCCGTTGTTGATTCACGATCACGTTCTGCATCCATTCAAATTGAGGATCGACAGGGACGCTTCTCCTACTTCCACCAGCCATGATTCTGCGAAATATGCACAAAGTGTTTAGTTGATCAGGCTAAAGGTCTAATAGCATACTAAGAGGAATCACACTTAGAGGACTTAAGAGACTCATGATTCTAAGTCCGACTGGGTCGAACTGCTCTGATACCAATTGTAACACCTCGATAATTTCTAACTTGTAGAAATTACCGAAATGCACTACTGGCATACATCAGAGTACTTCCTGTTTTAAATACTGAACACATACTAATACTTGATGCTAAAAACCATCAAGCGCGTTACAAAACTTAACATGAAAAATACATAAAGCGTTCTTACACCGCTCAACTAGTGTTCAGTACCAAAATAGAAAGTCTGCGGAAGCGATTTACAACTTAAAAACATAAGTTGTACCATCGTACATCTAAGAAACTGAATACAAAATACAGAGATACAAAGGAAACTGAAATACAAGACATAAAGAAATAAAGATAGCGGCTGCTCCTCAAGCGTCTCCATAGCCGTGCCTCACGATCTTCAACATTCCCTGCTTAACTGAAAAACAACAACAAAGGATTGGGTGAGACAACTTGTCTCAGTGAGTTCTATCGCGACCCCTTACTAATCCTCTCGGTTCAATTATGCTTGATTCATTATACTTAACTCATAAATCATAGTCCTCAAAGTTGACTATGTGGCTAACTAACTAAAAGTTGACCTCGTAACCCTCAAGCCGGTTACAAGATACAACACTAACTAAAGTTATAGCGTGTCACCGGTCACTTGGCATAATAAGCTTCCGGTGAACCCGTCCCCACTAATCGGCTGGGTCCCTAACGGGGCCTAGGTTCATAAGGCTCATGACTGCCTCTCCCCTAGCACACTAAACTAAATAGGGTCGTCACCCCGACTAAAGATATATATGATGATATACCTGAACTGAACTCAACAATGAACTTAAACATAATAATAACTTAACTGAACAATGAACTGAACTTAGCATAAACTTATTACTAAGGTGATCTAATTACTAACTTAGTCTAATTATTAAGTGATCTCTCGTGGATTACTAAGGTTTGCTAACTTAACTTATCAATCTTACTAGACCAGTCAATCCAGCACAATAATTCAATCACAAAGTCATATCATGAGATCAATGGTCAATCACATGAGCATTCACCTAACCTGAACATAATCCAAACATAGCCAATCATAAGGTACTAACTTAACTTGGATCCAATCACAGTCAACGACCACTCAATTCATGGCAATTCAATTGTAGTAACATTGGGGAAGGTGGAAGGAGGGATTAGAAAGCAATTGGAATCGTTCGGAATGATTTAAAACACTTTTTAAAAAAGGCAACCCGAAGACCACGCACGACTCGTGCGCCCATACACATGATCCGTGCGTGACTATCATTTATCGTATCATTCCGTTCCGATCCCTAATTACTTCCCGATCGACACTACCACTTTAGTCATAACCAAACATATAGAATTACAGTGCTCCCATCCTAGGGGAACCTTGGGGAGTGGATTGGAAGGGACTTAGGACGAATCGGAATAGTTTAGGACGTATTTCAAAATTTCGCATCAGAGGGATACGCACGGTCCGTGCGCCTTGGCACACGACCCGTGCGCGTTTTCAAAAACGGCACCATGGTTCCAGAATCTCACGCACGACCCGTGCCCAGAGGCACACGGTCCGTGCGTGACTATCAGTATTTCAGAAAAACAGTTTTTCGCGTTTTCTTTTCTATTCCGATCGTTCTCATGTCCATTCCGATTCACATTCAAACTCAATAACACATCAATACAGACATGTCAATCATTACAATCAATCATTTTCATTCAACAATCACACTTATGCACTTTAACAATTTCAATCTCAATGACCTCATGACTTGACGGTTCACACGCGAGATTTTCGTAAACATTATCGACTCGAATTTTATAAAAACGCGAGACCTGAACCAGGACACACATGCATACACAAATTCATGGTTTCCCTAGTGAGTTATAGAACTCACCTCTTGGACGACAATAGCAATAGACTCCGAGACTTTACGACAAGGACCACGGCAACTCACGAACTCTCCGAATTCGCTCCAAATGCACACCGAACCGAAAATCCAGCTTCTAATTGGTTGTACCCTGAACCCAGATTCTGAAATGCTCCCTAGATTGACCCAATTCGTGATTTTGGTATATTAGTTGGTTCTGGGACTTCTCCAATCAACATGCAAAGTTCATGTTTTTGTGTTTGGCTTGGTGAAGCTTGGATATGCCTTCAATGGTGATTTATGGAGGAGGAGGAGGATGATGTCGAAATTAGGATCAATGGGAAGGGGAAGATAAGCTGAACACTATGGTGGCAAGTGATTGCACATGCATGAATCTTTTGAGAAACTCTCTCCTCTTCCCTTCTTCACCCCCTCACGCCCTCTCCCTTCTCAACTTTCTATTTCAGATTTCACACAATGAATTGTTTGTTGTTTGTTGTTTCAGCTGGAAGGGGCACATGTATATATATATATATATATATATATATATATATATATATATATATATATATATATATATATATATATATATATGTATGTAGGCTAGCTAAAAGACAACCATACCCTTCACTTAGAAATTTTATTCCTAATGACTCCCACCAGCTCTAACTAACTAAATATGATGCAATTAACTCAATTTGGCACACAATTAAATTAATTGACCAATCAAGCAAATCACTTTCAATTTAAATAATTTCAATCAATTAAATAAATCACTAATAATTTATATTATGCCAATATAATTAAATAGCAAAAATAGGGGATGTTACAAATTGCATTGCATTTCAAGCATTCAAGACCATGTTGTATTCTAAAAATTGTGCATACTTTCATGAGCAAATAAAAATCCCAGTGTCATTCATTTATAGTCTGTTTGTTTCAAAAAAAGTGGCATTGCAACTTTTAAAAAAACTAAAAATAAAAATTTGAACAAATAAAAACTAGCATTGTCATTCATCATTTTTTTTTGACAAAAAACATTGTCATTCATCATGGATCATATCATTTTCTCTTTGAAAATTTACATGCATAGCATTAAACCCGTGCACTTTCATCACAAAATTTCTCTATATTTCATTATAGCGTGTTGTCAATATCTTAGAAGTAGACGCATCAAAGTGTATTGTCATTTGTAAATCTTTATAATAGGTTTTCTAAAATAAGGTAAAAAAAGTAGGTGCATTTCATGCATAAAAGGCATTAAAAATTGTGTTGCATCCCGGAAAAATATTGTCTACATATTGGGTGCATTTTCATGAATAAAAAACTTGCATCGTTATCCATCATTCATCATGGAGCATGGACTTTCATAGCATAACATCATAAAATATTTTCATATTTCATTTTTTCTTTGCATATACATAAAATTGTTGTTGCCTGTTGTGCATACTTCCATGTGTAAATAAAACAAATCACATTGTCATTCCCCAATATTCATAGCATGTCTCCTTTAGATAAGTACAAAAAATTGCATTTTATTTCTTGCATAAAGAAAAGAAAAAACAATACAAAACAAATGCATATTGCATCTTAGGACGTGTTTGCATACATAAAATATACCCATGCACTCCATAGCATCATTTTTTTCTGGACACATTTTCATTTGTCATAATTTTTCTTGAAATAAAGAATTTTAAAAGTCATTGAGTGTCCATCCACATTTTTTTTCACAAGAGAAAGTTGAATTTTGTGTGCTTGCATCAAGGTGGATACCAATCAAGCTTTGACTCGCGGAATCAGATCATTCTCTTGAGACTTGTTGGAAAGAGGCGTAAGGAAGGGTACTCAGTGGGAAGATTTCATGGGGCATTCAAAAGGGGAAGGGAGACATAAGGTTGGGGATTAGTTCTTGAACTAAAAGCTCAAAGCAAAAGAATATGATTGTCATTAGCACTTTGTAATCATGTTGTGTAAAGTCAAGTTGGCTTTGTTGAAACTTTATACTAATGAATTTGCAGGGACTTAAAAGCTCTTTCCCATTCTTTACACCCCATTATCCCTTAAGATTTGGTCCCCAATCCAATGATTGCCTCAGGTGATAATTCTCGAAACCCTTTTGTGTGTGTCATTCGAGGATGAACCGGTGAACGAATATCGGATTTTGAAGGTCCATTTCCCACAAAAAAAAGCAAGAAAAAAAAGAGACAAAAAAGAAGAAAAAGAAATAAAGAGCAAATATTGTGTAAATGAGTGAATGTTATTTCGAAATTAAATTTTTGAAAATGTGGAATCATGACTTGAAATGAAGAGTGGCCATTTTTCTCTATCCCAAAAACGAACCTTTGTTGTCCCCTTTGAGCCTGTAATTTCCTTTCATTAAACCCTGGACAAGGATCGACCCTCAGTGAAATTTAGTGCATTTAGATTTCCAAAGATACAATGAGATAAAAGGAAAAATGAAGCCCGCAAGACTGAAAACTTGTATAGGCAGTCTTGGCAAATTAGGGCATAAAAGAAAGAGAATGAGAGTCATAAAAGAGAATGAGAGTTATAAAGAAGTGAAAAATGAGGAAAAAAAAGTGAAAAAGTAGAGAAGCAAAAAAAATCAAAATCATGTAAGAAGGAGAATGGATGAGTTTGACAAGAAAAATGTGATGTTTCGGAGCCCCATAGGAAATGGAATGCACTAAAAATCATTGATCCTTTTAACCCATAAATCATTTTCTGAGCCTCCAAATCTTTTTTTCTTAACCCATAACCCATGTAAGAGGTTCTTGAGCCTTCTAACCCTTTTGTCTTAACCTATAACCCATAAAATAATTTTTCGAGCCTTCTAACACTTTTAGTCCTAACCCATAGCCCATAAAACAATTTCTTGAGCCCTCTAACCCCATTTTTCTTAACCTTATAACCCATAGCCACATTACAAGCCTCTAAAAGTCCACTCTAATCGATGAATGATTGCTTTCATTTTTATAATGTTAATTTTGAGATAAATCATTTATTTTCTTTTAACAAATCTTTGCTCCAAAAAATGAAAAGAAAAAAAGAATGAGACCCGCTAGACTGAAAACCTGCAAGGGCAGTCTAGGCAAAAATTAGGGTTAAAGAAAAATAAAAATGGAATGAAGCCCGCTAGACTGAAAACTCGTAAGGCAGTCAAGGCAAAAGTTAGGGTACAAAAGGGGAATGAGACTTACAATGTTTATTTGTATAGTTCACTGGATTTCTCCAACTTATGCCGAACATGAGTGCACATTGGGGCAATTTTTGTGGTTTGAGGTAGCTTTGGTAGTCGCAATAAATCCCACTCTGAGCCAACAAAATTTTTGCTCAACCCTTCATTAATTGAACATTTCTTGCTATACCAGTTCAGTCTTCTCCCAGGGCAATGCCTTTCACCAACACTGAGGCAAGCATTTGGCAAGACGTTCATGAGTCAAACTTTGCGTGCTATGCTAGTATAGTCTCATCTCAGGGGCAATACCGTACACCAATTTTGGGGCAAAAGTTTTGTATAACCCTTGTTACACCAGCATAATCTTCTCTCGGGACAATGTCTTTTCAGTAAACTGGGGCAGAAATGTTGCAAGACCTTACATCATTCAAACTATGTTTGCCACACCAATGTAGTCTTTTCTTAGGGCAATACTTTTTTACCAATATCGGGAATTTTTTTTTGCAATAACCCTTTGTGAGCCAAACTCTACTTTCTAACATCAGTGGTATTTCCTCTTTGAGAATATCACTTCCCACATAAGGGAAAATCTTTTGCAAAACCCTTCATAAGTCCAACTTTGGTTGCTTACACCAAGTAGTCATTCCTGTTGTGAAAAACATCTTACCAATTTCTACCAAGTAAGTTGCCTCAAGTAAATAGAAAATGCTCAAAAAGATTAACCTCGAGGCAAGCCTAATTCCTTTTCCCAACCATCTCAGATTCTCTTCGTCTTCCCCATTGCTTTCACTTTGTAAACAACATTCACTTCCAAACCTGCAAAGACCCGAAACAAACAATCCAGAAACGCGAAAGTCCCAGCTTGTTAATACCCGTGAATCTATGCATGCTCATTAGGTAATGCTTCAAAAATAGTCAACTTGGAATCATTGATATGATTTAGAGCGCTAATGACAATCTGTGAGAAAGGGTCAAACTGGAATGTGTCATGCTTTGCAGGATGGGGATCGTAATAGAAAAGAGATCTGGCAAGACAAAGATAATGATAAGTTTCCAACCGAGGACAAGCTTGATTGGTTTCAAATAAAACATGCACATATTCTCAGCAAATATAACCTTTAGAACATGTCCATCTCTATGCGCATGCATAACTCTTACATTTCATGTCATAGCATGCATACATTTCATGTCATAGCATGCATACATTTCATGTCATAACATGCATACAATTCATATCAAACATGCATTCCACTTCATGACAAGAAGCATGTGTTTTTCCAGTCTCTTTGTGAAAAAGTAATGATAATAAAAATAGAATCATTCAAAGCAAGACATGCATGACATTTAATTTCCCTTCCATGCTACGGTTTAAACCTGGCACTGGTCATTTTGATTTTGTACTACAGGTCAGCCCTGGTAATGCCATTTTATTTTTGTGCTATCGGCTACGCCCTGGCACTGCATGCTATCGGTTACGTCCTGGCATCGCATTTTTGTTTTGTGCTATCGGTTACGCCCTGGCACTGCATGCTATCGGTTCCGCCCTGGCAGCGCATCTTTAAGTTTTGTGGTATCGATTACGCCCTGGCACTGCATGCTATCGGTTCTGCCCTGGCATCGCATTTTTAAGTTTTGTGCTATCGGTTACGCCCTGGCACTGCATGCTATCGGTTACGCCCTGGCATCGCATTTTTAAGTTTTGTGCTATCGGTTACGCCCTGGCACTGCATGCTATCAGTTACGCCCTGGCATCGAAATTTTAGTATTGTGCTATCGGTTACGCCCTGGCATCGCATTTTTAATTTTGTGCTATCGATTACGCCCTGGCACTGCATGCTATCGGTTCCGTCCTGGCATCGCATTTTTAAGTTTTGTGCTATCGGTTACGCCATGGCACTGCATGCTATCGGTTACGCCCTGGCATCGCATTTTTAAGTTTTGTGCTATCGGTTACGCCCTGGCACTGCATGCTATCAGTTACGCCCTGGCATCGCATTTCTTATTTTGTGCTATCGGTTACCCCCTAGCACTGCATGCTATCGGTTCCGCCCTGGCACTGCATGCTATCGGTTCCGCCCTGGCATCACATTTTTAAGTTTTGTGCTATCAGTTACGCCCTGGCTCTGCAAGCTATCGGTTCCGCCCTGGCATCGCATTTTAAGTTTTGTGCTATCGATTACGCTCTGGCACTGCATGCTATCGGTTACGCCCTGGCATCGCATTTTTAAGTTTTGTGCTATCGGTTACGCCCTGGCACTGCATGCTATCGGTTACGCCCTGGCATTGCAATTTTAGTTTTGTGCTATCGATTACGCCCTGGCACTGCATGCTATCGGTTACGCCCTGGCATCACATTTTTAATTTTGTGCTATCGGCTACGCCCTGGCACTGCATGCTATCGGTCTCGCCCTGGCATCGCATTTTTATTTCTGTGCTATCGGTTATGCCCTGGCACTGCATGCTATCGGTTACGCCCTGGCATCGCAATTTTTGTTTTGTGCTATCAGTTACGCCCTGGCGCTGCATGCAATCGGTTACGCCCTGGCATCACATTTTTAGTTTTGTGCTATCGGTTACGCCCTGGCACTGCATGCTGTCAGTTACGCCCTAACATCGCTATTTTAGTTTTGTGCTATCGGTTACGCCCTGGCACTGCATGCTATCGGTTACGCCCTGGCATCGCGTCTTTAATCTTGTGCTCTCGGTCTCGCCCTGGCATCATATTTTAAACTCAGTGCTACCGATTCAACTCTGGCACTAGTTTTTCTTACTATCGGTTACGCCCTGGCATCGCATCTTTAATCTTGTGCTATCGGTCTCGCCCTGGCATCATATTTTAAACTCAATGCTACCGATTCAGCTCTGGCACTAGTTTTTCATGCTATCGGTCTCGCCCTGGCATCATATTTTAAACTCAGTGCTACCGATTCAGCTCTGGCACTAGTTTTTCATGCTATCGGTCTCGCCCTGGCATCATATTTTAAACTCAGTGCTACCAATTCAGCTCTGGCACTAGTTTTTCATGCTATTGGTTACGCCCTAGCATTGCACTTATTCTTTCATGCTATCGGTTACCCCCTGGCATTGTCTTATTCTTTTCATGCTATCGGTTCAGCCCCGACATTGTCTTTAAAGTTAGTGCTATCGATTCAGCTCTGGCACATGTTTTTCATGCTATCGGTTCAGCCCTGGCATTTGTTTCTAAATTTCATGCTACCGGTTCAGCCCTGACATTGTCTTTAAAGTTAGTGCTACTGATTCAGCTCTGGCACTTGTTTTTCATGCTATCGGTTCAACCCTGGCATTTGTTTCTAAATTTCGTGCTACCGATTCAGCTTTGACATTGTTTTTACTTTCAAGCTACCGGTTCAGCCCTGGCATTGCTTTTTTTAAAAATTTTGTGCTACCGATTCAGCTCTGGCACTGTTTTATTTTCATGCTAACGGTCCCGCCCTGGCATTTTCCTCTATCTGCATGCTATCGATTCTGCTCTGGCACGGCAGTCTCTTCTTTCTCTCATGCTACTGGTCCTGCCTTGGCATTACACTCTTCTTTATTTATTGGTATCGATTCAACCTTTTCATCACACCGCGTTCACATATGACACCGGTTAAAATTGAGGTTCATATCTGTACTTATTTCTTACTTTGATAATACAACAAAACTTGGTTTTCTGTATTATGTCAAAAGAGAATAAGCACAGAGGGGCAACTGTGAACACCCAATTTTAACCGGTATTTTCTTCTTTTTCTTATGAAAAATCCCAAAAATATCATTGTTTGATCGATTTTACGTGTTGTTGTACCCTAATTTTGTCCGATAGATTAATGTAAGTTGTTTTGATTATCTAATTCCTTTTTCTAAAGGAATAAAGATTAATTATCGATGTCATACCCTAATTTGTCCGGCTAATTAAAATTTTTAGAATAAAATTAGGTGTTGCACCCTCTGTTCGTACTCGTTTTCAATTTCATTTATTTGTGTTTCATTAGAATAAAAAGACCAAAAAAAAAATGTAACAAATAAACCAAAATAAAATTATTCATTATTTCTTTTATATTACAAGTTACAAATGAAAAAAACAAAGGTAGTGGGAAAAGAGGGAGGCATGAGCAGCATGCTCTTGTGTAGATGATAGTGTTGGTATTTTCAGTAACAAGCAAAACCCATTTCTTCCTCTTTCTGGCTTTTCCCATTTCTAGCTATTGACTACAAGACTGTACACGCTGCTCCACTGATGCACCAATGCTGCAAACATAAAACAGAAACTTTGCAGAAGTCAGGGGCAAAAACAAGACAAGCAACATCATAGAAGAGGAAATGAGAGAGGGACTTATGAGGGGATTCCAACTTACTTTAACAAAAGGACAAAACAAAAGGCATCTATATGAGAAGCCAAGAACATAACATACGGCGGAGGTGAAAAAATGGATTTTGGGGAAAAATGTGAAAAGGGGGAACCCTTGAGAACAGAAGAAAAGTTTGAGAGAAAGAGAGACACAAAAAATTAGAATTAGAAGCAACCAAAAAAAACAGAAGCAAGAAAAGGTTGAGTTTTTGAGAGAGGATGTTTTAAGCACAAATCAAAAGAGATGTAGAGAAACAGAAGTTTGGAAGCTTAATTTCCCTCACCTCTGATCTTCTTCCTCGCGTCAACATGTCGTCGCCCTCGCCGTACACTGCCCCATCGCGCCGCTGGTCTCTGCTCGCCGTCCATCTCTGTCTCTCTCTCTCGTGCGGCCATTTCTGTTTGTATTTTGACCCCTCCGTTTCTTTATGTTTTGCGGCTACTGTTTTAAGGATTTCTAATCCCATTTCATCATTACCTTTTTGTTTCTTTATTTTTGTGTTTTTTATTCTTTTATTATTATTGTTATTATTATATTCATATGTGTGGTCTTACCCTGGCTTATTCTTGCTTCAGTCTTTGTTTTTTTGTTTTTCTTTCATTTTCTTTTTCTTTGACAAATATTCTTGCTTGGTTCAAGTTCTTTAGTTTTGCATTGTGTATATGCATGTGGGTTTTATCTTTTACAAACTATTTCTACTCATTTATTTAATTTGTCCTCTTTTGGTTTATGATACCGTGCAGTTCTAATTTTAGCCAAAATCATGTTTATGTCTTCTTCTAGTTCATATTCAAACATAAAACTAAAATTTTTCTCTCATAAACGATAAATATTCAAATTAAAATAACGAGGAAACCAAAAAAATGTAGAACATAGGAAATCAACAACCAGTCACCACCAAAAGACCTCCACCTTCCCACTTTCCCTCTTAACACAATTGGCGACACTCTTTTACTCTTAAAATTGGGTTTGGCTGAGATGTACACCTTGTCAATCCCGGTTTAAGAGACTTTAGCTGTACGGTTTTGATCTTAAACCCTTTTCAAAAATTAAAATCAATTAACACACAAATATTTTTCAAGAAGAACTACGCGGCATTTAAATACCATATAATAGATACATTAGAGGTTACTTATTACATCTCATTTCAACGAGGGGTGAATTAGCTATCTATTTTCATGGTAGTCAAGGCTGGCCCAACAGGCCCAGAGACCCAAGCAAGGGCTTTAAGCATCACAAATTTTGATAAAAAAGAAGCCTCAAAATTTTATTGGTATAAAATATTTACTGTAAATTCCATAGAAATTTCAAAATCGAGCTTAGCTCGAATGGTAGGCCACTATTTCTCAACTTTGTTGTTGTGGGTTCGATACGATTCCCAATCGGTGATGCTCTTGTTTTGATTTGTGCAAAATAAAAGCCTAGGTGCCAATTTGTTTTTTTTAAAATAGCCCCAATCGGTAATCACCTACTTGTTTTAACTATATTTTTTGTCAATTTGTTTTACGTATCTTAACTTATTCATTTAAACTATTCAAATAATATATTTAAAGGAGCTTGAATTTTGTCCACATTATTTTGTTGTTACTACATTGCCCAACAATTTTTTTTTTGTTAAAATTATGAATAATATTAATATGGATGTTTACAAATTAGAAGACTTACATAGTAGAGGAATATTAGAAGACAACCGTTTATGTAGATTATTATTCCTTATTATGATTATTGTAAGTTACAAGACTTGTCCTATAAATAAGATTCATGTAGCAATGTACATGAGATACCTTCCAGAGTATAATGCAAAGACTCTTCTTCTCTTTTATCTATTTCTTCATCTATAATTTCTATAATAGTCCTTCGTTACATAGTTGGCCAGTGTGATCGTTGTAAAAGGCCCAAAGCACGAGCGCAGATTAGTCATTCGTTGTCAGCGTTGGGACACTGCGTGGGGGACAGCTCGTCTAATCCTTCCAACCAATTTTTTTTCTATAATAGTTACACCAAAATGATAGCTTAATCCTTCCACCAAAATGATAGCTTAATCCGCTTTGGCGGCTATTTTGCAAAATATGTTTCTTTTACCGTAGTTATGTTAATCTAACTTATTATCATGTTATGATGTTATTCCTCGTAGCTTTTATTTTATTGAAAATTTTATTTAGCTACCACGGTTTTATCATGTTTTCTATTCTTGATGAATTCCTGAAGAATTTAACATTCAAACATCCTTGTTGGATTGCATAAAAATAATTATCATGTTTGTCTATTCTTGACGAATTCCCGCAGAATTCAATATTCAAGCATCTATGTTGGATTGCATAAGGACAAACTATCATGTTTGTCTATTTTCGATGAATTCCAGAAGAATTCATCATTCAAACATCTTAGAAGGATTGCACAAATAACTGAAATTGAAGCATCCATGAAATTGCTCAAAGTGTGAAAGTTTGTGATATAGTTCTTGAAGAACTGAAAAAAATGTTCAAGCATCAATGAAAGATTGCTCAAAACATGATATTTTTTGTCATCGCTTTGATTTGAGATATAGTTTATGTAGAACAAATGAAATATGATTTTCTCCGATCATCGTTTATGATAGAGTTCTTGAAGAACTAAACCTTTAGACGATGACTATAATCTAAAAGATCTATTTGATCTTAGTATAATTGAATCAAAGGAATATAAGAGAATTTTTATTTTACTTGAATATGCTCCTAGAGTAGCATAAATGAGAAAATATTTTAAATAAAAATTATGTGATATTGTGATTGAAATATAATTAGATACTAGTGAATTTTTGTGCGAAAAGAAAATGAGATTGGTGGAATAGTGAGATTTAAAATTTGTCTTGTTGTTCAAGAGTATTTTGCACAAACTTTATAACAGTTATTTGTAGCACATAAATGGCTCAAATTACATATGATAGATGTGTTACAACTTATTCGTATAGTTCATTTGATAGTGATATTTATATGAAAATTCCTGAAGGATTTAAATTTGAGACAGTTCTCGAGAAAATTACACAAATTGAATTAGTCCCTCAATGTGATAGTTTTATGAAAAGAGCTGCAAATGAATTTTCTATAACTCGTGTTGTTTATGTGAATAAATTAAATATTATTGAAACTCTTGAAGAGATTTTAAAAGCTATAGATTTCTCAAAGAAAGATTTTGAAAAGAAGGACCTCAAATTATATCTAATAGATTTAGAGGTTGAACTTTTGATTGATCTATACATGGAAATCCTAGAAGGATTCAAGATATAAGGAAATATTTTTGGAAAGCAAAGTGATATATATATATATTTGTTTTATATTTTCATGATACAATCCATGCAATTATTTTATGAATATTTGTTTAACAGATTAGCAGTTACCACTACAAACCCCCCCAAATCAATTTTAAAAGGGTGTTGCACGGTGTTGGTGTGTAAAATTTTTTCTGAAACTACGGGAGTTTAAAACCCCCACTAAACTTTTACTTTTTCCTTGGCTTCTTTTTTTTCCAATAATTCCCCACCTCTTCTTTTTCAGTATCGCGCTTCCCATCCCCAAAACCCTATTCCCCCTTTCCTTTCTTTGGGTCTCTCATCTAACCAGCTGTATCACGCCTCCCCTCCCCAAAGCTCGAGTTTCTCTATCTACAATTCTCTCCTTTTCTCAAATCGTTGTTCAGATTTACAAAAGGAGGGAGGTATGTTCAAGTTTCTCATCTCACCTTTAGATGATGAATATGCCTTTGCTTGTTTGTTGCGATTGTGAATCAGTAGATTAGGGCTTGCACGGTTTGAGTACTGGAAGAATGTGGATTTTATTCTGTTCATCCACGCGGTCACTTGCCACACGAATCGTTTGTTGGAAGCCGAGAGGCTCCAAAGCAGCTTCGGAGGGAGTACGGGAAGGAATAACACGAATGTTGTAATTTCTAAAACGTACCTTTGACTTTGAGAGTCTTGCAGTTCCACATCTTAACTGGTTAGTAGAATCTAGTCCTATGTTCAAAGAAGCCTCGTAGAAATAATTATTGCATTTAAAGTTTCATGGATGTTCTTAACTTTTTTTTTTGGAACTATCTTTCGTTGGTTAGTCTTGGGAATTTTGACAGAAAGTAGGTGAGGAGGAAGTGAAACCATGCTGCATTCTTTGAAGTGAATTAACATTGGTGAGGCCACCCTTCTCATTGGGAACTAATTCTTTGCTTAGCTTGGTTAAGACATTTTTCCCCAATTCAAATGGGTTGTTTGGTAAAAAGAAAATTATGTGTGTGTGCTTAGACACTTGGGTTAGATTTTACAAACTTGTTTTTCTTATAAATGAGTGATGTGATTTATGTTGGGAACTATTATTTAAAAATGTTCTTTGGGAATTATAATTTCAAATTTTTGAATACGTTATTGTGCTATATGAAATTATTTGGTTACTTTACTTCAATACATAGTAAATTGATTTTTCTTATGGCTAAAGAAACACAGTGTTGCCTATACTACTGCTATGAATCAATATGAGGTTTAACTGCAAATTGAAATTTGCCTTTACGAAACATGGTAGCATCATTTGAAATTGCGTGGTAATGTTTGTTCTTTTCATCTTGCAGTCATGTCAGGAGCTGCACTAGAGGGTTTACAGTTCGATGCTTGTCAATATGATACCTAGATGAATGAGTTGTAAGAACACCCCCTTATCATTTTTTGCTCTTGTTTTGAAGTAATGTATACAATATTAGTCTGTTTTGCTTGCATTTATTTACCTTTATTGCTTATGTTTCTGTTGAATTTTTGATACATACTTGCAATGCGATTCTATTATATTCTAATATTATTTGTTTGATATGGTAACCTCCTGCAGGCTCATGTGAACATGACTTGTTCACATCTTATGATGAGGTATATATGATGGTTTTGATGCTATGGGCTTGCAAGAGAATCTCCTTAGAGGCATTTATGCATAGGTTAGATTCAATTTTATGTGTGGCTTTTTTCTACATCTTTTCCTATCTATAATTTTCTCGTATGAAATGAACTAAAGAAAGAAGATAATAGAACCTCTCTGAGTTGCAATTCCTTCAATGCGTTCACTCTCTCTTCTCCCTTGCCAAACTCACTTCCACCATCTTCTTATGCCTGTAAATGCACCATTTCACTATTACATCTGACCATTATTTCACTTAAATTCTATTTTAATTTTCCGTTTTTTCTTTTTTATTCCTCTCTAGTGAAATTGAGATGCAGATTGATTAATCCAAATGACCATCCTTTCAAATTTGAGTTTGTAAGTCCTAATTCCGAATAATTGTTTTTTTGGTTATAGCTGATCATATTGCTCTGGTTTTTTTTTTTGTATTCTCTGCATGGTTAGTGCTGTGGTTGACTGAAGTTGTATTTTTTGGGTGACATTTGCTTCTTCAATTTGGGTTTTACAGACTTTCATTCTTCTGTAGTTTCTTATCATGTGTTTTGGAAATTATGATATTTTTGTCAGATATAGGAAAAATACTGTTTTGAAAAGGTTAATTTCCACGAGCTGCAAGGATTTTCCTTCTTTCTGTTGGGTTCAAGAAAAACATTCCCATAGTAAGTTGATTCTTCATATATCTCTGTTTTCTGCAAAATCAAATGAAAACTGTGGAAGCTTTGCATAGAAGAATATAATTGGTCGGAATTAAGATTAAATTCTGACCTTCATGTTAATAATAAAATTTAGTTGTATGTTATTGGTTTTTTATGTGCCTCAGTTTGTTGATGTTTTGGTTAATCCACTTCTAGCTAACATTTACATATATATACTCTTTGTTACTAGATTTGAAACATTGGTTGTGCATGGGAATGAGTCTTCCGATTGGCTTTGTGAGTTATCCCCGGCCCTTTGCTTTGAGCAGCTGGATGAAGTAAACAAGAGGAGATTAGAAGAATCCAAGAAAATGGCAAAGACTATTGCTAAGGAGAATATGGCTAAGAATTAGCAAGAGAATTATGAAGTTGCAGCATTGGTTAATGTTTATTTAGGATCTTTTAGTTTAAGATTTTTTTACGCTATTATAGATTTTGAGTTGTATTACATTGAATATTTGAACTACAAATATTTCATTTGATAGTGAAACTACATATGTTTGAAATACATTTATGTATATGGTTATATTTTAAATAAAATTTCGAATACTTTGATTTAATTTATTGAATTTTGATATTATATATAACACTGGGGTGCTAGTAATAGGAGCTAATAATGAGGTGAGGGGAAAACCTTCTTAGTTATAAATATAACAAAAGTGTATTAAGATTTGATATAGAACATTTAGAGGAGGTTAAAAACCCCCCACAAAATAACCTCCACTAAATATGGGGGTTAAAAACCCCCGGAGTAAAACCCCCGCAAATAGACTTGATACCAGTGCTTTCTAAAAACCCCCGCAAAAAGATTGCGGGACTTGAAACTTCGGCGGTTTCTAAAACCTCCGCAGATTACTTTGCGGGGGTTAAAAACCCCCTGCTAATTGACTTAAAAACCTCTGCTATTTGATCCGTTTTTTGTAGTGTACGAAGGATTTTTCTAAAGCAGATAAAGTCAAATCTTGAATGTGCTAATATTTTCTCGTAGTGGCAGTTATACATCATTATGAACGACAAGACAGTATATAGTTATGATTTATTCATATCATGTTCGAATACCAACAATTCAAGAAGGATGTCTGGAAGATAGTACTGACCTCAAGGCTCAAATGAACAAAGGATATTTGACAAACGACAAAGCGAAGTTTATGGCATCAAATGCATCAGGGGGAGAAATTCCAAATGTTTGAATTCATATTTCTAACCGATTCTACAACCACTGAAGAAAACTACACTTTTTTTTTCCTTCACCATGGTTTTGTCCCCTAGGGTTTTCCTAGTAAAGTTTTTAACGAGGCAGTTCCCACACAAAATGATGTTGTACTTTTTTTCCTTCACTAGGATTTTTTTCCCATCAGGTTTTTTCTTCTAGCAAGATTTTGATGAGACATATCATTGATGGACATCCAAGGGGAGTGTTATGAATAATATTAATATGGATGTCCATGAACTAGAAGAGTTACATGGTAGAGGAATATTAGAAGACAACCATTTATGTAGATTATTATTCCTTATATATTATGATTATTGTAAGTTACAAGGCTTGTTCTATAAATAGGATTCATGTAGCAATGTAAATGAGATACCTTCAAGGGGATAATGCAAAGACTCTTCTCTTTTGTCTTCCTCTTCTTCATCTATAATTTCTTATAATAGTTACATTTTACTCTTGTTTTGATTGCTTTTATAAGATAAAATAGGATTCATGTAGCAAAAATACCTTCAAGTTTCATTCATTTTCGAAAAAATATTCCAATTCCATTCAAAATCTCCACAATTCTGCTTTTATATGGCTTGAGTATGAAAAGAAGGTGTCCAATAAGTGATACAATTGCTAAGCAAAAGTCTCTCAATAAGTGAATGTAGAATAATACTTCAAGTTGAAGAAACCTGACTTCACACCCGCTTAGCGAATTTGTACTCGCTAAGCAAATCTAAACCTTCAAAGTTCTTTTTCTAAAAATCAAATTTACTAACGGACTAGTATCTCGCTAAACGAATTTAAGTCTTCATTTTTTCCTTTCGTAGGTAGGAGCAATCTCCTAAGCGAATGCCTTCTTCAATTTATGCTCCAATTTTAGCTCTTAAATCGAAGGAGGGATAGAAAAACATATAGGGATATTGTCGTTTCTAGTAGGAGTTGGCTGGATTGACAGTAGCAATATCTTCTTCTCCATGTGTGTGGTGCTACAAGAGAGGCCACCAGAAAGTAAGCCACAAATGGGATCCAGTAATGCTGTGAAGCTTTGAGGGTAATGAATCATACCATGTAGAAATGTGCATATATATTGGTTTCATTAGTTTTAAAAGGCTTTTACACAAAGTATATGTAGGAAATATTGGATAAGATAAATAGTTTTAGAAATATGAGAAGGATTAGAAACTTTGATGTACCTTGAAAGCAAAATTTGGTGGAACCCAATATCCATTTTGCTCCCCCATGGTTTTTACAGCACCGTGTCTGGACCCGTGCACTCGAGGCCAGAATCACGTTGGAGCCTCACAAAACAATGCCCAAAATAACATTAAAAAAAATAAGTAGAAGAAAAATGATTTTATTTTTCCATGAGTTCTCTATCTCTAAATCATTTCACTAAAACCCTTTTTTTATAAACTCCTTTGTCAACTTATAAAATAAAACCATTGGATAATGATTTATCCAAATAAATGTAGTTAACACAAAATTAAATCAAGGAGTAAAGGATTTACACAAAACTTAATTGTCAGTTATAGAAATCATCAATTATCATAAAAAAGGTAAAACTACCGTTACTATATTTATATGTTTTTAATAAAATAAAATATTATATAACTTACACAGTTGAATGCCATTATTCCAACTAATTATTCCAACTTATCGAAAGGATTCTTAGTAATTTGTTGATGCATGGCAGCAAGAGATATAATAATAAAATATACAATTTTAAACAAAACAAGCACTAGTGGTCTAGTGGTAGAATAGTACCCTGCCACGGTACAGACCCGGGTTCGATTCCCGGCTGGTGCAGAAATGGAGCAATGATGAAATGAATTATGATGGTGGGTCCATCTTCTCATCCATCGGTTGAAGCACTAATTCTAACTGAGCTTTCACTTTATGGTTTTGCTTTTTCCACTTTTAAGTGGGAGACTTCTATGGTGAAAGAGCAAACCAAATATTTCATCGGTGAAACATCAAATATGACTGTAGGATGTAGTATAAAAATTCATCAACTGTTGAGATTTAATATTAGTTGATTCAATCTTAACCACTCATAACATTTTACATAATATCTTACGGTCAATTTTAGTTGTTCACCGGTGAGATATTTGGTTTGCTCTTTCACCCTAGAAACACCCTTTTAAGTGCTATTATTATCAAGTAATTAAACTACTTACAGGGACGGAGCTTGGTAGGAGCCCAAGGGGGCTGTGGTACCCTTTAGAAAAAAATGAAATTTTTTTACTAGACTACTGCCCACGGGACTCCGTCTTTAAAATGCACACAATGTTTGGCAAATGCAAAGTAAAAGTGATTTAAAATTGATTCCGACCCCACTATCCACGTGCTGGAGACAAAATAGTGAAGCATCACTTTCATTCAATTTAAGTGATAAAAACCAAAGCACCACTGTCGCCAATTTAATTGTTTTAAAATATAAATTGAGTTGAAATTGTTTGATAAATTGATTTTGATGGGGGATGAATTTCTTGCTGATATTATGATGATTTATATTGAAAAAGAAATAGCTGGTAGCTTTAATAAAAATGATCTTTTGAGCTGAATTTCAATTATAATGTTTTAGTTGGTAGTTACGGCTCCCCTCAATATTTTGGGCAAGCTCCGTCACTGACTACTTATCATCTATAAAAACTGAATATGTATCTATTCCAACATTATTTTAGAAAATAAGTGCAAAAGGGCTTGGATTTAACGAATTCATCTTCATTCAAAAGAAATGAGTTGGGTACAAGAAGTTAAAAATTTAGGGTGTGTTTGGGAGTTTGGAGGGGAGGGGAAGGGAGGGGTTGAGACTAATAGTGTAAACTCTTTAGTAATTGGGAGAAAAATTATCCCCCTAAACCCCCCAAACCCCCTCTCCTAGTTTATTTTTAGAGCCTCTCCCAACTCCCCCAAATATGGAGGGTTTTGGAGGGGCTCCAAAAATAAACTAGGAGAGGGGTTTGGGGGGGGGGTTTAGGGGGATAATTTTTCTTCTCATCACTAAAGAATTTACACTATTAGTCCCAACCCCTTCCCTCCCCTCCCCTCCCCTCCCCCTCCAAACTCCCAAACAGACCCTTAGAGTTTTGCTTTCACTCTCTCCAAATGCCACTAAAATCTTTTTTTGGTGGACACACACTCTTTAATGAGATCCCCTCGGAGTTAATTAAGTAGTTGTGAGACTACTTGCGACCTAAACTTGTATAGTAGTAGTCTTTCCAGACTTGAGTCTCTACTAGCATGTCGTTAACTCCTTGTCCGATAGTTTTAGGAGTGCCTTCTCCATTTATCATATTTTTTACAAAATATAAAATAAAATACATTTATTTTAACAACGACTTCTTGATTGTAGGTGCAATTTTTTAAATGTATGTTCCATGTCACAAGAAAATAAATAAAATGTCAATAGTATTAAATTGAATCTGATCATTAATTACGTTGAGCTAACAAGATATTTGATTGCATGATTTAACTAATCTATATATATATATTTATCTCTATCTAGCTATCTATCTATCTGTTCCGAACGAAACTGGAGAGAGAGAGAGAGAGAGAGAGAGAGAGAGAGAGAGAGAGAGAGAGAGAGAGAGAGAGAGAGAGAGAGAGAGAGAGAGAGAGAGAGAGAGAGAGAGAGAGAGAGAGAGAGAGAGAGAGAGAGAGAGAGAGAGAGAGAGAGAGAGAGAGAGAGAGAGAGAGAGAGAGAGAGAGAGAGAGAGAGAGAGAGAGAGAGAGAGAGAGAGAGAGAGAGAGAGAGAGAGAGAGAGAGAGAGAGAGAGAGAGAGAGAGAGAGAGAGAGAGAGAGAGAGAGAGAGAGAGAGAGAGAGAGAGAGAGAGAGAGAGAGAGAGAGAGAGAGAGAGAGAGAGAGAGAGAGAGAGAGAGAGAGAGAGAGAGAGAGAGAGAGACCTCACAGCGGCGTATCTGTGGTAAACCCGAGATGACTCCGAGGTAGGTAGTGCTCTGTGGTAGTCCGAGATGAGGTGGTACCTGTAATGACACTCCAACGCTAGCTCAAGTCAGCGAAGTGGAAGCCAGTATGAGGTAAAGAGAGAAAGTGTACCTGTTGCATTATATGCTAGCTAGCCTGTTTATAGGCTAGGAAGGTGTAGGGAGTGTTTTGGTGCACAAGCAAGAGGTGAGATTTAAGCCCTTCAACTAGGTCGTGCGATCTCCACCGTTTTTAAGGTGTGGCGCACAGATCACCTAGATGGGAGTCCCTGCGCGCGTGTTCGGATAGCAGAGACTGGCCTGAATTCGGGTTGGGCCGGGGTCCAGTCCGAAACAGTATCTATATCGGTAAAAAAAAATCTATATCTATCTATATACATCTCTAAATGAAGCTATTTTGGAGCCTCTTGTTTGCTACTCAATATTTTCATTTATTTTTTAAATTAAGTCTCAACATTATTTTTTTTATTAATTAATGCCACTCAATATTTATGACATCCAATTTTTGTTATTTTTGTGATTAAATATTAATAATAGTTAAATATCACTATATCTTTTCAAACTATTTTTGCAAACAACAAAATATTATAGTAATATTCAAATTTATATATTCACTAATTAAAAAATTTATAAAAATTTAAAAGATGTTAACCTGTTATAAAATAAGAGATTAAAGTAAGGAGAAAGATGAAGAAGATAAGAAGACCAAGAACAAATATGGAGAATATAAGAAAAGTATCAAATTCATTATATATACTAAATGAATTTAATGTGCAATGATGGATAAAATGATTGGAAAATCAAATTTTTAAACAATTTAATTTGTAATGACAAATGAATTGAGAAAAGAAAAAAATTGAAATTGTCTTCTATATATTATTTATCTATCTTTTTTATTCAAATAATATATATATATATATATATATATATATAAATATATATATATATATATATATATATATATATATATATATATATATATAGTTACGATGTATTATCTATAAAAGAACTTCTACACCCTCTCTTATTTTACTAGAGTTTTAATTGATATTGATTTAACCGCACAACTTCATGATCAATTATTGGTGTAAAGAGAGGGATATGTTTTTTTATCGGTGTGGAATATAAACGTGTGCCTCTGTTTTGAAAATCTTGTCAATGTCTTGGTCATTCACTCCAGAATTGTAAGCATGGTAATAAGTCTAATTATGCTACCAGAAATTATAAGGTGCTTTCCGGAATAAAGCGAGAAAGGAGTTTCCACAAAATCCACCTCCTGCTAGTTAATTTCCTAAGACTACTAAAGGGAAATCCATTATCACAGATCATCTTGTTGACCACGAGACTGTGTTCGAAGTTGGCCCTTCCAACCGAAAAATGGTCATGCGCAATCTCATGAAAAATCTGATTCTATCCAATTTATTCATGACTCTTTCACTTCAGTTGAGGACAAGAAAGTGTTTCCCGTGGTTATGCAGTTGCAGGAGACACCTATGAAATCCATTCAGAAGTTGGTTGTTGCTTCTATCTTTTGTTCACATGTAGAAGCACAAGACATTGTTGTTCAGTTTCTCATGTTTGTGATACTAATAGTGGCTGAAATATTGAAACTCCTAATGTTGCTAGTTGTTGTTGGAGTATTTCGTCCTCCACTCAGACTCCCAATACTAGGCTAGATTCTAGTGGCACTGATACCCTAGGAATAGGAGCGCATCATGATTTTTTTCGAACCACTTGTGTCCATGACCCAAAACAAGAAACTGAAGCAAAATCAGAATTTGGTTGTTGGATATCATACTCGTTCAAAGGCAAATTCTGTCTCAGTCTCCTTTTGATCTGATTATTTTAATTTAGTACTTTAAATTGTCTTTTACTTTGTCTCTAGATTGAATTGTTTAGGGGTCCTAAAGTTTGAATTCCCCATTATTGCTTTAGTTTTATCTTCTTGCCAAGGGTTTTGGTCTAGTCCCTCCTTGGTCTCTTTCTTGTTTATTTTGTTTTTTAATAAAATCGGGGGGGGGGGGGGGAGTTCTCTTTTTCCTTCTTAGTGTTCTTTAATGAGGTTTCCTTCCTTCTATTTACCAAAAAAAAAATATACATTCTAATGTTTTTTGTTAAAAAAATATCTAAATTTAGCAATAATATACGAAAAGAAGAAAAAATGAAATTGCCCTCTACATATAATCCATATATCTATCTTTTGTACTCAAAACTTTTATATATATATATATATATATATAATTATATTCCAATTTTAATTATAATATTATTATGAATTTCATTTATTAATTAGTTATACTCTTTTTGTAACCTTCAAAAAAAATTGTATTATAGTTTTTTGATGTATATTTCTTTTTTTTCTTAGTCATCTAGCGGTTACATATTATTCATCTTTCTTGTATTAAATCACTTTTTGTGTAACACCCAAAGTAATTTTAATTACTTTGTTTGTTAAGTCAATTAATTGTTGTGTTTTGAATGTATAATTACATAATTTAATTGATTAAGCGGGATACTTGTATGAAATGAGTACTTGATTGGTTAATTAAATGTGGTTTTCAAATGAGGAAATAGAGGGTAAGGGCGAGTTAGGAATTTCACACACCAAACCATCACTCACTAGAACTATTCCAGCTGAAATAAAAACTAAAAACACACACACACACACACTCTCACACCCACTTCTCACTTTTCAAAAAAATAATACAAAAGAAGCAAACTTCTTCCCTCAAGTGAGAGAAGAGAGAGAGAGAGAGAGAGAGAGAGAGAGCTTCGTAGGAGAGAAAGAAGAGAGGAAAGGGGAAAATTGCATGCAAGCTTCACTGCCATCATAAAGCCATGCCACTCATTCCTATTGATTTCCTAGTCATTACAAGGCATTCTAGGTTCAACCATTTCCCCAACTTGAGAATTTCAGTCACCACACTCACAATTCTTCCCCCCTCCATTTTCGAAATGCACAAGCTTGAGTAGCTTGAGTTTGGGATTTTATGGTTGCATGTCAGTTTAGGAGGTTTCTAAGGGTGTTTTAAGAACTACATTTCTGTTCTTAAGTGTCAAAGAATAGAGATTAGAAGCATCCAAAAGTTCAGCCACTCTACTTTCCTCTTCTACCTAGAGTAGATTTCGATTTGCATGAGAGTTCAAGAGCTTGAGGTGAGAAAAATTGCTAGTTGCATGTTCTATTGGGGGTTTGCTTAGGGCATCTTGGAAGCTACATTGTTGATACCAGGGCTTAGGAGGAGGGTTTGGAGACTAGAGTTGATGATTGAAGTGTTAGAGCTTGCATTGTGTTTGGGGAGTCAAAATCACACTTGAAATTTTATCTCACAACTACATTGAGGTGAGTTCTTTACCCTTGGGTTTTCAAAATGTTTGTGGTTATGAAAATGAATTTGCATGTGTGTTTGAACTGATTGGGGTGGTTTAGATAGCCTAGAGGATGAATTAGGAACACATGTGATGCTATGTTTTGGTGAATCTATGATTAGTGGTTGTTCTATGAGATTGCATGCTTCAAAATGTTGTTATGTTTGTATTCAAGTTGCTATTGATGATTCAGGTGTAATTATGACTATCATTGGGCTGTTAATGATATATTTCGAGTTAAGGATTGATTGGGAAAGAAATCGGATCGAACAGATTAGTGGATTTTGAGAAAAACAAAGTTTTTGTGAAACTGCAGACTGGGCCCGGTCCGTGCCCCTAGAGGCCCAGTCCGTGCAGAAGTTTCTGCCACCCTTTTTGAAAATCTTTGATTTCGCTTTCCTTTCGACGCGAATTCATCCCCAATCCTTTCCCTAATTCAACCTAAGTTATTCTAAGTATATGATTGGGCTTGTTTGATGCATAATAAATGGAAAATAATGAAGTTGACATTACAATTTATAAATTGAACGAGATAATTGATTGTATGTTTCATATGCAACAATGAAGTTTTTCGTCTACGGTTTACAATACGAATTGTATGGTACATTATCGAGTGAGAAAAGACCAACGTGTCAAGTAATTACCTAGGATAATCAAAGTGAACGATAAGTTTATCGAGTGGGAAAACCGACGAGGTCTAAGTAATTACATAAGACACCAAGGGGATGACGATCCCGAGTTAAAAGCATACTTGGTAAAGGGAAGTCACGAGCCCTAAGCCAAGGCCCAGAATAAGTTGACTCGACAATAGATATTGTCGGGTGGGTTCTCTGGGGGAATCGTGTAGTGATTGTCCGGGGTTGTGCTAAGAGAAAGAGAAAAGATAAGAAAAACACTGAGAGTATAGGTGAGGGGTCTCGAAAGAACTTACTGAGATTGTATCTCATTGTTTATGTTGTGGTGTTTTTCAGATAAGCAGGGCAAGACGAAGCAAATAAGAGAAGAACTAGTAGCTGCTGAACTGAGTTACTAAACTTTAAAGGATCCCTAGAGATTAAGTTTGTATTTGCTTAGTCTACCCTAGGTTTATGTTATGTATTATTATGAGATTTTAACTTATGATTCTTGTAATCTAAGTTGTAGTTTATGCAAACCTTACTTTCGGAATAGAACAAGTT
The DNA here is from genome assembly GCA_039519185.1 of Astragalus membranaceus. NCBI lineage: Eukaryota > Viridiplantae > Streptophyta > Magnoliopsida > Fabales > Fabaceae > Astragalus > Astragalus membranaceus. The sequence goes on along the minus strand of CM076846.1, from coordinate 152,906,160 downwards.
TTAAGAATGACTCATGTTGAGCTGATTATCAGTTATGTCATTAAGTTTCCATTTGGTATTTATACCTCCTGGAGTATGTAAGGGATGGTTTATTCCATCAAGATAAGTTATGTTCAATTCCTTAAGTAGGTTCACAACTCTCATTTTTATTAAAAGGGTTAACATTTTAAATTTATGACGTCTAAATTTAATGATGTTACATTTTGTGCCTTGAATGAATTTAAAGTTATTGTGTGCTCATAATTTTTTTTTTGGTTGATTGTGTGGGGAGTGGGAAAGTCATAATAGGGAAATGAGAAAACAATTAAGCAATATGCTAAAAACTAGGCAACGATTCACATTCAACAAGGCAAAAGAAAAAAAAACTCTTTCATTCATAATATACTTCATATCCTCTCCCTTCATTCAATACAACTTAAATAGCCACTGTGAGGGCTGGCAATGGTACTTCCATAGCTGGCAATCATACCCTAATGAGTGACTCAGCACTCTTCATTCTTATCCTAAAGCAAATACAAAAGAAAGGACAAATTGTAAATGGGAGAATTGGGATTTCTAGAATAGTCTATCACTAGCCAGCTAGTCACTTGAGGGTAGTCTCGTAATCTCTAGTCCACTTAGGTTTAACCCTATTTCTCTTGATTCTTCCTTGTGGGATTGGGTGTTCCTCAATTAAGTCATTGGGCTCATTTTCATCTTCCATATGGGCCTTTCATTAGTCTGGGACTCTGGATCATAACATTTCCATCCGGTGGGGAAAACACCTTGTCCTCAAGGTGTAGATGAGGGTACAACTTCTTCATTTCTTCAAGTCATTCCCAGGTAGTGTCCTCTGGGTACAGACCTTGCCACTGAACTAAAATTTCAGATTTGCCTGCTGTTGTGCGCCAGTTAAGTACTGCTGCAGGTTGTATTACTGGTGCATTGTGTCTAGCTGTGAGAGGAAGTTCTAGAGGCTTGGCAGCAGGGTCATTGCAGGGCTTCAATTGAGACACATGGAGGACCCTATGTATCTTGTTGGTGGCAGGCAGATCCACCTCAAAGGCAACTTCACCAATTGCTTTCAACAGACGAAAAGGACCATAATAGCATTTTGAAAGCTTGTAAGAACGTTGTACACCCAATGAAGACTGTCTAGAAGGCCTTAGTTTGATGAAAACTAAGTCACCAACCTTGAATGGACGAGGAATACGTTTCTGATCAGCATACAATTTCATAACAGTTTGAGCCTTTTGTAACTTAGTTTTCAGAGCTGAGAGTATGGTATCACGGTCAGTAAGCTGCATGTCAACAACTTCAATTTTTGAAGAGCCAACCACATATTGAGACAGTGTAGGGGGTGGCTTGCCATAAACAATCTGAAAAGGAGTGAGACCTGTGGAGGAGTGCACAGATGAATTGTAGTGCCATTCAGCCCAATGTAGTATTTTTCCCCATCTGGAAGGCTGATCAAATACAAAGCAACGAAGATACTGTTGAAGTGCTTTGTTGACGATCTCTGTTTGCCCATCACTTTGAGGGTGATAGGCTGAAGACAGTCGCAGTTTTGTTCCACTCAAAAGTAAACAGCTCTTGCCAAAAATGACTTAGAAAAATTGGAACCCTATCTGAGACTATACTCCTAGGCATCCCATGTAACTTACAAATCATGACAGCAAATAGTTCAGCAACTGCTGAGGCAGTGAATTTAGTAGGGAGTTTTCCAAAATGAGCAGCCTTAGAAAAACGATCTACCACTACTAAAATGGTTGTGTAATTTTGGAAAGAAGGGAGCCCTGTGATAAAATCTAGTGAAATATCCGCCCAAACAGTTTCCAGTATGGGTAATGGTTGCAAAAGACCAAAGGGAAGGTGATTGACATGAGTTGACAAAAACAGTAACATCTTGTTTCATTCCCACCCAAAATACATTTTCTTTGAGACGACCATAAGTCTTTGAAATTCCACTATGACCCCCTATGTGTGAAGTGTGAAATTCTTGCAAAAATAAGGTTTTCAGCTCAGCAGAGTCAGGAATAAACAGTCTATTACAAAAGAAGAGTAAGTTGTTTTGGACCTTATAGTGAGGATGAGCTGCAGGATCTGTTTGGACCTCCTGGATAAGTTGTTGCAGCTTCTAATCAGTGAGCAATTGTTGTTGCATCTTGTCCATGAAGTTCAAATGAGGGACAGTAACAGCAAAGCAAGTGACTGGTGTTTCATAGATGTGAGAGAGAGCATCTGCAATTTTGTTCTGGGCCCCAGGCTTGTAAATGATCTCATAAGAAAAACCCAACAGTTTGGCAAGATAGAACTGCTGCTCTGGTGTTTGAATCACCTGAGTCATTAATTCACAAAGGCTGCGCTGATCAGTGTAGATAAAAAACTTGCGCCCAAGGAGATACGTGCGCCATTTCTTTACTACAGATACAATGGCACATAGCTCACGAACATAGGTGGAAGAATTCAACAATTTCTGACAGAATTTCTTGCTGAAATATGAGATTGGGTGGCCTTGTTGAATGAGGACAGCACCCATTCCTAATCCTGAAGCATCAGTTTCAATGATAAAATCCTCTGTGAAATCTGGAAGGGTAAGGACGGGAGCTTATGTCATGGCTTTCTTTAAAAGTTCAAAGGCAGCAGCAGCATCTGAACTCCATTGAAAAGCATCTTTTTTTAGCAACTCTGTTAGGGGATGAGCAATGGTGGCATAATTCTTTATAAATTTTCTGTAGAAACCAGTTAAACCCAGGAAGCCTTGAAGCATCTTCACATTTTCTGGAGTTGGCCATTCTGTCATCGCCACTATCTTCTCAGGATCAGGGCCTACACCTGCAGAGGACACAACATGCCCCAAGTAGTGGATGGAATTTCTGAAAAATAGGCATTTTGATTGCTTAAGATAAAACTGGTTAGTGAGTAAGCAGTCAAAAACAGTCTCCAAATGTTTTAAATGTTCTTCTAGTGTTCTACTATACACCAGAATGTCATTAAAGAAAACAATGACAAATTTTTCGCAAATAAGGTTCAAAAATGAGGTTCATAGTTGCTTGAAAAGAAGAATGGGCATTGCACAACTTAAAAGACATGACCAGAAATTCATAATGGCCCTGATGAGTACTAAAAGCAGTTTTATGGACATCATTGGGGTTCATACGAATTTGATGGTAGCCTGAACGTAAATCAAGTTTTGAAAACCAAGTTGTTCCATGTAACTCATCCAAAAGTTCATCAATAGATGGAATAGGAAAACGATCTTTAATAGTGATGGAATTTAATGCCCTGTAATCGACACAAAAACACCAATTACCATCTTTCTTTTTGACTAACAAAACATGTGATGAAAAAGCATGAACTATGTTGAATGAGGCCTTGTTTAAGCATATCACGAATTTGTGTTTCTATTTCCCGTTTCTTGAACTGGGGGTATCTGTAAAGTCTGGTATTGACCGGGTTAGAGCCTTCAACAAGTGTGATGTTATGATTTATGGTTCTGGATGGAGGTAAGGTGGTGGGTGGTGAGAATAGGTCATGGAATTTGTCTATGAGTGGTTGGAGAGTAGTGGTGGAGCAAGTGGTAGGGGAAAGGGACTGGTCATTGTCAAGGAGGTGGCATTGATAGTAAATGTCAATGGCCTTGGTATCAACCATACGTTTTAGCTGGTGTAGTGAGGCAGGTTCAGGACAAGGTCTTGGAGTGGCTGAGATTTGGATTAGGTGACCTTCTCTAAAGAATTTTAAGGTTAGGTTGTTGTAGTCCATTAAAACAGGCCCCAAGGACTTAAGCCATTCTACCCCTAGGACCATTTCAACATCACTAATGGGTAAAACATATAAGTCAACCAACAATTCATGTGAATCTAACAAAACAAGCACATTAGGGCACATAGAAACACAATCAAGCTCATCACCATTACCTACCAAGACCTGGAATGAATTAGCAGGGTGAAGAATGAGATTTATTTGTTTGGAAACTCTCTCTTGAATGAAGTTGTGGGTGCTGCCAGTGTCAATCAATATTGTCAGAGGGTTGTTTTTGATATGGCTAGTGAGTCTAAGGGTTTGTGGAACTGTATGACCCATGAGGGCATGAAAACTAATTTGAGGTGAGCTAGTGTTTGAGGTTGGTTCATTTTCTTTGGTTGGGGATGTTAGTGGTTCAGCCAGTAGTTGGTGTAATGTTTCTGTAGGGGGTTCAGGATTATCTGGGTCAGCTATAAGAAGGTGAAAATGACGTTTACATTTGTGGCCCGGGGTAAATTTGTCGTCACAGTTATAACAAAGACCTTGCTCACGGCGACTTGGGTTTCGACGGACTGGTGGCTTTGGACGAGTTGACGAAGGATCGCAGTTAGGTCATCATTGTTGGGTGGTGGTGTGGTCATGGTGAGGGATGACGGTGAGAAGTGGTGAGGGAGGGTGACGAATTTAGGGTTTCTCTGTTAAAAGGGAAAAAACGACGCAATGGATACAGAGGTGAGTGTTTTAGTCAATGAAAGCACCAAATGTGGGGTGTGGGAAAGTCAGAATAGGGAAATGAGAAAACAATTAAGCAATATGCTAAAAACTAGGCAACGATTCGTGTAACATCCCTATTTTTGGTTAATTTCATTTTATGAAATTAACTGGCGATTTATTATTTAATTAAATGATAAGTCGAGTCACGATAAAATATTGTCGCGGAAGAAATATTTAATTGCTCAACTAGATGGTCTACATGCATTATTTATCTAATGGTGTGACTTGTTACTTGACGTATTGATTAGAATTGAGTTTAGTGAGAATTAGAATAAAAAGGGCAATATAGTCATTTCCACCTCAATAATGCCTTCAGCTGAAATGAACCCAAAACCAGACATCACTCACACACACAAACCCATTTCAGAATTTCAGAAGTTGAGATTAAGAGAGAGAGAGAGAGAAAGAGAGGGTGAGGTGCGAAGAGAAGGAGAGGAGAAGATGATGGTAGAGCTCAAAATTCCTTCATTGCATGTAAGTGAAACCTAGTCTATTCTCCTCCATTTTCGATTCTCTTCTCAATGACACTAATTTCAGGAACATATTGCTAATCTCTTCCTTTCCTCCATTTTCGAATTGAAGCTCCATCTTGGCCAATAATGGAGTTTTGAGCTCATAGGGACTTTGCTTGTTCAAGTGAAGGCTAGGTTGGGGTAGAAGTGAAGCTACATTGTATTTTGAAATAGATAGGAAGGAAGTTCAGTAGCAAGAAAGAGTGTTTGAGTTGCTGGAAATCGAAATTTGAGTGTTTGGGTTAGCTATGGAACTCTAATTCGTGGAGACATGAGGGTTGATCAAAAGAATATGTCGCTAGAAAAGTTTTGCAGCAAACCCGTATGAAGCAGTGTCTGGTAGTTTCGATGTATATCTCACCATAGACCTCCTTTGAAGTTCGTTTTAATTTTTTTAGAAACTAGACTCAAAACCCTTCAAGTTAGGCACAAGAACCACCTTATTTGACTGAGTATTGAGGGAGAAAAATTAGTTACAAGTTTTACTTTTGTAACAGTACCGATTTTGAACCAGTCACTGGCCATAACTCCCTGAATACTCGTCGTAACAGTGTGGGACTTGAACCATATGGAAATAGACAAAATTATCTACACATGAGACACTGGTTGGATAGTTTTGGTTAAGAATTGGCTAAGTTATGCGCGCTCCAAATCTGCTCACAGATGCTGTCCAAAAATGGTTCGATTTGGGTAGAACTCGATCGCGTCTTCCGTCGTTCGAATTGTTCGTCACTCTGGGTGAGTTTTACTCACGTTTAGGAATTTTGATTTCTGATTGTGTTGATATTGTGTTTGTTATGTAAAATTTGGTGTTCATTTGAGTACTTTTGATGTTGAACTTACTGAATTGAGAATTCTGGACATAGATACTCTCTTTTTGAAACTTGGAATGTTCGGTTTATCCAAAAATTATGTGGTCGATTTTTGTTAGAAATTAGACTTAATGACGGTCATTTTAGCACTGGTTTGGTTCCAATTGGAGTTGTATAACTCAGTTTGTAGGTTTCACAAATTAGGGTAATTTTCTGGAATCATTCGGAGCATAGGTACTGTCTTTTTGAAATTGGGATAGTTCTCTTTATCCGAAAATTATTTGGTCAATTTTGTTAGAAACTAGACTTAATTTGGGTCATTTTGGCACTGGTTTCATCAAAATTGGAGTTGTGTAGCTCGAGATATGACTATCTCAAGTTAGGTCAAACCTCTGAAGTTAAACTAGGTATAGGTTCAGGGTTTTGGGTATTGTGCTCTCAATTGAACTCCTTTTTGAACGATTCTTATATCTTTGAAAACGAGACACAATTTTCTATGGGTTAGGATCAAGTTTCAGATTAATTGTTTGAGTTTTGGTCATGTTAGAAGTGCTAGAAGTCAGGAGACAGATTCTGTCCAATCTAGGAACCACTCTGTCTATTTTTGAAAACTGTACTAATTGGCTCATTATTTTGCAAAACCAAAACTTTATTCAGAAACTAGACATCCATAGCTTTCCAACAAGTGGTCTTTTGCAATTCTTCGACGTCGTTTGATATGTTAAATGTTTTCTTAAATTTTAAGTAAGATTGTCATAGTACACGTGTGAGAACAAGTCTTTCCGAATGAAATGAACTAAAACGTTCTATTTATGAATGACGCGGAATGATTATTAAATCATCTAAACTGGTCTATGTACATTCTACTTATTGTTTTACGATTGATTCGGGATGAATATACTTTTATCTAAACCGGTCATTCTACTTGTTATTATACAATTGACGCGGGATGGTTATTATTCCAATCATCTAAACCGGTCTATGATTCACGATATATAAATTATATCTAGTTGGGGTGACGACCCCTATGTATTAGCATGCTTGATGAGGGAAGTCATGGGCCCTCAATCTAGGCCCCCATTATTATTATTATTGTTGGTTCGCCTTTAGGGAAAGTACTATTGGCTATGGGGTTCACTTAAGCTTTCGGAGTTGGCGACGTGTTATAGATAAATATGTTGTTTCGTAATTCAAAAAGAATTACTATGAGGTGCTTGTAATTCTTATCGAATTACCACTTAAAAAGGATTATAACATAATTCATCACTTAAGCTACTTCGGGTTGTTGGTGATGTGCTAAAGAATTAAAAGTAATGATGTTTGTAATTCTTATTGAATTACCAGTGATTGTTTGTAATTCTTATCAAATTACCAGTCAAAAGGATTAATAATTGAATCGAGAGCGTGGCTAGGGGTCACGGTAAAACTCACTGAGATATGTATCTCACCCTTTCATATGTTGTTGTTTTACAGAGAAACAAGGAAAGAAGAAGGCTAAACGGCACGAGAAGGAGAGGTGCCTAAGGAGTTGACTGAGACATTATGTCTTTGTCCATGTTTATGTTTTTCTTGTTGATTCTGTATTTGGTAATGTAACTTGTTCTTATGATAAGTTGTATAAACCGTTTCCGCTTTTCTTGTGGTGATATTGAACACTAGGTTTTGAGGATATTGAAAGACATGGAACCGATATGGTTTTCTCTTAAGTTTATGGAATGCTAAGACTGTTTGATGTTAATCATCGAAAAAATTTAGTCGTGTTCAATATCTAAACAGGAATTATATCTCTGATGTATGCTAAGTTGTACATTTTAGTATTTCTACTTGTTAGAAATATTAGGATGTTACATTTTGGTATCAGAGCAGTTCGACCTAGTCGGGCTTAGATTAGTTTAGGGTTGAGTGTGATTCCTTGTTATCCTTGGTTATCTTTCTATTTGTAATGCTAAGAGACATTGAGCCTGATCAACTCAATACCTGGTGCATTATAAGTGGAATTATGGCAGGGTGACCAAGACGTAATCCTCAACCAAGACCGGAATCTCCAACCAGTGCATCCTCAGGCAAGATGATATGACGGTGGAAGAATATACCACCAAGTTTGAGAAGCTGTCTCAGTTTTTACCAATTGGGAAAGTATGCTCCGAATGATGAATGAAAGATGCAGACGTATAAGATGGGCTTTCGTGCTGATGTGACTCAAGGTCTCAGTTCTTATCCTCTCACCAATTATGCTGCCTTAGTGCAACTAGCCTATGTCAACAAGGATGATCTCAAAGGGAGTACTGGAAAGGAAAGAAGATAGTTGAATCATCAACTCTGAATGCCAAGTCCAAAGGTAATTTCAACAAAGGAGAGAAAGTACCATCTTTTGGTTCTTCATAGGTTAGATAGGTTCAAATCAGTGCTATTATTGTGAGAAGAGGGTCACTATGCTAATGAGTACCCGACAAAGGAGAGTTTCAAGGAATATCAAACTGCTCCAACTCACGGGCGAGTCAACACTTTGGGTGCCCAGAATGTCAAGCCTGCAGACAACTTACTGAGAGGTATGGATGTCGTTTTGGGTATGAACAGGATGACTGCAAATCATGTCACAATAGACTGTTTCAATCGAACTATCAGTTTCGCCTCTGAAGCAGTTGAGTTGCCAAAGCCAACTTCGAGGTACTGCAGTGTTTTCTAAAATTGATCTAAGGTCGGGTTATCATCAGATAAAGGTAAGAGCCTTAGATATTCCGAAAACAACGTTCGGTATTCGGTCTAACTAATGCTCCAGCGGTATTCATGGATTACATGAACCGAGTCTTCCAGCCGTACCTGAATCAGTTTGTAGTAATATTCATTGACGACATCTTGGTCATTGAGGAGCATGTTTAGCGTATCCGCATTGTTCTGAATGTACTCCAAGAGAAGTGGTTTGATGCCAAGCCTTCGAAACGCGAATTCTGGATGCCAAAGTAAAGTTTCTGGGTCATAAGATATCTCAATCGGGAGTTGCAGCAGATCCCAGTAAAGTTGAAACTATGTTGAATTAGGAATGACCATCATCAGTAACTGAAATAAGAAGTTTCTTAGGATTAGCCGGTTATTATCGGAGATTTATCCAAGCATTCTCATAATTAGTTCTTCCACTCACTCGGTTAACTCACAAGGGTCAGCCGTTTGCATGGGATTCTGATTGTGAAGAATGTTTTCTAGAGTTAAAAACTCGATTGACTTCTGCTCCAATCCTGATTCTTCCGGATCCGTCCCTGGGATTTCAAATTTACAGTGACGCTTCTGGGAAGGGTTTAGGGTGCGTGCTCATGCAGAATCAAAAAGTGGTAGCTTATGCATCCAGGCAAAGGAGATGGGTTGAAGTATCATCCAGGAAAGGCCAATGTCGTAGCTGATGCGTTGAGTAGGGAGTCTATTCACACGGCGAAGCTAACGATGCATGAGATGAAATTGTAAGAGTCTTTCATAGACTTGAATTTCAATGTGAAGGAAAGAAGGAACCGGTTAGTGATAAACCATATTCAGATTTCGAATTCATTGAGAAATCTGGTTCACTCAGCTCAAGAGATTGATGTGAAGCTGCAAGCTCAAAAGAGGTTACCAAATTTTACCGAAGATAGTGATGGAGTCATTTGCTTCAACGGTAGAATTTGTGTGCCAAATGATGAAGGCATCAAGAGGCAAGTGTTAGAGGAAGCTCATTAGAGTCAATATTCCATACATCCTGATCTACCAAGATGTATCGAGATTTGAAACAAATGTATTGGTGGCCTGGAATGAAAGCAGTGATTGCGGAATTTGTGTCTCAATGCCTAACTTGTCAAAGGGTTAAGGCAGAGCACCAGAAGCCTGCTGGTCAGTTGCTGCCACTGGATGTGTCAGTGCGGAAATGAGAAGATATTTTCATGGATTTTGTTATGAGATTACCAAGATCCCACACCGGTAACGATTCCAATTGGGTAGCTGTGGATCATTTCACCAAGTCAGCTCATGATATTCCTGTTCGTTCGAACAGTAAAGTATCCAAGTTAGCAAAAGAATATCTGAAGAACATAGTGGAGTTGCATGGAATTCTTACCAGTATAGTGTCGGATCGTGATCCAAAGTTCACTTCTCGGTTTTGGGAAGCGTTGAATCAAGCTTTGGGATCTAAGGTGTATGTTAGCGCTGCTTATCAACCGCAGACGGATGGTCAGACGGAGAGAATTATCCAAACCTTAGAGGTTATGCTTCAGGCTTATGCGCTCGATAAGGGGGAAAATGGGAGGATCATCTTCCATTAGTTAAGTTCGCCTATAATGACAGCTAGATTCATAGTTGTTCTTACGGAGATACATTCCCGATCCGGGTAAACCGTTAAGTTTTGAGACAATCGACCTTCGAACGGACTTGTCTTTCCAACCTTATCCTAGTTACATCATGGAATGTGGCGAGAAGACGTTTCGGACGAGGACAATTCTCATTGTCAAAGTGGTTTGGAATGGCTTTTCGATCGAGGAAGCTACATGGGAATTTTGAGGGCGACATGCGGACTAGATATCTGTATCTATTCCATTGAGGTATGTTTTGTGAAATTTTGAGAACAAAATTTTAAAAGTTGGGGCGATTGTAACATCCCTATTTTTGGTTAATTTCGTTTTATGAAATTAACTGGCGATTTATTATTTAATTTCAACTAGATGGTCTACATGCATTATTTATCTAATGGCGTGACTTGTTACTTGATGTATTGATTAGAATTGAGTTTAGTGAGAATTAGAATAAAAAGGGCAATATAGTCATTTTCACCTCATTAATGCCTTCAGCTGAAAGAAACCCAAAACCAGACATCACTCACACACACAAAACCATTTCATAATTTCTGAAGTTGAGATTAAGAGAGAGAGAGAGGGTGAGGTGCGATGAGAGGGAGAGGAGAAGATGATGGTAGAGCTCAAAATTCCTTCATTGCATGTAAGTGAAACCTAGTCTATTCTCCTCCATTTTGGATTCTCTTCTCAATGACACTAATTTCAACAACATATTGCTCATCTCTTCCTTTCCTCCATTTTCGAACTGAAGCTCCATCTTGGCCATTAATGGAGTTTTGAGCTCATGGGGACTTTGCTTGTTCAAGTGAAGGCTAGGTTGGGGTAGAAGTGAAGCTACATTGTATTTTGAAATAGATAGGAAGGAAGTTAAGTAGCAAGAAAGAGTGTTTGAGTTGCTGGAAATCGAAATTTGAGTGTTTTGGTTGGCTATAGAACTCTAATTCGTGGAGACATGGAGGGTTGATCAAAAGAATATGCCGCTGGAAAAGTTTTGCAGCAAACCCGTATGGAGCAGTGTCTGGTAGTTTCGATGTATATCTCACCATAGACCTCCTTTGAAGTTCATTTTAATTTCTTTAGAAACTAGACTCAAAACCCTTCAAGTTAGGCACAAGAACCACCTTATTCGACTGAGTATTGAGGGAGAAAAATTAATTACAAGTTTTACTTTTGTAACAGCACCGATTTTGAACCAGTCACTGGCCATAACTCCCTGAATACTCGTCGAAACAATGTGGGACTTGAACCATATGGAAATAGACAAAATTATCTACACATGAGGCACTGGTTTGGATAGTTTTGGTTAAGAATTGAATAAGTTATGCGCGCTCCAAATCTGCTCACAGATGCTGTCCAAAAATGGTTCGGTTTGGGTAGAACTTGATCGCGTCTTCCGTCGTTCGAATTGTTCGTCGCTCCGGGTGAGTTTTACTCACGTTTAGGAATTTTGATTTCTGATTGTGTTGATATTGTGTTTGTTATGTAAAATTTAGTGTTCATTTGAGTAATTTGATGTTGAACTTACTAAATTGAGAATTATGGAGATAGGTACTGTCTTTTTGAAACTTGGAATGTTCTGTTTATCCAAAAATTATGTGGTCGATTTTTGTTAGAAACTAGACTTAATGAAGGTCATTTTGGCACTAGTTTGGTTCAAATTGGAGTTGTATAACTCAGTTTGAAGGTTTCACAAATTAGGGTAATTTTCTGGAAGCATTCTGGACATAGGTACTGTCTTTTTGAAACTGGGATTGTTCTGTTTATCTAAAAATTAGGTGGTCAACTTTTTTAGAAACTAGACTTAGGTTTGGTCATTTTGGCACTGGTTTCATCAAAATTGGAGTTGTGTAGCTCGAGCTATGAGTATCCCAAGTTAGGTCAAACCTCTGAAGTTAAACTGGGTATAGGTTCAGTGCTTTGGGTATTGTGCTCTCAATTGAACTCATTTTTGAACGATTCTTATTTCTTTGAAAACCAGACACAATTTTCTATGGTTTAGGATCGAGTTTCAGATTATTTGGTTGAGTTTTGGTCATGATAGAAGTGCTAGAAGTCAGGAGACAGATTCTGTCCAATCTAGGAACCACTCTGTCTATTTTTGAAAACTGTACTAATTGGCTCATTATTTTGAAAAACCAAAAATTTATTCAGAAACTAGACATCTATAGCTTTCCAACAAGTGGTCTTTTGCAATTTTTCGACGTCGTTTGATATGTTAAAGGTTTTTCTTAAATTTTAAGTAAGATTGTCATAGTACACGTGTGAGAACAAATGTTTCCGAATGAAATGAACTAAAACGTTCTATTTATTAAATTTATGAGTGACGCGGAATGATTATTAAATCATCTAAACTGGTCTATGGTACGTTCTACTTATTGTTTTACGATTGATGCGGGATGAATATATTTTCATCTAAACTGGTCATTCTACTTGTTATTATATAATTGACGCGGGATGGTTATTATTCCAATCATCTAAACTGGTCTATGATTCACAATATATAAATTATATCTAGTCGGGGTGACGACCCCTATGTATTAGCATGCTAGATGAGGGAAGTCATGAGCCCTCAATCTAGGCCCCCATTATTATTATTATTATTATTATTATTATTATTATTATTATTATTATTATTATTATTATTATTATTATTATTATTATTATTATTATTATTATTATTATTGGTTCGCCTTTAGGGAAAGTACTATTGGCTATGGGGTTCACTTAAGCTTTCGGAGTTGGTTACGTGCTACAGATAAAGATGTTGTTTCGTAATTCAAATAGAATTACTATGAGGTGCTTGTAATTCTTATTGAATTACCACTTAAAAAGGATTATAACATAATTCGTCACTTAAGCTACTTCGGGTTGTTGGTGATGTGCTAAAGAATTAAAAGTAATGATGTTTGTAATTCTTATTGAATTACCAGTGATTGTTTGTAATTCTTATCGAATTACCAGTCAAAAGGATTCATAATTGAATCGAGAGTGTGGCTAGGGGTCACGGTAAAACTCACTGAGATATGTATCTAACCCTTTGCTTAAAAAATGATTTTTGAAGCATTCGAAGAAGTTTATAATGTCATCATATTGTTAAAATGATTTCTGAGTATTATTTATGTTGTGATAATTCATACATTGATCACATGTATTCTTTCATATATTCCATTTATTATATATTGTTTATCAATAGTTAAATAGTATTTTTGTGAGCTATTAATTAAATTAATTAATGTGTAATGTATTTACTTTATTATATCTGATGACAGAGACACACATACACACAAATAATAGAACAAAAACAAAATAAAAAAGCGTAATTGATCAAATTAATAACACGCGCGCGTGCGCGCACACACACACACACACACACACACATATATATATATATATATATATATATATATATATATATATATATATATTTGAAAAATCAGCTTGAGTCATTCTTAACAACAAACATGTAAAATACCCAAAAATATATCAACTCTAAAATATAATAATATCCTTCAGTGATATTATGTAACATCCCTAATTTCATTAAATTCAATTTATGGAATTTACGAGTAAACTATCTTTCGAGTGAATCAATAATTCGCGAATCGGATATGTGATAGTCGAGAAAGCATTATATATTGGTTAAGTTAGAGAGAACTTGGACAAAAATAAGGATTTAGAATGAATTAATGAGCCAAGGGCATTTTGGTCTTTTCCAACCATTTAACCCTCGGCCCATTAAAACATTATAACCATCCTTGATGTTTAATCATTCAGCTGGAACCATAAGGAAAGAAAAGAAAAGAAGTGAAAGTGAGAGAAAGGAGAATTTAAGTGAGAATTACACATAAGGGAAAAATAGTCATTTCCTTTCTTTTAAAATACCAAAGCCCTTAACCCAACTGATTCCCACTCTCTTGCCACTCAATCCAGCAAACTAAAATTTCAGAATAGAAGAATAGAGAGAGAGAGGAGAAGGGGCGAAGAAGAAGAGGAGGAAGAGAAGCTTGGTGTTGGCTCATCCCTTCTTGCATGTAAGCTTTCCTTGTACCATTCAACTCCATTTTCAATCTTCTTTCTATTGACACCAATTTCAGAAACTCATTATACGTTTGGGGTATAGGGTGCAGTTGACTCTTTCCTTTGCTTATGCCTTATTTCCGGGTCGGAGAGAGGGCTATAAAGATTCTTTGCCGTAGGACCAGAAAGAGGATTAGTACCAGTCATAAGAGTCGACGAAAGAGGCTAATTGTGGTACCATGGACCTGGGAAGTCTTGCTCCTCCTCTAACTCCTATGGAAAAAGGCTACGTGTAACATCCCCTAACTAACTAATTTAGTTTATTTAAATTAGCGGAAAATGTTAAAGTGAAGTATTAGCTAAATGAAATATTTAGCACAAGAGGTTATCATGAAATGGTTAATTGGCAAGCATTGCTAAATTATGTGAGACTTTAAATGGATGAATTATTATGCCTAAGTTCTAAGCTAATTTTATTAAGTTAGTCACCTAGAGCTAATGGGAGCCTTAGGAGGAGAGTACCAGCTGAAGGGTAAATGGGTCTTTTCCCCAACCCACTTAAACCCTCAGCTGAAACTCAAACAAACCCAAATACATTTCACTTCATTTGAAGAAATTCCAGAAACTCAGCAAGGGAGAGAGAGGAGGTCGCGAAGAGAGAGAGAGAGGGAGAGAGCCCAAGATTGTTGATGCATGTCCCTTCTGAATCCATCATCTAAACCAGAATTCCAACCTCTATCTACTGATGTAAGCTTCATCACCTTATTATCCTCCAACCTCTTTCCACCATTCTTGAAGGTTTGAGCTTCACTTTGACCAAAGTGGAGTTTTGGTTCTCCAAGTAGTTGCATGTCTTGATGGAGCCTCACATTCAGTCCTAAGACCTATCTTCGTTGCCTAAAACCTGTCTGAAGTTTGATTGAGCAGAAGAGACTTTGTTAAGTGGCTGTCCAAGCGATTCAAAATCGGAGTTCGTTGTTGGAGAGGATTCGGGGCGAGTTCGTGACATTTCGGAGCGATTGAATTCACAGGGTTTCGTTGTTTGTGATTTTCATCACAATACGGTGAGTTCTATAACTCGCTTAGGGATTTTGTGTGTTCTGAGTTCTCTGTTTCGAAAACCAGTGTTGTGTTCAATTGGTCTCGAGAAGAAATAAGGTCGAAAAACTGTTTTCAGAAAACTACAAGTTTAAATTGATCAATTGCATGTGAAATTGTTTAGATGCGCTGGTTTGATTTGAATATATTGCTGTGTTATACTGTTCTGTGTGTATTCAAGTTTGAGTCTCGATCGGAAGGGAAATTGGAATCGGAACGGAATGGAATTTACTCATGAAAAGTATGTTTTCTGGAAAACTGATGGAGACGCACGGATCGTGTGCCTCTGTGCACGGGTCGTGCGCCCCCATCTGATGCTACACGAACTGAATTTTTAAACACACACGGATCGTGCGCCTAGTCACACGGATCGTGCGCCTAGTCGCACGGGTCGTGCGTATCCTTCTGAAACGTTTATTCAACAACGCCTGGATCGTGCGTTTAGTCGCACGGATCGTGCGTTTAGTCGCACGGGTCGTGCGTATCTTTCTGAAAACCTTCTACAACTTTGTTCAATAGCGCACGGATCGTGCGCCTACACGCACGGGTCGTGTGAGACCTTCTGATCCTCAAATTCAAAGTACCTTTTTATCCATCCCAAATGATTCCAATCCTCTTCTAATCCATTCCTCATGGTTCCCCAGCAATGTAAAGATACTGATATCATGGAATTGAACATGTTTGATAGAAAACTTGTGTGTTATGAACGTAACGGAAAACCGTACTTAGAGAACGCGAGAGAACATAAGTCAAGAAATGTTAACGGACCTTGAGTCCAATCATGTTAAGATAACGAACTTCAAGTTCATCATGTCATGTAAACTAATTGATTGTAAGTCTATAAAGACATAAAAACTCTCAATTCATGTAAACACAATTCAAGTTACTTTCCCTCGGGGAAAGGTAGATGGTATACCTTGTGTATATCGAGGATGACGATCCTCCAGTTATTAGCATACTAGGGGAGGGGAAGTCATGAGCCCCAGAACCTAGGCTCTCATGTTGCTCACTTGGATTAGTGGGGATGGGTTCACTGAGACGTCCTAACCTTAGCTAAGGAGGGCTTCGAGGTGTTGTGCTAAGTTCATGTTAAAATATGATCCGTAGTCGCTTATTAGGGCTACATCAGGAAAAATCAGAAATGTAACGAGTAGTCGCTTATTAGGGCTACAAGTTACGAGAAAACACCATGTATTCACGTGGTTGCTTATTAGGGCCATGAGTTCAGATTCAAGTATAATAAACCGTTAGAGTTCGTCAGGGGTCTCGATAGGACTCACTGAGATAATGTTTATCCCACCCTTTATGTATTGTGGTTTTTCAGAGAAGCAAAGGAAAGCTAAGGCGAAGGTTCACGGTTAGCCGGTGTGACTCGAGGAGTCCGGAAGTCTATGTTTCATGTTTTAGGCCCTTGCCCTTCTGTAGTACTTTTGTTAACGGTTGTATAACCATCATGTATAAGTTATAAATCGTTTCCGCTAATTTCATGTTTTGAGTATTGAACACCAGGATAATGTATGTTTAAGTCTTAAGACTTCAGATCTTTCCGATTGTGCATGGAGGTTCATTGAACCATTGATACTTATATCGAAAATTTTAGTTGTGTTCAATATTTCATTAACAGGAAGTTACTCTGATGTATGTCATGTGGTGCATTTCGGTGATTCTACATGTTGAATTTATTACACTACGCTCCTTGCTAACATTATGTATTCCTTAAAAAAACATTTCTTTGTCTAATGATGCCTTTACCTCGGCATTCTCGCTTATGCTTTTATTAAGACTCAATTGTCTTCCGGCCTACTACCAGAGATCCCATTAATATGGTAGGCCTTGATGATCTCCGAGATCTATTGTTATGATAAACCAAATGGGTCGGGCCAACTTTCATTCTACCATTTTCGAGCTTGAAGCTCCACCATGGTCAAACCTTGAAGTTTTACCTTGCATGTTGGAAATGGAAGCTTGTAGGTGGTACAAAAGGTGCATGGTTCAGTCTAGGGGTGTCAAAATGGATGGATCGGATGGATTTGGATTTGGATTATAATGGATGGATTGAAGACAATCCATTTATCCATTTATATCCATTAAAATTGTATCAAAACAATCCAATCCAACCGTTTACAAAAAAATTCATCCAATCCATCCATTTGCAATTTTTTTATGGATGGATATCCAATCCATCCACTAATATGTTTAAAATATAAACAAATCTTTTGAGTAAAAAAAAATTAATATTTTTTTGTAGAAATTGAATTTATTATCATTTTTTGACAAAATTGAATTTTTTAGATTTATAAATATATATATATATATATATATATATATATATATATATATATATATATCTCCTCTCAGTGCTCCTTCTCCTCTGATCTGTGCTTCTTTTGGATCTGTTGAATATGTTGTTAAGCGATTTGGATCTCTTCGCGATCTGGATCTGGAGAAGTTCTTGCGCCGTCGCCGTTTCGTGTTCGACTTCGGTTGTTCCGGTGGCTGTAAATTAATAAAAATGGGTTGGGCGCTACTTGGGTTGGAACCGCCGTTGGGGGCTCCCTTTCATCGGATCTGATCTCCTCTGTGACGTCCACGACCTCTCCCCCGAGGCGTTGCTGGTCGGATCTCCCTATTGGTGGATCTGCGCGCTTTTGGAGGTACTATGGAGTGCTTCTGTTCGCGGTGGTTTGTGGCTCTGTTTGCGCAGGGGTTGTTTCGGATGCGGTGTTTTTTGCGGTGTTTCGCGGTGGTTCACGGTGGTTTGTCTGATGTTCGCAATGGTGGCTGTCGTTTCGGACTTTGGACCGCAGTCACGCCTCCTCTCCGTTTGTCGTGGGCACTTCTCCCCGTCGCTCGCGGTTTCTCTTGATTGTGCCACGGTGTTGGCCGGGGGCGCAAGGCCGCGGTGGTGGTTGGTGGCTCGGCTACCTCGATCAAGCTAGGTGTTGTCGCGGTGTTGGCCGGTAGCACGACTTCGCGATGGTGGTTGGAGTCACGGCGCCGGATGTCTGGGGGTGTGCTGTCGGTGGGTGCTGATTCGATAGTTTGTACCTTGTCGGACGCCAGATTGCAGTTTGCAGATCGCCGGGCTCCTCCCCCTTTGCCTTCTGCTTCTTTTCCCCCTCCCAATCGTCTCCGGGCCTCCACCTCTAACCTCGATAGTGCTTAATGTGAGGATAGCGAGGTGATGCAGGCTGTTGTGGTTTGGAGTGTGAGTTCAGGAGGTGGTGGGTGGAGGTTGTGTGGGGACTCTCAGGTGTTGCCCTGCCTCCTTTCGGGTTTTCTGTTCGCCTTAGAATTTCTTCCATTAGAGTTCTATGGTTGTTTATTTTAGAGGCCTTGTTGGGCATTCTATTATTGTCCTTATTACCAAGGGTTTTGGTCTAGTCCCCCCTTGTGCTTTTTATATCTCTCTTTATTTTATTAATAAATTCGGGCTGACTGCCTGTTTGATTAAAAAAAAATATATATAAATATATATTTATATATGTGGTGGTGGTGGGGGCGGCCGGTGGCGGAGCTCTGGCGGCCAGTGCGGCAGCCGACGGCGGAGCTCCGGCGGCCGACGGCGGAGATCCGGCGGCCGACGGTGGTTCCGGCAGCGGCGCTCCGGTGGCCGGAGGTGGTTCCGGTGGCGGAGGACGGTGGCCGACGGTGGCTCGTGGTGGCCCTCCGGTGGTTATATTATATTATATATATTATATTATTTATTATATATATATATATATATATATATATTATATATTATATTAATTTTTAAATGAGTTTTGGACTAAAAAATTTATTTTTTGAATGAATTTTTTTAAAAAAGTTTCTGGAAAAAAAATATATTTTAAAAAATATTTTTTGGTAAAAAAAGTATTTTTATAATTATGCAATGGATTTGTTAAAAAAAATTAATTATCCAATAGATTTTGATTTTGTAGTTATTGTAATCCAATGGATTTAGAAAATATAATGGATAGATCACAACCATCCACAAAATCAAACAAATGGATTCAATCCAATCCATTAATATTTTCTTTTTTGTAATGGATGGATTGGATGGATTTTGCTATGGATGGACCGGATATCCGTTGGACAAATGGACCATTTTGACACCCCTAGTTCAGTCCTAGAAGTTCAATAGCAAGCTACATTGTTGATTGAAGGGAGATTGGAAGTGTTTCAGCTACTGGTCTTGAGTTTGGAAGGAGTTGATTTCCTTTTGAAGCGGTTTGGAAGATTACGGGGATTGTTCGAGTGGTCACCGTTCGGTTATTTCGCGTGAAGACTTGATTTTCGAACGAACTCTTCAAAGCGGTGAGTTTTACTCACGTTTAGGGTTTATGTTTTGATTGTTGAAATGTTGGTTAAAATCGGTATTTTGATTTCGAAAGATTCTTGAGTCGAAACCGTTTTTCGGAAAATAACGTTTTACGGTTTTTATAAAAATTATAACGGTATTATGTGGATTTTGATTGTGCTGGAATGTGTTTGATTTCTGGTTGTGTTGTTGGAATTTTGATTGGGTTACGGATTGGATACGATCGAAAAATCGGAATGAAATAAACGAAGCGAAATGTGAATCTGCACAGGACACACGGACCGTGCGCTCCTGGGCACGGATCGTGCGCCCTCCCGCAAATGCCTGCAATAGAATTAAGCAGTGCACACGGACCGTGCGCCCCTGGGCACGGATCGTGCGCCCTCTTCAGTGTTGCCTGCAAAAGAATTAAGCAGCACGCACGGACCGTGCGCCCCTGGGCACGGGTCGTGCGCATGCTTCTGTTACCGGATGCCAAAAACTTCGTTTCGCTGCTACTTTCGATTCCAAACCTCTTCTAATCTTCTTTCCAACCATTTGTGATGATTCTTAACTTATAAGACATTGTTTTTGACATGTTCAAGATGATTTTGGTAAATTGTCTTCAAACCTATAAATATTTTGAAAAACTGAATTAGAACTTACATGTGCGAATAAAGGTTTTCTAAAAGAAACTATCCAAACGGTTTTCGTTGTCGAATCATAATTGATGTGGGATATTTGTAATCTCATCTAGACCGGTTTTGGTACCACGATATATAGATTATATCGAACATAGGAGTCGGCCCAATGCGGGTATGATATATAAATTATATCTATGTCGGGTGACGATCCGACGATTAGAATACTAGGCGGGGAAGGTCATGAGCCCCTACCCTAGGCCCTGGCCGTTAGGTAAAGTACTAGCGGGGGTTTATCGGGATTGTGGCTGTTGCACGGCCGATGTTATGCTAGGTACAAGATTCGCCGAGATTGTGCTGTTGCACGATCGGTGTTTCGATTGGTAAACTTGTAATTATAGATTAACTTACAAGGCTTGGAAATAATTGAATAGCACATTATATGCCGAGATTGTGACTGTTGCACGGTCGACAATGGGCTACGGTTTTATGAGCAAGTGGTTTATAAATTAAACTATGTTGCAACGATTTTATAATTGAACCGAGTGATGGTGAGGGGTTACGGTAGAACTCACTGAGATATGTTATCTCACCCTATCATTATTGTGGTTTTTACAGAGAAACAGGGTAAGAGGAAGACAGGGCAGCACGAGTAGGTGACGTGCTTATGGAGATGCCGAAGACTTGTAGTCTTGAGTTTTCCGATTATGCTTCTCTTGTTATTTTCTGTTATGGTTATGTAACTTGTACTTGATATGAGTTGTATAAACCTATTCCGCTTCTCTGGTTATGATATTGAACAATAGACTTTGTATTCCTTGTTAAGTTGAGAATTAAGTTAATTTTATGGACTTCAAGATAGGTCGATCCGAGACATTAAGTTGTATTATCGGATGTGCATCCACTACAAAAAAAATTGCCTATTAGCGAGGGATTTTTCCCTCGCTAAATGCCCCAAATCCGTCGCTAATTCCCATTAGCGAGGGAATTAGCGACGGAATCAGCCCCTCGCTAATTTGCTCCTCGCTAATGGGAATTAGCGATGGAATTTGAATCCCTCGCTAATTAGCGAGGGAATATTCTGTCGCTAAGTCTGACAACCTCGTTTTTTTAAATCAGCCTATTTTTTTATATAGTTATTATTATTATTATGGTGTGGTGGTGGTGGTGGGAAAGGGTATTAGGGTAGAGAGAGAAGGAGAGAGAGAGAGAGAGAGATGAGCTGTGTGGTGGTGTGGTGGTGGTGGTGGTGGTGAAGGGTATTGTGGTAGAGAGAGAAGGAGAATAGTAAGGGAGAAGGAGAGAAAGAGAGGGAGAGAAACAAGTGGTGGTGGTGGTGGTGAAGGGTATTAGGGTAAAGAGAGAAATAGAGTGAGAGAAGAGTGTGGGGAGGTGGTGGTGTTGGTGTGGTGGTGGAAGAGTGAAGAGAGAAGAAGAGTGTGAGAGGAGGTGGTGGTGTGGTGGTGGAAGAGTGAAGAGTGAAGAGAGAAGAAGAGTGTGAGGAGAGAAGAAGAGTGTGGGGAGAGAAGAAGAGAGAAGAGTGTGAGGAGAGTAGGAGAGAAGAGTGTGTGTGAGAGGATAAATAAGCTGAAAAGTCAAAAATTTAGCGAGGGAATTAGCGAGGGACTGTCAATTCCGTTGCTAAACACCTGCACGAAGTCCTATCATCTGAAAACTGTCAAAAATTAGCGAGGGACTGAAAAATCTGTCACTAAATAGCGAGGGACCTAAAAATCCGTCGCTAATGACAGAATTAGCGAGAGACTAAAAATTCCCTCGCTAATAAGCTTTTTTTATAGGGATCTCAGTGTATCTACATGTTAGAAATATTGGGGTGTTACAATTGGTATCAGAGCAGTTCGACCTAGTCGGACTTAGATGTTAAGAGTCTTTTACGTCTTCTAAGTCTGATTCTTCTTAGTATGCTATTAGACATTGAGCCTGATCAACTTAATAATTTGTGCATATTTCGCAGAATCATTGCTGGAAGGGGTGTTCGCGGTGCGGTTTGGTTCGGTTCGGTTGGCTTCCTAAAATAAAACCGAACCAAACCAAACCAAACTAATGCGGTTTGGATTGGTTCGGTTTGTTCGGTTTTTTCCAAGACAAAAACATAATTTAAAATGAAGTTAAAATTAACTAACATAAAAATGGCTAACATAAATCTTTAAGAAAAAATCTACTCAAATATATGTAGTATATAATTATGCTCTTTTAATTTTTTTAAGATAGTTAAGACAATGTTTAAAAGAATTTGAATTAAATATTTATTGTAAGTTTTAAATATAGCATAACAATATAGATTGTTTGTAAGTGAGTCAAAGAATTAATTGTATTTGAGCTCGTAAGTGAGTGAGAGTTGGGTTTTAGTTGCATTTGGGCTAGTAAGTTAGTAAGGAAGGTTGTAAGTCAATAAGTCTTAGTGTTACTTGCGGTTGGGTTTGGTTTGGTTCGGTTTCTATAATCAAAACTGCAAACCGAACCAAACCGCGCGGTGCAATGAAAAAAAGAACCGAACTAAACCAATAAGAAGCGGTTTTTTGCGGTTTTCGGTTTGGTTTGGTTTGGTTCGGTTTTGAACACCCCTAGCTGGAAGAGGTAGGAGAAACCCACCCATTGATCCTCATCAGGAATGGATGCAAAATGTCATCGAAACTCAACAGAAGATGATGAATGACATGATGCTAATGCAGCAGCAACAGATGGCTCAAATGGCCCAAATGCAGCAGATGCATCAAGTGCCCCAACCGCAATTGAGTGAGCCAGTCAATGTACCAGAACCTGAGGATCCTAATAGGATGTACTTCCGGTTATTGAAAATGAATCCTCCAATCTTCAAGGGGGGATCCGACCCAATGAAAGCTCATTTCTGGGTGGATGCCATGGAGAGGATTTTTCTGACCTTACAATGTGATGAAACAGAGAAAGTGATTTGTGCTGCCAATGCTCTGGATGAAGATGCTCATACTTGGTGGACCAATGCATGCAGGATGCTTCAAACTCAAGGGACGCCTCTTAATTGGGATAACTTTAAGGAGTTATTCATGGGTCATTTCTTTCCTGATGCCCAAAGACTTTCCAAACAAGTTGAGTTCGTTAATCTGAAGCAAGAGGACATGTCAGTTGGGGAATATGCTGCAAAATTTGAAAGATTGTCTCAATTTTATGAAATAGGGATTCATGCCCCCAATGACAGGTGGAAGATGATTATGTTTAAACAAGGTCTTCGTGGTGATGTGAACCAAGGTCTTAGTTCTTACACTATGACCATTTATCCTACTTTGGTACAATAAGCTCATACTGCTGAAGAAGATCTCAAGAGAATGTATGCAGAGAAAAGGGACTTCTGGAAGAACAAGAAAATGGGTACTGAATCAACCTCTTCTAATACTAGGTACAAGGGTAATTCAGATAAAGGAAAGCAGGTGCAGACGATTGATTATTCTAGGCCTAACAAATGTTCTTTCTACAAGAGGAATCATAGAGGTAGATGCCAAACTGTGCAGAATCAGTGCTACTTTTGCAAAGAAGTGGGCCATTATGCTAATGAGTGCCCGGCGAGAAAGGCTTTTCTGGAATCTCCTAATGCTCCAAGACAGGCTCGAGTCAACACCTTGGACACTCAAACTATCAAACCAGATGATAATCTCCTGAGGGCTACAGGTTGGCTTTTCCACCAATCTGTTAATATACTGTATGATTCTGGTGCTACTCATTGTTTTATCTCTGACGCATGCGTTAAACTATTAGGATTAACGGTATCGCCAATATCCGAACCGATAACCATTCTTACGGATGCAAGGGGTCGTGTTCGAACCCAGTCATTATGTCTTAACTGTCTACTCACTATAGGAAGCAGGGAGTTTGTAGTTGACTTTATCTGTTTTCCTATGAGGGGAATGGAGATCGTCTTGGGAATGAATTCGATGACTACCAACCATGTTACCATTGATTGTTTCAACCGTGCCATTGGGTTTTCTTCTGAAGTGGTGGAACGTTCCCTACCTGCAACTGATAGTGTTATTTCTTTCACTTCGGCCAGCCAGTCTTTATTTCAAGGTGCGGAAGCTTTTGTTGTTATATTATCTGCATCAATTGAAGCTGGATTGGATTTATCGTCAGTCCAGGTTGTTAATGAATTCTTAGATATTTTTCCTGAGGAAGTTTCCTCTTTACCCCCGGATCGAGAGGTATAGTTCTCTATAGATTTGGTGTCGGGTACAGGGCCAATATCTATAGCACCTTATAGGATGTCTCCTCTTGAACTAAAGGAACTAAAATCCCAACTTGAAGAATTAATTTCCAAGAAGTTTATTCGACCGAGTGCTTCTCCATGGGGTGCTCTAGTATTGCTAGTCAAGAAGAAGGACGGAAGCATGAGATTATGTATTGATTATCGTCAATTGAACAAGATTACCGTCAAGAATAAGTATCCGTTACCAAGGATAAATGATTTGCTTGATCAACTTCGAGGCGCTACAGTATTCTCCAAAATTGATCTAAGGTCGAGATATCATCAAATCAAAGTAAGATCCTTAGACATTCCGAAAACCGCTTTTCGTACTCGATATGGACACTATGAGTTTGTAGTGATGCCTTTCGGTCTAACTAATGCTCCAGCTGTATTCATGGACTACATGAACCGAGTTTTTCATTCCTACCTGGATCAGTTTGTGGTTGTCTTCATAGATGACATCTTGGTATATTCAAAGACAGTTGAGGAGCATGCTCAACATCTCCGCTTTGTTTTGAATGTACTCCGAGAAAAGAAGTTATATGCAAAGCCGTCGAAGTGTGATTTCTGGATGTCGGAAATAAAGTTCTTGGGTAATGGGATTTCCCAGGAGGGAGTAGCAGTCGATCCTAGCAAAGTTGAAGCTGTGTTAAATTGGGAACGACCAACCTCAGTAACGGAAATAAGAAGCTTCTTGGGACTAGCAAGCTATTATAGGAGATTTATCCAAAGCTTCTCACAGTTAGTTCTCCCACTTACCCGGTTAACTCGCAAGGATCAGCCGTTTACATGGGATACTGATTGTGAGGAATGTTTCCTCGAATTGAAAGATCGGTTGACTTCTGCTCCAATCTTGATTCTTTCGGATTCGTCCCTGGGATTCCAAATTTACAGTGATGCCTCTGGGAAGGGTTTAGGGTGTGTTCTTATGCAGAATCAACATGTTGTGGCCTATGCATCCAGGCAATTCAAGACTCATGAACGGAATTACCCAACTCATGACTTAGAGTTGGCGGCTATTGTGTTTGCACTAAAGATTTAGAGACATTACCTTTATGGTTCTCGTTTCGAAATTATTAGTGATCACAAAAGCTTAAAATATCTATTCGATCAGAAGAAACTGAACAACAGACAGAGAAGGTGGATTGAATTTCTGAATGATTATGACTTCGAATTGAAGTATCATCCCGGGAAGGTTAATGTTGTGGCAGATGCATTAAGCAGGAAGTAGTTCCACACCGCAGAGTTAATGGTTTATGAGATGGCATTGTTAGAGTCTTTTAGAGACTTGAATCTCAAGGTGACAAAGAAAAGGGATCGATTAGTGTTACAGAATATTCGGATCACCAGTGTATTAAGGGATCAGATTCGTGCGGCTCAAGAGGTCGACGTGGAGCTACAATCTCAAAGGATTACCAAATTTTACCGAAAACAGTGATGGTGTTATCTGTTTCGATGGTAGAATTTGTGTACCCAATAATGAGCATATCAAGAAGCAGGTATTAGAAGAAGCTCATCGGAGTCAATATTGCGTACATCCTAGATCTACCAAGATGTACCGGGATTTAAAGCAGATGTATTGGTGGCCTGGAATGAAAGCAGATGTTGCTGAGTTTGTATCTCGATGCTTAACCTGTTAAAGGGTTAAGGCGGAGCACCAAAGACCTGCTGGTCAGCTGCAACCACTTGATGTGCCAGTCTGGAAATGGGAAGATCGCAAGCCGGTAATGATTCCATTTGGGTAGTGGTGGATCGATTAACTAAATCCGCTCACTTTATTCCCGTTCGCTCAAATTACAAAGTCTCTAAGCTAGCAGAGGAGTATGTAAAGAGTATTATAAGATTACACGGAGTCCCTGCCAGTATTGTGTCAGACCGAGATCCTAAGTTCACCTCCAGATTCTGGAAAGCATTGAATGAAGCTTTAGGGACAAGGGTAGCACTGCTTATCATCCTCAGACTGATGGTCAAACAGAGAGAACTATTCAGACTCTTGAGGACATGCTTCGGGCATGTGTGCTGGATAGCGGGAGAAATGGGAGGATCATCTTCCATTGGTAGAATTCTCCTATAACAACAGTTATCATTCCAGTATTGGGATGACACCATTTGAAGCACTATATGGGAGGAAGTGTAGAACCCCATTGTGTTGGTCGGAAGTAGGTGAAAATAAATTTTTGGCACCCGATGTGGTTCGTGAAACTACTGAGAAGATACGACGGATTCAAGAAAGAATGAAAGTTGCTCAGAGTCAGCAAAAGAACTACGCTGACAATCGAAGGAGATCGTTGGAATTCGAAGTTGGTGATCATGTATTCTTAAGAGTTTCTCCAACCATAGGTACCGGAAGAGCTTTGCGAACAAAGAAGCTTAGTCCTCGATATCACTACAAGAATTATTGATTTTTCCGGCCAGGAGTTTCCGGCGGATATGGATCCGCCGCAAAGTTACCGGCGGAATCTATGCATTTCCGGCGGATTTTATCCGCCTCAAAGTTACCGGCGGAATAATTGACCGTTGCGGCGGATTAAAATTCGTCTTGGCTTTTGCGGCGGATTTAACGGTTTTTGCGGCGGATTTGGGATCACAATTTTTTTTTTCTTTTACGAGATTTTAATTAACCGCCGCAAATGCACCTCTGTCCGCCGCAAATCCCTTAAATCCGCCGGTAACTGCCGTTTCCGGCGGATCTTGCCTTTTGACCGTTTGACTTCGTTTCTCCTATATAAACCCCTTCTCCCCTTCTTCTTTTTCACACCTCTACCAATACTCTCATTCTCTTGATACGGCACTCTCTTAATACGGCACTCTCTTGAGCATTGTCGGCAGCGGCTCCAATAGAGTGGCGTATGTCTCCATTTTTTTGTAAAAAAATTTCCACATTGTCATGAACACCCATTCATCTTTTTCGTTAAAAGTAACCCCTTTATCAGCAAAAAGCTCCTCCTCATTATTTTCACCACAAGAAACATATACGCTCATCAAACGCTCGGTATCATCCTCCAACTTAACAACCCGTCCTTGCAGTTCCTCAAACTTTCTATTTAGAGATTCAATCATCTTTTCAAAAGATGGTTTCTTGTGAAACTTTCTATTTTGAAAATATGGTTGAATCTCTAAATAGAAAGTTTGAGGAACTGCAAGGACGGGCTGTTAAATTGAAGGATGATACCGAGCGTTTGATTAACGTATATGTCACTTGTGGTGGAAATAATGAGGAGGAGCTTTTTGCTAATAAATGGGTTACTTTTAACGAAAAAGATGAAGGGGTGTTCACGACAATGTGGAAATTTCTTTACAAAGAAATGGAGACATACGTCATTGTAATGGAGCTGCTGCCGACAATGTTCAAGAGAGTGTCATATCAAGATAATGGCGTAGGTCTCTGTTTAGGGGTAGCAGACATTAAATATATATTTTACTGCTTTTCCCAATTTTTATTGTTTTAGATTATTTTATTTTTTTGTATGGATATTTTATTAATTGTATGGATATTTTTTTGGTGATAATATTTTACTGCTTTTCCCAATTTTTATTTTTTTAAATTAAAAATTAATTAGTTATTGGATTTTATTTTTTTATCAATAATTAAAAAAATTAATAAAATAATATATATTTTTATTTAAAACGATTTTTTTAAAAAAATAAAATTTATTTTCTAAAAATAATAATAATTTTTTTAAAAAAATAAATAATTTTTTTTTAAAAAAAATGGTACTTTGCGGCGGATGTGTGTCGTTTGCGGCGGATGTTGAGTTTTAGCGGCGGAAATTTGCGGCGGATTGTTGGTGTTTTTAAAAAAAAAGGCGCGGTATTTTAATTTAAATATCCGCCGCAAAGTACCCAGAATCCGCCGCAAAGCTCCGTAAAAAAAAACCCGCGGATATTAAATTTCAAAATCCGCCGCAAACGTCCATAATCCGCCGCAAAGCTCCGTAAAAAATAACCCCGCGGATATTAAATTTCAAAATCCGCCGCAAAGACCCAGAATCCGCCGCAAATCTCCTTTTGCGGCGGATATTACCTTTTGACCGTTGGCTACTTTTCTTATATATATATCCATTCCCCACTTCTCATTCTTCACACTTCTAACAATCTTTCCATTCTTTTCTTAAAATTTCTCTTTTACTCTCTCCTTCTCTACTAAATCTCTTTTTAAAGTGTAGCGCTTCCTCCCTACGAATTGTCTTCTGCTCTTATTGGGAAATTTCTTCAAGGTATGTTTTTTATATGAGTTAATAGTTTTAGTTTTTAATTTTTTTTTAATATTCGTTTTAAAATTATTTTATAATAATATGAGTTTGTTATTAATTGTATGGATATTTTTTTGGTGATAATATTTTACTGCTTTTCCCAATTTTTATTTTTTTAAATTAAAAATTAATTAGTTATTTGATTTTATTTTTTTATCAATAATTAAAAAAATTAATAAAATAATATATATTTTTAATTAAAACGATTTTTTTAAAAAAATAAAATTTATTTTTTAAAAATAATAATAATTTTTTTTAAAAAAAATGGTACTTTGCGGCGGATTTGTGTCGTTTGCGGCGGATACTTTGCGGCAGATTTGTGTCGTTTGCGGCGGATACTTTGCGGCGGATATTGGGAGTTTTCCGGCGGATATTTTGCGGGAAAAATTTGACCCCTTTCCCGCGGATTATCCGCCGCAAATTTGCGGTGGATTTTGCGGCGCCTCTAAATCCGCCGCAAACTTCCGGCGGATAATCCGCCGCAACGCGTTTGCTTCGAGCTGGCTACCGGTGGCAAAATTCCGCCGCAAAGTTCAAATATCCGCCGCAAAGATGGATTTTGCGGCGGATTTTGCCCGCCGCAAAGTCCTGTTTTTTTTGTAGTGTATGTTGGACCATTCCAAATCATCGAGCATATTGGACCGGTTGCCTATCGTCTTGCTTTGCCTCCGGCCTTATCAAATCTTCATAATGTCTTCCATGTCTCTCAATTGAGGAAATATATTCCCGATCCGAATCAGTCGCTGAGTGTTGACACGATTCATCTCCGACCGGATCTATCATTCCAACCTTATCCTAGCTATATTGTGGAACGTGGCGAAAGAACACTGCGGACAAGGACTATTCCCAGTGTCAAAGTGGTCTGGGATGGCTTCTCGACTGAAGAGGCTACATGGGAATTGGAAGATGACATGCGGACTCGATATCCATATCTATTTCATTGAGGTATGTCTTTTCAATTTTGAGGACAAAATTTTAAAAGTTGGGGTGATTGTAACATCCTTAATTTCGTTAAATTCAATTTATAGAATTTACGAGTAAACTATCTTTCAAGTGAATCAATAATTCGTGAATCGGATATGTGATAGTCGAGAAAGCATTATATATTGGTTAAGTTGGAGAGAACTTGGACAAAAATAAGGATTTAGAATGAATTAATGAGCCAAGGGCATTTTGGTCTTTTCCAACCATTTAACCCTCAGCCCATTAAAACATTATAACCATCCTTGATGTTAATCATTCGGATGGAACCATAAGGAAAGAAAAGAAAAGAAGTGAAAGTGAGAGAAAGGAGAATTTAAGTGAGAATTGCACATAAGTGCAAAATAGTCATTTCCTTTCTTTTAAAACACCACAGCCCTTAACCCAACTGATTCCCACTCTCTTGCCACTCAATCCAGCAAACTAAAATTTCAGAATAGAAGAATAGAGAGAGAGAGAGAGGAGAAGGGGCGAAGAAGAAGAGGAGGAAGAGAAACTTGGTGTTGGCTCATCCCTTCTTGCATGTAAGGTTTCCTTGTACCATTCAACTCCATTTTCAATCTTCTTTCTATTGACACCAATTTCAGAAACTCATTCCTCATCCTCTTCATTCTACCATTTTCGAGCTTGAAGCTCCACCATGGTCAAACCTTGAAGTTTTACCTTGCATGTTGTAAATGGAAGCTTGTAGGTGGTACAAAAGGTGCATGGTTCAATCCTAGAAGTTCAATAGCAAGCTACATTGTTGATTGAAGGGAGATTGGAAGTGTTTCAGCTACTGGTCTTGAGTTTGGAAGGAGTTGATTTCGTTTTGAAGCGGTTTGGACGATTACGGGGATTGTTCGAGTGGTCACCGTTCGGTTATTTCGCGTGAAGACTTGTATTTCGAACGAACTCTTCAAACCGGTGAGTTTTACTCACGTTTAGGGTTTCTGTTTTGATTGTTGAAATGTTGGTTGAAATCGGTATTTTGATTTCGAAAGATTCTTGAGTCGAAACCGTTTTTCGGAAAATAACATTTTACGGTTTTTATAAAAATTATATCGGTATTATGTGGATTTTGATTGTGCTGGAATGTGTTTGATTTCTTGTTGTGTTGTTGGAATTTTGATTGGGTTACAGATTGGTTATGTAACTTGTACTTGATATGAGTTGTATAAACCTATTCCGCTTCTCTGGTTATGATATTGAACAATAGACTTTGTATTCCTTGTTAAGTTGAGAATTAAGTTAGTTTTATGGACTTCAAGATAGGTCGATCCGAGACATTATGTTGTATTATCGGAAAAATTTAGTGTGTTCAATATCTAAACAGGGATTGTGTCCTCTGATTGTTGACACAGATGTGCATCTCAGTGTATCTACATGTTAGAAATATTGAGGTGTTACATATTACTTTTGTGTCTTGCAAATACTCACATAGTTACTCATAAACATAACTATCATATATTTATCCTTTTAAATCACTCCAAATAAAACTGTAAGACAACATTACAGTAAAAAAATGAATGAATAATAAGCGTCTTACAGTAAGTTATTCAAAAAAGCGTCTTACAGTAAGTTATTCAAAAAAATTGGAAACTATTAAGCATACTCTATTGAGGAAAAAATTATACTCTATATATAAGTATGGATTATCATATGCAATTTCCCATGTTTTACAACGACGTTAATTTTGTGTGTTCATTCTCCAGTTTTTTTTACTTCATAATAGTAAAATATATTGCACAAAGTAATGTCACTAAGTAGGTTACATAATTTCATACCAACATATCACAAACACCACATATAGACGTAATTTCTCAGATGGTTTTTTGAACAATTTCACAAACACCACATATAAAAACCATTATCAAAAACTAGGACAGCATGAATATAAACCGAAAATTATTTAAAAAGTATAAGAGTATCCACAATAGGGACTTCTTATCTCTTAAGAATTTTTTTTTTTTGATAATCTTATCTCTTAAGAGTTGAAATCTAATAGGTACCCCCATTGTGGAGAATAAAAATGGGTACCTATTGGGGTGGAACTCTTATATAGGAAATCCTCTCTCCCTCTTTTGACGCGTGGACCCTAGCTAGTCTTACTTTTGATTAAAAAACTAATAAAAGAGTGATGTAAAGTTATTAGTGGGACCAGTTTAGTAAATTTTGTTGGGGTTCTGGGTTGGAGAGATGAAGTTCTTATTAAATACTACTATTAAAAAATTATAAAAAAGTGATGTGTACACGTGAGACCCATTTATGTACTCAAAAGAGAGTTTCTCCATTGCGGATGCTTTAAATAGATAATTTCATATGGTTTTCCAAACAATTTTGCAAACCCCGCATACAAAATAATCATAAAAGTGTGCATGATGATAATGTAGGACATACTAAATATACATAAAAAAATAACTTATTAAATATCCGAACCATTATCATCCGTATGAACTCTAGCCAACTCCAACAACTTCGCATCCAAAACATCATGTATCCAATGATACCTCACATCAATGTGTTTGGACCTATTATGAAAAGTCAGATTCTTACCAAGATGAAAAGCACTTTGACTATCAACAAATAAGAAATATTTGTCCTAAACATAACCAAACTCCTGCAAGAATTTCTTCAACCATATCAACTCTTTACATGCTTCGATAATGGCGATGAAGTCTGCCTCAGTAGTAGACAATGCTACACACTTTTGCAACCTAGACGGCCAAGCCATAGCCCCCCTGCAAACTTAATCATATACTCCGAAGTGGACTTCCTGAAATCAATATCTCCAGCCACTTCTGAGTTGGAGTACCCCACTAAACTGGGTTTGTCACCTCCAAAACAAAGCCTCATACAAGTAGTACCACAGAGATACCTCAAAACTCATTTCACATCATTCCAATGCTCTCTACCTGGATTTGACAAAAATCTACTGACGATACCAACAGCATGCGCAATATCTGGTCTTGTACACACCCCATACATCAAACTACCCACAGCATACGCATACGAAACTCGTTCCATATCCATTTTTTCATCTTCATTGGAAGGACTTTGTTTAGAACTCAACTTAAAATGAGTAGCAAGAGAGGTGCTTACCGCCTTAGAGTTTTCCATACGAAATATCTGCAACACTCTTTCAATATAGTGCTCTTGTGGTAGCCAAAGTTTCTTCCCCTTTTCTGTAACGCATGATTCTTATACCAAGAATCTGTTTAGCTGTCTTTCATAGAAAAATACTCACCTAACCGCTTCTTTAACCTGTCAATCTTGGAAATATTTTTCCCTACAATAAGCATGTCATCAACATATAACAATGGGATAATGAAATCATCATGAAAAATTTCTAACAAAGACACAATGATCAGAAGTAGTTTTTTTTATATCCTTGGTCACACATAACTGACTCAAACTTCTTGTACCACTGTCTTGGAGCCTGCTTCAAACCATTGAGACTCTTTCTTAGTCTACACACATAGTCTTCCTTGCCTCAACAAGAAAACCACCAGGTTGTTTCATGTAAATCTCTCCCTCCAAATCATCATGAAGGAAAGTTGTTTTTACATCCATTTGCTTTACCTCTAAATCTAGAGTAGCCGCGAAACTCAACATGGTTTTATTCGATGACATCTTTACCACAGGTGAGAAAATTTCATTAAAATCAACACTCTTTCTTTGACGGAAACCCTTCACCACTAATTTGGCTTTATACCTTGGAGACTTAGAGTTACTCTCATGTTTCATTCTATAAATCCACCTATTTTTCAAAGCTCTTTTACCTTTTGGCAACTTCACCAAATCATAAGTGTGGTTATCATGCAATGACTTCATCTTATCATGCAGTGCATCATAATTATACCTTGTAGATGGTTGTCTTCCCCTGCTAGACCTTCTGAGTTGAACTTGAGATGACTCAGAAGCATCACCAAGATTCTCATCTTCTGACATCTCATGCTCCTCATCATTATTATTAACTGGAATATTTAACCCATATTCAAGTTGTTGATCATCAACACAATCATGACGCTCACCATTCTGAACATTACCATCAACACTATCCAAATTCTGAATAGGCAACCGAACTGGATCAACACCTGACAAGTTGTCATCTTTCTTGGGTGTAGTATTCTCCACCTTATCACTATCTTCAATAGTTTGATCTTCCATGAAAACAACATCACAGCTTCTGAGAAGCTTTTTCCCTATAGGATCATATACAACTTATAACAAAATTCATCTTAACCATAACCAATGAAAATACATTGCTTTGACTTTGCATCCAACTTGGATCTTTCATCCGTTGGAACATGCACAAAAGCCTTACAACCAAAGACTCTCAAATGATCATAATTGACATTCTTCCCAAAACAAAATTTATCTAGAACCTCGCTATTCAAAGCAATAGTGAGACTGAGATTAATAACATGCACTGCCGTGTATAGCGCCTCACCCATGTAGTGTTTGGGCAACTTAGCTTCAGAGAGCATACAGCTCACTCTCTCAACAAGTGTTCAATTCATCCTCTCTGCTAAACCATTTAGCTGAGGAGTTTTAGGAGGAGTCTTTTCATGTGCAATACCCTGCTGCTTACAATAATCATCAAAGGGTCCACAATACTCACCATCGTTGTCGGTACGAACACGTTTCAACTTCTTACCTGTCTGCCTCTCAACCGAAGTATGGAATTGTTTGAACTTCTCCAACACTTGGTCTTTTGTCTTCAAAACATAAACCCATAATTTTTCGGAATAGTCATCAATAAAAGTAACAAAATAAAGTGCACCACTAAAATATTTTACCTTTAGAGGGCCACTAACGTTAGAATGCACCAGTTCAAGTAGCTCTGACTTCCTAGGGAGGATGCTTTTTGAATGATACTCTAGTTTGTTTACCATCCATGCAATGAGAACATTTCTCCAAATCTGCATTCTTCAAACCTAGAAGTACATCCTTTTTGGCTAAGACATTTAACCCATTTTCACTGATATGACCAAGCCTTCGGTGCCACAAAGATGCTTCCATATGCACAACATTCACACTGTCTATAGAAACCATAGCTTTTGTCCAATACAGTTTAGAAATTTTCTTCCCTCTAGCCAAAACCAAGTTACCTTTACTGAGTTTCCACTTTCCACCACCAAAGTGATTATCATAACCACAATCATCAAGCATAGGCACAAAAATCAAATAGCAAACATCAAGAGCATGTTTGTCTCCTTTAAGCAACAACTGCATTCCCGTGTTGGTTTGCAAACAAACATCACCAACACCAATTACCTTAGATACACCATCATTACTCATCATCAACACTCCAAAGTCGCTTGGAGTATAAGATGTGAAGAAGTCCTTTTTAGGTGTAACATGCAATGTAGCACCAGTATCAATTATCCACGTTCTCTCATCTAACACAATATTAACTGTCTCATGATCACGGGAATAATAAGGTCATCACCAATAGTAGCAGTAATCTAATCGTCATAATCATCATTATCCCTTTGTTTCTGCTTACCTTTCTTGCCTTTGTTATCTATCTTCAACTGAAAACATTTCTTCTGTATGTGCCCTGTTCTGTGACAATAATTGCATTCCACATTTTGGAATCGAGACTTGGACTTGCTTCTACTCTTCTCTCTACCACCCTTCGTTTCCTTTCTCTGAGTACTTATCCCCCTATTTTCAGTGACAAGTACCCCGGATTGAGATGAAGAACTTTGTACCTTCCTTCTCATCTCCTTATTAAGTACACCACCCTTAGCCGTTTCCAAAGAAACAATACCATTAGAAGCAGAACTCGTTATAGAAACCCGAAATGTCTCCCAAGAATCTGGTTATAGTCCCAAAAGCTCATCATCAAAATTGATACTCATTCCTGACATTCGATCAAGAAGCCCTTAAAAATCACTCAAGTGATCTGAAATAGAAGTCCCCTCCTTATACTTCAAACTTATGAAGTTATTCAACAAAAACAATTTATTATTCTCTGATTTAGAGGTAAACAAGGACTCTATCTTCTCCCACAAGGTTTTTTCATTTGTCTCATTAGCAATATGATTATAAACATTATCTTCTACATATTAGCGAATGAAACCACATATATGTTGATGTTCAAAATCTCATTCTTCGGTAGATGTAGCGCCCAACTTTTTACTACCAAAAATAGGAAGATGCATTGTCTTCACAAATAGTAAATCTTTCATCTTTCCCTTCCACAAATGATAATTAGTACCATTCAATGAAACCATCTTTATATTCATGTTTGCCTTAATCATTCAAGCAAGTAAAATAGCCCCTAACCAAAAGCTCTGATGCCACTCTAACGGGGAATCAACACATAAACACAATAACAGAGCAATATGCAGCGAAAATAAACTCCCCAAACCTGCAAGAACCTATGAGGAGCAACAATGAATGTGTGGCGACAGATAGAACGAAATAAAAGCACACAATTGAACACCAATATTTTTAACGTGAAAACCCCCTCAAAGCAAGGGTAAAAATTATGGGTCGTCCAGACCAAAGAAATAGCTCCACTATAATCAAATAAGGGTGCAAGAGAGTCTCAATAAAGTGCACAAACCGTGTCAACAACAAAGCACAAAAACTTACAAGTTGAGAGCAGGAAAATGAAAATACCCAAAACTACAGCTTCTGTGCGAAACCAATATTTCTCTCCTCAGACTTCGTTACGACGATCTGAACTGTAAAAGTGTAGAACTAT
Source organism: Astragalus membranaceus (assembly GCA_039519185.1). Classification (NCBI taxonomy): domain Eukaryota; kingdom Viridiplantae; phylum Streptophyta; class Magnoliopsida; order Fabales; family Fabaceae; genus Astragalus; species Astragalus membranaceus. The sequence continues at coordinate 152,869,820 of CM076846.1, read as the reverse complement.
GTCTCACGAACCTGCTGTCCAACTTTAAAGACAATCCAACAGTTAACGAATCCACAATCGCTGTTTTACTGCAGCAGGTATGAGAAAAACGGGAATCACTTTCTCTCTTCTTTTCTCTCTTTTGGTGACAATATTCTAATCCGAAATTCTCTCTTCTTAAACCCTAATTTAACCCTCTCCACTTAAAATAAGTGATAAACATATTGGACTAAAATATTTGGGTCTTTCTCCACATGAGAAGGGAGCCCAATACCCAACACAAAAACCAATTTTCTTATTTTTAACACAAATAATATTAAAAATAATCAATTCACCGTACAACTAATGTTGAGTTGTTCTTTTGAAAAAATCACTAAAATATTAGCTATAAGTTAGCTGACAGACAAAAATTCCTAATTGACAGTTTGTTGGGCCATTGAGTTGATGGGTATTGATCTTTCCGTTTTGCTTTGTTTTCTATTTGTAAAAAGAGAAGAAAAAAACCTTAATAAAATAGATTTTGGGCTGATCAATTTTGATAATTGATAGATTTTATTGATATAATATTTTCCTGACCACTTTTGATAATAAATTCTAGGGATGAGTAATTTATTATTCTTTTTTAATCCAATGCGACTAATAAACTATAGCGATCCACGAAACATGAGGGGTATAAAGGAAAGCAAAACATGCTTATAAATGTTGAATTTGCTTAACCATATATTGATTTTGCTTGCAGGTTGCCAAAAATAAATTGGGGTGTGCAACTAGCAAAATACCCAGCTACTGGCCCAGCCCACAAGAACACTTCACTGGGAGTCAAACAAAAAAAGTAAACGGGTTAAAGCGGAGCTCTTCAGATCTTTCTTCTCCACCGTTCTCTCTTCTCTCTCAAAGGCAGCTCTGCTAGGGTTACGAATTTACCCAGATTCTGCAGAGATCAAGCTCTGAAATCACTTCAGTGTTGCTATGGTAGTGATGATGCACAGGTAAACACGAAAAACCCTTTGCTCTCGTGTTTGATTTCTCTTGATTAGAAACCCTAGAAAGTCAGCTTTTGATTTCTGTGTTTCTACTTGTTTCTTATGCAAGATTGATGTTGCTTTTGTTCTGAAAACTGAACGAAAAGACACCGAAGGTATAAAACCACAACCCTATGTGATTTATTTGATTTGATTTCTTCGTAACAGTACAAACACTAACTCTGTTTGTTTGATCTGAACCTGTACGAGTTCGATTCGTTTGTTGAAGAGCTCAGCAGCAACAAAACAATGGATCTCCTCCTTGAGACCACAAGGTAGTTTCTCTTAACCTTTCTTTCTATTTTCCTCTCTGATTTTGTATGTTTCAGTCACTGAAACATTTTTCTAACTCTTATTCTTTTTCTTTCTTTGCGAGAATCGGCTTCAACCACTTGTTGAAGCACACAGATACACAAAGGACTTAGAAGAATACAGAAGCAGAAAAGGCATACACGAGGAAGATAGAAAATGCAATGTAAAGAAACTGTAAAACTTTTATTGCTGTAAAAATGATTGTGTAAGTTGAATCTGTACATAATGTAATACCTTATAGGTCTATATATACAAAACAAAAGACCCTTCTAAGGGTTTGTTAGAGTTGGTTACATAGATTGTAACTGACTTTAACTACTTGTAACTATTTAAACAGATAAATAGAATCTGTTATGGACTGCAGGGGTAGCAGCTATCTGTTTGTATTATATAGATGTTACCAAATCCAGAGGGTATTTTTAGGTTTTTATTAAAAAACCAATATCCTCCATCAATACAAAACCTAAAAAACTTAGTAATAGGAGAGATACCTAAAACAGGACAAGCCCCTGTTGACATAGCTTTAGAACCAAAGATGACTCAGGACAAGCCGCTGAGTAATGACTTTAATAGTTGCCTTCTTAGGATTTGAATGCAACCAACCCTAAATCTCTCCTAAACTTAGAAAATAATTCACCCTTTAGAGCTTTGGTAAAGATGTCAGCCTGTTGCTCCTTTGTAGAGCAGTAATCCACTAGTAGCTTTCCATTTGTAACCTGGTCCCTTAAGTAATGAAACTGTGTCTCTCTGTGTTGGTTTTGCCATGACCTATAGGGTTTTTGGCAAGACACAAGGCTGACTTGTTGTCAATCAATAGCTTAGGAATTTGAGTCAAAGTCACACCCAATTCCCTAAGTAAGGCTTCCAACCATGCTGCTTGAGTGGCAGCACTGCACGTAGCCACATATTCTACCTCGCAGGAGCTAAGAGCAACAATTTGTTGCTTTTTGGAGCTCCATTAAACAGATATACCTTGAAACTTAAACAAAAATCCAGAGGTACTTCTTCTATCAATGTGGTCTTCACACCAGTCACTGTCTGAGTACCCTAAGAGCTCAAATTTCCTTAGGTCAGTCCCTTTAGGAAAGAACAGCCCATAATTCAGAGTACCTTGTATATATCTTAGTATTCTCTTTGTTGCATTTAGGTGTATCTCTAGTGGTTCATTCATGAACCTATTAATCATTCCTGTGGCAAACAGAATATCTGGCCTGTTGTGGCACAGATATCTCAAAGACCCCACAATTTGTCTAAAATAGGTAGGATCCACCTTAGAGCCCTTCTCACCCTCCTTTTTGCACAAATAACCTTCTGCAGGGTTGCTGGCAGAATTGCATTCTGTCATTCTAAACCTTGCAAGCAGTTCCTTAGAGTATTTAAGCTGATGTAGGATGATTCCTTCAGGTACTCTTAGAAATTCCAATCCCAAAAAGTAGGTAAGCTGTCCCAAGTCTGTCATCTCAAACTCAGCCTTCATAGAGTCCTTGAACTGCTCAATCTCCTTAGTACTGCTACCTGTTACCAATAGATCATCAACATACAAACATATTAGTAATAGGTTAGTATCTAAGGAACCCTTCACATATACACCAAACTCATTGGTGCATTTTGTGAAGCCACTTTCAACAAAGAAAGTGTCAATTCTTTTATTCCAGGCTTTAGGAGCCTGTTTTAAACCATAGAGTGCTTTATGCAAGTGGCACACTAGCTTTTCCTTTCATTTTTTCTCAAAACCAGGAGGTTGTGAGATAAAAACAGTCTCTTCCAAGGTTCCATTCAAAAATGCAGACTTAACATCTAAGTGATGTAAGTCCCAACCCTCACTGCAGGCCAAGGCAGTGACCAATCTAATGATCTCATGCCTGGCCACAAGTGAAAAAACTTCCTCATAATCAATCCCTTGCTTTTGTTGGAACCCTCTGGCAACTAGTCTAGCTTTATGCTTGACTATTTTGCCATTGGGGGTCCAATTTAAGCTTAAAGACCCACTTAACACTTATTGCCTTCTTATTCTTAGGTAAGGGTGTCAAGCTCCAAGTCTTATTCTTTTCAATTGAGGCCAATTCCTCAATCATAGCATTTTTCCAGTTTTTATCCTTTAAAACCTCTTTAAAGTCAACTGGTTCCATATCTGCCATCATAGCATAATGAATGAGGTCACCATGCTCATTCACTTCACTATCTATGGCACTATCATAATCTGCAAGCCTCCTAGGAGGCTGTCTCAACCTTTGTGTTCTAGGCAGGGCCTGAACAGTAGGTTTAGGTTCTGTTTCAGCATTGTCCTCTTCCTCTTCTTGAGGATTCTGATCATCATTAGGTAGAATAGGATCCTCTTCATCAGAACTATCACCATTAGGATTAGGTTCAGTGTCTAAGACCTCCTCTAGGATTGTAGAGTCCACTGAACTTACTAGTTCAGCTTTGTCCCAGTCCCATTGCTTGTCTTCAAGCACAACCACATCCCTAGATATCTCAATCTTGTCAGTTTTAGGATCTAGCAGCCTATAAGCACCTGTAGGATGATATCCAACAAGGATTAATGGCCTGCTCTTATCCTCTAACTTCTTTCTCTTACCATCAGGTTTATGGCTATATGCAAGTGAGCCGAATACCCTTAGGTGAGTAACCTTAGGCTTGTCACCACACCAGACATGTTCTGGTACCTTGTCTTCCAAACCTTTAGTAGAGCACCTATTTAGGATATAGACAGCTGTATGAACAGCTTCTGCCCATAGCCTTTTAGGTAGCCCCTTTGACTTGATCATGCTCCTAGCCATATCAAGTATTGTCCTATTCCTCCTTTCAGCAATACCATTATGCTGAAGAGTATAAGGTGATGTTACCTCATGTATTATACCTTGAGTGGTGCAGTATCCCTCAAAATCTTTTGAGGTGTACTCACCACCACCATCAGTCCTTAAGACCTTAAGTTTCTTACCACTTTGAGTTTTGCCATTGCCTTAAACTCCTTAAAAACACCATAGGCTTCTCCTTTAGTCTTAAGTAGATATAGCCAGATTTTTCTGGAAAATTCATCCACAAAAGTCAAAAAGTATTTATTTCCCCTAATAGAGGGTACATCAAGTGGTCCACATAGGTCAGAATATACAACATGCAAAATATCCTTAGAAGAATGTTTCATTTCCTTATTAAACTTCTTTCTAGGTTGCTTACCCACTAGGCAAGTAGTATATGTCTCTTTAGTAACTTCAATTTTAGGTAACCCTTCTACTAACCCTTTAGTACTTAGGTTACTTAGGCCTTTGAAGTTTAAATGCCCAAACCTTTTATGCTATAGCATACCTTCAAAATTAGCTGTGGCACTTAGACAATCTGTCTCTGTGACACTAATGTGTGTTTTGAAGGTTCTATTGGTGGCTAAAGGTGTTGTTAAAACTAGTTTGTCTTTAACATCATACAACTTTAGTTTTAGATCCTTCATTACTACTGAAAAACCCTTCTCTATAAGCTGTCCTAGGCTGATAAGGTTACAGCTAATTCCAGGGACATAGAAAACATCTTTTATCAAAATTACTTGTCCATTTTCTTTTGTAAACCTTATGTTTCCTATTCCTTCAACAGTTATAGCCTTATTGCTAGCACACTTTATAGTGGTTTTTCTACTAGAATCAAAGTCAACTAACCACTCTTTGTTTCCAATCATGTGATTGGAACACCTGAATCTAGATACCAAATTTCAGTGATGGTTTTGCCATCACTTGTAGTAACTGACAGGACTACACAGTCACTCTTTACCTTTAAGTCGAGGTTAGTTACAACAAAATCCTCCCTAGGTTCTGTTTCTCCTAACTCATCAGTTATCATACTAAAGCCTACATGTTCAGATTCTAAATCAGAATCTTCTTTAGCCATATTGGCTTCTGTTCCAGTTTCCTTAGGCTTAGAATCCTTTCTAGTAGGGTATTCAGTAGCATAATGCCCATATTTATCACATCTATAGCATTGTACCTTAGATTTGTCCTTCTTTTTACTAGAATCAGAATTTTTATTAGTGGAGTCACCCTTACCACTAGACTTACCTGACTTACCCTTAGACCAATTACCTTTACCTGACTGGTTGTTGTTGTTGTTGCTGCCCTTAGTCCATTTCTTTCCCTTTGGTTTGGCAGCAAACGTAGCTTGATCTTCTTCACCTTCACCATTCAAGAGATTCAACTTAATCTCTTTGGTTTCCAGCCACTTTGGAGGTCTTCAGCTTTAAGATGTTCTGGCTTGATGGTGTCTTCAATACTGTTTACAATAAAGCCAAATTTTCTTGTTAAAGACCTAAGAATTTTCTTACAAACAATTTGCTCTTGTAAAGTCTCTCCATTGAGACTCATTGCATTGGTGATCTTCTTTAGTTTTCCAAAGAATTCAGCAATGCTTTCACCCTCCTGCATATTCAAATTTTCATATTGCTTTCTCAATGATTGCAGCTTCTCCTCCTTGACTGGTGCAGCACCATTATAATATTTGTCAAGGAGGTCCTAGGCAGTTTTAGAGACTTTGATGCCTCTAATTCTGTCGAAGTTACTCTCAGCACACCCCTGGTGTATGAGATAAATGGCTTTCCAATCCTTCTTGGTGTTTTCCTTATGTTCATCCCTTTGTTCAGGGTTTGGGTCCTTAGCAAGTGCTGGAACCCCTTCTTGAACAATTTCTAAGACATCATGGAAGCCAAAAATGGCTTCCATTTGCAAACTCCACCTATCCCAGTTTTTCCCATTTAGTTTAGGAATCTGGGTAGGCAAGTTAGCATTTGACATGTTGATTTTACACCTTAACTAGCACCTTTAGCTGTCTTGTGACAAAGAAACAAACTGTCAAAAACTCACACCTACACAATCACTTACTGTGTAGGCAAAACAGAAAACAAAAATCTGTAAAGAAAGTAAAAGATAGGTAAAGAAAGATAAAGAACTAGAATTTAGGTTTAGAATTGTCCCTAGATTGTTACCATGCTCAATGATATACCATGTTGAATTTGTTTAACCATATATTGATTTTGCTTGCAGGTTGCCAAAAACAAAACTGGGGTGTGCAACTAGCAAAATACCCAGCTACTGGCCCAGCCCACAAGAACACTTCACTGGGAGTCAAACAAAAAAACGTAAACGGGTTAAAGCGGAGCTCTTTAGATCTTTACCGGGTCAACACGGACCCGAAACTTCAAGTACCGTATTTAAGCTCAAAAAACCCTAATTTGTGGCACTGTTTCTTGGCTTTCCACCGCGTTTCTTTCTTTTCCACCGTTCTCTCTTCTCTCTCAAAGGAAGCTCTGCTAAGGTTACGAATTTACCCAGATTCTGCAGAGATCAAGCACTGAAATCACTTCAGTGTTGCTACGGTAGTGATGATGCACAGGTAAACACGAAAAACCCTTTGCTCTCGTGTTTGATTTCTCTTGATTTGAAACCCTAGAAACTCAGCTTCTGATTTCTGTTCTACTTGTTTCTTATGCAAGATTGATGTTGCTTTTGTTCTGAAAGCTGAACGAAAAGACACCGAAGGTATAAAACCACAACCCTATGTGATTTATTTGATTTGATTTCTTCGTAACAGTACAAACACTAACTATATGCTTGTATTATATAGCTGTTACCAAATTCAGAGGGTATTTTTATGTTTTTATTAAAAAACCAATAATAAAGAAACAAAATATTTAAGAATTTTAGTTTACTTTCATGAGTAGTTGAACATGTATGTGTAGCAAAATATGTATGATCGATTTTAATTTTCATTTTAATTTTTTTTCAAGTTGAATGACTTGGTGCTGAACAAAATCAATACTAATATAAATGTTGAGTTGAATACGTAACTTGTGTGTTACTTAGGATGACTTGGGTTAGAACATTTAATTATTGTGAGAAATAAAAACATTTAATAATATATATATATATATATATATATATATATATATATATATATTAAAAACTTTACTTAATTTGTAATTTTCAATTCCCTCATTTTCTCATCATCGTGTTCTTTTGAAAAGTTGATGTAAATTGAGTTTGAAATCAAATTATTGTTGAAATGCGATAGATAATTATTATCAACATGCAATTTTTTCTAGCGACCAATAAATTTGTTCTTTTTTTTTATAGTAAAAAAATTGTTTTTTCTTTTTTTGGTTCAAAACAATTAATAAATTATATTGATCAATTAAACATGAAGGAGGTATGAGCTGATGAATGTACCAAAAACATGAAGGATGTATGAAAGAGAGTAACAAATGGCTATATAAAAGGAGAGTAAAATATTCATGCATTCTAGTTCAAAATGAGTAGGAAAATATGCATGAGTTCAACATTTAATTATCATGTTTATTTCTTTTAAATTGACTGACTATGTATATTCTTGGGTACGGAGCAGCATTAAAACTCTGGGCCAACTGTCCTATCCCTCGAGGCACTTACAATGAGCGAGGGATTAGTCACTGCTGTCCAGGCGGTAGATACCCGGGTTTACCCCAAAAAATGGTGTTTTTTTTAACCAAAATATAACTTTCGAATTGAATATGTAAGTTTTAATTATATTTTCAATTTTAAATAACATTGTGTATTACTTATATATATATATATAACTAGTATGTATGACCCATGCGCTGTACGGGATATATATTTTCTTTTTTTAATTTAATTTGAAATTATTTTACTATTAAAATGTTATATATATATATATATATATATATATATATATATATATATATATATATATATATAACTAGTATGTATGACCCGTGCGCTGTACGGGATATATATTTTCTTTTTTTAATTTAATTTGAAATTATTTTAATATTAAAATGTTATATATATATATATATATATATATATATATATATATATATATATATATATATATATATATATGTTCGTATGTATATATTATAGATTATAGATGTTTATAATTATGTATTTGTGCTTTCTGAAAGAAAAAAAAGAATTTGCATTTTTAGATTGACTTATTAGAATGCAAAAAATAAACACTAATTTGGTAATTCTTTATTTAATTAGATCTCTAGAAAAATTGTGTGTAATGTTGCATATTAGTTTTATTTTGTAGTAAAAAAAATGAGACTTATTTGATGGTAGTGGTATTTTATTTTAATAAAAATGTTATGGTTGTATATAAAGTCTAACAATGTACAAACTTATGCAAATCTTGGTTCAACGTGCGTGGATAAAGAGTGCTATGTATTATGCTTGTTGTTTTACTATGAAGTTATTATATTGTTCGGTATGGACAAACTCGAAAGGGCTGTAGTCACTTTTTTTGTTTGAAAGGATGGGTGTATTGTATTATTATAAAAATAAATACCGATCACTAAATTACTAAAAAAACACTTACACTATAATTTATTTTTTGATTGTATTAGCACTTCGTGACATTATTGCAAAAAAAATATCATCAAATGTAAACTGTTTGACACTAAAAGAGAAAGACTAAACATTATTGGTCTACTGAATTTGACGGAGATAGAAAACCAATAATAGAAAAACATTAAACCACGGTCATTGAATGTGCTTAAAACAAAATCTCTAAGAATGTTATAAATTCATCCAACTTGATGTAGAGAAACCAGATTCAATGTAGTAAGTAAAAACTTAGCCGAACAATTTAAATGCTTACAGGCAAATTTGTCAATTCTACGTGTACATTGAACAACATTGACTTGGGCATTCCACATAAAGCATTCACGTTTTTCAATCTGACAAAAGAAACAGAAGAAAGATCACCTTTACAATCTCTTGTAATAAGTAACATTTTTATTAAACATATGCTATATTATTAGTCCCAAACACCTCTGATAAAGCATCTCCTATGAAATCAATAGCAATAGAAAGGGTAACGTTGTTAACTTTTTTCATTCTATTATGCCGCTTCTTCAGATCTTTGTTTAATTAGCTCATGTGCAGTAACTTTTAGCCAATGTAATTTATAAATTTTTGAATATAGATAATGCAAAACATAAAGGATAATATTATATGCACGCTTAATTGTCAAAAAATCATATGCACGCTTAGGCAAGATTTTTGAGATCTTTGTCCTGCCCATAATTTCATATGGAATATGTGTAGTTAATGACTAAATCTGATCAATAAAGAAATAAAAAACCACATCATATGATTAAAAGAAAGGAAAAAGTGAAAGCAAAATCAATAATATTATTATGCATGTAAATTGAGTTGCTGAAATAATGATTTTTACACCTGATAAGATGCAATAAAAAATTAATTTACACGTGGTAATCAATATAGAGCCCAAGATCCCGTAAGGCCTAGTTCGGCAAATGCCGAAATTGTTAAGCGGGATGTCATGTCTCGGGTTCGAACCCGAGACCTCACAGTTGTGTGCGTGAGTTTCTAGTGGGATGAAACTTTAGAGAAAGAGGGATGAAACTTTTACCTGAACCGTAGCCTCCGACCACCATCAAGGGTGGTCGTATTCTCTAGCAATCGCCGAACCTCCATGGGATTGCACCTGCCACTCCAGACTCTCCTTCAGATATGTGGCAGCTCCCTCTCCCCTTCACCTCTCTCTCACCACCATTTCATCTCTCTCTCATCACCACTCTATGGTTATCCTTTTCCATCCCTCTGTCGCCCCCTCTTCCCTTCTCTTCTTTTTCTTTGAATTTTCTCCTTCTCCTTCGGCTTCCGTGATGATTCCAGAGGTCGGATACAATTTTTGTATGGTTGAGATTTGAAGGAAACCCTTTTATTTCGTTAAATATGCCTTTGTTGATTTTTTATTCAAATTTGAAATATTAGATTCATTTGAGACAATTATCAATTTTTTGAAACAGTTATCAATTGAACGCAATGCATTTAATGGCGTTTTTGCATTTATGTTGAAACGGAAATACAACTGTTGTGAGAAGCATATTGAAACCAAGATAAAAAAACGATTTAATACACCATTATTTACATTTATTTGATTGCTGATATTGTGGATTAACCTTCCATTTTAATAATAATAGTATTCATATTAATGTAATGGTCAGATCCGCGCACATCACAATGAATACCTCAATTTGAATTGCAGTTAATGGTCAAATTCGCATTCCATACAGAACCGTTCCATTGCGCGTTTTTTTATTACTATTTTTATTTGGCCAGAAATCATTTAATACGTTTTTTTTTAAATCTTCCTTTGCAATTTGCTGATTTGGTTGACACCTATTTTATACATGATTATGTGGCTTTTTTGGAAAATATACATGGCAGCCTACATGGATAGTCCATGTGAACTGTTCATGAACGTTTAGATACAAAAAATAATTGGGTATTATTACTTTATTTTTAATTTCGAATTCTCTCATTTTTTTATTCATCTTCATATTCTTTATAAAATACGAAGTAAATTATTAAAATAATAGTTAATATCAAATTGTGGTTGTCTTTTTATATATAATATCAACATACAACTTTTTCTAATGATTAATAAATTTATTATTTTTTATCTAAAACCATTAATAAATTATAGTGACCAATAAATTTATTTTTCCAATATATTTTACTCAACTCGTGAGTATATATATAAATTAGTAAATTGCAATAATAGAATGTTAAACCTTCAATAAAATATAAAATTTGTAGTGACACCTCTTAAGATTAACTCTTATGATAGTTTAATATTTTCTATTGAAATATTAAACCAGTGAAAAACTAAGTATAAAATAAATAAATATATTTATAAAATAATAAAATAAAACTCTAATCATATTGAAAATTAACATTAAGTCTTATATGTAAAATCACAATATAGTTAAAAATGTCAATCTAAGAACATCGTATTGACATTTAAAAAACGTAAAAAATGTCTTATAATAAATAATCTCAAAGCAGGGAAATGAAAAGCAAAGTTGGAGTATCAATATGGAGGTCTCCTTATTAGGAAAAACTCGCTGAGTATCCAAGCAGAGAAAATTCAGTGACGTCTAATGATTCATTTATGGTCTGTTTGGGAGGGAAGGGGAGGGGAAGGGAAGGAAAGGCTTGTGGGGAAGAAATCCCTTGTTTAGGAGTTTAAAAAAACAAGGGGATGGTTTTAGGGATTTTGGTAGTTTTAGGGGCTTTATGATGCACAATGACCATTTTACCCTCATGATAATATGAAAATTCCATTTTTGTATAAACCCTAATCTCACTCGTTCTCGTTCTGTTCTCTGTTTTTATGTTCCTTTGTAAATCCAGAAAGCTTGTTTGAGTAAAGATTCGATTTCGTGGTGGGAGGTGCTAGTTGAAACCACATGGTGTGTTTAAGCTTTTAGTTGATGATTATATGGTTTGCTATATGTGATTTTTTTAATCTGGTTGAATGAGAAGCTTGTAATACAATATTCATTCCTTAATCATACTTTTGTTTTCTGTCTTGCCAAGAGCTGAAAAAGGTGTTTGAATTCTGTTTTTGTAGATGTATGTGGTTCTTTGTCTCGCGTTTATGTTACGGGTGCTTTGCATTTATATTTTGAAGCTGTGTATATTGTGGAAGTGAGTTGTGTAACATCCATAATCTTTTAGTGGACATTAAAGATTAGTATTTACTTCGATTTGATAATCAGAGGAAACGTAAGCATTTTTAAACCGAGCAAATTAAATTCGACTCTCAATGACTCAATAAAACAACCTTGAGTATCTTTTTAGAAAATCGCAAGAGTCATAAGGTCCATCAAAGTATAGATATATAGATACCGACATATATACATAACTCATCCAAAGATAAAATTATTACATGATAAATAAGAAACTTCTTGAACTTGAATGAATGATCCTTTCTATAAAACTTTGATTTTTAATAAAAGAGTAAATACTTTTCATAACTAAATCTTGAAACTTTTTGATAATGCCATAGACTCATTAAATAGAAAATACATGTCACTTTTAATACTAGTAGTCTTTCTCAAAAGAAGAACCATTGATCACTCCATAACTTTGAATATACCAAAGGTATATACTTTCTTACAAGATTCACTATCATAAGAAATTTTTTTGATTCCCAAAATACCTAATTTGAATATTGTAGTTTGGAAATAAAATATAAATCGGCAAGTACAATAGATAAACTTTACAAAATCAAGTATACGAAAATAATTAGATACTTTCCAATCACTAACATAAGCTGATACATATTTTTCAAAAATCGAAACATCTTTTCTTTAGATAACTCGGCATCCTTGCTTATCTGAAAACCACAAAACACATAAAGGGTGAGAATTCAAAGAAATCCCTGTGAGTTTCTAACACGCGCCTCACCAATAATACCTCTAAGGTGTCTTTTACCGTAAATTCTAATTAAACCTCTAGTGCACTCCCAGTCAATGGTGTAGTCTTACATGATGTAACATTCCCGATTTTACTAATTTCGTTGGTTGAAATTAGCGTGAGGTTATGAGTTAATTGATTAGCTAAACTATATATATTAGCTTAATTAATTATTTATAAGGTGATGGTTATGGATTAAGTAAATTAATTATGTGTTTGATTACTTAATTGTATGAGTCATGTGATCTATTGATTTATCGGTTAAATTATTTGGGGGATTAGACGAGATTTGAGGACATGGGTATTTTGGTCATTTCCTAGTGTTGAAACAAGCTCACAAATGTTAAAAACACCCAAACACCCCTTTGGTTTCAGCAAAACTGAAAGCTTATAAGTTAAAAGTGTAATAGGGTAATAATGTATTAAGGGTAACTTAGTAATTGGAAATAAGTAAGTGAGGGCAAAAATGTCTTTTCCACCCACTTTAAACCTATTCAGCTGAGGCACTTCCCCTAACCCACCTCACTTGCTGAAAACAGAACCAGAAAACATAGAGTTGAGAGAGGGGGGAGAGCTCGAGGGTGAGAGGGAGAAGAAGAGGGAGCTCAAAACTCAATCCTAGTTGCATGTAAGTGTTCTTATATCCATTCCTTTCCATTTTTCATTCTCTATCCAATGATACCAAACTCATAAGCTCATTCATCCTCTTCTCCATTTTGCCATTTCTGATTTATGAAGCTCAAAATGGTGCTCTTGGAGTTTTAAAGCCTTGCATGTTAAATTGGAGCTAGTGAGAGTAGAATTGTGAAGCCACGTTGTTGTTTTGAGCAAATACAGCAGCCTCATTGTAGATTGGAAGTGATAGAGAGTGATTTCAGTAGCTCAATGAGGTTGAGTTTCGAATTTGGAAGTGTGGGAAGTTCAGTTTCGAAGTTTGACCAAGTTCGGTGCGAGTTCGTGATTACGGGTATTGTTCGAGAGGTTACGGTTTGATCGTTTCGTGTGAGGACGTGATTTATCACGAGTTCGTCAAAACGGTGAGTTCTACTCACGCTTAGGATCATTTTTGTGTTTCTGAAATGAACGATCATGTGATTGAGTTCGTGAATGTTCTGTCGTCCGAAAGTTTTTAAGAGCCGAAAACCATTATTTGCGAAAACTATGTATTTGGTGTTTCGGAATGAATTATTCATTGCTTGATAGTTGATTGCTATTGTTTGGACTGGATTGTTGTGTTATGATTTCTGTTTTTGGAGTTGGATTAAGATTGGGTTACGGATTGGACGCGATAGGAAAGGCGAAACGGAACGAAATAAGTGAATTGTGACTCTGCTACAGGCAGCACGGGTCGTGCCAACCTTTCTGGTTGACTGGAATTGCATTTCCAGGCAGCACGAGTCGTGCTAGGTCTGGCACGGGTTGTGCCAGTTCTTCTGTTCCCGGTTGCCAAAGATTTGTTTCGTCGCTCCTTTCGATTCCAAACCTCTTCTAATCTTATTCCCAACCATCCCTCATGTCATGGAACCATTGGTACTCTGTTTTTGAACACGATTGCAAGGTTTAAAACGAATTGTTTTTGGAAATTATAAATGTTTCAAAAACCGTAAAGTAGTATACGCGAGCGAACTAAATATTCAAGTAACTGTTTAATGTCATGGAACTAAATGTTCAAGCAATTGTTTAAGGTCATGGAACTAAATGTTCAATCAAGTAAGGATATATAAATTATATCAAAGCGCGGGTGACGATCCAGTTGATTAGTATACTAGGGGAGGGGAAGTCATGAGCCCCGGAACCTAGGCCTCACGAGGTTTGAAGCTAGTGGAGAGGTACGACGGTAAAGGCAGAGCTTTTACCGGAGATGTACTATGGCATGTCAGGAAAATCTATATGCACGTAGGACCTAAATGGACTACGATTAAATGAACAAGAATAAATGGACCGAGAGTCATTGTGAGGGGTTACGGTAGAACTCACTGGGATAATGTTTATCTCACCCTTTATATGTTGTTGTTTTACAGATACTCAGGGAAAAAATAAGGCAAAGAGGCATGGCTAGGTGTGACCTATTCGAGGAGATGTCGAAGATTATTTTATTTGCTTATGCTAGTTTTCCCTAGTTGTTTCTGTAATTCGATTTTATGACTTATTGATAAGTCATGTTTTAGTATGTTTTTAGTACTTATTTTAAGTAGTTTATTTGATGTTTTGATTCTAGTTTAGAGCTATTTTACTACAAATTGTTGGTTTCTATTCTCAGGTTATTATTGGAGCAATTGAGGAATTTTAGTGCTTAAAGAGCAAAGGATAAAAAGGCAAAAGGATGGGGAGAAGAATAAGAAATAGAAGGTGCAAAAATCAGATTTTGGAGGGAAGTTGAAAAAAATGGAAGGAAGCTGAAAAAACCCTGAGCGCGATCCGCGCGCCTGGGAGGCGCGATCCGTGCGCCCTGGCACGATCCGTGCGCCTGGGAGGCGCGATCCGTGCGCCTGGTTCGCAAAATGGAAGGAAGCTGAAAAAACCCTGAGCGCGATCCGTGCGCCTGGGAGGCGCGATCCGTGCGCCCTGGCGCGACCCGTGCGCCTGGGAGGCGCGATCCGTGCGTCCCTTCTGATGGCCAAAAATGTTACAACTCTTCCCATTCTGTCTTTATGGATTGTAATTGATATTTAGTGCTTTGTCTCTGATCTTGGCCTATAAAAAGGACCCCCAATGTAGCTTCACAATCATCTTGGATCTTTGTAATTTTCACTCCAAGTTTATGTTAAAGTTCTTGCAAGTTTCTATTAAGGTTATTGTTATTCTGCCCTTTTTACAATTCAGTCTTTTACACGCTTTATTTTATTTCTCGCTATTTACATTATGTCCTTCTCTTCTACTCCCTTGTCTACAATGAGCAATTGTGAGTAGACTTCTCTTAGTCTTGGGATTATGGGAAACAATCTAATGATGGTCCCTAAATAATCCCAAAGCTAGGCCCTATCTTATGATTGCTTTTGACTTTTAATCTAATTCCATTGTACAAATTTGTATAACCCAAATGTCAAGCGAAGTACCGAAAGGTGAAGCTTGACATTAGAACAAATGGAATTAGACAAAGTAACCAAAGCATGAGAATAGCCGAGGTGACTTTGGGACAATAAGGTTGTGCTTAATGGGTTTCGGCGATGATCAACCATGAGAATAGGCTTGATCATCGTTTCGAGACACGTTCTTGTTGTCCGAAAGGAAACTTGAATTAAACCGCAAGAATACCTTGTCCTTAAAACAAACTAAATTATAAGATAGGGGATAGTTAAGGGGTTATTTTTATACCTTCATTGTGATCTAACCAAGATCCCAAGACGCTTTTTATATTCTAAATTAAAAATCAAACATTTTCCTACTTAATCATTCCTTTTCAGCTAATCATCACTAAGAATTAGATTGGTAGTCACATATAACTCCCTGTGGATCGATATTATTATTACGCGATATAACCGTATACTTGCGGTGTATCAAGTTTTTGGCGCCGTTGCCGGGGAGTTAGTGATATTGATCAAAATTTTGGTACCGGTTAGACTGAAAATTTTTCCTTTTATTTTATTTTCTTATTCTCTTCTTCTTTGAATGCGAAGAGTCCGAAGTCTCGGAGAAATTGTTCAACCAATTCCTGAGATTGAGAGATTTCTACATACAAGAAGAAGAGAATTGCGCAATAACCAACAAATGGCAGCTAATCAAAATCGTACTCTCAAAGAGTATGCTACGCCTTCTACGGCAGAGCCCCATGGTGTTATTGTGCATCCCAATGTTGATGCAAACAATTTTGAGCTTAAACCGTCTTTACTATCTATGGTCCAGCAGGACCAATTTTCTGGATCAGCCACTGATGATCCAAACCTTCATTTATCAATATTTCTTGAATACTGTGGCACTTTGAAATTAAATGGAGTGACTCCTGAAGCCATAAGGCTGAAACTTTTCCCTTTCTCTTTAAGGGATAAAGCCAGAGCTTGGTTTCACTCACTACCCAATGAATCTGTCACAACATGGGATCAACTGAGGCAAGCATTCCTTGCCCGATTCTTTCCCCCAAGTAAAACTGCTCAACTGAGGAATCAGATTACAAGATTCACTCAGAATGATGGGGAATCTCTTTATGATGCATGGGAGCGTTTCAAGGAAATGCTAAGGCTTTGCCCCCATCATGGACTAGAGAGATGGTTGATCATCCATACATTTTATAATGGTCTGTTGTACACCACAAAAATGACTGTTGATGCAGCTGCAGGTGGTGCCCTTATGAACAAGAATATTGAGGAAGCTTACGCCTTGATTGAAGACATGGCGCAGAATCACTACCAGTGGACAAGCGAGAGGGCCGTCACGGCTCCATCTGCACAAAAAAAAGAACCGGGTAAGTACGAAGTTTCTGCCCTTGATCATATAGCTTCTAGAGTAGATGCGTTGTTTGCTAAGTTTGATAAAATGAGCGTGAATGCTGTCTCTCCTACTACATCTTCTTCTTCTTGTGAAACCCTAGGGGCATCTATTGCTGGTTCTGAGCAAGCTAATTTCGCTCAAAAGGGGGATCCATTTTCAAACACTTATAACCCCGGATGGAGGAATCATCCAAATTTTTCATATAAAAATCCTCCATCAACTCAACCAGCAGTTGGAACACCCCCCGGTTTCCAAAATCAAAGGCCACCTCAAAAATCCAACTTGGAAACCTTATTGGAAACTTTTGTGTTAACTCAAACTAAGCAAAATGAAGAGTTCAAAAACCAAAACTCATTTTTGAATGATACTCTTGTCAAGTTAACAACAAAAGTGGACTCTATCTCTACTCATAACAAAATGTTGGAAAACCAAATTTCTCAAGTGGCTCAACAAGTCGCTTCATCCTCTAGATCCTCCGGAACCTTTCCTGGACAGCCAGAGCCAAATCCCAAAGCCCAAATTAATGCTGTCATTTTAAGGAGTGGTAGACAATTAGAAGAGCCTAAGGGAACTAATGAGGATAGTGTGAGTGAGAATGAGAAAGAAAGAGAGATTCAAAATGAAAGTGAGAATGAGAAAGAAAAAGAGATTCAAAATGAGAGTGAGGTAACTGAGGTTGAAAAAGAGAAAGAACCACCTTATGTTCCACCACCACCTTACAAGCCCAAGATACCATTCCCTCAAAGGTTAGCCAAGTCTAAGCTAGAAGTACAGTTCAAAAAGTTTGTTGATTTACTGAAAAAACTTCACATTAACATTCCATTCACAGATGCCCTGTCTCAGATGCCATCATATGCAAAGTTTTTAAAAGAAATTTTATCCAAGAAAAGAAAAATTGATGACAATGAGACAGTAGCCCTGACTGAGGAATGTAGTGCTATAATTCTAAACAAACTTCCACCAAAGCTTAAGGACCCAGGCAGCTTTTCTATACCATGTGTGATAGGGAGAGAGCCCATAAACAAAGCCATGTGTGATCTAGGAGCCAGTGTGAGTTTAATGCCATTATCCCTTTTCAAAAGACTGGGCCTAGGAGAGTTAAAACCCACCAAGATGACCTTACAATTGGCTGACCGCTCCATTAAACATCCAGTTGGAATTCTTGAGGATATTCCTATTAAAATAGGAGAAATTTTTATACCAGCTGATTTTGTTGTGATGGAGATAGAGGAGGATTCCCAAGTTCCAATTCTGTTGGGGAGACCCTTCCTTGCCACTGCAGGAGCGCTAATTGATGTCAAGCATGGTAAGTTGGCCTTCAATGTTGGTGATGAAAAGGTAGAATTTAATTTATTTAAATCTATGAACCAACCTTCCTTTGAGGTCTCTTGTTGCAGGATTGATTTGTTAGAGGCAAGTGATGTTGAGGGTATAGCACCCAAGTATGAGAAAGAGATTCTTAAATCAAAATCTGACAATTTGAACAAATCACCACAAAAGATCAAGAGTAAAGTGAAAAAACGGGCTCGTCGAAAAGGTGTCTTCACAAAACCCACATGGGTAGATGATGTTAAAGGAAGAATGTCACATATAGGGGGGAAAATGAAGAAGTCAAAACCTCTCAAAGTCTGGAAAGTTAAAGGGACAGACATCCCTAAGTTGGATCCCGGATAATCACCATAACCGTCAAGCTAGTGACGTTAAAGAAGCGCTACGTGGGAGGCAACCCATTGGTTTACCTTTGTCTTGGAATAAGAAGAAAGCTATAAAGTACCAATCAATGTGAGCTTTCTTACCCCCTCTCATCTATTTTACTCTGTTTTACATTGAGGACAATGTCTAGTCCAAGCATGGGGGGTATCTTGCCCTGTTTTACTGTTTTCTTGTTTTTAATTTCTAGTTTATTTCAATAAATAAAGTTCATCTCCCCTTGCTGAAAGTCCTTGTGAGTTTTTGAAGCATGTTATATCTGATCAGGGCCTCTTTTGGATTAAATTTTTGAAATTCATAATATTCATCTGCTCTTTGGGTTTTCACGCACACACTGGAGATTTGTTTCTGGCTATTGGTATCTTTAGGGGGTTTAGAAAAGAAACTAGAAACTTAGTTCCCTTGGTGACATTCACCGGATGCGTGGTTACTGGAGAAAAACGTCTGAGTTGGGGTATCAAGCAAAAAGAAAGAAAAGAAAAATCAAGCAAAAGGGCTGACCACTTTAGTCAAAAAAAAAAAGAAAAAAAAAATTGTCATTTAAAAAGTGGTTGGCCCAAATCAAAGAAAAATCAAAGAAAAGGAAAAAGAAATATTGCTTGAATGCCCAACGTATAAGGACCCTCCTTTGAGACCCGATCTACTGAATGGAGGACCCAAGCTTAAGAATGCTGGGGAACTAGTTCTATGCTGACATTGACATCCCTCCTATTGTGATAGTACCTAAAACTTATCTCACAAATCACAAAAGCCCAAAGTTGTATGTCTCAAGTCAAAAAGTTGCAAAAGTTTACCCCAGTCGGCTTGGAGTTTTGTAAGGATTCAGAGTTTTTTCCAAAAGTTGGCCCAATGAGTTCTATGGTTTTGCTTGAGGACAAGCAAAGATTCAAGCATGGGGGAGTTTGATAAGTCATGTTTTAGTATGTTTTTAGTACTTATTTTAAGTAGTTTATTTGATGTTTTGATTCTAGTTTAGAGCTATTTTACTACAAATTGTTGGTTTCTATTCTCAGGTTATTATTGGAGCAATTGAGGAATTTTAGTGCTTAAAGAGCAAAGGATAAAAAGGCAAAAGGATGGGGAGAAGAATAAGAAATAGAAGGTGCAAAAATCAGATTTTGGAGGGAAGTTGAAAAAAATGGAAGGAAGCTGAAAAAACCCTGAGCGCGATCCGCGCGCCTGGGAGGCGCGATCCGTGCGCCCTGGCACGATCCGTGCGCCTGGGAGGCGCGATCCGTGCGCCTGGTTCGCAAAATTTAAGGAAGCTGAAAAAACCCTGAGCGCGATCCGTGCGCCTGGGAGGCGCGATCCGTGCGCCCTGGCGCGACCCGTGCGCCTGGGAGGCGCGATCCGTGCGTCCCTTCTGATGGCCAAAAATGTTACAACTCTTCCCATTCTGTCTTTATGGATTGTAATTGATATTTAGTGCTTTGTCTCTGATCTTGGCCTATAAAAAGGACCCCCAATGTAGCTTCACAATCATCTTGGATCTTTGTAATTTTCACTCCAAGTTTATGTTAAAGTTCTTGCAAGTTTCTATTAAGGTTATTGTTATTCTGCCCTTTTTACAATTCAGTCTTTTACACGCTTTATTTTATTTCTCGCTATTTACATTATGTCCTTCTCTTCTACTCCCTTGTCTACAATGAGCAATTGTGAGTAGACTTCTCTTAGTCTTGGGATTATGGGAAACAATCTAATGATGGTCCCTAAATAATCCCAAAGCTAGGCCCTATCTTATGATTGCTTTTGACTTTTAATCTAATTCCATTGTACAAATTTGTATAACCCAAATGTCAAGCGAAGTACCGAAAGGTGAAGCTTGACATTAGAACAAATGGAATTAGACAAAGTAACCAAAGCATGAGAATAGCCGAGGTGACTTTGGGACAATAAGGTTGTGCTTAATGGGTTTCGGCGATGATCAACCATGAGAATAGGCTTGATCATCGTTTCGAGACACGTTCTTGTTGTCCGAAAGGAAACTTGAATTAAACCGCAAGAATACCTTGTCCTTAAAACAAACTAAATTATAAGATAGGGGATAGTTAAGGGGTTATTTTTATACCTTCATTGTGATCTAACCAAGATCCCAAGACGCTTTTTATATTCTAAATTAAAAATCAAACATTTTCCTACTTAATCATTCCTTTTCAGCTAATCATCACTAAGAATTAGATTGGTAGTCACATATAACTCCCTGTGGATCGATATTATTATTACGCGATATAACCGTATACTTGCGGTGTATCAAGTTTTTGCAAGTATACGGTTATATCGCGTAATAATAATATCGATCCACAGGGAGTTATATGTGACTACCAATCTAATTCTTAGTGATGATTAGCTGAAAAGGAATGATTAAGTAGGAAAATGTTTGATTTTTAATTTAGAATATAAAAAGCGTCTTGGGATCTTGGTTAGATCACAATGAAGGTATAAAAATAACCCCTTAACTATCCCCTATCTTATAATTTAGTTTGTTTTAAGGACAAGGTATTCTTGCGGTTTAATTCAAGTTTCCTTTCGGACAACAAGAACGTGTCTCGAAACGATGATCACTTATACATTGTTAAAAGTTGTAAATCGTTTCCGCTACTTATGTTTTGGATGTTGAACACTAGGGATGTATCAGGTTTATGAACATGGAACTTAAGTATTTTAAGTAATCCTATGTTAAGTTATGATGATTGAGATGATCTTTTGATATTAATTATTAAAGTTTTTAGTTGTGTTCAATATCTAGGACAGGAAGTACTCTCTGATGTATGCTAAGTTGTGCACTTTAGTATTTCTACATGTTAGAAATATTAGGTGTTACACATGACATATAAATGCTACACCACATTTCGTTCGGGAAACCCGTCACCCAGCAATCCAGAAGGGCACCAAACAAGCAGTAGACTCGGGATCATGACTTCCCTCTCTACTTACACCGCCTATCCTTTAATCATTTAGGATTTTTCATTAAATACGTTGAGACGTTTCTCTCAACTTATTTATCTTGTTAGTGGTTCTCTCTCTCGATAGTTAGTAGCATACAATATATCAACCACTATCCCAATTATTAAAGATCCAGCAATCACTCGCTATCATCGTTCAACAATACCATTACATATCAATTTATCTTAAAAAGAATGATATAACAATTATCAATTACTCAAGGGTTGGAAATAGGTTAGGACTAGCTTTAAGAATAAGTGAATTATCAAGTTTTTGACACAAAATTAGTCCCACATACACTTGGAAGTTTATCAAATATATGGGCTGAGCTTTACTTGGTTTGGGCTTGGTGTAGAAAGCTAAATTTCTGCTCACACCCCCTTTTTCTAATACACTTATATACTTATATGCATTCTATTAATGATTCAATCACAACCAATTGTTCAATAAAATTAATAATCCAACCCACATAGAAAGGAGACATAAAAATAATCATAATAAAGCATTAGTGTAATACTCAAAGTAATTATAATTACTTTGGGTATTACATGCATGTGACACCCGTGGCTGACGAAGGCGGGGAGTGATCGCCGGTACCCAAAAAGTTGGCACAGACAAAAAGCGGCTCCTGGCATGATTCTCGGCAGAGGGACGCGTGGATTAACCGAACACGCACCGAAATGAGAGGAATCCTAAGGTTGTGCAGGTATGAGACTGTACAGTTGAAGGGAGACTTAAAAGAATTGATTTGGACTACCTATACCAACATAATGCATTATATTTTCGGGATTTTTTCCCATAAGAACTTCATAGTTAAGCGTTCTTGACTTGGAGTAGCAGTGCGATGGGTGACCTTCTGGGAAGTTTCCTAGCAAACATGCAAGTGAGGACAACGCATGCTGGAAAGACGCGTGTTGGTTTGTGGCGGCAATCGACAGTTCTGAAAGCAGTATGGGATGTTATAAATAGTATCAGAGCAGCAAACCTCTCCCAGTACGATGTGGTTCGGGGATGAACCAAGCGGATGCGGGTGGGTATGTGACACCCGTGGCTGACGTGTTGGTTTGTGGGGGCAGTCGATAGTTCTGAAAACAACCTGGGATGTTACAAGTTGAACCTCATTAGTAGCATCTTTGTTGTCTGTGTTGGATGATTGAACATTTTCTTGGACAGAATTCTTGTCCTGATTTTCATTCTGAACATAATTGCTAGTACAATGTTTTAATTTATTTGTGATATATTGAGGGAATCAATCAAATTCAGTAATTTTGAGTCATGCATTTAATATGTTTCCTTTTCTTCAAGAATGTCTACTCCAAAGAAAGAAACATGGACCCCAGAGATGGAGGGAATCAATCAGATTCAGTAATTTTTGCTGATAGCAGTCAATTGAAATTTTTGATGAGGCTGATTAATTGTCTGAACTAGGAGCATTTTCTTTGATTCGTATCTGTGTTAGTTGGTTGAAAAGGTTACTATAGGAGTGAAAGAAGTTCAGTATGACTTGCAGGTTTAATTTCCTTATTAAGTGTTGAGATTGATGAGTGTACAGAGTGTGTTTTAGCTTAGTCTAGTTAAAATTAGGATTTTTAATTATGTTACATCAGTTACATTTCAATGAAATTTTTTTGGGTAATCTATGTATCAATCTTTGGTTGTGAGTATAATTTGTCTTGACTCCTTAATTAATATTTTGCTTGTCTTGACTCCTTACTAGCTTTTATCTGCACTTGGTTTGTCTTTTAAACCTTATTTGTTACTTGTTCTAAT
Organism: Astragalus membranaceus; assembly: GCA_039519185.1. Lineage (NCBI taxonomy): Eukaryota > Viridiplantae > Streptophyta > Magnoliopsida > Fabales > Fabaceae > Astragalus > Astragalus membranaceus. The sequence goes on along the minus strand of CM076846.1, from coordinate 152,846,389 downwards.
TCTAATGCAGCTTGTAGGTTTTATTCGTGAAGAAAGCAACTTCATTACCATCAAGATAGGATTAGTTATTTGTATCTCTGCGTCACTTTTAGATTTTGATATTATGTTGAACTCGCCTTTGTAATAGAAATTTATATCTCAACGTAGTTATATAATGGTGTGCTAAAAATGATTTGAAATATTCAACACTTATTTGGTTATCTAGTGATGTGTTAAAGAATGATTTTATTTTAACTTTTTAGGTATTGAATGGCATTTTGTTAAAAATGGGTATTGAGTAACATATTGTAAAGTTAGTAGTATAACCTGTTAAAAAAAGATTAAATTTAGAAGGCTAATTTAATGGGGTTTTTTTTATGAGGGAGGCTAATTTAATAGATAAATTGAATTTAAGGGGAAAAATAGGTAAATTTAGAGGTCAGATTTAATTAAGGCTTAAATATGTTTTAGGTCCCTGCAAATATAGGGTGTTTTTGTTTAAGCCCCTGCAAAAAAAAAATTGTTAAAAGCCGTTGCAAAATGAAATATTTTGTTATAAGCCCTTCTCAACATATCCAGCAATCATAGCATTCCATGTTAAGGCTAACATTTTAGTCATAGAAGGGCTTATAACAAAATATGTCATTTTGCAAGGGCTTTTAACAAAAAAAAAAATTTGCAGGGGCTTAAACCAAAACACCCTATATTTGCAGGGGCCTAAACATATTTAAGCCTTTAATTAATAACTATTTTTATCCATTCTAGTAAAAATAATTGTTCACTCACAGCTTTTAGAACAATAAAAATATATTTAGCAGTCTTTAGAAGAATAAAATAATAGTTTTGTCAAAATAAATGAATAATAGTTATATTATAGTTATTATTGAAAGAATATTGTCAAAAAAGTTATTATAGACAGAGTCGTTCTGATGTCAAAAAAAGGAAGAATTGTTCAAGAACTCTTCACTCAAACAAAAAAACATGCAAAAAAAAATTGTACATAGGAAAATCAAAACCCCAGTAGTCGGTGCAATAAAATACTAGGGGTAAAAAAAGCCAATTCATAAATAAGACCCCATTTCCCTTCTCTTTGACCAATTGTAACATCCAAATAGTGCTACAATATTTTGTTTCTTTGAGCACCATGATAGTGGTGCTCCATTCATCATGAAAATGTATCCACTTATACTCTTTCTATCCCCCACATATCCACTCCAATCAGAGTCTGTGTAACCCTCCACTACAGCTTCCGTGTTCTCAGTGGGAAATAGAATACCCAAGTCAGTTGTACCTTTTACATATCTCAAGACTCTTTTAGTTGCCAACATGTGAGATGCTTTTGGTCTTTCCATAAACCTACTTATGAGACCCACACTATAAGCAAGGTCAGGTCTTGAGTTGCACAAAGACCCAACTATCTGTTTGAATAGAGTTGCATCTACTTCAGGCTCATCATCATCATTCTTGAGCTTGATTCATGCTTCAGCAAGCACACTTGTAGAATTGCATCTACTCATCTTGAATCTCTTCAAGATGTCAGTTGCATATTTCTTCTAGTGAAGAAAAATTCCACTGTCAGTTATTGCAAATTCAATACCAAGAAAATAAAACAAGCACCCCAAATCAGTCATCTCAAATTCATTGATCATTATTTTCTTAAACTCGTCTATCTCCTTAGTACTGCTGCCAGTCACTAAGAGATCATCAACATACAAGCACACAATCATCCAATCACTGGTTCCATTATCCTTCACATATACACCATGTTCTGAAACACATTTCTTGAATCTGAGATGCACCAGAAACCCATCAATATGTTTGTTCCAGGCTCTTGGAGCCTGCTTCAGACCATACAGTGCCTTGTGCAACCTAAACACACTGTCTCTATGCTCCTTTGATTCAAAGCCAGGTGGTTGAGTGACATAGACCTCCTCCTCCAAGGGTCTATTCAAAAAGGCTGACTTTACATCAAGTTGACTCAACTCCCACCTTCTTTGTGTAGCTAATGCAATCACTAGCCTCACAGTCTCCATTCTTGCAACTGGTGCAAAGACTTCATTGAAATCTAGGCCAGATTTTTGTAAGAAACCTCTTGCAACAAGCCTAGCTTTATACTTGGCCACCTCCCCATTTGAACTTAGTTTTGAAAACCCATTTGACATCTATGGGCTTCTATCCTTCTGGCATTGAGGTTAATTCCCACGTATTGTTCTTCCATTGCTGACTTCCAGTTCTTGCTTAGCAATGCATCTTATAAGCTCACTGGTTCAGACTCAGAAGCCATAACATACATCATTAAGTCACCATCTTCATTTATAGTTGTGTCAGGAAACAACTCATAGTCTTGCAACCTTTGTGATGGTTGCCTAGTTCTCTGTGACCTCCTCAATTTCAATTCACCTTCTGCAATAGCCTCAACCACTGGTTCACCATCTAAATCAAGCAGTACTGTGCCATCTTCTACTGTGTCTACTTGATTCTGCCCATTCCATTTCCAACTCTTCTTTTCTTCAAAAATCACATCTCTACTAATCACAATTTTCCTTTTCTCTAGATCAAACAGCCTGTAAGAACTAGTAACATGATATCCAACTAACACCATAGCTTGAGCTCTATCATCAAGCTTCTTCCTCATTGTTCAGGTACATGTCTATAACATAATGAACCAAAAATTCTCAATTGTTCCACATTTGGTTTCTTACCTGACCTTTTCTCATAGGGAGTGAGATCACCAAGTCTTTTGGTTGGACATCTGTCCAGCAAGTAAGTTGTTGTAGAGGCAGCTTCTCCCCAGAAATATCGTGTCCTTCAACATACTTCTGATCATATTCAGAACGGACTTGTTCCTCCTCTCAGCAGTGCCATTATGCTGAGGGGTGTATGGAGCAATGACCTCATGCACAATTCCTTCATTCTTGCAATACTCTTCAAATTCTAGGGAGGTGTACTCACCGCCACCATCACTTCTTAGGCACTTAATTGATTATCCACATCGCTTCTCAATAAGTTTTTTAAACTCTTTAAACACTTCAAACACTTCACCCTTTTTCTTAAGCAAGTAAATTCATATCATTCTAGAGAAATCATCTATAAATGTAACAAAATATAGATTACCTCTCAGAGTCTTTACTTCAAAGGGACCACACACATCAGAGTGAATGATTTCAAGCTTTTGTGCTGATCTTGTTGGCACATGTGACTTGAACTCCTTCCTTGGTTGCTTGACTTCACAACATCCACTACACACCTCATCAGGATCAGTTATAGCTGGCATCCCTTTAACCATCTTCTATTTCTGCAGCTGGCATAAACTTCTAAAGGATAGATGTGCATATCTCCTATGCCAGATCCAACTCTCTTCATCAACAGTAGCTTTCAAGCATTTCTGGTTCACCATTTCACCACCAAATTTGAAAGTCCTATTCTTGGATAGAGGTGCTTTCAAAACCACATTGTTCTTGCTGTCAATTACCTCAAGGAAATTATCCTCCATTTTCATCTTAAAACCTTTTTCAAGCAACTGTCCCAAACTTAACAAGTTACTCTTCATCTCTGGCACATACAATACATCACTAATCAAGATATTTTTACCACCTTTTCCTTTAATCAGCACTTTGCCAATTCCTTCTGCAATTATATATCCATGGTCTGCAAATTTCACCTTTCTTCTCACAGTTTCAAGTTCACAGAACCAATGTTTGTTGCCTGACATGTGATTGGAACAGCCTGTGTCAAGGTACCATAGCTCAGAAACCTCTTTTTCATCCTCAGTTATTGCCATCAACATAACTATTTGAGTCAGAGTCATCATAACCAGCAAACTGCACTCCATCATCTTTCTTCTTCCTTGGACCTCTCTCATTAACACACTCATCAGCAAAATGTCTCCACCTTTGACAATTATATCACTGAATATGCTTTTTACTGTTTTTCTTCTTCCCTTTCTTACTGTCATCACCATCATTTCTCCTATTAGGCTCACCTTTTTCTTTATAATCAGAATTTCCTCTATTATTCTCCTTATTACTGTTATTATGATTCTGATTCTTCCAATTTTCCTTTCCTTTCTTCTTCCAACCCTCACCTCCTTTCTTAAATTTCGCTTGTAAGGCTTCCTCTGTAGCCTTCTCCTTATTGTTTTCATTTACTCTTTCTTTAAGCCTAGCTTCGTTCGCTTCGAGTGAACCTTGAAGTTCTTCAAGTCTCATCGTTTCTAGGTTTTTCGATTGTTCAATCACAACTACTATATGATCAAATCTAGGAGGTAAAGTTCGATCTTCGATTGGTTCGAAATCGTCTCGTCATTGGTACACATCTGATTCGTCAACAACGTCAATTTGTTAAAATACTCCGCAATTGTATCCTTCTCTCCAATCTGAAGTAACCCGTATTGCCTACGCAACGTCTGTAATATCACTGGCTTGCATCACCAGAGTACGCGGTTGCAAGCGCGTCCTAATCTTCTCAAACACATCAGCATCAACGCACTGGTGGATGAGGAAAATTGTCTTACAATCTTTCTTCCATTGTTCGCATAACACATCTCCACCTATCGCTGTAACACCATCGCGAACCACCTCTTGCACCTCTTGATAGTGAAAAATGACCTTCATCGGCAGCAACCACCGATCCTAGTTAGTTCCGTCGAGCACTGGTAATTTTGCCGGAAAGTGACCATTGTTGCCGCCTGCATGTGCCATCACCGCCCTGGATCGTCATCACCGGAATGCTCTGGTGCCAATTTGTTAGAACAATGGTGATTCCACACTTCACTGTTTCATGTAAAGAACTATGAGATCATTTATGTCTCAAACATTACTCGTTATAAATAAATTTTACTTGGGTCTCTTGACCATTTGCTTGTGGGTTCGATCCCTGGCCGGTGCGTATATGGAAAAATATTTTGTTGGGAGAGGTCAACCCCTTAAATGGATCTCTGATACCTCGAAGAATTAGTCTCGACAGTCGTCGTAGAGAATACCTTGGTTTACCAAAAAAAATTTAATTTTTGAAAAAAAAAGTTTAAAATGAAGCATTGTGACATAAAAACGAGATATATCTCTATATATAATTCTTCAAGTTAGAATACGTGTGCCACTTCCACACACGTTTGGTATTTTTTTTTGTATATTTAATTTTTTTGATTTTTTATATTTTCATTGCTTCCAACACCTAACCGTGCATGCTAACGGTGTTTTCTTCCCTTTCCACGCGTCCTTCTCTTTCCATCAACACACTTCTTCCTTTTCTTCGGATAGTATCTTAAGGTGTGTGTTTTGAGGTATTTTAGGGTTTAGAAAAAAAATTAACTGTTCAAATATGTGTAGTTCGTTACTCAATAACTACTTTGGTGAAGAAAAAATAATAATTTCCTGATAAAATACGTAAAGTGTGATGCTAAGTAGTGTTTTTTAGGGAACTTTAGAGTCTACAAAATAAGTTTAGATGTTCAAATATGAGAAGTCCGTTCTTCAAAAACCGGTTTGGTGAAAAAAAAAAGATATAATTTTATGACAAAATATGTAAAGTGAGATGCTAAGCAATGTATTTTGGTGTACTTTATGACTAAAAAACATTTAACGATTCAAATACGCGAAGTTTTTTCCTCAATAACCGATTTGGTGAAAAGAAATATAATTTCGTGACAAAATACATAAAATACGATGTTAAGCAGTGTGCTTTGGGGTACTTTAGCGTTCAGAAAAAATTTAAGCTCTTCAAATATCCAAAGTTTGTTCCTTAGTAACCGGGTAAGTGAAGAAAAAAAAATTAATTTCATTACAAAATACGTAAAGTGAAATGCTAAGCAATGTGTTTTGGTATACTTTATGGTTTAGAAAAAAGTTTAACTGTCCAAATACGCAAAGTTTGTTACTCATATTAACCGTTTGATGAAAAATAATAATAATTTCGTGACAAAATAGGTAAAGTGTGATAAATTGATGTTGATAGTTTTATCTTCTTATTTAATTTATAGTTATAATTTAATTTTTATTCACAATAACTTCAGCAGCATTTACGATAGATCTCTCATCATATTCTTTCAACTTTGTATAGGTTCTTATATTTTATTGGTTGTTTTCATCCAACCCTAGATGATACCCACGTGTTTCGCTTTTTAATTGTGTAGTCTTCTTTTTTTTCTAAATGCGGATTATTTTATTAAAATTCTTTAGACATTTTCTTTTCATTATCTATGTATGTTCAATTTCAATGCATTTGTTTAATGTTCCCTTTTAATTTTTTAATCTTCTTATTTAATTTATAGTTATAATTTAATTTTTATTTACAGCTATTAGACTATATATTTTACAAACCAACACCATTGGCCCAGTGGCATAGGCTGCCCTAGGACACGGGGGTCGACCCGATGTTCCCGAGTTCGATTCATGTAATGGAAAAATTCGGTGTTGGCAAGTGCGAAACTTGCTCCTAATATTTTGTATTCTATTCGTCTTCTCTTATTATAAATTTCAAACTTCCTTCCATTCACATATCTCTATCATCTTTGTTTCTTACTTGCTTTATCTTTAACCTTTGGCAACTTTTGTTCAGAAGGTCCCTTTGAAATTGAAACCATCGCTACAAAAACAATGGGCTCAGCCATGTATTGGCCCATTGCAAAAAGGCTTTAGCTAAACCAAGTGCAAGAGGGGGTGAAGGAATGAACAATAGGGGGTGTACATGTAAAATTGGCAAAAAAATTAAATTCCATTATATTAATGAAGTACATGTACTTTTAAAATACACATACTAGTAAAAATCTCCTTATAAAATATTATAATTAATAAAAATATAATTTCTTCATCTAACTATTTTAAATTACTAAAACAATTTTATGAGGTAGACCGATGAAAAGGTTAAGAAATTAAAGGGAATGTATATCTTATTATGAGTTGTGCTATTTTATTATTTTTAGTGAATATAAAACTACATTAATCAAATTTAGATAATCATTTTCATACTATTGTGAAATAACAAACGCTTCCAAATAGTAATATTCCTATTTATAATCATTATCTTAAAGGACCTCGGGTGTATTTTTGTCTATTATCAAATAACATTCACTTACAAATAGTCATATTTATATCTATAACAAAACATATCAAATTATTTACTCATTAATGTTTTTGTCAAGTTTAATTTATATAAATATAATTTCCTTTAAAAAAATATTTTTGCACACTTATATTTCCAACAACTATTTAATAAAAAAATTAAAAGTCCCCATGCATAGTGCGGGTGCTTAGGCTAGAATATATATGTAGTGAGAATGCTTTTTTTATGCGAGAGTGAGAGGATGTATTCTTAACCATTAGATCTAAATGGGACGGATTAGATTAAAGCAGCGCATCAAAAGTCAAGCGCTTCTGATCTCTCTCGCTCTAGTTCATCTCTTTCATCTTCCACCTTCGTCTTCCGTGACCGCAACAAAGGCCCTTGCACCGCTTTCAAAACCGAACTTCGTAAAAATGAAAAAAGAAAACATGTCGGCATTTGAATAAGTCTGTGAATTTCTTATCATTGCACCGCTTTGAAAAAAAAAAGCAAGTCACCATTTGTTTTCTCCCCTGCCTTGACTTTTCGTTTCCTTAGAACACCCATTGTCGTTTTTCTGGTTCAGCCTCCTAATCCATTCATTACCACCAACTTGCAATAATGAGAAATAGAACTGAAAGCTTACAGCTAAACCAGAAGAAAGAGGGGAACAATATTGAATGTAATTGTAATTTCATTGCTTTTGAATAAGTCAATGCCTATGTGGCTGATGACGTGGCCGTGGCATATCACTAAGCTTAGTTGGCTGCCACTTGTATATAATACTTCATTTTAATTCATTTACACAGTGATTCTGTAACACCCCTTTTCTACCCCATAAATTACACGTCATTTATCAGAGTAAATTGTTTTCACAAAAATTAATTTGAATGAATAGAAAAGAAGTGCCACATCGTCATAAATAAAACTCGTCATTGTCACTCGTCAAGGTTTTTGCATTATTCGTCATGAAATTTAAACTTTGAAAATTTCGTCACAGCGGAATAAAAATAGCAACTCGCCAAAATCCCTCAGACACGTCTCAAAACATCAATAAAATCATTAAACAGCCAGTTAAATAATTCAACAAACTTCACCCACGCCCCCTAGGTGTTACAGTATCAGAGAGCGACTCAAAACAACCCAACAGCTATCAAGGAAGGCAGCATGACCTTCACTCGCGGATACCTGCAGCGTTGCCACAGTAGAGCAACATTCCAAGCAGAAAGGGTGAGTCTTCAAACAGCATAAAGGCATATATAATAATCAGTATATTAGAGGACAATATCTATAACTACCACGGCACACTTAACGTCGCATTACAACCATCACAGAGCAACATCGGCAACCAACGTCAAAAACACATCACAAGCAAAACGCGTCGTGTTTATGCATATGTATGAAAATGCAACCCACACCTGGGCATATGCATGATGGTACCATACTCGTCATAATAAGCCACTATGGGCACACCGTCACTGTTTTCTCGTCATAAATAAGCCACTATGGGCACACCGTCACTAAGAGGCCGAAGCCTATTCGTCATAAAATCCACATGCTATGAGACACTATGGACACATGTGCAACCACAAATCATCATAATCACAACATCATCAAAATATTGGCCACTAAGGGCAACAACGTCGTTTAATTAACCACTAAGGGTATCCTCGTCATAATCACATCAACGTCAAAATATTGGCCACTAAGGGCAACAACGTCGTTTAATTAACCACTAAGGGTATTATCGTCATTTTACTCAACACGTCATTACTTCGTCCGGGTCAGCCACATAGGCGCCCGTGCAACATCACTCATTTTTATTTCCTTAAAATAGCTCTTTTCCGAAAATGATTGAGTCACCACAATTTTTTTTTTAAAATACGATGTTCGAAGTCAACGCCCAAATAAATTTTCCAGAAAAATGTTTTATGAGCCCCAAATTAGAATATTCAGATGGGCGTCTGAATAAGCTTTACAACGCACTTCGAATCGTTTAAAATGGACACCCGAGTCAAAAGTTATGATCAAAACAATTTAGGGACGTCAAAATATTTTTCAGGACAGCTACGGGTTTGGCGCCCATGTGTGCGCCTAGGGCTAGGGCACACTACAAAAATCCGATTTTCACCAAATTAAATCCCCAAATTAATTCCCAAAATCAGACTCATCAATATAAATCAAATCACCATGATCACCTATTAAATCCTCCAATTATTTGTTGCCAAAACATCCATCAATTAAGGTCCCAATCCACATGAATAATATTTCAGTTATCACAAAATCAAGGGTTAATTCAATCACCAATTTTGGACCACCAAATCAATCACCAAATCAATTATCATTAATTCAAATTACTAATTGCTAATCATCCCTACCAATCCTCCTGAATTATCAAACATGACACAAAAGCAAATCACACCAACATGTAGCATGTGAATCATGGTATTAACATCAAACATCAATAAATCACCAACAACAAACATCACAACTCATCTTATATTCACAACAACACCAACAGTTCAACAAGAAATTCAACATAATAACTAATACACCCTAGGCATCATAGAACTACCCTCCCACATACTAACCATTATATAAACCCTTATAATGTGAGACTCCCCTTACCTTAGATTAGATGAGAAGAAAGTCCTAGGAAGATGAACACCAAGATGGTCCTACACACCTTGGAACAAGTCGCAATCCTTTCCCCCTTTTCCTCTTGAGCTTCACGCAAAATCTCTTCTTTCTTGCACTCACCAAAACGGTGCCCAACCCTCTCTTGAGCAAGCACCACGAAAATCAGCAACAATTCTTCCTCCCTTCTCCTATGGTGAGCGTCGTACAGCCCTCTTCTCTCCTCTCCACGTTTTCTTTCAATTTTGCACTAAGGCACAATGACTAAAACCCTATGCTTAAACCCCTCATCATATACGCCTATCACCTTGGACCCTCTCTTGGATCATGGGCTTTCACTTAATGTTCAATTGGATAATTAAACGTCACCACCTCCTAATTAACTAAATAAACCCCCCAATTATTTTAATACCTCTCCACAACTATACTCCCAATTAATTAAAACCACCCATTATTATTATCATTATTATTTCTATCACCCAAATCTTATTTAATTAATTAAATAAATAAACAACTATTTTTGGGCTGTTACAACTCTCCCCCACTTAAAAGAATTTCGCCCTCGAAATTTTACCCACCAATACTAACACCTTCCCACTAGCAAGCTACACACAAGTTCACACAGCAAGAGACATGTCCTAGAAATTGATTTTCTCTCTACAAGACTAAACGTCAGCTTAAACAGTTTGAATAAAATATTCTTAAGAACATATGGCAATGAAAGCCAACTCAAAGAAGCTCACAAACAGTGTCAATGCACACTTTAAATTTTAAGGTTTTCAAAATTACGCAGCACATCTATAAAGAATGTGACACTCAGAACCAAATCAAGAAAACTCAGTGTGCAACACTCACGTGCAATTAAAGCATATTATAGCAAAACTTCATGCAAGATCAGTGTCCATTTATAGAAAAAATAATTTTCAATGCTAATATCAGTATCCAACCATCAAATCGTTTATTAATTTTTCAAAAGCAATTTTCAAAATCTCTTCACTTTTTAGACCACAAACCACAAAATAGGACAACCCATAAAAATAGGGGCGACTCACAGAAATGGGAACAGTGCGTAAAGTTAGTAACCGTAACAGTAATTTTCGGAAACAGTGACAGCAACAATAATTTTTCGAAAACAGCAGCAAGTATTTCCAGAAAATAGCATCCTTTATTTTCAGAAAACAACAACAATTATTTTTTTCAGAAAACAGCAAGAATTATTTTCAGGAAACAGCAACATTTATAAACAGCAACATTTATTTTCCGAAAACAGCAATATTTATTTTCTGAAAACAGCAACAATTAAAACAGTAACAGCATCTAAATAGCAACAGTAAAACAGCAACGGTAATTTAAATAGTGACAATAAAACAGTAACAGCAAAAGCAATTTAAAAAAAAACAGCAACAATTCAAGATAATCCACAAATAGGTTTAATCGTCAAGATTCAATCAACAAATAGATTTAATCATCAACGAATAGGGTTTTCAAGAACGCACATGTCAATCATACTAATCTTGTTCAAACATGAAACACACATTAAATCAATTCACATAAGGATGTTCATCAAGGCATAAGATCACATATGAGCACATAGGAATTCAACTAACATGAAACTTGTCCAACAAAACATATAACGCATGATCATGACAACAATCAACAAGGCATTAACATATGATAACATGTTATTACTCTTCAACATGCGAATTAAACAAGGCACACAGCACATGGCATCAATGATCATGGTAAGACACAAAAGGATTCTAGGGCATATGAATATTACTCACATAAATATTCAACAATATATTTAGTTTTTCAAACACCAAAACAGTTCTAAACACCAAAAGTAGTTTTACAACGTTATCGACAACGATCACCGGGATATTCAAAAATCACCGAATACACCAAGACAACGCCATTTTCAACATGTGCCTATATTTTTCCCGGTTTTGCACTCAATGTACAAAAATTCAAACAACACAGTAGTCACACAATTGACACATCACTAATTTGCAATGTCTCTTTTGCACCAAAAATATTTATAGGCGGAAGCACGAAAAACGATCACATATGTTTTCCAAGCAAAATCAACAATTTATTTTCGGAAATAGTTTTCGCAACAAAAGATGTCACCGGCTCCTCGAATCGCATACTAATCATTCATAACGTTTAGCAATGCAACTAGCTTCAGGAAACATATATCCATTCTCAGCACCCATCATTAGTTTAATATTTTCAAAACTACTCAGGAAGAAACAACCAAAAGAAGATTCATCATAAAAATTCAAGCGCACAACATCAAGCTTCACGTAGCACATACTGGATTAGAATTATAACTGCTAACACAAAGTGCACAAACGGTGCCAATGCACCTTTTAAATCTTTAAGGCTTCTCAAAATCACGTAACAGAAATTATAAGGAGGGTAACAGCTAGAACAAAATCAGGGAAAATTCAGTGTAGGAAATTACAGCTCACGGTCATGAAATAGTTCGCAAGGATTCGGAGTTGAAAACATCACATGTTGAGGAAAATCAGGCAAAAGACCGAATAGAGTAGAATACGTGGGATGATAACAACAACATGAAATATAGTCCACTTTTCAAAATCATTTCACGGGGTTGCAGAAATAGGAGAAGACAATATTTGTAGCCTTCAAACCAAAACTTTATCATTCATAGTAGTCAAGACAGTGCAACACTGTAACATTAGTAAAAACTTGATACCAAGTCAGTGTCCATTTATTAAAATAATTTCCAATGCCAAAACTAGCACCCAGCCATAAAATTGTTTAATAGACGTTCAAAAGCACTTTCAGAAATCACTTTACTTTTAGATTTTCAAAACCACATGATAGAAATCCATAAGTAACAACCAAGAGATTTGTCATAAAACTCCGGCACGCAATTTTCCAAAAGGAGTTGAGGACAAAATTAGTACACTTGAATGAGAGCATTTTCACTTGTAGTGATTAAAACACCACGGTAGCTATTAGTGCAGTAACAACTTAAAATAGTCCATAAAATAATTTTACAACGCATTTGGTTTCCAAACATCAAATCACATTGCACAAGACTTCTCACAGAGGCTTACTGTCGACTACTTAAGACAGTTCGGACAAAGCAACATAGGAGAGTAACGTGCAACAAGGTCAGACAAACAACATAGGCTGTAATTACCATTTTAAAATGCAATCATGTTTGTTCACACTCAAGGGACAACCAAACTCAGGATGGTGAGCATGCAATATTATACTTTACAAATGCATGAGCATGCGAATACATGTCAAGTCAACATCTAACAACAAACATCAATTACAAGAGCATCTGAGTGCATGTCAATCTAACATTTTACAACAAGCGGCAATTAATTTGAATATGATGCAGGGTACACCGAGCTCAATACCAACCAAAACACATGTGCGCATTTAAACAACAGAGCATACCATTTAGAAACACGCAGCAAGGAGGTCAACAATAAGGACCACAACCAACAAACACAATTCACACACCGAAAACACAATAAGGCACACAACACTAGTAGGGACATCTCCCCCACTAGTTCACTTACCAATGGAAACTTTTGGCGTACCTGCAACATAAACAATGGTCAGCACTGAAAGACAACAGTTGGTCACTATCTGACACAACGACTCGATGACATGGCCGGACGGACCAACCATTGCTCTGATACCACTAATGTAACACCCCTTTTCTACCCCATAAATTACACGTCATTTATCAGAGTAAATTGTTTTCACAAAAATTAATTTGAATGAATAGAAAAGAAGTGCCACATCGTCATAAATAAAACTCGTCATTGTCACTCGTCAAGGTTTTTGCATTATTCGTCATGAAATTTAAACTTTGAAAATTTCGTCACAGCGGAATAAAAATAGCAACTCGCCAAAATCCCTCAGACACGTCTCAAAACATCAATAAAATCATTAAACAGCCAGTTAAATAATTCAACAAACTTCACCCACGCCCCCTAGGTGTTACAGTATCAGAGAGCGACTCAAAACAACCCAACAGCTATCAAGGAAGGCAACATGACCTTCACTCGCGGATACCTGCAGCGTTGCCACAGTAGAGCAACATTCCAAGCAGAAAGGGTGAGTCTTCAAACAGCATAAAGGCATATATAATAATCAGTATATTAGAGGACAATATCTATAACTACCACGGCACACTTAACGTCGCATTACAACCATCACAGAGCAACATCGGCAACCAACGTCAAAAACACATCACAAGCAAAACGCGTCGTGTTTATGCATATGTATGAAAATGCAACCCACACCTGGGCATATGCATGATGGTACCATACTCGTCATAATAAGCCACTATGGGCACACCGTCACTGTTTTCTCGTCATAAATAAGCCACTATGGGCACACCGTCACTAAGAGGCCGAAGCCTATTCGTCATAAAATGCACATGCTATGAGACACTATGGACACATGTGCAACCACAAATCATCATAATCACAACATCATCAAAATATTGGCCACTAAGGGCAACAACGTCGTTTAATTAACCACTAAGGGTATCCTCGTCATAATCACATCAACGTCAAAATATTGGCCACTAAGGGCAACAACGTCGTTTAATTAACCACTAAGGGTATTATCGTCATTTTACTCAACACGTCATTACTTCGTCCGGGTCAGCCACGTAGGCGCCCGTGCAACATCACTCATTTTTATTTCCTTAAAATAGCTCTTTTCCGAAAATGATTGAGTCACCACAATTTTTTTTTTTAAAATACGATGTTCGAAGTCAACGCCCAAATAAATTTTCCAGAAAAATGTTTTATGAGCCCCAAATTAGAATATTCAGATGGGCGTCTGAATAAGCTTTACAACGCACTTCGAATCGTTTAAAACGGACACCCGAGTCAAAAGTTATGATCAAAACAATTTAGGGACGTCAAAATATTTTTCAGGACAGCTACGGGTTTGGCGCCCATGTGTGCGCCTAGGGCTAGGGCACACTACAAAAATCCGATTTTCACCAAATTAAATCCCCAAATTAATTCCCAAAATCAGACTCATCAATATAAATCAAATCACCATGATCACCTATTAAATCCTCCAATTATTTGTTGCCAAAACATCCATCAATTAAGGTCCCAATCCACATGAATAATATTTCAGTTATCACAAAATCAAGGGTTAATTCAATCACCAATTTTGGACCACCAAATCAATCACCAAATCAATTATCATTAATTCAAATTACTAATTGCTAATCATCCCTACCAATCCTCCTGAATTATCAAACATGACACAAAAGCAAATCACACCAACATGTAGCATGTGAATCATGGTATTAACATCAAACATCAATAAATCACCAACAACAAACATCACAACTCATCTTATATTCACAACAACACCAACAGTTCAACAAGAAATTCAACATAATAACTAATACACCCTAGGCATCATAGAACTACCCTCCCACTTACTAACCATTATATAAACCCTTATAATGTGAGACTCCCCTTACCTTAGATTAGATGAGAAGAAAGTCCTAGGAAGATGAACACCAAGATGGTCCTACACACCTTGGAACAAGTCGCAATCCTTTCCCCCTTTTCCTCTTGAGCTTCACGCAAAATCTCTTCTTTCTTGCACTCACCAAAACGGTGCCCAACCCTCTCTTGAGCAAGCACCACGAAAATCAGCAACAATTCTTCCTCCCTTCTCCTATGGTGAGCGTCGTACAGCCCTCTTCTCTCCTCTCCACGTTTTCTTTCAATTTTGCACTAAGGCACAATGACTAAAACCCTATGCTTAAACCCCTCATCATATACGCCTATCACCTTGGACCCTCTCTTGGATCATGGGCTTTCACTTAATGTTCAATTGGATAATTAAACGTCACCACCTCCTAATTAACTAAATAAACCCCCCAATTATTTTAATACCTCTCCACAACTATACTCCCAATTAATTAAAACCACCCATTATTATTATCATTATTATTTCTATCACCCAAATCTTATTTAGTTAATTAAATAAATAAACAACTATTTTTGGGCTGTTACAGATTCCACTTTACTTTGTGATAATTTTTTGTTTTTCGCTGCAATTCGTTTTCCTTGTTTGTTCATCTCTTTCACCTCTATCCCCAACAAATTGGTATAACAGAGCCAAGAAATCCAAGATTCATTAATGGCGACAAGAGATAATCACAGTATTCCGGCAAACATTCCCATCTTCAACGGCAAGAATTATGAACGATGGTGCGCGCAAATGAAGGTGTTGTTTCGCTATCAAGATGTACTCGAAATAGTGAATGACGGTGTGCCACCGCTCGCAGCAAACGCCACCGAAGCCCAAAGGAACCAGCATCGCGAACTACGGAAGAGAGATGGAAAGGGGCTTTTCTTGATTCACCAGAGCGTTGACTCAAACATCATAGAAATGATCATAGACTGTGATTCAGCAAAGGGTGCGTGGGATATTCTCAAGAATGCGTATGGAGGAGCAGATCGACGGAAGAAAATTCGATTACAAACTCTCCGGAAACAGTATGAAGCACTGAAGATGACAGAACAAGAATCAATTGGAGAATTCATTACAAGGTTAGTAGCTTTAACAAATCAAATGAAGAGTAATGGTAAAACCGTATCTGAACAGAGTAAAGTATTGAAAATTCTTAGATCTTTAACCCTATAGTTTGACTATGTCATCACTGCCATTGAGGAATCAAAGAACCTAGATGAGATGAAGTTAGAAGAACTTCAAGGTTCTTTGGAGACACACGAATTGAGAATTAGACAAAGAAGTTCAGAAAAGGAATCTGAACAAGCTTTGTTATCTCAATCCTCCAAGAAGAATTGGAAGTCAAACAGTAAGAAAGAAAAGGGAAAATGGAAAGGTAAAGATAAAGAATCTGGTATTAAGAAAAATGAACAAGGAAACTCTGATAAGAAGAAGCCTGACTTGAGTAAGGTGCAATTCTATAATTGTCAGCAATTTGGGCATTATAGGAACAAATGTAAAAATAAGAAGGTTCCTAGGAATAAAGATGCTGAAGCCAAATTTGCAGATGATGAAGATACCAACTCTGACTCTGATTCAGAAGGACTAATGTTGATAGCAATAATAGACAATGAGGATGAAAAGGACATCTGTTATAATAAAATTGTTACTGAAAGTAGTGAGCAAGACAGTGGGAACACTTGTGAAGAAAGTGGAAACACTTGTCATGCTCAAAATACTAGTGCAATGTGTGTGGGGCAGGGCAGTGGTGACATTGGTGATGCCTCCAACATTGCCAGCAATAATGATGAAGAATTATCTCTCATGACAGCTACTGACACAGAGTTGATGCTGTTGAAGTCAGATACAAATGAGAGTGAAGAAAAATCTGATGAATGGTATCTAGACACAGGATGCTCAAATCACACGTGTTGCCATAAGAAGTGGTTCATTGAAATGAAGCAAATTAGCAAGAGGATCGGGTTTTCAGATAACAGCTGAGTCATGGCAGAAGGCATAGGCACACTGAAGATCTTAACAAAGGATGGAAAATGGTCCTATATCCAAGAAGTGTTCTATGTGCCAAAGATGAAAAGCAACCTGCTTAGTCTTGGTCAGTTGATAAAAAAAAGTATTCTGCTGCAATGGAAGATGATCATCTCAGATTGTTTGATCCAAACAAGAGACTGATACTGAAGGTTCCAATGCTGAGAAACAGAACATTCAAGGTCAAGTTGCAAGTAATAGAAGAGCAATGTCTTTCAACCATAGTTGAAAGTGACAACTGGAGGTGGCATAAAAGACTTGGTCACTTGAACTTCAAAAGTTTGAGCCAATTGAAGGAAAAGAGCATGGTGCATGGCCTGCCAACCATCAAGGTACCTATTGGTGTGTGTGACAAAAGCTGTGAAGCAAAGCAACCCAGAAATTCCTTCAAATCAGAAACTCCAAGCAGAGCAGAGAAAAAATTGGAGGTAATATTTTCTGATGTGTGTGGTCCTTTTGGAGTTACTTCACTAGAAGGAAACAATTATTTTGTCTCCTTCATTGATGAGTACACCAAAATGACCTGGGTGTACATAATCAAGAGAAAGAGTGAAGTACTAGATATGTTTAAGAAGTTCAAAGTAATGATTGAGAAGCAAAGTGAGTGCTCAATTAAGATACTCAGGACAGATGGAGGTGGAGAGTACATCTCTCACGAGTTTGAGAACTTTTGTGAGAAGGAAGGAATAGTTCATGAAGTCACCTCACCATACACACCTCAGCATAATAGCATTTCTGAGAGAAAGAATAGGACCATACTCAACATGGTGAGGAGCATGATGAAGGAGAAGTGACTACCTCACTATCTATGGGGTGAACTAGTTTCAACTGCAGTGTATATAATCAACAAGTGTCCAACTAAGAAGCTAATTGGAAAGACTCCTGAAGAAGCTTGGTCAAATAAGAAACCAAGAGTGAAGCATTTAAGAATCGTTGGATCTCTATGCTTCAAACATATTCCTGAACAGCTTAGAAGGAAGCTAGATGACAGATCACAGCCTATGGTTCTTGTTGGATACCACCCAACAGACGCCTATAAATTGTTTGATCCTATACTAAAGAAGGTTGTGAGAAGCAGGGATGCTGTGATGGATGAATCCAAATGCTGGAATTTTACTGACAGTGTTGAAGAAAATGACACAAGAACCAGTATTGTTGATCTAGAGGTAGCCACAGATGGTGAAGAACAGGAAGATGCACCTGTTGCCAATGAATCAGAGTTACCTAATGAGGAGGTACCAGTAAGAAGGTCACAGAGGAACAGGCTAGTATCCACAAGGCTTGAGGGATTGGAACTGTTACCTGATTCTGCCATCACTGCAGAAGGTGAACTAGTCCATTATGCTCTACTGGCATAAGCAGAACCTGTGAGCTTGGAACAGGCACTCAAGCACAAGCAATGGAGGAATGCTATGCTTGAGGAATTGAAATCAATAGAAAAGAATGACACATGGAAGTTAGTTGAGCTTCCAAAACAAAAGAAAGCAATAGATGTAAAATGGGTGTACAAGACCAAAGTCAATCCAAATAGTGAAGTGGCCAAGTATAAGGCCAAATTCGTAGCAAAAGGGTTCCTTCAAAAACCTGGGTTGGATTTCAATGAAGTATTTGCTCTTGTAGCTAGGATTGAGACTATAAGGCTAGTAGTTGCCTTGGCAAGTCATAAAGGGTGGTCAATGCATCAATTAGATGTAAAGTCAGCCTTTCTAAATGGGCCACTCGAAGAGGAAGTATATGTTAGCCAACCACCTGGGTTTGAATTGAAAGGTCAAGAAGATAAGGTGTTTAAGCTTAAGAAGGCCTTGTATGGGCTTAAGCAAGCACCAAGGGCATGGAACAAGAGAATTGACACATTTCTCTTGGCCTAGAAATTCTTGAAATGTACTAATGAACATGGAGTATATGTGAAGAAGACTGCTACTGGAAATCACTTGCTGCTGTGTCTGTATGTTGATGACCTGCTGATAACAGGAAACAACAAGTCTGAGATAGATGAGTTCAAGAAGACCATGGCAGCAGAGTTTGAGATGACAGACTTGGGTCCTCTTTCATACTTTCTTGGCATGGAATTTGTGCACACTGACAGAGGCATCTTCCTGCATCAGAAGAAATATGCTGCAGATATATTAGCAAGGTTTGATATGGCTGACTGCAAACCAGTTACTACGCCAATAGATGCAGGAACTAATTGAGAAAAATGACAGTGAGAGTGAAGTTGATAGCACTCTCTATAAACATATGGTTGGATTATTAAGGTACTTGTGTAATACCCGACCAGACATCATGTATGCAAGAGGATTAATAAGTAGATTCATGGAAAATCCAAGAACCTCTCATCTGGTTGCTGTGAAGAGGATACTTGGATACATAAAGGGAACACAAGACTGTTGTGGATACCTTGTATTGCAGGTAAACTAATATTGCAGGATGTGTTTTGATGATGAAAAAGACAAAGGTAAAGTTGACGGTCAAAGTGACTAATCGTCAAAATCAATCCAAGACAAGCAAGCCAAGAACTGAAGATTCAAGTTTAAGGGTAGTCCTTAAATATAAGGGTAGTCCTTAGGGTTTGGGTGTGTCTTAGGAAAAAGTGTAAGCTCTTTCAAAGGTCAGCTCGTATATCAAAGTCTCACACACTCACAAAGTTTTTTAAAGTTGCATGCATACTTACGTAAACATTCTTATCACCTTTTAAAATAACAAAATCGATTTCCTCATGCATAAACAAATATCAAAATCGATTTTCAGGTAAAATAGAAAAGGTAGAATCGATTGTCAGGCCATGCATTTTCAATACACAAATCGATTTCTGAGCCAAATAAATTTTAAGGGAAGAATCGATTCCCAATCTTTTGCACATAACTGAGAATCGATTCCCACTTGTCTCAGGCAAGCTGAAAATCGATTCCTACATATTTTCACTAAGTATAGAATCGATTCCTAGCTTTCCATGGTACTCAAGAATCGATTTCCCATATTTTCCAAACAAAGATAAATCGATTCCTCACCTAAATAAATCGATTCCTAGATCAAATACATTTTAACAAAGAATCGATTCCTACACTATTTTCAACGTAAAAATAATTTCCTCATAGCCTATAAATAGGCAGTGCTTCACGATTCATTTAACACAACACACAACTCAACCCATTTGCATGAAACAGAAAACTTTTGAGAAAACTCTTCACGCTTATACTTTTGCTCGTCACGCACCGTTGGTCTGTCTGAGCTGATCTGTTGCTAAGAGTTAGTTGGGGTTGCATTCTTCAAGTTGTAATATCTGCCTACATTAGAGGTATTTCTGTATTTACAATTGTTTATTATTTAATTGTTGTGTTTTGTTCTAGGGAGTGGGGTATCTCTCTAGGGTAGCTGCATGTACTAGGAAGTGGGGTATCTTTCTAGGGCAGTTGATTGTAACAGGGGTGGGGTATCTCTTGTTATTGTATTGTTAGATTTGAGGGCTCTCTATAGGTGGGGTATCCTAGGAGGAGAGTGCCTGAGTCTGTAAAGGTTTTCCAAGGCACCTGTAAGCCTTGTTGTTTTGGTTAGTGGAAAATCTCACAAGGGTGTGAGGACTGGACGTAGGTCACTAGGAGGTGACCGAACCAGGATAAATCTCTGCGTACTTTACTGCTTTCCTGCTTTACTGTTATACCGCTTTACTGCTTTATATTCTAATTCCTTCGCTTCCACTTAACCTGCGCGAAGATTGATCTAAGTCATTGAAAAGGGGAAAAACGTTTTTGAAAGATCTGAAAAGTTTTTAAATCTCAATTCACCCCTCCTCTTGAGACTGAAGCCACTTGGTAACAACTGTGGCATCTTGCTTCCTAGTTCTGCAGAAAACACTGAACCAGAAGTGCTTGGATACTCTGACTGGAGTGGTGACAAAACTGACAGGAAAAGCACTGGTGGCTATGTGTTTATGTGTGGAAAGGCACCAATCTCATGGTGCTCGAAGAAGCAAAATGTGGTTGCTCTGTCCTCATGTGAGGCAGAGTACATTGCTGCCTCATTTGCAGCTTGTCAAGCCTTTTGGTTGAGCATGTTGCTTGATGAAATTGGATAGCATAAATCAGAAGAAATGAAGTTGTTCATAGACAATAGATCTGCTATTGGTCTAGCCAAGAATCCAGTAGCACACGAAAGGTCCAAGCATATAGAAACGAAGTATCACTTTCTTCGTGATCAAGTGAATAAAGGGAAGTTGAAGCTGGTCCACTGCAAGACAGATTTCCAAATTGCAGATGTTCTAACCAAGTCATTGAGCAGAGGCAGATTTGAAGAATTAAGAACAATGCTTGGAATGAAATTTTTAAGCAATTTCAATTAGGAGGGTGTATTTAGAGCTGGCAAAATGGGCCGGGCTGGGTTAGCCCGAAAAATAGGAGGGCTTGGGTCGAAGGAATTGAGCCCGTTTTTACATCCAGGCTTTTTAGCCCAGTCCGCAAAAGCCCGAGTCCGCGTCGGGCTAGCCCGACCGAGCCATGGGTAGCCCGCAAGCCCATATATATATATATATATATATATATATATATATATATATATATATATATATATATATATATATATATATATATATATATATATACTTGTGATGGCTATGGGAATCCATGTATGTGAATCTGATCCTCCCTTTCTTTCTATGTTTTGTAATTAATTCTATCAAAAAACATTTTCAAATGATTGTGAAAGCGTGACACCATATATATTGTGAAAGCGTGACACTAAATGATTGGTCAATTGATATACTAGGGGGAGCTTGTGGTTTTGGCGACTATGGACAGACAGTGAACGATGGCAGTGTAGCAGCAGTGTCTGCTAAGCTTTGGAAGAATGGAGGAGACTGTGGTGCATGCTATCAGGTATATCTAGGCTTCTTTTCCTTCATTTTCATGTCAGTACATATTATTTATTATTGACTAAACTAGACATAAATGATCACAATTTATTCAGGTAAGGTGAAAAATACCAGAATACTGTAATGAGAATGGAGCATATATAGGCATCATTTTGTCCGGTTACATGATAGTGTCGCTAAAAAATCGCGCATAATGCGGGCTAGCCCGAAAAGCCTGCAGTCCGCATAGGATCGGGCTTGGGCCATAAAGGGTGAGCCCGAATTTCAACCCGGGCTTTTTAGCCCGACCCTTAGAAGCCCGAGCCCGTAGCGGGTCGGCCCGACATAGGCCGGATAGCCCGTTTTGCCACCTCTAGGTGTATTGAATGTAATTGTAATTTCATTGCTTTTGAATAAGTCAATGCCTATATAGCTGATGACGTGGCATATCACTAAGCTTAGTTGGCTGTCACTTGTATATAATACTTCATTTGTTAATTCATCTACACAGTGATTCCCCTTTACTTTGTGATAGTTTTCTGTTTTTCCCTGCAATTCGTTTTCCCTTGTTTGTTCATCTCTTTCACCTCTATCCCCAACAAACAATTGATTTTCACGGATTGCTAAACCAGAGGAAAGAGAGGAACAATTGGGTTTGGTATTCTTTGAAATGAAAAGACACCAACATAGAAAGAAGAAAGATTAATAGATGTATTAGTATTACTTTACGGTGGACCTGGTGTTATCCTTCCGAATACACCCAAATTAGCAAATTCAATCAAATCGACAGATTTATTTAGCTAATCCAAATTCATTCTTTAATTGATAAAAAAATTAGTAAAAAAATTAGCAGATTTCTAATCGTCATATCCGGTAAGTTACTGGACACGTTTAATGGAGAAACCAAATCAAGGATTGCCAGCCAATTTAATTGGGATAATTAATAGAACAAAACTTCATTGTTGATGGACGATGGTGAGAACTCTGTGGGATTTTGGAAGAAAAGCAAGGAGTTTCCCACAATCAGAGAAAGAGGAGCCAGTGAGGTGGAAGAAGAGAGGGTACTACAGTAGAATAGAACCATGCGAGTAAACAAAGTGATATTTTAATCTCATCCATTGATTTTGATCAAAGGGTTAAGAAAGACTCCTCTCACTCTCACATAAGAGACATCTTTCTCACTAGATATGCCCCTTTTATAAATTGACACCAGGTGTAAGTGGAAACATTTACACCAAATCTCAAGCGTTAGATTAGGGAAATCCCACGGTTAAAATTAATAGACTAAACAAATTAAAAATATAAATTAATTGAGTCATTAATTATAGCCGAATTTTATGGATGCATTGTGATGCGGTTGCTTTCCACGATCATGAATTCTTTTCCTTCTTCTTCAGACTTCCTTCTTCTTTTCCTTTTTCAAACTCCACGAGAATCCCGATTTTTCAAACTCCATGTGTGCAAATTGCTATCAAGCTCCCGGAAGTGTTAGATTGCTCAATTGGAGGACATAATGATCTGATTTCCCAATTTTTGTTTAGTTTGACATGTTCCCCAATTTTTATTCTTATTGTGTAGGAAAGAGAAGAAAAAGAAAATTCTTATTGTGTAGAGAACTCTGCTCTCAATTGTTCTAGGAATGACGGCAAGTCTGAAAAAGAAGGAAAAGAATTGATGATTGTGGAAGGGAAGAAAGCAAATGCAGCAATGTGAAAGGGAAGAAAACAACGCACCCATAAAATCCGGGATTCATGGATACGTGATCACCTACAATTAAGGGCCCAATTATTTTATATTTTTAACCGTAGGATTTTCCTAATCTAACGTTTGAGATTTGGTGTAAGTGTTTCCACTTACACCTGGTGTCAATTTATCCCATCTATCTATATATATATATATATATATATATATATATATATATATATATATATATATATATATATATATATATATATATATATATATATATATACACACACACTAGCCCTAATACTCGTACGATTCACGGGGTCTGCTAAATAAGAAGATTATAAAGAATTTAAATAACATAATCCATATTCATCAAATGTAAATACAAAATTTTAACCCATAATTAAAAAGAAAAAAGACAACACAATTAGAAAGTGAAACACGTGAGTATCATGTAGGGTTGGATGAAAACCACCAATAAAATAGAAGCAACTATACAAAGTTGAAAGAAGATGATGAGGGTTCTATTGTAAATATGACTAAAGTTCCCGTAAAAGTAAATGCTGCAGCGCGATACTCGAATATAAAATAAGATAAAAATATAAACACAATTTAAGTCTTCTTCTAAAACCTGTTGGTGGAAAATGACCAACATAAAGAAGACAACACAAATAGAAAGTGAAACACGTGAGTATCTTGCAGGGTTTGATGAAAACCACCAATAAAATAGAAGCACATATACAAAGTTGAAAGAATATGATGGGGGTTCTATTGTAAATGTGGTTGAAATTCCCGTTAATAAAAATTAAATTATAACTATAAATTAAATAAGAAAATTATGAAATTAAAAAGGAACATTAACAAAGACATTGAAATTGAGCATCCATAGAAAATTAAAGAAAAAGCCTAAAGAATTTTAATAACATAATCCATATTTATTAGATGTAAATATAAAAACTTAACCCATAATTAGAAAGAAACGAAGACAACACAATTAGAAAGTGAAACACGTGGGTATCATGCATGGTTGGATGAAAACCACCAATATAACAGAAGCGGCTATACAAAGTTGAAAGAAAATGAAGAGGGTTATAGTAAATGTGGCCGAAATTCCCGCGGGAGTAATTGCTGCAACACGGTACTCAAACATATATAAGAAAGATAAAAATATAAACACCAATTTAAGTATGCTTCTGATACTAAAATAAAAACACCTATACAAAGTTGAAAGAATATGATGGGGGTTATATTGTAAACGTGCCTAAAGTTCCTGTGAATAAATATAAAATATAATTATAACTATAAATTAAATAAGAAGATTATAAAATTATAAAGAATTTTAATAACATAATCCATATTCACCAAATATAAATGTAAATATAAAAACTGTAACACCCCGATAATTCTAATAGGTAGAAATACCGAAATGCACTAAATGGCATACATCAGAGTAACTTCCTGTTAATGAATATTGAACACAAACTAAAACTTTCGATAATACATATCAAATACATGGTTCACCGAACCGTACTTAACTTCATCAAAACGCTTAAGTTTCATAACTTAAGACTTATACATAATCCTGGTGTTCAATACTCAAAACATAAAGTAGCGGAAACGATTTACAACTGATACATGATCGTTATACAATCGATAATATAGAAACAGTAAATGGGACAAAGGTCTAAACATGAAACTCAATCTTCAATGACTCCAAGAGTCGCACCGGCTAACCGTGCTTCGTCGCCTTTGCCTTCCCCTGTTTCTCTGTAAAAATCACAAATATGAAGGGTGAGATAAACATTATCTCAGTGAGTCCTATCGAGACCCCTTACTAACTCTAGCGGTTTATTATGCTTTACTTTGAACTCGTGGCCCCTAATAAGCAACCACGTGGACATACATTAATTTCATGTAACATTTATGCTCATGGCCCTCCTAAGCGACACATGAAGCATATCATATTTTAGCCTCTTGTAATTTGTAGTCCTACTAAGCAACTACGCATTACATTTCTTTTCATTCTCTTAGCATAACACCTCAGCCTACCTATTTTTCTTAGGCACTTCTTTGGCTTTGGTGAATCCATCCCACTATTACTAGTGGGCGAAACCTCTTGAGTCTAGGTTTTGGGGATCATGACTTCCCCTCCCCTAGTATGCTAAATCCTCTAAGGGTCGTCACACTTAACCTCTTGTATATATTATATATATATATATATATATATATATATATATATATATATATATATATATATATATTATATATGCATGTGCCCGCATTGGGCCGTCTAGAATTTCATTCATGTACCGTCTACCCTTCCCCAAGGGAAGGTATCTTGTCTTTGAATTAAACATTACTTATCTTGACTTGTATGAATTGACATGTGTACACTCGCGTTTCACTAATATACGGTTTTTCCCAACATTGTTAACTTTAAAAACAGGGAATTTTATACTTTGAATTACACCTCTGAGTATACCTTTCAATAAGCTTCAAAACGCAACTGAAAACACTTCAATCGGATTACCGGATCAAAAGTTATCGCGAAAAACAAAATCGAGAAGTTTTGCTGAAATTTACACTGCGTCGCTGACGCGGACAGGGTTCGTCGCGACGCGAAATCACACAGAAACATTTTCGTTGCAATTTTACAAAGGGTCGCGACGCGATGGCGTCCAGATAGTTCAGAAAACAGGTTTTCGAAATGTGATTTTGTTCCGTTCCGCTTTCAATCCGATACCGAGACTTAAAACAAGCATAGCAAGCAATTATTCCAGACCAGCGAAAGCGATAAACAGTCAATCGATTCACACAATCATCAAATCAAGCAATCGGTTACAAACATAGTGACTTTTCGATAAAACGGTTTTCGAGTTATTTTTCACATAGCGGTTTATAACGTTTTCTCGGTCCAGAAAATGCAAGACTCGATATCACACATCCCTAGCGAGTTATAGAACTCACCTAACGTGATGATAATCACGCAATCAACAGCTCAACGGAACAACACGGTTGGAGTAACCTCACGAACGGTTCCCGTACACGAACTTCCTCCCCACTCGAACTCAAAGCTGCTCTCCTACTCAGATCGGAATCAGACCTTGACTCTATTGCTCTCAAATGGCGATGTGGTTGGTTAAGGTGGGCTAGTTACTGAGTATCAAGCTCCAGTCATCACATGCAAGACCTCTAAAGCTCAAAGCTTCACTTTGAAGATGCAAGGTTCAACAATGGAGGAAAAGGAAAAGTGGTGGAGTTGGGCATGAAATTAGTATCAGATTGTAGTGTAAGAAAAATGAAAGAGGATGGTGTGATTTTTACTTACATGCAGTCCTTGGAGCTGAATTCACTTTCCCCCTTCTCCTCTCCCCTCTATGCGCCTCTCCTCTCTTCTCTCTTTCTTGTTCTTCTAATTTTCAGAAATGAGGGAAATGGGAAGTGTGGGGGTGAGGGAGTTGACTGGGTCAGCTGAGGGGGTAGTCACTTAAGGTTGGGAAAAAGACTCTTCTACCCTCCCTCATTAGCATTTCATGTAATTCACCTCTAATCCAACAATTACACTCAAACTTCTACACTTAGCACAAACTACCAATTATGTTTAAACAATAATATTATTTGTTTCAATCCACACATAATTGAGTAGTTCATGTTAATTTAATTATCTCATAGTAACCTCTTGTGCTAGATTTTTAATTTAGCCTACAATTCGCCTTAACCGTTTTCGCTAATTTAAATAAATTAATTTAGCTAATTAGGGGATGTTACAATCACCCCAACTTTTAAAATTTTGTCCTCAAAATTGACCAAAACGTACCTCAATCGAAAAGATGGGGATATTTCACCCGCATGTTCTCCTCTACTTCCCATGTCGCTTCGTCGGGTGATGCACCGTCCCAAAGCACCTTGACAATAGGAATTGATCTCGTCCGGAGCGTTTTCTCGCCATGTTCGATGATCCTGACTGGAGTAGGTTGATAAGATAAATCTGGTCGGATGTCGATCGTTTCATGACTTAAGGGTTGATTCGGGTCATGAATATACTTCCTTAACTGTGATACATGAAACACATCATGTAATCTGGACAATTCTGGAGGTAATGCAATGCGATATGCTACTGGCCCAACTCGCTCGATAATTTGGAAAGGTCCGACATACCGAGGGCTGAGCTTCTTCGCCCGCAATGCGATACCGGTTCCGATGGTTGGAGAAAGTCTCCAAAAGACATGGTCTCCTTCTTCGAATTCTAACGACCTTTCTTCTCTTATCGGCATAACTCTTTTGTCGACTCTGAGCGGCCTTCATCCTTTCTCTTATTTGACGGATCTTCTCCGTAGTCTCACGGACTAAATCCGGTCCCAACAATCTCTGTTCACCTACATCCCACCAACACAATTGTAACACCCCCTATCTAATCAACTAGAATTTAATTAATTTAAAATCAGAGCTTTCAAAAACTTTTCAATGCAACCGCAAGAGGGTGCCACATTTACGTCAACAACATATATAATAACGCCAAATTAATTCATAAAGTCATAAAGCACGAGATACATAGCACCACAGTCAACATAATTATGAAAAGAAAAACCATCGCATCGGAAATGTACCAGATTTAAAATATCGAAATACAACACCAAAATAGAAGTTTGGAACATCAAATAAAACGACAATAAACTAAGACGCCCCCCGGTGCTACGTATCAGAGCAGACTCAACCAACTAGAAGAAGGTACTAGATCACCTTCACTCGTTATCACCTGCACGTTGCCGACATGAGAAGCAACATAAAAGCAGTAGGGTGAGTCTCTTTACATAGATAATAACAAATAAGATAAGCGTCATATTAGAGAAAACAATTAACAACACCAAATCACAGCAATATTAATATACACCATCATGTTATATCATCAAGAACAACACCGAAGGTATGAATAGTGCATGAAGTGCAACCCAGCTCCTAGGACATATGCATGTGGATCCATCATCACCTTAATAATAGCCTTGAGGGCACTCACCAAAATAAGGCCGAAGCCTTCTGCTCACCAATCATTTATCATAAGGCCGAAGCCTTCTGCTCACCAACAAATGCACATGATCATGTGACGCCATGAACAACGCACCATACACACCAAAATATTGCAATAGCATACTCACCAATAATTTAATTAGCTCACCAATGATTTTATTAACTCACAAATAATTTACCTCACCATTATATGTATGTCACCATTAACACACCAATTACACCGTTCACCAAGTAAATATGGATTAAATTGTCACGAAAGGACTCAAGCAGCACCATTAGAAAAATAGCAACAGCGACTTTGGGAAAACAGCCACAGCAACATTTGGGAAAAACAGCAGCAGCAACATTTAAAAAAAAACAGCAACAACAACATTTTGAAAAAGTAGCAACAGCAACATAAAAAAAAACAGCAACAGCAACCTTTTAAAAACAGCAACAGCAACATTTTGAAAAACAGCAACAGCAACCTTTTTTTTAAAAAAACAGCAACAACAACATTTTAAAAAACGGCAACAGCAACATTTTAAAAAAACAGCGACAGCAACTTTTTTTTTAAAAAACAGCAACACTCACGCACATGGGGCAGCCACGTTTTGGCGCCCACCCACCTAGCACACACACACACACACACACACAAAATCGAGCAACATGTCACACGCCTAACCGACAACACGAACACACAACACACCACACACACCAAGCACAAGGGCAAGCCAATTTGGCGCCCTCACTCCTAGCACAAGACACGCACAAGGGGCTGCCACACTTGGCGCCCCACCGTGCCACACACACACACGACACGCATGGGCAGCCACATTTGGCGCCCACGCCTAGCACATACCCACGACACACCACGCCAAATCAAGCAACATACACGCACAACACGCCTAGGCACACACCTCGCAAGACACGACACACCAACATGTCACGCACAACATCTCAACATCATTCATTCGAGCAATTCAACAAACACCTAACAACTCTCATATTTTTCCCATTCAATTTCATTGGGTCAATATAACAAACACCCTACATACACCATTAGCAAGCAAAATTCATCTCAACACCCATCAACATAGCATCCCAATTTAAATTCAACGTCATACATAACATGAAACAACACCACAATTCAATCAACAACATCAAAATCAAGCAATTAACTATTCCTAAAACCTAACTCATATGATTGCTAATCTTATAGGTTATTATGAATAAAAGAGAGCCCCCTAACCTTTGGTAATTGAAGAATTCGCAAAGCTCCTAGCAATTCACCAAAATCACCAACAATCCAAGCTCTCCTCTTTCCCTTAGGCTCCACGCGAAACCCCCTCCCTTGCCCTAGCACCGCCGCGCCTCTTCTCTCTCACTCTTCTCACTTTCTAATTTTTTTGATTTTGCACAAGTGAAGGCTTCTCCAAAGACTCCTATGATTTACTAACAGGACTTGGGCCACTTAACGGATAATGGGCCTTATTTACACTCCCATAATTACTTAAACATCTCCTGAAACAAAATAAAACTCTAATTAATTTAATTTGCTTAAATAAATATTGTAAGCCTCAAATAACTTAATTAAATAATTAATTAATTTTTTTTGGGGCGTTACAACTCTCCCCCACTTAGAATATTTCGTCCTCGAAATTACCTGAATCAAACAACTCTGGATATGCTTCCTTCATCTTACTCTCCAACTCCCAAGTCATGCTTTCGCCAACGGCTCCCAACCAAACCACTTTCACCAAATTGATCTCTTTACCTCTTAACACCTTCACCTCACGATCTTCAATTCTAACCGGCATCGTCTCCACAGTGAGGTTCTCCCTCACCTCCACATCATCCATTTGAACCACATGAGACGGGTAAGGAACATACTTCCGCAACTGGGACACATGAAATACATCATGCAAGTTCGAAAGATTAGGTGGCAGAGTCACCCGATAAGCAACTTTCCCAACCCTCTCCAAAATTTGATACGGACCAATAAAGCGAAGAGTTAACTTCTTAGACTTCAGGGCACGGCCAACACCAGTCACAGGAGTGACTCTCAAGAACACATGATCACCGGCTTGAAACTCCAAATCCTTCCTTCTCTTATCATGATAATTCTTTTGTCTACTCTGCGAAGCCTTCATCTTCTCACGAATCATCTTCACTTTCTCCGTGGTCTCACGGACAATCTCAGGACCAAGTACCACACTCTCTCCCGACTCATACCAACACAGAGGAGTCCTACATCTTCTACCATACAATGCCTCAAAAGGCGCCATCCCAATACTAGAATTAAAACTGTTATTGTAAGTAAACTCTATCAATGGAAGATGAGAATCCCACGACCCTCCTTGCTCAAGAACACAAGCCCTCAACAAATCTTCTAGCGACTGAATAGTCCTCTCCGTCTGACCATCTGTCTTCGGATGATACGCTGAGCTCAACCTCAACTTAGAACCCAAAGCTTCTTGCAAACTCTTCCAAAACTCAGAAGTAAACCTAGGATCCCTATCAGACACAATACTCAACGGAACACCATGCAACTTCACAATCATCTTAACATAAATTTCTGCCAACTTCGGAACCGGATAAGTAATACTAATTGGCAAAAAGTGAGCAGACTTCGTCAATCTATCAACAATCACCCAAATAGCATCAAATCCTCTTACGGTATTAGGCAAATTAGTCACAAAATCCATGGAAATGCTATCCTACTTCCATTCCGGAATCTCTAACGGTTGCATTAACCCTGCAGGCTTCTGATGCTCCACTTTCGACTTCTGGCAAGTCAAACACGCATACAGAAACTGAGCTACATCCCACTTCATACCAGGCCACCAAAACAGCTTCTTCAAGTCTTGATACATTTTTGTGGCTCTCGGATGGATACTCAACTTACTCCTGTGCCCTTCTTCAAGAATTGCCTTCTTAATCTCCTCATCACTCGGAATACAAATCCTTCCACGGTATCTCAACACATATTGCGCATCAATCTCATAGTCTTTATTTTCGGAACGATCAATCCCAACCGCCAATTCAACCAGATTGATATCTCGCTTCTGAGCCTCTCGAATGACATCTAAAAATTCATTATGAATCTTCACAGACCAAACTCATGTCTCTGAACTGCTCAACCAATTCAAGTTCTTTAACCATCATTGCTGATACATGCAAAGACTTCCGACTCAAAGCATCAGCTACAACATTAGCCTTTCCCGGATGATAATTCAGACTGAAATCGTAATCCTTCAACAATTCTAACCATCTCCTCAGCCTCATATTCAACTCTTTCTGATCAAACAAATACTGCAAACCCTTGTGATCACTGAATACTTCAAATTTAGAACCATAAAGGTAATGTCTCCAAATCTTCAATGCAAACACAACTACCGCAAGCTCCAAATCATGAGTAGGGTAGTTCTTCTCATGAGTCCTCAACTGCCTGGACGCATAAGCAACTACCTTACCATTTTGCATAAGAACACCTCCTAGTCCCGTCTTAGAAGCATCACAATACACTACAAAAGGCTCTCCTGACTTAGGCAACGTCAAAATAGGGGACGTTGTCAACCTTTTCTTCAATTCATTAAAACTTTCCTCACAGCGAGAATCCCAAACAAACGCCTTCCCTTTACAAGTCAATTGAGTTAGCGGAAGTGCTAACTTAGAAAACCCTTCTATGAATCTTCGATAATAACCGGCTAGCCCCAGAAAACTTCTAATCTCCGTAACCGACTTAGGAGCCTCCCACTGCAACACGGCATCAACCTTAGATGGATCTACTGCAATACCATCGCCCTGAAATGATATGACCAAGAAAGCTTACTTCCTTCAACCAGAATTCACACTTAGATAGCTTAGCATACAACTTCCTATCCCTCAAGATTTCCAACACTGACTTCAAATGTTCAACATGCTCCTCCTCAGACTTAGAATAAACCAAAATATCATCGATGAAGACCACCACGAAACGATCTAGATACTCATGAAAAACACGATTCATATATTCCATGAATACCCCCGGAGCATTCGTAACACCGAATGGCATCACCGAATACTCGTAGTGACCATACCGAGTCCTAAACGCCGTCTTAGGAATATCTTCATCCTTCACTTTAATTTGATGGTAGCCCGACCTCAAATCGATCTTACAAAACACGCGGGACACCCACCAATTGATCCATCAAGTCATCAATCCTTGGAAGCGGATACTTATTCTTTATTGTCACCTTGTTCAACTGTCGATAGTCAATGCAAAGCCTCATACTCCCATCTTTCTTCTTTACCAGCAACTTCCAACCTCTGTAGAACCTCAAGTCACCAATCATCGGCTTCTTCAGCTAACATGTGAGTACCATACCTCACCTTCTGAGCAGGCGTGCAATCCATAACTCGGAAAATTCTTTCAATCTCCTTTAACCATGCCAGAGCTCCATCAGGATCATACCGACCATTGAAAGTGGGTGGATTCTCCCTTTGGAACGTGGCCAAATTACGAGCACCAGCATCGGCAGCAACCTGCTGATTTCCCACAGCCTGAGCCATTGCTTGCAGAGCAGCAGCAAGCGCAGCATCATTTCGTCCAGCCATCTTAACTAACCATTGAAACAAGATTCAAGTCAGAACGAGTAACAAGACTCGAGGGTTATAAAAACTAAAGACTCTACAACTTGGTCGGACAGACCGAACTGCTCTGATACCACTAATGTAACACCCCCTTTCTAATCAACTAGAATTTAATTAATTTAAAATCAGAGCTTTCAAAAACTTTTCAATGCAACCGCAAGAGGGTGCCACATTTACGTCAACAACATATATAATAACGCCAAATTAATTCATAAAGTCATAAAGCACGAGATACATAGCACCACAGTCAACATAATTATGAAAAGAAAAACCATCGCAGCGGAAATGTGCCAGATTTAAAATATCGAAATACAACACCAAAATAGAAGATTGGAACATCAAATAAAACCACAATAAACTAAGACGCCCCCCGGTGCTACGTATCAGAGCAGACTCAACCAACTAGAAGAAGGTACTAGATCACCTTCACTCGTTATCACCTGCACGTTGCCGACATGAGAAGCAACATAAAAGCAGTAGGGTGAGTCTCTTTACATAGATAATAACAAATAAGATAAGCGTCATATTAGAGAAAACAATTAACAACACCAAATCACAGCAATATTAATATACACCGTCATTTTATATCATCAAGAACAACACCGAAGGTATGAATAGTGCATGAAGTGCAACCCAGCTCCTAGGACATATGCATGTGGATCCATCATCACCTTAATAATAGCCTTGAGGGCACTCACCAAAATAAGGCCGAAGCCTTCTGCTCACCAATCATTTATCATAAGGCCGAAGCCTTCTGCTCACCAACAAATACACATGATCATGTGACGCCATGAACAATGCACCATACACACCAAAATAATGCAATAGCATACTCACCAATAAGTTAGTTAGCTCACCAATGATTTTATTAACTCACAAATAATTTACCTCACCATTATATGTATGTCACCATTAACACACCAATTACACCGTTCACCAAGTAAATATGGATTAAATTGTCACGAAAGGACTCAAGCAGCACCATTAGAAAAACAGCAACAGCGACTTTGGGAAAACAGCCACAGCAACATTTGGGAAAAACAGCAGCAGCAACATTTAAAAAAACAGCAACAGCAACATTTTGAAAAACAGCAACAGCAACATAAAAAAAACAGCAACAACAACCTTTTAAAAGCAGCAACAGCAACATTTTGAAAAACAGCAACAGCAACCTTTTTTTTTTAAAAAAACAGCAACAGCAACATTTTAAAAAAACAGCAACAGCAACATTTTAAAAAAACAGCGACAGCCAACTTTTTTTTTAAAAAAACAGCAACACTCACGCACATGGGGCAGCCACGTTTTGGCGCCCACCCACCTAGCACACACACACGCACAAAATCGAGCAACATGTCACACGCCTAACCGACAACACGGACACACAACACACCACACGCACCAAGCACAAGGGCAAGCCAATTTGGCGCCCTCACTTCTAGCACAAGACACGCACAAGGGGCTGCCACACTTGGCGCCCCACCTGTGCCACACACACACACAACACGCATGGGCAGCCACATTTGGCGCCCACGCCTAGCACATACCCACGACACACCACGCCAAATCAAGCAACATACACGCACAACACGCCTAGGCACACACCTCGCAAGACACGACACACCAACATGTCACGCACAACATCTCAACATCATTCATTCGAGCAATTCAACAAACACCTAACAACTCTCATATTTTTCCCATTCAATTTCATTGGGTCAATATAACAAACACCCTACATACACCATTAGCCAGCAAAATTCATCTCAACACCCATCAACATAGCATCCCAATTTAAATTCAACGTCATACATAACATGAAACAACACCACAATTCAATCAACAACATCAAAATCAAGCAATTAACTATTCCTAAAACCTAACTCATATGATTGCTAATCTTATAGCACTACAAAAAAAACGTCATTTAGTGACCGATTTTTCGGTCACTATACAGGAAAAATCGGTCGCTAATCGATTTTGTGACCGAATTAGCGACCAAAAAAAATCAGTTGCTAAATCACTGGTCGCTAACCATTGGCGACCGATTTGGTGACTGTTTCGTTAGTGACCGATTTAGTGACCGAAATTGTGACCGATTTAGCGACCGAAAATAGAGACTGATTTAGTGACCGAAAATAGCGACCGATTTAGTGACTGTTTTAGCAACTATTTTGGTGACTGATTTGGTGACCGATTTAGCAACTGATTTGGTGACTGATTTAGTGACTGTTTTGGTGACTGATTTAGCGACTGATTTGGTGACTGATTTAGCAACTGATTTTGTGACTGATTTGGTGACTGATTTAGCGACTGATTTGGTGACTGGTTTAGCAACTGATTTTGTGACTGATTTAGCAACTGATTTTGTGACTGATTTAGCAACTGATTTGGTGAGTTATTTGATGAATGATTTGCAGCTAATTTAGATACTATTTTAGTGACTGTTTTAATGACTGCTCAACCAAATTTTTGAAACTGATTTTGACTATTTGATGACTAATTTTAGCAACCAATACAGCAACTAATAGAAAAACTTAGTTAAAAACATAATAGTCATTACATTAAAAAACATAATGTATTTGGTAAAAAAACATAATAGTCAATTTAAATTAAAACCTACATAACATAGCAATTAGTTTCTAAGTCATAACAAATCTATAGGCTCTGGAGGGGTTCCGTTCAGCTTCGTCTAAGAACATAAAGATGATACAAATTAAAGACATGTTAAAAGTGGAAAATGAAAAATTACAAAAGATACAAAAAATGGCATCTTCTAATTTTAGCTAAAAGTTGTATGTGCTTTTGTCTTATCTCCCTCTTGACACCAAAGAAGCTTCTGACCTTTGCACCAGCCCAGCCAGCAAACCATCTCAAAAAAAGGAACACATCATCTATTTTGTGCTAGGAGTTCACAAACACTTTCATCATCTTCCTACAACCTTTTACAAACAAGGCACTGCACAATGCTTTAACCTGCAAACATCAAAAAAGAAAATAGGCAGAGCCAAGAAAAGAATCAGACAAACAAAGAAAATAAAGAAAATACAAATTAGAAGAATATTTTTTTTATAAAAAAACAAAAAAAAACTTACTGGATATGTTATGCCATTTTCCTTTTACCCAATCTTTGTCTGCAATCTGCAAATAATACAAAATCCATAATTTAAATTGTAATCAGAATAATTAAAATTAGAAAGATATATTATGAATGCAACAAATAATTAAGATCTTTGTCTATCATATGCAATTTTCACTCTCAGCCTTGACAATACTGCAATGATGGAAACAAAGTTTGTCTTATTTGGTGACACTAAAATTCATGACAAGGAAATGGACACTTCAATCCATTCTAACTGGAAGAATAAGGGTCTGTATAATTAAGAAAGTATCAAAAGTGTTCAGAACTAGTTCATCATCAAAAACAAAGAACACTCTCTAAGTTGAGTAGATCAAGTTCAATAGTAGAAAGCTGTGCAAAGGAGCACAATTATGTGGTGTAGATGAGAACAATTTAATAGAAACAAATATTCCACCAAATTTTGAGTTGGCTGTTGTTATTGTGAAGAAAGGCTTGATAAAGTAGTAGGAGGGACATCACATTCACGACACCAACTTTCAATAAAATCCAAATCTCATTTAATTGTTTTGAATCCCCCAATACTTTCCATTTGCGTAAATAAGTGAGTCTCAGACTCTGTCCCCAACTCTCTACTACTGCTACCAAAGAGAAGTATTTTAATGATACTAAAATTGAATTATTTCAAAATTGGATAGACAAGTAAAAGAACTCCAAAGAGAAGTTCACAGAACCCTAAAACAGATTAACAATTTTGCAATTAAATGGATGGCCTTGGCAACCAATATTCTTGGCATGATATGTGAAATTACATGTAATAATGGCAACTTGCCAAGTACTTCAGATTTCTTGAACAATAGCCTAAAAATTAAAAAACCCTCATCATATGAAAACTAATCATTCCTCTCGATCAACAAAACAAAATTCTGAAACTTTGAATAAGAATCTAGGGACTGTCAAAGAATCAATCATACAAAGCATGTGCTTTACAAGAATCAATCAAATGGCACACCAATATTAAATGAATGGGAAAATCACACCTCAAACAGGTTGATATTTACAAAGAGAAATTTTTTAATTTTCAGTTAATGTCCTCCTGATAGCATTTAAATTGTGTGGTAGAGACTAGTGTGTGTTATTGTGTTGCAACGATGGTCATTATATTTACAAAGTGGTGAATCTACTGGGCACCAATTTTTAGTAATGAATGAGGTAACCACACTAAACAAAGAACAAAGAGAAATCTAAAAACAATCATTAAATTTGCTTCTTGTAGTTAGTATAAAATCGCAGCATGTATTCTATGATCTGTTCATATGATAAGTTGATAACTAAATGCTCAGTCACTACTCAACCATATAAACCACTCCAATCACGAATTCCATACCGAGAAAATCCAGCTGATCTTCATAAAATGCATGTCAGCTAGTAAATTGTGCATTTCTAATAAGCCACAACCACACCATAACTCTGTTTCCTATTTCTAGTTTGAATGCCTAGTTACAAAAGTGTTTAATCTTGTTTATTGAACTATTTACAAACAGTTATTTACCACAAAACAGGTAGTATAATAAGGATGCACGGCTGACTCCAAAATAACTTTAGTTTAGAGTCTTAGCAACAAACAGATAAAAACTTACGATTGATTCCCTTTAAGCAAGACAGGTGAGTTAATTACAGAGGATGCCCTCAAACCCCTTAAGTCTTTGAAAGAAGCCAAACTCATTCTTGTACACACCAGAGAGATAAGCGATAACCACAAGAGAGCAGGACCGAGGCACAGGCTCACACCATAAACACTCCAACTTTACTGCTGCAAAATCAGAACACCGAAAATGGGAAGCAGATCTTCGATAACTAAGAGACCACCCTCAAGCTTCATAAGCCGCAAAAGGTTGCGACTTTCACACCTATTCAAGCCAAAGGAACCAAATCTGCGAAAGCAAAAAGAAGATGTTGATCGCTGCCGAAATTCACGCTTCCTACGGTTGGGGTGGGAGGAGGCGGAAGAGCGAAAAGACAGAGGGCATCCGGCGATTCAATAGCTTCATGAGGCCTAGTGAGTTAGAATCGAACCACCTTGGAACCAGATCGACCCAAGGCAAACCCTAAGATCAGAGGAAGAAGTACCCCTAACAGATAAGGGGATGAAGATGGAGAGAGGCAGGTTGGGGTAGGAGGAGGTCACGGCGAGCGAGGGTGAGAGAGGGAGGGGGAGTAGAGGAGAGGAACGGAGGGGGGGGAGCAAGAGGGCGGCGCAAGGGAGGAGTCCCCCCACCCCAACGGTGGCTGAAATGTTCAGAAAACCTAAGAGAGGTTTTGGAGAGGGAACATTTTTTCTGAAATAATTACAACTGATTTAATTAGGTTGTCAAAGAAAAAAAAAAGGCTATTGATGTTCTGAAGGGGGGGGGGGGGGGGGGAATTAAAATTTTATTTGAGTCAAGCGGGAAACTAAAATAGTGTTGAAAAAATTCGTTCGGCTTGGCGACCGGAAATTCGGTCGCTAACCTCAGTGACCATAAAATCGGTCGCTACTTGACAATTATATTATTTGTATTTTTGAAAACAATACTTTTTCTTTTCTTAGCCACTGATATTTCGGTCACTACATATATAAACTAAAATCGGTCGCTATTTCAGTCACTGATAAATTTTTTGTTAAAATAACAGAGGGGATCGAATTTTTTGGTGGAAGGTTAGCGACCGAAAAATCAGTCACAAATACCAGTGACCATAAAATCGGTCACTAAGCAAAAAGTATTTTATACATTGAATCGGCCTCTAAATCGGTCGCTACTAGTGACCGAAAAAGCAGTCTCCAAAGTTAGCGACCGAAAAATCGGTCACTAAGCAAAAAGTATTTTATTCCTATTGAATCGGTCTCTAAATCGGTCGCTAAAGTGACCAATTTTTTTTGGTCGCTAAATCAGTCACTATTTAGCGAATTTCTAGTAGTGTAGGTTATTATGAATAAAAGAGAGCCCCCTAACCTTTGGTAATTGAAGAATTCGCAAAGCTCCTAGCAATTCACCAAAATCACCAACAATCCAAGCTTTCCTCTTTCCCTTAGGCTCCACGCGAAACCCCCTCCCTTGCCCTAGCACCGCCGCGCCTCTTCTCTCTCACTCTTCTCACTTTCTAATTTTTTTGATTTTGCACAAGTGAAGGCTTCTCCAAAGACTCCTATGATTTACTAACAGGACTTGCGCCACTTAACGGATAATGGGCCTTATTTACACTCCCATAATTACTTAAACATCACCTGAAACAAAATGAAACTCTAATTAATTTAATTTGCTTAAATAAATATTGTAAGCCTCAAATAACTTAATTAAATTATTTTGGGGCGTTACAACAATGGTGTTCTACACTTCCTTCCATACAATGCTTCATATGGAGTCATTCCGATACTAGAATGGTAACTGTTGTTGTATGAAAATTCCACCAATGGAAGGTGGTCCTCCCATCTGCCTCCACTATCGAGTACACAAGCCCTCAACATATCCTCCAATGTCTGAATCGTCCTCTCAGTTTGCCCGTCTGTCTGTGGATGGTAAGCGGTGCTAACACACACCGTTGTTCCCAACGCCATATTCAATGCTCTCCAAAACCGAGATGTGAACTTGGGATCTCGATCACAGATGATACTTGTAGGGATTCCATGCAACTTCACAATATTCTTGAGATACTCATCTGCTAACTGTCATACCCTAATTTTGTCCGTTAGGTTAAAGCGATTTGTTCTTCTAAAATAATAATAATCTTGTAGACATTTGATTTTAATCGGTTTCTTGTTTCATTTTCGAAAAATCCCAAAAAAATGTTCCATGGTGCACACGTATTATTTTTAGTCGCGTACACGCGTTAGTCTTAACATTTTTACGTTATTGCGTGCACATGTTTTTTTTTTTAACCACATACGCGTGTCATTCCTAATCGCATGCGTGTCACTTGTCATCAGGCGCGCGTGTTATTCCTAATCATGTACGCATTTTTATTCTAATCGCGGGCGCGTGTTCACTTCTCGTCATGTACGAGTGCTCATTTTAGTGCTCGTTATTTCATGGTAATAGATATTAGTTTAATAAGAAAATGTAATAAAAATCAGATTTGAATAATTGCTTTTCTATTATTATTACTATAATCGGTTTTTTTTACAAATAAAAAAGGTCAACTTTGGTACATACATGTAGACAAAAAAAAATTAAATACAAAGTAGTACAAAAAATTTAATTAAAAAGCAACAACTAAATAAAAAGCAAGGCAGCACAAGCTGCTGTCCTTGCTGAAAATCTCTTTGAGCATTATGCCAAAGCCCATTTCTTCATCCTCTTTGATCCTTTCCATTTTTGCTCCAACAAAGCAGCTTTGGCAGGCACCACCCTGCTGCTGCTGCTGCCCCACTAACCTCTTCTGCTCCACTAACCTGCACAATTGACAAAACAACAAATATGCATCAGCTCAAAAACAACAACTCCCTCTATAAAATAAGAAGAACAAAAGCACTGAAGGGGGGTATCAAAAAACAACAGACACACAGCAACAAAAAAGAACGAAAAAACAAAAGGGAGGAGAAGGAAAAAAACAGGGGCAGCCACACAGAGGAGGGGAAAGAGGAGAAGCAACCACCCAAAAAACCACCGCGAACCATCACTGCTCCGCCCATCGCCGCCGTGAACCGCCGTAAACACCACCCACAACGCCACAACCATCGCAAATCACCCCACAACCACCTCCCTCACTCTCTCCCCCTTCGTTTACCCTCGGCCTTCCTCTCACCGTGAACCCTTCACTGTTCGCCCACCTCACGCACCACCACCAAACCACCACGTGACCACCCAACAGCCACCGCCGAAAACCACCCATTAGACCAGATCCGAACCCTCTCCCCCACCGTTGCCGTCGCTGGCGCCTAACCGTGGCACTCCCTCCGGCGGCGGCTTTCATCGTGAGCCCATCCCTCTCTCTCCTCTCTTCCATCTCTCACCGCCGTCGTCCCCTTTAACGAACCACCTTCACCACCGTCAGTGGCCATCCCTCCTCACCGTCGCACGCCTCCCCCCATTCTTCTCTCCTGTCGTTGTCGTTCTCTCGTCGATCTCTCCTCTCTCACCGTGGTCCCTCCCTGTTCCCGTCGCACACCACCATCCCTTTCCCATTCGTTTTCTCTCACCCCCTCTCTTCCTCTCTCCTGCGGGTATTCCTTTTCTCTCCCTCTCTCTGAATGTTGTTGTTGCGGGCTTGCGGCTGTTGGAAAAATTAGGGTTCATGCTTAACTTTCCTTTAAATACTCTCTCTTGTTCTATTTTCATTTTGATTTTTCTTATTTTAACAATCAGCAAAAAAAAATAAAAGAGAAATGCTGCTTGCTCTTTGCACCTTTGTTTTTCTGTATTCGCAACCCCCTTCATGGATCTGGGCTTCCGTTTGCTCTTATTGTTCTGGGCTCTGCTATTCGTACCCCCTTCTTATAACACAGTATCTCCACTGCTGTTTACACCCCTTTTTTAAAAGATACAACCCCTTGTCTTATTTTTATTTTTTCAGATTTATCCCCGCACTCCCAGTTTTATTAATACAGCCCCCTGCTCCTTTTCACACCCTTTTTTACTACTGCACCCCTGTTTCTCCTTTTAAAAAATATTTCTTTTGCCTAAATAAATATTTTCTTTCACAAACCTTTTTCTTTCCAAATAACAAATAAATGTTTTTCTAAACATAGAAATGGTTCGTTACAAATGGTCACTCTGATGCTTAGCTCGTTTGACCGTTAATAACAGCTTTAGTTTTCAAACGAGCTATGAGTGACGACCACTCTGAGTTTTGCTTGTTTGGTCGTCACGAATACCTCTTTCAATTTCAAAATAAATAAAAACACCAACAGACAAACATTTTCTACCAAGAACTACGTGTGATTTGATTCTCTACCAGGAGATACGTAGGAGCAGAGGGCGGCCGACCTCTGTCAATTGCATTAATAAAAAACCTTTTTTTTTCTCTCTTTTAATTCATTTCTCTCATTTTTCTCCAAAAGTACAAAAAAATAACTAATTGTTTATCGAGTCTTCTTTTTTATTATTATTATTATAAGGGTAAAATCATTATTTTTGAATTAATAAACGTTTACACACTTAGTTAAAAGGTAACCTTCCTTAGGAAGGATGTCGTAGGGTGCTAATACCTTCCTTACGCATAAACGACTCCCGAGCCTAAATCTGGTCCGCAAGGCCCCTTTATCCACTCAATAGGGATTTTCCAATGTTTGCCCTTAAACTAAAACTTTGGTGGCGGCTTCATTTCAAGAACTTCGAAGAATCCCTCCTCCGGATTTTTCAGTCGCTACACTAACCTAGCAACCTTGTGATTCGAACGCACCGGAATAAAATGGGCGGACTTGGTCAGGCGATCCACCACTACCCAAATAGAATCATTTCCGGCTTGGGACCGTGGCAATCCCATGACAAAATCCATAGAAATACTTTCTCATTTCCATTCTGGCACATTTAATGGTTGCAACTGGCCACCTGGCTTCTTGTGCTCTATCTTGACCCTTTGACAGGTCAAGCATCGAGACACAAACTCTGCGATATCCACTTTCATACCCGGCCACCAGTACAATTGCTTTAAATCTCGATACATCTTGGTAGACCCAGGATGTATTGA
The DNA here is from genome assembly GCA_039519185.1 of Astragalus membranaceus. Classification (NCBI taxonomy): domain Eukaryota; kingdom Viridiplantae; phylum Streptophyta; class Magnoliopsida; order Fabales; family Fabaceae; genus Astragalus; species Astragalus membranaceus. Next base: position 152,803,286 of record CM076846.1, on the reverse strand, counting down.
GAACTGACTCTTATGAGCCTCCTCCAAAACTTGCCTCTTCACATTCACATCATTCAGGCACACAGATTCTACCATCAAAACAAATTACGCCATCACCGTCTTCAGTGTAACTCGGCAACCTCTTCTGCACTTGCAGCTCTAAATCAACCTCTTGGGCTGAGCGAATCAGATTTCTCAAAGGACTCGAAATCCGAATGTGACTCAATACCAACCTGTTCCTTCCTGGCTTCACTGTCAAATTAAGGTCTCTAAACGATTCCAACAATGACTTCTCATGAATCATCAGTTCTGCAGTGTGGATAGATCTTCTGCTCAAAGCATCAGCCACAACATTAACCTTACCAGGATGGTACTTCAATTCACAATCATAATCTTTCAGGAACTCTACCCATCTCCTCTGTCTGTTGTTTAGCTCCTTTTGGTCAAACAAATACTTAAGGCTCTTGTGGTCACTAAAGACTTCGAAACGAGACCCATACAGGTAATGTCTCCAAATCTTTAGGGCAAACACAATCGCCGCCAACTCTAAATCATGAGTTGGGTAATTCTCTTCATGCGGTTTCAACTGCTTGGAGGAATAAGCAACTACTTGTTGATTCTGCATAAGGACACATCCCAAACCCCTACTAAAGGCGTCGCAATAGATTTGGAATCCTATGGACGGATCTGGAAGAATCAGGACTGGTGTAGAAGTCAAACGATTCTTCAATTCCGCAAAACAATTATCACAGTCTGAGTCCCATATAAACGGCTGATCCTTGCGAGTTAACCGAGTGAGTGGAAGAACCAGCTGGGAAAATCCTTGAATGAATCTTCGATAATACCCAGCTAATCCCAAGAAACTTCTTACCTCAGTAACTGTAGATGGTTGTTTCCAGTCTACCACAGCTTCAATCTTACTGGGATCCACTGCAACACCTTGCCTGAGATATCACATGACCCAGAAATTTAACTTCGAGCATCCAAAAATCACATTTGGATGGCTTAGCATATAACTTCTTCTCCCGGAGTACATTCAGAACAATTCGGAGATGTTGCACATGCTCCTCAATTGTCTTAGAGTACACCAAGATATCATCAATGAACACCACAACAAACTGATCCAGGTAGGGATTAAAAATATGATTCATATAATCCATGAATATGGCTGGAGCATTGGTCAAACCGAAGGGCATCACTACAAATTCGTAGTGTCCATACCTCGTACGGAAAGCGGTCTTCGGGACGTCCAAAGCTCGAACCCTGATTTGGTGATAGCCGGACCTCAAATCAATCTTTGAAAATACAGAAGCTCCTCTCAATTGGTCTAACAAATCATCAATTCTCGGTAGAGGGTACTTGTTCTTGATAGTCACCTTATTCAACTGACGATAATCAATACACAATCTCATACTCCCGTCCTTCTTCTTGACTAGCAACACTGGAGCACCCCATGGTGAGGCACTCGGCCGGATAAACTGTTTGGAAGTTAGCTCTTCCAGTTGGACTTTCAATTCTCTCAACTCTAACGGCGACATTCTATACGGAGCTATAGAAATTGGTCCAGTGCCCGGAACCAACTCTATAGAAAACCCCACCTCACGATCCGGAGGTAACGAAGGAACTTCATCAGGAAACACATCAAGAAATTCATTAACAACTTGCACAGAAGATAAATCTAGACCTGTCTCAGTGGATGCAGACAACATCATGACATAAGCTCCTGCGCCTTGGAACAGGTAATTACTAGCCGAAGTGAAAGAAATAACAGCTTCAGAATTGGGCGGTTGTAGCTCCACTGACTCGGAGGCGAAACCGATAGTCCGATGGAAACAATCTATAGTCACTTGGTTGGCCGTCATCTAACTCACTCCTAAGACAACGTCCATACCCTTCATTGGTAAACAAATGAAGTCCACCACAAAATTTCTATCTCCAATGGATAGAAGACAGTTTTCATATATCGCTTGGGTTTGAATACTACCCTCAGCAACAGTCTTAATGGAGATTGGTTGAGGCAAAGGAGTTAAAGCCAATCCCAACCGTTCAACACAGATTTGAGATATAAAACAATGGGTCGCACCCGAATCAAATAAAATACTAACAGGAGTTATTAAAAAGAGATCCCACACCCTCTTAGTAGATTATCTGATGGTGTGACCTTCTGGGCGTCCAAGGTGTATACCCTCCCGTGAGTAGTAGTAGCAGCAAGGCTATCTCCTTGACTTTTCTCTTTTGCTGGGCAGACCCGGGCATAATGACCCTCTTTCTTGCAGTAATAACACTGGTTGGATCCCATCTTGCATTTACCCTGATGATACTTTCCACAGTTGAAACATGTACTGAATCTTGAGGAGTTCGACGGCTGAACCTGTTTCCCTTTGTTGGAGTTGTGCCTGGGACCCATCTGATTGTTGGATGATCCAACATTCTTCTTATTCTGATGGAATACTTTCCTGCTTGCATATAACCTCTTCAAAGCACTTTCAGCTATGTATGCTTGCTGAACCATAGGCGGCATAGTTAGTATAAGCAAAAGAACTTAGACTCTGAGCAATGTCTTCCCTTAGCCCATACTTGAACCTATCAGTTTTCCACTTGTCATTGGGAGCATACCCGGCCAGACCGAAGAATTGATACAACTCTTCAAACTTAGCCGCGTACTGACCCACAGCTGAACTCCCTTGAGTGAGAGTCAAAAACTCATTCTCCTTGTCGAACCTCATAGCTGTCGGAAAGAACTGCTCCAAAAATACCTACTTGAAATGTTCCCAAGTCTGGGGAGTACCTATAGTTGCCATCATGGCTTTGGCGTTAGCCCACCAGTTGTTGGCTTCTCCCTTCAGCATATGTGTCGCCAATCTCAACTTGTCCTCATCAGTGACTTGCATAGTTAAGAAAATTTTCTCTATGTCATCCAGCCAATGCTGGGCTTCCATGACACCCGGTCCTCCTCTGAACTCGGGCGGCTTCATTTTCAGAAATTCAGAGAAAACCCTCCTTGGGTCAACTTGAGGTTCAAGAACCTGTTGATTCTGTTGCATTAGTAGCATATCTTCCATCATCATCTGTTGCCTCTCGATCATATTCTACATCCATGCAGAATGTGGATCAATTGGTGGATTATTCCTCGATCCTCCTGCCATGATTCTATAAATGATACACCAAGTATTTAAGTTGATCAGCCTCAATGTCTCTTAGCATCATAAGAAGCAAAATAGCAGAATTACTCGAGGGACAAAACCACCCTAACTGTCTAAGCCCGACTAGGTCGAACTGCTCTGATACCATAATGTAACACCCCAATAATTCTAACAGGTAGAAATACCGAAATGCACTAAATGGCATACATCAGAGTAACTTCCTGTTAATGAATATTGAACACAAACTAAAACTTTCGATAATACATATCAAATGGTTCACCGAACCGTACTTAACTTCATCAAAACGCTTAAGTTTCATAACTTAAGACTTATACATAATCCTGGTGTTCAATACTCAAAACATAGAGTAGCGGAAACGATTTACAACTGATACATGATCGTTATACAATCGATAATATAGAAACAGTAAATGGGACAAAGGTCTAAACATGAAACTCAATCTTCAATGACTCCAAGAGTCGCACCGGCTAACCGTGCTTCGTCGCCTTTGCCTTCCCCTGTTTCTCTGTAAAAATCACAAATATGAAGGGTGAGATAAACATTATCTCAGTGAGTCCTATCGAGACCCCTTACTAACTCTAGCGGTTTATTATGCTTTACTTTGAACTTCGTGGCCCTAATAAGCAACCACGTGGACCTACATTAATTTCATGTAACCTTTATGCTCATGGCCCTCCTAAGCGACACATGAAGCATATCATATTTTACCTCTTGTAATTTGTAGTCCTACTAAGCAACTACGCATTACATTTCTTTTCATTCTCTTAGCATAACACCTCAGCCTACCTATTTTTCTTAGGCACTTCTTTGGCTTTGGTGAACCCATCCCACTACTACTAGTGGGCGAAACCTCTTGAGTCTAGGTTTTGGGGATCATGACTTCCCCTCCCCTAGTATGCTAAATCCTCTAAGGGTCGTCACCCTTAACCTCTTGTATTTATTATATATATATATATATATATATATATATATATATATATATATTATATGCATGTGCCCGCATTGGGCAGTCTAGAATTTCATTCATGTACCGTCTACCCTTCCCCAAGGGAAGGTATCTTGTCTTTGAATTAAACATTACTTATCTTGACTTGTATGAATTGACATGTGTACACTCGCGTTTCACTAATATACGGTTTTTCCCAACATTCTTAATTTTCAAAACAGGGCATTTTATACTTTGAATTACACCTCTGAGTAGACCTTTCAATAAGCTTCAAAACGCAACTGAAAACACTTCAATCGGATTACCGGATCAAAAGTTATCGCGAAAACAAAATCGAGAAGTTTTGCTGAAATTTACACTGCGTCGCGACGCGGACACGGTCCGTCGCGACGCGAAATCACACAAACATTTTCGTTGCAATTTTACAAAGGGTCGTGACGCGATGGCATCCAGATAGTTCAGAAAACAGGTTTTCGAAATGCGATTTTGTTCCGTTCCGCTTTCAATCCGATACCGAGACTTAAAACAAGCATAGCAAGCAATTATTCCAGACCAGCGAAAGCGATAAACAGTCAATCAATTCACACAATCATCAAATCAAGCAATCGGTTACAAACATAGTGACTTTTCGATAAAACGGTTTTCGAGTTATTTTTCACAAAGCGGTTTATAACGTTTTCTCGGTTCAGAAAATGCAAGACTCGATATCACACATCCCTAGCGAGTTATAGAACTCACCTAACGTGATGATAATCACGCAATCAACAGCTCAACGGAACAACACGGTTGGAGTAACCTCACGAACGGTTCTCGTACACGAACTTTCCTCCCCACTCGAACTCAAAGCTACTCTCCTACTCAGATCGGAATCAGACCTTGACTCTATTGCTCTCAAATGGCGATGTGGTTGGTTAAGGTGGGCTAGTTACTGAGTATCAAGCTCCAGTCATCAGATGCAAGACCTCTAAAGCTCAAAGCTTCACTTTGAAGATGCAAGGTTCAACAATGGAGGAAAAGGAAAAGTGGTGGAGTTGGACATGAAATTAGTATCAGATTGTAGTGTAAGAAAAATGAAAGAGGATGGTGTGATTTTAACTTACATGCAATCCTTGGAGCTAAATTCACTTTCCCCCTTCTCCTCTCCCCTCTATGCGCCTCTCCTCTCTTCTCTCTCTCTTGTTCTTCTAATTTTCATAAATGAGGGAAATGGGTAGTGTGGGGGTGAGGGAGTTGACTGGGTCAGCTGAGGGGGTAGTCACTTAAGGTTGGGAAAAAGACTCTTCTACCCTCCCTCATTAGCATTTCATGTAATTCACCTCTAATCCAACAATTACACTCAAACTTCTACACTTAGCACAAACTACCAATTATGTTTAAACAATAATATTATTGTTTCAATCCTCACATAATTGAGTAGTTCATGTTAATTTAATTATCTCATAGTAACCTCTTGTGCTAGATTTTTAATTTAGCCTACAATTCGCCTTAACCGTTTTCGCTAATTTAAATAAATTAATTTAGCTAATTAGGGGATGTTACAAAAACTTAACCCATAATTAGAAAGAAAAAAAGACAACACAAAAGTGAAACACGTGGAAATCATGCAGGGTTGGATGAAAACCACCAATAAAATTGAAGCAGCTATACAAAGTTGAAAGAAGATAATGGTGTTCTATTGTAAATATTGTTGAAGTTCTCGCAGGAGTAAATGCTACAACGCGATACTCTAATATAAAAAAAAAGATAAAAATATAAACACCAATTTAAATATCTTCTAATAACCGTTGGTGCCAAATGACCAAAATAAATAAGAAAACACAAATAGAAAGTGAAACATGTGGGTATCAGGCGAGGTTCGATAAAAACCACCAATAAAATAGAAACACATATACAAAGTTGAAAAAATATGATAGAGGGGTTCTATTGTAAATGTGGCTGAAGTTCTCGCAGGAGTAAGTATCTATGGCATATTATATAGACAAAGAAGCAACTCTAAATAATATGGATGCAACCAAACACAAAGAGAGGATTTATTCCTATAAATCGTAAATCGTAAAAATTTAAAAAATATATTTGTGATTTGATAGTGACCGAACTAAATGAATTTAATACATATTTTAGGTTCAAAAATATAAAGAGAAGAAGTATATTAATTTTTTAAATGTTCAAGAAAATATGGTTCTAAAAAATATAAAATAAAGAAGTATTAGCAAAATTAAATTTTTAGTAGTAAAGGGTGTTTTGCATGGGTTAGTGTCACGAAATTGTTTTTTATCAACAAACAGGTTATAGAGGAACGAACTTTGAGTATTTGAACAGTTAATTTTTTTTCGAACTCTAAAGTACCCCAAAATACACTACTTAGCAACACACTTTACGTAATTTATCATGAAATTATTATTATTTTTACCATACTAGTTATCGAGGAACAAACTTTGTGTATTTGAACATTTAAAAAAATCTCAACGCTAAAGTACACTAAAACACACTGTTTAGCATCACACTTTACGTATTTTGTCACGATATTATTATTTTTTCACCATACCGATTATTGAGGAACAAACTTTGCGAATTTATATAGTTAAAAAATTTTCTGAACTATAAATTACACCAAAACACACTAAAAGTACCCTAAAACACACTACTTACAATAGCACTTTACGTATTTTGTTACGAAATTATTATTTTTTCTCCAAACCGGTTATTGAGAAACAAATTTTGCATATTTGAATAGTTAATTTTTTTTTTCCAGAATGCTAAAGTACCCCAAAACACACTGCTTAGCATCGCATTTTACGTATTTTGTCACAATATTATCATTTTTTCACCATACCGATTATTGAAGAAAAAACTTTGCGTATTTAAATAGTTAATAAAATTTCGAACCATTAAAAACACCAAAACACACTGATTAGCATCTCACTTTACGTATTATATCATGAAAATGAATTTTTTTCCACCTAACCGATTATTGAAGAACGAACTTCACGTATTTGTACATCTAAATTTTTTCATAGCCATCAAGTATTTCTTAAAAATATAAAAAAAGCTAAAGTTTTTTCTTAAAGTATAGAAAAAAAAACTGAAGATTTCGCGCCAAAGCGCGGCACGCGCTTTAGATATATATATATATATATATATATATATATATATATATATATATATATATATATATATATCTTGTATTTTACTCTTAATAATAAGGTGATATTTTGTGGATTGACCAAAATGAAAACATTGTCCATTGAACCATAGACAACGAACTAAAAACATTAGAAGGCAAAAAGTACTCTCTTGTTAACTTATCTTAATTTTTAATTTTGATTTAATCATCTCTCTATTATTTGTTTCAACTGTATATTTGAAAATGTTAATTTCAAAACAAATTATATATCGGACCATTCACAATAAGAAATACGTATAGAAAACTAAAAACATATCCATGAGGTTGTCATTGTCAACAATTCACAACATGCGAGACTAAGAATCTCTATGATTTGCAAACAGGCTAAGTACTGGACTGGACAGGAGATCACAGGACAACTTTTTGTCCCATATACTCTTTGGTGAACAATGAACTGCATAAGCAAAAAAGTATGAATTTTACTATAATTCTATTTCTAATATTTATAAAGAAAAATGTGTGACGGAAGAGAAGATAGAAGGAGAGAGAAAGAGAGATATGAGGGAGAGACGTCATGAGATGAGAAGAGGGGTATAGAGAGATGAGGGAGAGTGGTCATGAGATTTGAATATATATGAGGGGTGAGAGGAGAGGGAGAGAGAAACGAGAGAGATGGGGAAGAGAGGTCATGAAATGAGAAGATATAAGAAAGATGAGAGGAGAGAAAGAGAGAGATTAAGCGAGAGATGATGGAGAGATGTCATGAAATGAGAACATATATGAGAGGAGATAGGGAGAGAGAAAGGAAAGAGAAGAATGAGATAGTAGAGAGAGAGAAGAATGAGAGAAGAAATTATTGAGTAGGATATAAAAATAATATTTTGCTGTTTTTTGGGTGATCAGAAAGTTGTGTACTATGGGAGAGAAAGTTTTAATGTGTTTTTGTGAGGGATAAAAATTTGGGTTATTTGTCCGGTCTCTTGGCCCCATTTTTGTCTAGTACAATGGACAGTTTCCAAATCAAACAACATACAACTGTAGTTGTCCAGTCTCGTCCACTGCTTTTTAACAAATCAAACGCACCCTAAATTAAAATTAAAAATAGATAAAGGATTAACTTAAAACTAAAAATTAAAAAAAGTACCAATAAAACGTCCCTAGAGTGATCCAACAGTAAAACACACGTGAGTTGAATTTGAACTCAATAGTTCCACTTTCCGTAAGAATTCATTTGTTTTGGGCTTGTTTTAGTGGACTGTATTGGTCCGTGCCCATTCAATTTCGGTGCTGTTAGTATTGTTAGTCCAGTACCATCCCATTGTAATAAATAGCTCATTTGCGATCAATAAAATTCAACGTTTACCGTTTTCGGTTTTCAGTTACAATTGGCATCAGAGCTCGTTACGAGCCTGAACCGAAATAACCACCGTAACAACCACCGTATTGCAAGAAACTTGACGCTCAGCAATGGCGGATCGTGAGAATGGATCGTTCGTTCAAGCTGCAATTCTGAAGTTCGACGGGTACTATGATCATTGGGCTGTTCTAATGGAGAATCTGCTCCGTTCAAAGGAGTATTGGGAGATCGTAGAGAACGGGATTCCTCCATTGCCGGCGAATGCGACTCAAGAAATACTGAAAACGGTCAACGAGGCGAAATTGAAGGATCTTAAAGCCAAGAATTACTTGTTCCAAGCTTTAGATCGCAAGATTCTGGAAACGATCTTGAAGATGGATACTGCCAAAGACATCTGGGATTCTTTGAAACAGAAATTTCAAGGCTCTTCGAAGGTGAATAGAGCTCAATTGCAAACTCTGAAGCGCGAATTTGAAGTATTGGTCATGAAGGAAGGTGAAAGTGTAAATGACTATTTTGCAAGAACCCTAGCTATCGCGAACAAAATGAAGTCTCACGGTGAGAATCTAACTGAGACTGTAGTTGTAGAAAAGATTATGAGGTCAATGACACCTCAATTCAACTATGTCATGGGTTCCATTGAATTGGCTACAAATGCTGAAACTCTCATTGTTGATGGACTACACAGCTGTATTCTGGTGGAAGAACAATGAATGAAAGGGCAAAAGGAAGAGGAGCATGCACTCAAAGTCTCTGGTCCAGGAAGAAGTGGAGGTAGATGACGAGGTAGGGGTGCTGGCAGAGGAAGGGGAAGACAGGCATCGAAAAGCACATAGAGTGCTACAAATGCCGCAAGATGGGACATTATCAAAGTGAATGTCCAAATCTTGAAGACAAAGAGGCGAATTATGCAGGGTTTGATGAAGATGAAGAGATCTTGCTTATGGCTTTTTGGTGATGAGGAGAAACAGGAATCAAGAAGTGTAAGGTGGTTCCTTGACTCCGGATGTAGCAACCACATGTGTGGTGAGCATGAGTGGTTCTTTGAATTGGATGAAAGCTTCAAAGAATCTGTCAAATTAGGTAATGACATGAAGCTATCTGTGATGGGTAAAGGGAACATAAAATTGAAGATTGAAGGGCGTGTTCAAGTGATGACAGGGGTCTATTATGTTCCAAAATTGAGGAACAATCTCTCAGCCTTGGGCAATTACAGCAAAGGGGATTGAAGGTGGTATTCGAATATGACTTGTGCAAGGTATACCACAAAGAAAAGGGACTATTGATGACTTCCAAGATAACAAATAACAAGATATTTACTGTCTTGGGGACAACAATTGTTCCAAATTGCCTTCAAGCTACTGTTGGAGAAGACTTGTATGAGCTATGGCATAGGAGGTATGGACACCTTAGTTACAATAGACTGTTGATGCTGAATCAGAAGGAAATGGTGAAGGGGTTGCCTTCCTTGAAGGAACCAGCAAAGAATTGCATTGAATGCTTGGTGGGGAGTCAACATAGAGATGCTATGTCCAAGAAGAGCAAGTGGAGAGCTTCAAGGAAACTAGAATTGATCCACTCTGACATTTGTGGACCCATCTCTCCAGAATCAAACAGCAACAAGAGGTATTTTATCTCTTTCATTGATGACTTTACTAGGAAGGGTTGGGTGTATTTTATCTCAGAAAAATCTACTACATTTGAAGTGTTTAAGAGATTTAAAATCATGGTTGAAAAAGAGTCACAGTGTCAAATTAGTTGCTTAAGGACCTGATAGGGGAGGGGAGTTTAATTCCAAAGCCTTTGTTGATTTTTGTGAGGAAAATGGAATTACAAAGCAAGTCACAACTGCATATACCCCCACAGAGAAAGAATAGATCAGTTATGAATATGGTGAGGAGTTTGATTAAGGAAGCAAAGTTACCCAAACAGTTCTGGCCTGAAGCAGTTAAATGGACCTTCTATGTGTTGAATAGAAGTCCAACTATGTATCTAAAGGATATTACACCTGAGGAGGCATGGAGTGGAACAAAGCCTTCTGTTAAACACTTTAGAGTGTTTGGTTGCATAACCCACATGCATATCTTTGATACACAGAGAATGAAGTTAGATGATAAGAGGTTGAAATGCATATTCCTAGGAGTAAGTGATGAGTCTAAGGCCCATAGACTGTATGATCCAGTTACAAAAAGAATTTTGATAAGTAAAGATATGGTGTTTGATGAAAATGAGAACTGGAATTGGAATTCTAATGAGAATGATAATGGTAGGCATGTAATTGATGAAAGTGATGCTGAGCATAGAGTGCAAGCTTCTGCCACTGAACAAGTGAATGAAGGACAAAGTCAAGGGAATTCTGATGCACAGAGTTCAGAACCAGTCTCTGCTACAAGAATTGAAATTGGAGAGCCCTCTAATGTCATTGATGATGAACAAGATGACACAACCAAAGCAGAAAGGAATAGAAGGAAATATGCATACCTAGATGATTTTCTTCTAGGTGATGAACTAGAAAGTGATGAAGAAGGAGACAATTTGCATAGTTTGATGATTGTTTATGAAAATATTTCTGATCCTGCTACATTCACAGAAGCTGTGAAACATGAAAAATGGAGAAATGCTATGGAAAATGAGATAGGATCTATTGAGAAGAATGATACTTAACTCTAGTGAGTTTACCACAAGGAGAAAAGAAAATTGGGCTCAAATGGATATACAAGACAAACTTCAATGTAGCAGGGAAAGTGGAGAAATACAAAGCAAGATTGGTGGCAAAAGGATATGCTCAACAATATGGAATAGACTATTCAGAAGTTTATGCTCCTGTTGCTAGATGGGATACCATTAGATGTATCCTAGTTGTGGCAGCACAAGAAGGGTGGAATGTTTATCAATTAGACGTCAAAAGTGCTTTCCTGAATGGAGAGCTTGAAAAAGTTGTTTATGTTGATCAACCAGAAGGATTTGAGAAGAAGGGAAAGGAGCAAATGGTATACCAGTTGAAGAAGGCTTTATATGGATTAAAGCAAGCCCCAAGGGCATGGTACAGCAAGATAGAGTCATATTTTAGCAAGGAGGGATTCAAGAAGTGTTCACATGAGCACACTCTATTTACAAAGTCTGGAACTAAGACTGACATCATCATAGTTAGTCTATATGCTGATGACCTGTTGTACACAAGGAACAACAAGTTACTGATAGAGCAAATAAAGGAGTCCATGAGGAGAAACTTTGACATGAGTGATCTAGGAAAGATGAGCTATTTCCTAGGCGTTGAAGTGATTCAGAATGACAGGGGGGTCTTCATCAAGCAGCAAAAATACATAGAAGAAATTCTGAGCAGGTTTGGAATGGAAGAGAGCAAACTTGTAGCAAACCCAGTAACAGTAGGCAACAAGTTGACAAGGAATGATGAGGAAAAATGTGTTGATTCCACATGTTTCAAGCAAATAGTTGGAAGTTTGATGTACCTAAATGCTACTAGACCTGACATTATGTTTGGTGTCAGCCTCATTAGTAGATTTATGGACAAACCAACTGAAAAACATCTAATTGTTGCTAAGAGAATTCTGAGATACTTGAGGGGATCTACTGGTCTTGGCATTCTGCACAGAAGAAATGAAAAACGGGAGGTTTTGGGATATTGTGACAGGTGATTATGCAGGTGATTTGGAGGATAGAAAGAGCACTACTGTTTATGTGTACATGCTGAGTTCTGGAGCTGTGTTTTGGTCCTCCAAAAAGCAACCAATCGTGACATTATCCACAACAGAAGCTGAGTTTGTAGCAGCAGGATTCTATGTGTGTCAAGGAGTGTGGATTAGAAGAATTCTAAATGAACTTGGTGTGAAACAAAGAAGGTGTTTGACTGTGTTGTGTGATAATAATTCAACAATTAAACTGTCCAAGAATCTGGTTATGCATGGTAGAAGTAAACACATTGGTGTGAGGTTCCATTTCCTTAGGAATCTCTGCAGGGTAAGTGTCATTGAACTGAAGTTTTGCAGCTCACGAGATCAATTGGCAGATTTGTTGACAAAGGCTGTGAAGAATGAAACCTTTCCCAAGCTAAGAATGCACTTAGGAATGTGTGGCTGTTGAATGATCAATTCTATTGATCAAATGTTGTCATTTGTTGAATGAATTTCTGTTGTAAACTGTATCTGTTGTTGTTTCAGTTTAAGGGAAAGTTTGTAAGAATTCATTTGTTTTGGGCTTGTTTTAGTTTGGGCCTGTTTAGTGGACTGTATTGGTCCATGCCCATTCAATTGTGGTGTTGTTAGTATTGTTAGTCCAGTACCCTCCCATTGTAATAAATAGCTCATTTGCAATTAATGAAAGTCAACGTTTACCATTTTCTGTTTTCAGTTACACTTTCACTACCCTATTCCCACCCCCAAACCGTTGACACTAAAAATAAAAAGTACAAATAGAATAACTTTGACAACTTGTTCATTCCTACGACAACCTTTTACCATAAACTCCTGCAAACTCTCACAGACACAATGCTTAGGCCCCATATGAATTATTAACAATCAAATCATTGAGAAACTGGTTGATATTCTTGCTAGAAGTACCACCTTCCTGCAAAGCCTTCCACGCAGACTCTTTCATTTCCATAACCCTCTTCTTAATATCTTCAGCATTTGTCCCTTCCATAACATCCCAAATACACCTCTCAATCTCTTCAGCACTAACAATCCTATCTTCTCCAAAATTCACTCCCACTCCATTCCCAAACACCTTTTCAATAAGCATAGCATTTGTTGGTTGATCTGTCCAGAATGGCCAAGCAACAACAGGCACACCAGTAACCACTGTCTCAAGTGTAGAATTCCAACCACAATGACTTATAAAACAAGCAACTGAAGGGTGTTTTAGTACTTTCTCTTGTGGACACCATTTCACCACCAAACCCTTCCCTTCAGTTTCTTTCAAAAACTCTTCTGGAAATTTCACAACACCATCTTTTTTATTACTAGCTGGCTTAACAACCCACAAAAATGGTTTGTTGATATTCTTCAAAGCTTTAGCTATATTATTTATTTGGTTTTGTGATAACACAATTTGACTACCAAATGATATATAGATAACCTGATGAAGGTGGTTTATTATCAAGCCACTCTATGCATGAATCTTCAGCTTTCCACATATCCATACTAACATCATTTGTTACTTCTTTTTCTCCTAAAAGAAAAGGTGACACTAATGGTCCAACATTATAAATTGGTGTTAGTGAATCCATAGATTTCACTATCTCTTCCTCAATCTCAAAAAATGAAGCACCTAAAACCCATTTCACTTTATCCAAACCCTTGAATAAATTCCCAACAAGTTCCTTGAAGAAAAGAGGACTAGAAGGTAACAAAAAAGAAGGAAGATCTCTAACCTTAAATGTTGGCAATCCAGGCAAATTCACCTTCTCATTAAGATCCTCAAAACTAGGAAACTCATTTGTATTCTTGAAGTAACGATAGTAAATTGAATAAAGTGCACAAGGTTGGATCCAAAGTAAAGCACATGGGATTCCATGATCAACAGCCACGTCAATAGCCCAAGGGATAAAAGGGTTGATAATCACACAAGAGAAATTGTGATTGTGAACTTTTGTGAGATTGGTAATAAGAGTGGACAAATTTTCTGGCCCTTTTTCATAGAGACTGTTGACTAAAGTCTCTCTATCTGAACGATCAAAATCAATGCTAAGACCATCAGAAAAGAACTCAAGTTTGATTTCTGAGTTGTTATTTGAGTTTGTGCCATCATCATTACTTTTCTTAAGCATGCTATGATGATCTTCTTCATTTGTAGCGAAAGTAACGTTAACACCCTTTGAAATGAGGCGTTTGGCGAACTTCAACATGGGGTTGATGAGGCCTTGATAGGACAATGTCACCATCAGAACGTTTATTTTTTCTTCAGCTGATGGCATGGTTTCTAGGTTCACAAAAACAAGAGATCAGAGAGGGGGTGTAGTAGTAAAGGTTTGGTGTGTACAAGGGCTGGCAAGGGATAATATATATATATATATATATATATATATATATATATATATATATATATATATATATATATACATACGGGGATAATAATAAGAATAAGAATATTACAATTCCAGTCAAATGAAATAATAAAAACAATAAGAATAGTGTGTGCTTTTTTTGGGGGATTAAATACAGTCAATGCTTACAAATATAATTTTTTTTATAAATTAAAATTAATTAAGTGATTTCCAAATTAAAAAATATTGTAAAATAATTTAATTCATACCATTATATGGGGCGGTTCCATTTTCAGAGGTGTGGACAAAAAAAGTATATATTTGGTAAAAAAATTGTGTGTTTTTTACGTAAAAAAATTTAGTAAAATTATAATTTCAAATGCTAGAAAAAGGCACATGTTTATCCTTTTTTTATACTCAATAAATATTTTTTTGACCAAATGTCAAAAAATATATACATTATGTGTCTATTCCAAAAATAATAAAAACAATAAGAATAGTGTGTGCTTTTTTTGGGGATTAAATACAGTCAATGCTTACAAATATAATTTTTTTATAAAGTAAAATTAATTAATTGATTTCCAAACTAAAAAATATTGTAAAATAATTTAATTCATACCATTATATTGGGCGGATCCATTTTCAGAGGTGTGGACAAAAAAAGTATATCTTGGTAAAATAATTATGTGTGTCCACGTAATAATTTTTAGTAAAATTATAATTTCAAATGCTAGAAAAAGAAACATGTTTATCCTTTTTTTTTGACTAAATAAATATTTTTTGACCAAATGTCAAAAAATAAATATATTGCTTATCAAAATATATATATATATAGTATGTGTCTATTCCAAAAATAATAAAAACAATAAGAATAGTGTGTGCTTTTTTTGGGGATTAAATACGGTCAATGCTTACAAATATAATTTTATTATAAAGTAAAATTAATTAATTTATTTCCAAATTAAACAATAATGCAAAATAATTTAATTCATACCATTAGATGGGGTGGATCCATTTTCAGAGGTGTGGACAAAAAAAGTATATCTTGT
Source organism: Astragalus membranaceus (assembly GCA_039519185.1). Classification (NCBI taxonomy): domain Eukaryota; kingdom Viridiplantae; phylum Streptophyta; class Magnoliopsida; order Fabales; family Fabaceae; genus Astragalus; species Astragalus membranaceus. The sequence continues at coordinate 152,787,666 of CM076846.1, read as the reverse complement.
AAAAAAATTGTGTGTATCTACGTAATAATTTTTAGTAAAATTAATGAAAGTCAACGTAAAGCACATGGAATTCCATGATCAACAGCCACGTCAATAGCCCAAGGGATAAAAGGGTTGATAATCACACAAGAGAAGTTGTGATTGTGAACTTTTGTGAGATTGGTAATAAGAGTGGACAAATTTTCTGGCCCTTTTTCATAGAGACTGTTAATTAAAGTCTATCTATCTGAACGATCAAAATCAATGCTAAGTGTAACATCCCCTATTTTTCTATTTTAATTATTTGGCATGAAATAATAACTAGTGATTTATTTGAGTTGAGTGAAAATAATGTGTTGAAAAATGACTTGTTTGGATTGCCAATTAATTGAATTATGTGTGTTTGATAATTAAATTAATGTTAATTAGTATGTTTAGTGCGGAGGGGAGTCCTTGGGGATAGAGTAAGTAAATTAGGGGCAGAATTGTCTTTTCCTATACCCCATATATATACACTTCTTCTCAGCTGAACCAACTAGAGAACCCTTCATTTTTCTAAGTTCTGAAATCAGAGTCCAAAAGGGAGAAAGGGAGAGTGAGGGCGCGAGGGAGAAGGGAAGGGAAGAAGAGGGAGTTTCCCAAATTCCAAATGCATGTATGATCCAGCCACACCAAACTGATCCTCTCATCTTCCTCATTCTGTTTATATCCAATTCGAAATCAGTCTCCCTTCCCAACAAAAATCACCATTGAAGCCCCAAAGCCCCCTCTTAGCCAAAAGTGAAGAACTGCACCATTGCATGCGAGCTTGAGAAGTGTTGGGACCTATGTCAACAACCATATTCCGTATTTGAGTAGCCTAGAAGCCATTTCAAGGTTTGAGTTCTGAGTTCAACCGAATTGGGAAGCTGTTGGAGCGAATTCGGGAAAGTTCGAAGTCCGTTCGTCCGCGTTCGCGGGGTTTTGGTGTCGGGTGTATTGTCGTCACGAGAAGGTGAGTTCTATACTCACTAGGATGTTATGGTCATGTGTGTTATGTTCTGATATTGAGCCTCGCGTTTTATGAAAAACCGGTGTCGAATCAATTGCGAAAATATCGTTCTAAGTCATGGAGTCGTTTGATCGTTGGACTGAAATTGTGATTAAATTGCATGATTGATATGTGGATTGATGTACATTGAATGGTTGTGTTGAATGATATGGGATGATTGGATTGTGTCTGGTATTATATGTATAAATTCGGTTTGAAGGTTGGATGTAGATCGGGTTACGGATTAGAAACGATCGGAAAGCGAAATGGAACGAAAGAGGACATTATTCTGAGTTCACAGGACGCACGGACCGTGCGCCCCTGGGCACGGATCGTGCGTCCCCTTCGGGTTGCCAATTTAAGAAAAGTAACAGGACGCACGGACCGTGCGCCCCTGGGCACGGATCTGCGCCCCTTTCGGGTACCGTACTCCTAAATTCCGTTTCGTCGCTCCTTTCGGTTCCAAACCTCTTCCGATCTCCTTCTCAGCCAACTGTGATGATGTGACCCTATTAATACCATTGTTTGATTGATTCTAACTCGCTCTTGAGGATATGACCCTAATTATGAGATTGTTATGCCTAAGCTAAGTTCATGTTATGAGACCGATTATCTTGTTGTGGTTATGCTAAGTGTGATTGATGTATTTATGCTGGACCGACTGGATTAGCATCATGATAAGTTAGGTTAGTAAGCCTTAGTAAGCCATGTGAGATCACTTAATTATAAGATTAAGTTAGTAATTAGATCACCTAATGTTAATAATAAGATTATGTTCAGTTCAGTTTATTGTTATGTTATTGTTATGTTTAAGTTCATTGTTGAGTTCAGTTCAGGTATATCTTCATATATATCTTTTAGTCGGGGTGACGACCCTATTTAGTTTAGTGTGCTAGGGGAGAGGCAGTCATGAGCCTTATGAACCTAGGCCCCGTTAGGGACCCAGCCGATTAGTGGGGACGGGTTCACCGGAAGCTTATTATGCCAAATGACTGGTGACACGCTATAACTTTAGTTAGTGTTGTGTCTTGTAACCGGCTTGAGGGTTATGAGGACAACGTTTAGTTAGTTAGCCACATAGTCAATTTTGAGGACTATGATTTATGAGTTAAGTATAATGAATCAAGCATAATTGAACCGAGAGAATTAGTAAGGGGTCGCGATAGAACTCACTGAGACAAGTTGTCTCACCCAATCCATTGTTGTTGTTTTTCAGTTAAGCAGGGAAAGTTGAAGACCGTGAGGCACGGCTATGGAGACGCTTGAGGAGCGGCCGCTATCTTTATTTCTTTATGTCTTGTATTTCAGTTTCCTTTGTATTTCTGTATTTCTATTCAGTATCTTAAGACTATTCGATTGTACGACTTATGTCTTTCAAGTTGTAAATCGCTTCCGCAGACTTTCAATTTTTGAGTATTGAACACTAGTTGAGGGTGTAAGGACCGACTTTATTTATATTCTGTTCAGTTATGTAAGTATGTTTGATTAGTAATTCATCGAAGTTTAGTATGTGTTCAATATTTTGAAAGGAAAGTCAGTCTGATGTATGCCAGTAGTGCATTTCGGTAGTTTCTACAAGTTAGAAATTATCGGGGTGTTACAATTGGTATCAGAGCAGTTCGACCTAGTCGGATTTAGAAATCAAGAGTCTCTTATGTCTTCTAAGTGTGATTCCTCTTAATATGCTATTAGACATTGAGCCTGATCAACTCAATACTTTGTGCATATTTCGCAGAATCATGGCTGGTAGAGGTAGGGGAAGCGTCCCCGTCGATCCACACTTCGAATGGATGCAGAAGGTCATCGAGGCGCAGCAGAAGATGATTACGTTCGAGCAAGGTCTCCGTGGTGATGTGAACCAGGGTCTTAGTTCCTATGCTATGACCAGTCATCCGGCATTGGTGCAACAAGCATATGTTGCAGAAGCGGATTTCAACAGGATATATGAAGAAAGGAAAGCGTATCGAAAAGAGAATGCTAACTCCGCGAGCGGTAGAGTCTATGTACTGGACGCTCAGAAAGGCGAAACTGATGTCGGGTCGGCGAAAGGTATATAGTGTGCTATTTGTTTTGATTGGCCCAATTTTGAGGACAAAATTTTTAAAAGTTGGGGTGATTGTAACATCCCCTATTTTTCTATTTTAATTATTTGGCATGAAATAATAATTAGTGATTTATTTGAGTTGATTGAAAATAATGTGTTGGAAAATGACTTGTTTGGATTGCCAATTAATTGAATTATGTGTGTTAGATAATTAAATTAATGTTAATTAGTATGTTTAGTGCTGAGGGGAGTCATTGGGGATAGAGTAAGTAAGTTAGGGGCAGAATTGTCTTTTCCTATACCCCATATATATACACTTCTTCTCAGCTGAACCAACTAGAGAACCATTCATTTTTCTAAGTTCTGAAATCAGAGTCCAAAAGGGAGAAAGGGAGAGTGAGGGCGCGAGGGAGAAGGGAAGGGAAGAAGAGGGAGTTTCCCAAATTCCAAATGCATGTATGATCCAGCCACACCAAACTGATCCTCTCATCTTCCTCATTCTGTTTATATCCAATTCGAAATCAGTCTCCCTTTCCAACAGAAATCACCATTGAAGCCCCAAAGCCCCCTCTTAGCTAAAAGTGAAGAACTGCACCATTGCATGCGAGCTTGAGAAGTGTTGGGACCTATGTCAGCAACCATATTTCGTATTTGAGTAGCCTAGAAGCCATTTCAAGGTTTGAGTTCTGAGTTCAACCGAATTGGGAAGTTGTTGGAGCGAATCCGGGAAAGTTCGAAGTCCGTTCTTCCGCGTTCGCGAGGTTTCGGTGTCGGGTGTATTGTCGTCACGAGAAGGTGAGTTCTATACTCACTAGGATGTTATGGTCATGTGTGTTATGTTCTGATATTGAGCCTCGCGTTTTATGAAAAACCGGTGTCAAATCGATTGCGAAAATATCGTTCTAAGTCATGGAGTCGTTTGATCGTTGGACTGAAATTGTGATTAAATTGCATGATTGATATGTGGATTGATGTACATTGAATGGTTGTGTTGAATGATATGGGATGATTGGATTGTGTCTGGTATTATGTGTATAAATTCGGTTTGAAGGTTGGATGTAGATCGGGTTACGGATTAGAAACGATCGGAAAGCGAAACGGAACGAAAGAGGACATTATTCTGAGTTCACAGGATGCACGGACCGTGCGCCTCTGGGCACGGATCGTGCGTCCCCTTCGGGTTGCCAATTTAAGAAAAGTAACAGGACGCACGGACCGTGCGCCCCCTTCGGGTACCGTACTCCTAAATTCCGTTTCGTCGCTCCTTTCGGTTCCAAACCTCTTCCGATCTCCTTCTCAGCCAACTGTGATGATGTGACCCTATTAATACCATTGTTTGATTGATTCTAATTCGCTCTTGAGGATATGACCCTAATTATGAGATTGTTATGCCTAAGCTAAGTTCATGTTATGAGACCGATTATCTTGTTGTGGTTATGCTAAGTGTGATTGATGTATTTATGCTGGACTGACTGGATTAGCATCATGATAAGTTAGGTTAGTAAGCCTTAGTAAGCCATGTGAGATCACTTAATTATAAGATTAAGTTAGTAATTAGATCACCTAATGTTAATAATAAGATTATGTTCAGTTCAGTTTATTGTTATGTTATTGTTATGTTTAAGTTCATTGTTGAGTTCAGTTCAGGTATATCTTCATATATATCTTTTAGTCGGGGTGACGACCCTATTTAGTTTAGTGTGCTAGGGAAGAGGCAGTCATGAGCCTTATGAACCTAGGCCTCGTTAGGGACCCAGCCGATTAGTGGGGACGGGTTCACCGGAAGCTTATTATGCCAAGTGACCGGTGACACGCTATAACTTTAGTTAGTGTTGTGTCTTGTAACCGGCTTGAGGGTTATGAGGACAACATTTAGTTAGTTAGCCACATAGTCAATTTTGAGGACTATGATTTATGAATTAAGTATAATGAATCAAGCATAATTGAACCGAGAGAATTAGTAAGGGGTCGCGATAGAACTCACTGAGACAAGTTGTCTCACCCAATCCATTGTTGTTGTTTTTCAGTTAAGCAGGGAAAGTTGAAGACCGTGAGGCCCGGCTATGGAGACGCTTGAGGAGCGGCCGCTATCTTTATTTCTTTATGTCTTGTATTTCAGTTTCCTTTGTATTTCTGTATTTCTATTCAGTATCTTAAGACTATTCGATTGTACGACTTATGTCTTTCAAGTTGTAAATCGCTTCCGCAGACTTTCGGTTTTTGAGTATTGAACACTAGTTGAGGGTGTACGGACCGACTTTATTTATATTCTGTTCAGTTATGTAAGTACGTTTGATGAGTAATTCATCGAAGTTCAGTATGTGTTCAATATTTTGAAAAGAAAGTCACTCTGATGTATGCCAGTAGTGCATTTCGGTAGTTTCTACAAGTTAGAAATTATCGGGGTGTTACACTAAGACCATCAGAAAAGAACTCAAGTTTGATTTCTGAGTTGTTATTTGGGTTTGTGTTATCATCATTACTTTGCTTAAGCATGCTATGATGATCTTCTTCATTTATAGCGAAAGTAACGTTAACACCCTTTGAAATGCGGTGTTTGGCGAACTTCAACATGGGGTTGATGAGGCCTTGATAGGACAATGTCACCATCTGAACTTTTATTTTTTCTTCAGATGATGGCATGGTTTCAAGGTTCACAAAAACAAGAGATCAGAGAGGGGGGTGTAGTAGTAAAGGTTTGGTGTGTACAAGGGCTGGCAGGGGATAATATATATACACAGGGATAATAATAAGAATAAGAATATTACAATTCCAGCAAATGAAATAATAAAAACAATAAGAATGGTGCGTGCTTTTTTAGGGGGATTAAATACAGTGAATGCTTACAAATATAATTTTTTTATAAATTAAAATTAATTAAGTGATTTCCAAATTAAAAAATATTGTAAAATAATTTAATTCATACCATTATATGGGGCGGATCCATTTTCAGAGGTGTTGACAAAAAAAGTATATCTTGGTAAAAAAATTATGTGTTTCTACGTAAAAAAATTTAGTAAAATTATAAATTCAAATGCTAGAAAAAGAAACATGTTTATCTTTGTTTTTTACTCAATAAATATTTTTTTGACCAAATGTCAAAAAATATATATTTTATGTGTCTATTCCAAAAATAATAAAAACAATAAGAATAGTGTGTGCTTTTTTGGGGGGAATAAATACAGTCAATGCTTACAAATATAATTTTTTATTAAGTAAAATTAATTAATTGATTTCTAAACTAAAAAATATTGTAAAATAATTTAATTCATACCATTATATGGGGCGGATCCATTTTTAGAGGTGTGGACAAAAAAAGTATATCTTGGTAAAATAATTATGTGTTTCCATGTAACACCCCAGTATTTCTAGCTTGTAGAATTACCAAAATGCACCACTTGGCGTATATCAGAGTAACTTCCTGTTATGAATATTGAACACGACTAAAAATTTTCGATAATTAAATATCGAACGGTTCAATGATCCTCATCAACTTACTAAAGTACTTAAGTCCCATGACTTAAAACTTATACAATCCTGGTGTTCAACACTCAAAACATAGATAGCGGAAACGATTTATAACTGATACAATGATAGTTATACAATCGATAACATGAAAACAACAAAAGGGGCAAAGGCCTAAACATGAAACTCAATCTTCAATGACTCCAAGAGTCGCACCGGCTAACCGTTCTTCTTCGCCTTAGCTTTCCCATGTTTCTCTGTAAAAACCACAATAATTAAAGGGTGAGATAAACATTATCTTAGTGAGTCCTATCGAGACCCCTTACTAACTCTAGCGGTTCATTAACTTTAACCTTGAACTCATGGCCCTAATAAGCGACCATGTGGACATATATTTTATTTCTTGTAACTTGTAGCCCTAATAAGCGACTACGCGTTATTATCTTTCTTTCTTGATGTATCCCTAATAAGCGACTACATAACATGTCTTAACCTTTCCTTTAACTTAGCACAACACCTCAAACCTACCTTAGCATGGTTATTTCTTCGGCTTTTGGTGAACCCATCCCGCTAATCACTAGTGGGCAAAACATGTGAGCCTAGGATTTGGGGCTCATGACTTGCCCTCCCCTAGTGTACTGATCATCGAGGATCGTCACCCTCGATATACTCATATTACTACAAGTACACCATCTACCCTTCCCCGATGGGAAAGTGTCTTGATTTGTTTTTACATGGATTGAGAGTTTATATAGCCTATATAGACTTACAATCATTAACATAACATGGCATAATGGGACTCAAGGTCCGTTATTTTAACTCGACTCGTGTACGCTCGCGTTTACCTAAAGTACGGTTTTACCAACAATCTTGACTTTAAAAACAGAGTATTATACATTTTTAAGTACACATATGATTAGCACTTTCAATAAGTTTTCTAACGCACTTGAGAACACCTCAATCGGATTCCCGGATCAAAAGTTATCGCAAAAACAAAATCGGTAGGGTTTGCCGAAAATTACACTGCGTCGCGACGCGAAGAGGTTTCATCGCGACGCGAAGAGTTACACACAGTTTTGCGCCACAAAAATTTGAAGGGGTCGCGACGCGACAGTCACGGGTCGCGACGCGACGTTTGCCAGAAGTGCAGAAAACAGGTTTTCAAAAATTCGATATTGTTCCGTTTCGCTTTCAATCCGGTGCCGAGACATTTTATAACTTCCGAGACTTAAAAACAGATATAACAACCAGTAATTCCAGTCCAGAACAATCAACAAAACATCAATCAATCAATCATCATGAACATCAATAATCAAATACGACCGAAAACACGGTATTTCGAAATTACGATTTTTGACTCGATTTGCTTAAAACCGAAAACAGAAAAACCTATAAATTCAGACACGACAAATTTCCCTAAGCGAGTATAGAACTCACCTCTTGCGATAAAAACCGCACGAACAACGAGTCCACGGATTGAAATGACAATGTAACCTCACGAACGGTCCCCGTATCGATTCTACGCTATCCAAACCGCTCCCAAAACTGAACTCAAACAACTCTAGCAACTCAAACACTCTTTCTTGCAACTGAACTTCCTTTCTATATACTGAATCGATGTCTCTCGAAACCTTGACGACTCGAAACCGAAATTCGACGGACCGACATTCCGAGCTCCCCTTCTGTTTTCCAGCATCAGCATGCAGATTTGTAACCATTGTATCTAGATCAATTCTCAACTAAAACCACTCAAACCAGTGTCCATCGTGTAGGGAATGTTGTCTAGTTTCATATGGTTCAAGTCCCACACAGTTTCGATGAGTATTCAGGGATTTATGACTACAATACGGTGACTGATTCAGAATTGGTACTGTTACAAAAGCAAACCTTGTAACTAACTTTTCTCCATCAATACTAAGTCAAATAAGGTGGTTCTTGTGCCTAACCTGGAGATTTTTGAGTCTAGTTTCTAAAGAAATTAAAACGAGCTTCAAATGAGGTCTGTGGTGAGATATACATCGACATTACCAGACACTGCTCCATACGGGTTTGCTGCAACTTTTCCAGCGACATATTCTTTTGACCAATGCTTCATGTCTCCACGAATTAGAGTTCCATAGCTAACCCAAACACCCAAAACTGAACCAAGCTATCAAGAACAGGATTTGACCTTCACTCTATGGCTTCCAACTACAAAGTAGGTGCTGTTTTACTCAAGGCTAGTACTAAGTTTGACATGCAAGGCTTCCAACACTCTCAAAACTCCATATCTCATTTTTCAAGCTTGTAGGTGTGTCAATGGTGATCTATGGAAGAGGAAGGAATAGGTGGAAAAACTAGTATCAGTTGGAAGAGGAAGTTGAGCTGAATTCAATGAACCAAAAATGAGTGACATGCACCAAGGATTGAGAGAGTTCCCTCCTATTCTCTTCTCCCTCACTCTCATGGCCTCTCTCTCCTCCAACTCTCTCCATTTTCTGTTTCTTTGATTCTGTTTGGTTTCAGCAACATGTGTGTGTTGTTGTTGACTAAGTGAGCTGAAGATTAAATGGGGTGGAAATGACTCTTTTGCCCCTAAGTGATTCATACTCCACAATCTCACTTAAATCTATCTTAATCCACTTCTAATCACTTAATCAAACAATAATTATCCAATAATCAAATAATGCATATGTTTGTGTTTTGTGAAAGATGGGCCAGCTGAAAGTCACTTATGGGTGGAAAAGACGAAAATACCCCTGTGCTCCTATTCACTTAAAATCCCAATTAACTCACTACATCATAATTAATCAATTACGCCAATTAATTATCTTGAGACCTCTTGCTAATTTCAATAAATAAAATTGGCTAAATAGGGGATGTTACATTTCACGTAATAATTTTTAGTAAAATTATAATATCAAATGCTAGAAAAAGAAACATGTTTATCCTTTTTTTTTTGACTCAATAAATATTTTTTTGACCAAATGTCAAAAAATATATATATATTTCTTATCAAAAAAAAAATATATACATTATGTGTCTATTCCAAAAATAATAAAAACAATAAGAATAGTTTGTGCTTTTTTTGGGATTAAATACAATGCTTACAAATATAATTTTTTTATAAAGTAAAATTAATTAATTTATTTCCAAATTAAAAAAATTGTAAAATAATTTAATTCATAGCATTATATGGGGCGGATCCATTTTCAGAGGTGTGGACAAAATAAATATATCTTGTAAAAAAATTATGTGTTTCTACGTAATAATTTTTAGTAAAATTATAATTTCTAATGCTAGAAAAAGAAACATGTTTATCCTTTTTTTTTCTCAATAAATATGTTTTTGACCAAATGTCAAAAAATATAAACATTATGTGTCTATTCCAAAAATAATCAAAAAAATAAAAATAGTGTGTGTTTTTTTGGGGGGATTAAATATGGTCAATGCTTACAAATATAATTTTTTTTATAAAATAAAATTAATTAATTGATTTCCAAATTAAAAAATATTGTAAAATAATTTAATTCATACCATTATATGGGGCGGATCCATTTTCAGAGGTGTGGACAAAAAAAGTATATCTTGGTAAAATAATTATGTTTTTCTACGTAATAATTTTTAGTAAAATTATAATTTCAAATGCTAGAAAAAGAAACATGTTTATCCTTTTTTTTACTCAATAAATATTTTTTTGACCAAATGTCAAAAAATATATACATTGCTTATCAATATATATATATATATATATATATATATATATATATATATATATATATATTATGTGTCTATTCCAAAAATAATAAAAACAATAAGAATAGTGTGTACTTTTTTTGGGGGATTAAATACAGTCAATGCTTACAAATATTTTTTCTTTTGTAAAGTAAATTTAAATAATTGATTTCCAAATTAAAAAAATATTGTAAAATAAGTTAATTCTTACCATTATATGGGGGGGATCCATTTTCAGAGGTGGGAAAAAAAAAACTATATCTTGGTAAAAAAATTATGTGTTTCAACTTAATAAATTTTAGTAAAATTATAATTTCAAATGCTAGAAAAAGAAAGATGTTTATCTATTTTTTCTGACTCAATAAATAGTTTTTTGGCCAAATGACTCAAAAAATATATACATTATGTGTGTATTCCAAAAAATTATAATTGGGTAATCGTATTTTTAAAAAAATATTTACTTTAACTTTTTTATAATCATGTTTTTGAGAAGACTGTGTTTTATTTTAAATAAATTGAGTGCAGTTTCTTTATGTTAGGTACTTTTTCTTTACTCATCAATTAAATAAAAATACATTTTTATTTTTTCGACGAAATGGTAAATAACACACACACCATATTCAACAGACACATCCAAAAGTGAACCTGAGAACTGACGTCCTATATCGATGAAACTACCAATACAACTAACAGTGGAGACTTTCTATCTATTCTTCCGACGAAAGATTAAAATTATTTAAAATTCAATATTCTTGAAGAGAGAAATGAATGACTCCTACAGAAAAAAGGAATTTAAAATTAACCTCATATAATGTGCTGATTGAAATTTAATTGTACAATTTTTTATACAAATATATAATATTGTTTACTTAGAAAGATACTTTTTTTAACAGTAGGGTGACAAATACCACCTATACCTTCACACGTACAAAGTGGATAGCAATTGAATCCCCTCTCTAATGGGTATGAATTCATAAACCTAAATTATTTTACAATATTTTTTCAATTTGGAAATCAATTTTGGTCAAAAACAAATTTGGAAATCAATTAATTAATTTCACATTTTAAAAAATTAATTAAGTATTTGTAAGCATTTACGGTAAAAATTAAATTTGGAAATCTATTTTTTTTATTTTATTTTGACCGGACTGTATTCATGTGATACTATATATATGGGGATGACTCGAGTGAGAACACTTGGTTATTGTGACAACATGAAAACATTAAATAATAACCGTTAGATTAAAACTAATGGTTCAGATTATGTCATTAATTACAATATCTCACGTGATCTTTAATTAAAAAGGAAACAATCATACGAAATCTTATAATTAATATCACAATATGAACCGTTAATTTTAATAACCAAGTTCTCACCTGAGTTGTCATATTATATATATATATATATATATATATATATATATATATATATATATATATATATATGTATATTTTAAAAGTCATCCCGGAGTATTCCCTGCCAACCCTCGTACACCAAACCTTTACTACTACACCCCCCCTCCCACCACTCCGAATCTCTTGTTCTTGTGCACCCAGAAGCTATGCCATCCGAAGGAAAAATAAATGTTCTTATGGTGTCATTGGCCTACCAAGGCCACATTAACCCCATGTTAAAGTTCGCCAAACACCTCATTTCAAAGGGTGCTAACGTTACTATCGCTACAACTGAAGAAGGTCGTCACCACATGCCTAAGCAAAATAATGATAACTCAGAAATCAAACTTGAGTTATTTTCTGATGGTCTTAGCACTGACTTTGATCGTTCAGATATAGAGACTGTAGTCAACACTCTCTATGAAAAAGGTCCAGAAAATTTGTCCACTCTTATCACTAACCTCACAAACGTTCACAATCACAACTTCTCTTGTGTGATTATAAACCCTTTTGTACCTTGGGCTATTGACGTGGCTACTGATCATGGAATCCCATGTGCTTTACTTTGGATCCAAGCTTGTGCACTTTATTCAATTTACTATCGTTACTTCAAGAATACAAATGAGTTTCCCAGTTTTGAGGATCTTAATGAGAAGGTCAATTTGCCTGGATTGCCGACATTTGAGGTTAGAGATCTTCCTTCTTTTGTGTTACCTTTTAGTCCTCTTTTCTTTAAGGAACTTGTTAGGAATTTATTCAAGGCTTTGGATAAAGTGAAATGGGTTTTAGGTTCTTCATTTTTTGAAATTGAGGAAGAGATAGTGAAGTCTATGGATTCATTAACACCAATTTATAATATTGGACCATTAGTGTCACCTTTTCTATTAGGAGAAAAAGAAGTAATGAATGATGTTAGTTTGGATATGTGGAAAGCCGAAGATTCATGCATAGAGTGGCTTGATAATAAATCACCTTCATCAGTTATCTATATATCATTTGGTAGTTTAATTGTGTTATCACAAAACCAAATAGATAATATAGCTAAAGCTTTGAAGAATATCAACAAACCATTTTTGTGGGTGGTTAAGCCAGCTAAGAAAAATGATGATGTATCATTATCGGAAGAGTTTTTGAAAGAAACGGAAGGGAAGGGTTTGGTGGTGAAATGGTGTCCACAAGAGAAGGTGTTAAAACACCCTTCCGTTGCTTGTTTTATAAGTCATTGTGGGTGGAATTCTACACTTGAGACAATTGTTACTGGTGTGCCTGTTATTGCTTGGCCTTCTTGGACGGATCAGCGAACAAATGCTATGCTTATTGAAAATGTGTTTGGGAATGGAGTGAGAGTCAATTGTGGGGAAGATAGGATTGCTAGTGCTGAAGAGATTGAGAGGTGCATTTGGGATGTTATGGAAGGAACAAATGCTGAATATATTAAGAAGAGGGCTATGGAAATGAAAGAGGCTGCAAGGAAGGCTTTGCAGGAAGGTGGTACTTCTAGCAAGAATGTCAATCAGTTTCTCTTTGACTTGATTGTTAAGAATCCAGATGGGGCCTAAGCATTGTGTCTGTCTGAGAATTTGTAGGAGTTTAAGAATTCAGAGGTTGTCGTAGGAATAAATATTTAGTCAATTTATGCTCTAGGGTTGGTACTTTATTTTACTTTCTAGTTTCAAGTTATTTCTATATCTATTTTGGATTTCAATTTAGTCTCACATGTTCTAAATTGTTGACAACGACAACCTAATGGATATGTTTTTAGTTTCTTATAACCGTTTTTTGGATTGATTTGTGGCACTATATATAGCAGTTTGTATATACGACACACGTAGTTTTAAGAAAATGTTAGATTTGCTTCAAAAAAAATGTTAGATTAGTTTTCGCCCCGCTATAAAAAAAACGTGTGTAAGTCAAAAAAAATTAAAAAAAACTTGTGGGTGTGTGCCTATGTATAACCTCCCATAAAAAATATGACTTTTTTTAACATAGTAACGCAAAATGAAAATTTATTTGGAGTTATTTTAATAGTTAATACACTATACCTTTTTAATATTTTAATATCATATTTAATAATACAATATAGTTTTATAATATTACAGGAAATTTCATTTAGTATTTAATATATTATATTTCGCAGTATTATTATTTATATTTGAATGTTTTTGAAAGTGGATATATATATATATATATATATATATATATATATATATATATATATATATATATATATATATATATATATATATACACACACGCCAATTATTAGTTAGTAAATAGCACTTAGTATTTGTTCTTGTATATAAAATGGGGGTGATGCAACTCTTAAATAATACATGAGCCAAGAGTCCTCTATACATTAGTGGAATGAGCTATTTATAATACAAAGAAAGTCCCAGGGTGTTCTATGTTACAGAGAATTGGTCTCTCGTGCTTGCTCTGCACCTGACGCAGAGGTGGTGGTGCGACCATTATTTCGGTACGAGTCAATGCCCAACTGCCACGTCCTCTTTGTTTGTCTTCTACATAGACGTGTTCTGGTCTGTGCATTGTCGTATGATGACACATGTAGTCTTGATCCGTCTTTAGTACTATCTGTGCATCCTCAACCGACAATTGTGCTACTCGGCTTCCCATGCCATGCTCGGCAAGCTATGAAGCCCGGATACGGGATACGACACGATACGGATACGGGGATACGGGAAAATTTTGAAAATCAAGGTACGACACAGCTGAGATACTTTAATAAAAAGTTAAATTAAATTTAAATATATAAAAATATAACAGAAAAAATAAAATAGAATAGAAACACAAATAAAAAAACAAAGATGAAAAACAGAAATATTGCATTTTATAGATATGAAAAAAAAATTGTCCAAATAGAGAAAAAAAGCACACAGCAAATATATGGATGAAAGGAAGAGGACAAATGACACACATATGTATGAGTGACTAGTCATAAAAAGTAATGGTGGACAAGTAATTGTGACCACTCGAAATCATATAATCTGAATAGTCAGTGGCAGAAATAGATGACTTTTTATAGACTAAGATATTCATATTAGTACGTAGTTTCTCAATAAAACATAAGCATATTATTAGTCAATATATGATCATCACATTGTAGAAATAAATACTTGTGATCATATCAAGTAGAGATAGTTACGTATATTTATTTCACCCATATCACAATGTATTATTTCTTCTATTATTGTGTTACGAAAAAATAGATAATTTTGTCATTTAGTTATTGAGGTATCAAAGTGTCTCATATATATATATATATATATATATATATATATATATATATATATATATATATATATATATGAGCAGTGACAATCATGTACTTAGTTGGTAAGAGGTATCGGAAATGTATCTGAGAAGTATTCTTAGTTAGTAAGAAGTATCAAAGATGTATCTGAAAAGTATCGAGTCAAATATTTTTTAAAAAGAATTAAAAAATTATTGGATACTCTTTGGGTACGTATCGGGAAGTATCAGGTGGTGTCGGTATCAGATACGTATCGGAAATGTGTTGCAATTTCTATTTTTCGGCTTGTCCTGAGGAGGTTGCAGGATGCATAATGGAAATTTGGCGGGGTTGATGGCGAGGGGATGTTGGTGAGTCGTCGCCGCCTGCTTTTCCTCGCCTTATTTTGGTGGTACCTCTTGGGTACAAGTCATCGTTTTCTGCTCCATCTTCAGCTCGTAGATATAATATTGCAGGTTGCAAGATAAAGAGTTGTGTGCTCGGTGCTATGCTTTCTGGGATGTTTAATTTGTATCTACGTTGCTGTCGGGGAGGGGATTTTTGTTTTCCTTTGGTCGGCTTTGGCATGCATCCCCTCTAGGTGATGGCGAGGTCATGATTTCTTCTTCTGGGTTCTTTGGTTTTGATAGTTGCTCGGCGGCGTGCTTCAGATTTTGTGTTTGCCGCCATGTATTTTGTACCTTTTATTTGTTTGTCTTTAACCCTTTTGGGTTTGGCTTAGTACATGTATGGAATAAAGTAATCTTTTGAGCTTGCTGGCTCTCTTCCTTTTTTTGGGTCGCTCACCCCTGTGCCGTCATTGGAATTTGAATGGATGTCAATCAAGCAGTCGCCCCCTATTGTCCTCAGATGAGGAGTCATTTGAAGTGAACCCTTTTTAATCGTTAGGCGAAGAGGAATGTGTGGAGTCGACCTCTTCGACGGCGTTGGGCACTCTTTCGTTGGAGGTTGTGCTTTCCCGTGTTGGTTTCGTTGTCTCCTCTAAGCAACTTGATGAAGTGCAGAAGACTTTGGATAATCATTTCGGTCGAGAGGTTAAGGTTCCTGAGGTAGAGCGATGGTACTGCGAGATAAGGAATATTTTTCAACTTTTAGGCTTTTCTTCGGGTAGGGTTCTGTGGTGGGTTCATCAGTTGGTGGCGACGATGGATGAATTCTTGCTTCCTTCTGATGCTGCTTGTTACGATTGGGTGGCGTCTAAAGTGTTGTTAGTGAGTTCGTTGCACCTTTCGAAGGCCAATTTAGGTGATCTTTTGGGATTGCTTCCTGGCGGTCGGGGTCGTGGCAAAGTGTGGTTGGTTCGGTCGATGCGGGCAGGGAAAGGGTTTGCTCTATTTTCGACGAGGTAGAATTTGACGAACAAGCTAAATTTGCGATGTATGAGGTTGTAATGAACGCCATTGGTGTGGAGATTCCCCTTTCGGCGTTTGAGTCGAATGTTCTTCGATTTTTTATTGTTGCACCGAGTCAACTCCACCTCGAGGGATGGGCTTGGATTCGGTTTCTTCACAACTTGGCCGACTACAAAGGTACTTCAGCTGTTCTCTGCATTTTTTCGAGTTGTTAGGTCATCTTTGAGTGATTTTTCGCGCAAACAAAGTTGGGTCAGGCTTGTTCAGAAAAAGAGACGCTTTGAACCCCCTTGGTGATTCTCTTGAAGGCATTCATGGCAATGATGAAACATCAATGTTTAATACATGTAAATTCATAATAGTGTAAGATTGTGGCACACACTTTAAGAAAAAAATTATTAATGTAGATTTTAAAAGGTGTTACATGATATAATGGTATCTCGGCTTTAAGGTGTTTCAAGGGCGGGTTCAGAAGGAAGATTTTCAAGAAGTGGTGGATAGAATTAACTCAAAACCTGCTTCTTGGAAGGGTAGGCTTTTGAATAAAGCAGGAAGAATGACTCTTGGGAATGCTGTTTTGGCTTCAACCCCACCTTATGGTATGTAAACACAGTGGCTCCCTCAAACAATTTGTGATCAGGTTGATCGCCTATAAGAAATTTCATTTGGCAAGGTGACAGTGGCAATGGTATTCATATGGTTGGATGGCAAACTACAACAAAGCCCAAAAGGTATGGAGGTCTCGGTATTAGAATTGCAAGGCATCATAATACGACACTCTTGGGTAAACTAATTTGGAATATTATCTCTTCTTCAAACAAGTTGTGGGTGGATATCATGAGGGACAAATATTTTCCAAATTCATCTTTCCTTTCAAAGAAGAAATGTTCAGGTTCATGCACTCGATTGTCTATTTGTAAGGCAATGGATATACTTAATGATGGATTTTGTTTCAAAATTGGAGATGGATCAACAAGTTTGTGGTATGGGGAATGGCTCTCGAAAACTCCTCTGAGTAAACAATTACCATATGTAGACATTCATGATATTGATCTGATCTATCAAGGATGTCTATGTGCATGGAAAGTGGGATCTTCAATGCCTTTATACTCAGCTGCCTGATGAAGTTAAAGCTAGTATACAAAACCTAACGCCTCAGTTGGTGGAGGGAGTGAAAGATATGTGGGTTTGGTCTCATAATATTTCTGGTATGTATACTACTAAGACAGCTTATGATTGGCAGAATACTCGCAATGATCAGCAACAGACTATGTTGTGGAGCTGGTTGTGGAAGCTGAGAATCCCTGCCAATATTCAATTCTTTCTTTGGCAGTTTTGCCACTCATCCATTCCAACTAGAGAGACTTTGGTGAGAAGAAATATTTTGCCTAGTGGAGACTGTGTGCGTTGCAATCAGAATGCTGAGACACTACATCACTATCTTTTTCAATGCAGCTGGGTAAGACAACTTTGGTTAAGTTGCTTCGGTGAGAGCTTCAACTTCCCAACGGTCGATTTTAATCTGTTGGAGTGGCTACATGACTCGGTTAAACAGCATGGGATTTTTAATTTGTGTGGTGGTGCTTTGGAAATGTTGGTGTGCTAGGAACAAGCTAGTCTTTGAGGGAGAATTTGTTCCTTATTATGTTGTTTTGTCGCAAGCATGGGTTATGCATCATGACATCTTGAGGGCCTACTCAGAAGAGAAGATGAGTAATAGTTCTTTCATGGACCTCTCCAAATATGGGATGAGTGGCTCTAAATATGGATGGGAGTGCTCTCACCCAGGTAAAGCAGGATATGGAGGACTGATTAAAAATCATACAGGAAAAATTCCTTTGTGGGTTTTATGGCTCTATGGGGATTTCCAACATTATGCATGCATAATTACTCGCTCTTCTTTATGGTTATTCTTTTTGCTGGGACATGGGTTATAGAAATATAATTTGTTATACGGATTCTCTCAATACCTTGAAGCTGCACTGAAGATTCATTTTTCGAGAAGCTAATTTTAGTGCTGATTTCTTAGCTAAGTTAGGAGGCAAGAGTAATTCTTCTCTAGTTAGAATGGATGTTCCATCGACTACCATGCTGCAACATCTTAATGCTGATGCGCTCGGTGTTGTTTTCTTGAGGCCTTAGCCTTCTTTTTTCTTTTATAACCAAAAAAATGATATAATATTATACCTTTTATCTTTCCACTCAAATAAATTTTTTGTCACGTTGATTTATCAAATGGTCTTATAAAAAAACATAAGTGGAAAAAATAAATCTTTAGTTGAAAATATAGTAGTATAGTAAGCTTTGTATAAATATGGAGTTTGTTTCTTATTGTAGACTACGTAAAAATATTATTTGTTTTTAATAGAGTGGACCAGAATGAATACAAATGAACACTTCAATAGAAATAATATATGCTTTTTAATATAAAATTTATAGTTTTAAAAGTATGTTTTTTTATAGGCAATGTTAGTGGGGGTGGGTTTGAACCCGGGAGTCGGGACCTCCTTCTTACACTCATTTGGTACACTCTTTCGGTATCTCTTACCTCGCCAACTGAGCTACCTTTTTGGGATAGTTTTAAAAGTATGTACACTACAAGAATATGTTAATTTACATACGACATATTTTCGATAGATATTTTTTCGTCACTAATGCGTGCGATTCCGACGAAATATTTCGTCGCTACGTGTTCAGTGAATGCCTCTAGTGTTTCCCACTCACCTTTCCGACGGAAATTAAATCTGTCGCTAATTTCAACGACAAATTTCGTCGCTACCGTTTAAAATTCAGTCAGAAACCCTTCGAATGGTTGTTGGAGCCATTGCTAATTTCCGTTGCTAATGTTTCTTGTCAATGACTGCGGCCAATGCTGAAGATCCTCAAACCCTTCGAATGGTTGTTGGAGCCATTGCTAATCTTTGTGACAATGGTAAACTTCTGATCCAAATCTACTTTTGAAGTTGTTATAATTGTCTGCGCTATACATGCATTTTACTGCAATGTAAATAATGCATTAAATTCTGAGACTCATTCCTTATGAATGAAATTGGCCTCTACTAAGCTAACTCAATAAAGAAATCCACAAATGTGTAGAAAGACAAACTAATAAATCCACTATGATATCCTAATGATGTGAGTGATGAAACAAGTTGTTTTAATTCATTTTTACATGCGTTCCATCTTTGGTCAAAAAAAAAACATGCATTCCATTTATTTTGTAACTTAATTAAGGCACATGAGTTCTCTTATTTGCCTTGACTTTTCCTATGTTGATATGAGAAGAATTACTTTATGTATTTTGGATTTCTTCAATAATTTATTATATTATTTACTTTCAGGGTCGATTTAGAATTTTATCTTTGTCTGGATAATTCACGGCCTCCGAGAATAGTGGCATAAGAAGTAGAAGTGGTGGACTGAGATTTTATCTTTGTCTTAATACAATATTTTTAGTGTGACAGTGATCTCATTGTACATTATTTTGTTCTTATGATAGTTGTTTTTTACATTGTATTTAGTTACGTGATTTTCTTAATTATAGTCTTTATTGTGAAGCTAATATGAATAAATATCACTATTAAACAGTATTTTGGATGTATGATTTAATTTTTTTTTATTTTTTTAAAAATTTCCATTGGAAATGGTTTGCGACGACGGAAATGGTTTGTCAATATCAATATATATATATATATATATATTAAGAAAGGAACTACAAACTTGTCAATATCAGGCAAGTATTGATGAATGCGTCAATATTTTATATGGGCTAATTATTTTGTCCAAATGGGATAAGCCTTATCAGATTAAGGAATTGAAGGACAAAATCTCTAATTTGTGGAATACTTCTTTTGATTGGTCCTTGGTTTCTCTTGGTAAGGGATTCTTTGAATTTTCTTTTGTCTCTACGGATGATCTTAGAAGAGTATGGTCGTTTGGTTCTCGTAATTTGAATCCAGGTGTTTTACGCCTGTTTGCTAGGAAGTCGGATTTTGACCCTTTTTCTGCAAAACAAACCAATGCTCAATGTTGGGTTATAGACTTCATGGTCATTCCCGTGAATATTGGAGACCAAAAATTCTTTTTGAGATTACTGGCAGCCTAGGGGTCGCTATTGCTTTGGATGAAGCCACTATGAATAGGACCTTTGGTCACTTTGCTATAGAGTCCTTATTGATGTTGATTTAACTGATAAGTTGCATGATCAGTTGTTAGTAGAAAGAGAATGATACACTTTTCTCATCGGAGTGGAATATGAGCATGTGCCTTTGTTTTGCGAATTTTGTCAATGTATTGGACACTCGCTCCAAATTTGTAAACACCACAACAAGTCTCGTGCAGAGAAGACTAAAGGAAATAAGGAGGAGCCTAAAAAGGTGAATCATGTCCCTCTTAAAACTACTATTAAGTATGCTCGTAAGAAGGATAAAGGGAAGTCAATTGTCATGGAGAAAAATGTTGAGCATGTAAATGTATTGGACGTTGGCCCATCCAAAGCTCTGCAAGGTAATAGTTTGGTTATACCAGTAGAGGAAGATAATGATCCTAACCGCTTCAAGGGTATAAATAACATTGTTTTATCACTTGAGGAGATGGCAGAAAGCCCAAACCCTCTTCTTGGTGTAGCAAAAAATATTCCTATTGTAGGTAATGCTATGCAGAAGGATTCTTCGCCTTTGCCGGCTCCTCAATGTGAAATCTCTTCTGAGAAATATTTCTTTGTTCGAAGTTCTCCTGTGAATACCCACAATTTAGGGGTGTTGGTGGTTCGTTCTTCAACAAATAAATCTTCGACTCAACATTTGAAGGATGTAGATTTATCCACTACACAATCTCCCACGACAAGGCTTGATTCACTAAATGCCTCAACATCTGATGCTACTTCTAACTCAGTGGTAGCATCTAACATGAAATATTAGTGAAGAATTGGGGAGATGTCTTAGATGATGATGTTGATACTGATACTCAAGGATTAGTAGCTCGTGATGTTAATTTCAAACCGACCATGTCGAAGGCCCAAAACTCATCTACTGTCTCAGAGCCCAATATTGCTACTTCTAATCCAGTAGTAGCGTCTGACATGAAAATTTTGGGTAAACTTTGGGGTGAGATGTCAGTGATGTTGGTGATCTTGTGGCTTCTGATACCCCAAGGATCAATTGTGCGGTATGATGATTTTGAATCTGTTGTGTCAAAGACCCAAAAGAAGAAATTAAGACAAAAAAAGAAATTGGTCGTGGGATATAATACTCGTTCAAAGGCAAATTCTGTCTCTGTCTCCTTTTGATCTGGTTTTGTAATTTTGTCTTTTAATTTTCTTTAGGATGGAGTGTTGTGGGGGATCTTCAAGTTCGGGTTCCCTATTACTGCTTTGACTTTAGCTTCTTTTCTTGCCAAGGGTCTTGGTCTAGCCCCATTGGCCTCTCTTGTCTTTTTTTTAATAAAAAAAGGGGAAGTACTATTTTTCCTTCTTGATGTTTTTAACATCAAAAGGTTTTAACGTAGCTTACTTCCTTCTATTTGCCTAAAAAAAGAACTACATACTTAAAAATTATAATTCTCCATCATTAGTTTTAGTATAACTTACAACAAAGATAATGTTCGGTATCGTATCTCCAGCTATGTATCCGGTTTTGGATAAATAGTCCGGTCCGAGATAGTTGGTACGTATGTCCTTGATCGTCCGAGTTGGTGCTCCGGTCTGAGGTGGGGTGGTACCTGCAATGACACTCCGACGCTCAAGTCAGTGAGTGAGTCAATTACAAGTGAAAGTATGTGAGAAATGAGTACCATTAATGTGAGCAATCAATGCTTATTTATAGGTATCTGTAGTGGAGGAGGGATGTTGGATCTAGGTCTGCAATTTCCACCGTTGGATGAAATGGGTCCTTTGGTATTGGGCCTTTTTGGTGGATTGGCCATCGAGGCCCAATCCATAACAGTAGCCCCCCAAGTCGGGTCGCCTTAAGGCGAGCTAGACTTGTCGTTTAGAGATCGCGTCGGGCCCAAACTCGAGATACTTCACGGTATACCGGGACGATCTGAGGGACTCAGGTCGCGTCGAGTGACTCGAGGCTGTCCGCTTTTGAGAGATTTCGGTCACGGCGGGGTCAAGAGACCGGGGCGAGCCGAGGGAAACGAAGCGATCCGGTCATAGCTGCGCCTTGATTTCTGTGCCAGCTGGCAACGTCATTGATGGGACGCGTCGTTCGAGGATGATTGGGGTAATGATGGCGCTTGGAACGACGCGCCTGTCTAGGGGCTAGCTTTGGAAAACGTAGTCTAGGCCCAGGCCCATCTGTGGCCTTCTTGCTCCCTATAAATAGGAGGGGGGATCCCCCTTATTTTGGACTGTTTTTCTGCGAATTGCTCTGCTTCCGGTCTTAAAGTCGTTTCGGAGCTTATTTCGTCCTTCAGAGTTGTGCTGAGTCTCGGTGAGGTCTTTGCTGTTCGCGACCTGCTTCAAGTGTTCGACGAGCTTCGTTTTTCACAAGGTTAGTTTTCCTCTTTTTCTTTATGGCTTCCGGCTTTAGATCACGACCGGGTTCTCTCCGGACCCGTATTTATAGATACAGAGTGGGGGTCGTCAGGTCGGGTTCCGACTTGGTTGTGGACCCACTGTTTGCGTATCAACCTGACTCGTTAAGCCCCCATTTCTGCAGGATCGATCTGGCGAGGACGAAACGAACCCGTCGGGTTGCTGACACAGATCGCCCTAATCTCGCAAAAACAATGGCTTCCGGTATTGGAGAGTCGATGGAAATTCGTGCTAGTCTCCCCGGGTCGGTTATTCCCGAGGTTCAAGACGACTTGGGCTCCGCTCCTACTCACGCAGAAGACCGGTCTCCCGGGGTTCCCAGCAACGAGCCGGTAGATGAAGATAACCCAGAGGTAGTGGTCCTTGATTTGGATGATTCTGACGCCGAGCCCGACCGTGAAGAACAGGGTAGTACTAGCTGGAGTTCGGCTGAGAGTGAGGCGGAGGTTGCTGAGAGCCGTAACAATGAAGACGGTCTTGGGCATTGCGGGGAGCCCGCGTATGAAGAAGGTGATTCCGACCAATACCCCCGAGCCGGAGTAGGGCCGGCCGATGTTCCCTTGTCCCAACCTCTCACTGTTCCCCGGGAGTATTCATGGGTGTCGGAGGCGTTGAGGGGGATTACGTCCCTCTATAGGACCGGGGACGACATGAGCTTCTTTGTGAATCGCCTTTCCCGGAAGGATCAAATCTGGAATGTGGAGGGAATGGCTGAAGACCAACATATGGCCGTCTGGCCGAAAGCTCTGAAATTTGTTATGTACGGGGTGACGATCCTTGATATGCACGTTAGCCCCCCTTTCACCGCCTTTCAGCAAGAGGCTTTGGAGATCTTGAACCTCGCTCCTTCCCAACTACATCCTAACTCATGGGCGTTCCTCCGGGCTTTTGAGTTGATGTGCATTCATCTGGAGAGGCCAATCTCCTGTGACCTCTTCTTCCACCTTTTTGAGGTCAACCGGAGGCATGAGGATGGAACCAAGGATCGGTGGGAGCACGTGAGCTTCCGGGCCAAGAGGGGAGTGAAGATTTTTGTTAGACTATTGGCAAGTAATAACTTGTTAGGACTTTGGCAAGTGTACCAAATGTCATTGCAAGTAATAAAATATCGGTAAGAACCGGTCGATTCCACAGGGATTGCGCGTTGACAACAATAGCAAAATTGTAAATTCGTAGATTGTAGAGATTTGGTAATTTGAGTAATTGGTAACAGTACACAAACGTGAATTAATAATGCCAGAAAAACGACTAGGGATCGAATCCTCTCACCTCGCCTATCACATGAACCTTAGCCAATTCAGGTCAGTTATTCAATTTCTAGATTCAATTCACTAATTTAAGGCCAAGGGCAATTCCTTGTCTCAAGACCCCTATTACCCTAAGAGTTACCCTAATTCCTTAGGTGAGTCATGCCAGAGGGTAACGCATTAAGATTGAGAATTTTATATGAATTCACACAAGCTACCCCATATCCCTATGATGATTACTAGCATGTGATCCAAACCCCCCAATTTCCAGCAACAAACCCATATTCCTATGGCGATCATTAACCTAGATCATGACAAATATCATGTGTACTTGTAAAGCATTAAGAACATGGTGATTTGGACAATGGATAAAGTGAATAACAACCATATACTTGACCAATAGGGAACATCCATACAAGAGTTTTAGGGAGGATCATCACTCCCAAATCAAATCTAACAATTACATGGCATAATAAGGAAGAGGATTAAAGAGTAGAAGAAGATTACATAGAGATGGATCTATGAGAACCTCAAAACCCTTGTTCCCAAGGTGTTGGGAAGGCCCCAAAATCACCTCCAGCTGCTGCTCCAAACCCTAGAATCGTTCCCCAAGCCGAAGAGGAATTCAGAAAACGCAAAACTGATATTTTAACCAAAGTTTCGGCCACGCATCGCGTCGCGATGGTGCCTGGTCGCGTCGCGACTTTCTCCAGAAAGTTTGGTCGTGGCGCGATCGTTCTGGCTGCTTGGTGCAAAGGCTGTCTAATCTTTTTCCTTTCTTCTTTTCTCCGTTTCGTCACTAGGCAAGTGTCTGGTTCGCTAGTAAACGCCACATCAAATTGAAGGTTTTTCATACATTTTGTTACAGCTCCACACTTATTACAAAAAACTAGAATTATGCTAAAACCCTTAGCAATTGGCTGAATCAAACAATAAACCACCGACATTTTGGTTGCAAACTGAATGCAAATCATCATATAATAATGACTCAACACAACCCCAAACTTAGATCATTGCTTGTCCTCAAGCAATTCACTCAATTCAGGCTGTGGCAATTTGTTATTCAGCTTCCACATCGTTCACATACCACAACTCCTTCAACACATCAGAAGATATCATCCAATCATAATATAGTAGCAAGACAATTGAATTGGAAAACACAAGATCATAAGCAGGCAAACAATCTCAAGTCCTCTCTTTTCCACACATCTCACTACTGTTTCTCTCTTGAGGTGTTTTGGGTGTTCACTCAATTCACAGTACCTGCATCATCGTTTCATAGGCTTGAACAAGTACTATACAAATCAATACACAGGAAATACACACACACTTTTGAGGACTTTCAAATGTTGTAATGGGGCTTAGGTAAGGGTGGATAAAATTTGGATAAGTAGGTTAAAACTTGGAGTTAGGCCTACCTCTCAATTTGTCAATTTTTTACATTCTCACTCACTTACCATTTTCCCAAAGCATTTCACAAGAGAAGGAATTTCATACAAAATATTTTTTTTTTATATAGCATCGCGACGCGAAGGCATGCTATCGCGACGCGAAATTAAACAGAAACCAGAACTGAAACATTTTTCTCTTTTTTTTTTCTTTTTTTTTCTTTGTATGTTCCATTCTCTTGTATACCACCCCAAACTTAGATTGTTGCTATTCCATGAGCAACCCCAAACTTAGAATTTTTCCCCACTCTCATGCTTTTATCTTCCTAACTCCAAGTTAAGAAAACTAGGCAATGATATGTAGAAAAAAAATACAAAAACAACAAAAAGGCTCAGAGGGGCTAGCAAAGGATAAACATTAATGGGTTGGCTTGAAAGGCTCAGGGGTGCCAAAAAATTTGCCTCAGTGTGTGTATAAATCACATGTATGACAGTTAAGTACAAGCTCAAGTTCTGCAGACTAATACAGGCAATGAATAATCACACAATGAATATAGGAAGTGTTTGGGCTCAAACCTCACAGCTGGGATAAGAGATGAACTTTTGAGAGCTTGCCCAAAGATGATCTAGATCTTCCTCAACCTTTGACTTAGCCACTGACACTATCTGATGATAAAATCTGATTTGGAGGAAATCACATGGTAGCACCAAAATGCAACATCAACTTCTTCCGGTTTGCCTTTTATGATCTTCAAATCACGGGGTCAAGCAGCAATTCTTTCGAATCTTTCCCCCGCATAGACAGCTTGCTGAAACACTAACAAACCATCAAAAGGTCCAACACAATAACTAAGGATCTAAATAAATAAAACACACAATAAAATACTGAAATAAATAAATAAATAAAAACAACCAAGAATTAACTCATTCACTAATTGACAATGAAATCAACAATCCCCGGCAACGGCGCCAAAAACTTGTTAGACTATTGGCAAGTGTACCAATTGTCGTCGCAAGTAATAAAATACGGTAAGTAACCAGTCGTATCCACAGGGATTGTGATTTATTATCAATAGGCAAGTTGTTAATTCTTGGTCGTGACACTTGTGATAGAAATGGTTTATTGTAACAACGAGATAGAAAATGCAATAACATAAAGTAACGATAGAAGCGATTCGGAATTGATTCCTCTCCCCTCTACTCTTATATGACATCCAGCCACTCTCAAGTTATTACCCAAAGTATCCGATTCAATTCACTAATTAAGGTTAAGGACAATTCCTTGCCTCAAAACCCCTATTACCCTAAGAGTTACCCTAATTCCTTAGGTGAGTCATGCCAAAGGGTAATGCATTAAGATCAAGAATTTTATATGAATTCACACAAGCTACCCCATATCCCTATGATGATTACTAGCATGTGATCCAAACCCCCCAATTTCCAGCAACAAACCCATATTCCTATGGCGATCATTAACCTAGATCATGACAAATATCATGTGTACTTGTAAAGCATTAAGAACATTGTGATTTGGACAATGGATAAAGTGAATAACAACCATATACTTGACCAATAGGGAACATCCATACAAGAGTTTTAGGGAGGATCATCACTCCCAAATCAAATCTAACAATTACATGGCATAATAAGGAAGAGGATTAAAGAGTAGAAGAAGATTACATAGAGATGGATCCATGAGAACCTCAAAACCCTTGTTCCCAAGGTGTTGGGAAGGCCCCAAAATCACCTCCAGCTGCTACTCCAAACCCTAGAATCGTTCCCCAAGCCGGAGAGGAATTCAGAAAACGCAAAACTGATATTTTAACCAAAGTTTCGGCCACGCATCGCGTCGCGATGGTGCCTGGTCGCGTCGCGACTTTCTCCAGAAAGTTTGGTCGTGGCGCGATCGTTCTGGCTGCTTGGTGCAAAGGCTGTCTAATCTTTTTCCTTTCTTCTTTTCTCCGTTTCGTCACTAGGCAAGTGTCTGGTTCGCTAGTAAACGCCACATCAAATTGAAGGTTTTTCATACATTTTGTTATAGCTCCACACTTATTACAAAAAACTAGAATTATGCTAAAACCCTTAGCAATTGGCTGAATCAAACAATAAACCACCGACATTTTGGTTGCAAACTGAATGCAAATCATCATATAATAATGACTCAACAATTTTCATGCCCTATTCCGACTCTCTGAAGAACTGGAAAAATAAGTACTTCTTTGTGGAGCCCGTGAACGAGGAGGCAGTGAGGCACGTCGGCCAATATTCTGCGGACGGGAAATCACTGGAGTTCACAAAGTTTCAACTGGGGTGGTCTCTCTCTCATTTCAACCGGGGGCCTCATTCCTACACCGTCAGCTTAGGGCGGCTATCCCAAGTTGATCAGGACTCGCTGGCGATCTTGACCAATTTTGCCGACCTGATTGTCTATCGGGATCCCAAAAAATTTGGGATTGACGTAGCCCGATTAGTTGGGGCCGGGTCGAAATCTCAAGTAGCCGCCGTTCTTGGTAGGTTTTTTGGTAGATAACCCCGCCCATAATTTTTGACTGTCGTTTCTTCTAACATTGTTTATTTTCCTTATTTTGCAGATAGCATGGGGCCTGACAAGTTCCCCCGCCTGGCGGCTCTTGCGGAAAGGAAGGCCGGGGTTCAAAAGGAAAAACCTGTTGCTGCCGTTCCGATCAATACAATCCCGGAGGCCAGCTCGGCTGGTGTAGAGGATCGGGCTGCGGATCTCTTGCATCGGAAAAGGGAGCGCCCCCTGCCGCAAGCAGATCCTGCTTCTACTTCACATGCTCCGGCTGCCCGGGCTTCAAAAAAGGGTCGTCATGGGAAGTGTTCTGCGAAAAGGTGATGTGCAAGTATACACAATCGCAACAAGTAATATATTGATAAGTAAAGTTCGTTCCCACAGGGATTGGAATTAATCTAAGAAGTTTAAGTGATTAGAATCTTAGTGAAAAGAATTAAGTAACAAGTGAAAGTGAAGAGTTGTAAACATTATAAGTTGTGATAAAACGGGATTAAATTTGCAGTAATTAAAAGTGAGTTGGATAGCTCAATAGTTATGTAAGTCCCCAAGAGTAATGTTCAGATAATATTAGACGCTGTAGCGTTAAGCGCTGTAGCGCTTCAGAATCCTTAGACGCTGTAGCGCCTTGGTGGCGTGCCTTTCAGTCACTTTCGTCAGGGCTATGTTACAAGACTCCTATGTCTAGGCTCTAAATAAGTTTTACCCCTGTATATTAAGTTCCTACAACATTTGCCTTATGAACTACTACTCCCCTATGTCTAGAGTTAAGTAGTGCTTCCTTTAAATGTCTTTAAAGGGTTTTCATTCATATCATTCCTTGAGTTCTCTTTGTGAACCATGTCTGTACCCACAAAGTTACCTTGTTTTAGTTGATCATTCCCAAACCAAGATTGAAAGTATTATGACACAAGGAATAAAACACAAACATCATAATATTATATAAAAGTTACTCAAGGTTCATTACATACCAAGAACAATCCAACTACAACAAAGTTAGCTCATCACAAGTTCCATCAACATAATACAACTTGCGAGTATGTATTACCGTATGAAGACAAGAGAAGAATGGTTGCAAAAGATGCACTCCAATGATCCCAAGCAGCATACAAGAGATGAAGTTGAGGCGTGAGCAAAACCTTGAATGAGAACTTAGAAAACTATGCTAAAAAAATAAAAGCTTCAAAAGTAAGTGTGTATCAATGGAGAATAGCTACTACGTATGTATGTAGTTCTTTTTTCCAAGTTACCACACTTGTCTACGTACATTGCCTATTGGTGAAGCAATCTTAATTAATCTAATTAATATCTAAGTCTTAATAGTATAATAATATTACATGATGATTATTAGACTTAGATATTATCCTTAAAGCACTTTACAAAAAGTGGTAATGATGGAATACAACAACTATCACATGGGTTCCATTTAGGAGGCGCCAAGTGTAATTTAGCATCCACTTGAAAGTCAACAATTCCAGCTGAAAGGAAGAGATAAGGGTGGTGACTCATCATGTCCTCAAGTGGCCACACAAATATCTCAATGGTCAGCCGTCATATAACGCTATAGCGTTTCCTTGATAGCACACGCTGCAGCGCTAAAGCAAAACATCAAAAATATTCACAAAGACATTAACTATGCCCAAATTTTAAGGAATTGACTTATAACCTATATTTATCCTAGTAATCATATATTCACATATTTAAGTACTAATATTACTTGAGAAATAAGCATAACTTAAGTATTAGGAGCATAAATAACCTATATAAAATAAGGTTATCACACCCCCAAACTTAAACCATTGCTTGTCCCCAAGTAATGACACTTGAACAAGATAAAGTTCTTTATATAACTAGCTGCAGCTTTTAAATTAAACAGGATTTAATCAAAAGCTAAATCTTATCATTTTCACACACCATAGTGATCCACAATTCAAATAAAATCATTACTGCTCAGTTGTGAGTGTGTGATATCAAAGCTCAACTTAGTCCCTAGTTAATTTCAGAATCTCTCTAAGGTTTGAGAAGAATGGATTTCTTTTGGGTTAGGCAAAGAATGCTTTCAAAAAGAAGAGTGGAATAACAATTTCACACAAGATCTGAGGGGCTTCAAAGCACAGCAAAGGGCTTTAATTAGGCATTTTTCAGATTATTGGCCAGTGCATAAACTTTTGGTCTAGTGATCAAACGCTGTAGCGCTTCAAAGTCCGTAGACGCTGCAGCGCTAGATTTTATGATTAAAATTAGATGCTATCTTCATTACTGAGCTCCTTATTTGCATTTTCTTTTTATGCTTTTTGGAACAGCTCAGCAATTTATTTAAGATATTTTGCAACTTTTTTCAAGACCACATTCATTTTTATTTTTCATTTTGCAAAGACCAATTTATCATCTTTTGTTCCTAGCCTTAACATAACCGATGCACCCCCAAACATAGCTTTTTAAAACAACTCTCAATTTTTAATGAAAACTTGACTAACCCTTGGTTGTCCAAAACTTAACTTCATCCTTAGATTACTCCTAGCTAACTAGGTTCTTTACTAAGCTTGGATTTTGTGCAAAAGCAGCAATAACATCATTTCATTGTTTACACAATGCTGCTTTACTCAAAAATTCTTATTTATATTTGGCTATATGAATCAGCTTTTGCTTACTAAGAAATTTAAAACATGCAGCTAATCATACTTCCCATTCAAGCATACAAAATATTCAAAAACATGCAACACATGCAAAACATGGCATAATTATACTAAATATTAAAAAAAAAACATTGTACTTAATTTAAAAACACTGTTAACCATAAGGTCCTCCCCCAGAAGTTAAAATCAGCAGTGTCCTCACTGCTTTCTTGACAAAAAGGGAGAGGCCTTAGAATAACAACAAAATAAGGTACAAAATAAGTACAAAATACATAACCGGCATAAGAAGCCAACAATTCTTGCCTTATTAGGCCTTCTTGAGCCTCTTACTGGCTCTTGAAGGTGCTGGGGCTGCTTTTTCTGCCTTCTTCTTCTTTGGCTGAGGTGGAGCAGGGCTTTCAGCCGCTACAGCGGTTGGTGGCGCTGTAGCGCTTACATCTTGAACTACTGCTGCTGCTGCAGCGTCTGACTCCTGCTCTGCTTCTTCCTCTTCTGTTTGCTCTTGCTCCTCTTCTTCCACCTGCTCTTCCAGTACTGACTCTTTTTCATCCTACATATTTACCAGCTCCTCAGCAGCCTCTTTTTCAGATTCCTCTTCTGTGAGATGCACCTCAGGCAATGGGTCACTAGGTACTGCAGACATAGTTGCTGCAGCGCCTACTGGCTGAATACCTTCTTCTGGGTACTCAGCCAGTTTGACACCTGTGGCTCTTCTAGGCTTTAAGTATGACTGGTAAATTTTCTTTAGCTGCTCAGTGGGTTTTTCTTTTGCTGCAGGTTGTTTTTGTTCAGGCTTCTTTGGTGTTACTTGCTTGGCAGATGTTTTCTTAGGTGTTGGTTTGGTATGTTCAGGGATGGTGGTAGGGGTTGATGGTGGATTGGTTGTTTTGGCAGTGGGGGTTGGTTTGGAGGGTGTGGTTTTTTGTTTCTTTGGGCTTGGGGTTGGATCACATTGTATTTCTTCAGCTTGCTCCTCCTCCTCACTCTCAGTTTCTTCTTCAGACTCACTTTCCTCTCCTGATGATTCTTCATCATCTTGCTTTTCCATTTCTTTCATTACTGCTATTGTTTCTTCTTCATCTTCCTCACTAATGTTCTCAATGTCATCAGAATCCATGCTTTCCTCCTCTACTACAGCTTTTTGCACTTTCTTGGCTGGGCTAGGCTTTGTTTTCTTTGCTTTCTTTAATGGACTAGCCTCAACCTTTTTCTTTTCTGCCTTAACTCCCTTTTTCTCTTGCTTTTTAATTGGCTCTTCTTCTAGCAGCCAATCAGGGAATTGAGGAGGGGGAATTGATGTTTTTCCTTTGGATATTTGAGCATACAATGCTTTTTCCCAGTCAAATTTTTCTTTCACAAATTTGCAGAGGACCTGCTGCTTCAGCTCTAAGCGCTGTAGCGCTTGAGAGTCAGAAGACGCTGTAGCGGCAGGTTTCTGCTTAACTTTGAAAATGCATGGAAATGCCCCAAGATGGGATCTTCTTTCTTCTTTCATTTCTACTTCTACATCAGCCTCCAGACATAACTCAGAAATTAAACAAGGAAAATATAAGTTACCTCCCTTTTTAACTCTGCATTTCTCTATTTCTCTGGCTATCAATCTGCCCACGTCTATCTTTTCTCCTGCCATTATAGCATCAATGACAATGAGTCTTTCTTTCTCCACAAATGTTGTGTGAGATGTTGGCAGCAGGGAGTGTTTGATAAAACTACACCACAGATTTGCTTCTTCACAGAGATAGGCTTTTTTAATTTTGTATTCAGCTCCAAATTTTTCCCAAGTCGATCCTTCCACACAAATCCTTCTTCGAACAGCTTCCATTTCCTCATCTCCCCAGTTCAGAACTTTAGTTTCCAGCGCTTTTCCATGATAACCTAGATGGAAGATATCATTGATTGTTCTGGAGTTGAAGTTTACAGTTTCTCCTCTTACTAGTGAATGGGTTTGAGGCTTTCCTTCCTTAGGTTCTTCAATGCCAGAATAGAACTCTCGTACCAAAGATGTCATGTAATCTTTGCGATGCTTGATGAAGCTCTCCCATCCCAGCGATGTGACAGCGGTTGAAAACGCATCAGGAGCATTTTTTGTCTTGAATCCTCTTTCAGCTATGAAATCCATCTTCCAGAACCTTTGAGGATCTTGAGCTGCCTTAGGCATGGTGTTTTTCGTAGGATTTGAGGGTTCTGGTTTCTTAGTAGCTCCTTTACCAGATCGTTTGAGTGCGGCTTGCTTTTTGGTCATGGTTGGTTAAGAGTTTTGCGTATTTGCTTCTGGGCGCTTTGGGAAGTGTTGGTGTGTGTTGGGACGAAGGAAGAAGAAGGAGTGGAAGTTTATGAGTGGTGATTGTAACGGTTGCGAGCAGTTTCTGCGATAAAGGAAAGAGAAAGAGAAAGAAAATGGTGGCGTGGGGAGTTGTGGATATTAAAGTTACGGTTTTATGAGTGAAGTGGGAGAGAGAAGATGAAACTGTTGATTTGACAATGGCAGATGAGTAGGTGCACGTGCTTGTCAGGCTAGGGATGGGGGTACAGTGCCAGCTCATCCTGAGCAGGATCTTTTTATTTTTTTGTTTGACCTCACCCAGTCCTGATTTAAGACAAACGCTACAGCGTCGTTGTTCTAAGCAACCGCTACAGCGCTTATCCTAATTTCCTGCATAGAAAATAAACATAACAATTTTGTTAGAATTCTTGGGGTGCCTCCCAAGAGCGCTTGCTTTTAAAGTCTGCAGCCAGACTTTCTCTTTCAAATTAGAGATCTTTAAGCTCAATTGTGGTTTTGTCCCTTACCACATTTTCACCAAAATATTGTTTAACCCTTTGGCCATTCACTTTGAAGGTGGTATTGGTGGTTACATCATAGAGGTCTACAGCCCCATGGCTATATATTTTCATTAATTGAAAAGGGCCTGACCACCTGGATTTTAACTTTCCAGGAAACAACCTTAACCTGGAGTTGTAAAGCAATACCTGTCCTCCTTCTGTGAGATCTCTTTTTATCAGTTTTTGATCATGCCACACCTTGGTCTTCTCTTTATAGATTGCTGCATTCTCATAGGCAAAATGCCTAAGTTCTTCCAATTCATTCAATTGCAGCAATCTAGCATCTCCTGCTTTCTTGTAGTCAAAATTGAGTTTTTTTAGAGCCCAATGGGCCTTGTGTTGAAGTTCAATTGGTAGGTGACAGGACTTCCCATAAACCAACCTATAGGGGGACATCCCCAAAGGTGTTTTATAAGCTATTCTGTAGGCCCATAAAGCATCATCTAGATGTATTGACCATTCTTTCCTTGAAGGCCCTACCATTTTTTCCAACATTCTTTTTATTTCTCTATTTGACAATTCAGTTTGACCACTAGTCTGTGGATGATAAGCAGTTGCTATTTTATGTTTGACTCCATATTTAGCCAATAGGGTCTCAATTAGTTTATTACAAAAATGAGATCCCTCATCACTTATGATGGCTCTAGGAGTTCCAAAACGAGTGAAAATGTTTTTCAATAAAAATTTGCTCACAGACCTTGCATCATTGTTGGGTAAAGCAACAGCTTCCACCCATTTTGAAACATAGTCTACTGCTACTAAAATGTATAGGTTTCCATGAGAAGGGGGAAAAGGTCCCATGAAATCCATTCCCCAAACATCAAAGAGTTCAACCTCTAGAATGTTTGTTAAAGGCATTTCATGTTTGTTTGAAATATTCCCTGTTCTCTGGCACCTGTTACATTTTTTAACAAAGTCTTGAGCATCTTTGAAAAGTGAAGGCCAAAAGTAGCCAGATTGCAATACCTTTGCAGCAGTTCTAACACCACCAAAATGCCCACCACATGGTGCAGAATGGCAGTGCTGTAGCACTTGAATTTGTTCTTCCTCTGCTAGGCATCTCCTCATTAACTGGTCTTGACACTTCTTGTATAGATAAGGTTCATCCCAATAATATTGTTTCATTGTGTGGAAGAACCTTCTTCTTTGCTGATAAGTCATCTCAGCAGGTACCACCTTGCTAACCAGAAAGTTTACTATGTCAGCATACCAAGGTGTTGCTGGTTCAGCCGCTACAGCGTCAAGTGCTGTTACATTGACCGCTACAGCGGTTACTGAGTCATCAGTCATTGCCAACAGCTGTTCATCTGGAAAGTATTCCTTAATCTCCCCACCTGCTGTACCTGCAATATCTCTTTCTAATCTAGAAAGATGGTCAGCAACTTGGTTCTCCACTCCCTTTTTGTCCCTTATTTCTAAATCAAACTCTTGGAGTAGGAGAACCCACCTAATTAGCCTAGGCTTTGCATCTTTTTTTGTTATCAAATATTTAATGGCTGAATGGTCTGTGAAGACTATTACCTTGGTGCCAACTAAATATGATCTAAACTTATCAAATGCAAAGACTACAGCTAATAGTTCTTTTTCAGTGACTGTGTAATTCAATTGAGCTTCTACAAGTGTCTTGCTAGCATAATATATAGAGTGAAAAATTTTATCATACCTTTGCCCAAGGACAGCTCCAATGGCAAAGTCACTAGCATCACACATAAGCTCAAAAGGCTTACTCCAGTCAGGGGCTATAATAACTGGTGCTGTTATTAAAGCTTTCTTTAACTTATCAAAAGCTAATATGCATGGTTCATCAAATATAAAGGGGTTATCATGCTGTAACAGTTGGCATAAAGGTTTGGAGATTTTTGAAAAATCTTTTATGAATCTCCTATAAAATCCAGCATGCCCCAAAAAGCTTCTAATACCTTTGATGTTCGTTGGAGGAGATAGCTTCTCAATGACCTCTATTTTTGCCTTGTCCACTTCCAATCCCTTTTTTGATACCTTATGCCCCAAAACTATACCTTCTTGTACCATAAAATGGCATTTCTCCCAGTTCAGCACAAGGTTAGTTTCTTCACATCTAATCAAGATTTCTTCCAAGTTGGATAAGCATAGATGGAATGTTTCTCCAAATACAGAGAAATCATCCATGAAGACTTCCATGGATCTTTCAATGTAATCAGAGAAAATTGCCATCATACACCTTTGGAAAGTGGCAGGTGCATTACACAGGCCAAATGGCATCCTTCTAAAAGCAAAGGTGCCATAAGGACAAGTGAAAGTAGTTTTCTGCTGGTCCTCAGGTAATATTGCAATCTGGTTATAACCTGAATAACCATCAAGAAAGCAATAAAATTCTTTACCTGCTAGCCTGTCCAGCATCTGGTCAATGAAAGGTAATGGAAAATGGTCCTTTCTAGTTGCCTTATTCAACCTCCTATAATCCATGCATATTCTCCAGCCTGTTATCTTTCTGGTTGGAGGCAGCTCATTCATTTCATTTGTTATTACTGTTACCCCTCCCTTCTTTGGCACACACTGCACAGGACTAACCCATGCACTGTCAGAAATAGGGTATACAATACCTGCATCCAACCACTTGATGATTTCCTTCTTCACCACCTCTTTCATAATTGGATTTAACCTCCTCTGCCCTTCAATGTAATTTTTAGAGTCTTCCTCTAACACTATTCTGTGCATACAAATGGTTGGACTGATACCTTTTATGTCTGACATTTGCCAACCAATTGCCTTTTTATGCCGCTGTAGCGTCTGAATCAGATCCTGTTCCTGCTTTTCAGAAAGGCCAGCAGCAATTATAACAGGCAAAGTACTATTGTTACCTAGATAAGCATATTTGAGGTGTGAAGGTAAATCTTTAAGTTCCAGAGTTGGTGGTTGTTCAGTGGAGGGGAGATCCTTTCTTATATCTGCATTCTCCTGCTCCAATGATTCATATCTCTTAGCCCAGATTTCTTTGGCTGTCTGTTCCTCCTCTCCTGTAGCTTCTGTATCAGACCATGTATCTTTACTGTTGTTCAGTATTTGCCTCAGATGATCTGTGCTTTTCTGGAAGTGATCTTGAACTACTTTATCAATGACAGACACAAAGGAGCACTCTTCAATATTGGGATCTGGAAATTTCATAGCATTGAGAATGTTGAACTTGACTTCTTGGTCATTGACCCTCATGATCAATTCTCCTCTTTGCACATCTATCAAAGTTCTTCCAGTGGCCAAGAATGGTCTTCCCAATATGATGGGTACCTCTTTATCTGCATCAAAGTCTAAGATTACAAAATCAACAGGAAATACAAATTTGTCTACCTTTATTAGAACATCTTCTAAGATTCCTTCTGGATATGCAAGAGTTCTATCAGCAAGCTGCAGTGTAAGTGAGGTAGGTCTGGCAGTTCCCACTCCTAGCTGAGTGTATATGGATTTAGGCATGAGATTTATACTGGCTCCCAAATCACATGGGGCACGGCCAGAGTAAAAATTTCCAATTGAGCATGGTATAGTAAAACTGCCAGGATCCTTTGATTTGGGTGGGAGCTTGTTTTGCATCATCATGCTGCATTCCCCAGTCATTGCCACTGTTTCAAACTCCCCTAGTCTCCTCCTCTTACTAAGCACATCCTTCATAAACTTTGCATAGTTAGGCATTTGTTGGAGAGCCTCCACCAAAGGAACATTAATGTGCAATTGTTTAAGGACTTCTATGAATTTGTTGAATTGCTTGTCTTCATGAGCCTTTCGAAGTCTTTGAGGATATGGAGGATCTGGGTATGTTGGAATAATTTTGGGTGGTGGTGGTGTTCTCTCAACAACAGGCGCTGTAGCGGTAGGTTCAGGCGCTATAGCGTGTGTTGTAGGTTCTTTTTGTTTTTCAGAATTTTGGTTTTTTTCATCATCTGAAACAGTTGAAGATCCTATCAAATCTCTCCCACTCCTTAAGGTTATAGCTTTTACATGCTCCTTCCCTGTAGTGCCTGAAGTTGAAGTTTCTGTAGTGGATGGTAGTGATCCACTAATTCTTTGGGAAAGGACATTAGCCATCTGCCCCATCTGCACTTCTAGATTTTTAATGGAAGCTTCATGAGTTTTCAGGGCTGTCTTGCAATCACTCATGAAACCTTTCATCAATCCTTCCAATGAATTATCTATCACAGGGGCATTCTGTCTTTGGTAATTCTGAGCAGGGAATCCTGGTGGATTTGCTGGAGCACTATAATTAGGTGCTGTTGCATTGTTGGCTCCCCATCTGAAATTGGGGTGGTTCTTCCAACCAGGATTATAGGTATTTGAATAGGGATTATTGTTTTTATTGAAACCCACAAAGTTCACAGAGACAGGATTACCAGGACATTCTTCATACAAATGCTCTCCTCCACAATATACACAGCTTACTGACCCTGGAGAGGCTTGCTCAATAACAGCTACTGTAGGTTCATGTACCGCTGCAGCGGTAACCGCTACAGCGTTTGATGTGCTCATAGATTTTATCATGTTAGTAAGAGAGGCAACCTGTGCAGATAAAGCAGAAACTTCACTTACTTCATGCACACCAGCTACCTTCTTTTGCTGAGCTAACCTTTCTGTAGGCCATTGATAGCTATTTGTGGCAATGTCATCAATCAGTTCACATGCCTCATTATAGGAGGTTTTCAACAACACACCCCCTGAAGAAGCATCTAGCATTTGTCTGGTTGTTGGATCTAGTCCATTGTAGAAGGTCTCCATTTGAATAATCACAGGTATACCATGATGAGGGCACTTTCTCAACAGCTCTTTCCATCTCTCCCATGCCTCAAACAGTGTTTCAACATCTCTTTGTCTGAATGCAGTAACCTCATTCCTCATTCTTGCATTCTTACTTGGGGGAAAGTATTTTGCTAAGAATTTCTCAGCCATTTCATTCCAAGTATGGATAGAGTTAGGCTCAAGAGAAGTTAACCAGGCCTTAGCTCTATCCTTCAAGGAATAAGGAAAAAGTTTTAATCTGAATGCATCATCACTTACCCCTGGAATGATGAAGTTACTGCAGACTTCCAAAAATTGCTTTAAGTGTAAATATGGGTCCTCTTGAGGAGCACCACCAAACTGTCCCACTGTTTGCAACATTTGGAACATCATAGGTTTGAATTCAAACTGAGCTGTGTTGAGAGTAGGTCTTGCTATGCTTGTCTCCATGGTTTGTGGATCAAACACAGCATAGTCCCTCATTGGTCTATCTCTGTCATTTACCATTTGAGCAGGTCCTTCATTTATGAATTGATGTCTATACCAGTCCTCTTGGTCATGTAAGGTTGGAGTGGGTGGCTGATGATGTCTACCTCTACCCCTTCCACCTGGTTCAGTTCCTCCTCTACCAGAGCTAGATCTGCCATGTAGAGTGGTAGCTCTACCAGAATTGGTCCTATGGCTATGTTCTGACATGGTGGGTCTGAGCCTGTGAAGATGTCTTAGCTTCCTGAACCTTCTCTCTGGTTCTGAGTATGGTTCAAATTCTGGTGGCTGAGACCTGGGCATACGCTGTAGCGCTTACTGCTGCAGCAACAAGAAACAACACACCAGTGTAAAATAGGCACTAAGTTTACTAAAAACTTAAACAATGAAAATTAAATGCAGTCCCCGGCAACGGCGCCAAAAACTTGTTGTGCGAAAAGGTGATGTGCAAGTATACACAATCGCAACAAGTAATATATTGATAAGTAAAGTTCGTTCCCACAGGGATTGGAATTAATCTAAGAAGTTTAAGTGATTAGAATCTTAGTGAAAAGAATTAAGTAACAAGTGAAAGTGAAGAGTTGTAAACATTATAAGTTGTGATAAAACAGGATTAAATTTGCAGTAATTAAAAGTGAGTTGGATAGCTCAATAGTTATGTAAGTCCCCAAGAGTAATGTTCAGATAATATTAGACGCTGTAGCGTTAAGCGCTGTAGCGCTTCAGAATCCTTAGACGCTGTAGCGCCTTGGTGGCGTGCCTTTCAGTCACTTTCGTCAGGGCTATGTTACAAGACTCCTATGTCTAGGCTCTAAATAAGTTTTACCCCTGTATATTAAGTTCCTACAACATTTGCCTTATGAACTACTACTCCCCTATGTCTAGAGTTAAGTAGTGCTTCCTTTAAATGTCTTTAAAGGGTTTTCATTCATATCATTCCTTGAGTTCTCTTTGTGAACCATGTCTGTACCCACAAAGTTACCTTGTTTTAGTTGATCATTCCCAAACCAAGATTGAAAGTATTATGACACAAGGAATAAAACACAAACATCATAATATTATATAAAAGTTACTCAAGGTTCATTACATACCAAGAACAATCCAACTACAACAAAGTTAGCTCATCACAAGTTCCATCAACATAATACAACTTGCGAGTATGTATTACCGTATGAAGACAAGAGAAGAATGGTTGCAAAAGATGCACTCCAATGATCCCAAGCAGCATACAAGAGATGAAGTTGAGGCGTGAGCAAAACCTTGAATGAGAACTTAGAAAACTATGCTAAAAAAATAAAAGCTTCAAAAGTAAGTGTGTATCAATGGAGAATAGCTACTACGTATGTATGTAGTTCTTTTTTCCAAGTTACCACACTTGTCTACGTACATTGCCTATTGGTGAAGCAATCTTAATTAATCTAATTAATATCTAAGTCTTAATAGTATAATAATATTACATGATGATTATTAGACTTAGATATTATCCTTAAAGCACTTTACAAAAAGTGGTAATGATGGAATACAACAACTATCACATGGGTTCCATTTAGGAGGCGCCAAGTGTAATTTAGCATCCACTTGAAAGTCAACAATTCCAGCTGAAAGGAAGAGATAAGGGTGGTGACTCATCATGTCCTCAAGTGGCCACACAAATATCTCAATGGTCAGCCGTCATATAACGCTATAGCGTTTCCTTGATAGCACACGCTGCAGCGCTAAAGCAAAACATCAAAAATATTCACAAAGACATTAACTATTCCCAAATTTTAAGGAATTGACTTATAACCTATATTTATCCTAGTAATCATATATTCACATATTTAAGTACTAATATTACTTGAGAAATAAGCATAACTTAAGTATTAGGAGCATAAATAACCTATATAAAATAAGGTTATCAGGAAGCACCGAACTTCTAGGTCTTCCGGTATTTCGATTGACGCCGACTTCCTGCAGAAGCACTTGGAGGATTCCCGGGTCGAGCCGGTTGAGGGTCTCTCAGGTTATTTCGGCATCTGGCCGACGTGACCAAGCTTCAGAAGGTCGAGGCTGAGAGTCAAGCAAAAGGTGACCCCAAGTTCCGAGGTGCACTCTTCGATTTTTCTTTTTGGTTATTTCTGTTGTTGACTTCCTTGTTTCTGCTATTACAGGAGCTCTGGTGGAGAGGGAAAACGAAAGAAAAGCCCGGGAGGAGTTGCAGAAGAAATATGAGGTGCTGGAGAGGGACCAGACCGAGCTCAAAGCGGTTGCGGAAAAACTTGAAAAGGAGAGGGACTCTGCCCTTAATTTGTGCATGGAACATGAGGTCCGAATCTCAGATCTTGAGAGTCAAGAGAGGCGGTCTGAAGAGGTGGTTTCTTCCCTGAGGGCCCGGATTCAAGAACTCGAGGCCGATCTTGTGAAAGCGAGGCAGGCCCAGGTCGAGTCTAGAGTCGATTTCTCGCCTCGGATTGCTGAGCTGGAAAAAGAGCTTCAGGAGGCGCTTGCCAAGACCGAGGCCGTGGAGAACGAGATGGTGGAGGTGGCCCAGATGGCTGTGGAAGTGGCTAGGGAGAGTTTTGACAAAGCACTTGCTCAAGTCACTATTATGCATCCCTCTCTACCTTTGGACCGGAGGGTTATTCGTTTGGAGCATACCATAGAAAGCGGGCGTGTTGTCAAGCCCTACCCTGACTCTGAAGCGTTTGACGTCATTTACCCTCCCCCTTCCATGCCGTGACTGTCGTTGATGGGGAAGCTCTGGGTTAATTGCTTTTTGGGTTCCGGGTGGAACCGGTGGGGGAGTAAAGCCTCGGGTTCCGGGCGGAACCAGAATTTGTAATATTTTACCACCTTTTTGAACTAAAGGACCCGGCCGTATCCGGGTTAATTTGTAATAGAAATGTATTTTAACTTGTCTCCGGTTTCATTTACCTCGGTTTTAGTCTTTATACTGTTGCTTTACATTCGTGCACTTGCGTTTGATTCGCTCAAGTGGTAAACGTCGCCTTAAGGACAATTTACCGGGACTCGGCCCAGATCGAACTCGTCCCTTAGGGTTGTGGCAACCTCGGCCAAATAGTTGTAACAATGATCGCCTTCGGGGCAGTTTACCGGATCTCGGCCCAGATCGAACTCACCCCTTAGGGTAGCGACAAACCTCGGTCAGCTAAAGGAAGATAGAATAGGTAATAAAATCGGTAGACACCGCAAACATAAAGGATAACATCGGTATACACCGTTCTTTAGATAAAACGAGTTACAACGTCGGTATACACCGTTCTTTTAGATAAAGTGAGCTACTAAGTCGGTATACACCGTTCTTCAGATAAAACGATAGTCAGCTGTAGTACTTTTTTAGTTTAGTGGCGTTCCAAGTTCTTGGGATCACCTTCCCGGCCAAGGTCTCCAATTCGTAGGCACCTCTGCCAGTTTTAGATAAAACTCGGTAAGGTCCTTCCCAGTTGGGGGCGAGCTTGCCCTGTGCGGCGTTCTTCATACCGACATCGGCTCTTCGTAAAACTAAATCACCGACCTCAAGGTCTCTAGGGATCACTTTCGAGTTATATCGTACTGCTACCCTCTGTTTTATTATTGCTTCTTTAAGGGAAGCCTGGCCTCGGACCTCATCGACGAGGTCAAGGTTTTCTTTCAACGCCCGGCTATTGTCCTCCGGAGATTTCGGGTGGAGTGTCCTCCAGCTCAGCTCCCCGATCTCCACCGGGATTACTGCCTCCGTCCCGTACGAAAGACGGAACGGAGTCTCCCCCGTGGAGCTTTGTGGGGTGGTTCTGTAGGCCCACAGCACGTAGGGTAGCTCTTCAACCCAGTTCCCTTTTGCTTCATCGAGCCGCTTCCTCAGTCCATTGAGGAGGACTTTGTTGGCGGCCTCGGCCTGTCCGTTCGTCTGAGGGTGCTCTACCGAGGTAAACCGGTGTTTGATCTTGAGGTCAGACATGAGTTTTCTGAAGCCTTTGTCGGCGAATTGCGTTCCGTTGTCAGTGACTACAACCTCGGGGATCCCGAATCTAGTCATTATATTCTTCTTGAAGAATTTGATGCAATTCTTAGCGCTGATGATGGCCAAAGGCTCAGCTTCAATCCATTTGGTGGAGTAATCCACCGCCACTATGAGGTATTTGATCTGGCCAGGGGCAGTTGGGAATGGTCCCAAGAGATCTATCCCCCACCAAGCAAATGGCCACGGCGAGCTTAAGCTGGTGAGCTCCGTAGGGGGCGCTATGTGGACCTTGGCGTGGACTTGACACTTACTGCACCTCTTTACATAATTTCTTGCATCGGTCTCCATGGTTGGCCAGAAATATCTCGCCCTTAATGCCTTTCGAGCCAGGGATCGACCTCCAAGGTGTTGCCCGCAGATTCCCTCGTGGATCTCGGCCAAGACGTAGCCCGCCTCTCCTCCTTCAATGCACTTCAACAACGGTGCAGACAAGCTTCTTCTGTAGAGGTTTCCATTGATTATGGAAAAAGAGGAGGCCTTCCTCCGGAGGATCTTGGCTTCGCTTGGGTCCGCAGGCTCGTTCCCCGTTCTGATATAGTCTATTAATGGCGCGATCCAACCCTGGCTTTCTTCCACTACATTAACAGAGTCGATCGGTGGTTCCCCGGAATTTTGGTGCTGGCAAGTTTGGAAAGAATGTCTGCCCTGATATTTTCCGATCTTGGAACGTGTTTCACTTCCGTGAATGTAAAAAGGGAGAGCAGCTCCTGCACTCGGGTTAGGTACCTTTGCAAGATCGGATCTTTAGCTTCGTACTGTTTCTCGATTTGGGATACCACCAATAACGAGTCGGTATTTAGGGAAAGCCGGGAGACCTTGAGGTCGATCGCAAGCCGGAGTCCAGCTATGCACGCCTCATATTCCGCCTGGTTGTTTGAGGTAAAGAAACCGAACGTGAGTGATACTTCGATTACGACGCCCGTCGGGCTTTCGAGCATTAACCCTGCACCACTTCCTTTTGGATTTGAGGACCCGTCCACGTGGAGTGTCCACAACCCGTGCTCCGGGTCGGCAGGTGCCATCTCCGTAATAAAGTCGGCAAGTATCTAAGCTTTCATGGCCGGTCTTGTTTCGTATTTGATTCCGAACTCGGAGAGTTCTACTGCCCATTTGATCATTCGTCCTGCTAAGTCGGGTCCGTGCAGGATCTGCCGAATTGGATAATTAGTTCGCACCACGATTTAATGGGCGACGAAGTAAGGTCGGAGGCGGCGTGCCGAGATGAGTAGAGCAAAGGCGATTTTCTCTATTTTCTGATATCTCACTTCTGATCCATGCAAAGCTTTACTTACGAAGTATACCGGGCTTTGACCAGTTCCGGTCTCCCTGATAAGCACAGCTCCGATGGCCTCCTCCGAGATGGCCAGATACAAAAATAGATCTTCCCCTGGGCTCGGCCGACTTAGTATGGGCGATTCGGATAGGACCTTTTTGAGCCGGGAGAGTGCCTCGTCCCGCTCTGGGGTCCATTCGAAAGTTGCTTCTTTCTTAAGCAGTTTGAACAATGGGAGCGATTTGAAGGCGGCGTTGGAAATGAAGCGGGATAATGCA
This sequence comes from Astragalus membranaceus, assembly GCA_039519185.1. Taxonomy (NCBI): domain Eukaryota; kingdom Viridiplantae; phylum Streptophyta; class Magnoliopsida; order Fabales; family Fabaceae; genus Astragalus; species Astragalus membranaceus. The sequence goes on along the minus strand of CM076846.1, from coordinate 152,743,474 downwards.
GCTATCATACCGTTGAGTTTTTGGAGTTCTTTCTTAGTGGACGAGGTCCACATTTCTGTTACCGCTTGGCATTTATCCGGGTTGGCTTCAATGCCCCTTTCCGTGAGATAGAAACCCAGGAATTTTCCAGCCCGGACCCCGAAAGTGCATTTTTCCGGGTTTAGCCTCATATTATTTCTTCGGATTTCAGTAAAAATCTCTTCCAGGTCGGATACGTGGAGGTCTTCCCTTTCGCTTTTTGCAATCATATCGTCGAGGTAGACTTCCACGTTACGGCCGATCTGATCTCGGAATACCTTGTTCATCATCCTTTGATAAGTGGCCCCCGCATTTTTTAAACCGAATGGCATGACCCGGTAGCAGAAATTACCGCGGTCAGTCATAAAGGCCGTCTTCTCTTGGTCGGGGGGGAACATCGGAATTTGATTGTATCCGGAATAAGCATCCATGAACGATAGTAAACGAAAACCTGAAGCATTATCGACGTGCCAATCAATGCTAGGAACAGGGAAGGCGTCCTTAGGACAGGCCTTATTAAGGTCGGTATAGTCAACGCACATTCGCCACTTTCCATTGCTTTTCTTAACAAGTACAGGGTTTGAGAGCCAAGTTGTATACTTGACCTCTTTTACAAAATCAGCTTTAATTAAATCTTCTACGACCTTGGCCGTAGCAGCTGCCTTTTCCTGGCTTTGAGCTCTTTTGCGTTGGGCGGCCCATTTTGCCCCGGGGTTAACCGCTAGCTGATGACAGGCGACCTCGGGGGGAATCCCGGGCATGTCTTTTGCTGACCACGCGAAGAGATCGGCGTGAGATTTTAGGCAGAGGGTGAGCTTTGCTTTTACTTCGTCGGGGAGATCGGATCCGATCTGGACAGTTTGGGTCGGGTTTTCTCCCAGCTGGATTTGCATGAACTTTCCATCCCGTGCTAACTCGTCGTCGCTTTCTTCCTCGGAGCTGTCCGGGTCATATCTTGCATCGAGGTCTGTGACGTTGACCTCGGCCGCTGGACCGGTTCTTTTCTTCTTTGGGCTTTTCTGAGTCCTTGCTTCTATGGGGGGAACCCCCTCTTCTGAGGCCTGCCTGTCCGCCTTGACGTGAAGATAAAAGCATCTTTGGGCGGACTCTAAGTCGGCGTCAAGGGTGATGACTTTGTCACTCAATGAATAGAACTTCATCTTGAGGTGAACCGTTGAAGTTACGGCTCCGAGCCTTCCAAGGGTGGGCCTCCCGATGATACAATTGTAGACCGAGGGGCATGGCAGTACCAAGAACTTGGTCTTGACCGTCCTTTCTAGTGGCTCCTCTCCATAGGTGACCATCATTTCCAGGTAACCGAGAGGTTTGGTCCGGGACCCATTGAAGCTCGAAAGATCCGACCCCCGGTAAGGGGTGAAGTCTTCCTCTGAGATCTGTAGCTTTCTCACCAGGTCGATGAAGATGATATCAGCGGAGCTCCCCTGGTCGACCAGAATCCTTCTTATCTCATGGTTTGCCATAACCGCCCTAATTATGAGGGGTATGTGCTTATTTGGCTTGCCATCCAATAAGTCTCGGTCGCTAAATGCCAAGGGTTGGCGCTCCGGGCCTGAGCTGATCGCAGAGGTGGAAGCGGCACACATGACTTCCTTCCATTTTCTTTTCATTGTTTTGCCCGATGCCTCGTCGGGGTACCCCCCCAGATATCATCATCATCACAGGTCGGCCCTTTGATTTTCGAAAGTCGCGCTCGTCCTCTGAGCTCTCTTCTCGTTTTTGTGGGGCTTTACCCTTTCATTTCGGATCGGCTTCTTCTTCCTTAACCTCGGCCTCGTGCCTAGGTGCTTTAGCCACGTACTGGCTCAATTTCCCTTTCTTAATTAGGTCCTCGATGTCATCCTTCAAAGCATTGCATCGATTGGTGTCGTGCCCTTTGCTCCGGTGATACCGGCAGTACTTGTTGGATCTCTGTCCCAGCCTGTGCGGGAGTGGATCAGGGAACTTGACTTCTTTGAACTCAGCGTTCATACATTCCGCCAGAAGCCTGGCCCTTGTTTCATTTAGGTCGGAATATTGCTGGTGTCGGTTCCGAGGTCGGAGCCTACTGTCGTTCCGGGTCTCCCTTTCATAACAGGCCTCTGCTACCTGACGCACCGGAGCCTCTTTTTCATACCGAGGCTTGCTCGTTCCGGGGTCGGCATCTGACTTTCTTGCAACAGCGCCTTCTTCATGGTCAATGTATTTCTGAGATCGCTGGAGGAACTCGGCAAGCGACTCAGTTTGGTTGATACCGACATCAATCTGAAATAGACTTCCTTCCCGAAGGCCGGCTTCCATGAAGAATAGTTGAAATGAATCGTCTAGGTTCCGGACCTGAGCCGCTTCCTCGTTGAATCTTTCAATGTAGTCTCGGAGAGACTCGTTCTCTCCTTGCCGGATGGCTTGTAAGACTTTTCGAGACTTAGGCTTCATTTTGGAGTGGGCGAACTGGGCCGAGAACAGCTTTGCAAGCTGGTCCCAAGATGATATCGAGTTCGGCTTGAGGGCTCTGAACCAGTCCAGAGCCAATTTCTCAAGGGTGAGAGGGAAGATTCGGCATTTGATCTCCTCTGGGACATTCCGGTATTGCATCATCGTGTCGAAGTAATCTAGGTGTCGGTCGGGATCGCCCGTCCCGTCATGCATCTTTAAACCCTCCGGGGGCTTCTCTAAGTGCTTGGGTACAGGAAAATAGTCTATTTCCGCTGTGAAGGGTCCCTTCCACGCCGTGGACCTTTCCCTCGGAGGAGGCCTTCTGATAGGATGTCGGACAGGGGATCCGGGAGACCGAGGGCGCCGACGTTCATGCCTCGGGGGACTTCCCCGGCTTATAGAACGTCGCCTTGGGGACGAAGACGCTAATGATGAGCTTTGGTGAGTTGAGTCCCGGGGGTAATAAATCTCGTCATAAGCCTCGGTTGGGGGAGTTCCAGATTCTTGCCTCCCTCTTCGGCGTGGTGGCGAATGATGGTGGTGCCTCCTCCAAGCAGGGGATCGGTGACGTCTTTTACTGGAGGTCCTTCTGCTAGGAGAGTAAGTTTGAGGGGAAGTACGATCCGGGATATCTCTGGCCCGGACTTCGGCCATCTCGGCCTCCAGCTGGGAGTAACGCTGACTCCTTTGATCAGCCTCGGCCTGCCTTGTCAGCAGTTGGATGAGCTGTTGGACAGCATCGATCGGTATCGGGACAGTCGGGGCTGGAGGTGGAAACTGGTTTCTAGCGGAGCTTATAGGTACCATCGCCCTGGATGAATTCCGGCCATGGGCCGAGCTGCGAGGGAGAGTAACCACTACCCCCTCCGGGGTTTCTTGTTGCTGGTCGGGTCTGACCACGACGCTGGATACGTTTCTCCGTCGTAATTCCGGAGCCATTGCTGATCAAGGAGGTTGGGGGAAAGACTAGAGTATAAGGCTCTCCCACTGTGGTCGCCAATGTTCGGTACCGTATCTCCAGCTATGTATCCGGTCTTGGATAAATAGTCCGGTCCGAGATAGTTGGTATGTATGTCCTTGATCGTCCGAGTTGGTGCTCCGGTCCGAGGTGGGGTGGTACCTGCAATGACACTCCGACGCTCAAGTCAGTGAGTGAGTCAATTACAAGTGAAAGTATGTGAGAAATGAGTACCATTAATGTGAGCAATCAATGTTTATTTATAGGTATCTGGAGTGGAGGAGGGCTGTTGGATCTAGGTCTGCAATCTCCACCGTTGGATGAAATGGGTCCTTTGGTATTGGGCCTTTTTGGTGGATTGGCCATCGAGGCCCAATCCATAACAGATAATAATTATTTTTAACATTTATTTTTTTTTGGCATATTTTTAACTTTTGTTAGTACACGGTTTTTAATGATTGCTTTTTTTTTTTTAAGTTTTTTTTATTGATTGCTTGATCGTAAAGAACTGACAAATCCTATTATAAAAAAAAGCTGAAAAATCCCTCCTCGCCATTTTTGTTTTGGTTTTTAAATCCAAGTATTAATTGCATCACTAGTCTTGGTCTTCAACTTACAAGCAGCTCATAGTACAAACTTGTCAACGACTCCAAAGCCGTGGTGGGGGTAGGCACTAAGAAAATCCTACTCACTTGTGTTCTATTTACCAACTTACAAAACTTGGACCCGTAATTCTTCCATTTTCTAATTCGTTCTTCAATATAATAATTAATAAACTTACATGCACTTCTCTTCAAAACTAAAATCAAATTTGGCTTTCGGAAATCAGAACCTCCCTAGTTGTTTCCTCCGTGGAAAAAAATCACATTATTCTTATATTCACGTTTTTTGATTTTGAAGTTTGAATGCATAAAACAGTATCAATTCAAGTCTCATTCCTCATTTGAAAATGCAGAAAGGAAAGCATGTTAGTCAAGACACCAAATGTTATATAAAGGACTCTTATCTCCTCACGTTTCACAAATATCATACATAAACTTCCTCTCTTTATCTCTCATATATTCCTAAACAAGATTGCACAACGTTTAGAAAAGATGAGAAGCACCATTCTCAAAATTCAGGCCTTGTTAATTCTCTTTCTGTTGATGATCTCTGCTTTTGTGGTGTTAGAAGGTCGTCCACTAAGTATCATTGGGACAGGAAGCTCCGCCAACGGAGGGGAAGTTGTGGAGTTGTTTGATTGGTTATCTTATTCTCTCGGAGGGATTAAGGATTCGGGTCCAAGTGGGCCAGGGGTGGGACATAAATTTAACAACGCGAACACACTCGGAGGGATTAAGGATTCAGGTCCAAGTTCCGGAGGGCAGGGACATAAATTTACCAACACTGAGACTCTTGGCGGAATTAAGAAGTCTGGTCCATCCCCTGGCCAAGGGCATTAACAACCCTTCAATTCATATTTTCATTCATTCACCTATATGGTTCCTGATTGATTAATTAATTCCTTCATTTGTTTTCTGTCTGCATTTTCTACCCGTTAGTGTCTTGTGCTTCGGGTTTTTCTATTGTACATCAAATGAAGTTGTATTAAGTTGTACTACCTCGTCCAATTTTACCCTTATATTGTTGGACTAGTTCTTTCTCTCTCATCTAATTAATTAAGGTGTTTTGATAAAATTTTTTTAGGAAAAGTAGACTTAAATCATTTCATCATGAAGTAAAATGTCAATACAAGTTGGAGCTGTATTAAAAATTTGAGCGCTAAGATATAATAAGGATGTTTGTGCAAGAGTATGGACTACATTATTTGCTTGCCTCCTAACAAATGCAAATTTGATAGTTGTGTATGGTGAAAATGGAGAGATGGAAAAAAACAGTATTTCATTCGTCAGACTCACAAAAGAGAGAATTAATAAAACAAAAATTGTGATATGATTCTCGAAGGACTACATTGAAATTGAGATTAAAAGAAGGATATTGATGCCACACTTAAGAAAAAAAAATGAGAAAATGAGTCATAAGTCATGAATTTTGATCGCCACAAGTTGCTTTGATAAGATTAGATTTGGTTCTTTTACCCAAGAACACATGAGAAACTCTCACGAGTGGAGAAACCTCGATTTTCATTCATATCCCAATTCTGATTTATGTAATACAAAAGATCCTTATTTATTGTTAGATATAAATCAAGTTGTAAATATTGAGTTTTACTCTAATTTAGATTGGTTAGCTATTAACCCAGCTTTGACTTAGCTATTTAACTAGAGGTAGTTAGTTCTCTGTTAGTTAGTTTTAGTTTTCTCTATCTGTATATAACTCTGCTTCAATCTAATAAAAGTTTTTCAGTTTTGATTTTCTCAAATCATAACATGGTATCAGCAGAGAAATTCTTCTCTTCCGCGTTTTTCCTCTGATTCCTCTCCCTCTCTTTCTTCTACGCAACCGTTTCTTGGTTCCGTGAATAACCCTAATTCCTCTTTCTTCAATCTTCGATTTCTTGAGAAATCGTTGATAACTCTTCTCACATTTCTTCTCAATTGCATATCTTCATCTCTGCAATTCTTAATTCCATCATGCCTTCTTCCAATTCCGGTGATTCCTCATCATCCTCTCGCTCACCATCGCCTACACCGTCGCATCGTCGTTCTTATTCAAAGCGCGACGTTTCCTCCGATCCATTTTTCATCCACTCAAACGAAAATCCTTCTCTGAAATTGGTCACACCGGTGCTTGATGGCGCTAATTACCACTGTTGGACTCAAGCCATGACAATGGCATTGGAAATGAAAAACAAGTTTGTCTTCGTCGACGGCTCCGTCGTCAAACCTCCTCTCGCCGATCCTACTTTTCAGAAATGGAAGCGCTGCAATATGCTTGTGCTGTCTTGGATCAACCATTCCGTCTCCACTGAGATTTCTTCTAGCATTCTCTGGATCACCGAGGCATACAATGTGTGGAAGGAGCTGCGTAATCGTTTCAGCCAAGGTGACAACACAAGGATCTTTCATCTCCAACAAGAAATTTTTTCTCTCAAGCAAGCTGATCTTCCGGTAAGCACCTATTTCACAAAAATGCGCGTATTGTGGGATGAACTGTGTAATTTTACTCCTATTCCTGTCTGTGCTTCTTCTTCTGGTTGTTGCTGCAAATCGTCTTCAACATGCCTTGGTTATCGTGAACGAGACGCTGTCATGAGTTTCTTGCAAGGCCTCAACGACAACTATGCTGCAGTTCGCTCTCAAATCCTGATAATGGAGCCTCTTCCATCTCTTGCCAGAGTCTATTCTATGATCGTGCAGCAAGAACGGCAAATTGGACCCTCTCCTGCGGTTGATTCTCTGATTGCTCATGTATCTGCTCACTCTTCCACCACTCATGGCCGTGGTAGAGGCAAACCTCCGGGCAATCGTGGCAATCGTCTTTGTACTCATTGCAATCGTACTAATCATACCGTCGACACTTGTTTCTTGAAGCATGGTTATCCCCCTGGTTTCAAGAACAAGAAATCTGTCCAAAATGTCATTGTTGACTCTGCTGCTAATGAGGCTGCCTCCACCTCTTCACCTTTGTTGAATCTCACTTCTGCACAGATACAGAGCCTCTTATCTCTCATTCCTGCTACTGATCCTACAACTACTGTCTCCACCAATATGGTTAGTGTGAGCCATGTGGCTTCTGGTTATGATGATCAAGGTAACTTCTATGTGCTTTGGCTTGTTGATACAGGTGCTACGGATCATGTGTGTGGCAATCTTGCATATTTCACTTCTTATCGTGCAATTAAACCAGTATCCATCAATCTGCCCAGTGGCCACACAACTTATTCCTGCTTCAAAGGAACTGTAGTTTTAACTCCCTCTCTCATTCTCTATGATGTATTTTATGTTCCTGGTTTTACGTCTAACATTATCTCTGTTGGACAATTGACTGAAACCAGCAACTGTTGTGCAGTGTTTGATGGTACAAATTGTTTCTTGCAGGATATCCCATCGAAGAGGATGCTTGGAAGCGCTAGATTGAATGGGAGACTATACCACTTGAAGATTCCCTCACACAACTTCATTTCTGCCTCCAAACACATTACATGTAACTCTGTTTCTCTTAATGCTATCAATATTGATTTGTGGCATCATAGACTAGGGCACCCTTCTCGCACTAGTTACAGTTTACTTCAAAAACAACACTGTAATATACCATCTTTGGTTAATACAGTTTGTGATACTTGTCATTTTTCAAAGCAAAAGAAATTACCTTTCCCTGTTCATACTTCTATTTCTAGCAATTGTTTTGATTTAATTCATGTTGATATTTGGGGGCCTATGTCCATTCCTTCTACCAATGGCAATAGATTCTTTTTAAATATTGTGGATGATAAGTCTCGATACACATGGGTAAAATTACTTAAGACTAAAGGTGAAACTAGGCCTGCTCTCACCCATTTTGTTGCATATGTTCAAACTCAGTTTCACACTACCATTAAATCAATTAGATCTGATAATAGCAAAGAATTCATCATGCCTGATTTTTACCTTCAAAGAGGAATATTACACCAAAAAACCTGTGTTGAAACACCCCAACAAAATGGGGTGGTTGAGAGAAAACATCAACATATCCTTAATGTTGCTAGGTCCCTCATTTTCCAATCCAATTTACCTTTACAGTTTTGGGATTTTTCCATCATTCATGCTGTTAATATCATTAATCAATTACCCTCTCCTACCCTTAACTCTCAATCCCCTTATTCCATCTTACACAACAAACAACCTGACCTCTCTAATCTTAGAGTTTTTGGCTCCCTATGCTATGCCACAACCATCAATGCCCAAAGAACCAAATTTAAATCTCGTGCTCGCAAATGTATCCACATTGGCCACACTCAAGGTGTCAAAGGATACCTACTCCTTGACCTTCACACCAATGAAATTTTTCTTTCACGAAATGTCACTTCATATGAACACATATTCCCTTATCAACAACAAACTACCTCTCCCCTTACTTCTGACCAACTTTCTCGCCCACCTCCCAAAGTCAATCTCACCAGTTTCTTCTCTTTTTCCCCTGTTTCTACCTCTGTTTCTCCATCACCTTCCCATGAGTCTACTCCCTCTCCTCCTTCCTCACCAATGGTTAATTCCTCCCCTGACATTGATATCTCAATTTCTCCCCCTTCACAGAATTCTCCTATCTCTCCTTTACCTACTGCCTCCTCTCCCATTGAACACCATAATGATGATGCATCTACTGCCATTCCACTTAGAGTTTCTACTAGGACTAAACAACCACCTTCTTATCTTAGAGACTATCATTGTGGTATGGTTTCAACTTCTACTAGTGATTCTACATCCTCAGGTATGCTTTATCCTTTAAGTTCTGTTTTGTCCTATGATAACCTGTCCCCTTCCCATGCTTCTTTTATTGCCTCTATGTCTAGCTTGGTTGAACCTACATCATACAAGCAAGCTACACAAGAACAATGCTGGCTGGATGCCATGCATCTTGAACTACAGGCTCTTGAGTCCAATGGCACTTGGACACTGACTGACCTACCTCCTGGGAAGAAACCCATAGGCTGTAGATGGGTGTACAAGGTAAAGCTCAAGTCTGATGGTACTCTTGAAAGGTATAAAGCACGACTAGTAGCAAAAGGTTTTACTCAACTCGAGGGGGTAGATTATTCTGAAACTTTTTCTCCTGTTGTGAAAATTACTACTGTAAGACTTGTCCTTGCTATGGCTTCTGCAAATAACTGGTTTCTCCATCAACTGGATGTTAATAACGCATTCCTACATGGTGACTTGCATGAAGAGGTTTACATGAAGGTCCCTCCTGGTGTTACTACATCTAGTCCTAAGCAGGTTTGCAAACTTCATAAATCCCTTTATGGGTTGAAACAAGCTAGTAGGCAGTGGAACTTCAAGCTTATCTCTTTATTACTTTCTCTTGGCTACATACAGTCCAAGACAGATTATTCTCTCTTAGTTAAAGCTTCTGGTCCTCACTTGACTATACTCCTCATCTATGTTGATGATATAGTTCTAAGTGGTAATGATTTGGAAGAAATTACCTCTGTCAAAAGTATTCTTGACAATGAATTCAAAATAAAAGATCTTGGTTCCCTTAAATTTTTTCTGGGTTTGGAAGTAGCTAGATCGTCTGATGGTTTGGTCCTTTCTCAAAGAAAATATGCTCTTGAATTACTTGAAGATGCTGGTCTCCTTGCTTGTAAACCAGCATCTACTCCTATGGTTTCTGGTTTAAAGTTGTCCACAACTTCTGGCACTCCTCTCTCAGATCCAACACCTTATAGAAGGCTCATTGGTAGGTTGATCTACCTCACAAACACAAGACCAGACATTTGTTATGCTGTCCATAAGCTTAGTCAATTTCTCTCCTCACCCATGGACTCTCATATGGCAGCTGCTACCCACATCCTCAGATATATTAAAGGATGTCCTGGTCTTGGCTTATTCTACAGTTCTGTTTCTGATGGTCTTTTAAAGGCATTTAGTGATACTGATTGGGCTGCTTGCCTTGATAGTAGAAGGTCTATCACTGGTTTTAATGTCTTCTATGGCTCATCTCTCATCAGTTGGAAGTCCAAGAAACAAAGCGTGGTGTCGAGATCGTCCTCTGAAGCTGAATATAGAGCTCTTGCTCTCACCACTTCTGAAATTCAATGGTTGTTATACTTGCTTCAGGATCTGCACAAGCCTCACACCACTGCTGTTCCACTTTACTGTGACAACAAATCTGCAGTTTATATTGCTCAAAATCCTGTGTTTCATGAACGTACTAAACACATTGAATTGGACTGTCATCTCATTCATGACAAGGTACAGGCTGGTACAATTCATCTCATGCCCATTTCCACCAAAGATCAAGTGGCTGATATCTATACTAAACCTTTGCAGCCTGCACAGTTTTCTGCACTTTTGTCCAAGCTGAACATGAAGAATATTCATGCTCCATGAGGGGGCGTGTTAGATATAAATCAAGTTGTAAATATTGAGTTTTACTCTAATTTAGATTGGTTAGCTATTAACCCAGCTTTGACTTAGCTATTTAACTAGAGGTAGTTAGTTCTCTGTTAGTTAGTTTTAGTTTTCTCTATCTGTATATAACTCTGCTTCAATCTAATAAAAGTTTTTCAGTTTTGATTTTCTCAAATCATAACATTTATAGACTAAACTCACAAGCTTTGAAAACCTAAAGTGACTCTTGAACATCAGTAAATAAATTTCCACTATCTTGCAATTATCAAATAAATTGATGAGTGTGTGTACATTAATTAATACCTAGAAAATAGACTAAATTGCTACCGGAGTCCATTAACTTAATTTCAGATAACGATTTAGTCCTTTATCTTTTTTCCCAAATCAGTCTGTTTCAAATTTTTGGCACCGTTGCCCTTTTCCGTTAGTCTCCGTCCAACTCCGTTAAAAAATGCCAAATCATTATTTGAGTCATATTTTTTATTTTATTTGTGCTTATGTGGCATATATACTTGCTGGCTCATTATTTAATTTGAATTAATATTTATTTTGACATCTGAATTAATATTTATTAAAAATAAAATAAAATTGTTAAATTTGCTCGTCTTCTTCATTGTTGAACCTAGTTTGGTAGATTGATGATATTGAAATATACCCACAAACCCAAATGGTACTAGACAAAAGTAAGGGCGGGACAAAAACCCAATTTTTTATCTTTTGCAAAACTACAATACAACTTTCTGTCCCACAACAAAACTTTTTGTCTATCAAAAAAATAATACCAAAATACTATTTTTATTTCACATTCAATAATTTCTCTTTCTCCGTCTCATTATTCTCTCTCCTTTCTCTCTCCACCTTTCTCCTCTCATCTCTCTCTCTTCTAACTTCTCATCTCATGCCTCTCTCTCTCTCCCCATCACATTTTTCTTTTCAGTTTTTTAATAATTATATTATAATATAATATATGTTATATAAAACCATTATAAACATTATAAAGAGAACTATAGTAAATTTTTCATTGTTTTGCTTGTGTTGTCTATTGTCTACCAAACAGTGTGGGACACAAACAGTTGTGTTCAGTATTGCATGTCCTCCAATACTTACATATTTGTAAATCAAGCGGACTCTGGATGTCTTACATGAGTCAGGAGGTGTGAAAAATAAATTGGGTAGGTGGAGATATAAAAAAGAATGAGGAAGAAGGGGCCTACAACTTTTGGGCTTGGGCCGACAAAAAACCACCGTAAACTGTCAACACGCCTACGTGTAATTGTTTCCTGTATTTATATTTTTTATTTTTTATTTGTTACTACATAGATAGACTACATAGACTACAACATAGAATAGAAGACGAACTTGTGAATAGCAAATTCCAAAAACCCCCAAAACGGCTGGTTTCATTTCTACAACAGCGCGTTGTTCTCCCATTCCCGCCCAGTTCCATTTTGCTCTCTCTAACTCCACCATGGGAAACTCTTCCAAGGACGGTTCTGCCAACTCCGGCGACGCTTCCCGCGGCGACGCTCAGCCCTCCAATTCACGCATCTACTCCGCGGGCGAGAAAGTTCTCGCATATCATGGCCCTCGCATCTACGAAGCCAAGGCACCTTTTATCTTTCCGCTTCTAATTTTCTGTTTAAATGCTTTGTTGTTTCGATTTGCCACTTCTTTTGGTTGTTTCTTTCTTCTACTTCGAAATTTGAAAATTTCCGTGTTTGTAAAGTAACGAAACCTTTGAAGTTGTTAACTGCTCAGTAACCGTGCCGCACTAGGCCTTTCTGTGTTAGGGATTTGTCTTAAAATTCGTCAAATTCAAATATTCTAATAATTTAATTCAGCGTTTCTATGTTTACATTTGTATTTGATTGCTAAATGCTAAATTGCTAAAAGAGTCAATTCTCCCTTGCTTTGACTGAATTGAGAAATGTTTTGTGTTTTTTCTGGTTTCTCTTGGTTACTTTAATCTATGAATTGCTAAAAGAGTCAATTCTCCCTGCTTTGACTAATTGTGACTGAATTGAGAAATGTCTTACACTTATGATTTTTCTTGCTTTCTCTTGTTTACTTTAATTAATCTATAAAATTTTAGTCGTGATTTTATCGCATGCCTTGTAATTTTTTTGTTAATAATAATGTGTGGTTGATTGAATGCTTGTTCCTGGGACTTGTTTATACACTCGTCCTACTACCAGAGAATGCTAATTACAGTAAAATGCTGAATTGAGAATAATTTAGGTTCTTGTGATTTATGATGTCTACTATGGATGTAAACCTAATGCAAAGCTTCTTACTAATTAGACACTATTGAGACTGCATAACTGTGATGTAACATAATGCATGATTTGATCATCAGGTACAAAAGACTGAGATCAGAAAGAATGAATGGAGATACTTTGTTCACTACCTTGTAAGTTCAACAGTGATATCTCCTTTCCCATAGATCTAGTTTTACTGACTTAAGTCATTTATATTGGTTTTCCATTTTGGTGTAACTTTTCAAAGTAATATTTTGCTTGGGTGATTTAAAATGGTGAGTCACTCGAAAAGTTAAAATCTGAAACTCTCAAGTGATTGCAGGATATATTATTGACTTTTGGTTGCTTTACTTTTTATTTTGCAGGGTTGGAATAAAAAGTGAGTTCTAATCTTTCCACTATTTTAATTCAAGTAATATTCAAGTAATTCAAGTAATAGAGGTACAAATGGCGCAGTCTTTAACGATAATTGCCCACACTTTTAGTGTACATTATTCTGAAAATACTATAGTTGTTCTTGACCTTGTGTACCTTATGTGATCCAAAATTGGTATAAAGCATTGCCATTAAGTAAGAAGCAGAGTTAATAATTGAAAACTTTCTGAAGTCAACATCTCATGTTAAATGCCAATAGAAGTGGTGAGGTACTTGTTGGAACTTCTTTAACGATTTGTTTACACAGCCTTTGTATTTGTAATGATTGATCTATAGCTTTTTAGAGAGAATTTCCTTCATTGTGGCCTATTCTGCCATAGATTACTTATTGTAGAAGGTTACAGAAGTCCTTATTATGTGTTTAATATATTTCCAACAGTTGGGACGAATGGGTAGGTGAGGAGCGTTTAATGAAACATACTGAAGAGAATGTTGCGAAACAGGTGGCCCTAGACAAAAAGCAAGGTGTGGACAAGAATGTGAAATCTGGACGTTCAACTCAAGCAAAGGCAAAAAATTCCACGGGTGAGTAATGCTCTCTTTCAAATGAATATATTGTATTATTACAGTTTATTGAAGCTTTTTCTTATCTAATTTGCGCACAAAGAACCTCATTTATGGCAGGGGGTTCAGAAGTCCCCTGTAATTCAAAAGATAAAAAGATTCTCTGTTCATTCCTCCTTGTAGAATATTTGGGTTGTTAATTCACTTTTTGAACCTCTCTTTACTAAAAGCTCTTTCCTTATATCTGATATATATAAGTTGGAGATGTTGACACCTTACGGCATTTATTTTCCGTTTTGGTTGGTTTTTTTGGGGAGTTTGGACTGGCAGCGGGTAGGGAGGTATGGATTGCCTTGAAGGTCTTTTTCGTGGAAGTGGGATCTTTGCCATTAGTTTAATCCTAGTATTTTGTCCTTTGTGGCTTGTGAGTGATGAGAATGAGGTTATCATCTTAAAGGGTCTTCGCCAACTGACCTCTGAGAAATTTGGTCAATGTTTTTTATGATCATGGCTGCCTTTTATCAGGAAAAGGATACCTAACTGTTCAAAGTGAAAAGAAGTATAACATGAAAAATCTTTACTTATCAGTTGCTTTGGAATTTTACTGCAAAGTTCTACTATAAGTATAAACTATATAGCTTGTTTTGATAACATTCCAAAGTAATTTTGTCTCCCTTTCAGCTACTTTTGGGGAAAAAATAAATTGATCATTACTTTTACCTTAAATTAATCCTGGATCTTTCAGACAAGCAGTGAAACCGTTTTTTTAAAGTGATTTTGAAATTGTTATTGAATATGTAGGTTATTATGTTTAAATCAAGTTTACCCTTCGTTCAATACTTGACAATATGTAGGTACAAGTTTCCCCTGTTTCCTAAACTGTTGGACTCGGAAATATTATATTTAGAATGCTTCACTTTGTTAGCTTGATAATTTTACATTTGGTTTGGAATCTGTAGATGCCAAAGTGGATAAAGAGGACATCAAGAGTAATGGTATTTATCAAATTTCATCTTCCATTTTCCCTTTTTGCACACAAATGTATACATTTAGTTTGACTTTTTTTTCCCATGCTCACTAGGACCAAATTTCTATTGCAAAAATACTTAATGCATTTGGATTGTCAATTGAAGCCAAAGCCGCACATTCTAATCTGCTAATTTTTTTAGCTATTTAAATCCTACACTAACAATGTTGCCCTTTTTAATAAACTTTCTTGGATCAAAGTTATAATTGATATTATCTGACAGAAAAAAATGCTAGTACCCTACATTAGAAGCCATTATTGAGCTTGAGACCTGGCCATGCCCTGGCTGAAAAAACAAAAGTCAAATTTGGACCTCACTTGTTTAGCCGTTTGGCCTGGCCAGGATGAAAATATTCAATCCAGCCTACCTATATATGATAAGACATTTTGGTTTATTGAATATATTACACATTACATTAATTTAACACATTTGACTTTAAAAATTGTATATTTTTCATTTTTTGGATGCTTTTTTTATGTAAAAAATCATTATGTTTTTTTGTTTTTGAATTTTCTGGTTAGGCCTTAGGCGATCTAATATTTTTGCGTGACTGGTACAGGCTAGCCCATTATATTTATTTTCCTTTTTGATAATACATCACAGGCTGATACAATAAGCAACACTTGGTCATTGTTTTCCACAGTCCCTGCATTTAAGTGCAGTATTTTGTACCTCTTAAAGTGTCTTGTTTTATCACAATGTTGTTTATTTACTGAATTTTAATGTGCTATATCTGCCGTGTTACAGCTTGTATCATATGCACTAACAAGTTTAATATGTCAAACTCCGTGCAGCATCAAAAGGGAAAAAGCGGAAGAATGATTCAGGAGCTGAGGTTTGGTTTATATCGCGATTTGATTGTATTGCCTGCACGTTATTTTATTCTGGGAAGAATGCTGGAAAATTTACCATTTGCTTTGAAATCCTCTTGATATCATAAATCAGTTGCTTTGCTTAGTGCTTACATATTATCATATCATATTTTAAATGATAGAGATGAAATTTCATAATAAATATCAAATATTTGAGAAGTGGAAGGCTAAAATTAAATACAATAGTATGAAGAAACTTGGAATTCAGACATTCTTCTTTGTTTCCTTAAAAATGCCTGATTAATATTTGATTAGAATTTCTCTTTTTTCACCACGATCCTTTGAGTTGTAAATGTTCTCCTAAGTCGGATTTTCTAATTATTAGAAGGGCAGCGTTACTGTTGAAAAGCTTGTCAAGATTCAAATTCCTGCGACATTAAAGAAACAGCTTGTTGTTGATTGGGACTTTGTTAACCAGCAAGATAAGGTAAATTAAAACTATTAAATGTATACTCTTTCCAGTTGTTACCCTCTTAGTTGTTTAAAATAAACTCTTGAGTTAGATTTTGATGCATGTTTGAAACTCATAGAAAGGTTATTCTACCCTTCAGTTGAATTTTTTCCCGATATTGTGCCAGTACAATTTGACATGCCACCCAACAATTTTAAATCATCCGACTGCAATATGCCACAACATGTCTATGAATGTTGGCTTACTACGTTATCAGTCTGATAGGGACTTCGGTATTATGGGTGCCTAAGTCCCACATCAAGTAGTATGGGATGTCCGGTGGAGTACTTAAATTGCTTGATTCTCTCCTCTTAACAACTAGCTTTTACGGTAGGGTTCCCCAAGTACTTGGTGCTTATCAATTGGCATCAGAGCTGGATGTTGGTGTCTTAGAAAAGGCTACCCACGGAGTGTTCTGACTAGTGGAGGGTTTTGACCAGCAATGAAGTTGAGAAACTGTCACTAAGTGAAGTGTTCTGAAGTGCAGCCACCGGGGACTTCGGTTCTCAGCAGCGGTGCTATGATAGGGATTTGGATATTATGGGTGTCTAAGTCGCGCATCGAGTAGTATGATATGCTCAGTGGAGTACTTATGTGGCTTGGTTCTCACCTCTTAATAGCTAGCTTTTAAAGGAAGGTTCTCCGAGTGCTTAAGTGATCATTAAAATATCCGTTAAATAATAAGTACTTATGTGGCTTGGTTCTCACCTCTTAATAGCTAGCTTTTAAGGGAAGGTTCTCTGAATGCTTAAGTGATCATTAAAATATCTGTTAAATAATAATAATAATAATAATAATAATAATAATAATAATATAAAAACTGAATTACGTGACACCATCCCTGGTTCTCTTGTGGATATCTTGTGAATGTCTTATCAAAGTTGCTTTAATTTGTTTAGGCTTCTTTGACTATCGGCTCCGTTTTTATTTATAGCATGTGCTATTATTTATATGTGAATGCAAATATCGTGTTTTATTAGTTTCATTTGAAAATTAAAGGGAGTTATTGTGCTCGAATTCTAAGGTTGTATAATAATGTGTCAGTGCTGCCTCTCAAATATCTGAGCCTACCCTTTATTGTTTTGGTTATGCAATACATGATTGATTAAGTTTTCAGGAGGAGTGCTATTAACACACTTTGTGACACGTCCTTCCAACATTTTTTTTTGCGATTGGGTATAATTCATGTGGATCCCACTAAGTGGGTCTCACTACTGGTGGTAGAACTCACATTAATTTCACACAACCATGGAGTGAGTGTTGAAAAGAATATTGAGTGTTGCTGGCATTTCTCACTTTTTATTATTTAATTATCACTTTAAAATTATAATCCATTTTAAAGCATCAATTAACCCCTGTGCTCATTTTTTGACATTTCTCCCTGCAGCTTGTAAAGCTTCCTCGTTCGCCAACTGTTGATGAAATTCTGACGAAGTACGTTGAAGACAAGTCAAAAAAAGACAGCGTGTAAGAAATTATTGATAATTAAAAATTTATTTGCTTCCTCCTTTTCTACTCCAGCTATCTATGTTTGTTATTTGTTCATCTCGTGCATTAGTTGTAACTATTGATGAAGTCATGTGCAATGTGCCTCTGTGATACAGTGCAGCTGATTCAATAGGAGAAATTTTGAAAGGAATAAGGTGTTATTTTGATAAATCATTGCCTATGATGCTCTTGTATAAAAAGGAACGCAAGCAATATAGCGATGCAGTTGCCGACAAAAAATCTCCGTCAACCATATATGGGGCTGAACATTTATTACGCCTCTTTGGTATGTTCATTCTTTTTGCTACTTCTAAGTTTGTGCTTGAAAGGAAGATACTGTGTATGTTCACACATGCGCTTGCGTTTTGTATTGAGATATATATTTTTTCTCATCCTTGTTTCTTTTGTAGGTTCTTTTGATTTTTAGTTTGAAAAGAATGCTTTCTCGGCTTTATTTGATGAAATTATAAAATTTTCCCATCAATGTGCTATGTGCTAAATAATCATAGGTTTTCTGGTGATTGCCCTGTTAAATTAACCGAATTCTTAGTGTGCCTGTAAAATTTTGACATAGCTTATCTTTGAAAGTCCTTGGCTAGTTGCAAGAATTTAGTTTTAGATTTCGCCTGTTGTGTTATTTGTATTTTGTATTTCCAGCCATTGCCATCGATGAAACAGTGTTTGAGACACTGATATATTGCTATTACGGGTGTAGCATTTGAACATTGCCCATGATGCACTTACCTGATAGAAGTTCCGTAAATGTGTTCTGCAAAACAATCATAGACTTTTTCTTGTGCTTGCAGTCAAGTTACCTGAGCTTTTGGCATATGTGAACATTGAGGAGGAAACACTAAGTCGCTTGCAGCAGAACTTACTCGACTTTCTTAAGTAAAAAGCTGAAACCCATCTCATTATAATATTATATTAAGATATTTGCTGCTGTTGTGTAATAAGTATTTATGTAGTTTTAATAACTAATACATCTCATCTCGGCTTCATAATCCTGTGAACAAGCTGATGACTGCACTAACATTTTAGTGCTTTTCCTGCTAGAGACTAAAAAAAATTCAATTTTTACATTGACACTTCGGTAGTACTTTTGTTTTCTTTCGGGAGCAGATATATATGTATAGTTATGATGAAACATTTAGATTTTGATTATTAAATAAATTAAAATTTGTACATTATCTAATGTGATTCACTTATGCTTCTATCCTTTTTGCTTGAGAAGACATTGTTTTCTGTCATGCTTAAATAGTGTAAAGTTGATTTTAACTGTTGGGTTCGTCTCTTGGGTTTTGTTGCTAATGGTTGGTAAATAAACTCATTACAGGTTTTTACAGAAAAATCAAAGCACTTTTTTTCTCTCAGAGTATGTTGGGGCTAAAATCTCTGAAGGAAAAGGCAAGGGGGAGGATGAATGAGAAACACTGTTGAATCCTAGTCTCCTCATCTGTTGTATTCTTAATGATTGGCATATAAAGACAATCTTATAGTTCTGTTTAAAATCCGCACAGAAACTCAATTGTTGTTGTAAAAATATTTACTAATTCATTCTTTAATTTTTCAAGTTTACCCAAATTGAAACATTTGATGGCACAGATACAGACGATGGCCTACAAATCTGTGATGAGCAAAAACAAGTGACCAGTGAAGCTTCTTATGTTAGGGGGAGGGATTGGGTGTCTTTAGGGTGGGAAAGACACCTAAAATAGGAAAAAGATTCTGTATCTTTAGTATTAGGTGCCTCGAGTACTTTTTTTGGAGGGAAAAAATGAGATAGAAAATTGTATAAGATGAGAGAGAAAATATTTGAGATAGACACAAAAGGCTAAATGTATGTGTCTTTTCCGTCCTAAAGACACTCAAGCTCCCCCCCTTAAAATCACTGAAGACACCTAATACTAAAGGCACTGAATTCAAACTCGATGCTTCTTATATTAAGCAAAATAAGTTTACCTTTAGGGATTGAGGATATTTTTGTTGGCTTAGAGTGAAATAATGTGGCTTCGCTTCATTTAATGTATTTCCCAATTATCTGCCATCATTGCTACGCCAGTGAGACAGTGACTACTATTTCTAGTTGGTTTTGAACTTAGAATGGGATTTGGATTGAATTCTTAAGTAGTAGATACATTAGGTGACTTTAGGCTTTTTATAGACGAAAAAACGTGAGAGAGAAAATTAATAAGATGAGAGAGAAAATAATTGATGAGAGAGATGTATATAAATAGCTAAATGCATGAGTGTCTTTCCCGCCATAATAACACCCAATCCCTCCCATAAAAAATGTATTAGGATTGATGCTTTAGGCCTTTTCCAAACATAAACCCTTATCTAATGAGTCATTAAAAAATGAGACTTGTTTTACTAACTTTAGCAATGAGTCCTTGCGCGTATGTATTCTCTTGAACTCAAATATAAGCAAAAATAATTAAGTTCATATTGAAAAAAAGTTGTTAGTTAAGTTTATTTAACTTCACTCAATGCATATATTATTTGTATAAGTTGTGAAACTTGGCACTCAATAAGAACATGGCATCGGATGTCTACCATTAAAATTTTGTCAATAAATTGTGAAAATCGTGGTATGATATTTTGAGAGCTCGGGAAGGTGGTTAGTCATTAGTTAGGAGGAGTGTACCAAAAAAAGTAACTAGTTAGAAGAGTAGGAAATGTTAGGTAATAGGATTTGAACATTGGTCCTTCATATCACTTTTATTAATTCTTCAGTTAAGGATACTCTTTAGCAAAACTTTTTCACTTATACTCTCTTGATTATAATAATGAGATTTAATTTTTGGTTCTAACTATTGTTGATCACCCACAAAGTATCCAACGCTTTCAACGAAAGACTAGTATTTGCTCGTGCTTAGAAGCCAATTTCACTGCAGGAATCGAAACTAAGAGTATCTAGTCAACTCCTATATCTCAAGGTAGCTCAAGCCACTAGGTCAACAATGTTGGTTATAATAATGAGATTTATATTAACGAGTGTCATATTTTTAGTGATTTGATTCACAAAAAGAGAATTTTTTCTAGAAAAACCGTTTTTTTAACATAAAAAAGTGAGATATATATGAGAAAAGTGAGGGGTGCTTCTACGGTGAGGGACCACTTAAGTTCCTCACCGATGTACCACTTAAATTGACTGTTAGATATAAACATAAAATGTTATGAGTGTTTGAGATTGTATCAACCAACATGAAATCTCAACCACTTGTAACATTTTATGTTATATCTAACGGTCAATTTAAGTTGCACACCAGTGAGGTATAAAAAAACAGTTCTTTTTTGACAAAAAAAGCGTTTTTTGATAAGACAAAAAAGTGAGATTTTATAATTTACAATTAATTTAAGGGTGTTTTTAGGATGAGCGATCAAATCAAATCCCTCACCTAGAGCTGCCAATTTTGGCCCAGCCCAACGGGCCGACCCAAGGTCCAGTGTTTTCGATTGGGCTAGGCTCATTAAATAGAGGCCCATGAATAAATCGAGCCATTTTGGCCCAGCCCAGCTGGCCCATGGGCCAAGCTAGGCCTACTTCTTTATGTTTTTTTGAACAATTTTTATGATTTCCTTTGTTAAAGTTAGATTGGGTCGCGGGGCTGCCCATCAACCCAGTGTTTTGGGCTAGGCTACACAAAACACGCCCAGCCAACAATTGGGCTGGCCCAGTCCAGCCCACTTTTACGTTTGGCCCTGTGGGCTGGGCTGAGCCGGGCCGCCCATCTTGATAGCTCTACCCTCACATGTGAACCACTAAAATTGCCCGTAGGATATTCAGTAAAATGCCATGAGCGGTTAAGACTTAATTAACGAGTATAAAATTTCAAATGTTGATAAAATTTTGTACTAGATCCTACGATCATATTTAATGGTTTCTGGTGAGGGATTTGATTTGCTCTCTTACCCTAAAAGCACTCTTAATTTAATTATTTTTTTAAATTAGCATTTCTTTTTTGTCTTTTTCGGAGGGAATAACTAGAGCTGTCAATTTGGGTCCAATCCAACGGACCGGTCCAAGGCCCAGTGTTTTGGGCTGGGCTCATTAAATAGAGGCCGAGAATCGAACCTGCTCATTTTCGCCCTGTCCAATTTGCCTCTCGACCAACTTTTTTATGTTTTTTTATTAAGAATATATTTTTGTTTGGCATTTGGATTTTGAATAACAATATATAGAAGGACGGAAGGAAGGTAAGGACGATTACGAGGGACTGGGGACGGAGGGAAACCGAAAAGAGTTGAGGGTTTCGTATGAATGTGATCTCGCTCGTTTGGAGGATTTGATCACTTACTAGTTACCACTGCTACATCTTCTTCTTCTTCCATTTCTCGTTTACGCTATCATCCCACAGGGGCGTTCTCTGTCTCAATGGAGGGAAACCAACTTTCAAGAACGGGTTCAAGAATCTTGTTGGAAAATTTTCGGCGGGTGCATTTGAAGGGTGAAAGCTGGTGATGAATCTTGACGGCGGTACTTATCTCATTCTAATCACTATGCTCTAAGCAAGGATGAAAGACAAAATCATATGAATTTAAAAAGGGCATCAAAATTCTTCAAAATTTCGATTCTCTATTTTCTGACATTCTATTTCTCTATTAAAAAGAGCCATTTGCTCTTCCGTGCTTTCTTTCTTTATTTCTTGAATGTTTGAAGTGGGAAAGATTTGGGATACAACTGGTTAAGAAATATTGGGTTTGGTGTTTGCTATGTCTGAACGTTTCTTGTCTTGAGTAAGAGATTGTGAAAATTCAAGGTTGTGACAAATGTGAATAAGGTTTCTCTTCTTGAACTTGATTTTGCAAAAGGGGTTTGTTTATGGTTGTAATTTTCACTACTCAAGTTGAACCTATAAAATATTAATTACTTTTTACATAAGACTTTGAATTGGATGGGCTAAAGATTCATGCTATAATATGCTATACAGTACAAAATAAAATATTCTCTTTTTCTTTTCAGAGATCTGTTTTTGAGTTCTGCATGGAAGCCTTTTGAGTTAGTTTCTCTACCGGCATTCTTTGATACTCAGGTTAGTGTTAACTTTTGAGTTTTGACGCAGTAGTTGGTATTACATGCCAGTTTTTATAGTGAGTTAGGCATTCTGATATGGCTTACTGGATATGTAGGGGTTGTGCAGGGGTATTATGTCCTGCCGTTTTAGCTGGTCTTTCATTTTGATTTGAGTCTGAAATGATTTTGGCATTAATTATGCTTGTTATTTTAATTAACTTTTGACCTTTCTAAAAAATTTACTCTAGGTTCAAATTTTATAAATTGAAAGCCCCATTTAGATATAGTATGAACCTTCTCATTGAGGAATATGCATCCTCCCCATGCATATTAGCTTAACAGTGCTTAAAGGGGTCCTTAGCTAATTGAGAGTAGACTTTTGTCATTGGAAACGTATGTTGTAGGTTACAAGTGATGTGGTTAGAACTTTTTAGCCTTCAAGGAATGACTCATGGTAATGTTTAACTAATAATTCGATAGACTTACTAACACAAGAATGCATGAGTGTTTAGGAGTAAACTATTTGAGTTGCTCTCTGTTTTGGATCAAATATTATGCCATATATTGCTATTTGCCTATTTGTGTTGGGGGGAAATATCTAAAAGGAAAAAGGATCAAATATTTGAAGTTCTGTAGAAGTATGATTTGGATAAAATATTTTGGCATATATTACTATTTAATATGCAGTATATTTCATACTCTGGAAAGTTGTAAGCTTTACTTCTTTGGTTATATTTATAGCTGCTAGTCATTTTACCAATTATTAGTCCTTTATTCAAGTAATGCTGATGTTATAGCTGCTAGTCATTTTGTAGATGCTAATCATTTTGCCAATTGGTTATATTTTACCAATAGAGTCACCTTCATTTCTAAAGGGATTCGATGTTCTATTGGTTGTGGTTTCTTTGATTCAATAAAAGAGGAAGTATAAACGAATAAAAAATCATCCAAATTGGACCTCTGATGAGTCTATGATCCTCTCAATCATATTTACGGGGCTTCAATTTTTTGCTCCCCGGGTTGGTTCGTTTCGAAAGAGAGAGGGGTAGAAACCAAGAAAAGAATCATACAACCTTCTTGATATGACCTTCCATGAATCTACGGTCCTCTCAGTTTTAGAGCTGACGCTGTCCTTAATTTTATTTCTTATGGCGTCTTACTGTTTGTATCACTTACACATCTCTTGAAATCATGTTCGCCGATGCCTTCCATTAATCTATGATCTTCCAAGAAAAGAATCATACAAACTTCTTGATATGACCTTCCATTAATCTATGATCCTCTCGAATTTAGAGGTGTTGCTGTTTCATACGGCGTCTTACTATTTTTATCACTTCCAAATCTCTTGAAATCATGTTCATCGGTGCCCTTGAAATCTGATTTCGAGTCTAAAAACTAAAGCGTTGCCTCAAGAGTACGATCATCAAGTCACATTCAATTCTATAAGGATTCGATTGTCTACTGGATGTGGTTTCTTTGATTTGAAAAGAATGTATAAACGAATAAAGAAATCATTCTAATTGGACCTCCGATGAGTCTATGATCCACTTAATCATTTATATGGGGCTTCAATTTTCTGCTCCCCAGGTTGGATCGTTTCGAAATAGAGCGGGGTTGAAACCAAGAAAAGAATCATACAATCTTCTTGATATGACCTTTCGTGAATCTATGGTTCTCTCAACTTTAGAGGTGCTGCTGTTCTGAATTTTATTTCGTATGGTGTCTTACTGTTTTTATCACTACCCAGAGATCTTGAAATCATGTTCGCCGGTGCCCTTGAAATCTAATTTTGACTCTAAAAACTAAAGTAAGATCATAGAGTCACTTTCATTTCTATTGGGATTCGATTTTCTATTGGCTTTTGTTACTCTGATTCGAAAGTGAGAATCTATAAACGAATAAAGAAATCTTCCAAATTGGTCCTTTGATGAGTCTTTGATGCTCTCATTCATTTTTATGGGACTTCAATTTTCTGCTCCCCGTGCTGGTTCGTTTTGATAGAGAGAGGGGTTGAAACCAAGAAAAGAATCAATCAGCCTTCTTAATATGACCTTCCACGAATTTATGGTCCTCTCAATTTTAGAGGTGCTGCTGTCCTTAATTTTATTTCTTTTGGTGTCTTATTGTTTTTATCACTTCCACATTTCTTGATATCTTGTTCATTGGTGCCTTTGAAGTCTAATTTTGACTCTAAAAACTGACTCCAGAGTATGATCATAGAGTCACATTCGTTTCTATAGGGATTTGATTTTCTATTGGCTGTGATTTCTTTAATTCGAAAGAGGCAATGTATAAACGATTAAAAGAACCATCCAAATTGGACCTTCGATGAATCTATCATCCTCTCAATCATTTTTATGGGGCTTCAATTTTCTGCTCCCCAAGCTGATTAGTTTCAAAAGAGAGTGGGGTAGAAACCCTAAGAAAAGAATCATATATCCTTTTTGATATGACCTTCCATGAATCTACGGTCCTCTCAATTGTAGAGGTGTTGCTGTCCTTAATTTTATTTCTTATGGGGTCTTACTGTTTGTATCACTTACATATCTCTTGAAATCACATTCGTTGATGCCTTTGAAATCTGATTTTAACTCTAAAAACTAAAGTGTTGCCTCAAAAGTATGATACTGGAGTCATTCATTTCTATAGGGATTCTATTTTCTACTGGATGTGGTTTCTTTGATTCGAAAGAGAGAATGTATAAACGAATAAAGAATTCATCCAAATTGGACCTTTGATGAGTCTATGATAATCTCAATCATTTTTATGGGGCTTCAATTTTCTGCTCCCCGAGTTGGTTCATTTCGAAAGAGAAGTGGGTAGAAACCAAGAGAAGAATCATACAACCTTCTTGATATGACCTTCCATGAATCTACATTCTACGGTCCTCTTTATTTTAGGGGTGATGCTGTCCTTAATTTTATTTCTTATGGTGTCTTAGTGTTTGTATCACTTACACATCTCTTGAAATCATGTTCGTTGGTTCCCCTTAAAAACCGATTTTGTCTCTAAAAACTAAAGTGTTGTCTCAAGAAAATGATCATAAAATAACATTCATTTCTCTAGGGATTCGACTTTCTTTTGGTTGTGGTTTCTTTGATTCGAAAGAGAGAATCTATAAACGAATAAAGAAATCATCCAAATTGGACCTTTGATGAGTCTATGATACTCTCAATCATTTTTACGGGGTTTCAATTTTCTGCTCTCCGAGTTGGTTCGTTTTGATAAAGAGAGTCGTAGAAACAAAGAAAAGAATCATACAACCTTCTTGTTACGACCTTCCATGAATTTATGGTACTTTCAATTTTAGAGGTGCTGTTGTCCTTAATTTTATTTTTTATGGTCTCTTACTGTTTTTATCACCTCCACATCTCTTGAAATCTTGTTCATTGGTATCTGGAAATTTGATTTTTGTCTCTAAAAACTAAAGTGGTGCCTCAGTAAAACGATAATAGAGTCACATTCATTTCAATAGGGAATAGATTTTCTGCTGGCTGTGGTTTCTTTGATTCGAAAGAGAGAATGTATTAATGAATAAAGAAATCATCCAAATTGGACCTTTGACGAGTCTAATGATCCTCTCAATCATTTTTATGGGGCTTCAATTTTTTGCTCCCCAGGTTGGTTCGTTTCGAAAGAGTGAGGGGTAGAAACCAAGAAAAGAAACATACAACCTTCGTGATATGACCTTCTAGAAATCAATGGTTTTTTCAATTTTAGAGGTGTTGATGTCCTGTATATTATTTCATATGATGTCTTACTGTTTTGATCACTTCCATATCTCTTGAAATCATGTCCGTCGATGCCCTTGAAATCTGATTTTGACTCTAAAAACTAAAGTGTTGCCTCTACAGTACGATCCTAGAGTCACATTCATTTCTATAGGGATTTGATTTTCTATTGGTTGTGGTTTTAATTCGAAAGAGAGAATCTATAAACGAATAAAGAAATCATCCAAATAGGACCTTTTATGAGTCTATGATACTCTCAATCATTTTTACGGGGCTTCAATTTTCTGCTCCCCGAGTTGGTTCGTTTTGATAGAAAAAGGGGTAGAAACTAAGAAAAGAATCATACAACCTTCTGGATACAACCTTACATGAATCTACGGTCCTCTCAATTTTAGAGGTGCTGCTGTCCTTAATTTTATTTCTTATGGTGTCTCACTGTTTGTATAACTTACACATATCTTGAAATCAAGTTCGTTGGTGCCCTTGAAATCCGATTTTGTCTCTAAAAACTAATGTGTTGCCTCAAGAGAACGATCATAAAATAACATTCATTTCTATAGGGATTTGGCTTTCTATTGTTTGTGGTGTCTTTGATTTGAAAAAGAGAATCTATAAACGAATAAAGAAATCATCCAAATTGGACCTTTGATGAGTCTATGATACTCTCAATCATTTTTACGGGGCTTCAATTTTCTGCTCCCCTAGTTGGTTTAGTTCGAAAGAGAGGGGTAGAAACCAAGAAAAGAATCATACAACCTTCTTGATATGATTTACTGCTCCCCAAGTTGCTGTCCTAAATTTTATTTCATAGTGTTTTACTGTTTTTATCACTTCCATATCTCTTGAAATAATGTTCCTCGGTGCCTTTGAAATCTGATTTTGACTCTAAAACCTAAAGTGTTGCCTCTAACATCGGATTATTGAGTCACATTCATTTCTATAGGGATTCGATTTTCTGTCGGCTATGGTTTCTTTGATTCGAAAGTGAGAATCTAAAAACGAATAAAGAAAACATCCGAATTGGACCTTTGACGAGTCTATGATGCTCTCAATCATTTTTACGGGGCTTCAATTTTTTGCTCCCCGTGTTGGTTTGTTTTGATAAAGAGAGCCGTAGAAACGGTGAAAATAATCATACAACCTTCTTGATATGACCTTCCATGAATTTATGATCCTTTCAATTTTAGAGGTGCTGTTGTCCTTAATTTTATTTCTTTTGGTGTCTTACTGTTTTTATCAACTTCACATCTCTTGAAATCATGTTCATTGTAGCCCGTGAAATTAGATTTGTCTCTAAAAACTAAAGTGGTGCCTCTATAGAACGATAATAGAGTCACATTCATTTCAATAGGGAATCGATTTTCTGCTTGTTGTGGTTTGTTTGTTTCGAAAGAGAGAATTTATTAATGAATAAAGAAATAATGCAAATTGGACCTTTGACGAGTCTATGATCCTCTCAATCATTTTTATGGGGCTTCATTTTTCTGCTCCCCAAGTTGGTTCGTTTCGGAAGAGAGCCTTAGAAACGATGAAAATAATCATACAACCTTCTTGATACGACCTTCCATGAATTTATGATCCTTTCAATTTTAGAGGTGCTGTTGTCCTTAATTTTATTTCTTATGGTCTCTTACTGTTTTTATCACCTCTACATCTCTTGAAATCATGTTCATTGGTGCCCGTGAAATTTAGTTTTGTCTCTAAAACCTAAGTGGTGCCTCTATAGAACGATAATAGTCACATTCATTTCGTTAGAGAATCAATTTTCTGCTGGCTGTGGTTTCTTTGTTTAAAAAGAGAGAATTTATTAATGAATAAAGAAGTCATCCAAATTGGACCTTTGACGAGTCTATGATCCTCTCAATCATTTATATGGGGCTTCAATTTTCTGCTCCCCAGGTTGGTTCGTTTCGTAAGAGAGGGGTAGAAACCAAGAAAAGAATCATACAACCTTCTTGATATGACCTTCCAAGAATCTACGGTCTTCTCAATTTTAGAGGTGTTGCTGTCCTGTATTTTATTTCATATGGTGTCGTACTGTTTTGATCGCTTTAATATCTCTTGAAATCATGACCGTCGATGCCCTTGAAATCTGATTTTGACTCTAAAAACTAAAGTGTTGCCCCTAGAGTACAATCATAGAGTCACATTCATTTCTATAGGGATTTGATTTTCTATTGGTTGCGGTTTCTTTGATTCAAAAGAGGGAATCTATAAACGAATAAAGAAATCATCCAAATTGGACCTTTGATGAGTTTATGATATGCTCCCCAGGTTGGTTCGTTTCGAAAGATAGATGGTTATAAACAAAGACAACAATCATACAACCTTCTTGATATGACCTTCCATGAACCTATTGTCCTCTTAATTTTTGAGGTGCTGCTCTCGTGAATTTTATTTCATATGGTGGCTTACTTGTATCACTGACACGTCTCTTGAAATCATGTTCGTTGGTGTCCTTGAAATCCGATTTAAAAACTAATGTGTTGCCTCAAGAGAATTATCATAAAATAACATTCATTTCTATAGGGATTCGACTTTCTGTTGGTTGTGGTTTCTTTTATTCGAAAGAGAGAATCTATAAGCGAATAAAGAAATCATCCAACTTGGACCTTTGATGAGTCTATGATACTCTCAATCATTTTTACGGGGCTTCAATTTTCTGCTCCCCGATTCGGTTCGTTTTTATAGAGAGGGGTAGAAACCATGAAAAGAATCATACAACCTTCTATGAATTTATTGTCCTTCCAATTTTAGAGGTGTTGTTGTCCTTGATTTTATTTCTTATGGTGTCTTACTGTTTTAATCACTTCCACATATCTTGAAATCATGCTCGCAAATACCTTTGAAGTCTGATTTTACCCCTAAAAACTAGTGTTTCCTCAAAAGTACGATCATATAGTCATATTCATTTCTATAGGGATTCGATTTTCTACTGGATGTGGTTTCTTTGATCCGAAACCGGGAATGTATAAACGAATAAAAAAATCATCCAATTTTGGACCTTTGATGAGTCTATGATCCTCTCTGTCATTTTTATATGCCTTTAATTTTCTGCTCCCTGGGTTGGTCCGTTTCAAAATATTAAACAGTAGAAACCAAGACAAGAATCATATAACCTTCTTCATGAACCTATGGTCCTTTTAATTTTAGAGGTGCTACTCTCCTGAATTTTATTTCGTATGGTGTCTTTAAGTTTATGTCACTTCTACATCTCTTGAATTCATGTTCATTGGAGCCCTTTAAATCTGATTTTGTCTCTAAAAGCTAAAGTGTTGCCTCAATAGTATGATAGTAGAGTCACATTCATTTCTATAAGGATTCAATTTTGTGCTGGTTGTGGTTTCTTTTGTTCGAAATAGAAAATGTATTGAATATAGAAATTATCCAAGTTGGACATTCAATGAGTCTATGAATCTCTTAATCATTTTTACGGGGCTTCAATTTTCTACTCCCTGTGTTTGTTCATTTCTAAATAGAGATGGTTAGAAACCAAGACAAGAATCATACAACCTTCTGTATATGACCTTCCATGAATATATAATCCTCTTAATTTTTGAGGTGCTGGTCTCGTGAATTTTATTTCATATGGTGTCTTACTGTTTTTATCACTTCCACATCTCTTGAAAACATGTCCGTCGATGCTTTTGAAATCTGATTTTAACTCTAAAATCTGAAGTGTTGCGTCTACAGTATGATCAGAGTCACATTCATTTTATAGGGATTCGATTTTCTGTCGGCTATGGTTTCTTTGATTCGAAAGTGAGAATCTATAAACGAATAAAGAAAACATCCAAATTTGACCTTTGACGAGTCTATGTTGCCCTCAATCATTTTTACGGGGCTTCCATTTTCTGCTCCCCGTGTTGGTTCGTTTTGATAAAGAGAGCCGTAGAAACAAAGAAAAGAATCATACAACCTTCTTGATACGACCTTCCATGAATTTATGGTCCTTTCAATTTTAGAGGTGCTGTTGTCCTTAATTTTATTTCTTATGGTCTCCTACTGTTTTTATCAACTCCACATCTCTTGAAATCATGTTCATTGGTGCCTGTGAAATTTAGTTTTGTCTCTAAAAACTAAAGTGGTGCCTCTATAGAACGATAATAGAGTCACATTCATTTCAATAGGGAATCTATTTTCTGCTGGCTATGGTTTCTTTGTTTCGAAAGAGAGAATTTATTAATGAATAAAGGTCTTCTCAATTTTAGAGGTGTTGCTGTCGTGTATTTTATTTCATATGGTGTCTTACTGTTTAGATCTATTAAGTGTCTTGAGAAACCCCTAGCAAAAGCGAGGCTAGAGTTCCCTGTAATTTTATTAATCACGGAAAGAATGGTATCAATACACGGAGGAGACTACTCCCCTTGATAGGTAACTGGTTCCCCAGCACCTCCTCTGTAAATCTTATTTCTTAAAACTCAAAAACTAACTCACCTCTCCACCACATAACCTATTTATAACCCATAGGATAGATGGGGACGAGATTACAACATTCCTAACAGACTCAACTAACTCATAACTACCTAGAAACAGAAAAAACAACAGTAGCTAATATTAAACAAACTGACTCAGTTTGTTTAATGATACAACATTATTTATTTGTTGCTCCTAGTGTAGACCTTGATAGGTCTAACATGATCACTTTAATATCTCTTGAAATCATGTCCGTCGATACCCTTGAAATCTAATTTTGACTCTAAAAACTAAAGTGTTACCTCTAGAGTACGATTGTAGAGTCACATTCATTTCTATAGGGATTCGATTTTCTATTGGTTGCGGCTTCTTTAATTCAAAAGAGGGAATCTATAAACGAATAAAGAAATCATCCAAATTGGACCTTTGATGAGTCTATGATACTCTAAATCATTTTTACGGGGCTTCAATTTTCTGCTCCCCAGGTTGGTTCGTTTCGAAAGAGAGATGGTTAGAAACAAAGACAAGAATCATACAACCTTCTTGATATGACCTTCCATGAACCTATGGTCCTCTTAATTTTTGAGGTGCTGCTCTCGTGAATTTTATTTCATATGGTGTCTTACTTGTATCACTTACACATCTCTTGAAATCATGTTCGTTGGTGCCCTTGAAATCCGATTTTGTCTCTAAAAACTAATCTGTTGCCTCAAGAGAACTATCATAAAATAACATTCATTTCTATAGGGATTCGACTTTCTGTTGGTTGTGGTTTCTATGATTCAATAGAGAGAATCTAAAAGCGAATAAAGAAATCATCCAACTTGGACCTTTGATGAGTCTATGATACTCTCAGTCTTTTTTACATGGCTTCAATTTTCTGCTCCCTGGGGTTGGTTCGTTTCAAAAAATTGAAGGGTAGAAAGCAAGACAAGAATCATATAACCTTCTTCACGAACCTATGGTCCTCTTAATTTTAGAGGTGCTACTCTCCTGAATTTTATTTCGTATGGTGTCTTTAAGTTTTTAACACTTCTACATCTCTTGAATTCATGTTCATTGGAGCCCTTTAAATCTGATTTTGTCTCTAAAAGCTAAAGTGTTGCCTCAATAGTATGATAGTAGAGTCACATTCATTTCTATAGGGATTCAATTTTGTGCTTGCTGTGGTTTCTTTTGTTCGAAATAGAAAATGTATTGAATATAGAAATTATCCAAGTTGGACATTCAATGAGTCTATGAATCTCTTAATCATTTTTACGAGACTTCAATTTTCTACTCTATGTGTTTGTTCGTGTCTAAATAGAGATCGTTAGAAACCAAGACAAAAATCATACAACCTTCTTGATATGACCTTCCATGAACCTATGGTCCTCTTAATTATTGAGGTGCTGCTCTCATGAATTTTATTTCATATGGTGTCTTACTGTTTTTAGCACTTTCACATCTCTTGAAATCATATCCGTCGATGCCCTTAAAATCTGATTTTGACTCTAAAAACTAAAGTGTTGCCTCTACAGTATGATCATAGAGTCACATTCATTTCTATAGGGATTCGATTTTCTGTCGGCTATGGTTTCTTTGATTCGAAAGTGAGAATCTATAAACGAATAAAGAAAACATCCAAATTGGACCTTTGACGAGTCTATGGTGCTCTCAATCATTTTTACGGGGCTTCCATTTTCTGCTCCCCGTGTTGGTTCGTTTTGATAAAGAGAGTCGTAGAAACAAAGAAAAGAATCATACAACCTTCTTGATACGACCTTCCATGAATTTATGGCCCTTTCAATTTTAGAGGTGTTGTTGTCCTTAATTTTATTTCTTATGGTCTCTTACTATTTTTATCAACTCCACATCTCTTGAAATCATGTTCATTGGTGCCCGTGAAATTTAGTTTTGTCTCTAAAAACTAAAGTGGTGCCTCTATAGAACGATAATAGAGTCATATTCATTTCAATAGGGAAACGATTTTCCGCTGGCTGTGGTTTCTTTGTTTTGAAAGAGAGAATTGATTAATGAATAAAGAAATAATCCAAATTGGACCTTTGACGAGTCTATGACCCTCTCAGTCATTTTTATGGGGCTTCAATTTTCTGCTCCCCGGGTTGGTTCATTTTGAAAGAGAGAATGGTAGAAACCAAGAAAACAATCATACAACCTTCTTGATATGACCTTCCAAGAATCTAAGATCTTCTCAATTTTAGAAGTGTTGTTGTCCTGTATTTTATTTCATATGGTGTCTTACTATTTTGATCATTTTAATATCTCTTGAAATCATTTCTGTCGATACCCTTGAAATCTGATTTTGACTCTAAAAACTAAAGTGTTGCCTCAAGAGTACGATCATAGAGTCACATTCATTTCTATAGGGATTTGATTTTCTATTGGTTGCGGTTTCTTTGATTCAAAAGAGGGAATCTATAAACGAATAAAGAAATCATCCAAATTGTACCTTTGATGAGTCTATGATACTCTCAATCATTTTTACAGGGCTTCAATTTTCTGCTCCCCGAATTGGTTCGTTTTGATAGAGAGAGGTGTAGAAACCAAGAAAAGAATCATACAACCTTCTATGATTTTATTGTCCTCCCAATTTTAGAGGTGTTGTTGTCCTTATTTTTATTTCTTATGGTGTCTTACTGTTTTAATCACTTCCACATCTCTTGAATTCATGCTCGCAAATACCTTTGAAGTCTGATTTTGCCCCAAAAAACTAGTGTTTCCTCAAAAGTACAATCATATAGTCATATTCATTTCAATAGGGATTCGATTTTCCGCTGGCTGTGGTTTCTTTGTTTTGAAAGAGAGAATTGATTAATGAATAAAGAAATAATCCAAATTGGACCTTTGACGAGTCTATGACCCTCTCAGTCATTTTTATGGGGCTTCAATTTTCTGCTCCCCGGGTTGGTTCGTTTTGAAAGAGAGAAGGGTAGAAACCAAGAAAACAATCATACAACCTTCTTGATATGACCTTCCAAGAATCTAAGATCTTCTCAATTTTAGAAGTGTTGTTGTCCTGTATTTTATTTCATATGGTGTCTTACTATTTTGATCATTTTAATATCTCTTGAAATCATTTCTGTCGATACCCTTGAAATCTGATTTTGACTCTAAAAACTAAAGTGTTGCCTCAAGAGTACGATCATAGAGTCACATTCATTTCTATAGGGATTTGATTTTCTATTGGTTGCGGTTTCTTTGATTCAAAAGAGGGAATCTATAAACGAATAAAGAAATCATCCAAATTGTACCTTTGATGAGTCTATGATACTCTCAATCATTTTTACAGGGCTTCAATTTTCTGCTCCCCGAATTGGTTCGTTTTGATAGAGAGAGGTGTAGAAACCAAGAAAAGAATCATACAACCTTCTATGATTTTATTGTCCTCCCAATTTTAGAGGTGTTGTTGTCCTTATTTTTATTTCTTATGGTGTCTTACTGTTTTAATCACTTCCACATCTCTTGAATTCATGCTCGCAAATACCTTTGAAGTCTGATTTTGCTCCTAAAACCTAGTGTTTCCTCAAAAGTACGATCATATAGTCATATTCATTTCTATAGGGATTCGATTTTCTACTGGATGTGGTTTCTTCGATTCAAAACCGAGAATGTATAAACAAATAAAAAAATCATCCAGTTTTGGACCTTTAATGAGTCTATGATCCTCTCAGTCATTTTTACATGGCTTCAATTTTCTGCTCCCTTGGTTGGTTCATTTCAACAGATTGAGGGGTAGAAACCAAGACAAGAATCATATAACCTTCTACATGAACCTATGGTCCTCTTAATTTTATAGGTGCTACTCTCCTGAATTTTATTTCGTATGGTGTCTTTAAGTTTTTATCACTTCTACATCTGCTTAATTCATGTTCATTGGAGCCCTTTAAATCTGATTTTGTCTCTAAAAACTAAAGTGTTGCCTCAAGAGTATGATAATAGAGTCACATTCATTTCTATAGGGATTCAATTTTCTGCTGGCTGTGGTTTCTTTTGTTCGAAAGAGAAAATGTATTGAATATAGAAATTATCCAAGTTGGACATTCAATGAGTCTATGATTCTCTTAATCATTTTTACGGGGCTTCAATTTTCTACTTCATGTGTCTGTTCGTTTCTAAATAGAGATGGTTAGAAACCAAGACAAGAATCATACAACCTTCTTGATATGACCTTCGATGAACCTATGGTCCTCTTAATTTTTGAGGTGCTGTCCTCGTGAATTTTATTTCATATGGTGTCTTACTGTTTTTTTCACTTCCACATCTCTTGAAACCATGTTCGCCAGTGCCTTTGAAATCTGATTTTGACTCTAAAAATGAAAGTGTTTTCTCAAGAGTACGATAATAGAGCCACAATCATTTCTATACAGATTCAATTTTCTGTTGGTTGTGGTTTCTTTGATTCAATGAATGAAGAAATCGTCCAAATTGTACATGATGAGGTGTTGCTGTTTCATATGGCGTCTTACGGATTTTATCACTTCCACATCTCTTGAAAACATGTTCATCGGTGCTCTTGAAATTTGATTTTGAGTCTAAAAACTAAAGTGTTGCCTCAAGAGTATGATCATGGAGTCACATTCAGTTCTATAAGGATTTGATTTTTTTCTACATCTAGTTTCTTTGATTTGAAAGAGAGAATGTATAAACGAATAAAGAAATCATCCAAATTGGATCTTCGATGAGTCTATGATCCACTTAATCATTTATATGGGGCTTTCATTTTCTGCTCCCCGAGGTTGTTCGTTTCGAAAGAGAGAGGGGTATGATTATAGGGTCACATTCATTTCTATAAGGATTCAATTTGTCTGCTTATCATATCCACGACTTTGGAAATCATGTTCATCGGTGCCCTTGAAATCTGATTTTGAATTTAAAAATTAAATTGTTGCCTCAAGAGTGTGATTATAGGGTCACATTCATTTCTATAAGGATTCAATTTGTCTGCTGGCTATGGCTTATTTGATTCGAAAGAGAGAATGTATAAAGGAATAATGAAATCCTTCAAATTGGACCTTTATTGAGTCTATTCCTCTTAATCATTTTTACACGGCTTCAACTTTCTCCTCCGCGTGTTGGTTTGTTTCGAAAGAGAGAAGGGTAGAAACCAAGAAAAGAATCATACAACCTTCTTGATATGACCTTCCATGAATATATGGTGCTCTTAGTTTTATAGGTGCTGCTCTCCTAAATTTATTTCTTATGGTGTCTTACTGTTTTTATCACTTCCCCATTTCTTGAAATCATGTTTATCGGTCCCCTTAAAATCTGATTTTGAATCTAAAAACTTAAGTGTTGCCTCAAGAGTACTACCATAGAGCCAAATTCATTTCTATAGGGATTCGATATTCTTCTTGCTTTGGTTTCTTTAGTTCAAAAGAGAGAATGTATAAACAAATAAAGAAATCATCCAAATTCGACCTTCGATGAGTCTATGATCCTCTCAGTCATTTTTTCCGGGCCTCAATTTTCTGCTCTCTGGGTTGGCTCTTTTCGGAAGAGAATCATACAATCTTCTTGATATGACCTTCCATGAATCTATGGTCCTCTCTATTTTAGAGGTGTTGCTCTTTTGAATTTTATTTCTTAAGGTGTCCTGCTGTTTTTATCACTTCCACATCTCTTGAAATCACGTTCATCGGTGCCATCAAAATCTGATTTTGAGTCTAAAAACTAAAGTGTTACCTCAAGAGTATGATCAAAGAGTCACAATAATTTTGATAGGGTTTCGATTTTTTGCATGTTGTTTTTCGATTCAATTCAAGAGATGTAGAAATGTAAAAGAATTCACTCATGCTTTTTAGTTGGACCTTCGATAAATTTATATTCCTCTCAATGAGAGCAATGCAGAATGTAATAGAAATCACCGCACATCGTTGTTGAGCCTCCGATGAATCTATAGTCCTCTCAATTGTTTTTATTGGGATTCAAGTTTTCTGCTTCCCATGGTTGCTATGATTCGAACGAAGGGGTGTAGAACTGTAAAAAGAAATCATACAACCTACTTAATTGGACCTTCATTGGACCTCTTAAATTTACTGGCATTGCATGTTTGAATTTGATCTTATATATAGACCTTCCCATGCTGTGTGTATGCTTGTGCAACAAAATATTTGCTAGCAAGTTGCCTTTTCTTAAGTCTAAAGTGATGGAATGTTAACATGGCGTTGTCATCTGAGTATCAGTGAGTCCATATTCCTCAATAAGTACCCTTGTGGAATACAATTTGAAAGGCGTGGATATGGAAAAAACAAACCCTTTATGAACTAATTATTTTGGTGGATATTGAGGAAAAAAATATTTTGGTGTATATTCTTCAGCGTTAACCTACTAATTTACAACTTTTAGGCTGAATTTTGCCCTGATAAAGCCATGGATTCGAAGGCTATAGAGGATTCGAAACTCATCAAAACTAAAAGTTGTTTTTGCATTTTCCACTCATCAAAATTACATGCACCTGAGCATCTGATTGTCAATATGAAGGGTGCTGAGGAGTGGGAGTGTTCTATAATGTAGGTATGGGGATGGAACCTTTGTGGCTAGTCGTATATGGTAATATCAATTATCAACAGTCACTTATATTTACTCAATTAAATTGGAAGCAAACAGTGTTACTTTTTTAAAGTTGTCAAGAACCAACTTAGACATGGCTTCAAACATGGACTTAACATATATCCTTTGGTGCCATCTTCTATACCTTAGATTCATTTGATAACCTTATATATATATATATATATATATATATATATATATATATATATATATATATCCTTGATCATAATTCCAAATTACATCCTAATGATTATGCAAGGATGGATGGTTTCTTTCTCCAAAGTACAGTCTTTCTTAGAAGAAGGTAATATATTGGGCATATGTTGCACCCATGGCAAAAATTGAAGGTCTCCATGCCCACAACGCAGCAGTTACCCAAAGCCTCAAGGACATGGAAAACATGCTGATTTCCCCATGAGCTTAAGGGTGTGTTTGGGAGTTTGGACGGGAGGGGAGGGGAGGGGTTGGGACTAATAGTGTAAACTCTTTAGTAATGAGGAGAAAATTATCCCTCTAAACCCTCCCAAACCCCTCTCCTAGTTTATTTTTGGAGCGCTACTTCAGATTTTAAATTTTTTCTTGATTTGGGTTTTTAAATTTTTCAGGATTTGTCTCATACATAGAAAAGAAGAGTGGGTTTTGTGAATTGGGTTTTTTTCATTCCGTTTTCATTTAATTTGTTTACATAGATTATACATAGAAGAAGACGAATTGTGCAGATGGTGAATGAAGTGGATTTTGTGTGAGAACATGGTTTGCAGCGCCATGGATTGAAGATGGAGAAGGAAGATAAGGGGTTTTGGTGGTGGCGTGTGTGAGAGAGAAGAGTGAAGAGACTGGTGAGAGATAGATGAGTTTTGGTTGAAGAGACATTTCATGGTGGTGGCTTTCTTCTCTCACGTTTTCTAGAAATGGGATGAGGAAGATAGGGAAGGTGGGGAATTGAGAAGATGGGGAATAATGACTTGGCATTACAAGTCAGCAATAAAAAAATAGAAAATAAAAAAATGACAACTCAGAACTCTGTTAGCCAACTCCGCGTTTTTTGTAACGTTGGGTTAACAGAAAGGCCTAAATCAAAAATCTGTATTTTGCAAGGAGTTTTTTAAAAAAAATTGCAGGGGGCTAAACTAAAACACGCTATATTTGCAGGGGACTAAAACATATTTAAGCCCAATGAAAATGAACTTGGAACAAAGTGCCTATATTTTTGTTGTCAATTCTTGTTGCAACTTAAAATTATGGTTTGCCCAAGGATTCAATGTAGAGGGGTTTGATTATTCTTAAGCATCAGCCAGTGGTGGACCTGCCTTGTAATGAGGGGGTTCAGTTGAACCTCTTGAAAAAAAAAATTGTACTTATCACCCTATATAAATAGCTCAAATCTCCTGAAATTTTAATTTTGAACCCCCTGAAAATTTTAAATTGCACTAGTAGACCAAGTTTTGCACCCATTTGACACCCCTGACTCCGGGGTCCTGGGTCCGCCACTGATCAGCCTCATTGAATTGGTTAATTTTCTTTTCTTTTGTTTTTGTGACTCTAGAGATATGTTTGATTATTCTTAAGCACCAGCCCTTTTTATACACCAAAATATCATAAGAAAAAAAGTTGCACACTTTTTTTTGAGGTAAGGTTTGAAGATTTGATACATCGTTGATTGGAAAGTGGTCATAGCATTTGTTAGCCTGAAAGGCATAACCAATATCTAATAGTGACCTTTATGTGTTCGAAAAGCGGTTTTCTGCACATCTTCCTCCTTTATGCAGATTTGATGATAACTCGACTTCAAGTCCAAATTAGAATAGTAAGTCGCCCCATATAATTCATCCACGAGCTCCTCTACAACTGGTACTAGGTATTTATCGAACATCGCCACCTTATTCAATTCTTGGTAGTCTTAACAATTCTCCAAGAATCGTCCTTCTTAATTAGAATTACTCGGCTAGAAAAAACACTTGAACTATATCTAAGGATACCTTGCTGCAACATGCTCTTAACTTGTTTTTCGACCTCCGCTTTGTGATAATAAGGATAACAGTAGGGGTGTAAACCTATCGGTTCGACTTCCTTATGTGACTCGAAGGAATGCACGATGTTCCACCTTTTAGGTAGCCCTTTGGTTTCTTCAATATCCTATGAAACTGTTTTAGCACCTTTTGAAGCTCCCTTTGCTATTGACATGTCAAACTTTGTGCTTTCTCACCCTCACCCTCCACCATTTATTCTCTCAACAAGCTATGCAAGGATTGTTACTACTGTTGTGTTTCCTTCAAATTTTTGGCCTAATCAACTTGTCCATGTAACTCCTCCTTTACAGGAAGCTAATAGTCATCTATTCCCAATCAAAAGTCACATTCTCAAACTCTTCAACCAACCCACCCCTAATACCATGTCTAAGTCACCCGGTTTTAAAACATAAGCATCAATCGGAGATGAAAATGTTAGGCATTTTAGAGTGATTCTCAAAAGAATTTTGATCTACTAGAAAAGAAAATCTCGTTGTCATGGATTCGACTACCCATCAATCACTACACAAACAAAATATGTAAAGCTGAATAGGATTAGGCTAATATTCTTTGTACCCCCACCAATTGTTTTTGTTCCCATTTTACCCTTGTGATTTTTGCTAAATGGAATTATCAAAATAAAAGATAAATCTGTAGTTAAAAAAATGCAAAACAGATTTATCTCTGAACTAGATAAATCCGTTGAACATAAAATTGCAAAACAAATTTATCTTATAAAGAGATAAATCCGTCATTAAAAATATATAACAACAGATTTATCTCTTAATTAGATAAATCCGTTATTGAGTATTTAACTACGGATTTATCTAATTAAGAGATAAATCTGGTTTGCAATTTTCAAAACCGGATTTGTCTATTAAATAGATAAATCCGTTTTTCAAAAAAAATAGATAAATCTGTTAAAAAATTATAATTAATTTTTTAAAAAAAATATAAGATAGATATGGATATCGGTGATCTTTTAGTTCTGTTCAGTGTGTAGATATTCGTTACACGTGACGATGTTGTACGCCGGCTAGATAATCTAGGCAAAAAAAAGATTTTCGGGCAAACTACTTCGATTGTCCTGAAACCACAACTATTAAATCCGAAAAAAATCAGGGACCATAACTCCCGAAGAATGAACTTCTATCAGGATTGTGGGGCTCAAAATTTCAAATTCATTCGTTTACTATTTTTTATTAATTTTTTTGAATTTTTCATAATTTCCAAAAAATCTAAAAAAAATTGCATAACCTTCTTTTGATTTTTTAGATTTTTAGTAGTGTTTTTATAATATTTTGTAAATTTTTATAACCTTTTTGATTCTTTATAACAAACGCAAACCGGATTTATCTATTAAAATGATAAATCTGTTTTGTTAAAAAATGTTGAGAAATCTGTTTTGTTAAAAAAATGATAAACTGCATTTTTTTAACAAAACAGATTTATTATTTTAATAGATAAATCCAATTTTAAAAAATGCAAACTGAATTTGTCTATTAAAATGATAAATCTGTTTTGCATTTTTGCTAAGGGGTATAATCAGAATGAAATAAAGTGTGAGGGTATGATGTCTAAGTGTGGGTGTACAAAAAATGATAAACTGCATTTTTTTAACAAAACAGATTTATCATTTTAATAGATAAATCCAGTTTTAAAAAATGCAAACTGAATTTGTCTATTAAAATGATAAATCTGTTTTGCATTTTTGCTAAGTGTGGGTGTACAAAAAATATGAGCCATAGGATTAATAGGGTTACTATGTGTTCCGGACTGGGCCGATGGCCCAATCCTCGCAATGGGCCCGAATCAGCCCACTTCGCTGTAGCTCTACTCGCGGGGGACGCACTGAAGATGTAGGAAGCGCAATCAACGGTCAAGATCGACTCGGCTAATCCTACGATTTTGACTCATTTCTGACTCGGCTAATCCTCGGCTAAATAAGGGTCAACCCCCACTGTCTGGTACACATTCTGACTCATTTCTCACTCTGCTTTGACTTCTCCCTCCCTGACTTGGGCGTCATAGTGTCTTTGCAGGTACAACCCGACCTGAGCTCTGCTCCCGACTTCATCATCAGGCAGAGCGATCAAGCATCAGATCGACCTACCCTAAGACGATCAAGGTACGGTTCACTATGTATACCTCTTGCAGCGTGTTTGATTAAAAAAAAGAGATTAGCATGTTTGAATTGAGTTTAAAAAACTGTTTTCTAGTTTGTAAAATTTGACAAAGAACAAATTTGTTCATTGAAAATTTTAGAAAACTAAAAACTGTTTTTAACCAATCGGAGTTGAAAAAGTTAGGCATTTTAGAGTGATTTTCAAAACAATTTTGATCTACTAGAAAAGAAAATCTCGTTGTCACGGATTCGACTACCCATCAATCACTACACAAACAAAATATGTAATGCTGAATAGGATTAGGCTAATATTCTTTGTACCCCCATCATGAGCTTCTATACCCCCACCAATTGTTTTTGTTCCCATTTTACCTCTGTGATTTTTGCTAAATGGAATTATCAAAATAAAAGATAAATATGTAGTTAAAAAAATGCAAAACAGATTTATCTCTTAATTAGATAAATCCGTTTAACATAAAATTACAAAACAAATTTATCTTATAAAGAGATAAATCCGTCATTAAATATATAACAACAGGTTTATCTCTTAATTAGATAAATCCTTTATTGAGTATTTAACTACGGATTTATCTAATTAAGAGATAAATCTGGTTTGCAATTTTCAAAATCGGATTTATCTATTAAATAGATAAATCCGTTTTTCATATGTATCCTCCACGGACCACGGTGATTGTGGAGACTAGTCTTTTGAGGGTATCGGGTTGGCCTCTCCCAACAAATGTTTTTCCATATGTACCGTCCAAGATGAGATCGTAGGGGTCTCTTCTAGCTTAACCAAGGTCCTGGCAGCCTTTGGCATGCAGTAGTGATAAAATCTCTTGAGGGAGAGCTTTGTCGCCCATTGTGGTCCTACTCGGCTCGAGGGATTAGTCTCTGCAGTTGTGCATAGAGGATACTCGGTTTATACCAAAAAAATATGTACCGTCCAGGGATTAGGTTTACTTCTTTTTATCGACAACTATTAAAAGGTTTAATTTAAAGTATTCTTTAATATTAAATCATATTTAATCTAATTGATCTTCCCATATTATGCCTTTTAATTAACTATGGCTAAAGTGCTCTCGGGGTCCCTTATCTTTATTTAAAGTAACGAATTAGTCCTTTATGTTTTTTTTGTCCCAAATAAGTCATTTATCTTTCAAATTTTTGACACATAAATCCTTTTCCGTTAACAGTGCTGATTTATGTGTAAAAAAAAGGATTT
This sequence comes from Astragalus membranaceus, assembly GCA_039519185.1. Classification (NCBI taxonomy): domain Eukaryota; kingdom Viridiplantae; phylum Streptophyta; class Magnoliopsida; order Fabales; family Fabaceae; genus Astragalus; species Astragalus membranaceus. The sequence goes on along the minus strand of CM076846.1, from coordinate 152,700,962 downwards.
ATGTGTTAAAAATTTGAAACATAAAGGACTAATTTGGGACAGAAAAGGATTTATGTGTCAAAAATTTAAAACATAAAGGACTGATTTGGGACAAAAAAAAGATAAAGGACCAAATCGTTACTTTAAATAAAGATAAGGGACCCCGGGAGCACTTTAGCCATTAACTATTTATTAGAATATAATTGTTCTTCTCATATTATAAAAATTTAAATTGGATGTCATATAAAGATATTTTCCTAAAAGGTTTTATTATCTCAAATTAGAACTCAATTTATTTTTACCAAAATAAACTCATATCATTTCATTATAAATGTACTTAAATCATGAAAATGAGAGCTAGAATATAATTTAGACGCTTGTGCAAGTGAATGAGCGACACGATTTGTTTGCCTTCTAACATAGCTAATCTTATAACTTTGACAATGAGTAATGATAGTCCTATATTGAGATAAAATCACACCTAATTCATTCTTGGGAGTGGAATAATTGTTGACGCCATTCTCTATGGAGAGGTAATCGATCTCAATAACGGCTAATGTTAAATTCTTCTCATTCAAAAACTTAAGAGCTTGAACTAGGTCCATTGCTTCAGTTTCTTGAGGATTTGGAGAACCATAGAACCACATAGTCTTGCCTCCTTTGTAGACTCCATTCTCATCTCTAATACATATGCCTATACCATATTTATTTTTCCCCTCGAAAACCGTTGCATCCACATTACATTTGAGACCTCAACCACCCGTTTTCTCCACCTCACATCGTTGTTAAGCGACACTGTGCTGTTGGTCGCGATTCTGCTGCTACAGCTCCTGGCCCTCTCCCATTCTCGTAGTTGATCCATCGCGAGACTGGCCGAGACAGCATCAAATTAGAACTCATTGTCAGATTTAAAAAATAAGCCTACGACAAGTCATAAGTCAGGTTCATGCCTAACTATTTCCGGTATGTTTGGATGCGCGGTAGGGATATCAAACGCACATTTAGGGACTGGTTTGGACGTGGTTTACTGCGGCAATTCTGAAGCTCCGATTAGTAACTTCACTATGGACATGGTATTTGACCGCGGTTTTGGGTGGACGCTGAAATCTAGCTTCTGGACCAAATAGGCACTTCATCGCACGCATATCAAACCCATATTCCCAATTATCACATTTTAATTCACTGAGACCGTTAGACATTAACTCATACATGAATTTACCTACCAAGTGGGTGTGACACAAGTGGTAAGATGCTTGGGCCCCTTAAACATTTGGTCAGGGGTTCGATCATTGGTCGGTACGTATGGAGAGACATTGCTTGAGAGAGGTCAGCCCCTTAAATGGATCTCCAGTACCTCAAAGGATTAGTCTCCCCAGTCGACGGGGATGATACTTTGAAAAAACAAAAAAATACATGAATTTACCAATGCCACCCCGAGAGAGTGTCGGAATGAGCACACTATGTGGTGCGGGTGTCGTAACGACACTGAATAATTCATTATCACTCTACAATAGTAGTGACCAGTGACCCAGAAATAAGGACCCCAACAAGAAATCAAATAACGCTGCGTTTGAGCAACAACGTCACTCACAGGTCCCATCTCTCAATAAAAATAAACTCTGATTCTCTTTCAATTTTCAACGACGATGGCCTGAAGCTCGTTTTCGAGTTTCCAATCTCAAAATGGAAGCAATTTCATACTCAATCCCCTCTTCCAAATTCCAATCACTTCATATTCACACAAACGCCACAAGAATTCAATCCTCCAAACTCACTCTTCGTCTTCATCCTCGTCCTCAGCCATCCCCAATTTCAATCAAACCTTTCTATTCTTCCAAATTTCCCATTCTCCGTCACCGTAGACTTCATTGCGTCGCTGAATCCACCGCTAACCACCACCACCACAACCACAACCACAGCGATCATAATCATCACGACCACAACCATCATCACCATCACCATCATCATCACCAATCACACGGCGTCGATGGTGCAAATCTCACCGGACCTCAAAAAGCGATCATCAGTTTCGCCAAAGCCACCAGATGGATGGACCTCGCGGATATGCTAAGAGAGCATTTGCATCTATGCTGTTTCTCAACTGCGTTATTTGTAGCTGCCGCAATTTGTCCCCATACTTTACCCAAATCACTCATCAAGCCCATTCAAAACTCTCTCATTCTCATCGCATTTCCTTTGGTTGGGGTACGAAACAATCTCTCTCACTCGATTCTATTTATTGCATGTCTTTAGAATAGTACTACATTGAAACATGTGTTTTGTATCAGGTTTCTGCATCACTTGATGCTCTTATTGAAATTTGTGGTGGAAAAGTGAACATCCATGTGTTAATGGCAATGGCAGCTTTCGCGACGATATTTATGGGAAATTCTTTGGAAGGAGGGTTACTTCTTGCTATGTTTAATCTTGCACATATAGGTGAGCTAGTATTTTGAACTAACACATTTGTTTCATAAATCGATCGGCAATGAGTTTGAATTTGATTGGATTGATTGATTGAAATGTTTCTGATTTTGCAGCTGAAGAGTATTTTACCAGCCGTTCAATGGTTGATGTTAAAGAGTTGAAGGAGAATTATCCAGATTTTGCCCTTGTTCTGGATACAAAAGATGATAAACTTCCAAATACAGTTGACTTGGTATACAAGAGCGTTCCTGTGCATGACATAACTGTAGGATCATATGTCCTGGTTGGTGCTGGAGAGGTAATAAATTTTGGTGAATTTGTTGCCTTGCTCTAATTTCGACTTTGATGGTTGGGTTTGGATATATAACCTGGAGATCATTTCAATTTTTGTTGGCTAGGATATAGTGAACCCTTGGCATGTATGGTTTGCAACTTTGCCGCATTATAAAAATTATAGTTCAAAATATTTTATACAACAATGGTGTCCAAAGATTTGATACTATAAATATTATCAAAAGAAATATTTTAAGGACAAAACTTACCTGCAAAACTCTAGGTGTTGTAGGTGCATTCCCCACTAGAAAAAACATAATATGTGGGCAGTTATGAGCTTTGAGATATTAATGGGTTTTAGTAGTTATTTGTAGTTGTGGAATTTTTTAAGGGGAGAATAGAAATCAACCACATCTATGGAACTACCTGTAGGTTTTGTCCTGTATTTAATTGATTTCTTTTGATAATATTTCTAATATCATATCTTCAAAAACCAATGTTGTTGTACAAAAAAAAATAAATCCAGGGTTGTGAATAGCGTGCTATTGCACAAAGCATCGCGTTGCAGCGGCCGGCCACTATGGTGGTCTCGTGGCGTTGTGTTTCACTTCACGGCTGAAGTGGAGCAGATCACATCTGTAGCGGCGCGTTTTGGACCGCTAGGTTGAAGATATAGACGAATTTCCATAAAAACCTAGACTTTAAAACGATGGAGTTTTCTAAGGGCACTTTGGGGAATTCATAAGATAACTCAGAGGGATTAAAAAAATTAGGGTATTTTGGATGATACTTGAATTTGAATATTTAGATTGAAACTTTCACCTTAGAGTTTGGACAATTTGCTGAATTTAGTTACTTTAAGACTTTTGTTGATTTCGTTTATGTTATTGTTAGCTCCACTATTAGGGATTAAAAACACTGTGAACATTGAATTCTAGTTTTATATTATATCTAAAGGAATATTTTAAATTATAATTAGCTTTTCTTGTGAACATTGAATTCCTAAAATATTAAAAGTTTTAAACAATGGGCTTGAGCTTCATATGTTATCTCTCTTTGACATACACAAGCGTATCAAGTAGTAATCTGGGTCAAATCAGTATGCAAAATCAGTTTGGCAATATAAATGTTTTCCATGGAATTAATCTAATGACTATAGAATCTAAAAAATATGGGTGTCTAGGAAGGCTATTCTTTTTGACATTTTATATTACATTTATCACTGATCGGAAAAAATTTGAAGACCAAAGATTTATTTCTGAAAGGCTACCTTCAAATCTTGTCACACAGGTTCTTTTATTCTTTCTTTAAGTAAAAAAAACTCAGTTGTTTGTGTTTTCCTTTTGTTGTTTTAAGAGCACTGTTCTATTATGTCTCCTTTCTCTCTTGAATCTTAATAAAGTGTTTTGTTTTACGTTATCTTGCCTTCCCTCTAAAAGAGGGAAAAAAACAGTCAAACCTTAAATATATTTTAATACACGGCACAGACTCATACAAATCACACATGCACAATTTGAAATTTCATGTTTTGTATAGCAGACTATTGAAGTATAATGGGGATGGTGTTGTGATTAGTCTGTGCCTGTAGATTGTGAAGTTTTCCATGGCGGTGCCACCATTACCATCGAGCACTTGACTGGGGAAGTCAAACCTCTAGAGGCCAAAGTTGGAGATAGAGTTCCTGGTGGTGCAAGGAACTTAGATGGGAGAATAATTGTGAAGGTATGTTCGACTGTATATTAATGTTTGGGTGTTTCAGCATGCACTTTCTGTATTCTATTAAATTTCAATGTCTTGCGTTTATATTTACAACGGAATAATTTGTAATAATGTTGGTGGCATGAGCAATGGAAAAGGCATTGGCAGTAATTGTATTTGGGGCCTGTGTACTAGTGACCGGTTAATTATGATGGTGATGGATGATTAAGTTAAGAGAAGGTCAAACTGATGGTGTTAATGGGTGAGAAACAAAATCAAGCAATAATAATAAGGTGTCAGTGGCTGCAATAATATAATTAATCTCATTACACTTCTGAAGCTTGGTTACTTCAATGTATTTTATTTTAGGAGGATTACTGTAATGCTTTTGTGCAAATCGTTAGTCTGGAGGTTGCTTGGTGGTGACAAGGGATGAATAAAGTTGGTGATGGAGTTATCGATAGCTAGCTAGTGAGAATTGCTTTATGTTTTGGCTCGAAATGATTATCTCCATTATATTTTTTGGTTATTTATTGCTCAGTTACATGACATTGACCACACCTAAAGTTTGAAATTTTTATTGAAAAATAAGGTGATGGGTAAAATTCTAAAGATGTGCTTGGATAAGTTGCTAGAGATTGTGGTGCTAGGTTGCCTTTGCTAGATTGTCAGCAATTGTGCTGTCTTGTTCTCAACTTGTTTCTGAATAGGTGCTTGACTTGTTTACAATGTTATTTACTCGGGAACTTAATGCAAAGTACAAAATTATTCATCATAGGTAACAAAGACATGGAAGGAATCAACTCTCAGCAGAATTGTGCAGTTGACTGAAGAAGCACAGTTGAATAAGCCTAAACTTCAAAGGTGGCTGGATGAATTTGGTGAACGTTACAGCAAAGTTGTTGTGGTGCTATCAATTGCTATTGCCGTTGTTGGGCCACTTGTATTTAAGTGGCCTTTCATTAGCACATCAGGTGATTTTAAATTCTTTTAATCAAGCGGTGCTGTAAAAATAATTTATAAAATTTTAAAATTTGTGAACTAATCATTTCTGGGATCAGATATATCAATTACTCCTTTAGTTGAATATTCATTTGGTGCAAACTTGGAATTAAAGTATAAAAAGGAGATCATCAAATTTCGTACATGCAGAGTTTGCCCGTCGCTAAGACTAAAACCACAAAGAAAGTGAAGGAAAAAGAAAAAATAATTATAAAAGGCAATAGCATCATAAAATATGTTCTTGCCTATCTATATATGACTTAACATCCATATTTCAGCTTATTCAGTGTCTGGTTGATGTAGCTTGCAGAGGTTCAATTTACAGAGCCCTAGGGCTCATGGTTGCAGCATCACCATGTGCCTTGGCTGTGGCCCCATTGGCATATGCTACAGCAATCAGCTCCTGTGCAAAAAAGGTATCTGTTGGCTATTTTGGCGTACCTAAACAACATCAGAATATAGTTTGAATTTGTAACATTATATACTAACCGCCTTTTCGAATCTTTCTTTATCCCTTGTAACATCATATACTAACACATGCTTGATGCTTCTAACGGGAAACAAGTACTGTCTTAAATATGGCAAACCTAATTTTTATTTGTTAACTAAGGATTCCTGATTAGATTTATCAATAAATTGAATTGAATGAAATTATTTTATTACATTCTTTGATTCCCTCTTCAAGAAGTTTGTGTATGCAGTATGCTGATCTAAGTAGAAACCTAGTGAAAGTTTTTCAAAATTTAAGCAGGGGATATTCCTTTATTCCAGGGTGTGACAGTTACCTCAATTTTCTACTTACCTCAATTTTCAGGGTATCTTACTCAAAGGTGGACATGTCCTGGATGCTTTAGCTTCATGTCATACTATTGCATTTGACAAAACAGGAACATTGACAACTGGTGGGCTTGTGTTCAAGGCAATTGAGCCCATTTATGGTCATCACATTAGAAAAGAGGAATCGAACATTTCTTGTTGCATTCCCAACTGTGAAAAAGAAGCTCTTGCTGTTGCTGCAGCTATGGAAAAAGGCACTACCCACCCCATTGGAAGGTATCATTTTGAACAAAATGTATTGTTTCTTTGGAACCCACCTATCAAAAGTTACCAACACTGGCTGTCAATGATTCTTTGCATCATTTTTCTATTTCTTGAGATAAAGTAGCAGTGTGTTTTCTTTTATGTGTTTTTAATATTGGTTTTGGACTTTTGGGTTAACAACTCTATATGATGTCACAGTGGCCTGCAAGTATATATTTACGAACTATTCAATTCAATCTTAAATGTTCAGTTATGCCATCTCAAATGTATAAATAAAGCGTGATCTTGAACATGATTATCTCTTCTCAGTCTTTATGATTTTTTCCTGTAAAATGAATTGCAGGGCTGTGGTGGACCATAGTAAAGGGAAAGACCTCCCTCCTGTTTCTGTTGAAAAATTCGAATACTTTCCTGGTAGAGGCCTTACTGCTACAGTTAACAGCATTGAGGTACCTGGCTGTTGTGTGCATTGCTCAACCCATTACTCGAATATTCACTTTGCTTGACAAAGCCAAGCATTATAATATACACTGCCATTCATTGTCCGTATCTCAAGCTCCTATTGCATACTTTTCTCCTAAAGAGTCCTATTTTTCCATTGTACAGTTTTTTTAAAAGATTTGTGTTCCATTATTTTTTTTCTGTTTCGTTTGTGTACCGAAACACTAATGAAAGTGCTCACCATATATTATGATGTAACCTGTGAAGTGATCTCTAGATAGGCTTATTAAATTATAATATATACATTTTTAATTCTCATATGGTTTATTTGTTAATGACATGTAAAATGACTCAAATTGGTTTTTGTTTTGTTATAGTCAGGAACTGGAGGTTCTAAACTATTGAAAGCAACACTTGGGTCTATAGATTTCATCACTTCATTTTTTCAATCTGAAGATGAATCAAAAGAGATCAAGGAAGCTATTAATACATCTTCTTATGGCAGTGAATTTGTTCATGCTGCCCTTTCAATTAATAAGAAGGTAGTGTACTACTCCCTCCATCTCAATTTAAGTGTCCTCTGTCATTTTACTTTGTCTCCAATTGTTTGTCATTTTAGAATCCCAATGCAACATTTATTATTTTTTTCTAACAATACCCTCATTTAGTTTGAGACTTTCCTCCTACCAATGTAAAGTTTTCCATTCCTCTCTCCTCATAATAATATAAGGGGTATTTTAGTCCTACCATACTTTTTGAGCATAAAAATTAGCATATCCAATCATTTTCTTAAGACTCGCGCATAACCTTAAACGATAGTTAAATCGAGACGGAGGGAGTATTATACACTTTTCTTGAAGGAGGGATAATGCATTTAGAATATTCAAAGTTCAAATGCATCTCCAGCTTGAGAAGCTGTCCTCATCCCAAGTCTTTCAACCTCTACCACCCTAGTTTGAAAATTACTTTGGTTCCTTTTTCGTTCTCCCCTTCCCCAAACACATTACTAAGCATCAATGTGCTACCCTGCTTCACTCTCAACTGTTTCCTACTGAACCTTGCTGATTAACCACTTGATGCAGGTAACATTGATTCACCTGGAGGATAGACCTCGTCCAGGGGTTTTTGATGTTATTCAAGAATTGCAAGATGAAGCAAAGTTGCGCGTGATGATGCTGACTGGTGATCATGAATCTAGTGCAAGGAGAGTTGCAAGTGCTGTGGGCATCAATGAGTTTTATTGCAACCTGAAGCCTGAAGATAAGCTGAGTCATGTAAAGGATAGCTCAAGAGATATGGGTGAGTTCCATGGTTTGACATCCTTGTCTCCGATAACAATGATATTATGTCAGGTCTGACTTCTGTACTAATCCCTCCATTCCAAAACATTGGTACTTTTGGTGTCTTTTATTTATGTTCCAAAACAATGGTACTTTTAAAAACTCAATGTACTATTCACCAAAATTTTTCCAAATATACCCTTTTATATTTATTGAGTGTTTCAGAGACCCAAGATATAATTAATGCAACAAAGTAGAGTATTTTAGTACTTAGCTTACACAAATTAACGGTACCTTTAATTTGTATGTAACAAGCTGAAGTACCAATTTTGGAACGGAGGGAGTACATTGTTAGAAATAATGTGTGTGTATGTGACACACTACTGGTTCCTTTTGTGTGTGTCTGTGTCTCTGTGTGACACGCTATTGGTTCCTTCTCGATATTAGTTTTGCGCGTGAGGTGTGTGTGTTACACAGTACCGGTTCCTTTTCAATATAAGTTTCACCAATGTTATTAAAACCGACCCGGTGATCGATCCGGTCAGGACACTGGGTCACTAGGCGGACCGTTGGGTCACTAGGCGGACCGTTGGGTCACTGGTCAGCCCGCATGACCCGTGTCACTACTAAAAAGAGCATGATGTGTATAAATTCACGTATCACAGAGCTATGAATCTTTTTTACTATACTTTTAAAAATGTCTAAAAACTCAAAAAATATTAACATAACTAACTAACTCATTTTTCAAATTCAAATCTATAACCATAACATAAGTATCCAAACAAACAACTATTAAACAATAATGGTCTCATAAATATTATTCATATTCACTAATATTCTAAATAATAGATATATAAATTATAATAACTGTTGAATGTTATACAAAATATTAAATAATGAGAATATAAACGTAATATATAATAGCACAAATCTAATAACTAAATAATAATTAAATAGAACAGATTCGAAATTTTCATATAATCATAAACGGATATTGGATTGATTCTAAATAATAACGTGTGGAAGGCATTGACTCAAGTAAATATGGATAGTCATATATCAAAATAGTTAATTAGATATAAGCAACATTTGCAGGACATTTATCAAAATCAAAGGTGGCGCAGTGGCAAAGTCTTGCCAATTTCAGTTTGGGGATGCAGGTTCGATACCTGCTCCCTTACTTTATCTCTCGTTTTTAAAAAATACGCAACCCGGTCCGGGTTAAATAGCACGGGCGGGTCACCGGGTCGCACGGGTTTCACCGGGTCTTGGCGGGTCATATACATCTCCGATCTGATAACAAGCCCGAACCGAGGTCATCACCGGGTCGCAATCCGACCAGGTCGGTCCGGGTTTCACAACACTGAGTTTCACACTGACGTAAACCCACCTACCAATTCTTTTACCTTAGTTGATTAGTGATACAACTCTTGTCTTATTTTTATGGGGAGACTATTTTCTTATCCAGTCTCCTATTTGATGTTGTCTTAATTGAATGATATGATATATTTTAGATATTTTGTGCTCTATGCTATAATTTATACTTCTGTGACAGGTGGAGGTTTAATTATGGTTGGTGAAGGAATTAATGATGCCCCAGCACTTGCTGCTGCAACTGTAGGGATTGTGCTTGCTCATCGTGCTAGTGCAACTGCCATAGCTGTTGCAGATGTGCTATTGCTTCGAGAAAATATTTCTGCAGTGCCATTTTGCATTGCCAAGTCTCGCCAAACAACTTCACTGGTATTTTATATCAACTGTTAGCTAGGATACATTATTTCTTCAGCAGTTCAATCGTGTTGCCTTATATGTCAAATTGTCAATGCACATGCAGATTAAGCAAAATGTGGTTCTGGCATTGACGTGCATTGTCATGGCTTCCCTTCCATCAGTTTTGGGATTTCTTCCATTGTGGTTAACGGTATGAAATTCAACCTAATTTAGTGCTGGATTTTATTGCTTTTTGTCAGCCATGTTTTACTGTCCTTGTAAACAGGATGAAAGTACTATTCAATAAAAATCCTTTAAGCTCTTTTCTCAACCTTTTTCGAAGGTTGATTTTCAATTCTAACTGTATAATCATGTTATAAAAATGCATGCAGGTTCTTTTACATGAAGGTGGAACCCTGCTTGTTTGTCTCAATTCCATACGTGCTTTAAATGAACCATCCTGGTCCTGGAAGCAGGATATAGTACAGTTGATTGGCGAGGTTAAATCTACACTCCGGTCTCTCACGGGCACAAGCAGTATTACAGCGGCAAATTTGACGTAGTGTATTGCAGATTTATATTTTGTTTAGAGAGAAAAAAGTGGAAATACCCCTGTATATCTGTAGGTATCTTTTTCGTCCCATAAAATTGAATATTCCCAATTATGTGACAGGATGCCTTTCCTTCATTTATCTCTTTTTTCCTTAAAAAATGGAATGATGAAAATCTCAATTATTATGGGAATCTGCACGTTCATTTCGCTGTCATAGGATAATATTTATATGAAGAATAAATATATACTGCAGCAAAAAAAGCAGCACGATATTTATATTTTATTTTTGCTGTCTAAAATTTTAGGGTGAGGGGGTGTCGCTTTAGTCCAAGATAGAGAAAACTTTATGACTCTTTGAGTACTTACGAAAGAAATATAATGTTCGGCAACTAAAGAAAGGAGGTGTGCCTTAAAAGTTAAAAGAGGGGATTATAACCTACTCTTAACTAAACTAAACCATGGCTTGCAATTTACGTGTGAATAAAACTATTGGGACATGCCATCTTATTTGAACTAGTCAAGGCAATGACAAAAGAGTACTCTTTCTTTTTTAAACTTAATTAGTTGAATTTTTAGATTGTCTCATTATTTTTTTAAGAATAACTAATAATCTGTTTTTTCTATATTCTTGTGGTAATAAGATAATTAGTGAAGTGGACAATCTAGTTAAAGGTTCTTGTATTTTCTTGAAATTGAGTATTTAATGACTTTTTTAATATTTGCCATGTTCTACTAGTAGATTATAATTGAATACTAAAAACTATAGTTACTAAGAGTCACATTTGTTATTGATGAAATTCAGTTAATCATTAATAACAGGCAACACTTTTGTATATTCACTAATCAAATTCAATATTTCATTAACTATGTGTGTGATGCTAGACTTGAATATTAGTGCCTCAGCCCCGAGTGAAAATTTCAAATAACCGGTAAAATTGTTGTTGATTTTAGTGTCTCAATCTAAAATTCATACAACATTTGTTAAAAAAATTGTACATGTGTTGCCTCCTGAAGGAAGCGGTTTTAAAAAAAAAAGTATAAAAATGTTCTGGGCTAGACCAAGAGGCCCATTCAGCATTTGGACATGGGATGGCCCGATCACTTTGATCCATATCCACCATATGCAAGCCCAATTGTGGTTATCACACTTAGATGGCTCAGATCAACTCTATCAATCTGACGGCTCACAACGGACACGAATTCCTATAAATACCAGCTCACATTGCCATAACAAGGTAGATTCTCATTGCTGGCTAAATCACTCATCTATTCTCAATACTAACTTGCGTGTCGGAGTGGCTTCGCAGGTACCCCTCCCGGGCTCGCACTAACCTCCGGCCAAGCAGCATGTGACCTACCAACTGCAGTCCACCCAACACTGCAAGGTACAGAACAAAAATAAACAGACAACTAGACCAGAAGCATATAAATGAGATATGGGGGACCAAATTGAAACTAAAACAAAACATAAGGGACCAAATTGACAAAACACAAAACATAATCAATCACTCTCCATCTTCTTCCTCCATCTTCATCTTCTTCACCTCCGGCGAGCCACCACCACTTCCGGCGGGCCACTACCACTTCCGGTGAGCCACCACCACCACCACCACAAATCAATCACTCTTCAGATCTGAAACCAAAAGGCCAAATAAAATTGAAGATTTGAAACCTAAATCCCTAATAATTGAAGATCTGTTTGATGTTTTTATTCATTCAATCACTCTTCAGATCTGAAACCTAAATCCCTAATAGTTAAAAACCCCAAACCCAAATGGAAACAAAAAGTAATTGACTTGTGGTAAAAGACGCGAACTTTAACAAAAAGATAACATGGGTGTGTTAGTGTTGGAAACAAATTTGTGAACAAGTTTGGGATCTTCACTAACAAGGATCTTCACGATAATCACAGTGTTTGGAAACAAGGATCTTCACGAAGAATTTGGGTTTGGGAAAGAAGGCTCTTCACAAAGAACAGGGTGTTTGTATTCGCAAAATCTCAAGTAGCAGATGAAGTTTGGGATTTTGAATTCGCAAAATCTCGGGTTATAATGAAGGAATATGAATTTGTAAATCTCGTTTAAGTCTGTTTTGGATTTTGGCGTCGATTAAGCTTGATTTGGGATTGGGGATTTAGGGTTCTCATCGATTAAGCTTGATTTAGGAAAGAAAATGTTCTTGGAAAGAATCCAGTAGCAATAACATAGGATAATTCTGTTTTGGGTGTTGGCATTGTGGTGGTGTTGTGGCGGTGAAGAAGATGGATAGTGTGAAGGTGAAGAAGATGAAGATGGTTGTGGTGGTGGTGGCGGCTCACCGGAGGTGGTGGTGGCTCGCCGGAGGTGAAGAAGATGAAGATGGGGGAAGAAGATAGAGAGTGATTGATTATGTTTTGTGTTTTTGTCAATTTGGTCCCTTATGTTTTGTTTTAGTTTCAATTTGGTCCCTCATTAGCCATGTCATTTAATGAAGACGAGCCAGATTGGATAATTAGGACGCCACGTCAGCAGTTAACTGCCAATGTGGCGTCTGTTAAGTCAATGGACGGAAAATACCAAAAAAGGACCAAAATGACACGAAAATGAAAGATGAGGAACCAAAACGAGAAAAAAAAATATAAAGGACTAAAATGACACCAAAGCCAAAGATAAATGACCAAAAGTGTAACACAACTCAAAAATCGTATCTTTAATAACAAACACGCTCCTCTTCTCTCTGTCCTTCTTGGGTTCATCTCCTGATAACTAAACACTTCATTCTTGCCAGTTTGGATACCTCAGTCGCTATTGTGACTCGAGACGAGACCGGTTGTATCCTCGGGGGATTTGCGCTTTTGAGGCGGATAAATCCTTAAGGACGCGTCTCATGAGACCCCTCCGGTTGTTTTCTATAATGTTTATTGTTTTGTAGGTTTATAATCAAGGACTCGTTGCCGATGGTCGTTTTGTTCGGTTCATTCGCCGTTGCAGTATCAGGCACTATCTACAACAGCTACAACTTCAATTTCTGCTTAATTTAAAACTGAAAATTCAAGTATATGTATGTAAATGGACCTGCAGTTTAAGGAGCACTGCAAATACCAATCACATAAAAACGAGTTATCTATAATCACACTACAAGAAAATTGACCTATAGCGACGGTAAAAAACCGTAGGTAAAGGACGAAAAACCGTAGGTATAGGACCTAAAACCTATACCGACGGACGTTTTTTTCGTGGTCTTTATTTGGCTATACCCACGGCAGAATGACGTCGCTATAGCCTATAGTGACGGTTTTGCTTACCGTTGGATAAAACCTCAGAGCTATACCCACGGTTACCTTTCTGTTGGTATAGGTTTTAACAACACTCTTAATTTCTCTACACCCACGCTGAAATTCTGTTGGTATAGGTTTTCGTGAAGCCTTCTAATTTGCCAGACCGACCATTTTAGGGACTCCTCTTGTCATTAACGCTTATGATAATCAGTTAAAAGCTAAATATGAAATAAATAAATATATTTATGAAACAATAAAAGAAAATAAAACTCAAATCATATTAAAAAATAATCTCAAGTCTTACAAGATGCCAACATATTGTAAATTAACGTCAAGTCTTACGATAAACTCAATTTACAAAAAAAATCAAATTGCATACATGTAATTTCTAAGTTTTGTTGGAAATAAAGTTGTATTTGAGGTTTTCCTGTATTGAAACCCAAAGTCCCTGGATCCATTGCTTCTTCACGATCGTTTTCGGTCTTCACCAACAAGAAAATTTTCAAGTAATAAAATATCAATGGCTTCAACCTTAATATCTCACCAGCACATCCAGCCCACCCATCAACCATTATGTATGTTATGAAGAAAGTTGCTTTCATTGGAATTGAGACACCAATTATCTTTGGAATTCTGCATAAATACAAATTTTTACATTATGAAGAAATCATATACAAGTAAATCAACTATTTATATTTTATAATGGTATGGGATAAAAACACCACTTGAAATACTAGAATTCAAACCTTAGTGACCAAATTCTTCAAAAAAAAAACCTTAGACTTTAGAGTCAGTAATGTTTAATTCAACCGGTCGAGTCATCCCTCACTAACTATATCCTCACACAACAAGTACTCTTGTTGATCCATCTTTTAATGAATGAAACAGTAAAGAAAGGCCAATAAACATCATGAGGCTCAGGTGCTTGTTCAGTAATCCATTCTGTAGGATTGACACTTTCTTGAATGTGTAAAGCTATTGCAGTACCAAATCGTGTCTTAAATGAGACGAATGCAGCAGGAACTTCCTTCAAGTTTAAATTCATTACAGAAAAGTTGATGTATTATATACATCATCATTACAACCTAAATATTCAAAAAATGTATCTATTGTTTAGGAAACAATATACATGTACACAATTTTTCAAAAATTAAATCTATTTACCATTAACCAACATATAATTTAAGAGAGAAAACTAGAGCTGCTACAAACAAAATTAATCCTTATTACACTTGTTAATCTGACAAAATTTTGGTTGTTTATAGTTACCTTTGTTGCCACTGAGGATTGTTCCATTCTCACATTATCTTCTACATCTCTGAGTCTTCTTTCATAATGATCTAAGAGATCAACTTTACGCCCAAAAAGTCCAAAACACCCTTCACGTGTTTGCCTTTTAGGAGCATCACTTTTATGTTTCAGAGGGGTAAGTCTTTTGTACAATTTATCTGCATCAGTCTTCGGAGAATAAACTTTGATAGTAAAAAATATGACATAGGTTATATTTGAAAGAATAATTGAATTTAGGTACAAGTATCAATTTCTAAGAAGCTCAACAATCATGAAAATACACTTTTGTTTTATTCCCAATCACAGTAAGATATACGCTTCAGTCACATAACATCAAGGGAAAAGACACTGAACTTAAAAAAACTGCTTACAATAAGATTTTGTAGTTTGCTGTTTCGGCGAACCACTGAATGTGAAAGATATGTAGAAGGGTGATACTCCAAGAAAAAACGCTCAACAGAATCACTACACGTGCTTCCAGGTGGAATAGGAATACCACGGACTAATAAGGTAAACTGATGAGGTTGAGGTTCGGATTTGTAAAAGCAAGCTATTCTTTTTGATGAAATGTACTGGTACTCCTATAAAAGGGACTAACGTTAAACAAGAAATTCAATCACTAGCTTTATAAAATAAGTGGAAAAACTGAGTGCATTTACGAAGCAAACTTGAACAGTAAAACTTACAGAATAAAGAAGATAGCAAACAACTCCAGTGAAAACATATGCAGCAGAGAAATGGATCCATAACCTTGATAAAGGCCAAATCTAGGTATCAGAATTTCCATATTATAACTCATAAAAACTAAATTGAAAGCAACAAGTCCCAAGCAGGTAGCTTGGTTGGTGAGTACAGGGGCACCGAACAAGTTGTAAGCACGAGGTTCAGGGTTCAAATCCTGAAAATATTTCCCCCTCCCCTAACTAATCAACCACTGATATTTGTTTGCCTATAAAAAAAGATGAAAGCCACAAATTTCAAAAACAATCATCAAACACATATTTCATTTGAACATGTGTAACCATAACAGCAAATAAACACAAATTTTGTCCCAAGATTCAACTTACTTAAGATTCAATTTACTGGGACACTAGCATGTCATGAGAAAGCATATTTTGATTCAATTTACTCACAAATGGTAAAATGTTGTCAGGTTTAGGTTTCTTCAGTTTCACTCACCCTTAAGAAAATTCCATCTGTTCATATAAATAATTAAATATAATCTTTGCATAAGAAACCAGATCAAACCAGGTCACTATTTAATGAAAAAAAAACTTTTTGAACTTGATGTCAAAATATAGTACCTACATATCAATATTATGTCATATTTGTATTGTTCTCTACTATGACATGAATAAATAAAACCTAAGAGTTAAAACTATATTCACCTGTTTGAACCATTGTCAACATTAGAAATACTAAATGAGTCCAAAGATTTGTGTTGAAAATCTGAATCATCACTAAGCTGACTCCCCATATAATTAATTGGTAGAAGAACGAACACTCCAATAATTCCACCGAAAGTAAATACTTTTAAACTGCACACCACAAAGAGAGGGGAAAATGATCAGCTTAACCAAATAAGAGTCCTTCAAACAAAATACAAAAGGTCACGGGAAACAGAAAGACAGAAACATGTTTTAAAACAATGCATAAAAGAGGGCTTCTTTGCCTTAAGCTGCGATGTGGCGATTCACAGTGAGAAACCGTTACCTGGTTGCGGTGGCGTGCTCCGTGACCTCAGGGTCGATTTCTTCTAGGGTTCTCTTCCCAAATCGCGTTGTGTTCTATCGTCGCTTCTGAGCTCCATGCGATTCTGCAAGGGCTTCAACTGGTTCGTGATTTTGGAATCAAGGACGTTGGTCTCATGTTCGCCTCTGTTCGTTGGTATCGCCTCTATTTGTTGGTCTCATGTTCCCAGAGAATCGAACTGCGTTGCGGATCGTCTAGCCAGGGATGGCTTCTCCATTCAATCGCAACTTCTGATCCACAATGTTTCTCTGCCTCACCTCCTCTCGCTTCTCAGAACTGACGAGGAAAGTGTGAGGTCTAGATCTGATAGTTAATCTTTGTTTCTTTTTGGGGCTTTGCCCCTTTGTATCACCAAAAAAAATTACCTATAAGCCTATACCCACGGCTTATCAAATGTTTGTAGGAATATGACGCCTATACCTACGGATTTTACAACTGTCACTAAAAGTGTCCGTAGGTATATGGCAAAATTGTTGTAGTGTCACCTAACAAATTATGCTGAGATTAGACAACCCCCGACACCAACAAGCCTCGAAAGGCTACTATACTAGAAAATTGTATATCAGCTTTTTGTTCATTGAAAGCTTTTATATCCCTTCAGGGCCCTTACATCACAGTTTATTTGACTTGTACGTCTGAATGCAGTTATGGCTCCAAATTTATGGTCTTAGTTCTACTCTTTTAGCTGTTTTTCGATACATCTACTCTCCATCTGAAGGCAATTATAGTCCAAATTAATGGTTGTTGACCATCTTTATTCTTGAATAGGAACTTGAAGCATAGTTAGTTATTATTATCCTTTGAATATAACTATTTCAAGTAGTTCTTAGAGTAATGTTATTGTCATTACGAAACGAAAGTAATATTTTACCAACAAGGTTATATATTAAACCTTTATTTTGCAATATGAAATGATCAGACCCTCTCAATGAGTAATGGATGCAAAAATGTAATACTACTATATCATTGAAAGTAAAAAGATAGTACATCATAGTTACTCGCCACGAATTTTCTTAGTCTGAAAACATTGAATGATTTTCTAGTTTTCAATTAGAAGTGTCTATTGATGATCGGAAAGTTGATGTCGCGACCTTCGTTCGTACATGTGCACTACATTTTTTGACAATTTTTTCCTTCAAACTCAGGTTACATATTGACTACTCTAGCGCTCAATAATTACTACAATAATCTTTGAAGAGAAGGCGAACTAATTGTGAGGTGACTTGGCATATCCCAAAAGAAAAATGGACTCAAGAATGGAATGAAGTGCGGTGATGGAGGGCACATGATAACCAATCTTGTTGAGCATGTCGATGACGTAGTCAAGAGGATGTGAAATCCTCCAATTATTGCAATCAGGAGAGAGAGAGAGAGAGCTAGAGAGAGAGAGAGAGAGAAAGAGAGCGGGGGGTAAGGAGAGAGGCTGATTCAATCTAGATGTGTCTGTATCAATATTTTCACTCAAGCAATCTAGGGCGAACATAAAAAGCCCAAATCTCAAAATATTAAAGATTTCAACTAGCAATCCAACTGTACTTGTACTTGGATTCTTTCCTTCCATTCTCCCTACATCTCCCTCCATCATCTCTATCTCTCTCTTAATTTCACTATCTCTCATCATTAAAAAATTATAAATAATGATGAGAGAGTAAAATTCAGAGAGGGACAGAGAGGAGGGTGGGAGATGTAGGGAAAATGGGAAGAAGAGAATCCAAGTCCCAATCCAACCAACTCTAGGTGGAGGAGTTGGTCAACCTACGACATGAGCGGCATAGATTTTCAAAGTAAACTTGAACTAAAGGTGGTACAATTGTAGAGAATTTCAAGCATTACACATCCCTTTATTCACATGTCATTGCTTCTTGCTCACATGATGCTCTGATCATGACTTTATTATATATCTATCGCACGCATACAAGTTGCATAATGTACTTAACCATATTGTAGTTCTTAAATGCGAATCAAAAGACGGAACAACGGTCCCGAGCAGATGTTAAAATCCCACGCCTATGAAGTTCATCACGAGTTGCTACTCCCCCAATATCAATCTCCAAACGAATATCGTAGCTTTCGATGGAACATGATTTCGCCATAGTTTCTTGCGAGCGCCTACCTTTGTGCTCTCCAGTTGACTAGCCGATCCTGCAACATTAAAATTCATAACAACTTTTAACCGTAAAGCCCCTCATTGAATCCGGCAACCAGCACAATCTATCTTCAGTGTCCTTTAATGGAGCAATTCCCATCAACAGGGTATGCAATTCAGCAGTGTTTGAAGCCTCTGTGGGAGGCAAATCCGCGATCAAGCTCCAGTTCCAACACCAAATATCTTGCCGCCATTCACCCATACTGAAAACCGTAGCCTCTTTTATCCTGCAAGCAGAGAATAATGATGGATGAAGAGCTTTCAAAGGCTCTCTACCTATCCACAGATCAGACCAGAAATTAAAAGATTCACCATTGCCCATCTTGCTTTTAACCACTTCATTAAACCATAAATATTCGATTCTTGTTCCGGCTCCCAATATAATTAAATCCCTCCACCATATAGACGAACCCTTTAATCCCTTCTTGTAATCCTCTTCTCTGAACCAAGGTCCATCAGTGCCGTACCTTTCAACTAGTGCTTTCTTCCACATTGAATGGTCTTCCACTAAAAATTTCCATCTCTTTTGGCAAGAAGTGCCAAATTAAATGCTTCTAAATTTTTTATCCCAAGCCCACCTCTATCTTTCGGAGTACAAATGCGCTCCCAACTAGCCCAAGCCATCTTGTTATTATCCTCATCACCAGCCTAAAGAAACCTTCTCCCTAATTTTACAATTTCTCCCAACACTGCCTTTGGAGCTTTGAAAAACGAGAAGAAATAAAGGGGTAATGATGACAATACCGAATTTATAAGGGTCGTTCTTCTTCCGATGGAGAGTTGCCTACTCTTCCAACTATGGAGTCTGGCCTTAATTGAGTCAATTATGGGTGCAAAGTGCTCTTTCTTTCTTCTTGGGTTGGATCCTACCGGAACACCGAGAACTTGAAAGGAATTGCTCCAATATTGCAAGCAAGAAAATGAGATATACCCCTAAATACCCTCAATGCATATTGTATTTCTTAATTGCGATTCAGTTTGATTCTTATTTTTGAACTTAACAAGTTGCATAATGTAGTTAACCATATTGTAGTTCTTAATCGCACGCATACCCATCAATACCCTCTCTCCAACTACGGCCCAAGATTTTGATTCTCTTTTACGAATATCTGATCTATTCTTACCCAACACCAAATCGTGGAGTATTGAGTATTGAGATATACCTTGTAATTCTAT
Organism: Astragalus membranaceus; assembly: GCA_039519185.1. Taxonomy (NCBI): domain Eukaryota; kingdom Viridiplantae; phylum Streptophyta; class Magnoliopsida; order Fabales; family Fabaceae; genus Astragalus; species Astragalus membranaceus. The sequence continues at coordinate 152,680,938 of CM076846.1, read as the reverse complement.
TGCTTGTAATAAACATAGGTGTAGTTAGTAACCTAGTCGAAATGGGCTGGTCGAAATTATGGGCCTGAGCCTGTTTCATTGTATATATATATATAGACGTTAGTAGTATGTAGTTTGTACACTACTTTTATGAAAATCAGTGCAGCTTTTACTATTCCATTGATATTGCTCTAATCATTCTCTGACACCTTTGCGCCGCCACTTCATTTTCTTCTCCCTTTCACGTGTTTATCCCCAACATTGAGTTGCTGTCTCATTGTTTTCTTTAGCATTTGCCACGGTCATAAGGAACATGCCTTTGTTTGATGTCATAGATAATGATTTTCTTACTTGGTGGCCTGAAAACTGTATAATTTATTCTGTTAAAGCAGCTTATAAATTAATCTTGCAAAATTTACTTTATACAACACATTTGCAAAATTTGAAGGTACCTCCAAAGGTGAAGAATAAATTAATCTTGTCATGATTGCTTGCCAACTCATGCAAACTTAAATCACTGTGGTCTGAATATTCAGAATGCCTCATGTGCTTTTTTGTAATGCAGTAGCGGAATCAACAACACACATCTTCAATTCTTCATTCATTGTTAAGCTTGCCCAAGGTGTATGATGCATGCTTGGTTTTTTTCAAGCGATGGATTCATGCATTTAAGACATTTCGGACCAAAGCAATTTTAAGGATGTGTTTTTTTCGATGCTATCTCAGCTTCTAGGAGATGACAAGCTAGCTTGGTGTACCTCTATTTGGAGCCTTTGGTGTGGTAGGAAAGAACAAGTGTGGGAAGGGAAAAGGTATAGGAATGTGTATCTGAGACTGATCTGTACCTTGATCGTCTCGAGGTAAGTCGATTTGATGCTTGGTCGCTCTGTCTGATGGTGAAGTCGGGAGCAGAGCTCAAGTCGGGTTGTACCTGCAAAGACACTCCGATGTCCAAGTCAGGGAGGGAGAAGTCAAAGCAGAATATGGAAATGTGTCAGAATGTGTACCGAACCAAATCAATAGAAAACCGCAAACCGAACCAAACCAAACCGAAAACCGCAAAAAATCGCTTTCTATTGGTTCTGTTCGGTTTTTATTATTAGTGAACCGCGCGGTTTGGTTCAGTTCGCGGTTTTGATTACGGAAACCGAACCAAATCAAACCGCAAAATCATATATATTATATACAATACAGCTTTTTTTATATGAATATGCAATGTATAAAAAATCTAATTTTTGATATGAATCTGATATGAATCTATTTTTTATATGAATATGATATGTAGCTTCAACTATGCTCTAATGTTTTAGCACCTCTCGCACGCAGGTCCAATTTATTTTTTCCTATTACGAGAATACTTTGAAACTACCAATTCCGTTTTGGCTGCGGCGCTACGCGAAAACACTGCTGGCCTACTTTTGTTTTGTTAACATTGTAATGTAGTTGTCGATTTGATTTGATAAAAAAAACAAGTACTTATGTGCATTTTGCTTGAACTGATAAGAAGATCAATTAAGAAAAAAATATGAATTAAACCCAAATATTAAAATTTTGAGGATATTCCATTCTTTATCCAACTATTGTCTTCAAGATTTTTTTATCTAAGTCCTCTTCATCTTTTAAACAAAATAGAAAATTCAGATTTTTGTAATGCTAAGCTTTGGTTTCACCAATTTTAACGAATGAAATTCCATTTCTCAGGTACTTTCACCTTCTCTCTCCCACTGTACATTGGCCAAAGTTATTGCATAAAGGAAAAGGCAAAAAAACTTTTCAAACCCCATTTTTTGTTAATTAACACTAAATACGTTCTAATAATTCCCAAATTAGGAATCAACCCTACTAATCCCAATTGGCTTCACAGACACGTTCCTAAATCCATGATGATCCACACCTTGAAAACACATCCCATTACGCTGTTCCATGTAACTCCTCACTTCATTCCTTATCATCTCATGCATCACCGCCATTAACTCTCCATTCAAATTCAACCCTCCTATTCCAAACTCATGCGCCACTTGTGCCGCCACCGGAGCCACCACAGCACTTATCGGAAAAGCATTCATCGGCACCGCCGCCGTTGTCGTTCGATTCGACACTTTTGAAGACTCTATACCTGGTAAAGACAGCGACAACGAAGTTGGAGGCCCGTCCTCCTCCTCCGATGACTCCCTTTCCCTTTCCGGTCGCACCAGCACAGGTCGGAAAACGCAAGGAGACGCGCCGGTTGCATCGCAATCGCTAACGTCGGAGCCGGATGGACTCCCCGGAGCACCAGCGCTAACGGAGCGCTTGAGCGGCTGAGGGCTATAGGCGGGATCATCGGCGGCGAAGATGGAAGAGCACTTACGCTTGAGGGTAGAGTTCCAGTGGTTTTTAATAGCGTTATCGGTACGACCGGAAAGGAGACGGGCTATTGTGGCCCATTTGTTACCGAACCGGGCGTGGGCTCGTACTATTATATCGTCTTCTTCAGGTGTAAAGGCCCGATGTTCCACTTGAGGTGAAAGTTGGTTACACCATCGGAGTCTGCAAGATTTTCCGGATCGGCCCGGAATGGCTCTGCTGATGAGTGACCAGTTTCTAGGCCCGTGTAACTCTACAAGCTTCTGGAGAGACTCGTCTTCTTCGGGGCTCCATGGGCCTTTGATCCGATCTATATCTTTTCGGGTTACGGCCATCGTGCGGTGGTTAAATAACTGAGAATTCTGTTATGGTTAGGTGGTTAGTTAGAGGGTGTTTTGGAAATGAAATGTTGTGTTGTGGTGGAGAAAAGAAAAGGAAGCATTGAGTTGATGGAGTGGGTTTGCGTTGGGTTTTATATGTGTGAGGAGGGTTATGTTACGTAATAGGGGGAACGGTTTGGGAGGTTAGGTTTTTGGGGATTTCTGCGTCGGTCATGGGGCTATGAATACCGATTGTTCCTAGGAAGTTGTTGCCTTTGGATTTGGGATACAGCTGTATTTGGACACGCGTCGCCTTTTGCTTCCTCCTCTTACACAACTCATCACTCCTTTTTCATTTGTTTACGATGAACCCACATTTTACATATTTTTTCTAGACTTGGGATGGCAATCGAGTCCATGTTATTATACCACAAAAATTACCCATAAATAGGTGGGTAATTACTCGCATACATGGGCGCGGGTGCGGGGACGGGTACTATGGTGCCCAGCCTGCTTCAGGCCCGCATCCATATATATATATATATATATATATATATATATATATATATATATATATATATATATATATATTATTTTACATGTATAAAGATATAAACTAAAATAGTTTGGAGGTTTTTAATTCACTATATGCTATCTCGTATAATATTTAATTCACTATATGCTATCACGTGTAATATTTAATAACTTTTTAAATGAAATTATAATATTTTTAATATTTTTTAATGGGCACTTGGTGCCCAAAAGGTACCGGGACGGGCATTATAGTGCCCTGTCCATACATGTGTGGGCTCGGGCACGGGCATTATAGTACCCTGCCTATAGGGTACCCATTGCCATTCCTATTCTGGACGAAGCATACATAAGCAAAATTTGGTGTGACAAAATATTTTAAAATACAAACAAACTTTTCTATCCTATTTATGGATTTTTTTTTAAAAAAATTCAATCATGTATATTGATAGTCTAGTAAAAACTTAATTGAAAATGAAAAGTTGAAGAACCTTTTTAGCAAATAAATGACATTATAAGTAATTTTGATCATAAATTAAATTTTTAAATAAGATTTAGTAAAATAAATATAGAAAATATTATTCCCTCCATCTCTAATTATAAGTTATTTTTGGCTTTTTACTTATCCTTAAATATAAGACTTTTGATAAATATCTAGATATATTTATTACTTCTAAAAAAATAATATATTTATTATTCTTTTCCCAACTACGGTATATCTCTTTTTAATGCTATTATTTCGTCCTGGTATATGAAAAGTTAACTCATTTGTGAGGTGTTCAGGTTGGTAAAAAGTTGGGGGCCGATTTGAAAATCGTCTAATCACATCAACCTGCCACACTTGTCATGTTTTTTTTTTATAGGCAATGTTGGTGGAGGTGGGAGAAATGTTAGTTTCCAGGACTTGAATTTGGGACCTCCTTCTTGCACTCCTTTGAAGGACTCATTCGGTATTCTTTAGCTCGCCAACTGAGCTACCTACTTAGGATTGCCACTTGTCATGTAAATTTAGGGGACAAAATGGAATTTTAGGAGACTAAATTAATACACTCTTTTTTTCTTAAGAAAAGGCTGCAACTAATCTTCGATTTATATTCATCTTCATTCTTGTTTCGTCCTTGCCCTTGGTGCCATGTTACCATAACAACAACTTACTAATATACCCAAAATTAAGTTGTCATATTGTTGTTTTGGTATTGTCAACAAAAAAAAATTTGTTGTTTTGGTATTCTAAATTAGGTTGATGTCATGCCATGTTGATTTGCAATCCTTGGTGCCATGCTGATTTGGTATTATGGTATATTGTTCATATTGATTTGGTATTCTGGTATTCTGAATTAAGTTCTCATATTGTTGTTCTGGTATTCTGAATTAGGTTGCTATTATGTCATGTTGATTAGCAATCCTCGGTGTCATGTTAATTTGATTTAGCCTTTATCTCATATTATTGTTATGGTATTCTAATTTAAGATTTATGTCATATTGTCATGTTGATATTCTGAAGGAAGTTGTTGTTATTCTTGTTTTCTGTTAATGTAATGCTATTTTGATGACATTTCCTACTATGTAAATATCATTACTTTTTTTTTGACAAAAATGTAAATATTATTACTTGAACACAAGTTAGATGTAGCCTATATTTAAATGAGACATATTCTCTCTATTTTGTTGAAGATATCTCTTCCTCACTGAAATACACACCTAATGCACACTCCAACCCTCTAAAAAAATTTAATAATTTAAGCAAGGAAATATAAATTTTACTATTGTCTAAAGATATTTTATTTAAAATATATTCGTTAATTTTAATTAGTAAAATACATTAAAAACAACACAAATTCAATATATCGTAAAAAATAAATTTACAAATAAAGTTGTGGAAGTTAATGTGGACAAAGGGAACGCTGAGATCCACAATTCTGTTTTCCGGTTAAAATATTGTTGATTAATTAAAAAAGGTAAAAGAAAGAACGAAAAACGGGAAGGAGATAAGGATGATAACTGCTTGAGTTTGACTGAGAAGACTATTCCAATTTCCAGGCTGTAGAGCATTTCGTATAAGATATTTATTTAATTTTTCTTAAAAAAAGTTTTGGACGTTCATGGAGGAAAAAAGGGTCCCACCATAATGTTGATGTGGCAAAAAACGACAAGATTGGACGTTAATGGAGGAAAAAAGGGCCCCGTTAGATTGGCGGTTTCCGATTCAACCAATTAAACCGTTTGGTTCGGTCACGTTCTGACAACACTACAAAAAAAACTGGTTAAAAGTACAAAGAATAGAAATTTAGGGATAGTATTTGTCCAAATTTGTTTCTCCAAACTGATTATATTTATTCGGTGTTGGGTTGGGTTGGTTCGTATTTTACATTTTATTTTTCAAAATCTGAACCAAACCAAACCAATATTAGATGAGTTAGTTCAAATCGGGTTCATGCACCATACATCAAAATATTAGTTTTAAAGTATATAAAAAAAATTTATAATATTCCAACACTTTAGGTTAGTTTGGGTTTAGCCCGAATATAAAAAATTGTCCGAACCAAATAGGTCGGTTTAGATTGGTTCAAATTTACACAAATCACTGGACACCATTAAATGGAGTACTTTGTACTCTCTTTAAATTCAATTCTAAGCAACAAAAAAAGGTACTCATAAAGTTTGAATATTATTTTGTTTATAATTGAGTCCAAAAGAAAAACTTGTAGTAGTAGTAAAAGACTATCTTATCCTTTTATAAGAAACTAATAACTCTTTTTTTCTTATTACAAAACACATACATAATTTTTTTAATGTGTTAATTATGAATTTTTGTTTTTACCTTTATATTATAGAAAAAGGTAATTTTAGAAGCAAATTAATATTTAAAAGTGTTAATTAGAATTTTATTCTTTCTTTATACTCCAAGTGGGAGTACGATTTTCCTAGTCTTTGTTTAAATGAAATTGTATACTCTTAAATTGACACCATCATACACGAGGAGTGAATGAGTGAGGAAATGAGAGAAATGGGTGAATGAGGAGTGAATGGAAGTTGTGCGAATTTATAGAGCTAATAGGCGTTTCCGGCGGAAAATTCCCTCACAAAATTCGCCGGTAATTCTACCTCATCCACGAATCCTCCAGAAAAGCACTTACCGGTGGTTTTTTAAAACACCGAATTCCCGTCCACTTTGGAAAATCCACCGGAAATGTTTAGCGGCGGTTTTTTTTCGAATTTTGAATTCCCGTTCTCTTTGGAAAATCCGACGAAAACGATTACCGCCGGAAAGTCCAAATTTTCCGCCGGAAACTTACCGACGGAAATAATCCACCGGAAAGTCCAAAATTTTCTTCGGAACTTACCGACGGAAAAAATTCGTCGGAAAATTCCTCCAGTAATACGCGTTATTCTTGCAGTGATATAACAGGGTGGATTAAGAATTTTTGAAGGGCATTATGTGTAGGATGGGTTTCGACAGCAGATCGATTTAGTGGATGACTATGTGCTTAGAGAAAGTTAATTACTCAGTGATGATTAACGGAGAACGTACAAGTCCTATAACACCAAGGAGAGGGCTGGGGCAAGGGGACCCACTGTCTCCTTACCTCTTCATTATTTGTGCGGAGAGTCTTACTACAATTCTAAGAAGACCTTAATCCAAAGGAGATATTCAAGGTGTTCAGGTGTGCAGTGTAACACCCCTTTTCTACCCCATGTTTTACACGTCACTTATCAGAGTAAAAATTTTTCGCAAAATTTAATTTAACTAATAGAAAGGAAATGCCACGTCGTCATTAACAACAGAACGTCAACTTGCACTCATTAAATTTGCGCAATCATCGTCATAAAAATTTTAACCATCACTCGTCATAAAAATTAAACTCCAAGAGCTAAGTCACAGCGGAATAAAACAATACTCACTAAATACCACTCAAACACGCCTCACACCTTCAATAAAAATATTAAACGATTTATTATTTAAAACAACAATTTAAATCACGCCCCCTAGGTGTCACGGTATCAAAGAGCGACTCGACAGACATCCCAATAGCTATATAGGAAGGCAGCATGTCCTTCACTCGCAGCTACCTGCAGCGTTGCCACAATAGAGCAACATTCCAAGCAGAAGGGGTGAGAATTTTCAACAAAACATAATTAAGCATACAGTAGAGTATATGAGCAACCTATCACACAACATCATCATTATCATCAGCTTCATCGTCGTTACACACAAAACCAAAGTCATCGTCACATCACCAGCCATAAACAAAGAAAATGTATGCGCATGAAAATGCAACCCACACCTGGGCATATGCATGATGGTACCATACTCGTCATAAATAGCCACTTGGGCACATCGTCACTGGTTTTCGTCAATAAGAGGCCGAAGCCTATTCGTCATAATATGCACATGCTATGAGACACTATGGACACATGTGCAATCACCAATTTCAACTCGCCCGGAGTACTCGTCATTGTCGTCATAAAAACACTAATATAGTGTACTCGTCATAACCACCATAATAATATCACATCTTTCTCATAAACATCCCATCCAAAAATTAGAGTAACAACGTCCTTAAATATTAAATAACAATACCTTAAAATTTAAGTGACACGCCATTTAAATTTAATTAACTACGCGTTAACAATTCAAGTGACAACCTATATATATAAAAAAAATTCGAGTACAACTTGTTTAAATTTTTGGACAAACATCTCATTTTCAACATCACAACTACACTTGAGAAAAACAGTGTGGAAAACAGGGGTATTTTTTTTGAGTCCAAAAACAGCATCAAATTAGTGGCCATTTTGCGCAACAGCGGTAAGGAAACAACACAATTTTTTTACACCCAAAAACAGCGCTTTACTTTTGTAAATTAGTAGCGCATTTCCTTCATAAACAGCAACTCTTTTATATAAAAAAAATAACAGCAAGACAGCACCTTTTTATTTAGATAAATGACCCCCTTTTATTTTGATAAACAGCAAATTTTTATTTGATAAACAGCAAACTTTTATTTGACAAACAGCACATTTTTTTATTTGATAAAAACAGCAAACAGCAACACATTTAAATGACAAACAACAACATTTCAAAATTGACATACAGCAGCACTTTAATTCTGCAAACAGCAACATTTTAATGGGCAAACAGCACATTTCGAAATTGACATACAGCAGCACTTTAATTCTGCAAACAGCAACATTTTAATGGACAAACAGCACATTTCGAAATTGACATACAGCAGCACTTTAATTCTGCAAACAGCAACATTTTAATGGACAAACAGCACATTTCGAAATTGACATACAGCAGCACTTTAATTTCTGCAAACAACAACATTTTAATGGACAAACAGCAACATTTCTTTTACCAAAACAGCATACAGCAGCACTTTAATTCCAGGGACAGCAACATCGTTTATTTTAAATTTCTTGGAGTCATTCAAACAATTATACTCATATCACCCAATTTATCAAAGTTGCATTTCCAACACCAACAATTCACCAAACATAGAAATTAACCACACCACATTCACCAAGAATTCGAAATTCATCTCCTCACCTCCTAATACAATTCGCATATCAACATCAATAATTCAAATCTTTCATCCATCATAACATACACATCCCTAAAATCATCACAACATCTAAACCCCATACAACCCACCATATACCCAATTATATATAATTGAAAACGCTCACCCTTACCTTAGATTAGGAGAGCACCACTTCCTTGAGAAGGTCACCTACAGAACCTCAGCAACAATGGCGCCTCCTCCCTCCTCCTGATTCGCGAACTCTCCTCCTCTCCTCTTCTCCCTTGTGAAGTCGCGAAACCTCCCCTCCCCCCCTTGGGATTTGCGCCGCCCCCACCCTCCTTTCCTCTCTCTATTTTGCAATTCTCCTTTCTTTTCTCAAATGAACCCCAAAACCTAATTTTTCACTTTAAATATGTGTGGGTTTGGATTGCGGGCTTTCCCGCAGCTTAAGCCCAACTTATTTTCAACACCACCTCCAATTACTATACTACTCCTTAATTAATTAAAATCCTTATAATCACTTTAATAAATAATAAATAATAATTATATTATTATTTCTACCACCCAATTTCATCTAATTAATTAATTAAATTAATTTATTATTTTTGGGGTGTTACATGCAGAGGGGATCCATCCACACCTTTTTGTTGATGACTGTTTTCTATTTTGCAAGGCTAATGAGAATGAAAGCAGTCAGATTAAGGAAATCCTAGGTACCTATGAAAGAGAATCTGGACAGGCAATTAACATGCAAAAGTCTGAAATCTTTTTTAGCAAGAATACAAGTCATGACATGAGACGGCAAATCATAGACTTACTAGGAGTTGCTGAATGCTTAGGCATCGATAGATACCTGGGTCTCCCATCCATGATTAGCAAGAACAAAAAGAAACTCTTTGGTTTTCTCAGGGATCGTGTTTGGAAGTGTATCATAGGTTGTCCAAGCAAGCACCTTTCAAAAGCAGGTAGATAAGTAATGAACAAATCAGTGGCGCGGGCTATCCCAACGTTTTGTATGAGCACGTTCATGCTCCCCACCTCACCTGGGGAGGAACTTGAGTGCATACTAAATTCTTTTTGGAGCGGATCGAACAGAGGTAACCCTAAAGGCATTAATTGGCTGAGTTGGGAGAAGCTTACTATGAGGAAGGAATATGGTGGGACGAGTTTTCGTCATTCCATGGCTTCAATTTGGCAATCCTAGGAAAGCAGGTTTGGAAAATTGCAACTAACAGATTTTCTTCGTGTCATATTGCCCACCACAACTTTCGTGACGAAGGGTCATGTCTAGCTAAAGACTATAAATTAATACTTCTGAAGGCAACCCAAGTTCTAACAATGTTTTCTGCTTTTAGTTGTTTGTTTTTAATTTCAGGAAATAAATGGAAGTTTGGTAGTGTAGAACAAGTTTGCCTTGTGCAGTATTTTGCACTGGTGCTGTCTCAGCATCAGTATAGCATCAAAAATAGCATGAAGACTCTGCACAGTGGTAAATTTTGAAAAAAGAAATGCAGTAAGGACAAAAAGAAAAGCCATGTATCACAATGAAATTTCTGAAAAGGCATTCCTCTTCTGTTTATCCTGTTTGTTTTCAATTTTCTGTATGTTTGTCTTGTCTCACTTTGTTGCTATTTCAGTTGCTTTTTTTGTTGTCGTCTGTTTTTGTTATGTGTGTGTTGGCAGATTTGTTTTTGCTCTTAAAATGTATTTCTAGACAGTGGGGACACTACTAAAGATTAAGTTTGGGGGTGAGGCAAACTCTACCATGATTTTTTTAATGTTGTTTTGAGTCAAGTGTTGTTTGTTAAATGTTTGTAAAGTCTATGTACCAGCTTTTAGCAATATAATGAGCATGTTTAGTGATTTTTTGTGAAAACAAGGATAAATTCAATGAGAAAATCTAAAATTATGTGTTAGGCCCCTAGATTTTTGGAAGATGGGACTAACTCTTGAGTGCTACACAAGCCTTGCTTAGTGGATAAAAGAATAGAACATTTAGAGGTAGGAGGAAAAGGCCAATATTTAGAATGACCAAAGCTGTCCCGATTTTGAGAAAGATAAATATAAATAAGTTCCTTTGGTGACACTCATTGCACTTGATTAATGGAGAAATGTCTGTGTTGGCATAAAAAAAATGCTTAACACCCCCTTTGAGGTCATAGGTTACTAGCGAAATACTAGTAGTACTCTTTTGAGACGGATTGACTACTGGGAAAACAAGGCACTCCTTTGAGCTCAAGTGTAACTTCCGTAAAAAAATATACATTTGAGTGGAAGATCTAAGCATGATTAATTCTATGTCAGGAAATTCTGAGTGGGAAACCAATTCCCATTCCTTTTTGTTGTTTCAAAACTTTTAAAAGCTAAGGCAAGAAGCACACACTCTTTAAAACTCATAAAGTAAATACCATGAGACCAAATCTATCAGGGAGTGCTTCAATGTGTTTGTCTGAGAATTTGAGCCTTGTGGAAACTAATTTGAATATTGATTCTAATTTGAGCTAATTGCTGGTATTGTTGTTTGTTTATAGTGTCATTACTCGAGGACGAGCAATGGTTCAAGTTTGGGGGTGTGATAACTCGTAGAAATAAGAGTTATTAGTGCTCATTAACAAAAATTTTAGAGTAATTTGTTACATAAATAGTTTGCATGTTTGTAATTTCTATTTTATAATTTTTAACGGTTAAAAGTGTCTTGGGCACTTTTAGTGCCCTTTGTTTGGAATATCACGGGTTTTGGAGTGTCCAGGAATTTTATCAAGAATTACTGTAATTGATGCTGGGAGCAGCAACTGCGAGCAAGAAGAACAGAAGGCAAGAAAGCACTCTCCAACAAGTGGTCCTCGAAATGGCATGTCAATGGTCTTTTAAATGAAATGGGCCGTCATAAAATTAATTTACCAATGAGTTTTTAATGTAAGAACCCAAAGGAGAGAGAAAGGGATATAAAAAGACCTTTTACCCTAAAAATTCAGACCCCACTCATCCACACTCCATCCACGAAACCCTAGCAGACACCATCACCTCATCTTCATCCATTCCACCTTCGTCCTCCATTTTTGGTGCTGAAACTCCATTTTTAGAGCTTACTCTGCTGCATAGTGTTGTTTCTGTTGCTGCTACAGCACTGGACTGAGTTGGAAGAAGGAGCTATTTTGTTCCTCTATTTCTCTAGTGCTTTGCACTGATTCATCATTTTGTAAGCTTTGTAATGACTATGTTAAGGTGTTTTAAGTTCTGTTTTTGTTGGTTTAAGCTCATCATGAGCTAAATCTATTTTTAGTCAAGACAATGTGATGTAATATTTGAACCAAATGCTTAATGCTAAAAAATATGTTTTTGTCATACCCTAATTTTGTCCGCATTTCTTTTCGTAATTTAATTTTCTTTTTATTAGAAAATCGAACAAAAGTTCTATTCAAGTCCAATAGTAATTATAATTATAATTATAATTGGATTCATTTCATTTCCTTTCCTTTTTCTATAAAACCCAAAATTTTGTTTTACAATAAGCCCAAACTGTTGATGTCCAATGGTATGCGTATATATAGTGGTGTAGCTCTTTTGTTTATCATCATACAATTCAAATAAAAAAAAGGATGCATGAGAATGTGATATCACAAGGCTGAATGCTTGGAAAAATATATAATACTATAACAATTTGGCCAAAGGCTACATAATAATTTGTCAGTTACAATTGTCAAAGAAATGCTTTTTTAACAAAAAGGCCAAGCTGGCTTTGACACAAAGGACACATCACAGCAACCCAAAAGTGAGCAGAGACAAAAAACAACAGGACAAAGGCCAGCAGTGTAGACAATAGGAACAGTCCAATTCGTGACAGCAGTAGGCATAGGCTCCAAAGCTGTAAATGGGAGGTTCTTCTTTCTTTGCATCTTTTCCTCTGCATAATACACACAATAAGAAAAGATTTAGCAGCTGGATATTGGTCAAACTAGGCTAAATTAATGAATGCATAAGAGACTTGGGGGAAGATAATTATGTGCAGAGAGTCTCATACATCAAAAGGGAAAACATCAAACAAAATGATACAGAGGGAACTGATACAATTTGACCTTACAATGCAACAGCATAAGCAGATTTTTGCCTATAAATTCAATCTCAGTCACATGAGCAAAAAACACAACAGAAAACTGATATCACTTCAAAAAATACACTTAGAATCAGAATTCTTCTCTACTTGAGCAAAAACAGAGAGCAGAAATTAGAGAAAAGCTGAAGCTGTAGGGGTGGCGTTTTCCATTTTCTAAGTGTTTGGAACTAGGTTAGTTCCCAATTTACTTGTTTATTCAGAATACCATACTGTTCTCGTATGCACCTATATATATCTTATGCCTCTGTTAGTTGTTTTTTTTAGCAGATAATGATATAAATGGTTTTAAGAAGTCTAAAAACAGATAGGAGTAGAAAAATACCAGCAAAAGAAAAATAAAAAAAATGGTAAGACGAGAAGAATAGCGTAAAAAAAAGAGAAGGGAGTTACCTCCGGCCACCAAGTACGGTGGTCGTCCCTGTCCTTGCGCAGCCGCGAGCCTTCGCCTCCGGTCCGGCAACCACCATCACAGTCCACCGCGTCCACCCTCACCAACAACCACCACCAACAGCCTCCACTCCCCCCTCACCACCAACGCCCCTTTCTCTCTCCTCACCACGAAAATCGCCCCCTTCCCCCATCACTGTCCACCAAACGACCGCCTCACGGCCACGATCCAAACAACCACCACCGTGTGACCGCCGTCAAAACCACCGTACCCCCACTATCATCTCTCTCCTCGCGAACTTCACCACCAACGGCCACCACCATCTCTCTCCTCGCGAACCACTGTCATCAAACGCCCAACCCTCGTCTCCACCGTCAAACCGAACCCCCTCACCACCGAAGCCTTCTCTCACCTTCGCTGTTACTCGCCGTGAACAACCCACCGTCCGTCGCTCCCGTTCGCGTCGTCGTCTCCCCCCTTCTCACGGCCAGCCACCACCCACAGTGCATATCCTCTACCAAACAACCCCTAACGCCACCACGACAACAATAAACCAAAAAACGAAAATTGGGTTGAGAGAGAGGCGAGAAACGGCGTAGGGAGAGAGAGGTGAGACGGCGCAAGGAGGGAAAGGGAGGCGAGAGGCGGTGTAAGGAGAGAGAGAGGGGGGGCGCGCACGGCGCTAAGGTGAGAGAGAGGGGAAATTTAGGGTTAGACATTTTAGGGGTGTGTGCGCCGTGGAGAAGAGGGTGTAGAATTAGGGTTTCCTTTTAGGTTTCCCTTTTATAGTAGGAGTGCAAGGGTAATTTTGTCTTTTTGCGTTTTTTATTTTTTCAGATCTCTATTAGCACCCCCTGTATTTACTTCTCGCGCCCCCCTGAAGCCCACGCTTTTTTAAACGGGCCAACCCGCTAAAAATGTGAATGGGTTACTGCCCGCACCTCAGTTTTAATAATACAACCCCCGTGGTTAGTTGCACCCATTTTACTGTTTCACCCCCTTTTTTCGTTATTTTTCCTCTTTATTATTTCTTCACAAAATAAATTTTCCTTTTTTACAAAAAACCTCTAAAAATAAATAGATGAATGTTTCGTTATCAAAATATAAATAGGGGACTAAGTCGACTGTACAGTCGGGTTAGTCAGCTTTTTAGGCCACTAATGAACCGTTACGGATCAGGTCCTAAAATCCCCATTTAAAATAAATAATTTCCAAATTAAAAAATACGAACACATCTCTTTCATTTCAAAAACCAAAAATCTTATTTTCAAAGCAGGGGATTAAGTCGGTCGTACGGCCGGGTTAGTCATCGCTTTAGGATAAGTGAACTGTGGTCCTTCAGAGCCCCAGCGCTCCTTCAGCCCTCAGCGGCCGTTCAGAGCCCCAGCGCTCCTTCAGACCCCCAGTGGTCCTTAAACACAGATCACACAGTCCTAAAACCCCTATATTAAAAAACATCAACCAACAAACATTTTCTACATAAAGAACTACGTAGCTTTGATTTCTCCATCGCACCTGGAGATACGTAGGAGCGGGGGCCCACTCCTGTCAAGCACAAAAAACTAAAATTTTTATTAAGTCTTTTTCTTTCGATAAAAGGGTAAAAATTACCATTTTCGAAATTAACTTTTTTTCCTACAACTGATTAGCAGGTAACCTTCCTTAGGAAGGATGTCGTGGGGTGCTAACACCTTCCCCATGCATAACCGACTCCCGAACCCTAATCTGGTCTCAAAGACCCTTATCCATTCCAAAAGGGATTTTCCAATGTTTTCCCTAAAAATTAAACTTTGGTGGCGGCTTCATTTTTGAACCTTCGAGGAATCCTCACTCGGATTTTTCGGTCGCTACAGCTGGCGACTTCACTGGGGACATTTTTTTCAGAGAGTCAAACGTAGTCTAATTAATTGTAGAAATAGTTGTTAATTTAATGCTTTATTTTTACCCTACCTTGCCTTTTATTTGTTTATTTATTTATTTTTTTATTATTATTGCATATTATATTCTCCTTGATGTGATATGTAAACATTAGGATAGATGACCACTTTCTGTATATGTGTTTGCTTGTTTTGCAGCTTGGGGATATATCTGTCTTTTTGCTCCTACACACACCGCACTACTACACTTTTTCACACACGTGAGAATAGTCCTATAGCCGGACTGGAGCATAAACTAAGTTAGAACGAGACTGTGTGGTAATGGCCCTCTGGATGTACATCCAGCTCGGTGGTTACGAAAGTCTCACCTAGAGTTTGGTCCCTTCGAGGGTGCTATCATTTCTAATAGCTTGCCTATTGTTGTGGCTAGCGTTCTCGAACGGGGTCGTTGGCTCTAGGAACCTTATTTAGGACCCTATAGAGCTATCCCTTGGAAGGTTCACTTAATAGAACAGCTTTAGAACATTTCTCAAGTAACCTCTTTAGGACACAAAGGAGCATCATACCCCTTGCATTCAAACAAACCTAATACTTATCTTTTTTCAAAATTTCTCAAAAAAAACAAGAGAAAACGCTTTTTAAAATTTATCTCAAGAAAATGTTTCATGCGCATGACACAAAAAATATATGCATCGAGCCATAAAATTAAAAAGAACCATGCATTTGAAAGTCAGACAACCAAACTTGAGAAATCTGCGGGACCTTGGCAATGAAATGCCAGCATGGCGTCGTGACTTATTCACTGTCAAGTATGGGAATCTCCTGAGCCTCCTGGACGTTGAGGTATCAGCTGAAGCTATCACTGCACTGGGCCAGTATTTTGATCCACCGTTACGGTGTTTCACTTTCCAAGATTATCAGTTGGCTCCAACATTGGAAGAGTTTGAAAATATTTTGCGTTTCCCTCCCGAGAATAAGAAGCCTTATCGGTATGTAGAGCATTATCCCCTACCTGAAAATTTATCCAAGATATTGAAGGTTCCAACGTCAGAATTAGCTACAAAGATAGTGGAAATAGGTGGCAAAAAAGGTTTGACCAGAAAGTACCTAGAGAAGGAAGCTTCACTCTGGGCCAAAAAGAAAGATTGGGCCACTTTCATGGATGTCTTTGCTCTCCTCATCTATGGGATTGTTCTTTTCCCAAATGACAAAGATTTTGTTGAAGATACCGCAATTGATGTCTTTCCGGCCTTCAAGCTCCGAGGACAAAACCCTGCCTCAGTCGTTCTGGCTGATGTTTATTTTTCTCTCTGGGAGCGTCATGAGAAAAGAGCTGGTGTGATATGGTGTTGTTTGCCTGTGTTGTGCCGTTGGCTAACCTCTCATATATTCAAAACAAGTCATCATATGGAAGTTAGGGGTAAGACTGAGTGGGCCCAGTACCTCGCCGGCCTAACAGGGAGTGACATCTCGTGGTATTCTCGAGATCAAAACATCGATGAATTTGTTTATCAGTGTGGAGACTTCCCAAATGTCCCCCTCATAGGAACGAGAGGTTGCATCAGTTACAATCCAGCCATTGCTTTAAGGCAATTCGGTTATCCCATGATGAATCCGCCCCCAGGAGAATCCCTATCCTCATTTGAGCTAGAGTGCAGAGGCTTTAAAGATCTTGACATGTTAAGAAGGGTTAGCCGAGCCTGGGATAGAATAGTCAAAAAGGGACGTGAACTAGGCCCTAGAGCCATTGATGCTGGGGAAAACTATCTTCAATGGGTTGCACTTAGAGTCCGGGAGGTCGAGCTACCTTTTCGCCTCGCACTGCCCGCCGGCCATGAAATTCCTGAACCAGTTCCTGTTCTCAATGAAGAAGTAGAAGAAGTCAAAGTTGCCTTAACCAAATCTGAACAAGAAACGATTGAGCTGCAAGCCCAGTTGGAAAGAGCACTTCAAGAAAACGCAGGCCGGAGGCGAGAAAATATCGCCAAAAGTAAACGCATTGCAGAATGCGAAGAAAGATTAGAGGTCGGGAAGGCTAAGTTTCTTCTTGTGCAAGAGAGCCTTAGAGGTGCCAATGAAGAGCTCCAAGTACGTAACAGAGACCGAGACAGGGCCATTGACAATGCTTATGTATGGAAGAGTCAGTTGACAGAAGCTGTGGAGAAGGAAAAAGATCTTCAAACTCAGCTCCAAAGTTTGAGGGCGCAGTTGAAAGAAAAGGCTGATGAGTATGAGGGTAGGCTTGCGACCGAAAGAGAAGCCAGAGGGGTGATACTGGGAAGACTCGAAGAGTGTCAAGCAGCGCTCCAAAAGGAGTTCAGAAATGCGAACGAATTGAAAGAGTTCGCTGATTACCAGAAGAACCTCTATGAAACAACCGAGAAAGAGCACGCATATCTAAAAGAGGAATACAAGAAGCTGCATGATCATTGTCATTACCTCCAGGACAGATTCTCAAATCTAGCTAAACTATGCAATGAAGCCATCATAGATGTCCCAGATCATTTGAAGGATGCTGATATCGTCATGTCCAGGGAGAATACCCCAGTCGAAGTCTTCAAATTTGTTCAGTATATGAAAGAGCTTATTGCCTTCTTAAAGATTAAGGCAAAGTGGCCTGGTGTGAAAAAAAGAAAGATGGCTTGGATGGCGTAGTTGTTTGAGTTTAAATTGCTGTAGTTTCCGTTGTAATCCTTGAAGAACTCGTTTGGTTGTACTTTCTTTTATCAATGAAAGATTCGTTTGGTTTAAATTTCGATCCTGGTTTATCCTTCACTTGTCGAATGAGTGGTTTACAATTCCACAGGCTCGATCATGCATATTCATCTCATGCACATTCATTCATTCATTCATTCACAAACTTATGTTAAAATTATTGGAAAAAAACAGAACGAAAAGGCAAACTGGTTCATCAACACCGCTACCGTACTCGCTTTCAAGCCAGGAAAATGACTGAGAATCAAGACAACCAAGCGTTGAGAGATGATATTGAGTAGCTGAAGGAGAAGATGAACGAGATGATGGCCATGAAGGAACAAATGGCGGATATTATGAAACTTCTTGAAAAGAGAGTTGCAGACGAAAACGCCTCAGTAGGAAACACCGGAAATATTGCTACAAGCCTTCCTCCGCCGCACAATTCTGGGTTTGATGGTCAGGGCCAATACTGGCCCCCTTATGGACTTCCTGCCGGCTACACACCTCCTACGATGGACGCCACTTTAGAGGGTGGCCCTACGGGGGTCGTGAATCCGAATCACAATATGACTCAAGCACTGAATGAAGCACCGCAAGGCCAGATCCCTACGACCATGCCGCAGGCTATGTTACAGAATTACACTCCGCCGTTAGTGACGAGTCATCAGACTCCTGGGCAAAATACCGGGAACCCCTCTCACTTATATATCCCACATGTGAGCTCAGCTGCTGTTCCAATGGTCCATCCTTATAATTACCAAACGTGGGACCATCAATCCAGGGAAAGATATCAAATGCTCGAAGAACGGTTAAGGGCCATAGAGGGAACTAATACTGGGGCAAGAAATGCACATGATTTATGTCTCGTTCCCAACGTGGTTATTCCCCCTAAGTTTAAGGTGCCTGATTTTGATAAGTACAGAGGAGCAACGTGTCCGGCAAGCCACCTAACTATGTACTGCAGGAAAATGGCCGCATTCGCAAACGACGATAAGCTGCTTATCCACTACTTCCAAGACAGCTTAGCTGGGGCAGCTTCAAGTTGGTATATGCAGTTGACACCCACTCACATCCGGTGTTGGAAGGATCTCGCTGATGCTTTCCTTAAGCAGTATAAGTACAACACGGATATGGCTCCTGATAGGACTCAACTACAAAACATGGCTAAAAGGGATAACGAGTCCTTCAAGGAATATGCTCAGCGTTGGAGAGGACTAGCAGCTCAGGTAGCACCACCTCTGTTTGAGAAGGAAATGGTATCTATGTTTATGGAAACCCTTCCTTCACCCTTCTATGAAAAACTGATTGGGAGTGTATCGTCAAGTTTTTCGGATATGGTCGTCATTGGGGAAAGGCTAGAGAACGGAATGAGGAATGGGAAAATCGCTTATACTCCTCCCACTAACCAGAGAAAGCCCTTCTCCGGATTTCCTAAAAAGAAGGAAGGAGAAGCCAACGCCATCACAGGAACCGGAAAAACTTCCTACTCCAATCCCGCTCACACCAATCCGTTCTCAGCATAAACACTATCTACCCCACCTGCCCAAAACAACCAAGGCCGTAAACCACAAAACTACTCAGACGGGAAGTTCGTCCAGTTTGATCCAATCCCCATGTCATACTCTGACCTATTTCGCCACCTGCTCAGCCATAATTTAATCGCCACCCGCCCAATGAGGCAGATCCAGCCCCCTTTTCCTAGGGGCTTCGACCCAAACACCACATGTGAATTTCATTCACGAACGGTTGGCCATTCCATAGAAAATTGTAAGGCATTGAAGTATGTTTTCCAAGATCTAATCGCCTCGGGTTGGTTGAATTTCAAAGAAAATGGTCCTAATGTGGCTACCAACCCATTACCAGGACATGTGATGCCCTCGACTAATGCAATTGAAGATTCTGCAGAGCAGTCCCTAATCAAGAGGGTAGAATGCATCCAGACACCCCTGGAAGCGATTCATGCTAATTTGTGTTCCTTTGGGATTATCAAGAGAGAATGCACTGGAAAGAATCCATGCAATGACCATCACTGCGTTGGAAACGGTGAGGCGTTCAAACGAGTCCTTCAGGACCCGTTGGACCGGCACATAATACAAATAAGCTCTCTAAAGAAAGAAGAAGACGTATCAACCATTCAGTCAAACAGGGGCAGGAACACAGATACTCGACGGCCGCTAGAAATTATCTATAGCAAAGACTCAAGGATGGCCCTTGCTGCACCAAAGGCAATAACCATCCGGATACCGACTCCGTTCCCTTTCAAAGATACGAATGCAGTCCCGTGGAATTACAGTGCGAAAGTTCAGAGCAATCCTGATGTCACCAACATCTCGGGAGGCAGCGGAATGACTCAGAGCGGGCGCGTCTATGCCCCTGAAGGACCCGGGGAAAGAAAATCAAATGAAAGAGAAATGACGGATAAAGGAAAAAACATAGAGGGAGAGCCATCTGACAAAAATACAGGCAAGAAAGCACTATCTGAACAAGAAGCCAGTGAGTTTCTAAAAATTATGAGGCAGAGTGAGTACAAGGTAGTGGATCAGCTGAATCAGACCCCCGCTAAGATATCCCTGCTATCACTATTACTCAATTCTGAAGCCCACCGAGCAACACTAATGAAGGTGCTGAGTGAAGCACATGTCACTCACGATATCACCGTCGGTCAGTTTGATGGGATCGTCGGAAATATCGTTGCAAACAACTACCTCACCTTCACAGATGACGAGATCCCCGTTGAGGGAAGAGGGCACAACAAGTCTTTGCATATCTCCGTGAAATGTGGAGAATACTCCCTAGCTCGAGTACTTATCGATAACGGATCGTCCCTGAATGTACTACCCAAATCAACCATGAACAAGCTAGACGTAGATTGTTCATACATGAAACCCAGTTCTACACTGGTCAGGGCATTCGATGGGTCTAAAAGAGAGGTCATCGGAGAGATGGAGTTACCTGTACAGGTAGGTCCAGAGGTCTTCATAGTGAGTTTCCAAGTAATGGACATCAATCCGTCTTACAGTTGTCTTCTGGGAAGACCTTGGATCCATTCCGCAGGGGCTGTGCCCTCCTCTCTACATCAAAAGCTCAAGTTCATAGTCAACAACAAGTTAGTGGTCGTTTCGGGGGAAGAAGAGTTGCTAGTGAATAAGCCGTTTCCTATCCGCTATGTTGAGGCTGCAGAAGAATCTTTCGAGACCGCATTCCAAGCACTAGAAATTGCAAATGCAATCTTTGTGGGGGACGGGGCCCTATCGCTAAAACCAAAGCTGTCCAAAGCTGCACTGATGATCACTAAAGTCATGACAAGCAAGGGTTATCAAGCTGGAAGTGGTTTAGGGAAGACTGAACAAGGGATCCTAACGCCCATACAGCTGCATGAAAACAAAGACAGACGTGGGATAGGGTACCGGCCTAGTCGTGCTGACAAAGGAAGGATCGCCGCGGAAAAAAAGGAGCGGAGGTTGGCCAAACTTGAGGGTCGGGAGCTAGATATGAAGAAGATTTTCATCTGTGACATAAAGCAAAGCTTTCAGAGCACATGAATACTAGACCCTAACCAGGTTGCAGCTATTGAAGATGATTCAAGTACCGAAGAAGGCAGTGTCAGTCTTGTGCGTCGTTGTCCTGCAGACGAAAAGCTCAAGAATTGGGAGATTGTTGATTTTCCTGTAGTTTTTAGTTCAAAGTAATTTTCTGTAATGCAATCCTATGGCTCTGCCCAAGGCCTTAGGACATTTCATAAGGGCACGCATGTTCCGTTTCAATATCAGTATCAATAAAATAGCATTTTGAATTCTCTAATAAACTTCATTTCGCCTTGTTCTGTCTCTTTTATTTGTTTTCATTCCGTCAATTTTCGCTAATGCAGATCTAAAAATATCATCTTTGAAAATAACAACGCCAATAATTCATACCATAACTTTGATCACCCCATTAATCAAACCGAGGAGGATGTTGAAGATCATTGGGAAGCCCCTCCAGAGTTAATGAGAATGGTAGAACAAGAGGAAAAGGTAATCCAACCTCACGAGGAATCCACTGAAGAGGATAAGAAGGAAGTTAGAGTGGGCACCACAATGAAGGAGAGTGAGCGGGAGAAATTGATTCAACTCTTGTCCGACTATGTCGACGTCTTTGCATGGACATACCAAGACATGCCAGGGCTAGACACAAACATAGTTGAACACAAGTTGCCAGTAAAACCTGAATGCCCGTCAGTGAAGCAGAAACTAAGAAGGATGAAGCCAGACATGTCCCTGAAAATCCGAGATGAGGTTAAAAAGCAGTTTGATGCCGGATTCTTAGCAGTAGCAAAGTATCCCCAATGGGTAGCCAACATTGTCCCGGTTCCAAAGAAGGATGGGAAGGTCAGAATGTGCGTCGATTATCGAGACCTGAACAGAGCAAGTCCTAAAGATGATTTCCCTTTGCCCCACATTGATGTCCTGGTGGATAGCACAGCGCAACACTCTTTATTTTTCTTCATGGATGGATATTCCGGATATAATCAAATCAAGATGGCCCCCGAGGATATGGAGAAAACCACCTTCATCACACTCTGGGGAACCTTCTGTTACAAAGTAATGCCATTCGGATTGAAGAACGCTGGTGCAACATACCAAAGGGCGATGGTGGCTTTATTCCATGATATGATGCACAAAGAAATAGAGGTATATGTGGATGATATGATTGCCAAGTCAAAGACTGAGGAAGAGCATATTGTTAATCTGCAGAAACTCTTTGAACGTCTAAGGAAATTCAAACTCAGATTAAACCCTGCTAAATGCACCTTCGGCGTAAGATCAGGAAAGCTGTTGGGGTTCATAGTCAGTCAAAAGGGAATAGAGGTAGATCCAGACAAGGTACGAGCAATTCTTGAAATGCCAGCGCCTAAAACTGAAAAAGAAGTCCGTGGGTTTCTAGGAAGATTGAACTACATCTCTAGGTTCATATCCCAATTAACGTCTACCTGTGAGCCTATCTTCAAATTGTTGTGCAAGAATCAAGAAATGAAGTGGAACGATAGCTGCCAAGAAGCTTTCGAAAAGATCAAGAGGTATCTCCAAAACCCTCCGATTCTGATGCCACCTGTAGCTGGCAGACCTCTCATCCTATACTTAACAGTGTTAGACAAATCGATGGGTTGTGTGTTGGGGCAACATGACGAATCCGGAAGGAAAGAACATGACATCTATTAATTAAGTAAGAAGTTCACTGAGTGCGAGACAAGGTACTCATTGTTAGAAAGAACATGTTGCGCTCTAGCCTGGGCTGCGCATCGTCTAAGGCAGTATATGTTAAGCCACACGACTTGGTTGGTATCTAAAATGGATCCGATCAAGTATATCTTTGAAAAACCCGCACTCACAGGAAGAATCGCTCGATGGCAGATGCTACTGTCCGAGTACGATCTCTTATATGTTACGCAGAAAGCAATCAAAGGTAGTGCATTGGCTGAATACTTAGCACACCAACCAGTCGAGGATTACCAATCAATGCAATACGAATTCCCAGATGAAGATATAATGGCTCTATTCGAAGAAGGAAAGTCTCAAGATGATGAAAGATGGAGGATGTTATTTGATGGCGCTTCCAATGTGTGGGGGCATGGGGTCGGAGCTATATTAATCTCCCCAGATAACCGCTTCATACCGTTTACCGCTAGATTGAGCTTCTATTGCACTAACAACATTGCGGAATATGAAGCGTGCATTCTAGGCATCAAAGCGGCCCTTGAATGGAAAGTTAAAAGGCTCGATGTATATGGAGACTCAGCCTTGGTCATCCACCAAATCAAGGGTGACTGGGAAGCTAGAGACTCCAAATTGATCCCTTATCGCGATCACATCCAAAAGATGATCAAGTCATTCGACGAGATCACTTTCCATCATCTCTCGCGTGAAGAAAACCAGTTGGCCGATGCCTTAGCAACTCTATCCTCAATGTTCAATGTCAATTGCGACAAGAATCTGACATTCATCAGGATCCAACACCGGGAATTACCAGCGCACCTTTGTATGGCAATTGAAGAAGAGCCTGACAGTAAGCCTTGGTATTATGATATCAAGCATTATATCACAAGCCGAGAATACCCTCCTGGTGCTTCAGAGAATGACAAGAGAACACTTAGAAGGTTATCGATGGGTTTCTTCCTAAATGGGGAAGTGCTTTACAAAAGAAATCATGATATGGTCCTCCTCAGATGTGTAGCAAAGAGGAAGCAGAAAGAATTATGAAAGATATCCATGAAGGCTCGTTCGGAACTCATTCCAATGGGCATACCATGGCAAGGAAAATCCTAAGGGCTGGCTACTACTGGTTGACAATGGAGGCTGATTGCTTTAACTATGTGAGGAAGTGTCACAAATGTCAAGTTTATGCTGACAACATTCATGTGCCACCAGCCTCCTTGAACGTCCTAATAGCACCGTGGCCGTTCTCAATGTGGGGGATAGATGTCATTGGTCCCATCGAACCTAAGGCGTCAAATGGGCATCGCTTCATTTTGGTTGCTATTGATTATTTCACCAAATGGGTCGAGGCTTCTTCCTATCCCAGTGTGACAAGATCTGTGGTTGTCAAGTTCATAAAGAGAGATTTGGTCTGCCGTTACGGCCTTCCAAATAAGATCAAAACTGACAATGGGAGTAACTTGAATAACAAAATGATGAAAGAGCTGTGTGAAGACTTCCAAATTCAGCACCATAACTCTTCCCCATATCGTCCAAAAATGAATGGGGCAGTTGAAGCAGCAAACAAGAATATAAAGAAAATTGTGCAAAAAATGGTGGTGACCTTCAAAGACTGGCATGAAATGCTTCCTTTTGCCTTGCATGGGTATCGGACCTCGGTTCGCACGTCAACAGGGGCAACTCCGTTCTCACTAGTATATGGGATGGAAGCAGTTCTCCCCATCGAAGTTGAAATACCCTCTCTACGGCTGCTAATGGAGACGAAATTAGACGAGGCAGAATGGGTTCAAACTCGTTTTGATCAGTTGAACCTCATAGAGGAAAAAAGGGTGGTTGCGTTGTGTCACGGGCAGCTGTACCAACAAATAATGAAGAAGGCTAATGATAAGAAGGTTCACCCTCGACAGTTTCAAGAAGGAGACCTCGTGCTCAAGAAAATTTTACCCATCCAAAAAGATTCCCGGGGAAAATGGGCCCCGAACTACGAAGGACCTTACGTGATAAAGAAAGCATTCTCTGGAGGAGCTTTAATTCTCACAAAAATGGATGGTGAGGATCTCTTACTCCCGGTAAATTCAGACGCAGTTAAGAAGTACTATGCCTAAAGAAATATATGAAAAAAGAAAAAGATGAGCCAAGCAAAATGAGCTCGCTAGGCTGAAAACCCAAAAGGGCGGCCTAGGCAAAAGTTAGAGCGACCCGGTGGATCGAAAACTCTAAAGAGCGGTCCAGGCAAAAATTAGGGTCAAAAAGTTGGACTTGGAAGAAATAAAAAGGCAGTCAACACTCCAAAGTTGGATGGTGGGCGGTCAAAACTATGCGTATGAGTGATTGGCACCGTCACTCCGAAAATACAAACAATCAACAAATCTGTTCTTTCCTTTTTCTCGTTTTTTTAGTTTAAACTCTCAATGTAATTTTCAATCGGCGTGACCTTCTGTACGTTCGGTTTCCATATTAAACACTTTTCTTCTCCTGCTTGTTTTTCTTTCTTTACTTTAAAGTGATGTTTTATGATAAATGATACTGAATTGTGGAACATGTGCATGGACTAAGGGGCATTACAATCTTTGCGAAATTCCTAAAAATCACAGAATTAAGACGATCTCTCATGAACGAATTTGCGATAAGGACTAGTATCTACATGATCACTTCAAACAACAAATCATAATGAGTCTGCGCTGAATCTAGCAATACTGCTGCTCTGGACTACCCTCATGCCCCACGACTGAAACCTCGCGAGTTGATCGAACCAGTAAAAAGAAGCCAACAGAGCAAAAGAGCAAAACTAGAAAAAAGAGAGGGCAAAAGAAGAAAGCAAAAAGCTAAAGTACAAAAGAAACAAAAATCATTCAGCATTTCATTCATCATCTCACTCAAAATTAATCACCGCAGACGCATACATCGCATACATGTCATATACATATCATATGTGGTTTTTCGTATCGACTCCCCGTGTCGACACGTATTTGCATCCAATTCTTAAGCCAAAGCGATTAGTGTTGAATCCTATATCGCGCGCTAGGTCGCAGTGTTAGCAAAGTCTAGCGTAGATCTTTCAGACCAAATTGGTCCTTCAGTTCAGTTTGAATTAGCGCGTCAAACGCTACGTCGAGCTGCACCTTCAGATCATAAACGTCGCCACGGAGCGTGACAGATCCTTCAGACCCCCAGGGGTCCTTCAGATTAGCTGCGTCTGCCTAAGGCATAGCGTAAATCCTTCGTGGTCAACATATCAGTTCCAAATCTGATATTGACCCTCACGACCGCCATGACGTAGGTCACCCTCCGATTGTTTTACTAGTGCCATAACTAGTTGCAGTCCATCAGATCATTTTTGGTCCATCAGGCTCAGGCAGCCCTTCAAACCTGCCGGTTCTTCAGTTTAATTCAAACCAGGGCGCCAAGCGTCGCCTGAGAATTCGACCTTCAGACTAATCAGTCCTTCAGAGCCCCAGTGCTCCTTTAGACCCCCAACGGTCCTTCTTTATTTCCCTTTTCGTGAACACGCCAAGTGTTAACCATACTTGTAAATTCTCAAAACCCCCATTTTCCTCTAAAAAGGACAAAATTAGTGTCTGTCTTGTATTTATTTCTATCCCTACTATGAAAACCCTTCAGTTTATCTATGGAATATAAATAAAGAGGGGCAGCTGTCATACCCTAATTTTGTCCACATTTCTTTTCGTAACTTAATTTTCTTTTTATTAGAAAATCGAACAAAAGTTCTATTCAAGTCCAATAGTAATTATAATTATAATTATAATTGGATTCATTTCATTTCCTTTCCTCTTTCTATAAAACCCAAAATTTTGTTTTACAATAAGCCCAAACTGTTGATGTCCAATGGTATGCGTATATATAGTGGTGTAGCTCTTTTGTTTATCATCATACAATTCAAATAAAAAAAAGGATGCATGAGAATGTGATATCACAAGGCTGAATGCTTGGAAAAATATATAATACTATAACAATTTGGCCAAAGGCTACATAATAATTTGTCAGTTACAATTGTCAAAGAAATGCTTTTTTAACAAAAAGGCCAAGCTGGCTTTGACACAAAGGACACATCACAGCAACCCAAAAGTGAGCAGAGACAAAAAAACAACAGGACAAAGGCCAGCAGTGTAGACAATAGGAACAGTCCAATTCGTGACAGCAGTAGGCATAGGCTCCAAAGCTGTAAATGGGAGGTTCTTCTTTCTTTGCATCTTTTCCTCTGCATAATACACACAATAAGAAAAGATTTAGCAGCTGGATATTGGTCAAACTAGGCTAAATTAATGAATGTATAAGAGACTTGGGGGAAGATAATTATGTGCAGAGAGTCTCATACATCAAAAGGGAAAACATCAAACAAAATGATACATAGGGAACTGATACAATTTGACCTTACAATGCAACAGCATAAGCAGATTTTTGCCTATAAATTCAATCTCAGTCACATGAGCAAAAAACACAACAGAAAACTGATATCACTTCAAAAAATACACTTAGAATCAGAATTCTTCTCTACTTGAGCAAAAACAGAGAGCAAAAATTAGAGAAAAGCTGAAGCTGTAGGGGTGGCGTTTTCCATTTTCTAAGTGTTTGGAACTAGGTTAGTTCCCAATTTACTTGTTTATTCAGAATACCATACTGTTCTCGTATGCACCTATATATATCTTATGCCTCTGTTAGTTGTTTTTTTTAGCAGATAATGATATAAATGGTTTTAAGAAGTCTAAAAACAGATAGGAGTAGAAAAATACCAGCAAAAGAAAAATAAAAAAAAATGGTAAGAAGAGAAGAATAGCGTAAAAAAAAAGAGAAGGGAGTTACCTCCGGCCACCGCGTACGGTGGTCGTCCCTGTCCTTGCGCAGCCGCGAGCCTTCGCCTCCGGTCCGGCAACCACCATCACTGTCAACCGCGTCCACCCTCACCAACAACCACCACCAACAGCCTCCACTCCCCCCTCACCACCAACGCCCCTTTCTCTCTCCTCACCACGAAAATCGCCCCCTTCCCCCATCACTGTCCACCAAACGACCGCCTCACGGCCACGATCCAAACAACTACCACCGTGTGACCGCCGTCAAAACCACCGTACCCCCACCATCATCTCTCTCCTCGCGAACTTCACCACCAACGGCCACCACCATCTCTCTCGTCGCGAACCACAGTCATCAAACGCCCAACCCTCGTCTCCACCGTCAAACCGAACCCCCTCACCACCGAAGCCTTCTCTCACCTTCGCTGTTACTCACCGTGAACAACCCACCGTCCGTCGCTCCCGTTCGCGTCGTCGTCTCCCCCCTTGTCACGGCCAGCCACCACCCACAGTGCATATCCTCCACCAAACAACCCCTAACGCCACCACGACAACAATAAACCAAAAAACGAAAACATGGTTGAGAGAGAGGCGAGAAACGGCGTAGGGAGAGAGAGGTGAGACGGCGCAAGGAGGGAAAGGGAGGCGAGAGGCGGTGTAAGGAGAGAGAGGGGGGCGCGCACGGCGCTAAGGTGAGAGAGAGGGGAAATTTAGGGTTAGACATTTTAGGGGTGTGTGCGCCGTGGAGAAGAGGGTGTAGAATTAGGGTTTCCTTTTAGGTTTCCCTTTTATAGTAGGAGTGCAAGGGTAATTTTGTCTTTTCGCGTTTTTTATTTTTTCAGATCTCTATTAGCACCCCCTGTATTTACTTCTCGCGCCCCCCTGAAGCCCACGTTTTTTTAAACGGACCAGCCCGCTAAAAATGTGAATGGGTTACTGCCCGCACCTCAGTTTTAATAATACAACCCCCGTGGTTAGTTGCACCCATTTTACTTTTTCACCCCCTTTTTTCGTTTTTTTCCTCTTTATTATTTCTTCACAAAATAAATTTTCCTTTTTTACAAAAAACCTATAAAAATAAATAGATGAATGTTTCGTTTTCAAAATATAAATAGGGGACTAAGTCGACTGTACAGTCGGGTTAGTCAGCTTTTTAGGCCACTAATGAACCGTTACGGATCAGGTCCTAAAATCCCCATTTAAAATAAATAATTTCCAAATTAAAAAATACGAACACATCTCTTTCATTTCAAAAACCAAAAATCTTATTTTCAAAGCAGGGGATTAAGTCGGTCGTACGGCCGGGTTAGTCATCGCTTTAGGATAAGTGAACTGTGGTCCTTCAGAGCCCCAGCGCTCCTTCAGCCCTCAGCGGCCAGCGCTCCTTCAGACCCCCAGTGGTCCTTAAACACAGATCACACAATCCTAAAACCCTATATTAAAAAACATTAACCAACAAACATTTTCTACATAAAGAACTACGTAGCTTTGATTTCTCCATCGCACCTGGAGATACGTAGGAGCGGGGGCCCACTCCTGTCAAGCACAAAAAACTAAAATTTTTATTAAGTCTTTTTCTTTCGATAAAAGGGTAAAAATTACCATTTTCGAAATTAACTTTTTTCCTACAACTAATTAGCAAGTAACCTTCCTTAGGAAAGATGTCGTGGGGTGCTAACACCTTCCCCATGCATAACCGACTCCCAAACCCTAATCTGGTCTCAAAGACCCTTATCCATTCCAAAAGGGATTTTCCAATGTTTTCCCTAAAAATTAAACTTTGGTGGCGGCTTCATTTTTGAACCTTCGAGGAATCCTCACTCGGATTTTCCGGTCGCTACAGTTTTGCATCATTATCTTGTGTGTTTTTATGCTTTACATCTCTACTGAATTTGATCAGTTTAGTAGGGATAACATAGATTAATTAGGGATAACGTAGACTAATTGCTAGAAAGGATTAATTTACCGATTTCACAAGATAAAGTGGTAGTCTAGGTGATAGGAATATCAACTAGCTTGGTAATGGTAGAAATGCTACGCCAAAACCATTGTGTGGACTAAATCATGCTATACAAATTGTAGAATGAACCTAACGAGAACTTAGGAATAAGAATATCTTAGCAACACTGTGCTTCAATACTACGCATTGATGCTGCGACAATATCACTTTTAGCATTACAACATTTGGAGAGAAAATTACTAAACTGAATCTTGAATAATTTCTAACCAATTCAACCAATCACTTTTTCCTTTTTATTGTCATTTGCATTTTAATTTACTGTTCTCATCATCTTAATCAAATGTGTTACTTGTTACTTTGTAGTCTCACTAACTAGACTAGCCAAATTGGGAATTTTGTGAAATTAACCATAATCAATTCTCGTGGGAACGGTCTTTACTTATCACTTTATTACATGTTTTGACTGTGTACACTTGCACACCAATTTTCATAATAGGAGGCAAGCAAATTTTGTTGCTCACACTTGATAACTCTATTTTATATAGAGTTATTTACGCTTTCAAATCTAAATAATTGTGAGAATCTCAGTAATAATGTTTTGCTAAATAAAGAAATACAAAAAGAAATACAACTTTTAGAGTTAAGAAAAGTTTAGGCACACTTCATGACTATTTTATATGATTTGTGGTATTTTATGTGTTTTTTCAATTGCTGCAGCAATCATTGCCCCGGCAATAGATGCACCAGCAATAGTAGCAGAGGCATTGCCCCGGCATCGCTGCCAGCATCAATTGCCCCAACAATCTTCACAACACAGAATGCCCCAGCATCCTGGTGATGACGTCATGATGCGTCAAAAGTAAGGCAAGTGACCAAGTGGGAGATTGTGGCGCCTACCATAGACTCCATATCCCACAAGAGTCACCCTTCTAAGAGACACTTGTCCTCTCATCAATGGACCTCTTCTTTTAACATGATGGGTGATCACATCAAAGCTTTTGAGATGAGTTAAGAAAAGGAAACCCTAACTTCATCCTTCAGTAACCTTGTTGCCCAAGACAACTCCACTCCAAGAGGCCTATAAATACATCTCCTCCTCATCATTTGAGATCATCACAAGTTTAGGAATTAGTCTTAGATATACTACTTTGGTTCGAAGGAGAGGAAGAAATTGACAACTTCTCTCTCTACTTTTACACCATTTCTTATTGATGTTTTATTGCTGTGAGGTGATTGCTCCATCATTGCTAGGGAGAATATGCAGAGGAACTTCACTTGTGTAATTTCTATCTTATTTCCTTTCCTTTGTATTCAATCATATGAATACGAATGTTTCTGTTTATATGCGCTTAGTTATGTCAAGCATGAGCTAAACATCTTTAGTTGGGATGCCTTAACTTTGTAATGAACCTTTGAATAATTATTATGTTATATTGATGCTTGCAATTTAGTTCTTGTGCCATAATTATTTCAAACTTATTTTGAGGTTGATCACTTAGAATAAATAGGGTCATAAATACAGACATAGTTTATGATTTGAACTCAAAAACTAATATGGATAAGTGTTTTAATAAAAGGAAACTTTGTTAATTCCATGCTAAAACCTAGACATACGATAGCACAGGGGGGTGGAGAAGGTCATGAGTGACAATGCCAAGCTCAATTGGTAGTGGGAATGCATTGAGCATGTACCCAAGCCTCAGGGTACATGGTTCGATTCCCACGGAAGGCAAAAACTCTACAAGGGGGTAGAGAAGATCATGGGTGCATCGCTGGGTAGCCTACTAAGTAAGAAAAGGGCCCAGGATGAAGTTACTTAGGAAATAGCATTCCAACTACCTCTCTCAATTGATTTACAACCCATCTTTATTTTGCTTATCTTAAATTCTGTTTTCACACACACACACACTACTCATCTTTTATTTTATTTTTGATTTCTGTTTCTCACTAGAATTCCTACCATTTTAAACTCTCAAAAATTAATTCAATTCCTGTGGGTACGATTTCTACTTTCTACTATATTACTTGTTAAAGACTGTGTACACTTGCACACCTTTTATCCACAACAAGTTTTTGGCGTTGTTGCCGGGGAATGCCATTAATTTTTATTGTTTAACTTAGTAGTAAATTAGTGATAATTTTACTTTGGTCTTTGTTCCTTGTGCTACAGCATATGCCCAGGTCCAACACACGAGAATTTCAGTTGGATCTTGAGATAGAGAGGAGATTTAGAAGGTTGCGTAGACCTCAAAGACAAACAGTGTCTGAACCAGGAGTAGGAGAAGGTTATAATCATGGCACAGGTATAGGCACTGGAAGAGGCACACGAAGAGGCATAGGTTCTGTTCATGGCTCACACCCTGATCCTGAGAATGATTATAGAAACCAATTCATCAACATGGGACCTATAGGTATGATAAATGACAGGGACAGACCAATGAGGGGCTTTGCTGTGTTTGATCATAAAAACATGCAAACCAGAATAGTCAGGCCTCAAATTAATGCTGCTCGTTTTGAATTTAAACCCATGATGTTTCAAATGCTTCAAACAGTGAGTCAATTTAGTGGTTCTCCTCATGAGGACCCTCATTTGTATCTAAGACAATTTTTAGAAATATGTAGCAATTACATCATCCTGGTGTTACAGAAAATGTTTTCAAATTAAAACTTTTCCATATTCCCTTAAGGATAAAGCCAATGCTCGGTTAAATTCTCTAGAGTCTAACTCTATCACTGAGTGGAATGAAGTAGCTGAAAAATTTCTAGCAAAATAGTTTCCACCAATTAAAAAATGCCAGGATGAGAAATGACATAACTTCTTTTAGACAAAAAGAAGGAGAATCACTGTTTGAAGCATGGGAAAGATGGAATGAAATTTAAAAGGAAATGTCCTCATCATGGTATACCTGTCATAATACAAATGGAAACATTCTATAATGGTTTGGAGCCCCAAACGAGACTCATGTTGGATGCCTCATCTGGAGGAGTGTTACTAAATTCGTCATACAATGAAACATGTGAGTTGATAGACAAAATTGCAACCAACAGTTACAGTTGGCCCGCAGAAAGGGTCAGTGCTCAAAAGAAGAGAACTTGGGTTCATGAACTCGGTGAAGTATCATCTCTATCAGCTCAAGTGGCATCTCTCACCAACATGATCAAAAATCTCAATTCTACCAATGCCCCATCATCCATTGCTGGAGCAATGACAGAACTCACTACTGCTGTAATAGAACAAGCCCCTCCAGAAACAACTAGTTGTGTATACTGTGGAGGTGGACAATTGTATGAAGAATGTCCAAGCAACCCTATTTCTGCTAACTATGCGGGATACAACAAAAACAACAATCCTTACTCTAACACCTATAACCCAGGCTGGAGAAATCACCCTAATTTCAAATGGAGTAATATTAATGCTGCAGCACCATCAACTCCACCAGGATTTCACTCTCAAAATTACCAAAGAACTCCTACACCCAGCAAATGATAACTCCTTGGAATCCATGTTTAAAGCTTATATGAACAAAACTGATGCTTTCATCAGTGAAACTAGAACTGCAAGGCAGCTCATGATGCATCACTTAAGAACTTGGAGAATCAAGTGGGGCAACTAGCTACATCATTATATCAGAGGCCAAGTGGTTCATGACCATCCACTACAGAAGCCTCAACCTCACAAAAGCATGGGAAGGAGCATGTAAAAGTCATTTCCTTGAAACAAAATGAAAAAAAATAGAAAAGAAAAAAATACAACTGATGCTGCAGCCACAAATGCAGGAGCAACAGATGCAGGAGCATCAGAAGCTGCTAAAGTACCACCACCAAGGTTAGTTCCAGAATACCCTTCTCCACCTTATCCACAAAGATTGATGAAGACACATGAAGAAAAACAATTTGGCAACTACACATCAATGTACCCCTTGTTGAAGCACTCCAACAGATGCCCAATTATGATAAGTTCATGAAAGATGTGCTCACAAAGAAAAGAAGATTGGGGGAATTTGAGAGAATAGCTATGTCAAAAGAATGCAGCATGATCATGCAGAACAAAATTCTAAGGAAGTTAAAGGATCCTGGCAGTTTCACTATACCATTTTCAATTGGAAAACTTTATACTGGTCGTGCACTGTGTGATTTAGGTGCAAATATCAACTTGATGCCTAAATCCATATTCACACAACTTGGTATTGGAACTGCCAGACCTACCACTGTGACCCTTCAATTAGCAGATAGGTCAATAGCCTATCCTGAAGGGATCATAGAGGATGTTTTGATAAAAGTTGATAAATTTGTGTTACCTGCAGATTTTGTTATCCTTGATTTTGATGTAGATAAGGATGTACCAGTCATTCTTAGAAGACCATTTACGGCTACTGGCAAAACACTCATTGATGTGCAGATAGGTGAATTGACCATGAGAGTCAATGATCAAGAAATCAAATACCTAAATGAAGATGTTGAAGAATGTTCTCTAATTGTCTCTCTGGATCAAGTAGTACAGCAACAATTCCACAAAGAGCATGACCACTTGACCAATGCTCTAGCATCCATTGCTGGAGCAATGACAGAAAAAGAAGAAATTGTGGAAGATGAAGTTGTGCAAGAAGAATTGGCTGTAAAAGAGGTTTAGGCAAGAAAATATGAGTCTCTAGAGCTTGAAGACCCAAACCTCAAGAAAAATGTTCCTTCAATTGATAAACCTCCTCAACCTGAACTTAAAGAATTGCCCCAGGATCTTAAATATGCTTTCTTAGGGGAAAATAATACACTTCCAGTACTGATCATTGCTTCTGACTTATCTCAAAAGAAGGAGCATGATCTTATTAATACCCTAAAAAGCATAAGAAGGCAATAGGGTAGCAAATGCCTGACATAAAGGGAATCAGTCCTTCTATCTGCATGCATAGAATTGTTTTGGATGAAAACTCCAAAAATAGCATTGAAGGACAGAGAAGACTGAATCCAATCATGAAAGAGGTGGTGAAGAAGGAGATCAAATGGCTAGATGCTGGCATAATCTACCCTATTTCAGATAGTGCATGGGTGAGCTCTGTGCAATGTGTACCAAAGAAGGGTGGAGTGACAGTAATAGGCAATGAAAAGAATGAATTGATACCAACCAGAACTATCACAAGATGGAGAATTTGTATGGACTACAGAGGGCTCAACAAAGCTACAAAGAATGACCATTTTCCATTGCCTTTCATATATCAAATGCTGGACAGAATAGCTGGTAAGGAATTTTATTGCTTTTTGGATGGCTATTCAGGCTATAACCAAATTTCTATAGTTCCTGAAGACCAACAAAAGAAAACTTTCACATGTCCCTATGGCGCCTTTGCATTTAGAAGGATGCCCTTTGGACTATGTATTGCTCCAGCAACATTCCAAAGGTGTATGATGGCAATATTCTGACTTCATAGAACAATCCATGGAAGTTTTCATGGATGATTTCTCAGTATTTGGTGAGACATTTCAACTCTGTTTGGCAAACTTGGAAGAAATACTCAACAGATGTGAAGAAACCAATTTGGTCCTAAATTGGGAGAAGTCCCACTTTATGGTCCAAGAAGGCATTATGCTAGATCATAGAATTTCAAAGAAAGGGCTGGAAGTAGACAAGGCAAAGATTGAGGTGATAGACAAATTACCTCCTCCAACTACTAGCAAAGGTATTAGAAGCTTCTTAGGTCATGCAGGCTTCTATAGAAGATTTATCAAGGACTTCTCCAAAATTTCAAAGTCATTATGTCAACTGTTGCAACATGATGTGCATTTCAACTTTGATGAATCTTGCTTAGAAGCATTCCAAAAACTGAAGAAAGCATTGGTGACAGCACCAGTGATAGCCACACCAGATTGAAGCAGACCATTTGAACTGATGTGTGATGCTAGTGATTTTGCTATGGGAGCTGTCCTAGGGCAAAGGTATGACAAGGTTTTTCATTCTATTTATTATGCCGGCAAAACACTTATTGAAGCTCAAATAAATTATACTGAGACTGAAAAAGAATTATTAGCAGTGGTTTTTGCATTTGATAAGTTTAGATCATACTTGGTTGGCATAAAAGTGATTGTTTATACTGATCACTCAGCCAAGTATTTAATTTCAAAAAAAAAAATGCAAAACCAAGACTAATAAGATGGGTTCTCCTCCTTCAAGAATTTGATCTTGAAATTCGTGATAAAAAGGGGGTGGAGAACCAAGTAGCTGATCATTTGTCTAGACTTGAAGGAGATTATGCAGGTACAAAAGAAGGAGAGATAAAAGAAATCTTTCCAGATGAGAAACTATTAGCAATTTCTGGAACAACATCCATTGCCGGAGCATCCATTGCTGGAGCAATTGATGCTGTTGCACCATGGTTTGCTGACATAGTAAATTTCCTGGCAAGCAAGGTTGTACCTGTCAACATGACTTATCAACAAAGGAGAACATTTTTCCACATAGTTAAACAATACTATTGGGGTGATCCTTTTCTTTACAAGAAATGTCCAGACCAAATAATGAGAATGTGCTTAAGAGGAGAAAAAACAACAGTCAGTGCTGCAGCATTGTCATGTTGCCCCCTATGGTGGACATATTGGCAGCACCAGAACAGCAGCCAAGGTACTACAATCAAGTTACTATTGGCCAACATTATTCAATGATGCATACCAAATGGTCAAGAACTGCAATAGGTGTCAAAGGGCTGGAAACATTTCAAATAAACATGAAATGCCACTAACCAATATCTAAGAGATTGAACTCTTTGATGTTTGGGGAATGGACTTCATGGGACCATTTCCTCCATCTTTGAAAATCTATACATCTTGGTGGCTGTGGACTATGTTTCTAAATGGGTAGAAGCTGTAGCATTGCCAAACAATGAAGTCAAATCTGTAAGTAAATTTTTACAAAGAAACATCTTCACTAGATTTGATACTCCAAGGGAAATTATCACTGATGAAGGTTCACATTTCTGCAACAAGCTTATTGAAAATCTTCTAGCCAAATATGGGGTAAAACACAAAATTGCTACTTCCTACCACCCTCAAACAAGTGGGCAGGCAGAATTGTCCAATAGGGAGGTAAAAAGAATACTTGAAAAGATGGCTGGACCTACAAGGAAAGATTGGTCATTGCACTTGGATGATGCCTTGTGGGCCTACAGAACTGCATTCAAGACACCCCTGGGAATGTCACCCTATAGGCTAGTGTGTGGAAAAGCATGTCATCTACCTGTGGAATTGGAGCATAAGTCATATTGGGCAATTAAGAAGCTCAATTTCAATCTTGATCAAGCAGGTGCATCTAGGCTTTTACGACGTAATCAACTTGAAGAAATTAGGCATTTTGCTAATGAAAATGCTGAAATTTACAATGCCAAGACAAAAGCATGGCATGACCAAAGAATACAAAAAAAGGAATTAATTGAAGGAGGGCTGGTACTGCTCTATAACTCTAGACTGAAATTATTCCCTGGAAAACTCAAATCAAGGTGGTCAGGACCATTCAAATTGTTGAAAGTCTATCCTCATGGTGCTGTGGATTTATTTGTTGAAGCATCCAAAACCACCTTCAAAGTTAATGGACAAAGAGTAAAAATGTACTATGGTGAACATGTTGGTGAGAGACAAAGTCACCACTCATTTCCAAAATCTCTAAATCAAGGAGATAGTCAAGCTGAAAGACTCATAATTCAAGCGCTTTCTGGGAGGCAACCCATGAATTTTTGATTTACTAATTAACTTGTTTATTTTAGTGTGTTTTGTTATTTTTGCAGTTACAAAGTGGAAGCATTCAAAATTGCTGGAGCATCCATTGCTCCAGCAGTGCAGGAGATCCATTGCTCCAGCAATAACGGAAGTCCACTGCCCCAGCAATGAAATAGCAAAGTTTAAACAGAGACTTTCTTCATTGCCAGCGCACACAGGAGTAAAACACAGTTTTTATTTGGCATAATTATCTTGTAAACGAAATCTAACTGCCCACGTGTCACTCTACATGTATGCCCACATTGACAACGACCATTTTTGTGTCAAATCACAACCCACTAATCTCACCTAATCCCCCACTAACCCTAATCACCCCACTCCATATTTAAAACCACCCCACTTCTAACCTAATGTTATCGTTGTCAAAAAATTTAAAATTCTCTCAGTCTCAATCTCTGAAAATCTCAAACACATTTCACACTTCATCTTCAAACATTCAATTCCTAAATCTTTCAGAAGCTCATCATGGCTAAGAAGCAAGTGGCGAAAAAGACATCTGGCAGATCATCATCTGATGCAGGGGCATCCAGCCAATTAACGAAGAAAATAGCAATTGCTCCTATAACAACTAGCCAAGAGGGAATGAAATTTTGGGGCAGGAAGTGCCTAGCCGAGCGAGGATTCAAATTCACAGATGCATCCCCTTCATTTCTATCAACAATCAAGAATTTGGGATGGGAATCATTCGTCAAGCACAGAGGATCATATTGCGTGCCAATTGTTCGTGAGTTCTATGCTGGCATTCCTGAACAAAAGGGAGGTAAGCCGCTCTATTTCTCCATGGTTAGAAGTAAAAAAGTACATTTTGAACCTAGGGTTAATCAATGATGAATACTTGTTGGGTTATAATGGACTTGAGTTTGAAAATCATAAGGCCAGCTGTGGAAAGAAAGAAATGAATAGAATAAAATCTAGAATTCCTATTAGTGATGATGTTTGGGAAAGTTGCACAACAACGGAGTACACGATGAAGAGTAGGTATCTTTGGAATGAAGTTGGAAATTGGCACCTGTTTATTGCACATTCACTGTTCCCTACATCACACACCTCTTCAATCAAAAAGGAGAGGATGATTGCTCTTGATTCAATCATGTCTGAATCAAACATAGATGTAGGAAGAATCATTGCTGAGGAGATTTTGACATGCAAAAACAAAAAGGCTGAATTTCTATTCTTCCCCTGTTTGATCACAAGCCTATGTATCAATGCTGAGGTCACCATTCACAATGATGAGCTAAGAAAATTCCCGCAGAGTGCACTCTTTGCTAACTTCAAGGAAAAGATCAAAATGACAAAGGAAAGTACAAACACCTCATTGCCGGAGCAATTCATGCTCCAGCAATGAGCTATTTGGAAATTTCAGAAAGACACCTTGAGTGGGAGAACATCATGTTCCAACAACTGACAAATGGTTTGTGCAATATGCCACCACCAGTATTTCCTGATTGGGTACTGGAAGAGGATGAAAAAGAAGAAAGTGAGGAAGATAAGAAGAAGAAAGTTGTCAAGAAACAGCAGCAACAAAAGAAGGGAAAAGGAAAGAAGAAGGGAGTGGTGGAGGAAGAACCAATCCTAAGTTCTGAGGATTTGGAAGACACTAGTGAGGAGGAAGAGGCTAGAAAATCTGTGAAGGATATAGAGAAGGATGTGGATGAAGAGGAAACAGAAACTGATGAGGAAAGTGATGAAAGTGAAGCTGCTGATGATGTTATAATGGGAGAGGCTCAAAGACAGAAATATACAGCCCCACCAAAACCAACAACAGCATCAAAACCCTCCCAGCAACCACCCTCACCAAACCAAAACATCATACCTAACAAATCAACCACCCCACCTCAAACCTCCCCAATACAAGCCAAAACACCTACCCAACAAACACACACTCCACAACCCACAACTCAAACACCATCAACAACTACGCTGCCCACACAACAAACTATCCCTCCATCCAAAGAACCAGCAAAAGAGCCTACACCCTCACCAGTCAAACAAACAAATGAGCCAGAAAATCTGCAACAGAGGCCCCATCTGAAAGCCCTGTTATTGTTGCAGCATCCAAAGCTGCAACAGTTGTTTCTAACATTGAATATGCAGGTACAAAAAGAAAATTGCAGAACATTCAAGAGGCTGGAGAGGAAGAGGAGTCAGAAGAAGAAGAAGAGACCGATGATGAAGAGGAAGAACCAGAAGAAAAGAATAAAGAAGAGCAACTTGAAGAGGCACCTCAGAAAAAGGAAACTGCAGCACCTTAAACTGTTGCCCCATTAATGGATAAGGTAATTGATGCTCCAGCAATGGAAACATCATCTGATGCCCCTGCAATGCATCTAGCAGCTGATGCTGGAGCATCCAAGAAAGCAACAACAGTGGACCCTGCTCAAGCAAAAGTCTCAAAAAGGCTAGTGATGCAGACATTGGCTGCCATCAGAAAGGAAGAGGAATTAGCTAAAATCAAGCAGAAAGAAGTTGCTGCAAGTGCCCCTGCTGTTACTACCCCAACTATTGTTGAGGAACCAAAAGCTGATGATGCCCCAGCAATTGTTGCAGAAGCCTCCAAACCTGACGATACTAAGAAAAAGAGGAAAAAGAAGACCAAGCTTGTTCCAACAAGGGAAAGCAACAGGCTGGGGAGTGGAACTCCAAAGCAATAAAACTTTCCTTTAAAAAATATATATCTTTTATATAACTATCTTATATATATATATATATATTGTGATCATAGCATATGCAGGTTTTTTTTAGTTCTCCCCTATTATATAAGCAGTGAGGACACTGCTGAAGCTTAAGTTGGGGGGAGGACTAAATATTTTGTGAAACATAATATATGCTATGTTATAATATGGTGTATGTATGTTAGTTGTTTGTGTTAAGTAGCTGTAGCTGTAGTTGTTTGTGTTAATGGTTTACAAATTTTAGAAGTCTGATCAGCTGAACAAATTTTTGCAAAGAAAGAAAAAAAGTGCCTTTTTGAACATAATTTTTTGGAAAACCAGAACTTTCTTTGCAAAGTAGCCTAAGTTCTAAACAAATGATCAAGGTTATTACTGTTTTTACACTTAACAACTGAACTTAGAAAAAAACTTAGCTAGCTAGAAAATTAATTGGATGCAAAGGATAACAAAAGTGACCCAAGATCAATTGCTAAATTTCTACTAAAAATATAGAATAGCATAAAGAATTAAATTTGGGGGTACATCGGTGATACTAAGGCTAAGTATGATAAGGATAGGAAAGACAGTGCAATAGGCTTACAAATTACTACAAAAGGCTTACAAACTACTACAAAAGGCACAATCATGAGAAGCTATTTTTGCTTGAAACAAAAGTTGTACCCGTTCCAAAAATGCATGATAAAAAGAACAAAAAGAAAAAGAAAAATGCTTTGTTGTGCTTTCAATCCTCCCATTACTTTGAGGAAATTGTTAGCCTATTCTATCTTTTGAAAAAAAATCTCTTAGCTTGATCAAACGCAAACTTTTTCTATCCAATGCTAAGTGAACTTTTTGAAACAAATTAGGAACCAATCTAAGTTAAGTGGATCCCACACTCACATAAATGGATAGAAATAACCTTAAATGTTGAAAAGAACATATGGCTATGAATTTCTATGAAAATCCAACATGAAGTTCAAAAAGTGCACTTGTTGAAAACATATTTTTGAAAAGTCTAGCTGATCTGTTCTTCTGAAAAATCAAAACAATTTTGTTTTCGAATTTTGTCTTGTTCAAGTGTCATTACTTGAGGGCAAGCAATGGTTTAAGTTTGGTGGTGTGATAACTCTATTTTATATAGAGTTATTTACGCTTTCAAATCTAAATAATTGTGAGAATCTCAGTAATAATGTTTTGTTAAATAAAGAAATACAAAAAGAAATACAACTTTTAGAGTTAAGAAAGGTTTAGGCACACTTCATGACTAATTTATATGATTTTTGGTATTTTATGTGTCTATTCAATTGCTGCAGCAATCATTTCCCCAGCAATAGATGCACTAGCAATAGTAGCAGAGGCATTGCCCCAACATCGCTGCCAGCATCAATTGCCCCAGCAATATTCACAACACAGAATGCCCCAGCATCCTGGTGATGACGTCATGATGCGTCAAAAGTAAGGTAAGTGACCAAGTGGGAGATTGTGGCGCCTACCATAGACTCCATAGCCCACAAGAGTCACCCTTCTAAGAGACATAGGATAGCATAGTCCATAGGGTGACACTGTGGGAGCTTAATATACAAGGGTGAACTTATTTAGAGCCTAGACATCAGACTTGTAATGAAACCCTGACGTTAGTTGCTAAAAGGCACGCATCCATTGCTACAGCATCCATTGCAAGAGCATCATGTATAGCATAATGCTATCAAAGTAAGTTACTTAGGAAAGAGCATTCCAACTACCTCTCTCAATTGATTTACAACCCATCTTTATTTTGCTTATCTTTAATTTTGTTTTCACACTCACTACTCATCTTTTATTTTATTTTTTATTTCTGTTTCTCACTAGTATTGAAACCATTTTAAACTCTCAAAAATTAATCCAATCCTTGTGAGTACGATCTCTATTTTCTACTATATTACTTGTTAAAGACTGTGTACACTTGCACACCTTTTATCCACAACAACACTCTTGCGAGGGCGTCAAGAAATTATGCAGCGCTCAAGTTTGCAATTTTATCCCATTAAATGCATTAAGTGTGTTTGAGTTAAAAAAAAATTTGTGCATGTCGCAACAACCTCAATTTTCATAAAAAAAAAAACTATCCTAAATAAAATAAGTCTATTTTGGCCACACAAACTACATTGTGTGTGTGTGTGTGTGTGTGTGTTTTGATTCTAGAGGGTGAATTTGCACAACCAACTTTCACTTTTCATTGGTACCACTTAAATAGGGAGTTTTGATACAAGACAGTTAGCCATTTTGACTAACTAACTAACTAACTGAAACAAATGAACTACTAACAAATAGAAACAACTAACTGTTAGCAGTGACGGTGCTGAGGCACTACAATGCTAATACGATGATATGGCATCTCTATGCTAATACAAAGCTATAGCACAATTACTGAATATGTCCAACAAATCCTCCTTTAATCTGTATTGCATAGAAAACGGTTTAATTCAGAAATCATACACATTCCAAGTTGTCTCCTGAGCTTCACAAAGGATTCCAACTTGAGTGCCTTGGTCATTATGTTTGAGAGATGATCTTGATATGTGCAATGCACTAGTTCAACCACCTCTTGTACAAAATTCCATATTCCAATGCCCCTTGAACAAATCTTAGGAGCCTTTTAGCAGCCATCAAATGCCTCTCAACAGGCCTCTCTATGAATTTTCTAATGAGGCTAATAGCAAACACTATTTTAGGTCTAGTTGTTGTTAGGTACATCAAATTCACCACAATTTGTTTGTATGTTGTAGAATCTGCCTCATTTCCTTCATCAGCTCTAGAGAGCTTTGTTCTTGGTACAATTGGGCTATTTTCTGGTTTGGAGTTCTCCATTTTGAACCTTAACAAAATGTCCTATGCATATCTCTGCTGGCAAATGAAAATTCCAAGAGAGTTTTGGGTAACTTCAATACCCAAGAAATGTCCCACCCTTCCTAAATCTGTCATATCAAACTCCCACTCCATTGACCTCTTAAATTCCCCCAAACATATCAGTGCTAGTGTCTGTAAAAATAAGATCATCCACAAAGAGACTTACAATGAGACAATCTCCTTTGTCATCCTTCTTTGTAAGCAAGGAGTGCTCAATGCTCATGGAGACACTTTTCAAATCCTTGTTTCACAAAGTAGGACTCAATCCTACTGTACCAGGCTCTGGGTGCCTGTCTCTAGCCATACAAGGTCTTGTGAAATCTGTATACCCCATCTTCCTTGCCTTCAATTACACACCCTTGTGCTTCCTCAATGTAGACTTCCTCAAGTAGCTCACCATGGAGGAAGGAACTCTTCACATCTAGTTGATAAACCTTCCACTGTTTCATAGCAGATACTGATAGGATACTTCTTATTGTATCCCATCTTGCAACAGGTGCAAAAACCTCACTGAAGTCAATCCCATGTCTCTAAGGTTAACCCTTTGCAACGAGTCTAGCTTTATGCTTCTCTACCCCTCCTTCTTCACTAAACTTGGTGTTATAGGCCCATTTCACACAAATTTTGTTAGCTCCTTGAGGCAGCAAGGTCAACTTCTAGGTGTTGTCTTTCTCAATTGAAATGATCTCAACATCTATTGCCTTTCTCCACTCTTCATGTTTTACAGCTTCTTCAAATGTAACGGGACTATCACTAAATCCTGCAACAGCCAAGTTTAGCAGATCTTCATCAAATTATCCTTCCGAGCTTCCCCAAAAAGAGGTTTCATAATCCTCCAACCAGGTTGGTGGTCTCTTGCTTCTACCAGGAGTGGTTTTT
The DNA here is from genome assembly GCA_039519185.1 of Astragalus membranaceus. NCBI lineage: Eukaryota > Viridiplantae > Streptophyta > Magnoliopsida > Fabales > Fabaceae > Astragalus > Astragalus membranaceus. The sequence continues at coordinate 152,637,018 of CM076846.1, read as the reverse complement.
TCACTGCCAGTTTCATTAGCCCTTTGCTCTACCCGATCTCCATGTGTAGTTTCTATTGCTGCAACTTCTGCAGCAATAGTCTCGTGTTCAACCTTGGTGTCTCCTACAACATCTTCACATTCATCAACATTGGACTCCTTCAATTCCTTGTTATCACTATCTGATTAGTTCCACTTCTCATTTTCTGAGAACACAACATCCCTACTCACAATTATTTTCTTCGATATTGGGTCATAGAGTCTATAGGCCTTAGGATCCTCACTTACATCAAAGAGGACACATTTCTAACTCTTGTCATCAAGTTTCTTTCTCATGACCCCTAGCACAAGAACATGACCTATGCAGCTAAATGTTTTGAAGTATTGAACTGAGGGATTGGAATTACTCCAAGCTTCTTCAGGGTGAGGTCCTGCATCACATTAGATGGACTTCTATCCATCACATGGACTGCCCAGTTTACTGCCTCTAGCCAAAAACTTTTGGGAATGGACTTTCTTGCTATACTAGTTCTCACCATTTCTAGCAAAGTCCTGTTTTTTCTCTCTACCACTCCATTCTGCTGAGGGGTATAAGCAGCTGTAAGTTGTCTCTTAATTCCAAGCTCATCATAGATATTGTCAAACTCAGTTGAGGTGAATTCACCTCCTCTATCAGTCATCAAGCAACTGGTCTTGTCTCCTGTTTCTTTCTCAGCAATAGCTTTAAATTTAATTCAAGGCGGCAGACTTCTCAAGTAGAGAGTACACCAAAGTTTCCTACTAAAATCATCAATAAAGGTGAGAATGTACCTCTTCTTCCCACTAGAAATAGGTGTGATTGGCCCACATATGTTAGAGTGCACAAGCTCTAACTTCTTTGTGGCTCTCCAGGTGCTCTAACTTCTTTGTGTTGCTTTCCATTCATGCAATCTTCACACTTCTGGTTTGAATCTGTGATTTGTGAGATTGAGATATCCATGTTCTTCTAGGCCAAAGTCTTCAATCCAGTGAGATTGAGATATCCATATCTACGATGCCACAAGTAAGTGGTATTCTCACTGACAGTTTGCAGACATGTAGGAGTGACATCAGTTGCTATAACAAGAAATAGCTTGTTTCTGGCCATCTTAGAGGACATAAGCAATCCTCTCTATGGATGTTTTACCCTGCACACATCATTGTGAAAAGATACATCTGATCCCCTATGCTGCATATAACCAATACTGAGGAGATTATTCTTTAGTTTAGGTATGTAGTACACTCCAGATATCACAAGCACCATATTTTAAAAAATCAATTTATTTTTATACGTTCTCTTTATATTTTTTAGAACCATATTTTTCTATAATGTTTAAAACATTAATTTATTTTTATAAATTACTTTTGTTTGTTTCGCACCAACATGAATATATAGAAGATAACAAACATTAATATATTTTGTTATGTTTGTTGAAGTTCTATGGTTGAACTTAAGTCAGTCTTATCGGTACATATGTATATGTACAATAGAAACTTTGTGTTTTCTCTTTTGTTTAAAAATCTAATTAACATTGACGCGTGTAGCACACACTTTTACCAATTTCACCAATTTTTGTTAAGTTCAATGATCAGGTTGAAGTTCCCAATGAAGAGTCGAGAGTATAGATGCTAAAGGAGTATGGCACGAGTATTAGACTATATATTTTATTACACAAACTAGATTTAGCCAACTCAGATGTAGCCAGTCCCGTGCATCACACGGGTATTAGGGCTACTGTTTATATATATATATATATATATATATATATATATATATATATATATATATATATATATATATATATATATATATATATATATATATATATATATATATATATATAGGGCTACTGTGTGTTTATATATATTGTATATAGGGGAGCACTGTTGAGTCGGTAAGGATAGCAAAATGAAAGTTGTTCGGTACCGTATCTCCAGCTATGTATCCGGTCTTGGATAAATAGTCCGGTCCGAGATAGTTGGTACGTATGTCCTTGGTCGTCCGAGTTGGTGCTCCGGTCCGAGGTGGGGTGGTACCTGCAATGACACTCCGACGCTCAAGTCAGTGAGTGAGTCAATTACAAGTGAGAGTATGTGAGAGATGAGTACCATTAATGTGAGCAATCAATGCTTATTTATAGGTATCTGGAGTGGAGGAGGGCTGTTGGATCTAGGTCTGCAATCTCCACCGTTGGATGAATTGGGTCCTTTGGTATTGGGCCTTTTTGGTGGATTGGCCATCGAGGCCCAATCCATAACAGTAGCCCCCCAAGTCGGGTCGCCTTAAGGCGAGCTAGACTTGTCGTTTAGAGGTCGCGTCGGGCCCAAACTCGGGTGACATACTTCACGGTATACCGGGATGATCTGAGGGACTCAGGTCGCGTCGAGTGACTCGAGGCTGTCCGCTTTTGAGAGATTCCGGTCACGGCGGGGTCAAGAGACCGGGGCGAGCCGAGGGAAACGAAGCGGTCCGATCATACCTGCGCTTTGATTTCTGTGCCAGCTGGCAACGTCATTGATGGGACGCGTCGTTCGAGGATGATTGGGGTAATGATGGCACTTGGAACGACGCGCCTGTCTAGGGGCTAGCTTTGGAAAACGTAGCCTAGGCCCAGGCCCATCTGTGGCCTTCTTGCTCAATCATATTATCGCCTTTCTAACCATAACCTCTAAGAAGGTGATATGATAATTCTACATGCTTAGTTTTAGAGGGATGATCAGAATACTTTATTTGTTTTCATGCCTTAAAAAAAATGTTCCCTTAGAGATGCGTGAAATGCGGTTTAGAGATCAATTTGTTTCACAAGTCACATGTTTGACTAAGTAAACTATGATTTAAGCACATTTTCAGTTTAGAGGTGAATAAAACTTTTCTAACCTTTACCAGTGATTCTCCCTCTATTCATCACAAGTCACATGACAGATTTTTCTCCGGGGTGAGAGTTGATAAATTTATTGCGTCTCCGGTCATGTGCTTTGAGTCTTTGCTGTCAAGGTATCCACATGTCCCCATACCTTGCAGCGTACCTGCAATGATCTAAAACAAGGTTCTAGGTACCCAAATCTCTTTGGGTCCTTGTGGGTTAGTGTTTGGTATGGTTCCTTTGGGAACCCACACCTTTTTCATATTTTGTTTACCTCTTGCCCTGCAAACAGAAGCTGTATGTCCAGGTTTACCACAATAATAACATCTAATATAAGGTCTAGTGGAAAACTTAGGTCTATGATGCATATTGCTTTTCACAAAATTATTTCTTGGAGCCCTAGGATGTACATGTTGTAAGTTGGATATTTTGCCTATTGTACATTCAAGCTCATGGATTTTCTTTACATGTTCTATACACTTATCACATACACAATTTGCCTTAGAATGAACAAGATTTTCGTTTCTAAGATCTAATTTTTGTTTAGTTAAAGCATCAATTTCATTTTGAAGATTTGCAATGGTTTTCTTAGATTTACTTAGTGCCTTAGCTAATTTCAATGAATTATCATGCAATTCAACAAATGCTTCATGTAATTCATCATATGCATCTTGTAAAGATTCAGAGTTAGAATATACCTCAGTTTCATTTTCACTGTCGTGGTCGGCCATGAGAGCAACTTGACCTTTTTCATTTTCTGAATTATCTGATGAGTTCATGTCATTGTCTTCCCATGCTATGTAGGCTTTTCTACCATTGTTTCCTTTGGACCCCTTTTTCTTAACCTTTGACAATTTTCTTTCTAAGTTCGGGCACTCCATTGTCAGGTGTCCGGTTTTACCACATTCGTAGCAAGATGGTGGACTTGAGAAGTTTTCTTTTCTTGAGCCTCTTTTGGTTGGAGAATTCCTTTTGAGAGATCTTTCCCTTCTCATGAACTTTTTGAATTTACTAACCATTAGTTCCATTTTCTCCTCGTCTTCATCTTTATCTTCCGAATCATTACTATCGTCGGATGAGCTTGAACTGGAAGCTTTGAGAGCTAAGTTTTTGTTCTTCTTGTCTTTTCCTTCATGCTCTGCTAGACGAGTGAGCTCTAACTCGTGCTCTAGTAATTTCCCAAACAGGGTGGCGAGAGTCATGCTAGTCAAGTTTCTTGATTCAGTTATTGCAGTCACCTTTGGTTGCCATTCTCTGTTTAGGCATCTTAGCACTTTGTTGATCAAGTCTTCGGGAGGAAATGATTTTCCTAATGAACCCAATTTGTTCACTATATGAGTGAACCTTTTCTGCATTTCTGATATTGTTTCACCTGTATTCATTCTGAACAATTCGTATTCTCTGGTAAGAGTATTTGTTCTTGCCCTTTTCACTTCACTTGTACCCTCATGAGTAGCTTGAAGATTATCCCACATTTCTTGGGCAGTTTTACAGTTTGAAACTCGAAAAAATTCATCAGCACTCAAAGCAGAAGTAATAATATTTTTAGCACGTAAATTAAGTTGCACTTTTCTTTTCTCATCATCAGACCATTCATTTCTACTTTTTATTGTAAGAATACCATCTACTATGTGTGTGGGGACGAAAGGTCCTTTTTCCACAGCATCCCAAACATCTAAGTCTACCCCTTCAATAAAAATTCTCATTCTTTCTTTCCAATATGCATAGTCTTCTCCGTTGAATCCCGGAGGACGGAAAAGAGATGCACCCTCTTGCGTAGACCAACCTGAAGCCATTTCTCTTGAAGCTGCTAGGCCCTTTATACAAGAGTCTAGCTTTGATACCACTTGTTACCAAGTGGCTTCAGTCTCAAGAGGGGGGGTGAATTGAGTTTAAAAACTTTTTGTATCTTTTGAAAATCTTTCCCCTTTTTCAAATAGCTTTAGATCCGGTTTTCGCGCAGGTAGAGTGGAAGCGAAGGAATTAGATTATTTTAATCACAATAAAGCGGTAAAGCAGATTATAAGCACAACAGAGATATAATAAGAGAAAGCAAGTAAAGCACACAGAGATTTATACTGGTTCAGCCACCTCCTAGTGACCTACGTCCAGTCCTCACACCCTTGTGAGATTTTTCCACTAACCACAAGGCTTACGGGTGCCTTGGAAACCTTTACAGAGATTTGGGCACTCCTTCACCTAGGATACCCCACCTAATGAAGAGCCCACAAATCTACCCAACAAGAGATACCCCACCCTTGTTACAACACATGCAAATAGAAAGATACCCCACTTCCTAAGTACTTGCAAATACCCTAGAGAGATACCCCACTCCCTAGTAACAGATCTACAGATCTAAAGTAACAATACAGTGAAACGAATATACCTCTTAGCAGGCGGATGTTACAACTTGAAGATCTCAACCCCACACTAACTCTTGCAATAGATCAGCTCTTTGACGGACCAACGGAACGAATAGAGCACCAGAGAAAATATAAGAGTTTTTGTAAAGAGATAGGAGATGATATGCGAATGGGTTGATTAATTTGAAAGTGAAAAGAGGCGCCCTATTTATAGGAGATTAAGTGTGAATCGATTCATGTAAGATTACAAAGAAAGAAGGAATCGATTCATGCCATTGCCTTTTTCACAAAAACTTTCCTTTTTAAAGTGTGAATCGATTCATGGTTTAGTTGAAACTTGAGTGAATCGATTCATGGCTCATTTAAAACATAGGTGAATCGATTCATACTTTAGTTAAAATAGGTGTGAATCGATTCCTCACCTGAATTGTTTCAGAGGTGTGAATCGATTCATGCTTTAAGAGAATCGATTCTTAGTTTCCAAAAAACCTTAGGACTTGCCATATAGGGATGAGAATCGATTCATGCTTTGGTTTAAATCATGGTGAATCGATTCTTTACTTTGTTTTTAGTTTGGAAAACTTGTTTTAGGTTTTTCAAAAATGCTTTTAGGGTTTTATATATTATGCATGCATTTTGAAAACCGCGAGACTTGAGATATGAGCCGACCTCTGCGAGAGCTTACAAAATTCCTAATCACTCACCCAAACCCTAAGGACTACCCTCAATTTTAGGACAACCCTAAAAGATCTTCAATTCTTCATTCTTTGGGCTTGCCTTGACTTGGATGATTTGTTGCTTGATTGCTTTTCTTTTTCCTTTGCTCTTCTAGGTCTTCACTTGCTCATTCTTCTTTATCTTGTTTTTCATCATCAAAATCAATTAGGACTCTTTGTCCTATAATAAGTTTCCTGCATACAAGGTATCCACAGGGCCAGTCGATGTTCCCTTGTCCCAACCTCTCACTGTTCCTCGGGAGTATTCATGGGTGTCGGAGGCGTTGAGGGGGATTCCGTCCCTCTATAGGACCGGGGACGACATGAGTTTCTTTGTCAATCGCCTTTCCCGGAAAGATCAAATCTGGAATGTGGAGGGAATGGCTGAAGACCAACATGTGGCCGTCTGGCCGAAAGCTCTGAAATTTTTTATGTACGGGGTGACGATCCTTGATATGCACGTTAGCCCCCCTTTCACCGCCTTTCAGCAAGAGGCTTTGGAGATCTTGAACCTCGCTCCTTCCCAACTACATCCTAACTCATGGGCGTTCCTCCGGGCTTTTGAGTTGATGTGCATTCATCTGGAGAGGCCAATCTCCTGTGACCTCTTCTTCCACCTTTTTGAGGTCAACCGGAGGCATGAGGATGGCACCAAGGATCGGTGGGAGCACGTGAGCTTCCGGGCCAAGAGGGGAGTAAATATTTTCATGCCCTATTCCGACTCTCTGAAGAACTGGAAAAATAAGTACTTCTTTGTAGAGCCCGTGAACGAGGAGGCAGTGAGGCACGTCGGCCAATATTCTGCGGACGGGAAATCACTGGTGTTCACAAAGTTTCAACTGGGGTGGTCTCTCTCTTATTTCAACCGGAGGCCTCATTCCTACACCGTCAGCTTAGGGCGGCTATCCCAGGTTGATCAGGACTCGCTGGCGATCTTGACGAATTTTGCCGACCTGATTGTCTACCGGGATCCCAAAAAATTTAGGATTGACGTAGCCCGATTAGTTGGGGCCGGGTCGAAATCTCAAGTAGCCGTCGTTCTTGGTAGGTTTTTTGGTAGATAACCCCGCCCATAATTTTTTGACTGCCGTTTCTTCTAACATTGTTTATTTTCCTTATTTTGCAGATAGCATGGGGCCTGACAAGTTCTCCCGCCTGGCGGCTATTGCGGAAAGGAAGGCCGGGGTTCAAAAGGAGAAACCTGTTGCTGCCGTTCCGATCAATACAATCCCGGAGGCCAGCTCGACTGGTGTAGAGGATCGGGCTGCGGATCTCTTGCATCGGAAAAGGGAGCGCCCCTGCCGCAAGCAGACCCTGCTTCTACTTCACATGCTCCGACTGCCCGGGCTTCAAAAAAGGGTCGTCATGGGAAGCACCGAACTTCTAGGTCTTCCGGTATTTCGATTGACGCCGACTTCCTGCAGAAGCACTTGGAGGATTCCCGGGTCGACCCGGTTGAGGCGTCTCTCAGGTTATTTCGGCATCTGGCCAATGTGACCAAGCTTCAGAAGGTCGAGGCTGAGAGTCAAGGAAAAGGTGACCCCAAATTCCGAGGTGCACTCTTTGATTTTTTTTTTTTGGTTATTTCTGTTGTTGACTTCCTTGTTTCTGCTATTACAAGAGCTTTGGTGGAGAGGGACAACGAAAGAAAAGCCCGGGAGGAGTTGCAGAAGAAATATGAGGTGCTGGAGAGGGACCAGACCGAGCTCAAAGCGGTTGCGGAAAAACTTGAAAAGGAGAGGGACTCTGCCCTTAATTTGTGCATGGAACATGAGGTCTGAATCTCAGATCTTAAGAGTCAAGAGAGGCGGTCTGAAGAGGTGGTTTCTTCCCTGAGGGCCCAGATTCAAGAACTCGAGGCCGATCTTGTGAAAGCGAGGCAGGCCCAGGTCGGGTCTAGAGTCGATTTCTCGCCTCGGATTGCTTAGCTGGAAAAAGAGCTTCAGGAGGCGCTTGCCAAAGCCGAGGCCGTGGATAACGAGATGGTGGAGGTGGCCCAGATGGCTGTGGAAGTGGCTAGGGAGAGTTTTGACAAAGCGCTTGCTCAAGTCACTGTTATGCATCCCTCTCTACCTTTGGATCGGAGGGTTATTCGTTTGGAGCATACCGTAGAAAGCGGGCGTGTTGTCAAGCCCTACCCTGACTCTGAAGCGTTTGACGTCATTTACCCTCCCCCTTCCTTGCCGTGACTGTCGTTGATGGGGAGGCTCTGGGTTAGTTGCTTTTTGGGTTCCGGGTGGAACCGGTGGGGGAGTAAAGCCTCGGGTTCCGGGCGGAACCGGAATTTGTAATATGTCACCACCTTTTTGAACTAGAGGACCCGGCCGTATCCGGGATAATTTGTAATAGAAATGTATTTTAATGTGTCTCCGGTTTCATTTACCTCGGTTTTAGTCTTTATATTGTTGCTTTACATTCGTGCACTTGCGTTTGATTCGCTCAAGTGGTAAACGTCGCCTTAAGGACAGTTTACCGGGACCTAGTCCAGATCGAACTCGTCCCTTAGGGTTGTGGAAACCTCGGCCAAATAGTTGTAACAATGATCGCCTTCGGGGCAGTTTACCGGGACTCGGCCCAGATCGAACTCACCCCTTAGGGTAGCGACAAACCTCGGTCGGCTAAAGGAAGATAGAATAGGTGATAAAATCGGTAGACACCGCAAACATAAAGGATAACATCGGTATACACCGTCCTTTAGATAAAACGAGTTACAACGTCGGTATACACCGTTCTTTTAGATAAAATGAGCTACTAAGTCGGTATACACCGTTCTTCAGATAAAACGAGTTACAACGTCGGTATACACCGTTCTTTAGATAAAGTGAGCTACTAAGTCGGTATACACCGTTCTTCAGATAAAACGAGAGTCAGCTGTAGTACTTTTTTAGTTTAGTGGCGTTCCAAGTTCTTGGGATCACCTTCCCGGCCAAGGTCTCCAATTCGTAGGCACCTCAGCCGGTTTTAGATAAAACTCGGTAAGGTCCTTCCTAGTTGGGGGCGAGCTTGCCCTGAGCGGCGTTCTTCATACCGACATCGGCTCTTCGTAAAACTAAATCACCGACCTCAAGGTCCCTAGGGATCACTTTCGAGTTATATCGTACTGCTACCCTCTGTTTTATTATTGCTTCTTTAAGGGAAGCCTGGCCTCGGACCTCATCGACGAGGTCGAGGTTTTCTTTCAACGCCCGGCTATTGTCCTCCGGAGATTTCGGGTGGAGTGTCCTCCAGCTCAGCTCCCCGATCTCTACCGGGATTACTGCCTCCGTCCCGTACGAAAGACGCAAAGGGGTCTCCCCCGTAGAGCTTTGCGGGGTGGTTCTGTAGGCCCACAGCACGTAGGGTAGCTCTTCAACCCAGTTCCCTTTTGCTACATCGAGCCGCTTCCTCAGTCCATTGAGGAGGACTTTGTTGGCGGCCTCGGCCTGTCCGTTCGTCTGAGGGTGCTCTACCGAGGTAAACCGGTGTTTGATCTTGAGGTCAGACATGAGTTTTCTGAAGCCTTTGTCGGCGAACTGCGTTCCGTTGTCAGTGACTACAACCTCGGGGATCCCGAATCTAGTCATTATATTCTTCTTGAAGAATTTGATGCAATTCTTAGCGCCGATGATGGCCAAAGGCTCAGCTTCAATCCATTTGGTGGAGTAATCCACCGCCACTATGAGGTATTTGATCTGGCCAGGGGCAGTTGGGAATGGTCCCAAGAGATCTATTCCCCACCAAGAAAATGGCCACGGCGAGCTTAAGCTGGTGAGCTCCGTAGGGGGCGCTACGTGGACCTTGGCGTGGATCTGACACTTACTGCACCTCTTTACATAATTTCTTGCATCGGTCTCCATGGTTGGCCAGAAATATCCCGCCCTTAATGCCTTTCGAGCCAGGGATCGACCTCCAAGGTGTTGCCCGCAGATTCCCTCGTGGATCTCGGCCAAGACGTAGTCCGCCTCTCCTCCTTCAATGAACTTCAACAGCGGTGCAGACAAGCTTCTTCTGTAGAGGCTTCCATTGACTATGGAAAAAGAGGAGGCCTTCCTCCGGAGGATCTTGGCTTCGCTCGGGTCCGGAGGCTCGTTCCCCGTTCTGATATAGTCTATTAATGGCGCGATCCAACCCTGGCTTTCTTCCACTACATTAACAGAAAAATTTGCTTCCGGGTTCAGGATTACGCTCGGCTTGCTCAGTGTTTCCTGGATTATCGACCGGTGGTTCCCCGGAATTTTGGTGCTGGCAAGCTTGGAATGTATGTCTGCCCTGATATTTTCCGATCTTGGAACGTGTTTCACTTCCGTGATTGTAAAAAGGGAGAGCAGCTCCTGCACTCGGGTTAGGTACCTTTGCAAGATCGGATCTTTAGCTTCGTACTGTTTTCCGATTTGGGATACCACCAATAACGAGTCGGTATTTAGGGAAAGCCGGGAGACCTTGAGGTCGATCGTAAGCCGGAGTCCAGCTATGCACGCCTCATATTCTGCCTGGTTGTTTGAGGTAGGGAAACCGAATTTGAGCGATACTTTGATTACGACGCCCGTCGGGCTTTCGAGCATTAACCCTGCACCATTTCCTTTTGGATTTGAGGACCCGTCCACGTGGAGTGTCCACAACCCGTCCTCCGGGTCGGCGGGTGCCATCTCCGTAATAAAGTCGGCAAGTATCTGAGCTTTCATGGCCGGTCTTGTTTCGTATTTGATTCCGAACTCGGAGAGTTCTACTGCCCATTTGATCATTCGTCCTGCTATGTCGAGTCGGTGCAGGATCTGCCGAATTGGATAATTAGTCCGTACCACAATTTGATGGGCGGCGAAGTAAGGTCGGAGGCGGCGTGCCGAGATGAGTAGAGCAAAGGCGATTTTCTCTATTTTCTGATATCTCACTTCTGGTCCATGCAAAGCTTTACTTACGAAGTATACCGGGCTTTGACCAGTTCCGGTCTCCCTGATAAGCACGGCTCCGATGGCCTCCTCTGAGATTGCCAGATACAAAAATAGATCTTCCCCTGGGCTCGGCCGACTTAGTATGGGCGGTTCGGATAGGACCTTTTTGAGTCGGGAGAGTGCCTCGTCCCGCTCTGGGGTCCATTCGAAAGTTGCTTCTTTCTTAAGCAGTTTGAACAATGGGAGCGGCTTGAAGGCGGCGTTGGAAATGAAGCGTGATAATGCAGCTATCATACCGTTGAGTTTTTGGAGCTCTTTCTTAGTGGACGGGGTCCGCATTTCTGTTACCGCTCGGCATTTATCCGGGTTGGCTTCAATGCCCCTTTCCGTGAGATAGAAGCCCAGGAATTTTCCAGCCCGGACCCCGAAAGTGCATTTTTCCGGGTTTAGCCTCATATTATTTCTTCGGATTTCAGTAAAAATCTCTTCCATGTCGGATATGTGGAGGTCTTCCCTTTCGCTTTTTGCAATCATATCGTCGAGATAGACTTCCACGTTACGGCCGATCTGATCTCGGAATACCTTGTTCATCATCCTTTGATAAGTGGCCCCCGCATTTTTTAAACCGAATGGCATGACCCGGTAGCAGAAATTACCGCGGTCAGTCATAAAGGCCGTCTTCTCTTGGTCGGGGGAACATCGGAATTTGATTGTATCCGGAATAAGCATCCATGAACGATAGTAAACGAAAACCTGAAGCATTATCGACGAGCCGATCAATGCTAGGAATAGGGAAGGCGTCCTTAGGACAGGCCTTATTAAGGTCGGTATAGTCAACGCACATTCGCCACTTTCCATTGCTTTTCTTAACAAGTACAGGGTTTGAGAGCCAAGTTGTATACTTGACCTCTTTTACAAAATCAGCTTTAATTAAATCTTCTACGACCTTGGTCGTAGCAGCTGCCTTTTCCTGGTTTTGAGCTCTTTTGCGTTGGGCGACCCATTTGGCCCTGGGGTTAACCGCTAGCTGATGACAGGCGACCTCGGGGGGAATCCCGGGCATGTCTTTTGCTGACCACGCGAAGAGATCGGCGTGAGATTTTAGGCAGAGGGTGAGCTTTGCTTTTACTTCGTCGGGGAGATCGGATCCAATCTGGACAGTTTGGGTCGGGTTCTCTCCCAGCTGGATTTGCATGAACTGTCCATCAGGTTGAGGTCGCCTAATTTTCTTTTTTAGCTCCCGTGCTAACTCGTCATCGCTTTCTTCCTCGGAGCTGTCCGGGTCATATCTTGCATCGAGGTCTGTGACGTTGACCTCGGCCGCTGGACCGGTTCTTTTCTTCTTTGGGCTTTTCTGAGTCCTTGCTTCTATGGGGGGAACCCCCTCTTCTGAGGCCTGCCTGTCCGCCTTGACGTGAAGATAAAAACATCTTTGGGCGGACCCTAAGTCGGCGTCAAGGGTGATGACTTCATCACTCAATGAATAGAACTTCATCTTGAGGTGAACCGTTGAAGTTACGGCTCCGAGCCTTCCAAGGGTGGGCCTCCCGATGATACAATTGTAGACCGAGGGGCATGGCAGTACCAGGAACTTGGTTTTGACCGTCCTTTCTAGTGGCTCCTCTCCATGGGTGACCATCATCTCCAGGTAACCGAGAGGTTTGGTCCGGGACCCATTGAAGCCCGAAAGATCCGACCCCCGGTAAGGGGTGAAGTCTTCCTCTGAGATCTGCAGCTTTCTCACCAGGTCGATGAAGATGATATCAGCGGAGCTCCCCTGGTCGACCAGAATCCTTCTTATCTCATGGTTTGCCATGACCACCCTGATTATGAGGGGTATGTGCTTATTTGGCTTGCCATCCAATAAGTCTCGGTCGCTGAATGCCAAGGGTTGGCGCTCCGGGCCTGAGCTGATCGCAGAGGTGGAAGCGGCACACATGACTTCCTTCCATTTTCTTTTCATTGTTTTGCCCGATGCCTCGTCGGGGTAGCCCCCAGATATCATCATCATCACAGGTCGGCCCTTTGATTTTCGAAAGTCGCGCTCGTCCTCTGAGCTCTCTTCTCGTTTTTGTGGGGCTTTACCCTTTCGTTTCGGATCGGCTTCTTCTTCCTTAACCTTGGCCTCGTGCCTAGGTGCTTTAACCACGTACTGGCTCAGTTTCCCTTTCTTAATCAGGTCCTCGATGTCATCCTTCAAGGCATTGCATCGATTGGTGTCGTGCCCTTTGCTCCGGTGATACCGGCAGTATTTGTTGGATCTCTGTCCCGGCCTGTGCGGGAGCGGATCAGGGAACTTGACTTCTTTGAACTCAGCGTTCATACATTCCGCCAGAATCCTGGCCCTTGTTTCATTTAGGTCGGAATATTGCTGGTGTCGGTTCCGAGGTCGGAGCCTACTGTCGTTCCGGGTCTCCCTTTCATAACGGGCCTCTGCTACCTGACGCACCGGAGCCTCTTTTTCATACCGAGGCTTGCTCGTTCCGGGGTTGGCATCTGACTTTCTTGCAACAACGCCTTCTTCATGGTCAATGTATTTCTGAGATCGCTGGAGGAACTCGGCAAGCGACTCAGTTTGGTTGATACCGATATCAATCTGAAATAGACTTCCTTCCCGAAGGCCGGCTTCCATGAAGAATAGTCGAAATGAATCGTCTAAGTTCCGGACCTGAGCCGCTTCCTTGTTGAATCTTTCAATGTAGTCTCGGAGAGACTCGTTCTCTCCTTGCCGGATGGCTTGTAAGACTTTCCGAGACTTAGGCTTCATTTTGGAGTGGGCGAACTGGGCCGAGAACAGCTTTGCAAGCTGGTCCCAAGATGATATCGAGTTCGGCTTGAGGGCTCTGAACCAGTCCAGAGCCAATTTCTCAAGGGTGAGAGGGAAGATTCGGCATTTGATCTCCTCTGGGACATTCCGGTATTGCATCATCGTGTCGAAGTAATCTAGGTGTCGGTCGGGATCGCACGTCCCGTCATGCATCTTTAAACCCTCCGGGGGCTTCTCTAAGTGCTTGGGTACCGGAAAATAGTCGATTTCCGCAGTGAAGGGTCCCTTCCGCGTCGTGGACCTTTCCCTCGGCGGAGGCCTTCTGATAGGGTGTCGGACAGGGGATCCGGGAGACCGGGGGCGCCGACGTTCATGCCTCGGGGGACTTCCCCGGCTTATAGAACGTCGCCTTGGGGCCGAAGATGCTAATGATGAGCTTTGGTGAGTTGAGTCCCCGGGGTAATAAGTCTCGTCATAAGTCTCGGTCGGGGGAGTTCCAGATTCTCGCCTCCCTCTTCGGCGTGGTGGCGAACGATGGTGGTGCCTCCTCCAAGCAGGGGATCATTGACGTCTTTTACTGGAGGTCCTTCTGCTAGGAGAGTAAGTTTGAGGGGAAGTACGATCCGGGATATCTCTGGCCCGGACTTCGGCCATCTCGGCCTCCAGCTGGGAGTAACGCTGACTCCTTTGATCAGCCTCGGCCTGCCTTGTCAGCAGTTGGATGAGCTGTTGGACAGCATCGATCGGTACCGGGACAGTCGGGGCTGGAGGTGGAAACTGGATTCTAGCGGAGCTTATAGGGACCATCGCCCTGGATGAATTCCGGCCATGGGCCGAGCTGCGAGGGAGAGTAACCGCTACCCCCTCCGGGGTTTCCTGGTGCTGGTCGGGTCTGACCACGACGCTGGATACGTTTCTCCGTCGTAATTCCGGAGCCATTGCTGATCAAGGAGGTTGGGGGAAAGACCAGAGTATAAGGCCCTCCCACTGTGGTCGCCAATGTTCGGTACCGTATCTCCAACTATGTATCCGGTCTTGGATAAATAGTCCGGTCCGAGATAGTTGGTACGTATGTCCTTGGTCGTCCGAGTTGGTGCTCCGGTCCGAGGTGGGGTGGTACCTGCAATGACACTCCGACGCTCAAGTCAGTGAGTGAGTCAATTACAAGTGAGAGTATGTGAGAGATGAGTACCATTAATGTGAGCAATCAATGCTTATTTATAGGTATCTGGAGTGGAGGAGGGCTGTTGGATCTAGGTCTGCAATCTCCACCGTTGAATGAATTGGGTCCTTTGGTATTGGGCCTTTTTGGTGGATTGGCCATCGAGGCCCAATCCATAACAAAAGTGAAGTGTATAATTACTGTAACCATCATTTTGAATTGGTAATAATAATGCTTTATGATATGGGTTTTTAAAAGCTTTTTACAGGCCATGGCATTTCCCAAAACAAGAAAAGAGATACGGAGAATTGTACTTTAGCATTATTGAAACCGTTGTGATGTATTTATTGTTAGGTCTTTTTTCTATGGAGTATGAATTCTCTAATTTTTGGGCCAGAATTTTGTTTCAATCTCTCTTATCTCTCACTACAATTTGTTCCTCTCAACCTCGGTTACGAATTTAGAAATTTTTATTTGTGGAGGCAAAAATATAGTCTAAAGTATTTTCTCAAAAGAATATTATTAGTTTTTATAGTTTACATAATTTTACGACAAAAAAAAATCCTAAAATATCTAAATTTATACAAATTACAAAGTCTAAAAGGAAAATTAATTAACATCGACTTATTCTCTATTTTACGGTCTCTTATGAATTTCAAAAATTATGGAGGCAATGTGAGAGGACTTTTATAATGACATTGTGAAAGGAGTAAATCATGACCATATAAAAATACATAAGTGGTTATGAATATTAGAAGTTATTTAGTCTCTATTTGGTAAAAACTAGCAGATAGTGGATAAGCTAGCGGATAGGGGATGAGCTAGCCGATAACAGATGGCGGATAAGCTAGTTGATAGCAAAATATGTTTTGGTAAAACTAGCGGTTAAAATAGTTTTTTTATTTGTATATACCAGGGTATCCACCGCCGAACGTACTGACTAATCCCCTCGCTGGAATGGAGGCACCTCGAAGGGTGGGACAGCTGGCTCAGGGATTTAAAGCTGCTCCATACCCAAAGCGAGGATCGAACCCTCGACACTTGGTTAAGGGGGCATGAGCCCCAACCGCTCAACCACACCCCCTGGGTTAGCGGTTAAAATAGTTGATAACTATAAAATAACATTAAAGGATATTTAATTAATGATTAAATTATTTAGTGATGACAGTGTTTAATGAGGATGGAGAAGTAATTTAAGAAAAATAATAAGGGTAAAAATGCCAAAAAAAAGTGAGATTACTATTCGTTCAAATGCTACTTGAAGTAGTTTTTCAAAAAACACTAAACATTCAACGCTAGTGCTTACCAAACACATGTACTCATCACCCACTAGTCAATACGCTAATTTCATCCGCTATCCACTAGCAGATGAGACTGTTAGCCTGCATTTTCGACAGGCTCAATTAAATGCAGTCAACGAGGTTTGACTTGCTAATTTCAAGAGGAAAAGTGTTGATTTCGACAGTGATAAGTTTTTCCAAGAAGGTTCGACGCAGTGCTTAACTTAGTGGAAATTGAAGAATTGAAGCCAATGGTTCGACGAGAAGAAAGTTAGTGATAGATCAGAAGTCAAGTGCTCGTTGTTGAATTACCATTGCAGTTATTGTGGTCGAAGACATGGCAATTACCATTGCAGTTATTGTGGTCGAAGACATGGCAGTTACAATTGCAGTTATTATGGTCGAAGACATGGAAGTTACCATTTTTTAAATTGTATGTACAGTTAGTTAGTTAGTTATTGTGTTTCTCTCCTTGTATAAATAGTAGTTTTTCATAGGAAAAACAGGTCACAAACTCACATACAGAATTCTGAAACTCAAACTTCCAACATCACAGAGAAAACGAGTCAGAGAACAATGTATTAACTTGTGCACCATTCTCTTTACAATTAATGCAATTCCACTTTTACTTTCTTAAGTTTTCTGCATTTTATTTGTTTTCTTTTCGACTTCTATTCAGAATCCTCCCTCCCTTCTGGAGATAACTTCGACAGTTATCTTCATATTTTCAAATTTAAACCGCATGAACACTCATAAATTCTGGAAAACTTTAACACAAATGTTCTAGGATTTTCTAGTTGATCCTGCAAGCAACATTAATTTGTAACTAGTGGTGTTTACCAAAAAACACGGTAATCAAATTGGTACGCCCAGTGGGACATTTGTGCTATTCTAAAGTTTTTTCGTTGAAATCTTAAAACTTGTGACATTATCTGTGCATGCGTTTGAGGAGTGGTAAACATCTTTCAAAGATGGCGCGCTCTAATGTAAACAATACTTCTGCATCAAATGCACAAAGTTCACAAGAACAAGCGTCAGTTAGTGACGCTAACGCTACGAATGTCGTGGGAGTAACCGCTTTCATGCCTTCTTCGACAGTTATGGGTGTAACCGCTGTAACTGCTCCTGTAATTACTCATGTGTCGATGATGACAACGGCAGTATTGACACAGACTAACGCGATGGCTTCTGTGCCACCAATATTAGGACCAACAAGTCCTTTAATGGTTAATCCAATGATTGGAAATATGCCATTTAATTTGCCTATGAACAGTAGGAGTTATCCATATGGCATGCCAACAGCCTTGATGGAAGGCCTTCAGACAAATTCATCTACGTATGCAGACAATGTAGTTACAGGATTTACGCCTACACATAGTTCATCAGAGAACATTTTTAGTCGAAATGTTCAACATTCATTGACCACATCATCTTTGCTGGCATTAAGGCAACAAATGGATGATAGTAATCATGATATGGTTAATACGTTAACACAACAAATTGGTACAGCGTTTAACCCTCTAATACAAAACACAAATAATAGTTACCAAATGTTAGCAACACAAATTATGGGAAGAATTGCTGATTTCTTTGGCACTCCACCAGTGCATAACCAGCAAATTCCTCAAATTCAGAATGTTAGGCCTGTTGAAATCCCCATAGAAAGGCCCAACAATGTAGTTCCCATCAATCAAGGGCAACAACTTGTTGTCGAAGAGCCTGTTCCTAATGTTGTGTTAGTCAATAGGAACCAAAATGCTGATTAAGTGGTTAGGCAAGTCCAACAAAATAATTTTGGAATCCAAAACAATTTGGCTAATCTTGTCGAAAATATTCTAGCCCAAAATGGTCTTAATTTAGGCCTACATAGGCCTAATTTTGTGTCACCTTTGTCGGATTATATATTGCAAACAGAATTGCCCAGGGGATGGAAAATCCCTAAGTTCACAAAATTCGCTGGGGGAACTAGCAAATCTACTGTCGAACACGTTGCCCGTTATTTAACTGAGGCTGGTGACATAGCACACAATGAGAATTTAAGAATGAAATACTTTCCAAATTCTCTAACTAAAAATGCTTTTACTTGGTTCACCACTTTACCTCCACATTCCATTTTTAATTGGAATCAGTTAGAAGAGGTTTTCCATGAGCAATTCTATATGGGTCAATGCAAGATTAGTCTTAAGGAATTGGCTAGCGTTCGACGTAAAGTGGCGGAGTCTATTGATGAGTATCTCAATAGATTTAGACTTCTCAAGGCAAGGTGCTTTACTCAAGTGCCTGAACACGAGTTAGTCGAAATCGCTGCTGGTGGCCTAGACTATTTTGTAAGAGAGAAATTAGATACTCTGCACTTAAGAGATATGGCACACTTGGCTGATAGAGTTCGACAGGTCGAAAGGCTTAAAGCTGAAAAGGTTAGGACTAGTAGGTTCAATAATAAAAAAGAAAAAGTCGCATATGTCGACACTAATGACAGCGACCAGGAATTCGACATATCGTATGAGGATGTCGAAGAAGAGGTTAATATTGCAGAATTAAAACCCGGGCCTCCTTATACATGTAAAGTGTTAAAGCCATCAGATGGGAAAAATCCTGTCGAGCCTAAAAATGATAAGTTTGTTACAAAAACTTACACATTTGATGTTTCTAAATGTGATGAAATATTTGATCTTTTAGTTACTGATGGTCAAATTTTGGTGTCTAAAGGCCTAAAAATACCACCATTGGAACAAAGAAAGAAAAGAGGTTTTTGTAAATTCCATAACTTTTTAGGCCATAACACCTCTCGTTGTGTTATTTTCAGGGATTTGGTGCAGAAAGCTCTCAATGAAGGTAGGCTGAAATTTGGTGACAAATCATAGCCTCCAATGCAAATCGACACTGATCCTCTTCCAACAGCAGAGGCAATGTATGCTGAAGTCGACATCATGGTTGTCGAAGCCACTGAAATTGTTGCTGGAAATGATAATTTGACAAAAGATACTGAAATTTCTGAGGCTAATGTCGAAATGGTCACTGAAGACCAATATACTGAGAAAATGAAAGTTGCTTACCCAAAAGCAGAGGAGGAATTAATTGATTTCCTTAATCGTTGCAAGATAAGCAACACAGAAGTGATGCTATGTCCAAGATGCAGTTCTGTCTTTGACAAAGAGGCTGCAAAGAGCCTTAAAGGTTATCGACCTCAATTGAAGCGGAAAGGAAAATGGGTCGACAAAAGGCCAAAGTTCAGTTTCAACAAAAGAGGGATACCATACAAAGTTACTTCGACAAAGCATACTCAGAAAGAGCAACTTAAGACTTATGTTCCATCAACAAAGTCTCCTGTAGAGAAATGAGTGTACTCCGGTGGAAAGAATACTGGATACTTACTCGTGAATTCTGGTGGGAAAAGTTTTAGGTATCAACCAAAACAACCAACACCCACAAAAATGGTCAAGGGCAGTGATAACTCTATTTTATATAGAGTTATTCATATGTTTAAACTTAGTAAATTGCTCTCTTTCAAGCAAAGATAAAGAGTTTATATAGTATTTTATCTAATATGTGATAACTTGAGTGTTTGACATGGTTATGGTTGTTAATAGGCCATTTTGGATATATTGTGGTATGTTTGATAAGTTTGTTCAGTGCAGTCTAGATGCTCCTGCATCAAATGCTCCTGCACTGGTTTATCACAATGCTACTGCACTGCAACTGCATTGCCCGAAGGTTGGAGTCATCCACTTGCACATCCACTTGCCATCCACTTGCACTTGATGACCTCATGCTTGGTCTCCTAAAGCAAGAACATCTCATATTTCGTTGCCTACAATTCCCACATAGCTTTAAAGAGTCATCAACATAGGGACACATGTTCTTATCTCATTTGACCTCCCTATACACTTGATTGAAGACTTCACATGGGAATCAACTGCTGTAAAGTAACCATGAATACAGCCACCAAAGTTACTTCAACATGAAGGAAGGAAGCACCTCTCTTGAAGACTATAAAAGGACCTCACTCCTTCACTTGAAAATAGATCACAATCTATAAGTTAGATTAAAATTTCACTCCACATAGATAAGTTCTATTTTGTAAGAAGGAAAGGAAGGAAGTGACAAATCCTCCTTACCTCGATTTCATAGTTTTACCAAAGTGCTAAGGAGCTAATGCAATTACATTGCTAGGAGAATTCATGCTAAGAGCTACAACTTGTGTAAACTTTATCTTGTTGTCTCTCTTTTGTGATTTCAATTATATAAACATGCTCTATTCTGTTTATATTTGCCTTGCAATGTCTATGTTGAGCTAAACCTCTCTTAGTTGGAATGTTCTAACCATTTAATGAGCTTTTAAGTAAGTTTAATACAAGTATATGATGTGTGCACTTTAGTTCTTGCTTGATAATAATTTCAACACTTATTTTGAGATTGATCACTTAGAATAAGTAGATTTGTAAAAGCAGACATGGTTTACAATTAAGAACTCAAGAACTAATATGGGTGAGTGTTTTACATAAAGGAAACTTTGTGAAAACCATACTAAGTCCTAGACATAGGATAGTATAGTCCATAGGGTGATACTGTGGGTACTTTAAAAGACAAGAGTGAACTTATTTAGCAAGCCTAGACATAGGAAGCTTGTAATGAAACTCTGAAGAAAGTGACTGAAAGGCACACAACTAATGCAACAGCATTCAGTGCAACTGCATCATAACTGCATTAAACACTTATAAGTAAATTACTTGGGGAAGACATTCCAACTAGCTTTTCTCTATTGCATTTCAACTACTTACACCTTGCTTTATTCTAACTTACTTGTGATACTCACCATCATCAACTATCCTGTTAAATTGGTTACCTTCTTCTAAATTACATAATATTGACTTTTGAAAGAGTTCATCCATCCCTGTGGGTTCGACCTGTTCTAAACACTATATTACTTGTTATGGACTGTGTATACTTGCACATGTTTTCCACACACCAAGTTTTTGGCGCCGTTGCCGGGGATTGTAGTTAAATTCTTATAAAAATCTGATATACTGTGATTTAGTGTATATTATTCTGGTATTTGCAAGTTTCTGTCATGCAGGAGCACATGGTGCTTTAGCATATGTACAGGACCAGAAACAGGACACCAGAATACAGCTTAGATCCAGAGATAGAAAGAATATTAAGGAGATTGTTAAGACTCCAAAAGCAAAAGAAACAAGCCTGCAAGATGTCTCACAGTGAAGGACAAAGCTCAAGACCACACTCAGTAAGAGGAGGTCCTGGCTCTCATCAAGATACAGAAGAAAATCACAGAGAACGATTCATTCACATGGATCCCATAGGTATGATTAATGATAGAGATAGACCTATGAGGGATTATGCTCAGTTTGATTATCAAAACATGCAAACTAGCATATCTAGACCTCATATTGATGTTGTGCATTTTGAATTTAAACCTATGATGTTTCAAATGCTTCAAACTATTGGTCAATTTGGAGGAACTCCTCTAGAGGATCCTCACTTGCATTTAAAACAGTTTTTAGAGGTATGTAGTAACTTTATCTTACCTGGTGTTAGTGAAGATGCTTTCAGATTAAGGTTATTTCCTTATTCTTTGAAAGATAGAGCTAAGGCTTGGCTAAACTCTTTAGAGCCTAACTCTATCCATTCATGGAATGAAATGGCTGGAAAAATTTTAGGAAAATATTTCCCACCTATCAAAAATGCCAGGATGAAAACTGATATTACATCTTTTAGACAAAAAGAGTTTGAATCATTATTTGAAGCATGGGAAAGGTGGAAAGAACTTTTAAGAAAATGTCCTCATCACGGTTTACCTGTTATTATTCAAATGGAAACTTTTTATAATGGTTTAGAACCTCAAACCAGAATAATGCTTGATGCATCTTCTGGTGGAGTGTTATTAAATCTGTCATACAATGAAGCTTGTGAGTTAATTGATAGAATAGCAGCTAATAGCTCTAGTTGGCCTACTGAGAGGGTGAGTGCCCAAAAGAAACCATCAGGGGTACATGATCAGGTTATTGATGTAACAGCCTTGTCTGCTCAAGTAGCCACTTTAGCCAACTTGATAAAGAACTTCACTTCAGTTAATGCAACTGCATCAACAGACAGCACTGCAGGAGCAGTAGAACAAGCACCTCCAGGTACCACCAGTTGTGTATATTGTGGAGGAGGTCACTTGTATGAGGAATGTCCTAGCAACCCTCTTTCTGTAAATTATGTAGGTTATAATAGAAATAACAACCCCTATTCTAACACTTACAATCCTGGGTGGAAAAATCATCCCAACTTTAGATGGGGCAATAACAATGCACCTGCATCTAATACTGCACCATCTACACCACCAGGATTCCCACCTCAAAAACAAGCCACCAATGAAAATTCTCTAGAAAATATGCTCAAAGCATTCATCGGAGAAGCAAGAACAGCTAGACAAACTCAAGATGCTTCCATTAAGAATCTAGAGACCCAAGTAGGACAGTTAGCCACAGCTTTGTAGCAAAGGCCACCAGGTGCCTTACCTTCCAATACAGAAGCTACTCCTTCCCAGAAACAAGGAAAAAAGCAGGTTAAAACTATTTCCTTAAAAAGTGGCAAGGATTTGATTGAATCAAATGAGAGGGAAAGTATAGATAAGGGAGAAAAAGAAAAAGAAAAACAGAAAAATAGCAAAGAAAGAAATGTGGAAGCATCCAATGCTCCTGCATTTGAGGAAGAAGTTCAAATCCCTACACCTAAGATAGTACCTGAGTACCCTCCTCCTCCTTACCCACAAAGATTGAAAAAAGCACATGAGGAGAAACAATTTAGCAAATTCTTAGAGGTACTAAAACAGTTGCACATAAATGTTCCCTTAGTAGAAGCACTTCAACAAATGCCAAACTATGCAAAATTCATGAAAGATGTGCTTACCAAAAGAAAAAGATAAGGGGAATTTGAGACAGTTGCCATGACTAAAGAATGTAGTCAGATCATGCAAAGTAAAATTCCTAGGAAATTGAAGGATCCAAGAAGTTTTACAATTCCATTTTTTATTGGAACCTCTTATACTGGTAAAGCTTTATGTGATTTAGGGGCAAGTATTAACTTAATGCCTAAATCTATTTTTAACCAGTTGGGAATTGGAATTGTAAGACCAACCACTGTGACACTTCAATTAGCAGATAGGTCAATAGCCTATCCTGAAGGTATAATAGAAGACATCTTAGTTAAGGTAGACAAATTTGTGTTCCCTGCAGATTTTGTCATTCTTGACTTTGAAGCAGATAAGGATGTACCTATTATCCTAGGAAGACCATTTCTAGCAACTGGCAAAACCTTAATAGATGTGCAGAGAGGTGAACTTACAATGAGAGTGAATGATCAAGAGATAAAATTCAATGTGATGAGTGCTATGAAGTATCCCACAGAGGATACAGAAGAATGCTCATCCATTTTTTCTCTAGATAAATTGGTAGAAAAACAGTTTTACAAACAGTATGATCATTTGGCTAATGCAGATGCACTTGATGCACCTGCATTGCTAGATGAGGAATTACTAGAAAAGAAAAACCTGCCAATAGAAAAACAGTTTTACAAACAGTATGATCATTTCGCTAGATGATCATTTGAACCTCTCAATCTTGAGGATCCAACCCTTAAAGAAAATTTACCCTCCATAGAAAAACCTCCCACGCTAGAATTAAAAGAATTGCCTAAGCATCTTAAGTATGTATTTTTAGGAGAAAATGAGACTTTACCAAGTATTATTGCTTCTGATTTAACCTCAGAACAAGAAAATGATCTCATCAATACTCTAAAGAAACATACCAGAGCAATAGGTTGGCAAATGGCAGATATCAAGGGAATTAGTCCTTCTGTGTGTATGCATAGAATCATCTTAGAAGAAAATTCTAAGAATAGTATAGAAAGCCAAAGAAGACTAAACCCTATCATGAAGGAGGTTGTGAAAAAGGAAATCATTAAATGGCTAGATGCTGGCATCATATACCCAATATCAGACAGTGCATGGGTAAGCCAAGTCCAATGTGTACCAAAGAAAGGGGGTGTGACAGTAATAGCCAATGAGAAGAATGAGTTGATACCTACTAGAACTGTAACAGATTGGGGGATATGCATGGATTACAGAAAACTCAATAAGGTTACCAAAAAGGATCACTTTCCTTTACCATTCATAGACCAAATGCTAGATAGATTAGCAGGGAAAGAGTTTTATTGTTTTCTAGATGGCTATTCAGGATACAATCAGATAACCATTGAACCTAAAGATCAAAATAAAACCACTTTTACATTCCCTTATGGAACCTTTGCCTTTAGAAGGATGCCATTTGGATTATGTAATGCACCTGCAACTTTCCAAAGATGCATGATGTCAATATTCTCAGATTTCATTGAGCAATCAGTGGAAGTATTTATGGATGATTTCTCTGTCTTTGGAGAAACATTCCAAGATTGTTTATCAAACTTGGAACAAATTCTCAAAAGATGTGAGGATACAAATCTAGTGTTAAACTGGGAAAAGTTCCATTTCATGGTGCAAGAGGGCATTGTGTTAGGACACAGAATCTCAAAGAAAGATCTAGAGGTAGACAAAGCAAAAATTGAGGTGATTGAAAAATTACCCCCACCAACAACAGTTAAAGGTATCAGGAGCTTTTTAGGCCATGCTGGTTTTTATAGAAGGTTTATCAAAGACTTTTCAAAAATTTCAAAGCCATTATGTATGCTTTTACAACATGATGTACCATTTAACTTTGATGAATCTTGTATGGATACTTTTGAAAAGCTTAAAAAAGCTTTAGTAACAGCACCAGTGATAGTAACACCTGACTGGAGCAGGCCTTTTGAATTAATGTGTGATGCTAGTGATTTTGCAGTAGGAGCAGTCCTAGGGCAAAGGTATGACAAGGTTTTTCATTCTATTTATTATGCTAGCAAGACATTAATTGAAGCTCAAGTGAATTACACAGTCACAGAAAAGGAATTATTAGCTGTAGTATTTGCATTTGAAAAATTTAGATCTTACTTAGTTGGCACTAAAGTAATTGTTTATACTGATCATTCTGCCATTAAGTATTTGATTTCAAAGAAAGATGCAAAGCCAAGGTTGATAAGATGGATTCTACTCCTACAAGAGTTTGATCTTGAAATTAGAGACAAGAAAGGAGTAGAAAACCAAGTAGCAGACCATTTGTCAAGGCTTGAAGGTGAATCACTAGAGGGAGAAATCAAGGAGAGTTTTCCAGATGAGAAACTATTGACAATCACAGTCAATGCACATAGTGCAACTGCATGTGCTACAAGCAATGCAGGAGCATCAAATGCATCTGCACCATGGTATGCTGATATTGTAAATTTCCTTGCAAGTAGAGTGACACCAGTGAATATGACATATCAATAAAGGAGAAGGTTCTTCCACATAGTAAAACAATACTATTGGGATGATCCATTCCTTTACAAGATGTGTCCTGATAAATTAATGAGGAAATGTGTTCCTGAGGAGGAACAACAAGCAGTGCTTCTGCATTGCCATGCTGCACCATGTGGTGGTCATTTTGAAAGCACAAGAACAGCAGCTAAGGTATTACAGTCTGGTTATTTTTGGCCTACTCTATTTAAAGATGCATATTTTATGGTCAAGAAATGTGATAAATGTCAAAGGGCAGGAAATATCTTTGATAAACATGAAATGCCAAGAACCAATATTTTAGAAATTGAATTATTTGATGTATGGGGAATGGATTTTATGGGCCCTTTTCCACCTTCTTTTGGTAATTTGTACATTTTAGTAGCTGTTGATTATGTGTCCAAATGGGTAGAAGCAGTAGCATTACCAAATAATAATGCAAAATCAGTAAGTAAATTTCTTCAAAGGAATATATTTACTAGATTTGGAACTCCTAGAGCTATAATTAATGATGAAGGTTCACACTTCTGTAATAAAATCATTGAAAACCTTCTAGCTAAGTATGGAGTTAAGCATAAAATTGCTACAGCTTACCACCCTCAAACAAGTGGGAAGCAGAAATCTCAAATAGAGAAATCAAAAGAGTGCTAGAAAAAATGGTAAGTCCAAATAGGAAAGATTGGTCTTTACATTTAGATGAAGCTTTATGGGCTTATAGAACAGCATTCAAAACACCCTTAGGAATGTCTCCTTATAGAATAGTCTATGGAAAGGCATGCCATCTACCTATGGAGTTAGAAAATAAGTCTTATTGGGCTATCAAGAAGCTCAATTTTAACTTAGACAAAGCAGGTACACAAAGAATGCTAGAGCTTAATGAGTTAGAAGAGATTAGGCAATTCTCTTATGAGAATGCTGAAATCTACAAAACCAAAACAAAGGCATGGCATGACAAGAGAATTCAAACGAGAGACTTAAAAGAGGGAGGACTAGTTCTGCTATACAATTCTAGATTGAAGCTTTTCCCTGGAAAGCTTAGATCAAGGTGGTCAGGACCATTCAAATTGGTTAAAATTTATCCTCATGGAGCAGTTGACTTGTTAGATGAAACCTCAAACACCATCTTCAAGGTAAATGGTCAAAGAATCAAAATGTACTATGGTGAACATGTGGTGAGAGAAAATGTCACCACTCATTTGAAAAATCTCTAAAAGAAAGAAGTAGTCAGGCTGATAAGACTCTTAAAACAAGCGCTTAATGGGAGGCAACCCATCATTTTTACTTAATTTTGTTCAATTTGATGTTTTAAGTGTTTTGTAGGAAAAACAGGAAACTGATGCAACTGCATTGCAATGCTACTGCATTACATATGCATTGAAGAAAAAAAATGTGCCCTGTACCCAAGTTCAAAAGTTTGAAGAAATTTATCAAGTGTGAATGACAACTCATCAGAAGCAAAGTTAGAAACTAAATGAAGTGTTGAGTAACCAAGGGAAACACGTGGCTGCACGCATGTCCACCACGACCTTACCTAACGGCTACTACCACAATCAAATCAAAACTTATCTTAACTCCTCACTGAAAAAAAAAAACCCTAAAATCATTTTTCGTTACCCCTTCCACTCATTCTGAAACCTCCCACTCTAATCAAACAGTTACACACATCAATTCCATATCCAGCGAACACAATGGGGAAGAAGCAATCAGCATCAAAATCATCAGGCAAACATGCATCATCATCGTCCAAAAAGGGCAAGAAAGGCAAGACCAATGCACCAGCATTGATCAGTGAAGAGAAAGCTCATCTATGGAAAATGCAGTTACTACCAGAAAGGGGATACGATTTGAAGAGAGCAAGTCCATCATTCATGGCAACAGTGGCTGATAACCTTATTTTATATAGGTTATTTATGCTCCTAAAACTTACATCAAGCTTCTTTCTCAGTTAATTCAAGTGCTTAAATATGTGAATATATGAGTATTAGAATAAATATAGGTTATAAGTCAATTCCTTAAAAGTTGGGCATAGTCAATGCCTTTGTGAATATGTTTGATGTTTTGCTTTAGCGCTGCAGCGTGTGCTATCAAGGAAACGCTACAGCGTTATATGACGGCTGACTATTAAGATATTTGTGTGGCCACTTGAGGACATGATGAGTCACCACCCTTATCCCTTCCTCTCAGCTGGAATTGTTGACTTTCAAATGGATGCTAAATTACACTTGGCGCCTCCTAAATGGAACCCATGTGATAGTTGTTGTATTCCATCATTACCACTTTTTGTAAAGTGCTTTAAGGATAATATCTAAGTTTAATAATTATCATGTAATATTATTATACTATTAAGACTTAGATATTATTTAGATTAATTAAGATTGCTTCACCAAGAGGTAACTTACGTAGACAAGTTGTTGTAACTTTGAAGAGAGACTTACACTTGACACCGTAGCCACTCTCCATTGATACACACTTTTGAAGCTTTTATTTTTGAGCATAGTTTTCTAGTTATTCATTCAAGGTTTTGCTCACGCCTCAACTTCATCTCTTGTATGCTACTTGGGATCATTGGAGTGCATCTTTTGCAACCACTCTTCTCTTGTCTTCATACGGTAATACATACTCTCAAGTTGTATTATGTTGATGGAACTTGTGATGAGCTAACTTTGTTGTAGTTGGATTGTTCTTGGTATGTAATGAACCTTGAGTAACTTTTGTATAATATTATGATGTTTGTGTTTTATTCCTTGTGTCATAATGCTTTCAATCTTGGTTTGGGAATGATCAACTAAAACAAGGTAACTTTGTGGGTACAGACATGGTTCACAAAGAGAACTCAAGGAATGATATGAATGAAAACCCTTTAAAGACATTTAAAGGAAGCACTACTTAACTCTAGACATAGGGGAGTAGTAGTTCATAAGGAAAATGTTGTAGGAACTTTATATACAGGGGTAAAACTTATTTAGAGCCTAGACATAGGAGTCTTGTAACATAGCCCTGACGAAAGTGACTGAAAGGCACGCCACCAAGGCGCTACAGCGTCTAAGGATTCTGAAGCGCTACAGCGCTTAACGCTACAGCGTCTAATATTATCTGAACATTACTCTTGGGGACTTACATAACTATTGAGCTATCCAACTCACTTTTAATTACTGCAAATTTAATCCTGTTTTATCACAACTTATAATGTTTACAACTCTTCACTTTCACTTGTTACTTAATTCTTTTCACTAAGATTCTAATCACTTAAACTTCATAGATTAATTCCAATCCCTGTGGGAACGAACTTTACTTATCAATATATTACTTGTTGCGATTGTGTATACTTGCACATCACCTTTTCGCACAACAGGTTTTTGGCGCCGTTGCCGGGGATTGCATTTAATTTTCATTGTTTAAGTTTTTAGTAAACTTAGTGCCTATTTTACACTGGTGTGTTGTTTCTTGTTGCTGCAGCAGTAAGCGCTACAGCGTATGCCCAGGTCTCAACCACCAGAATTTTAACCATACTCAGAACCAGAGAGAAGGTTCAGGAAGCTAAGACATCTTCACAGGCTCAGACCCACCATGTCAGAACAAGCCATAGGACCAATTCTGGTAGAGCTAACACTCTACATGGCAGATCTAGCTCTGGTAGAGGAGGGACTGAACCAGGTGGAAGGGGTAGAGGTAGACATCAGCAACCACCCACTCCAACCTTACATGACCAAGAGGACTGGTATAGACATCAATTCATAAATGAAAGACCTGCGCAAATGGTAAATGACAGAGATAGACCAATGAGGGACTATGCTGTGTTTGATCCACAAACCATGGAGACAAGCATAGCAAGGCCTACTCTCAACACAGCTCAGTTTGAATTCAAACCTATGATGTTCCAAATGTTGCAAACAGTGGGACAGTTTGGTGGTGCTCCTCAAGAGGACCCATATTTACACTTAAAGCAATTTTTGGAAGTCTGCAGTAACTTCATCATTCCAGGGGTAAGTGATGATGCATTCAGATTAAAACTTTTTCCTTATTCCTTGAAAGATAGAGCAAAGGCATGGTTAACTTCTCTTGAGCCTAACTCTATCCATACTTGGAATGAAATGGCTGAGAAATTCTTAGCAAAATACTTTCCCCCAAGTAAGAATGCAAGAATGAGGAATGAGGTTACTGCATTCAGACAAAGAGATGCTGAAACACTGTTTGAGGCATGGGAGAGATGGAAAGAGCTGTTGAGAAAGTGCCCTCATCATGGTATACCTGTGATTATCCAAATGGAGACCTTCTACAACGGACTAGATCCAACAACCAGACAAATGCTAGATGCTTCTTCAGGGGGTGTGTTGTTGAAAACCTCCTATAATGAGGCATGTGAACTGATTGATGACATTGCCACAAATAGCTATCAATGGCCTACAGAAAGGTTAGCTCAGCAAAAGAAGGTAGCTGGTGTACATGAAGTAAGTGAAGTTTCTGCATTATCTGCACAGGTTGCCTCTCTTACTAATATGATAAAATCTATGAGCACATCAAACGCTGTAGCGGTTACCGCTGCAGCGATACATGAACCTACAGTAGTTGTTATTGAGCAAGCCTCTCCAGGGTCAGTAAGCTGTGTATATTGTGGAGGAGAGCATTTGTATGAAGAATGTCCTGGTAATCCTGTCTCTGTGAACTTTGTGGGTTTCAACAAAAACAATAATCCCTATTCAAATACATATAATCCTGGTTGGAAGAACCACCCCAATTTCAGATGGGGAGCCAACAATGCAACAGCACCTAATTATAGTGCTCCAGCAAATCCACCAGGATTCCCTGCTCAGAATTACCAAAGACAGAATGCCCCTGCGATAGATAATTCATTAGAAGGATTGATGAAAGGTTTCATGAGTGATTGCAAGACAGCCCTGAAAACTCATGAAGCTTCCATTAAAAATCTAGAAGTGCAGATGGGGCAGATGGCTAATGTCCTTTCCCAAAGAATTATTGGATCATTACCATCCACTACAGAAGCTTCAACTTCAGGTACTACAGGGAAAGAGCATGTAAAAGCTATAACCTTAAGGAGTGGGAGAGATTTGATAGGATCTTCAACTGTTTCAGATGATGAAAAAAACAAAAATTCTGAAAAACAAAAAGAACCTACAACAGGCGCTATAGCACCTGAACCTACTGCTACAGCGCCTGTTGTTGAAAGAACACCACCACCACCCAAAATTATTCCAACATACCCAGATCCTCCATATCCTCAAAGACTTCGAAAGGCTCATGAAGACAAGCAATTCAACAAATTCATAGAAGTCCTTAAACAATTGCACATTAATGTTCCTTTGGTGGAGGCTCTCCAACAAATGCCTAACTATGCAAAGTTTATGAAGGATGTGCTTACTAAGAGGAGGAGACTAGGGGAATTTGAAACAGTGGCAATGACTGGGGAATGCAGCATGTTGATGCAAAACAAGCTCCCACCCAAATCAAAGGATCCTGGCAGTTTTACTATACCATGCTCAATTGGAAATTTTTACTCTGGCCGTGCCCTATGTGATTTGGGAGCCAGCATAAATCTCATGCCTAAATCCATATACACTCAGCTAGGAGTGGGAACTGCCAGACCTACCTCACTAACACTGCAGCTTGCTGATAGAACTCTTGCATATCCTGAAGGAATCTTAGAAGATGTTCTAATAAAAGTAGACAAATTTGTATTTCCTGTTGATTTTGTAATCTTAGACTTTGATGCAGATAAAGAGGTACCCATCATATTGGGAAGACCATTCTTGGCCACTGGAAGAACTTTGATAGATGTGCAACGAGGAGAATTGATCATGAGGGTCAATGACCAAGAAGTCAAGTTCAACATTCTCAATGCTATGAAATTTCCAGATCCCAACATTGGAGAGTGCTCCTTTGTATCTGTTATTGACAAAGTAGTTCAAGATCACTTCCAGAAAAGCACAGATCATCTGAGGCAATTATTGAGCAACAGTAAAGATACATGGTCTGATACAGAAGCTGCAGGAGAAGAGGAACAGACAGCCAAAGAAATCTGGGCCAAGAGATATGAATCATTGGAGCAGGAGAATTCAAACATAAGAAAGGATCTCCCCTCCACTGAACGACCACCAACTCTGGAACTTAAAGATTTGCCTTCACACCTCAAATATGCTTATCTAGGTAACAATAATACTTTGCCTGTTATAATTGCTGCTGACCTTTCTGAAAAGCAGGAACAGGATCTGATTCAGACGCTACAGCGGCATAAAAATGCAATTGGTTGGAAAATGTCAGACATAAAAGGTATCAGTCCAACCATTTGTATGCACAGAATAGTGTTAGAAGAAGACTCTAAAAATTACATTGAAGGGCAGAGGAGGTTGAATCCAATTATGAAAGAGGTGGTGAAGAAGGAAATCATCAAGTGGTTGGATGCAGGTATTGTATACCCTATTTCTGACAGTGCATGGGTTAGTCCTGTGCAGTGTGTGCCAAAGAAGGGAGGGGTAACAGTAATAACAAATGAAATGAATGAGCTGCTTCCAACCAGAAAGATAACAGGCTGGAGAATATGCATGGATTACAGGAGGTTGAATAAGGCAACAAGAAAGGACCATTTTCCATTACCTTTCATTGACCAGATGCTGGACAGGCTAGCAGGTAAAGAATTTTATTGCTTTCTTGATGGTTATTCAGGCTATAACCAGATTGCAATATTACCTGAAGACCAGCAGAAAACTACTTTCACTTGTCCATATGGCACCTTTGCTTTTAGAAGGATGCCATTTGGCCTGTGTAATGCACCCGCCACTTTTCAAAGGTGTATGATGGCAATTTTCTCTGATTACATTGAAAGATCCATGGAAGTCTTCATGGATGATTTCTCTGTGTTTGGAGAAACATTCCATCTATGCTTGTCCAATTTGGAAGAAATCTTGATTAGATGTGAAGAAACTAACCTTGTGCTGAACTGGGAGAAATGCCATTTTATGGTACAAGAAGGTATAGTTTTGGGGCATAAGGTATCAAAAAAAGGATTGGAAGTGGACAAGGCAATAATAGAGGTCATTGAGAAGCTATCTCCTCCAACAAACATCAAAGGTATTAGAAGTTTTTTGGGGCATGCTGGATTTTATAGGAGATTCATAAAAGATTTTTCAAAAATCTCCAAACCTTTGTGCCAACTGTTACAGCATGATAACCCCTTTATATTTGATGAAACATGCATATTAGCCTTTGATAAGTTAAAAAAAGCTTTAATAACAGCACCAGTTATTATAGCTCCTGACTGGAGTAAGCCTTTTGAGCTTATGTGTGATGCTAGTGACTTTGCCATTGGAGCTGTCCTTGGGCAAAGGTATGATAAAATTTTTCACTCTATATATTATGCTAGCAAGACACTTGTAGAAGCCCAATTGAATTACACAGTCACTGAAAAAGAACTATTAGCTGTAGTCTTTGCATTTGATAAGTTTAGATCATATTTGGTTGGCACCAAGGTAATAGTCTTCACAGACCATTCAGCCATTAAATACTTGATAACAAAAAAAGATGCAAAGCCTAGGCTAATTAGGTGGGTTCTCCTACTCCAAGAATTTGATTTAGAAATAAGGGACAAAAAGGGAGTGGAGAACCAAGTTGCTGATCATCTTTCTAGATTAGAAAGAGACATTGTAGGTACAGCAGGTGGGGAGATCAAAGAATACTTTCCAGATGAACAGCTGTTGGCAATGACTGATGACTCAACAACCGCTGTAGCGGTCAGTATAACAACACTTGACGCTGTAGCGGCTGAACCAGCAACACCTTGGTATGCTGACATAGTAAACTTTCTGGTCAGCAAGGTGGTACCTGCTGAGATGACTTATCAGCAAAGAAGAAGGTTCTTCCACACACTGAAACAATATTATTGGGATGAACCTTTTCTATACAAGAAGTGTCAAGACCAGTTAATGAGGAGATGCCTAGCAGAGGAAGAACAAATTCAAGTGCTACAGCACTGCCATTCTGCACCATGCGGTGGGCATTTTGGCGGTATTAGAACTGCTGCAAAGGTATTGCAATCTGGCTACTTTTGGCCTTCACTTTTCAAAGATGCTCAAGACTTTGTTAAAAAATGTAACAGGTGCCAAAGAACAGGGAATATTTCAAACAAACATGAAATGCCTTTAACAAACATTCTAGAGGTTGAACTCTTTGATGTTTGGGGAATGGATTTCATGGGACCTTTTCCCCCTTCTCATGGAAACCTATACATTTTAGTAGCAGTAGACTATGTTTCAAAATGGGTGGAAGCTGTGGCTTTACCCAACAATGATGCAAGGTCTGTGAGCAAATTTTTATTGAAAAACATTTTCACTCGTTTTGGAACTCCTAGAGCCATCATAAGTGATGAGGGATCTCATTTTTGTAATAAACTAATTGAGACCCTATTGGCTAAATATGGAGTCAAACATAAAATAGCAACTGCTTATCATCCACAGACTAGTGGTCAAACTGAATTGTCAAATAGAGAAATAAAAAGGATGTTGGAAAAAATGGTAGGGCCTTCAAGAAAAGATTGGTCAATACATTTAGATGATGCTTTATGGGCCTACAGAACAGCTTATAAAACACCTTTGGGGATGTCCCCCTATAGGTTGGTTTATGGGAAGTCCTGTCACCTACCAATTGAACTTCAACACAAGGCCCATTGGGCTCTAAAAAAACTCAACTTTGACTACAAGAAAGCAGGAGATGCTAGATTGCTGCAATTGAATGAATTGGAAGAACTTAGGCATTTTGCCTATGAGAATGCAGCAATCTATAAAGAGAAAACCAAGATATGGCATGATCAAAAACTGATAAAAAGAGATCTCACAGAAGGAGGACAGGTATTGCTGTACAACTCCAGGTTAAGATTGTTTCCTGGAAAGTTAAAATCTAGGTGGTCAGGCCCTTTTCAATTGATAAAAATATATAGCCATGGGGCTGTGGACCTCTATGATGTAACAACCAATACCACCTTCAAGGTGAATGGCCAAAGGGTTAAACAATATTTTGGTGAAAATGTGGTAAGGGAAAAAACCACAATTGAGCTTAAAGATCTCTAATTTGAAAGAGAAAGTCTGGCTGCAGACTTTAAAGGCAAGCGCTCTTGGGAGGCACCCCAAGAATTCTAACAAAATTGTTATGTTTATTTTCTATGCAGGAAGTTAGGATAAACGCTGTAGCGGTTACTTGTAACAACAACGCTGTAGCACTTGTTCTAAATCAGGGCTGGGTGAGGTCAAGCAAAAAATTAAAAAATAAAAAAAAGATCTTGCTCAGGATGAGCTGGCACTGTATCCCCATCCTTAGCCTAACAAGCACGTGCACCTACTCACCTGCAATTGTCAAATCAACAGTTCATCTTCTCTCTCCCACTTCGCTCACAAAACCGTAACTTTAATATCCACAACTCCCCACGCCACCATTTTCTTTTCTCTTTCTCTTTCCTAAAATCTCTGAAACTACTCCCAACCGTTACACTCACCACTCATAATTTCCTTTCCTTCTTCTTCCTTCGTCCCAATACAACATTTCCCAAAAGCGCCCAGAAACAAATACGTAAAACTCTTAACCAACCATGACGAAAAAGCAAGCCGCACTCAAACGATCTGGTAAGGGAGCTACTAAGAAACCAGAACCCTCAAATCCTACGAAAAACACCATGCCTAAGGCAACTCAAGATCCTCAAAGGTTCTGGAAGATGGATTTCATAGCTGAAAGAGGATTCAAGACAGAAAATGCTCCTGATACGTTTTCAACCGCTGTCACATCGCTGGGATGGGAGAGCTTCATCAAGCATCGCAAAGATTACATGACATCTTTGGTACGAGAGTTCTATTCTGGCATTGAAGAACCTAAGGAGGGAAAGCCTCAAACCCATTCACTGGTAAGAGGAGAAACTGTAAACTTCAACTCCAGAACAATCAATGATATCTTCCATTTAGGTTATCATGGAAAAGCGCTGGAAACTAAAGTTCTGAACTGGGGAGATGAGGAAATGGAAGCTGTTCGAAGAAGGATTTGTGTGGAAGGATCAACTTGGGACAAATTTGGAGCTGAATACAAAATTAAAAAAGCCTATCTCTGTGAAGAAGCAAATCTGTGGTGTAGTTTTATCAAACACTCCCTCCTGCCTACATCTCACACAACATTTGTGGAGAAAGAAAGACTCATTGTCATTGATGCTATAATGGCAGGAGAAAAGATAGACGTGGGCAGATTGATAGCCAGAGAAATAGAGAAGTGCAGAGTTAAAAAGGGAGGTAACTTATATTTTCCTTGTTTAATTTCTGAGTTATGTCTGGAGGCTGATGTAGAAGTAGAAATGAAAGAAGAAAGAAGATCCCCTCTTGGGGAATTTCCTTGCATTTTCAAAGTTAAGCAGAAACCTGCCGCTACAGCGTCTTCTGACTCTCAAGCGCTACAGCGTTTAGAGCTGAAGCAGCAGGTCCTCTGCAAATTTGTGAAAGAAAAATTTGACTGGGAAAAAGCATGGTATGCTCAAATATCCAAAGGAAAAACATCAATTCCCCCTCCTCAATTCCCTGATTCGCTGCTGGAAGAAGAGCCAATTAAAAAGCAAGAGAAAAAGGGAGTTAAGGCAGAAAAGAAAAAGGTTGTGGCTAGTCCATCAAAGAAAACAAACGCTAGTCCATCAAAGAAAACAAAGCCTAGCCCAGTCAAGAAAGTGCAAAAAGCTGTAGTAGAGGAGGAAAGCCTGGATTCTGATGACATTGAGAACATCAGTGAGGAAGATGAAGAAGAAACAATTGCAGTTATGAAAGAGATGGAAAAGCAAGATGATGAAGAATCATCAGGAGAGGAAAGTGAGTCTGAAGAAGAAACTGAGAGTGAGGAGGAGGAGCAAGCTGAAGAAATACAATGTGATCCAACCCCAAGCCCAAAGGAACCAAAAACCACACCTTCCAAACCAACCCCCACTGCCAAAACAACCAATCCACCATCAACCCCTACCTCCATCCCTGAAACAACCAAACCAACAACTAAGAAAACACCTGCCAAGCAAGTAACACCAAAGAAGCCTCAACCAAAACAACCAGCACCAAAAGAAAAACCCACTGAGCAGCTCAAGAAAATTTACCAGTCATACATAAAGCCTAGAAGAGCCACGGGTGTCAAACTGGCTGAGTACCCAGAAGAAGGTATTCAGCCAGTAGGTGCTGCAGCAACTATGTCTGCAGTACCTAGTGACCCATTGCCTGAGGTGCATCTCACAGAAGAGGAATCTGAAAAAGAAGCTGCTGAGGAGCTGGTAAATATGCAAGATGAAAAAGAACCAGTGCTGGAAGAGCAGGAGGAAGAAGAGGAGCCAGAGCAAACAGAAGAGGAAGAAGCAGAGCAGGAGTCAGACGCTGCAGCAGCAGCAGTTCAAGATGTAAACGCTACAGCGCCACCAACCGCTGTAGCGGCTGAAAGCCCTGCTCCACCTCAGCCAAAGAAGAAGAAGGCAGCAAAAGGAGCCCCAGCACCTTCAAGAGCCAGTAAGAGGCTCAAGAAGGCCTAAAAAGGCAAGAATTGTTGGCTTCTTATGCCAGTTATGTACTTTGACTTTATTTTGTTGTTATGTTAAGGCCTTTCCCTTTCTTCTCAACCAAGCAGTGAGGACACTGCTGAATTTCATTTCTGGGGGAGGACCTTATGGTTAACAGTGTTTTTAAATTAAGCACAATGATGTTTTTAAATATTTAGTATAATTATGCCATATTTTGCATGTGTTGCATGTTTTATATTTTGTATGCTTGAATGGGAAGTATGATTAGCTGCATGTTTTAAATTTCTTAGTAAGCAAAAGCTGATTCATATAGCCAAATATAAATAAAATTTTTTGAGTAAGGCAGCATTGTGTAAACAATGAAATGATGTTATTGCTGCTTTTGCACAAAATCCAAGCTTAGTAAAGAACCTAGTTAGCTAGGAGTAATCTAAGGATGAAGTCAAGTTTTGGATAACCAAAGGGTTAGTCAAGTTGTCATTAAAAATTGAGAGTGGTTTTAAAAGCTAAGTTTGGGGGTGCATCGGTTATGTTAAGGCTAGGATCAAAAGATGATAAATTGGTCTTTGCAAAATGAAGAATAAAAAAATGAATGTGGTCTTGAAAAAGTTGCAAAATATCTTAAATAAATTGCTGAGCTGTTCCAAAAAGCATAAAAAGAAAATGCAAATAAGGAGCTCAGTAATGAAGATAGCATCTAGTTTTAATTATTAAAACTCTAGCGCTACAGCGTCTATTGACTTTGAAGCGCTACAGCGTTTGATCACCAGACCAAAAGTTTATGCACTGACCAATAATCTAAAAAAAATGCCTAATTAAAGCCATTTGCTGTGCTTTGAAGCCCCTCAGATCTTGTGTGAAATGATTATCCCACTCTTCTTTTTGAAAACATTCTTTGCCTAACCCAAAAGAAATCCATTCTTCCCAAACCTTAGAGAAATTCTGAAATTAACTAGGGACTAAGTTGAGCTTTGATATCACACACTCACAACTGAGCAGTAATGATTCTATTTGAATTGTGGACCACTATGGTGTGTGAAAATGATAAGATTTAGCTTTTGAATAAATCCTGTTTAATTTAAGAGCTGCAGCTAGTTATATAAGAACTTTATCTTGTTCAAGTGTCATTACTTGGGGACAAGCAATGGTTTAAGTTTGGGGGTGTGATAACCTTATTTTATATAGGTTATTTATGCTCCTAAAACTTACATCAAGCTTCTTTCTCAGTTAATTCAAGTGCTTAAATATGTGAATATATGAGTATTAGAATAAATATAGGTTATAAGTCAATTCCTTAAAAGTTGGGCATAGTCAATGCCTTTGTGAATATGTTTGATGTTTTGCTTTAGCGCTGCAGCGTGTGCTATCAAGGAAACGCTACAGCGTTATATGACGGCTGACTATTAAGATATTTGTGTGGCCACTTGAGGACATGATGAGTCACCACCCTTATCCCTTCCTCTCAGCTGGAATTGTTGACTTTCAAATGGATGCTAAATTACACTTGGCGCCTCCTAAATGGAACCCATGTGATAGTTGTTGTATTCCATCATTACCACTTTTTGTAAAGTGCTTTAAGGATAATATCTAAGTTTAATAATTATCATGTAATATTATTATACTATTAAGACTTAGATATTATTTAGATTAATTAAGATTGCTTCACCAAGAGGTAACTTACGTAGACAAGTTGTTGTAACTTTGAAGAGAGACTTACACTTGACACCGTAGCCACTCTCCATTGATACACACTTTTGAAGCTTTTATTTTTGAGCATAGTTTTCTAGTTATTCATTCAAGGTTTTGCTCACGCCTCAACTTCATCTCTTGTATGCTACTTGGGATCATTGGAGTGCATCTTTTGCAACCACTCTTCTCTTGTCTTCATACGGTAATACATACTCTCAAGTTGTATTATGTTGATGGAACTTGTGATGAGCTAACTTTGTTGTAGTTGGATTGTTCTTGGTATGTAATGAACCTTGAGTAACTTTTGTATAATATTATGATGTTTGTGTTTTATTCCTTGTGTCATAATGCTTTCAATCTTGGTTTGGGAATGATCAACTAAAACAAGGTAACTTTGTGGGTACAGACATGGTTCACAAAGAGAACTCAAGGAATGATATGAATGAAAACCCTTTAAAGACATTTAAAGGAAGCACTACTTAACTCTAGACATAGGGGAGTAGTAGTTCATAAGGCAAATGTTGTAGGAACTTTATATACAGGGGTAAAACTTATTTAGAGCCTAGACATAGGAGTCTTGTAACATAGCCCTGACGAAAGTGACTGAAAGGCACGCCACCAAGGCGCTACAGCGTCTAAGGATTCTGAAGCGCTACAGCGCTTAACGCTACAGCGTCTAATATTATCTGAACATTACTCTTGGGGACTTACATAACTATTGAGCTATCCAACTCACTTTTAATTACTGCAAATTTAATCTTGTTTTATCACAACTTATAATGTTTACAACTTTTTACCTCCACTTGTTACTTAATTCTTTTCACTAAGATTCTAATCACTTAAACTTCATAGATTAATTTCAATCCCTGTGGGAACGAACTTTACTTATCAATATATTACTTGTTGCGATTGTGTATACTTGCACATCACCTTTTCGCACAACAAGTTTTTGGCGGATTCTGAAGCGCTACAGCGTCTAATATTATCTGAACATTACTCTTGGGGACTTACATAACTATTGAGCTATCCAACTCACTTTTAATTACTGCAAATTTAATCCTGTTTTATCACAACTTATAATGTTTACAACTCTTCACTTTCACTTGTTACTTAATTCTTTTCACTAAGATTCTAATCACTTAAACTTCATAGATTAATTCCAATCCCTGGGGGAACGAACTTTACTTATCAATATATTACTTGTTTCGATTGTGTATACTTGCACATCACCTTTTCGCACAACAGTGGCCAATCTTTACTGGGATCACTTTGTGTTGCCACGAGGAGGATACATTGAAGAGTTAGTGAGAGAATTCTATGCTGGACTTTCTGAAGGAGAAGGACCAGAGAAAAGCTACACTTCTAAGGTTAGAGGTAAGGTAGTTCATTTTCATTCTTAGAAAGTAAATGAGCATTATCTGTTGAAGTACAATGGACTTGAGTTTGAAAAGAAAGTAGGGAAGGCTTATAAGAAAGAAATGGAAGAGATTACGGGTAGAATTGCCACACCAGATTCTGTTTGGGAAAGATTTACACCAAATGAAGTTAAGCTTAGAAGTACCTATTTGATAGATGCTCTAGGAAATTGGCATTTGTTCATTACAACATCAATCTTACCTACTTCACACACATATGCCCTGACCAAGGAGAGATTGATCTTACTAGATACAATTCTCTCTGAGGAAAATGTTGACATAGGTAAATTGATTGCTAGGGAAATCTATACATGCACAACTAAAACAAAGGGATTTCTGTTTTTCCCTTGTCTCATAACTGAATTGTGCATGAAGGAAAATGTTCCTATTGCTGCTAATGAACAAAGAAAATTTCCCCCTAATAATTTGAATGCTGAGATGAAGGAGAGAATGAGAAAAGTGAAAGGACCACTGCCTATGCCTGCAATGCAAGAGCATTTCATGCAGAAGCAAGCTGCAGTATGGAAATTTCAGAATGAACAACATGATTGGCTGCAGCTTGTTTTCCAATATTTGTCTAATGAATTAGGCAATATTGAGGCACCTGTGTTCCCAAGCTGGGTGTTAAGAACTGAAAGACAACAAGATGAGGAGAAAGAGCAAGCTGATGAGGAAAAAGAAGAAGAGAAAGAAGAGGAACAGGAAGAGAAACCAAAGAAAAAGATGACTAGGAAACAAACAAAGGGAAAGAAAAAGGTAGTAGTGGAGCCTGAAATTGAAGAAACTTATAATTCAGAAACCGAGGATGAAGAATTAGAAAAAGAAATGGACAAGGAATGTGAAGATGAAGAAGAAAGTGGTACTGAAATTGACAGTGAGGAAGAAGAACATGCTAGAGGTGTCATTCTGGAAGAAATTGCCAGACAGAAATATGCCACGAAAACACCACCACAAACCCAACAAGAAACATACCACACTTCACCAATCACATCACCTATCCAATCACCAATCCACTCACCTACCAAAGAAGCATCTCCCCAACCAAAATCACCACTACCCTCCCTTACTGATCCACCAATACAGTCACCACCACAAACAA
The DNA here is from genome assembly GCA_039519185.1 of Astragalus membranaceus. Lineage (NCBI taxonomy): Eukaryota > Viridiplantae > Streptophyta > Magnoliopsida > Fabales > Fabaceae > Astragalus > Astragalus membranaceus. The sequence continues at coordinate 152,595,866 of CM076846.1, read as the reverse complement.
CCCCTCCTCCACCCTCTCCACCAACTGAAACAGGACAACCAACTCACATTGTGCAACAAAGTCCAATCCCAACCTCACCTATCACTGAGCCACAAACAGAACAAACCACCCCTACTATCCCCACTAACATTATAACTAATGTTGTTTCTACTCTTGAGCAAGAAAATGTGCAGGATACTGAAGAAGATCCAACTGAAAAAGCAGAACCAGAGGCAGTAGAAGAAGCTGAAGTTGTCAAACAAGAAATGGAGCTGCAGAGTGATGCACCTGCATCTGATGCTTCTGCATCTCAACAGAAAGCAGCACTGAAACCAGCACATGATGAGGCAACAATACAACTTGTTCTCCAACAAATAGCTCAGAGAAAATGAGAGGAACTGGGAAATACACAAACATTCTTCAAATAACCAGCTGTCAAGGCACCAAAGAGAAAGATCTCTGAGGCAATCCCAACTGATGCTACTGCATCAAGTCCTGCATCAACACCAGAGGAATCAGGTGCATCTGCACCAGTAGAAGTAACTCCAATCTCAAAACCAAAGGAAAAGAAGCAGAAGGTGAAGAACACTCCTGCTACCAGGCAGAGTGCAAGGACAAGGAGTGGAGCCAAGAAATGAGTATCTGTTACATGCTTTCTGCAATTTAACTACTATATTTTGGATGTTATCTTACTACTAACTCTTCCCTGGTTGTGTTTTTAATCCCTCTCCCCATATTTTGAACAAATATTTGCAAGTATTTTGTGAACTTCTAGCAGTGAAGACACTGCAACCCCTTAAGTTTGGGGGGGGGGGAACTTATCATATTAAGTATGTTATGTATGTTAAGTATGTTATGTATGTTATGTATTTGTAATTTAGCAAATGTATTTTTTTTAGTAAATATTTTTGTATGAATGTATTAGATGTACTTAACAAAGTAGTATCCAAATACATAAAACTAATTTTCCAAAGATACATTTTTCATTGGAAAATAGGGACAAGTATGAGGAATACTATAAATTGTTACGAACATTTTAGTAGATGATCAGTTTGAAAATATTTTACAAAGATATGGTGCACCTATGGATGGTTTTTTGAAAAGCAAGAAAAGAAAAAGAAGCCTTATTTCTCACAAAAATAACCAGAATTATTTTTCTTCCAAAAAACCTCAAAACTGAGTTTGTGAAAAGAACCTTGCTATTTAAAGAGCAATCTGATGCAAGGGAAAATTTTGGTGAGCTAAGGTCAAAAAAAATTTTGATTAAAAAGTTGGAATAGCTTAAAGAATTAAGTTTGGGGGTATTTTTATGAAAACCAAGGCTGAATTTGAAAAGTGAGAGCAAACAATGCAAAAGAATACAAAAAGAGTGGTGAAAAGATCAAAGATCAAAAGCCATATTAACCTGAATCAGATTGAGCTATACCTGTGCCTACGTGCATGATTGCATCTTGAGGTCAAAGACCTGTGCCATGCATGAATGAATGCATCTGGAGGATAGTTCAAAACTGTAGCTGTGCCAAAGTGCATAAATGCATCTGGAGGTCAGTGAAAAGCTCCACCTGTGCCATGCAGGAATAAATGCATCTGGAGGACAGTGAGGAAGGCAATATAGGCTACAAAAAATAACACAGTGCAGAAGCAATGCAACTGCACTGCAGAAAATAAATGCAAAAAAACATCAATGCAAAAAGCACTTCAAAGAAGTGATGCATCTGCATTAAAGAAACCACCAACACAAGAAAAATAGTGCATTAACTCAAAAAGCTTTGAAAAATTCAAATCAAGTCCTTGGTTGTGTTTAAAACTCCCCAATACTTGAGGATTTTGTGAGTCTAACCTTTCTTTTGAAAAAATATTTTGGTGTGACCAAAGATAAACCAATCTTTTCAAAGGCTAGGAGGAAGTTTTCACTTAGTCTTGGAATCAATCTCAACTCAGTGGGTTCACACACACACAAAGAGTGTAAATAATTCTGGAAGTCTGAAAAGAAATAAAGGCACAAAAAAATTTGATCTGCAAAGAAGTTCATAGAGAGCACCTTATGAAAATCCAAATATCAAGCTGATTTATCTTCTAAAAACTATAGTATTAGTTAGTTTGTCTTTGTCATTACTTGAGGACAAGCAATGGTTTAAGTTTGGGGGTGTGATAACTCTATTTTATATAGAGTTATTCATATGTTTAAACTTAGTAAATTGCTCTATTTCAAGCAAAGATAAAGAGTTTATATAGTATTTTATGTAATATGTGATAACTTGAGTGTTTGACATGGTTATAGTTGTTAATAGGCCATTTTGGATATATTTTGGTATGTTTGATAAGTTTGTTCAGTGCAGTCTAGATGCTCCTGCATCAAATGCTCCTGCACTGGTTTAGCACAATGCTACTGCATTGCCCGAAGATTGGAGCCATCCACTTGCACATCCACTTGCCATCCACTTGCACTTGATGACCTCATGCTTGGTCTCCTAAAGCAAGAACACCTCATATTTCGTTGCCTACAATTCCCACATAGCTTTGAAGAGTCATCAACATAGGGACACATGTTCTTATCTCATTTGACCTCCCTATACACTTGATTGAAGACTTCACATGGGAATCAACTGCTGTAAAGTAACCATGAATACAGCCACCAAAGTTACTTCAACATGAAGGAAGGAAGGAAGCACCTCTCTTGAAGACTATAAAAGGACCTCACTCATTCACTTGAAAATAGATCACAATCCATAAGTTAGATTAAAATTTCACTCCACATAGATAAGTTCTATTTTGTAAGAAGGAAAGGAAGGAAGTGACAAATTCTCCTTACCTCGATTTCATAGTTTTACCAAAGTGCTAAGGAGCTAATGCAATTACATTGCTAGGAGAATTCATGCTAAGAGCTACAACTTGTGTAAACTTTATCTTGTTGTCTCTCTTTTGTGATTTCAATTATATAAACATGCTCTATTCTGTTTATATTTGCCTTGCAATGTCTATGTTGAGCTAAACCTCTCTTAGTTGGAATGTTCTAACCATTTAATGAGCTTTTAAGTAAGTTTAATACAAGTATATGATGTGTGCACTTTAGTTCTTGCTTGATAATACTTTCAACACTTATTTTGAGATTGATCACTTAGAATAAGTAGATTTGTAAAAGCAGACATGGTTTACAATTAAGAACTCAAGAACTAATATGGGTGAGTGTTTTACATAAAGGAAACTTTGTGAAAACCATATTAAGTCCTAGACATAGGATAGTATAGTCCATAGGGTGATACTGTGGGTACTTTAAAAGACAAGAGTGAACTTATTTAGCAAGCCTAGACATAGGAAGCTTGTAATGAAACTCTGAAGAAAGTGACTGAAAGGCACACAACTAATGCGACAGCATTCAGCGCAACTGCATCATAACTGCATTAAACACTTATAAGTAAATTACTTGGGGAAGACATTCCAACTAGCTTTTCTCTATTGCATTTCAACTACTTACACCTTGCTTTTTTCTAACTTACTTGTGATACTCACCATCATCAACTATCCTGTTAAATTGGTTACCTTCTTCTAAATTACATAATATTGACTTTTGAAAGAGTTCATCAATCCCTGTGGGTTCGACCTGTTCTAAACACTATATTACTTGTTATGGATTGTGTATACTTGCACATGTTTTTCACACACCAGGCAGCACCAGTACTACTGGCCAAAACAAGGCACTTGAATCTAACAAGTACGCCTATAACAACAATTACAAGGGGAAGAATCCCATGACTAGAACTCAATGGCGCAGACACCAACGCCAAAAGAAAGCTATTGGTGCAGGACAAGTAGAGAGTTCTAACAAAAAATAAGGTAAGAAAGTGGCTGTCGAAGTGGCTAGAAAGCCAGCTACTGAGAGGATATTTCCTCCACTCTCAGCAATCAAAGAAGGCTTTGACTTAGACGAAGAAATGGAGTCTGATTTTGCTGATTCTGGGTCGTACTTTGATGTCCTATGCAATGTGGTCTCAATTCTACCAATTGAGTATGACGTAGTTTCCGAAGTGAATGATGTCGAGGAAGATTTCGACGAAGAGACTACTTATAAACCAATTTGTTACTATGGTCACAATGTTGTTTCTTGTAGTTTATTTATGTCTAAGCCCAATGCATGGGATAGAATTACGGCTTATGTGGCCGAAAACAAAGAAAAAGCGGTTTTGGAAGCCGAGTTACGTCAACAAATGGTTGCTGAAGCCAGTGACAGTAATAGTAAGGAAGATTTGGTCGAAGACCAAAGGCTTGATTGTGTATATGATGATGAGCCTTTAGGTTTTGAAAAGGACCCAATGGGTTCGACCAAGAAAATGCAAGCACGAGATCCCTTAGAAGAAATTGACTTGGGAGATGGCCCTGTAAAAAGGCCAACATATATTAGTGCAAAGATTGACAAGGCTTTCAGGGTGCAAACTGTCGAACTTTTGAAGGAACTTAAAGACAATTTTTCTTGGGACTACAATGAGATGCCAGGTTTGAGTCGAGAAGTAGTGGAATTGAAGCTGCCTATAAGACCAGAGAAGAAGCCAGTGAAGCAGACACCAAGAAGATTTGCACCACAAATCCTGTCGAAGATCAAAGCAGAAATTGAAAGACTACTCAAGAGCAGGTTCATCAGAACTGCCAGGTATGTAGATTGGTTAGCAAATATAGTTCCTGTTATTAAGAAAAATGGAACTCTTATAGTTTGCATAGATTTCAGGGATTTAAATAATGCTACACCCAAAGATCAATATCCTATGCCTGTGGCAGAAATGCTTGTTGATTCAGCAGCAGGTTTTGAATTTAGTGGATATTCAGCCTTGGAAGTTATACATCGACGGTTCTAGCCATAAAAATGGTTCTGGAATTGGAATTCTCATTGTTTTGCCAACAAAAATACCAACGAAGTATAAGTATAAGATCGAAGGTTTTTGCACCAATAATGAGGCTGAATATGAAGCCTTGATAGCAGGACTTGAGATTTTGCTCGACTTGGGGGCAAAACATGTCGAAATTAAGGGCGATTCTGAATTAGTTGTGAAGTAGTTAACTAAAGAATATAAATGCATTAAGGAAAATCTAATAGTGTATTTTGTTGCTGCCAATGCTTTGTTAAAACGTTTTAACAGTGTTAACATAAAGCATGTGCCTAGAATTGACAATCAAGAGGCAAATGATTTGGCACAAATTGCTTCAGGCTATAGAGTCTCGAAAGAAAAATTAGAAGAAATAATAGAAATAAAAGAGAGACTAATTTCGACAGATTATCCTTTAAATGAATTGTCAATGCCAAAACTTGGGGGGCAAAGGAAGTATTATCACCTCCAATTACTGCAAATGAAAATTGTCATGAACATTTTCAGCATTTTGAAGTTTTTTCCATTGACAATATGTTGAATGATGATTGGCGAAAGCAAATTGTCGAATACTTGGAAAATCCAACCGGAATAACTAATAGGAAAACCAAGTATAGAGCCTTAAGTTATGTGATTATTGGAAATGAATTGTTCAAAAAGACTCCTGAAGGAGTTTTGCTCATAGTGGAGCCTGTGGATCTCATCAAGTCGGTCATAAAATGAAATGGCTCTTGTTTCGACAAGGTGTGTACTGGCCAACTATGTTGAAAGACTGCATAGAATTTGCTAAAGGTTGCCAAGAATGTCAAAAGCATGCAGGGGTGCAACATGTACCTGCAAGTGAGTTACATTCGATAGTAAAACCTTGGCCGTTTAGAGGTTGGGCCTTAGATTTAATTGGCGAGATTAAGCCAACTTCGTCGAAGGGCCATCGTTACATATTAGTTGGGATAGATTATTTTACTAAGTGGGTAGAAGCTATTCCCTTACCTAGTGTTAATCAAGAGGCAGTGATTAATTTCATTCAAAACCATATTTTGTATAGGTTTGGGATTCCAGAAACCATTACTGCAGACCAAGGTTCAGTGTTTATTGGTCAAAAAATGGTAGAATTTGCCTCTGAGAATGGTTTCAAATTATTAAGTTCGACGCCATATTATGCACAAGCAAATGGTCAAGTCGAAGCAGCCAATAAAATCATCATTAACTTGATCAAAAAACATATTGGGCAGAAGCCTAAGAATTGGCATAAGACTCTTGGTCAAGTGTTATGGGCTTGTCGAAATTCTCCTAGAGAGTCAATTAATACTACTCCGTTTAAGCTTGCATTTGGGCATGATGCAGTGTTGCCAGTCGAAATTTGTTTACAGTCAACCAAAATTCAAAGACAGTTTGAAATTCCATCTGATCATTATTGGAATATGATGTTAGACGAATTGGTGGACTTAGACGAAAAAAGATTAACTGCGTTAGATGTTCTTACAAGGCAAAAAGAAAGAGGGGCCAAAGCCTATAATAAGAAGGTTAAGTTGAAAACCTTCGCTTTGGGAGACTTAGTTTGGAAAGTTATTTTACCTATGGACAAGAAAGATAGGGTCTTAGGTAAATGGTAACCAAATTGGGAAGGACCATTTAAAATTTTACAAGTATTTTCAAACGGTGCTTACGAAGTCGAAGAATTAGGCGCTGATAATCGAATTTTGCGTATAAATGGCAGGTGTTTAAAAAGATATGAGCCAATATTGCAGGAAGTTAGAATAACGCAAGGTTAAGAAGTAACAAAGAAATTTAAATATGGCATGTCGAAAGTTTGAATGCCAAAGAACATTGTCGAAGTACAAAGTGGATAAAAAAAATTCAGAAACAAGGAAAGCTGAAATTTAAATTACAAGGATAGCTTTAAGTTTCTCAAAGACCATCTTGGCATGATCCAGTCTGGCAGCAATGAGAGCTTCGTCTTCGACCAATCTCTGAACTGCTGCCTCATGTTTGTTGGCCCTTTCTAGGTACAAAATAGCCAAAGTTGCTTCAGATCGAAGTGCAGCTTCCAAAGAATCGGGAGTTCTCTTGCGAATGGAGGCTTTCTTATTTTCTTCTGCCTTAATCTTCGACTGCAATGTTTTGATTTGTTCCTGGTACTTTGAAATGTTAACATCACATTCAGCTATTTCTTTAGCATCATTTGCTGCTTGGAGTTCCAGTGGCGAAATTTTAGCATCTGACGCTTTGACTGCAGCCCATTCTTCCTGTTGAAGTTTAGCCTCACGCTCTTTATTTGCAGCAAAATTCTTTCTCTTTTGAAAGTCCCTTGCAATTTGCTCCAGAAGAACCCCAAATTCGACAAGGAAGCCAATGAGAGATTTGCTGGATGTTGATTTGTTAAGTTTGTTCAGCAAATTCTTAATTTCATAAGTGACCATATGATTTTGTTCAATGGTTTGGAACAAATCTATTTCTAAGACTTTGGCTCGAAGTTCTCGAAGAAGGTCTTCTCTTGGGCTTTCAGAAATCCCGCCAACAGAAGTAGTCGAAGAACTTCGCTTGTTCTCAGTCGAGGCAGATCTGCTACTCAACATCAACTTCAGAGCTTCAAGGGGATTCTTACTCTTTAATTCCCCTAATTTTTCTTGACTGATTGTGTTGCTGGTCGAAGGTATGGCCTCAGGCGAGTTAATACCTTGTGGAGACTCACCAATTTGTTCTGAATCTCTTGGAGATTCCTCTTCTTCATCCTCCTCATCTTCGACTGATTCAACACTTTCTTCTTCTCCTTTGATCTGGTTTTGAGGTGAAGGTGGACCATTGTTTTCCATGTCGATCTCAGGATTTTGGTCATTGTTTTCGACCCTGTTGTCATTACCTTTTTGTGGCTGATTTTGGTCAGTGTTTTCAGCCAGTGCATCGTTGCCTTCATGTTGTTGGTTTTGAGTTGTAGGGTCAACCATTGCTTCATCAGTTGGTTTCTGTTGAGTTTGGTCTTGGGTTTCGATCATCTCTGTATCAACACCTCTTTGATCTCGCTTTTCGACACCTTGTTCAGGTATGGTTGTTTTAGAAGGAGAGAGGGTCGAAGTTGGTGTTGGTTGTTTTGGTGGTACCTCAACATTGCTGTTTTCAGGTTCCTGTTCAAAATTAATTGTTAAATATCTTGTCATAATGAACTAAAATTGTTAAAAAGAAGAATAAATAGAAGGTTAATAGTACCTTTGAAGTGTCTCCTTCGACACGAGAATGTGTGCTCTCAGGTCTCTTGAGCACTTTCCTCTTTAAAGGCTTCTCCAAGACTTGTTGTTGTTGAGTGCTTTCGCCTTGTTGCTTCTTTTCGACAGGCGTTTGTTTGGTAGTCTTAGAAGAAACCTTTGAAGCATCTTGAGAGTTCTTCTTCTTCTTTTCTCTTCCGACCTGAGATTTGGAAGCCTCATTTTGTTTGGGATTGTTTACTGGTTCATCAGGCTGAAAATTCGATACTCATGTTAGTAAGAAACAAGAAAATGTATAACTGTTACTAAAACAAAGAAGTTAAGGATTTCAACCTCTGATTCATCACTCACAACTATGGTGTCAATCCTCTTGGTTTTCTTGGAAGGAGTGGCAGTAGTAGAGTTGTTTGGTCTTTTTGACGAGGTACCAGTACCTTTCTTCGTCACCTTCTTTGTTGATGTTGTTGTGTCATCTGTTGGAGTGGGTGAAATAGGCACAGCTGAAACATTCGACAGTTACGTTAATAAGTCATGCATGAAAGGAAAATTAATTTTTTTTTCTAAGAGTTTTATACATCACCTGTTTCGACAGTAGATGTGACTCGAACATGCTGAATGTCCAGATGTAGATTACCCTCAAACGTGTATATGTTGTGCTTAGTCAGAACTACTTTCTCAGTTGTTTTATTTGAAAGAAAATTGTTTAACGCCATAGTCAAACCACATATTAACCATTGTGGAAGTGGTGGTCGAAATGCCAAAGCCAGTTTACTGGTTGGCAAAGGCGGGAATTTAAGTTTCTTGTGTACTAAAGCAAAAGAGTACTTATTAGTTACATAAGATGGAAAAACCATTGTTGGAATTTTGTCGAGAAGTTTTTGTTTTAAAACTCTTGCAGCTTGAGAAACAGTTCGACTAAGATTATTTGGATCATATACAGTTTCAAAGTAATTTTGGAATGCTTGAATTTCTTGAATGTGCGTACCTTTTGGTTTAGTCTTCTTTTTTTGCGAAGAAGGAAAAGCAGATATTAGATTCGACAGCAATGTAGCCTCTTCGACATCAGCAGATTTTCTTTTGAAATACTCTTTCCAGTGGTCAACCATGCTTTCCACCACTTTGAAAATTCTTTGGTGCAAGAAAATAAAGGCTCAAACTCAATGGGGTCAAAGTTAAAAGGGCCGCTGGCAAAGCTGTTGAGGCATTCTTTCCATTCTTCTTCATTTTCTGGAAGTCTCATGTCTTTCCTAGATCTGAAGAAAGGACTTGGTCGAAGCTGACATAACCCAAATTGTCTTGCGATCAGGCTTGGGTGATATGCGTACGCACCAAATAGAGCTGTAGCTTTTCCAGGTGCTACTCTAGCTGACAGAAATTTTGGAGTTAAAAAGGCTTCCCAAATCTGGTTGGTTTCTTCTTCGTCGACAAAAGAAGTTGCAGGAAATTCTCTTTTAAACTAGTCTGGTCCATGAGTCCTTTTGACGAAAGGTGCCATTGAAGGAGCGAAATCTTCGCAATTTATGAACATATTGAATGCTTTGGAGAACAAGTCTTGTGGAGATGCCCCTATATCTATAGGCTTTAGAAGATCAAGCCTAATTCCTTCGACATTCCTCGTTTCGACCATTCAGTATAGTCTTCAGGAATGTACATTTGCAGCTTCGACTCAAAATTGGCAAGAAGCCACAATTGGAACAACCAAACTGGTCTAGAGACCAAGTAATTTCCTTCAGGCTTGAGTTCTTTTAATGCATGAACTCCTTGTCGTAAGCCTTCATAAAGTGATCCTAAAATAAGTTGGCCAAGGTTTACCTCTCGACACTCGTGTAGTTGAATGGCCAAAGGAATGTACATTTTTGCCACTTGGAGTGACGAAGAGCAGAAAACATAGACGGAGAGCCAAAAAGTGAGAAAAGCAATGTGTTATTCGTCAGAAACTTTTTCAATGGTGATGACATGTTTGTCTTCAATGTATCCTTTGAAAGAAGCACGCTTGAAGTCGAATTCATGGTTGTTGCCAGTAGTGTTAGGGTCGAAAACTTCTCCTATTGGTTTAAGTCCAGTTATGGCAGCCACATCTAACAGAGTAGGAGTGAGCATGCCACATTTCAGATGTAGGCTATTGGTGGTCAGCTCCCAAAAGTGTAAAGCCGCAATAAGCATTGGGCTTTGATATCTAGGCCCATATCTCGACAGCTGAATCAGGTCGAAGATGCCTTGTGCTTTCCAGGTTTCTCCTTTCTTCGACTCAATTTTGTTAAGCCAGTTAATGTAAGGTGGGTGATTCTTGTCGACTGGTGGTGAAGACCTAAAAGCCCTATTTGGGTTACTCATGAAATCCATCACATATGGTCCTTTGTTGAAAATCCTAGGGCTATATCTATGATAGCTAGGGAAAACCTCTTTGATTTTGTCAGAATCATCACCAGGGTGAGGAAGAGGACCTAAGAATGCATGATTGTAAGGTTTAGGAGAAGGAATTAGTACCTGAGATTGCAAAAAATTTGCTTCTTCTTCTGTCAAAGCTGGTTCAGCAACGAAAGGCTGTTTTCCAAAAGCTACAGTGCCAGAAGCTTGAACGTTGGAAGATGACGCCATTAATGGTAGTTCTGAGTTTTTCAAGTGGTTTCGTTGCTTCACTGTTCGGGTTTTTCAAGAATAGAGGTCGCGTAGTGTTGGATGAAGAAATGAAGCTTCGCAAATGGAGTTTTTCTGGTGCGTAAATGCTGGATTTCGCAAGGAAGAAGAAGAGAAAGGGTTCGCAGAAGCAGAGAGACTAAAAAAGGGAAAATGAAATGGAGAAGTTGCTTTTATAGCTCTTTTAGCAAGAGAGAGAAAAGGTAAACCTTTAGTTTTTCTTTAAAGAGCAGTTATTTGCAGTAAGTAGTGGGGAGTTCCAACACAAAACGTGGCCCACTAAATCTGAGAAAACGGCGCCATAAAGTAACTTTACTGGAAGAGTCTTTTCAATTCTGAAAACTGATGGTAGTGACGTCATAAGATTCAACATAAAGCTGTCGATTGTAATTTCAAAAACGTCATTTTCTGCCTTCATTTAAAACTCAGTCGAAAAAGACATTTTTGGGGGGCAATTTGTTAGCCTGCATTTTCGACAGGCTCAATTAAATGCAGTCAACGATATTTGACTTGCTAATTTCAAGAGGAAGGGTGTTGATTTCGACAGTGAGAAGTTTTCCCAAGAAGGTTCGACGCAGTGCTTAACTTAGTGGAAATTGAAGAATTGAAGCCAATGGTTCGACGGGAAGAAAGTTAGTGATAGATCAGAAGTGAAGTGCTCGTTGTTGAATTACCATTGCAGTTATTGTGGTCGAAGACATGGCAGTTACCATTGCAGTTATTGTGGTCGAAGACATGGCAGTTATCATTGCAGTTATTTTGGTCGAATATGGTAGTTACCATTTTTTAAATTCTATGTACAGTTAGTTAGTTATTGTGTTTCCCTCCTTGTATAAATAGTAGTTTTTCATAGGAAAAACAGGTCACAAACTCACATACAGAATTCTGAAACTCAAACTTCCAACATCACAGAGAAAACGAGTCAGAGAACAATGTATGAATTTGTGCACCATTCTCTTTACAATTAATGCAATTCCACTTTTACTTTCTTAAGTTTTCTGCATTTTATTTGTTTTCTTTTCGACTTCTATTCAGAATCCTCCCTCCCTTCTGGAGATAACTTCGATAGTTATCTTCATATTTTCAAATTTAAACCGCAAGAACACTCATAATTTCTAGAAAAACTTTAACACAAATGTTCTAGGATTTTCTAGTTGATCCTGCAAGCAACATTAATTTGTAACTAGCGGTGTTTACCAAAAAACACGGTAAACAAATTGGCACGCCCGGTAAACAGAGCATTAGGCTCTGCTTGGCAAAGCCAATATGCTACCTTTATCGCAGATAAGCCAATTGTATGTGTTTGACATGACTAACTTATAGCATTTTTTCACTATCTTATAGCGTTTCATTTTTTCTCTCATTTTTACACTTATTCTTTTAATTAAATTCCTCATTTATCCTCTAGTGTGTGAATTTTATCTTTCATTTTTTAGCATTAATTACAAATAACTATTTATGTTATTTTATATTTATAAGCTAGTTCAACCACTAATTTTATCAAATACTTTAAATTTAATCGGATAGCTTATCCAGTATCGACTAGTTCCGCTGTCTATCGTAATATTCCCACCACATCCATTATTCTATGAACTTAAAAAAGAGAAAAAAAATCTCCTCAATTAATTCCTACGCTCAAGTTGTCACGTGGGTGGAGGATTGACCACGTGATCGGATTCGGATGTCACGCAACGCAGACACACGTGGCATTTGCTTCCTTTTAAGCGGCAACAAAAACTGTACAACTACCAAATTACAAAAATATCCATGGTGGCGGTGCGTTTTTATCAGATGAGTCCATCATGGCCTGGGCATTGAATATTTGAGTCTTCATTCTTACGACGTCTTCATTTTGTCTTGGTTTTAGTGGGAAAAAAAATCTGATACCGGACGATAAGGAGGTACGGAAACGGAAGGTAAATATTTTCATTTCATGGCTCCCTCGCGTCACGTGTGGTGTGGCCAATGTGTCTCAATAAATTCCTTTTATCCTTTTAGGAAATTGCACTTTTAAATGTTTTTTATAATTAAAAAAAATTATGTAATATCTGTTCGGTACCGTATCTCCTGCTACGTATCCGACCCGGGATAGGTAGTCCGGTCCGAGATAGTTGGTACGTGTATCCTTGGTTGTCCGAGTTGGTGCTCCGGTCCGAGGTGGGGTGGTACCTGCAATGACACTCCGACGCTCAAGTCAGTGAGTGAGTCAATTACAAGTGAGAGTAAGTGAGAGATGAATACCATTAATGAGAGCATTCAATGCTTATTTATAGGTATCTAGGAAGGAGGAGGGCTGTTGGATCTAGGTCTGCAATCTCCACCCTTGGATGAATTGGACCCTTTGGTGTTGGGCCTTTTTGGTGGATTGGCCATTGAGGCCCAATCCATAACAGTAGCCCCCCAAGTCGGGTCGCTTTAAGGCGAGCTAGACTTGTTGTTTAGAGACTTCACCGGGCCTGAAACACTTTATGACCTACCGGGCCGATCTGAGGGACTCAGGTCGCGCCGAGTGACTCGAGGCTGACCGCTTTGAGAGATTCCGGGCACGGCGGGGTTAAGAGACCGGGGCGAGTCAACGGAAACGGAGCGTTCCGGTCATAGCTATGTCTTGATTTCTGTGCCAGCTGGCAACGTCATTGATGGGACGCGTCGTTCGAGGAAGATTGGGGCAATGATGGCGCTTGGAACGACGCGCCTGTCCAGGGGCTAGTCTTGGGAAACGTAGCCTAAGTCCAGGCCCATTTGTGGCCTTCTTAATGTTCTATAAATAGGAGGGGGGATCCCCCTTACTTGGATTGTTTTTCTGCGAATCGCTCTGCTTCCGGTCTTAAAGTCGTTCCGAAGCTTGTTTCATTCTTCCGAGTTGTGCTGAGTCTCGGTGACGCCTTTGCTGTTCGCGACCCGCCTCTAGTGTTCGACGAGCTTCGATTTTCATAAGGTTAGTTTCCTCTTCTCTTTGTTGCTTTTTCCTTTAGATCACGACCGGGTTCTTTCTGGACCCGCATTTGTAGATACAGAGTGGGGGTCGTCAGGTCGGGTTCCGACTTGGTTGTGGACCCACTGTTTACGTATCAACCTGACTCATCAAGCCCCCATTTCTGCAGGACCGATCTGGCGAGGACGAAACAAACCCGTCGGGTTGCTAACACAGATCGCCCTCATTTCGCGCAAACAATGGCTTCCGGACTTGGAGAGTCTATGGAAATTCGTGCTAGTCCCCCGGGGTCAGCTATTCCCGAGGTTCAAGACGACTTGGGTTCCGCTCCTACTCAAGCTGAAGACCGGTCTCCCGGGGTTCCCAGCAACGAGCCGGTAGATGAAGACAACACAGAGGTGGTGGTTCTTGAATCGAGTGATTCTGATGCCGAGCCCGACCGTGAGGAACAAGGCAGTACTAGTTGGAGTTCGGAGGAGAGCGAGGAGGAGGTGGCTGAGAGCCGAAACAATGAAGATGGTCTCGGGCCTTGCGGGGAGCCCGCATATGAAGAAGGTGACTCTGACCAATATCCCCAAGCCGGAGTAGGGCCGGTCAATGTTCCCGTGTCCCTGCCTCTCGCGGTTCCCCGGGAGTATTCTTGGGTGTCGGAGGCGTTGAGGGGGATCCCGTCTCTTTACAGGACCGGGGACGATATGAGTTTCTTCGTCAACCGCCTTTCCCGGAAGGGTCAGATCTGGAATGTGGAGGGAATGGCTGAAGACCAGCATGTGGCCGTCTGGCCGAAAGCTCTCAAATTTGTTATGTACGGGGTGACGATCCTTGATATGCACGTTAGCCCCCCTGTTCACTGCTTTTCAACAATAGGCTTTGGAGATCTTGAACCTCGCTCCTTCCCAACTACATCCCAACTCATGGGCGTTCCTCCGGGCCTTTGAGTTGATGTGCATTCATTTGGAGAGGCCGATCTCCTGTGACCTTTTCTTCCACCTTTTTGAGGTTAACCGGAGGCACGAGGACGGAACCAAAGATCGGTGGGAACATGTAAGTTTCCGGGCTAAGAGAGGGCTAAAGATTTTCATGCCTTATTCCGACTCTCTTAAGAACTGGAAAAATAAGTATTTCTTTGTGGAGCCCGTGAATGAGGAGGCAGTGAGGCACGTCGGCCAATATTCTGCGGATGAGAAATCATTGGAGTTCACCAAGTTTCAACTGGGATGGTCTCTCTCTCATTTTAACCGGAGGCCTCATTCTTACACCGTCGGCTTAGGGCGGCTATCCCAGGTGGACCAGGAATCGTTGGCGATCTTGACGAACTTTGCCGACCTGATCGTCTACCGTGATCCCAAGAAATTTGGGATTGACGTAGCCCGATTGGTCGGGGCTGGGTCGAAATCTCAAGTAGTCGCCGTTCTTGGTAGGTTTCTTGGTAGATAACTCCGCCCATTCATAATTTTTTGACTGCCGTTTCTTTTAACATTTGTTTATTCTCCTTTCTTTGCAGATAGCATGGGGCCGGACAAGTTCTCTCGCCTGACGGCTCTTGCAGAAAGGAAGGCCGGGGTGCAAAAGGAAAAACTCGTTGCTGCCATCCCGATTAGCACCGTCTTGGAGGCAGTCTCGGCTGGAGTAGAGGATCGGGCTGCGGATCTCTCGCACCGAAAAAGGGAGCGCCCCCTAACGCAAGCAGACCCTGCTTCTACCTCCAATGCCCCGGCTGCTCGGGCTTCAAAGAAGGGGCGTCATGGAAAGCACCGGACTTCTAGGTCTTCTGGTCTTTCTATTGACGCCGACTTCCTGCAGAAGCATTTGGAGGATTCCCGGGTCGACCCGGTTGAGGCGTCTCTCAAGTTATTCCGGCATCTTGCTGACGTGACGAAGCTTCAGAAGGTCGAGGCTGAGAATCAGGCAAAAGGTGACCCCAAGTTCCGAGGTTCACTCTTTGACTTTCTTTCTTGGTTATCTCTGTTGTTGACTTCCTTGTTTCTATTATTACAGGAGCCCTGGTGGAGAGGGACAATGAAAAAAGAGCCCGGGAGGAGCTGCAAAAGAAGTATGAGACTCTGGAGAGGGATCAGGCTGAGCTCAAGGCCGCTGCGGAGAAATTTGAGAGGGAGAGGGACTCTGCCCTTAACTTGTGCATGGAACATGAGGTTCGGATCCAGGATCTCGAGAGTCAAGATAGGCAGTCTTCCGAGGTTATTTCTTCCCTGAGGGCTCGGATTCAGGAACTCGAGGCCGACCTGGAGAAGGCGAAGCAGGCCCAGGTTGGGTCTGGCGTTGATTCTCTGCCTCGGATTGCTGAATTGGAAAGGGAGCTTCAGGAGGTACGTGCCAAAGTAGAAACTTTGGAGGACGAGGTGGTGGAGACGGCTCAACTGGCTCTGGAAGTGGCCGAGGAGAGCTTTGAAAAAGCCCTTTCTCAAGTTGCTGTCATCCATCCATCCCTTCCTCTGAAACGGGAATTTATTCGCTTGAACCATACCGTAGCCGATGGGCGTATTGTCCGGCCCTATCGTGACTCTGATGCACTCGATATCATTTACCCTCCCCCTTCCTGGTCGTGATTGCTGCTGATGGGGAGGTTCTGAATTTGCTGTTTCTTCTTTTTTGGGTTCCGGGTGGAACCGGTGGGGAAATAAAGCCCCGGGTTCCGGGCGGAACCGGAATTTTGTAATATGCCATTACCTTTTTGAACCAGAGGACCCGGCCGCATCCGGGATAATTTGTAATGTAATTTGATGTGCTTCCGGTTTCATTTACCTCGGTTTTTAGTTTTTATACTGTTGTTTTTCGTTTGTGCACTTGCGTTTGATTCGCTCAAGTGGTAAACGTCGCCTTAAGGACAGTTTACCGGGACTCGGCCCAGATCGAACTCGTCCCTTAGGTTTGTGGCAACCTCGGCCAAATAATCGTAAAATGAACGCCTTCGGGGTAGTTTACCGGGACTCGGCCCAGATCGAACTCACCCCTTAGGATAGCGACAAACCTCGGTCAGCTAAAGGAAAATAGAATAGGCGATAAGATCGGTAGACACCGCAATCATATCGGGTAACATCGGTATACACCGTTCATTAGATAAGATGAGTTACAACATCGGTATACACCGCAAACATAATTGATAACATCGGTATACACCGTTCTCCAGATAAAATGAATATAACATCGGTATACACCGTTCTTCAGATAAAATGAATATAACATCGGTATACACCGTTCTTCAGATAAAATGAATATAACATCGGTATACACCGTTCTTCAGATAAAATGAATATAACATCGGTATACACCGTTCTTCAGATAAATGAATATAACATCGGTATACACCGTTCTTCAGATAAAATGAATATAACATCGGTATACACCGTTCTTCAGATAAATGAATTACAACATCGGTATACACCGTTCTTTAGGTGAGATGAGCGTCAGCTGTAGTATTTTCTCAGTTTAGTGGCGTTCCAAGTTCTTGGGATCGCCTTGCCGGACAAGGTCTCCAATTCGTAGGCACCTCTGCCGGTTTTAGATAAAACTCGGTAAGGTCCTTCCCAGTTGGGGGCGAGCTTGCCCTGTGCGGCGTTCTTCAAACCGACATCGGCTCTTCGTAAAACTAAGTCACCGATCTCAAGATCTCTGGGGATCACTTTCGAGTTATACCGTACCGCTACCCTCTGCTTTATTATTGCTTCTTTAAGGAAAGCCTGACTTCGGACCTCGTCGACGAGGTCGAGGTTTTCCTTCAACGCTTGGCTATTGTCCCCCGGAGGTTTCGGGTGGAGTGTCCTCCAGCTAAGCTCCCCGATCTCTACCGGGATCACGGCCTCAGTCCCGTAAGAAAGTCGGAAAGGAGTTTCCCCTGTTGAGCTCTGTGGAGTAGTTCTGTAGGCCCACAGCACGTAAGGTAGCTCTTCAACCCAGTTTCCCTTCGCTTCGTCGAGTCGTTTCCTCAGTCCATTGAGAAGGACTTTGTTGGCGGCCTCGGCCTGACCGTTTGTCTGAGGGTGCTCTACCGAGGTAAATCAGTGTTTGATTTTAAGGTCTGACATGAGTTTCCTGAAGCCTTTATCGGCGAACTGTGTTCCATTGTCCGTGACTACAACCTCGGGGATCCCGAATCTAGTCATTATATTTTTCTTGAAGAATTTGATGCAATTCTTAGCGCTGATGATGGCCAGGGGCTCAGCTTCAATCCATTTGGTGGAGTAATCCACCGCTACTATGAGGTATTTGACCTGGCCGGGGGCAGTTGGGAATGGCCCTAAGAGATCTATTCCCCACCAAGCGAATGGCCATGGCGAGCTTAAGCTGGTGAGCTCCGTAGGGGGTGCTATGTGGACCTTGGCGTGGATCTGACACTTACTGCACCTCTTTACGTAATTTCTTGCATCGGTCTCCATGGTTGGCCAGAAGTATCCCGCCCTTAATGCCTTTCGAGCCAGGGATCGACCTCCAAGGTGTTGGCCGCATATTCCTTCATGGATCTCGGCCAGGACGTAGTCCGCTTCTCCTCCCTCAATGCACTTCAACAGTGGTGCCGACAGGCTTCTTCTGTAGAGGCTTCCATCGATTATGGAAAAAGAGGAGGCCTTCCTCCGGAGGATCTTGGCTTTACTCGGGTCCGGAGGCTCGTTCCCCGTTCTGATATAGTCTATTAGTGGAGCGATCCAGCCCTGGCTTTCTTCTACTACATTAATAGAAAGACTTGCTTCCGGGCTCAAGATTACGCTCGGCTTGCTCAGAGTTTCCTGGATGATTGACCGGTGATTTCCCAGAACTTTTGTGCTGGCAAGCTTGGAAAGGATGTCAGCCCGGATATTCTCCGATCTTGGAACGTGCTTCACTTCCGTGAATGTAAAAAGGGAGAGCAGCTCCTGCACTTGGGTTAGGTACCTTTGCAAGATCGGATCTTTAGCCTCGTACTGTTTTCCCGATTTGGGATACCACCAATAATGAGTCAGTATTTAGGGAAAGTCGGGAGACCTTGAGGTCGATCGCAAGCCGGAGTCCAGCTATGCATGCCTCATACTCCGCCTGGTTGTTCGAGGTAGGGAAACCAAATGTGAGTGATACTTCGATTACGACGCCCGTCGGGCTTTCGAGCATCAACCCGGCACCACTTCCCTTCGGGTTTGAGGACCCGTCTACGTGCAGAGTCCACATCCCGTCATCCGGGTCGGCGGGTGCCATTTCTGTGATAAAGTCGGCAAGTATCTGGGCTTTCATGGCCGGTCTTGTTTCGTATTTGATACCGAACTCGGAAGAGTTCTACTGCCCATTTGATCATTCTTCCCGCCAAGTCGGGTCGGTGCAAGATCTGCCGAATTGGATAATTCGTCCGCACCACGATTTGATGGGCGACGAAATAAGGTCGGAGGCGGCGTGCTGAGATGAGTAGAGCAAAAGCGATCTTCTCTATTTTTTGATATCTCACTTCTGGTCCATGCAAAGCTTTACTCACGAAGTATACCGGGCTTTGGCCGGCTCCGGTCTCCCTGACAAGCACGGCTCCGATGGCCTCATCTGAGATGGCTAGATACAAAAATAGATCTTCCCCTGGGATCGGCCGACTTAGTATGGGTGGTTCGGAAAGGACCTTTTTCAGCCGGGAGAGTGCCTCGTCCCGTTCTGGTGTCCATTGGAAAGTTGCTTCTTTCTTAAGCAGTTCGAACAATGGGAGCGACTTGAAGGCGGCGTTGGAAATGAAGCGAGATAATGCGGCTATCATACCGTTGAGTTTCTGGAGCTCTTTCTTAGTGGACGGGGTCCGCATTTCTGTTACCGCTCGGCACTTATCCGGGTTGGCTTCAATGCCCCTTTCCGTGAGATAGAAACCCAGGAATTTTCCAGCCCGGACCCCGAAAGTGCATTTTTCCGGGTTTAGCCTCATGTTATTTTTTCGGATTTCAGCAAAAATCTCTTCCAGATCGGATATGTGGAGGTCTTCCCTTTCGCTCTTGGCAATCATGTCGTCGAGATAGACCTCTACGTTTCGACCGATCTGATCTCGGAATACCTTGTTCATCATCCTTTGATAAGTGGCCCCCGCATTTTTTAAACCGAATGGCATGACCCGGTAGCAGAAGTTACCGCGGTCAGTCATAAAGGCCGTCTTCTCTTGGTCGGGGTGAAACATCGGAATCTGATTGTATCCGGAATAGGCATCCATGAATGACAGTAAACGAAAACCTGAAGCATTATCGACGAGCCGATCAATGCTAGGAACAGGGAAAGCGTCCTTAGGACAGGCTTTATTAAGATCGGTATAATCAACGCACATTCGCCACTTTCCATTGCTTTTCTTAACAAGTACAGGGTTTGAGAGCCAAGTTGTATACTTGACCTCTTTTACAAAATCAGCCTTAATTAAATCTTCAACGACCTTAGCCGTAGCAGCTGCCTTTTCCCGGCTTTGAGCTCTTTTACGCTGGGCGACCCATTTTGCACCGGGGTTCACCGCTAGTTGATGACAGGCGACCTCGGGGGGAATCCCGGGCATGTCCTTTGCTGACCACGCGAAGAGATCGGCGTGGGATTTGAGGCAGAGGGTGAGCTTTGCTTTTATCTCGTCGGGGAGATCGGACCCGATCTGGACAAATTGGGTCGGGTTCTCTCCCAGCTGGACTTGTATGAACTGTCCATCAGGTTGAGGTCGCCTAATTTTCTTCTTTAGCTCTCGTGCCAACTCGTCGTCGCTTTCCTCCTCAGAGCTGTCCGGGTCATATCTTGCGTCGAGGTCCGTCACATTGACCTCGGCCGCTGGACCGGCTCTCTTCTTCTTTGGGCTCCTCTGAGTCCTAGCTGCTATGGGGGGAACCCCCTCTTCTGAGGCCTGCCTGTCCGCCTTGACATGAAGATAGAAGCATCTTTGTGCGGACTCTAAGTCGGCGTCCAGAGTGATAACTTCGTCGCTCAAAGAGTAGAATTTCATCTTGAGGTGAACCGTTGAAGTTACGGCTCCCAGCCTCCCAAGGGTGGGCCTCCCGATGATACAGTTATACACCGAGGGGCATGGCAAAACTAAGAACTTGGTCTTGACCGTCCTTTCTAATGGCTCCTCTCCATAGGTGACCATCATTTCCAAATAGCCAAGAGGTTTGGTCCGAGACCCGTTGAAGCCCGAAAGATCCGATCCCCGGTAAGGGGTGAAGTCTTCCTCTGAGATCTGCAGCTTTCTTACCAGGTCGATGAAGATGATATCGGCGGAGCTTCCCTGGTCAACCAGGATCCTTCTTATCTCGTGGTTTGCCATGACCGCCCTGATAATGAGGGGTATGTGCTTATTTGGCTTGCCATCCAACAAATCTCGGTCGCTGAAGGCCAAGGGCGGGCGTTCCGGGCCTGAGATGATTGCAGAGGTGGAAGCGGCACACATGACTTCCTTCCATTTTCTTTTCATGGTTTTGCCCGACGCCTCGTCGGGATAGCCTCCAGATATCATCATCATCACAGGTCGGCCCTTTGATTTCCGATAGTCGCGCTCGTCCTCTGAGCTCTCTTCTCTTTTCTGTGGGGCCTTACCCTTTCGTTTCGGATCAGCTTCTTCTTCCTTAACCTCGCCCTCGTGCCTGGGTGCTTTAGCCACGTACTGGCTTAACTTCCCTTTCTTGATCAGGTCTTCGATGTCATCTTTCAAAGCATTGCACCGATTGGTATCGTGCCCTTTGCTCCGGTGATACCGGCAGTATTTGTTGGATCTCTGTCCCGGCCTGTGTGGGAGCGGGTCAGGGAACTTGACTTCTTTGAACTCAGCGTTCATGCATTCCGCCAGAATCCTGGCCCTTGTTTCATTCAGATCGGAATACTGTTGGTGTCGATTCCGAGGTCGGAGCCTGTCGTTCCGGGGTTCCCTTTCATAACGGTTCTCTACTGCCTGTCGCGCCGGAGCCTCCTTTTCATACCGAGGCTTGCTCGTTCCGGGGTCGGCATCTGTCTTTCTCGCGACAGCGCCTTCTTCATGGTCAATGTATTTTTGAGATCGCTGGAGGAACTCGGCAAGCGACTCAGTTTGGTTGATTCCGACATCGATCTGAAACAGACTTCCTTCCCTCAGACCGGCTTCCATGAAGAATAGTCGAAATGAATCGTCTAAGTTCCGGACCTGAGCCGCCTCTTTGTTAAATCTTTCAATGTAGTCTCGAAGAGACTCGTTCTCTCCTTGGCGGATGGCTTGTAAGACTTTCCGAGATTTGGGTTTCATCTTGGAGTGGGCGAACTGGGCCGAGAATAGCTTTGCAAGTTGGTCCCAGGATGATATCGAATTTGGTTTGAGGGCTCTGAACCAGTCCAGGGCCAGTTTCTCGAGGGTGAGGGGGAAGATTCGGCATTTGATCTCTTCCGGAACATTCCGGTACTGCATCATTGTGTCGAAGTAATCCAGATGTCGGTCGGGATCGCCCGTCCCGTCATGCATCTTTAAGCCCTCCGGGGGCTTCTCTAAGTGTCTGGGTACCGGGAAATAGTCGATTTCCGCTGTAAAGGGTCCCTTCCTAGTTGCGGACCTCTCCCTCGGAGGAGGCCTCCTGGTAGGGCGTCGGACGGGGGACCTGGGAGATGGAGGGCGCCGACGTTCAGGCCTCGGGGGACTTCCCCGGCTTATAGAACGTCGTCTTGGGGATGAAGATGCTAATGACGAGCTCTGGTGAGTTGAGTCCCCAGGGTGGTAAGTCTCGTCATAAGTCTCGGTTGGGGGAGTTCCAGATTCTTGCCTCCCTCTTCTGCGTGGTGGTGAACGATGGTGGTGTCTCCTCCAAGCAGGGGACCGGTGACGTCTCTTACTGGAGGTCCTTCTGCTAGGGGAGTAAGTTTGAGGGGAGGAACGATCCGGGATATTTCTGGCCCGGACTTCGGCCATCTCGGCCTCCAGCTGGGAGTAACGCTGGCTCCTTTCGTCAGCCTCGGCCTGCCTTGTCAGCAGTTGGATGAGCTGTTGGACAGCATCGATCGGTACCGGGACAGTCGGGGCTGGAGGTGGGAACTGGTTCCTAGCAGAGCTGATAGGGACCACTGCCCTGGATGAGTTCCAGCCATGGGCCGAGCTGCGAGGAAGAGTAATTGCTAACCCCTCCGGGGTTTCCTGTTGCTGGTCGGGTCTGACCACGACGCTGGAGACGTTTCTCCGTCGTAATTCCGGAGCCATCTATGATCAAGGAGGTTGGGGGAAAGACTAGAGTATAAGGCTCTCCCACTGTGGTCGCCAATGTTCGGTACCGTATCTCCTGCTACGTATCCGACCCGGGATAGGTAGTCCGGTCCGAGATAGTTGGTACGTGTATCCTTGGTTGTCCGAGTTGGTGCTCCGGTCCGAGGTGGGGTGGTACCTGCAATGACACTCCGACGCTCAAGTCAGTGAGTGAGTCAATTACAAGTGAGAGTAAGTGAGAGATGAATACCATTAATGAGAGCATTCAATGCTTATTTATAGGTATCTACGAAGGAGGAGGGCTGTTGGATCTAGGTCTGCAATCTCCACCCTTGG
This sequence comes from Astragalus membranaceus, assembly GCA_039519185.1. Lineage (NCBI taxonomy): Eukaryota > Viridiplantae > Streptophyta > Magnoliopsida > Fabales > Fabaceae > Astragalus > Astragalus membranaceus. The sequence continues at coordinate 152,572,787 of CM076846.1, read as the reverse complement.
ATGAATTGGACCCTTTGGTGTTGGGCCTTTTTGGTGGATTGGCCATTGAGGCCCAATCCATAACAATATCTAAGCTTTATTTGGACTCGATTATGAATATTCTAATTTATTGTACTTAAATATAAGAAAATTAAAATACAGAAAAATTCATTTGTTAAAGGAAATATGGAAAAAGGCACACCTCCCCTTAGGGGTGTTCTGATGTCGGTGCAGTTTGATTCGGTTTTAAGCCTAAACCATCCAAACCGAAAGGTAAACAACATTCGGGTTGATTTGGTTCGGTTGGTTTCTTAAAGAAAATCCGAACCAAACCATACCAATGTGGTTTGGATTTGCTCGATTGGTTCAGTTTTTTGCGAGATAAAACATAATTTAAAATAGAGTTAAAATTAACTAATTTAATCCTACATCTAAATATTACTATTTTTTTATTTAAGCAAGAGAAACTATTACAACCACCTTAAGGCCATAAGACCCATGAGTTTACATGATTACCACCAATAGGTTGATAAGGCTCGTGAGTTTATACTTTAAACTAAAACATAACATTTTTTTGACAAGCACTAAAACGTAACATATTCACTAACAATAATAAATTAAATAATAAATTAGAATAAAATAATTTTTTTTAAAATTATACTACATCAATTTTATTTATAACTCTTGAAATATAGTATAAAATTAACATACTTGCGGTTTGGTTTGCTTCAGTTCGTAGAATAGAAACCACGGGCTGAACCAAACTGCGTGGTTGGCTATAAAAATAAACCGAATAGATCCATAAGTATCGGTTTTTTGAGGTTTTCAGTTTGGGTTGGTTCGGTTTGCGATTTTCTATTGGTTTAGTTTGGTTTAGAACACCCCTACCTCCCCTTAGACTTTTTTTTGACAAAATCTCCCCTTAGACTGATATTGGAAGTTTGGAACCGAGTTAAAGATATCCCAAAAGTAGAAGTTGTAGGTGACGTTGTTTCCTATCAGAAGGGTTACGAACAATTGCATAATTGGACAAAAAATATATTTTTTGGGATATACTATATTTAAAAGATAATCTGTTGAGATACAATTTTGATGTTATACATATTGAGAAGAATTTTTTTTTAAACATGTTTTACACTAGTGAATGAGTAAGGCAAAATCAAAGACAATGAGAAGGCTAGGAATGACGTAGCTCATTACTATAGACGAAAGAACTTGTTCTTAGTGGAGCAAGTTGACGTTTTGGACTGTTCAATGGTTTGGATAAATTCGAACCAAGCCATAACCCAAACCAAACAGAAACATTTGGTTTGGATAATTTTTATGATTGGACCAAATCCAAACCAACCCTTAATGACCCGTACTAGTTTTGTTCGAGTAACAAATTTACAAAATTAAAACTGAACCAACTCGTGTACCCAAATATAGCAATAGCAAGTTAAATAATTTGTATTGTAACAAAAAAATATTTAACAGGTGATAATCGATTAATCCTTCCATTTAATCGATTAAATGAGGTCTGGATCGAATATTGAATTTAAAAAACAAATTCTAATCGATTAAATTGAGTTACTTAATTGATTATGAGTTTGCAGCTGATACCATCTACGCTGTTTTGATCATAAATTGAGCTACGAATGTCCAATATGTGTGAGATAAATTTGGGCTGAAATCTAAATATAGCTCTAATAAGGTTAAATATCCATTTAAAATTTCTCTTCATTTATCAAGGTTAACACGCATCGCGTTCCTTTGAAAGAAAAAGAGTATACCTTTTTTTTTTACAACAGAGAAGGAGTATACCTAAAATTATAGATATCTGATCTGTACCTTACTCGAGAGTCCAAGTGGTCCGACCTTGAATAGTTGGTAGGGCTAATGCGGAAATCGGGTCTCACAGTCCAAGCCGGGGGTGATACCTGCAATGACAATCTAACGCTAAAGTCAGCGAGAGGTCAATAATGAGGTATGGAGAATGAATGTGTACCTTAAAGAGGCGTTGGGCACGTATTTATAGGGGCCAGGTGTGCATTTCCAACACATGGGTGACTTAATGCCTCTCGAACTGTTGGATCCCAGGCAAGCGCTCCCAACCGTTTAGCGCACGAATCGCCAAAGTGCATATGGCGTAACGTGTCCTTTTGCCAACGAGGAAAGCTCCGCTCGTACAATTGGGCCGTGGCGAGGCCCAAAGTCGGACTTGAGCTTCATGGCCCAATCCGAAACAGTATCAAATTAGGGTCAAACCAAAACCAAAGCTGAAAGATAATAGAGTTATGGTGCATTCACGTAAAAATTTAAAATTTTGTTTTTTTCATACACAACTTTTATTTTTTATTGCTTAACCAGTTTCTAGCGAGACCCTTTACCAAAAAACTGCCACCTATGTAACTTGCTAACAAATCTGTTTGTTCGTATGTGTAGTTGGAGATGCTTGGATTTTACATTTTCTGGGGAGACAACTATTGGTGTTTGTCATTGGTCAAGCCGCTTCATGGGTCACACTAGGGATGACAAAACGGGCTTGGCCCGCCAGGCCGGCCCGCAAACCCGCCAAAAAAAGATGGGCTTGGCTGGGATATTGGGCCCGCTTACCCGCTGAGCCCGCCCCGCCAAAAAGAAAAACCCGCGAGCTAAAGACATGGACGGGGCGGGTTGGCCCACAAGCCCGCTTTTTTAAAAAAAAAAAACAAATAAAAAGACCAGTATTATCATCAGCCCATTTTATTAAAAAAAAGTTAAAGAAACGGCCCAGCCCATTTTATTATCATCAGCCCATTTTATTATCATCCATTTTGTTCACGAGTAACATTAGCCTAGGGTTTCTTCCATTTTCACTTCTCTTTTCAGTTCAGTGATTCAGTCTCACGCTGGTTCCTTCAGCGCCTTTCAGGTTTCAGGCTTTCAGCACCTTCCTCTCCACCGTTCAGCACCTTCCTCTCCACCATTCAGCAGCTTTCTCACGTTCTTTCTCGCGTGCCGTTCTCTCCGTCTCGTTCTTCCTCGCGCGCTGTTCTCCCCGTCACGTTCTTTATCTCTTTCACACGCGGGTTGCTTCTTCTATCCATAAGGTCAGTTATTTATTCCTCTTTTGTCATTTGTGTTTGCTTCTTCATGTGTCTCCATCGCATCACTTTCAAGCAATTATTGCCTTCTTTATTTATGCCCTTGCTTCATTGCTGCTCTTGTTGTATGCACCAAACAGGATTTTTCCATTTTCTTGCTGACAACAACAATGATGAACTTATGTCTTTTCTTTGAGTAGAACAGAAGTGATTCTCAATGCTTTACTGTTTGTATATGAAATTGCTAGAATTTTTTATTGATGAAATGGAGTTCCAATGTTGTAGAAATCTTTGCATGATAATAAAAATTGAATTTATTGTGTTTCAGGACTTTGATTTGATATGGATTTCTTGGCTCCAATTGATGAGAGTGATGATGTAGATTTGGAACTAACTCTTGAAGAAGAGTGTGAGTCAGTGGAACCTAGTATAATCAAGAAGAATAAGAGTAGGCCGCTGAAATCTGTTGTCTGGAAATATTTCACTGGCGAAGAAGGGTTGGACAGTATGGGAAGGCAAAGATCAAAATGCAATGCTTGTGGTATATCATTTGCAACTGGAGGAAAACTATATGGGACTACTTCTCTCAAACGTCATATTGGTCGTTGTAATAAAGGTAAATTTGGAGATGTTAGTCAGATGATGTTAGACATGCAAGGAAAGCTAAAATCCATAAAGATTGATAATTTGATATCTCGCGAAAGAGGGACTTAAAGTAGCTTTTGGTGCTTTGTATAAGATTAGGGAAAGCATCAGACATGTGAAGGGTTCAGAGAGTAGAATGGTAAAATTTAAGCAATGCGTTGATTCGGTTGGCAACATTGATGTATCAAGTGGGTTGGCTACAGATGTTCCTACACGATGGAACTCCACTTATTTGATGCTTAAAAGTGCTCTTAAATACCAACGTGCATTTGAAAACCTTCATTGTTATGATTCAAATTATACATGTAATCCTTCAAAGGAAGAGTGGGCAAGACTTGAAAAAATGAGTAGGTTCTTGGCGCCATTTTATGATATTACCACATTGATGTATGGCACAAGCTATCCCACTTCCAACTTGTGCTTTTTTGCAAATTTGGAAAATTCAACGTCTTTTAATAGACAACCAAAAAGATGTAGATGGAGTTATCAAAAGTTGGACTTTGATAATGATGATGATTTTGAAATTCAACGGCTGAAATGATGATTTTGAAATTTCAGAAGTATTGGGATGAATATAGTGTTGTTCTTGCACTTGGGGCTGTATTAGATCCAAGAATAAAGTTGGACTCATTGGGTTTTTTCTATGAAGTGATTGATCCATTAACTTCGGAGTTGAAGTTGGACAACATAAAGCAGAAACTGTACAAGCTCTTTTCAGAATATTCCATTCCTTCTTCTTCCAATGCAGCAAAGACTCTTATCATTTCAACTGAGCCAAGCCTATTTGATGTAAGTTAATTTTTTTGGTTTCATTATAGTAACTTATAGCAAGTTGTAGTTTATAGTAACCTAGTTTAGTGAACTATTCACTCTTCTGTTTCTGATTATAGTAACTTAGTTTAGTGTAACTTATAGAATTTTGATTCTGATTTATACTTGTCATTATTTTAGGAAATTAGAGTGGGTAGACAACAATCTGTTACTGCTCCTAAAACTGGACAAAGTCAGCTTGACATGTATTTGGAAGAGCCGGCGTTGAGTCTTGATTACTCGGAAGATTTGGATGTACTATGTAACAGCCCAAAATAATTAGTTAATTTATTTAATTAATTATCTAGGGTTTGTGTTTGAGAAAAATAAAATAAAATGATAGGAATAATTATTTAGGGATTTTATGTGATAGAATATTAGAAATAATTAGTTGTTAGTATATGTGGATAGGTGGTGGCGAGTTGAAGTGGATTAGGAGAAGCGCATGATTAGGTCATTAAGTGGAAGCCCATGTCCATTAAGCTAGGCGCCTATATGATGCCAATCTTAGGGTTTGGTGATTCATTCCAACACTTTAGAAAAAATAGAGAGAGTGGGACGGCTTGGAGAGAGGAGAGGCGTGACACCCTAAGAGAGAGAAGAAAGAAGAAGGGCGCAAAAACCCTAGAGGAGAGAGAGAGAGGAAGATTTCGCATGCACCAAGGAGGGAGAGGAGGATCTTAGTTGCTGAATTTTGATGGTAGCTTGCTCACCAAGAGATAGGTGTTCTTCAATTATGAGGTTAGGGGGCTCTCCTTCATCTCTAATAACCTATTTGATTAATAATTTAGGGGTTGGTATTATGGGTGATTGTTAAATTGAATCGTTATGTTGCTGAAATTAATTGTGGTGTGAATTTATAATATGTGATGATTATTATGTATGTTGGGGTTTGATGAAATCGGGACGCCTTATATTTTGGAGTTTATGTTGGTATTCGCGTGGCTTGACGTGGCCTTAAACCCGAATTGGGAGCGTGACAAGTTTCGGGGTCAAAAAAATTGATGTGTCGTGTTGTGTATTTTCTGAACACTGTTTCGTGTTTTCGTAAACTGGCACTGTTTGGTCGACTCAAAAAATTGGTGGCTGATTGCGTTAGAAAGTAGACTTAACGCCGGTCGTTTTGGCACTGGTTTCGTTTAAATCGGAGTTGTGTAGCTCAAGTTATAAGTCTCCAAAGTCGGGTCACAAAATTCTGTCCGAATTGGTACCTCTCTGTAGTAATTTGAAAAACTGTACCAGTTGGATACTTATTTTGAAAAATGAAAATCACAGGCTGAAACTACACTCAAAGAGCTTTCCAATGAGTGGTCTTTTGTTGAAATCCGTTATCGTTTACTATTTTAATTAATTCGCCGAAGTAGGCGTACTGCTGCAGGAAAAATCTGCACAGTTGCTGTGTGTTGCTTGCTGTGTTGCTGTTCTGCTGCAGTGTTGCTGGCAGAACAGTGACAAATGTGTTTTTCGTCAAAAACTCGATTTTCTAACCACTTTTTCCCTAGCCAAATTTTGTATTGACCGAGCAACTTTTTATTGTGAACGTTTTGGCTCGAGCGGATTTTCTGTAGCACTCACCATTTGGGAGATGTGCGCAAGTTTTGGTTTATGTGTGTGTTGCACAGTGACAGTGTTGCTGCCACTGTGCAGTGTTGCTGTCAAGACTGTTAAAAAATGGTTTTTTGTGGAAAACTCGATTTTCTGAGCACTTTTTCCCTAGCCAAATTTTGTATTGACCGAGCAACTTTTTACTGTGAACGTTTTGGCTAGAGCGATTTCATTTTATCCCGTGTCGTTTGTGAGTTGTCCCGGTGATGTCTAGGTGCGTCTAGGTGCGCGTCTAAGCCTGTGACTCAATCCTGCCTTAGTCGGTGTCTAGGATATTATTGCCTAGTTTTGGTGCTGTTTGGTCCTTATGGTGAAGTTTTGGCCCTTGGTGTGTTTTTAGTCTTTACGGTGCAGCGTAGTCCTCATAATATGATTGGTGAGCTGAATAAATATTTGCGAGTTGTTATAATATGATTGGTGAGCTGAATAAGTATTGGTGAGTTAATATAATATTACTGGTGAGCTGAGATATAATTGGAGAGTTAATATGATATTTTGGGTGAGCAGAAGGTTTCGACCTTATTATGAATTTTTGGCGAGCAGAGGACTTCGGTCTTGTTAGTGATGTGCCCACAAGGCTTAATTGTTGAGTATGTTAATTATGGGGTGTGTTTACATGTGTTGGTGTGTATGGTGCATGGTCATGGCGTCACATTATCATGTGCATATTTTGGTGAGCAGAGGCTTCGGCCTATTTTGGTGAGCAGAGGCTTCGGCCTATCTTGGTGAGTGCCCTCAAGGCAAGTTTTTGGTGTTGATGGATCCACATGCATACGTCTAGGAGTTGGGTCGCATTGCATACATGTCATATACCCTCGTTGTTGTCTGCGAATGAATAAAGTGACGGTGTGCTATTAGAGCTGCGTGTGTGTGGGTGTTGTGTCTCAGTGATGTGAAATGATGGTGTGCTATTATTAATGTGAAGTGGTGCTATTCGTTGCCTGATCTATATATTGTTGATCTTATATGTTATTACTTATGAAATGAGACTCACCCTACTGCTTTTATGTTGCTTCTCATGTCGGCAACGTGCAGGTGATAGCGGGTGAAGGTGATCTAGTACCTTCTCTCCAGTGGGTCGAGTCAGCTCTGATACGTAGCACCAGGGGGGGGCGTTTTTTTTTAGCTTACTGATTTATTTTAATTGATGTTGAACTCTATTTTCGGGATGTAATTTGATATGGTCAGTTTTGGTGATTATTCCGCTGCGATGTTTTTATATTTATATTGACTGTGGTGCTATGTGTTACGCACCCCATGACCTTATATATTATTTTCAGAGATATAATACGTTGGTGTTTTAAATGTGGCACCCTCTCGTGGTTGCATTAAAACGGTTTTTGCGAACTCTGATTTTTAAATTAACTAAATAATAGTTAGTAGTAAAGGGGGTGTTACATACTACAATGGTGGAAGAACAATAGACAAAGATTTTCGGAACTTTCAATAATGGCTCGAGACTTGTTAAGCATTCCTATTACCACTGTTGCATCAGAATCTTCTTTTAGCATTGGTTCTAGAGTGCTTAACAAGTATAGAAATCGCCTATTGTCTGAAAATGTGGAAGCATTGATATGTTCTCGCAATTGGATTCATGCCTTTGATGATGGTAATTTATTTATGGTTAACTATTATTTTTTATATATATTTTTTTCCAACTATATTGATTTCATTGTTTTATAATGTAGATGGAAATGATGATGACAATGAAGATGAAAAAGAGGGTCCAAGTGGTTCTAAGAGTGCATCTAATGTTATTGACTTTGAAGATTAGAATTTAGATGCTTCACTCTTGTTTTGTTAGACAATGTTATGTAATTTGAATCTCTAGACTTTGGCGTTGCACTTATTATGGTTTTTTGGTTCTTAAAAATATTTATTTTGGTTGCTTGATGGTTAATCCCTAGTTATCAAGCAATCAAAATACTTATTTTGGTTGCTTGAAGTTGAAGGTCAATACTTGAATTATGGTTTTGGACCTTTTTGTTGATGGTTTTAGGTGAAATTTCTTGATGGTTTTAGTTGCTTATTGCTATATATATAGTTAATCCTAGTAATTCTAATACTATTATGGTTTTATACTTTTATTTTGAATATATGCAAGAGTTTTTAAAATAAAGATCTGTTAAAAAAAGCTTTGTAAAAAAAACTGTTTTAAAAAGCAGGTGAAAAAAAAACTGTTCAAAAAAAGTGCAAAAAAAAACTAGGCGGGTCAGCCCGCCAAATCGTCACTTGGCGGGGCCGGGCAGTATTTTAAACTCACGATTAATTGGCGGGCCAACCCGCCCCGCCCCTATTTTAGCGGGCTGAAGGCAAGGCGGGGCGGGGCGAACCGGCCCGTTTTGCCATCCCTAGGTCACACTTGCCAGCCATAGCGCATTGTATTTAGTTTACTACTAGTACTATTTTTAGTACCTATGTTTTTTTAGATAAATGTCATCATCATCATTTACTTTAATTACCCACTCCATTTTTTTTTGACAATAAGCAACTAGTGCATTTCATTCATAATAAAATCCGAAATACATGTGGGAGCTACAGAGTAATCATGAGGACTAGCTGACAACAAGGCTACCCCCGCAAGGGAATGAGTGATCTTGTTAGCACTCCTCCTAGTAAACTCAACACACTAAAAAAACGAAACAGATTGCGGGGGTTTTTTTGCGGAGGTTTTAAAAACCCCCTCAGTTTAACGTTAAAAAGGAACTTTTTCACCGCTTCAGTTAAAAATTTTGTTTCAATTTAAGGAGTTTTAAAACCCCCGCTAATTGTCAAGAAAAACCCCCACTGCTTGTATAAAAAACACTACAAGAATTTCGGTGATTTCCGAGGGAAAAATCCCCCGCAAAAGCAGGAAAATCCCTCGCTAATTCACGTTTCCGACGGACAAAATTCCGTCGGAAAAACGCTCCTCGAAAAACGATTTCCGACGGAATTTTCCCTCGGAAACGCTTCCGTCACAAATCCCTCACAAATTCCGTCAGAAATCCCTCGGAAATCCCTCACTAATATCCGTCGCAAATCCCTCGAAAATATTAACTCACAGCAGTAAAAATAAATTATATCCCAACAATCTATTCAAGCACCACAAATGTTTTTTATTACATACTGAAGACAATTGCAACTATATCAACAATCATCCATTCATAACCCCAATTTTATTGAGCCAACATATTAAAAAGAAATTCAACAAGAGTATATTAGCATTCACTACAATGCTAAGTAGAAATACCAAAAGAAATGAACCACCGACAAGAATCCCTATAATTATTGAAGTATATATTACATTCACAAGTGTTACCAACAAAATGAAAAAACCATACTAAAATAGAATAACTAATGTCATTTAAGTCGAACTGCCGTACTCAGACCTTGCAAAATGGAAAAGGAACGCATAAGATTAAATAGACAAGAAAACTACCATTACACAGACAAGAAAAATAGATCTAAACCAAACCTAAAATAATGCTATGGAATAGACACATTTAAGTTATTTCAAGTGACAATCAATTAGCCAATCAAGCAAAAATAAAACACATGAATGCAAATACATGTATATACAAGCATATATTTATCAATAGCTAAAGCTAAAATGTCACTTTCGAACCCTAAGAGTAAAAGTTTAGGTATGAATCACATTGTTTCCCTTACATATAAACAAGGCTCAATCATGAATGGCACCTATATCCCAAATTCCCAGCAAACTTACTCAAACTTCAAGAATACATTTGACAACAGATTAAAAATAAACTAAATCGTGTGCGATTGTAATCGATATCTATAGCAACCTTTGAAGGCGTTTAGAAAGCCTCAACGACTCGAGTCGCGTGCAGAAGCAGATTTTATCAATGATTAACTAAAATTCTTGGTTCAGGCCCCACAAAGTGAAAAGTTATAGAGAACAGAAAATGTAACAAAACACACATCAAAACTTAAAGAATATTTCCGCTGCTGAGTTTATTACACATGGAGACAGTTTCACAATCTTTTGGTTCAAATTTATTAAGCAATAAGCATCTACAGGCATAGCAAAACAGATTGTTCTCATACCAGATGAAGCAGAAGACTTGGATGCTCTAGGTGCATAACTCACTAGTGGTATTCTAGTAAGATTAACTTTAACTGATTTACTGTCATCATCAACTTTAGGTTCAACTGAAACATCAGCATTTTTCTTTGACAGTTGATCCACTTCTTTGTTATCAGTAGTATCCTCATCCTCATTAGAGTCAGTGCCAAGATTCTCATCTTTGCAGGAATCATCATTTCCCAAAATAGCGTGTTGAAAATTGATTAGCTTAGTGACTAACTCAGGATGGATGGCCAACAGAAGGGATATGAAGTGTGAATAATCAAGATTTCTACTCCTAACTGTCTGTTACCCAACACAAGAAAATATGTGAACCTTAGTTTGTGACTACAAAGTCAACACCACCAACCAACACAATACATTTTAAAAACAATAAAATAACAAATTGAAATACGAAGGTAAATATAGCCATAAGTTTCTTGAGATTGAGAGATTGCATGGACAGACAACTTACCTCATCAATTATAGCCCGAATCTTCTCTGAAGCTAAAGTCACGCTATCTATTGAAACGCCTTCAATGGCTGCAAAAGCCAATTATACCTGTTAGATTATATGAAAAGCATGATACAATATCTTGATCTTACTTTAAAATATCTTAGGTTATCTCTTAGAATTTGTTTCCTTATTTCTAATTTTTATCATCATCAATTTAACTGTTTGATTAGAATTACGATTCAAGTATTAGTATAAATAAGGAATGGTGCTTAGCCTTTTGTAAAAAAATCATATCAAACTATCAAACACAATTCGAAGTCTTTATTCTTTCTTTTCCCTCCTTTATCTAAAACCCTATAACTTCAAACATAAATCATTCAGATATGGACTTCGTTATACATTCATAAGAGAGTCATAATGATGTAGAGAAGATCTTGCTCCAAAAAGCCAGGCAGTTAAGAGGGGAGAGCCTCTCCTTTAAATGGAAGTTCTGCGTCTCACACTCAGGAGCCAATATAAGACTCATGCTTCTAGTCCGCAATTATGTTTTGGTCTTTCGACGATGAGAATTGTATGCATGTCAAATTAGCTATCACTTAATTAAATAGCTCAAAGTATAAAATTAATCAAAGTTGAAAAGAACCACAACAGAAAGCAACTTTTCAAAGCAGACAAATATTAGATAGACATTGGATTTGGTGAACCCAAAATCTTACTAATAAAATCCTCTTCTTTTGAAGAAGGGAATATTAACTTAACCCTCATCTCCTCTTCTATTATTTTCTGCGTGGATCCCCTGAAACACTAATATGTATAAGTAACAAGCATATAATCTTATATCATAAGAACTATCTTCTACCCTCTCTCTTGAAAAAAAAAAACAATAGCAACAAGATTTTTTATTGGTGATCCCATTTGATGTTGACAATGTGAATCTCAAGCCTAAACCATTTACAATTCCTAATATGCATGACTGTAACACTGTTTTTTCCTTTTCGGCCTATGCCTATCTACAATTATTAATAAGCATTACTATTCACAATTATCTTCACTTTCCTCCATGACATACTCAGCCTCCCTATCATCTAAACTATATCTAATTCCAGTTGGCTAAGCAATGTCTTTATCAATTCCAAACAAATTAAAAACTATTGTTTACCCTTTTCCTTCAATAAAACGAAATAGAGAAGCACCAACCTGCACAAAAAACACAAAATGAAAAGGCTGAAGCTGTTGCCTGTTCAATGCATAATCAGAAAAAGGACCAAATGAAAGTATAAGTTTTTTAAAAGAGATGGGACATTCAAAACTTTCTAAAAAAGCAAGATATCATTTGTTTCCATCGTAAACTATGAAGAAGAAAAAAGGGAAGAAAAGTATCAGAAAATAAAAGCTATAGTCAGAGCCCGACGATGATGTTGTTAATTGGAACGAAGATGAGTTTAACGAACGAAACCAGGAAATCAAAATGGAAATCAGGAAATCTGGAAAATGCATAATAAACAAGGATTCGCGAAAACGAAATTAGGAAAAACGAAATCTGGAAAACGAAATCAGGAAATGCTATGAAAAAACGAAAATGAAATGAAGGCAACGAGAACGAAATCAGAAAAAACCTGAAGTGAGAAAGGATTCGCGATTTCACGCCGGAATGGAGGACGAAGCAGTGCTTTTAGAGGCAGCAACTCTGTTTGGTGGCGGCGGCGTGTGGATGGTGGTCGTCGGACTGACAGTGACAGAGGGAGGGTTAGGGATGGAGGCGATGTGCCTGAGTGAGAGGGAGAGAGGCGCTGTGTGGTTTAGGGTTAGTGAGAAGTGAGAGTGAAAGTGATAGAGTGAAAGTGAGCTCGGTGAATCTATTTGTTTAGTTTTAAGTGAGAAACGATTTCGAGGGATATTTACGCGTTTCCGACGAAAATGTCCCTCGGAAAGTAGCGAGGGATTTCAATTCTGGCGGAAAGTTAAGCGGGAAACACCTAAAACACATAGCGATGAAATTATCCGTCGGAAACGAACGTATTAGCGACCGAAAAAAATCCCTTGAAAATATCTGGTAGGTAAATCATCATATTCTTGTAGTGAAAACCCTTTAGACCTTTAACAAAAAAACTCTTTCCCTCTTCACTTTCACGCTTCCCTCTTCTATTTCAGAATTCACAAATCCTCCCTCTCTCTCACGCTTCAGACTTCAGAATTCACAAACCCTCCCTCTCTCTCACACTTCAGATTTCACGTTTCCCTCTCTTCTCACTTTCACCTTCATCAATTTCATGCTTCAGATTTCATCTCTCTCACACTTCAGATTTCATCTCTCTCACACTTCAGATATCACGCTTCAGATTTCATCAATTTCATGCTTCAGATTTCACATTTCCCTCTCTTCAATTTCGCAAACCCTCCCTCTCCCTCTCACCTTCAGATTTCGCAAACCCTTTCCCCTCTCTTGCTTTAGATTTCTCAAACATGGAACCCTATCTCTATTTCGCGAAACAGAAGCTCTCTCGTTTTTTCCCTCTGTTACCCTTTCACTCAGCCTTTCCCTCTCCTTCCCTTTCACTCGGCGCTCTTTCCCTTTCAAGCACAAGTGACCATCAATCGCTCCCTAAGATCAATCGTTCTCCGTTCGTAATCGTTCTTCAATCTCTGTTCTCATCCTCAGTTCGTGAACCTCTCTCGATCTCAGTCTCTACCTCTATCGCTCTCATGCTCAAGGCCACACCAACCAGCTCTCTCTGAATCCATGCTGCCTCTGCAATCGAAGGTTTTTCACTACCTCTTACCTCTCTCTATTACTCAATATCTTAGGTATTTTTCGGAAATGGTTTTAATTTTGAAAAGGGTTTTTTCTATTTGATTAAGGGTTACCTAAGGGTTCTGCAATAAAAATTAGGGATTTGTTTCAGTTTTAGGTTTGGATATGATTTTGTTAAATATGTATTTAAACCGTGTTGTTTATCTTCTCTTTTCTTTCAAGGTTACAATGTTGGTTTGTTAGGGTTTGTTATCGATCTTGATTTGGTGTTGGTTATTGAGTTTGGAAACTGATATTTAAGTGTATGGAATTGGATTATAGTTATGATTTTAAAGTCTTATCTCCTTTGAATTATAGTGATGATTTTAGTTTTGTGAGTGGAAATAATGATTAATGAAATCTAAGTGTTACACAAAAAGACCAATAACTCTTCTCACATGGAGATAGGTGTAATTTTGTGCATTTCTTGTTGCATTTGAAATGTTGTGAGAGCTTTTGTCTTAGAGATTAATGAGTAAGTTTATTACATGAATCATTTGAAAATGAGTGAGATAGAGTTGAATGTTACTATATTTTAAAGGTTCAGAGAACCAATTTTCGTTCTAGGTTGCTAAAAGAGATCTTATCTTGGAAAGGGTCACTAAGGATTGATTTTTACAGAACTATTGATGGAAATCCTATCATTCGATGTAGGGATGTGTTTTCTGAGATGGCTAGCATGTATCTAAATCATGTGTATCTCTGTAATGTTATTTGGGGATCCTTTCTCAATTCTTTAATGAGTACTATTACTGTTGCAATTCTGTTTCCCTTGCTTGTGAAACTGTTACTGCTCAATCAATTTTGTTTCAATTGCCTCTTGCTGATAGTCTTACCCCTCAATTCTACTAAAAGAGTTTCAGATGGCACAACGTCTTGCAGGTGAGAGGGAAACAACTTACACTCCTTTCGTTCCACAAGCAGTTCTTCTTTCGAGGTGATTAATCAATTATGCTTCTTTAGTTGCTCTTGGCTGCTTATTGTTATTACTTACTAGTTTTGATTACTTCTGTATACAATGGTTACAACATGGGCTTTTCTTTCTGTTTGCAGCTATACAGCTAGTGAAATGGATGTTGGTTCTGATAAGACTCCAGAACAGCGTGCCCTTCTTGTGGAATCCAGCAGGTGATTTGTCATATTTTATTTATGACAAACAGTGATTCACAGATTCCCTTTCTTACGATTATTACTTTTTGATAAGAGATAAGAGATTCTTCCCCCACCCCTCAATAACTTAAGATGGATATATATTATAAAATGAATATGATATAAGGTGTGACAAACTGCACTATGAGATGTAATTTTAGTATTATTCATCTGAAAATTCATATGTCAATTATTTGTCAGTTATTCATACTAGCTTGATTAAAGAAAGAGATTCTGGTGGTACACTACAAAAAAAAACACTGATTAGCGACGGACATTAGCGAGGGACTTGTTGTCCCTCGCAAAAATAGTCATTAGCGAGGGAATTAGCGAGGGCATAGAGCTGTCAATTTTTTTGTCATTAGCGAGGGAATTAGCGAGGGAACGCAGAGGTTGGTAAAGGTGCAGAAATTAGCGAGGGACAGTTCCCTCGCTAACGTTAACTTTTCAGATGATGAGACAGTTCCCTCGCTAATTCCCTCGCAAATTTTTTTCTTTTTTCCTTTATATCCGTTTACACCCTCACTCTTCTTTCTCACTCACTCACTCACTCACTCTTCACCATTCCTCTTCCCTTCCACTTCCTCTCACACCCTTCTTCTCTCTTCACTCTTCCAACACCACCACCACCACCATCATCACCACCTCCTCTCACACTCTTCTTCTCTTTTCACTCTTCCAACACCACCACCACCACATACCTCCTACCACTCTCACTCACTCTCTCTTACTCTTCACCACCACCAACCCACCACCCCACCACCACCACTCTCACTCTTCTCTCTTTCTCTCTCTCTCTCTCTCTCTCTCTCTCTCTCACTCTCTCTTTCTCCCTTACTCTTCTCCTTCTCTCTACTCTAAACCACCCATCACCACCACCACGCCACCACCACCACCACCACCACACATCACCACAAAATTAATAATATAATATAATATTCATTAATTAATATATATATATATATATATATATATATATATATATAAAAACAAGCCATTCAGCGTGTCATTTTTTTTGAAAACTGCAGTCATTAGCGAGGGAATTAGCGAGGGAATTAGCGAGGGCAAAAGCCGTCGCTAATTCCTGCGCATTTACCAACCCCTGCAACTGAGTCCCATCACCTGAAAAGCTGCAGTCATTAGCGAGAGAACTAGCGACGGCATAGTCCCTCGCTAATTAGCGAGGGATCCAACTTCCCTCGCTAATCCCATTTGCGAGGAGGGAATTAGCGAGGGAACCAGTCCCTCGCTAAGTCCCTCGCAAATGACCATTAGTGAGGGAATCAGGTCATTTTGCGAGGGAACTGTCCCTCACTAATGACTAGTTTTTTTGTAGTGGTAACAGAGGCAAGCTGCAAAAGCTAACAAAGAGAGAGTCTACTCTCAGGTATACTAGCTTGGTTTTGTAATTTCATTCAACATGTTAGTAGTTCTTTTTTAGTATTCAACATGTAATAGTAGTGGCTGCTAATCCTCTAAATTACTAAGTAATCAACATGTAGCTACTAATCCTCTAAATTACTAAGTAATCAACATGTAATAGTAGTTCTTTTTTTAGTAATCAACACTTCATCTTTCCATTCATTCTATGTAGTTCTATATTTTGTTATCTCCATTATATTTGATGCTTTGATTGGATCTGTTTTATTTCAGTTTTGGAACTTATTCAACTATAAAGATTGCTTTTTACCTAAGTTTTAGAACTTAATTAATAAGAACATGTTGTATTGAGTTCTTTATCTGATTTTCGCTTCCTTACATGTGGTATTGAGTTCATGCATCTGTATTGAGTTCTTTCTGAAGTACCTCTTTTTGTTTTCTTCTTCCTTAGGAGGTGTAGTTGTCATGTTTTGCAGATCATTGTGTGTGTTGGATTTGTGGTTGGGTATAGTCAGAGGATCCTTGTCTGCAGCCAGGTTATTTATGAATTGAAAGTAAAGATACAGAAAGAAGAGAAACAAAGTTGAAAGCTATTTGTGCTGCCAAAGAGAGATAAAAACTAGAGGATGCTCTAAAAGATTCCATGCCCCAGTAACCGAAGCTTACATGGGATGAAATAGTTTCAGCTGCTTCATCTTTTAGTATAAAATTTCTTTTAAGCTATTTTAAATTGAGTTGTATTACATTGAATATTTGATGTACAAATGTTTGAAATCCATTTTATGTTATCATAGTTATATTTTTAATGAAATTTTGAGACCTTCGATTAAATTTATCGAATGTTTTGTTATGTAATGTAATTTAAGGAATGTTTGGTAAGATATAAATAATATATGGGTGCTAGTAATTTAAGTGTGATAATGTGATGAGGAAAAAAACTCCTCAATTATAAATGATAACAAGGAAAAAAAACTCCTCAATAATATATAGGAGGTTTTAACCCCCACAAAAAAGTCCTATCAACTATGGCAATAAAAAATCTCCACAAAAAATAGAACTCCTACATATCACTCGATTTAATGAGGTTTATAACCCCCTTAAAAAAACCTCCACTAATCGTGGGGGTTAAAAACCCTCGCAGTAAAACCCCCGCTAAAAGACATGATACTAGCGTTTTCTAAAAACCCCCGCAAAACGATTGCAGCACTTGAAACTCCGGTGTTTTTTAAAACTCCGGCGTTTTTTAAAACTCCCGCAGATTACGTTGCGGGGGTTTAAAACCCCCGCTAAGCGACTTAAAAACCCCCCACAATCTGTTCCGTTTTTTGTAGTGACATCAGAGTTACAATTAAAAAAAGAAAATAGATCCATACAAGCGGTAATGTGAGAACCAAACTCGGAAATAAGTTGTTTATTGGAGTTGAAAGCATCGACAACACACTTTGGGAGATGAAGAAGTATTGTAACCAAAAAACTTGTCTTTAGGAGATGAAGAAGTATTGTAACCAAAAAACTTCTCTTTAGGAAAGTATTAATTAATTTTTCTCTCAATCAAATATTAATCAATTTTTTATTTAATTAATTCATTACTGTTAACCAATCAAATTAAATACTTTAGTCAAAGAGGATTATTATATCTTGAAAATTAAAAGATATTTATAACCTAAATAGAAGAACAAACAAAATGAGACGAGTTTATCTCAAGTAGGTAGCTCACTTCGTGAGCTATTGGATACTGAAGGAGTCACCAAAAAAGAGTGCAAGTATGAGGTCCCGACTTCAAACTCGGGAAACTAACATTCACCCCTCTCCTACTAACACTCCCTATTAAAAAAATGAAACGAGTCTAATCCTCCTTTCCACATTATTTGTTGTTAATGGTTGTTTTTTTTGTTACCATGTTTTTGGTGCGCAGTTTTTACCGGCTTTGCCGATGACTAATCTACACCAGGGAACCTGGCTGGCCAGGAGTACCCAGCTTTGCCGGCTCGTGTGGTTCTCCCCTCCCAGCAGAGTTTTTGCCACACCCAAGATTCAGACCCGAGGCCTTAGGGTGGGATCCAAGTCCAGTTACCACTTTGACCAACCCTTCTTGGTATTGTTAATGGTTGTAGACTTGTAGTACGCTCTTGTGAAAAAAATTAATAATATAATTATTGTAAATTTTTTACACAGTACTATTATTTTATTCTTGTTCTGTACCTTTACCTCACCACGGATTGTACCGAGCAGGTAGTTGGTAGGATAGTTGCTTTACTTGATTGAACTTCTAATAGCACCAGAAGATAGAGGACCAATCGAGTTTGGATGGATAGGACCAGGGAATGTTGCTTGTGACCTGGCCTGCTTGTGACCGGGCCTGCTTTTGACCGGGCCTGCTTGTGACCTGCCTACTTGTGACCTGGCCTGCTTGTGACCGTGCCTGTGGCGAGCAGGACTGCTGATGGTGAGTAGATGTCAAGACGTTCCCAGGTGGTGTACCTGCGAACCCACTCCGACGCTCAAGTCAGTATTGAGGACAATAGAGTAGGATAGCAAGGAATGAGAATCTCCCTCTTAATGGCAAAGGATGTCAGTATTTATAGGGATCTGTGCCAGCTTTGAGCCGTCGGATTGGTCAGGTGGATCTGAGCCATTGAGGCATGATAGCCATAAATGGGCTGATTTATCATGGATATGGGCCAGAGTTTATGGGGCTTAGTCATGTCCAATTGCTGGAGTGGGTCTCATGATCCAGTCCAGAACAGTTGCCCCCCAAGTCAAGATTATCCTGGGGGATGGTCTTGACTTGACGTTGTCGTTAAGGATGCCTTCGTAGGCTAGGTCGCCCTCTTAATGAGCGGTGTGCTCGCCCCCTTAGTGAGAGGTGTGGTCGGCCCCTTGATGGGAGGTTTGTGCCGATCACACATCAGTCTGTCTCTTTACATGTTAAGTCTGTTGTAGGCGTTAGCATGAAGGAGTGGACCGAGTAGAGAGAGATGCGAGGACCGACTACGGTGCAGTGATTATCGGAGCAGGACCGGTCAGAGGATGAGACGTGAACTCCCCTTTTGACTTGAGAGTGAGGGCCGATCACGTGGAGAACTTTTGAGAGAGTGAGATGGCTGAGCACATTCACTTGGAGAGAGCCGACGTCATATTATTCAACTATGTGATCTATGCTATTTTTCATGGTGTTGAATAATAGTTGGAGGATCGAGGTGCGGCGTTTTTTTGATCGGGCCTTAAAGTAGGATTGAAATTCATCATGGAAGGACCGATGGCAGCTACTAGGGTGATCACATGTTCATTTTGTTTGATTGGAAATATTGGATATCCTCATGGAAGGACCGATCACAGCTACTAGGGCGATCACGTGATCATTTTGTTTGATTGGAAATATTGGATCACTACAAAAAAAAGGTCATTTGCGACGGCAAAGTCCCTCGCTAAATCACCTTATTCCCTCGCTAACAGTCATTTGCGAGGGAATTAGCGAGGGACAACTTCCCTCGCTAATTCCCTCCTCGCAAATGCGATTAGCGAGGGATTTGGCTCCCTCGCTAATTAGCGAGGGCAGTGTCCCTCGCTAGATCCCTCGCTACTGCTCAGCCACGTGGCCACGTGGCCACACTCCCTCGCTAATTCCCTCGCTACTGCTCAGCCACGTGGCCACGTTCCCTCGCTAATTCCCACGCTACTGCTCAACCACGTGGCCACGTTCCCTCGCTAACCCCCTCGCTAATGCCCTCGCTACTGCTCAGCCACGTGGCCACGTTCCCTCGCAAACCCCCACGCTACTGCTCAACCACGTGGCCACATTCCCTCGCTAACCCCCTCGCTAATTCCCACGCTACTGCTCAACCTGATGGAATTTTTTTTTATTTTATCTGCTTTTATACCTGTTTATTTTATTAATAAATAATAAAATCTAAAATACATAAAATAGTTTAAAATAAAAATTATCCAATAACATAAATTTTGAATCAACAACACTTAATCTGAAATGTTATAACAAAATATTTAATCAACAAAACTAAAAGTTGCCACCATCAGACTCCTCAGCTTCCTCCTCAGCTTCCTCCTCATCTTCCTCTTCATCTTGCTGCTGCTCATTTTGCTGCATATTCTTAAAATACTTAAACATCAGCTCCTGCCTACGGGTCACCTTCTCATAATCTTACTGCATCTTTCTCATCGCCTCAGAGGAGGTCCTGACCTCCTGTCGAGTCTCGTGAAGCTCCTGCTCCAGCTGCCTAATATGCTCTGTCTCCGCAGGAGTAAAAGCTGGTCGACTCCGTCTTCTGCTGCTCTCAGCCCCAGACTGACTCATACATGGAGCCATGGGCCCCGTACCATACAGGCGACCCTTAGACCAACCTACTGTCTTCTCCCAATGTTTGTTTGCCAGATCTCTCATCTCAGGAGTAAGTTGGCCAAATGAATCAGGGTTCCAGCTCCCCTGAGTTAGCTGAGTCATGAACTCATTTATTTGCTCCTGTTTTGAATAACTACAAATTAGCGCTCCATTTTGACAAATGAACATTATATAATACAAATCAATATGTATATTTACCTGGGTCATCTTGGAGCGCTCATCAACATACTCGCCAGTGCCTTTCCTCACATGGGTGGCTCTATGCAGCTCAGGAGCAGTGATAGGGCGTCCTGCCTTCTTACTCTGTAAGATGAAACACATTTTTAAAAATTGCTAACTAATTAAATAATATAAAAAACACATAGATTTGAAAAATAATTTACCATTCTAGTAGCATGCTGAGCTTGGTTGATGGACCCACCGCAGTGAAGCGAGCCACCCTTTTCCGAGTTTCTATTATTTTTGGCTTTTGCAGCAGTTTTCTTGAAAGCCTCTGAAGCCCAATGGCTCTTGAAGGCATTCCAAATCTCATCACTCATGTAGGAAGGCTTCTTATCTTTACAGCGGAGCTTATAAAGCAAATCAGAAATTTGAGCGCCCATCCTTCTGAAAAAAATTCTCCGCACATTGTCATCGTCTTCTGTGTCCCAAGTTACCTTGGTCTGTATTATATTAAACGTTATTAAACATAAAATTTAAACAAACAATATAAGTAATGACAAAATAATTAACACTTACCCTAAAGAAGTCTAGCAGATCATTTCTTTCATCTTCTTCGACATTGCTCCACTTTTTATGGAACGTTTGAAAATACCGTTTGCGGATGACATGAGTGATGTTTGATGAAGCTACCTTTGCAGGAAGAAGCCTGCATATTGAAAGATATATCAAACAATTATCAAATATATATAAGTCGTTGCATAATTAACTTTAAAAAAACAAACAATATAATACTTACGCGTTACCACTGCTATAAATGACTTTGAGTCTGATACCATTAATAACAATCACCTCCACTCTCTCGTCATCAGTGGATGAATCAGCATCAACATTACCCCCACCAACATCATGTACATCATGCTGAATATCATCCTGGGGATCTGGTGTAGGCATAGATAACCCAGCTGATGGGCCTATATGTCCAGATGATGAGCCTATATGCCCAGGTGGTGCGCCAAACCCAGCTGCTGCGCCATACCCAGCTGCTGCGCCATACCCAGCTGATGCGCCATACCCAGCTGGTGCGCCATACCCAGCTGATGCGCCATACCCAGCTGGTGCGCTAAACCCAGCTGCTGCGCCATACCCAGCTGTTGCGCCATACCCAGCTGTTGGGCCCGTATAATGCCCATGAGATGGTAAATGAAACCATCCAGGGCCAGATGGAGGCGAAGGTTGTGGGGCAGTAGATGGTGGGCCCACAAACGAATTATGGCTCCTCATATTCCCAATATTAAGTTCCACCTCACGATTACGCCTCCTCCTAGGAGGTTCATCGGTCATAGTCTTCTTCCCTTTATTAGGACGTCTCGGTGGTGGGTCAGAACCTCCTCCTGGATCCATATCTATTAAAAAAAAGAAACGAAATGTGATAAAGAACAATATTGATATATTAATTTAAAGACAACATAATGAGTCATAAAGAACAATATTGATATATTAATGATTCTAATAAATTTAAAGACAACATACGGAGTCAACATAAGTAGACAACATATATAAGATTAATCATATACAACTAGGAGTCATCATCACATAAGGAGTCAATCGGTTCAAATTCATATTTCTCTTATTCATCTTCATTCTCTTCATCATCTTCATATTCATTCTGTTCTTCATCTTCATTCTGTTCTTCATCTTCATCAACTTCTTCAACTAGGTGTCGATCATCACATAAGGAGTCAATCGGTTCAAATTCAAGCACCTCATCTACTCCTGAAATTTCATCCACCTGATAAGGAACCTCATCCTCCGCATCAGTGCCTTCAATGTGACCCCGTGGTTTTGTCTTAATTGCAACACACCATCCTCTCTGAGTTGATGGATATGGAACATAATACACCTGCCTCACATTTTCTGCCATGATAAACGGATCATAAAGTTTATACCTTCCATTCATTCGAATGCCCACGGTATTACATTTTGGATTCAATTTCATTCCTCTAACAGATGGATCAAACCATCTACAGAAAAACAAAACTATTCTCTTTTCATAGTCTAACCGTGGGTATTCAAGTTCATATATGCGTTCGATCACACCGTAGAAGTCATTTTCACCTCCTCCTGTTTCACCTTTAACATATACCCCACTATTAATTGTTTTTTTCCTCACTCCATGATTGGGTGTCAAATTTGTAACCATTAACTAGGTACGTGTGCCACTCGGTCACCGCAAGAAAAGGACCATTGGCTAAGTTCCTCAAGTGTCGGATTTGGGGAGTTGGTTCTGCTTCATAAACCTAAGTAAACCACATATGGAAAAAATAAGTTATGTCTCATATTTACTTTAAAGAATTATTCAGCACCTTGGGGATTTGGTTACTTACTCTAGCCTTAAACCAGGATGGAAAACTTTCATGTATACGAATAGAAGATTCTTCAACGCCTATACCCCCAATTCGTAAGAATGCACTGAAAAAGAAATATTATTACTCTTTAGATTGAAAGTTGATCAAATTATTATTTAACTTCATACAGTATAGATTAACTGAATTGGAGCATACTTACTCAAGATATGGTTTAACTTCAGTGCAATTGATCAAGACATGAACATGTGCTGATTTATGCTCTTTATCTGATAAGTAATTGGTTGACTTCTTACCCGAAGGGCGACCGGGTTTGATAAACACAGATAAAGTGAACGGGTGTCTTTCTTCTTCAATCTCCACTTCGTTTCTATTATTTGCTGACAACATAAAGTTGTTGAAATAATGTGAACAAAAATAAATTGTTTCACGGTGTAGGTAAGCTGTGCAGATCGATCCTTCAACTCTAGCTTTATTCTTCACCGATCGTTTATAATCACCCATTAATCTATTTGTTGAAAGAAAAATACTTCATTAAACTAATAATCATACTAATTAAGATAATTTTAAAAAATGTTGAAATAGATAATTACCTCTCAAATGGATACATCCACCTATAATGAACTGGTCCACCAAGCCTTACTTCATACGCAAGGTGAACCGGTAAATGCTCCATGGAATCAAAGAAACCGGGAGGAAATATTCTCTCCAACTTACAAATAATGAAAGGAATATTCTGCTCCATCTTAATAAGATCATCCCTTCTCAATGTTGAAGAGCACATATTTTTAAAATATTGACTCACTTCAATAAGTGGTTCCAAAACACACTTTGGTAATGAATTAAAAGCAATTGCAAGCAAACACTCCATGAATACATGACAATCATGACTTTTCATCGCATACATCTTCCCGGTGTTCACATCGGCACATCTTGCAAGGTTAGAAGAATAACCATCTGGCATCCTCAATTCTTTCAACCATCGACAAACATTTTTCGCTTCATCTGGTGTTAGACAGTATTTGGCTTTGGCTTTTAACATCTTCCCATTAGGCATTTCCACCAAATTCAAATCAGATCGATGTTTGCTACAATAAAGAGCAGAATCCAATCTAGCCTTATTATTGTCTTTCGTTTTATCTTTCACATTCATCACAGTGAAAAATATGTTGTCAAAGAAATTCTTCTCGATGTGCATAACATCAAGATTGTGCCTCAACAAATTATCTTTCCAATATGGGAGATTCCAAAATATGCTTTTTTTTGTCCATTTGTGCCACCGTCCATAACCATCCACCCGGGTGAGCTCCCCTACCTCTGTGGCTTCTGGAAAATCCATAACTCTGCTCCAGATTTCACCTGATGTCAACAAAGGCGGTGGTCAATCTGTTTCAACTGCCCCTTTCATGAAGGCCTTCTTGTTCTTTCTAAATTTATGATCTTGCGGTAAGAATCTACGATGCGAGTCAAACCAAGAACTCTTGCCCCCGTACTTTAGCGTAAACGTCTTTGTGTGTTCCGTGCAGTGCGGACATGCATATTTACCGTGAGTCCCCCAACCAGACAACATACCATAAGCAGGAAAGTCGTTAATTGTCCACATCAATGCAGCTCTCATCATAAAATTTTTCTTTCGTGCTGCATCATATGTCAAAACACCCCCCCACAATCTCTTAAGATCATCAATCAGAGGTTCCAAAAAATATCAATGTTAGCTTTTGGATTGGATGGACCAGGTATCAAACAAGTCAAAAACATATACGGTTTAGTCATGCACATCTCAGGAGGAAGATTGTAAGGGGTAACAATGACTGGCCAACAAGAGTAGGGTGACGCCGATGCTTGGATATATGGAGTAAACCCATCAGAGCACAAACCAAGCCGAACATTCCGTGGGTCTGAGGCAAAATCTGAATGCACTTGATCAAAGTGCTTCCACGCTTCACCGTCGGATGGGTGGCGTAAAATCTCGTCCGAGGTACGCCTATTGTCATAATGCCAAGTCATTTTCTGCGCAATTTCGGCCGATGCAAACATTCTTTGCAACCTTGGAACTATAGGCAAATAGAACATCGACTTTACAGGGATAGGTTTATAATTACGTTTTGCCCCTTTACGATCATGATACCTTGGGCTTCCACAGAATTTGCATTCAAGTAGCTCACCATCATTTTTACCAAATTCGTTGTTGTAAAACAACATGTGCCCTTTCTCACAACAATCAATCTTCTTAAATTTCAATCCCAGCTTCGAAACTAACATCTTTGCTTCATAATAACTTTTTGGCAAATTATCCTTATTAGGTGTTGCTTCCAACATCATTTCAGTCACATAGTCTAAACCCACCTCAGAAATATTACTCATGGACTTGAGAACTAAAAGTTTCACACACATAGATAATTTTGAATGTGGCGAGCCTTCAAACAACGGTGTGTTTGAATCTCTTAACAAATTATAAAAAATTTGTGCTTCTTCATTTGGAAGTTCATCATTATCATCATATTGAGGCTCATCAAATGGCACATTCACCCTGAGACCATCGCAAATCATGTTTTGCATCGACTCAAAAATTTCATTACGTAGAACACCAACACCAGAACTGCTTGAAGCCCCTATCTCAAAATTTTGAAATTGTTGTTCTCCATGGTCTACCCAAATCCAATAATTAGGCCTAAACCCCCAATGATACAAGTGATCCCTGATTTCATCATCGGTCATAATAGGTTCACCGCCGCATTTTAAGCATGGACATCTAACCCCTTTTTCCTGTTGAGCCAATTCATGTCGCCACGCTACCACAAGAAATTGTTCAACCCCAATTACAAACGATTCCTTTAAACCCGCTCTTCTCGGATATAACCGATCATACACCCAATCACGATTAAATTCATACAAATTCATCTACACGTATTTAAGAAAACGTGTTAGATAACATTCCCAATAATATTTCAAGTTAGTGGCATCAATAAGATCTCAGTGGAGATGATTTCGAGCCGAATATGGGGGTTAAGGACAGCACAAAACCCTTTTCCATCCAAGTAGTGAAGGAAGTTATTTCATATAACTCCCAACCTTACCGTTGTTAGTATCGTCTCGCAATTATCTCAATGGAGATGATTTCGAGCAAAATATGGGGGTTAGGATGTCCCTCACCCTTTTCCATCAACAACACACAGCCATCTAACCTAGGGTTCATCAAAACAATAATTAAATATTTTTCAATTAAACTAACCGTTATGAGATTGACGTCTGGTGCGGTTGTTCGGTGACGATGCGCACTCTGGTGCGGTTCTTAAACTCCAAACACCAACGATGTCAATCCTAAATCAATCAAAAAACATAAATCAAAACAAATTTAAAAAATCAATATCAAAAAAATATCATAAAAAAAAATATCAAAACCTACAAAAGGGAGAGGGCAGAAATTCGTGGTGGTGGTGGCGGCGGTGGTGGTGGTGGTGGTGGCGGCGGTGCACAGTTCAGGTTCGTAGGTGAGAGAGAGAGAGGCTGAGAGAGAGACAGACAGAAAGTAGGTGCTGGTGGTGGTGGGTGGTTGTGACGGTGGTGGTGGGTGGTTGTTGGCCGTAGGTGAGAGAGAGAGAGAGGCGGAGAGAGAGAAGGCGAGATGGCGGAGAGAGACAACGAGTAGAGAGAGGCGGAGAGGAGTTGTCGTAGGTAGGTGAGGATGGTGGTGGTGGTGGTGGTTGTGAGGGTGGTGGCGTTGGCGGCGTTTGGGTGCGCACCGTAGGAAGAGAGAGAGGCGGAGAGAGAGACGGTGAGGAGGCGAAGAGAGAGAGCCGGAGTGAGGAGGTGACGGAGAGAGGAGGTCGTAGGTAGGTGATGGTGGTGGTGGGGTGGCCGTCGTAGGTGAGAGAGAGGCGGAGAGAGAGAGGCGGAGAGAGAGATGCGGTGAGAGAGAGGAGAAGAGAGAAATGAGGGGTTCTGTTCTGAGATTCAGATTTGGAAATTAATTTGACATTAGCGACGGCATTAGCGACGACATTAGCGACGGCATGGGCTGTCGCTAACCGTTACAAACATTTCCACGCGGTGCCACGCGTTGAACGGTCAAAAAAACCTTTGTGAGGGACACTATAGCCGTCGCTAATTTTTCCCGCCCAGGCCATTAGCGACGGCCTTGCCGTCGCTATTGCTAAAATTGCCGTCGCTAACGCTTAAAAAAATTCGACAGCTCTATGCCCTCGCTAATGCCGTTGCTAATATCAGTTTTTGCGAGGGACATAAAGTCCCTCTCTAATTCCGTCGCTAAAGGCAACATTTTTTGTAGTGGATATCATCCAACTTATCATTAGAAGGACTTCTCAAAGAATGGGCCGATCAGGATTGAGGTTTTTGTGAGGGAGAGCACGCGAGAACTGATCATGTTTTTGAGAGTGATGAGGGCCGAGCAGAGAGAGAACCGAGCGAAACCTTGTGTTTTTGGAGATACATGGCCGATCAGGATGTGAGGGGCGACCAGGAAGAGTGAGGGGCGAGCAGAGGAGTGAGGGACGAGCAGAGGGTTGTGTTTTCCTTCACATGCCAAGGCCATCACTTCACTCATCATTTGATTCCATCACATGCTGAGTCCATCACTTCATGAGTGAGGGACGAGCAAAGGAGTGAGGGGCGAGCAGAGGAGTGAGGGCGAGCAGAGGATTGTGTTTTCCTTCACATGCCAAGTCCATCACTTCACTCATCATTTGATCCAATCACATGCTGAGTCCATCACTTCATGAGTGAGGGACGAGCAGAGGAGTGAGGGGCGAGCAGAGGAGTGAGGGCGAGCAGAGGAGAGTGAGGGGCGAGCAGAGGAGTGAGGGACGAGCAGAGGGTTGTGTTTTCCTTCACATGCCAAGTCCATCACTTCACTCATCATTTGATTCCATCACTTCATGCATCATTTTATTCCCTCACATGCTAAAACCATCACTTCATGCATCATCTTAATGAGGCCCGGTCACGTTGGTGAGAGGGAGCCCCGGTCACCTTAGTGAGAGGGAGGCCACGGATAGGTATCCCTCCCAGACATGTATTTCTCCATTTAGGCTTTCAAGACATCAGGATTGGGTTTTGAGCGTAACAGAAGAATTGTAGCTCTGCTTCTTAGCTTTCCAACACATGCTCGCACGCCTCCATCGGATAAACACGGACGAAGTTATGGTCTGCAGACTAGACAGCACCCTTGTAGGTGGGTATCTCTGGTGTCCGTGACCTCATGGTCTCACGCCTGCTTGATTTTCGCGCCTTTCTTGGCGCTTGATACCCAAGACCTCATGGTCTCATGCTTTGCTAATGATTTCGCGTGTGTGCGCCTTTTCAATGGACTTAGGATTTTTTTCAAGTAGATCGGTTCTAAGTTTGGCTTGCTTTAGGCAGTTGAGTTGCAGATGCCCACCGGGACAATTTTTAATGAAGCATACCCTTAGCATAGTTCACCGAGTCTCGGCCCAGATAGAACTCGTCCAAAGTGGTTGTGACCACCAAGGTCAACTTGAAGTATACCCTTGGCGCAGTTTACCTGGACTCGGCCCGGACAGAACTCGCCCAAGGGGTTGTGATCACCAAGGTCAGCTTGAAGTATACCCTTGGCACAGTTTACCAGGACTCCAGATAGAACTCGCCCAAGGGGTTGTGACCACCAAGGTCAGCTTGAAGTATACCCTTGGCATAGTTTACCGGGACTCGGCCCAGATAGAACTCGCCCAAGGGGTTGTGACCACCAAGGTCACTTACTTGTTTGGCGTGCCATGACACTCTTGACTCCATTACTAGGCACCCTAATTATGGAGTTGGACCCTTTTTCTTTCTTGATTTTAAGGAATTTTCTTTGAAACAAGTGTTAATGCTAGTGAGCCTAGAGTAAAAACTGTAATTGCAAAATGAACTTTGTTAATCATTCATATCGGCTTTACATTTCGCATTTGCGCCCAAACAACAAAATTCTTAACTAGGCCTAGCTCTAGGTTCAGGTCTTGATGCCATGCTCTCTATTCAGAGTCACGAGTCTCATCCTCTCTTCATTCACGTATTGGGCGAGCTTCCCTTCGCGGATCAGCTCTTCAATGTCATCCCTGAGGATGTTGCATTTGTTGGTACCGTGCCCATAACTTTTGTGATAATGGCACTACTTCTTAGAGGTTCGGCCTTTCCTTTGCACGAGAGGTTTGAGCTGTTTGATGTCCCGAAACTCCGCGTCGGTGCACTCGGCAAGGATCTCAGCCTGGGATGTGTTCAACAGGGTGTACTCTGAGAAGCGACCTTGTCGGGGTCGGGACTCCCGAGGAGTTCTCTCATCTTGGGCTCCCTTCTGCCATGGTTCTTCAATGGCCTTGTAGGTCAATTCTTCCTCCTTGCTGCCAACCTTGGCTTCCTCTTGATACGACATGTTGTCTTCTTCATAGTCCATGTACTTTTGTGCCTTCCGAAGGAACTCATCCAAGCTTCGGGGTTTGTTAACCCCCACGTCCCTTTGAAACAGGCTTCCCTTCTTGAGGCCATCCTTCATCCAAAAGAGTCTCCTCTTGTCTTCAAGGTTCCTGGCGTTGGCAGCCTCCTTGTTGAACCTTTCCAGATATTCTCTAAGTGTTTCTTTCTCTCCCTGCCTGATTTCCCTAAGAACCTCTTCAGATTTTGGCTTCAAGCGGGAGGCGGAAAACTGGGTCGTGAACATGGTAGCTAGTTGTCCCCAGGATGAGACCGAATTTGGTTTCAACTCCTAGAACCAAGCTAGTGCTGAATCTGTAACACCCTAAAATATTTAATTAATTTATTTGATTAAGTACTTAGGAATTTAAAGTAATTAATTGAATATAATTAATTAATAGAATTATATTAATATGTGTAGGAAGTATTAGAAGGTAGAGGTGCCAAACTAAATGGACTTGGGCTTAAGTGAGAAGCCCAAGCCCATGACTCTAGGCATATGCGAAGTGGACAAGTGCTTAGGGGTTAGGGTTTGTTGTGGCCAATTGCGAAATTTTGAGAAAAGAGAGAAAAGAAAGAGAGGAGCGTGAGAAAGAGAGAGCAAGGGCGGCCAAGAGAAGAGGAAGTCGAACACAAGAGGAGAAGGAGAAGAGGGATTTCGAAGATCAAGGAGAGAGGAGATCATCGTTGTTGCTGTGGCTCTGTAGGTGACTACTCCTAGGGTTCAAGCTCTCCTTCTTTGAAAGGTTAGGGGAGCTCTATCATTCTATCTAATAGATCATATGATGGGTCCTAGATCTAGGGTTAGACTAGATTTCTTGATGTGTTCTTGATATGTTGTTGAAGTTGATTTTTACATATATATATATATATATATATATATATATATATATATATATATATATATATGTATATATATGCGAATTGATGCATGCCATGAATTCTTGATGTGTTCTTGATATGTTGTTGATGTTGGTTTTTACATATATATATATATATATATATATATATATATATATATGTATGCGAAATGATGCATGCCATGAATTCTTGATGTGTTCTTGATATGTTGTTGATGTTGATTTTTACATACATACATATATATATATATATATATATATATATATATATATATATATATATGCGAATTGATTGTTGGATTTTAATCATTGAGGTGAATGCGACCTATGCGTTCGTTGATGACTTTTGGCATTTGAGTATTCATGAAACTGTGATTTGGTATGTTGGAATGCTTGAGTTTTTCGCAAATTGGGTGGGTATGTGCATAGGCGCCTAGGGCGCCATGGTGATGGTGATGATAGTTGTCCATGTGGTTTGGTGATTTTGAATAAAATTGACTTTTGAGTGAGTGAGGTTTTAGATGTTGGAAAAATATAATTTTGATGTTTTAAATTGGGAAAAATGGGTTTTTGTGTTCTTGGTTGTTGCTGGAAAAATCTGGTGATGGGCGCTGGATCCCCTTGTGGGTGTGGCTGTGCGGTGTGGCGCGCGCCTGGGCGCTGGGCGCCTGCTGTGCGTGTGTGTGTTGCGCGCCTGGGCGCTGGGCGCCTGCTTGCGTGCGTGTGTGTGTGGCGCGCGCCTGGGCGCTGGGCGCCTGTTTGCGTGCGCGTGTGCGTGTGTTGCGCGCCTGGGCGCTGGGCGCCAGTGCGCGTGTTGCCTGGTTGCCTGGGCGCCTAAGGCGCCAATTTCAGAATGTTGTCTAATTTTTTCCCAAACTTATTTTTAACATAACTTTTGACTCAGACATCCGTTTTGAACGATTCAAAAAGCGTTGTGAAGCATGTTCCTTTGCCTATCTGTGTGTTCCCTCTTTACAAATAAAAAGTTATAATTTCAGAAGGTTTCTGGGGCGCCCAAGTGGCTGTTCCCGGTGACCGTTGCTGTGACAATGAAAAGATGTTTTGGATGTCTTTAAAAATTCTCTTATGCGTACGACCAGTGATTTTTAACGAAGTGGTGTCAAAAATGATGATTTTGACGATGATGCCCCTAGTGGCTAGTTAAATGACTGTTTTGCCCTTGGTGGCTAATATTAATTATAATGACGTGTAAATGACGATGATGCCCTTGGTGGCTAGTAAATGACGTTTTTGCCCTCAGTGGCTATTGTTTGAACTGATGATAATTGTGGTATAAGTGATGATGAAAACCCAGTGACGTTTGAGGCCCGAAAGGCTAAGTGATGTTAAGGTCTAAATGACCAAGTGACGTTGTGTGTTGATTGTGGATTTGACAGGTGCTGCGCTCCTTGTGAGCAACCGGTAAGTGACGAGTCACATAGTTGACTATGATTTGGGTATTTGTGTAATTGTGTGTTGTGAGTGGTGCATGTCATAGTGTCTCATGCCCATATGCATAAACCCAGTGACGTTTTTGAGGCCTGAGTGGCTAAGTGACGATGAGGCCTTAAGGGCTACGCGACGTTTGTGAAAAGGTACCTCATGCATATGCCCGCGAGTGGGTTGCATTTCATAAGCCTACATGACATGGGATGAGTTATTGTAAGTGATGTGAATGATGACTGTGAGGTGAATGTTGAGTGTTTTGGATGCTGATTGTTCTAGTGCGTAGCCTACGATTAGTACTTATCGTATTTTCTATTATATGGATTGAAATGATGCTCACCCTTTCCTGTTTGAATGTTACCCCCGTGTTGGTAACGTGCAGGTGATTCCCAGTGAAGGTCTTAGCTTCACTTCTTGAGTCGAGTCGTCATGCTCTGATACGTAGCACCTGGGGGGATGTAATTGCTGTTTTGCTGATGTATTTTAGATTTTTATACCGTTGATGAGCTGATTTATTTTTCCGCTGCGTTGTCGTTGGATTTTATGACGTAGTTTTCGATGTTTGAGTTTCCCCTATTGTGGAGTGCTATGTATTGCACCTTTGACGACGTACTATTATTATTTGAGATTTGAGGTTTTACTTTGACGTATGTGTGACACCCTCGTGGTGAAATCAAAAATGAATTTTTAACTCTGATTTTCTAAATTAAAATAAAAGGGTAGAAAGGGGGTGTTACATTAGTGGTATCAGAGCAATGGTTGGTCTGTCCGGCCGAGTCGTCGAGTCGTTGTGTCAGATAGTGACCAACTGTTGTCTTTTCAGTGCTGACCGTTGTTTGTGTTGCAGGTACACCGGAAAGTTTCTATTGGTAATTGAACTAGTGGGGGAGATTTCCCTACTAGTGCTGTGTGCCCTATTGTGTATTCAGTGTGAGAACTGTGTTTTGCTGTTGTGATCCTTATTGTTGACCTTATTGCTGCGTGCTTCTAAATGAATTGTCATGTTGTTTGAATGTTCACATGTGTTTTAGTTGATATTGAACTCTGTGTGTTTTACATAAAATGTCAAATTAATCGCTGTTGCTGTGGATTGTTAAGTCGCATGTACTTTCTGATGTTGAGATGTCCGAACTATTTTAAGAGGTCGACGCTGAGTTTTTACGAAAAATCCTGTGAATACGTGTGATGTTTTGAAAAACCGAGTGCGTTGTGAAAATATTATTTTTGTAAGCTATCTCAAGCTGTTGCTGCACTAATAACTGCCGTAGTGTTTTGACCACTTCAAGAGGAAATGTTTTCATTCGAGTGCTATGGTTTGTCCTCGATTCTTTTCGAAGGATTTCAACTTGGTGTAAAAAGATTTTTTACTATTAAATGTCAATATTGGAGTCAAATATTTATTTTGAATGGACTCTAACTTTGTGAAAAGTTTTACTATAGTACACTCCTGATTTGCACAATGATGCTATACGCTAAGTGCCTAGTGAATTGGTCTTGCCGATTGCGTTAGGATGTTTTTACTGCCTTGGCTGCAGCGAACG
Organism: Astragalus membranaceus; assembly: GCA_039519185.1. Taxonomy (NCBI): domain Eukaryota; kingdom Viridiplantae; phylum Streptophyta; class Magnoliopsida; order Fabales; family Fabaceae; genus Astragalus; species Astragalus membranaceus. Next base: position 152,539,682 of record CM076846.1, on the reverse strand, counting down.
ATAAAATTTTTGGTCTGGATATAACGATTATTGTTTTCTTCTTTTGTACGAATCCATGAAGTAATTTTAAAAGTGGACTATATGTTATGTTGTTAGTATTATCCCACGTACTTTACCCCATTCGGTCCTTTGTCTAGTTTTCCTCAACATGCCGAATCTTTGCGAATTGTTTCGTGACCGTGAACCGTAAATTTCCCAATACTAAGTTCTGCATGATTTTACTTGACTGTTATACCCTTTGCAGTTGTGCTACGTGATTTTGAGAAGCCCTAGACATTTAAAAATGTGCACTGGCACTGTTTTTGCACTTCCTTGAGTTAACTTTTACTGTCATATGTTCTTGAGGATACCCTATTCAAACTGGTTAAGATAACGAGAAAAATCAATTCCTATAACGTGCCTTATTTTTCCGTGTCGAAAAATTCTAAATAAGTATTTTGTGCATGTGTGTGATTGTACATTTCGTATATGTGCCTTTAACTATGAAATGGAATCGCCTGTACCGAGTCTTCATGATTTTGTGTTAGTAGTTATATTCTAATCCAGTATGTACCCTGTGAAGCTTGATATTGCGCGCTTGAGTCTTTATGATAAATTTCCTTTTGGTTGCCTCTTCCTGAGTGGTTTTGAAAATATTAAAATGATAATGTCTGCCGAGGATGGATATATGTTCTCCTAAAGTTAGTTTTGTTGTTAGACGTTCACATGAAGACTTAAACTAATTTAGTTAGGTTGATGTGTAGTTTTATGTAAATACTTTTGCGGTAGCATGTTTTTACTTCTATGTTGGCGCTCTAGGCTAAGTGTTTTGTGGATATTGGTCCACTAAATTGTTTTTGGTGTCATTGCCATACCAGCATGCTGTAACTCTTGGAAAATAATAAAGTCCTATTACTCAGTTGTTATTTTCTCTGAATTTTCTGAAACTGATTTGAGGATTGAGCACTCTGATTTGGTGATTTGTCTTACTATGATTACGCATTTGGAAAACTTTCTCGTGATGTTGTTGACGCTATTGTTGTCGTTGTTTTGCTTTTGTTGCTATTTTCTGGAAATTAATGAGGCTGTTTTCTGAAAAATATTGTTACTGTTTTCTGAAAACTACTGCCGCTGTCCTCCTAAGATGATTGTGGTTGTTTCCTGAAAAATCGTCGTTGCTGTCTTTAAAAATTACTTTCACTGTACCGAAAAGTACTGTTACTGTTCCTAACCTATGCGCTGCCCCTATTTTTATGAGTTGTGCCTAATTCGATTGTTAACCGTTGCCGGTGCCTTAGTGCCCGATTGTTGTGACTGAGTTGTTAATATTGCTGTTGTTGATGATGTTGGTACTAATGATGTTGCTTTGTTGTTGGTTTTTAGTTGTTGGTGTCGCCTGAGTGGCAATTGTGGTTGTTGATGTCGCCTGAGTGGCAATTGTAGTTGTTGATGTCGCCTGAGTGGCAATTGTGGTTGTTGATGTCGCCATAGTGGCAATTGTAATTGTTGATGTCGCCTGAGTGGCAAAGTTGTTTGTGGATGTTGTTGTCGTGTTACTAAAATTATGAGACTTGTTGTACGACTGTTATGCACCCTGTGAGTTTCGTCTTGATGCTGTGATGATTGATGTGTTTTGCTATCCTTAAGGGTAGATGAGTAAGGTAGAATGCGAGCTAGTTTATCAGAGTAGCGCAACGGAGTAGAGAGTGAGTCTGATTATTACTGCTTGAAGTTACCTGGCTGAACAAGTAGGAGGGACGGCCGCCCAAGCACTTACCGCCGGTAATCAAAGCAATGGTAATCAGCATGATTGATAGCACTAGTTGTCTAGGTGGCCTTAGAGGGAGAGTGTTGGCGTTGACAGGTGAATTTCGAGGACGAAATATTCTAAGTGGGGGAGAGTTGTAACACCCTAAAATATTTAATTAATTTATTTGATTAAGTACTTAGGAATTTAAAGTAATTAATTGAATATAATTAATTAATAGAATTATATTAATATGTGTAGGAAGTATTAGAAGGTAGAGGTGCCAAACTAAATGGACTTGGGCTTAAGTGAGAAGCCCAAGCCCATGACTCTAGGCATATGCGAAGTGGACAAGTGCTTAGGGGTTAGGGTTTGTTGTGGCCAATTGCGAAATTTTGAGAAAAGAGAGAAAAGAAAGAGAGGAGCGTGAGAAAGAGAGAGCAAGGGCGGCCAAGAGAAGAGGAAGTCGAACACAAGAGGAGAAGGAGAAGAGGGATTTCGAAGATCAAGGAGAGAGGAGATCACCGTTGTTGCTGTGGCTCTGTAGGTGACTACTCCTAGGGTTCAAGCTCTCCTTCTTTGAAAGGTTAGGGGAGCTCTATCATTCTATCTAATAGATCATATGATGGGTCCTAGATCTAGGGTTAGACTAGATTTCTTGATGTGTTCTTGATATGTTGTTGAAGTTGATTTTTATATATATATATATATATATATATATATATTTATATATATATATATATATATATATATATATATATATGTATATATATGCGAATTGATGCATGCCATGAATTCTTGATGTGTTCTTGATATGTTGTTGATGTTGGTTTTTACATATATATATATATATATATATATATATATATGCGAAATGATGCATGTCATGAATTCTTGATGTGTTCTTGATATGTTGTTGATGTTGATTTTTACATATATATATATGCGAATTGATTGTTGGATTTTAATCATTGAGGTGAATGCGACCTATGCGTTCGTTGATGACTTTTGGCATTTGAGTATTCATGAAACTGTGATTTGGTATGTTGGAATGCTTGAGTTTTTCGCAAATTGGGTGGGTATGTACATAGGCGCCTAGGGCGCCATGGTGATGGTGATGATAGTTGTCCATGTGGTTTGGTGATTTTGAATAAAATTGACTTTTGAGTGAGTGAGGTTTTAGATGTTGGAAAAATATAATTTTGATGTTTTAAATTGGGAAAAATGGGTTTTTGTGTTCTTGGTTGTTGCTGGAAAAATCTGGTGATGGGCGCTGGATCCCCTTGTGGGTGTGGCTGTGCGGTGTGGCGCGCGCCTGGGCGCTGGGCGCCTGCTGTGCGTGTGTGTGTTGCGCGCCTGGGCGCTGGGCGCCTGCTTGCGTGCGTGTGTGTGTGGCGCGCGCCTGGGCGCTGGGCGCCTGTTTGCGTGCGCGTGTGCGTGTGTTGCGCGCCTGGGCGCTGGGCGCCAGTGCGCGTGTTGCCTGGTTGCCTGGGCGCCTAAGGCGCCAATTTCATAATGTTGTCTAATTTTTTCCCAAACTTATTTTTAACATAACTTTTGACTCAGACATCCGTTTTGAACGATTCAAAAAGCGTTGTGAAGCATGTTCCGTTGCCTATCTGTGTGTTCCCTCTTTACAAATAAAAAGTTATAATTTCAGAAGGTTTTTGGGGCGCCCAAGTGGCTGTTCCCGGTGACCGTTGCTGTGACAATGAAAAGATGTTTTGGGTGTCTTTAAAAATTCTCTTCTGCGTACGACCAGTGATTTTTAACGAAGTGGTGTCAAAAATGATGATTTTGACGATGATGCCCCTAGTGGCTAGTTAAATGACTGTTTTGCCCTTGGTGGCTAATATTAATTATAATGACGTGTAAATGACGATGATGCCCTTGGTGGCTAGTAAATGACGTTTTTGTCCTCTGGCTATTGTTTGAACTGATGATAATTGTGGTATAAGTGATGATGAAAACCCAGTGACGTTTGAGGCCCGAAAGGCTAAGTGATGTTAAGGTCTAAATGACCAAGTGACGTTGTGTGTTGATTGTGGATTTGACAGGTGCTGCGCTCCTTGTGAGCAACCGGTAAGTGACGAGTCACATAGTTGACTATGATTTGGGTATTTGTGTAATTGTGTGTTGTGAGTGGTGCATGTCATAGTGTCTCATGCCCATATGCATAAACCCAGTGACGTTTTTGAGGCCTGAGTGGCTAAGTGACGATGAGGCCTTAAGGGCTAAGCGACGTTTGTGAAAAGGTACCTCATGCATATGCCCGCGAGTGGGTTGCATTTCATAAGCCTACATGACATGGGATGAGTTATTGTAAGTGATGTGAATGATGACTGTGAGGTGAATGTTGAGTGTTTTGGATGCTGATTGTTCTAGTGCGTAGCCTACGATTAGTACTTATCGTATTTTCTATTATATGGATTGAAATGATGCTCACCCTTTCCTGTTTGAATGTTACCCCCGTGTTGGTAACGTGCAGGTGATTCCCAGTGAAGGTCTTAGCTTCACTTCTTGAGTCGAGTCGTCATGCTCTGATACGTAGCACCTGGGGGGATGTAATGCTGTTTTGCTGATGTATTTTAGATTTTTATACCGTTGATGAGCTGATTTATTTTTCCGCTGCGTTGTCGTTGGATTTTATGACGTAGTTTTCGATGTTTGAGTTTCCCCTATTGTGGAGTGCTATGTATTGCACCTTTGACGACGTACTATTATTATTTGAGATTTGAGGTTTTACTTTGACGTACGTGTGACACCCTCGTGGTGAAATCAAAAATGAATTTTTAACTCTGATTTTCTAAATTAAAATAAAAGGGTAGAAAGGGGGTGTTACAGAATCCGTGAGAGTGAGGGGAAAGATCTTGCAGTGGACAAGTTCTTTTGCCCCCCGATAACGCATCATGACTGAGAAGTAGGCCACATGCATGTCAGGGTCCCCAGTTCCGTCATACGTTTTGAGGGCTGGGAGCTTCTCTAAGGACCTCGGAATTGGGCAGTCGTCAACCTTTCTAGTGAAGGGTCTTTCATTGGAGGTCCATCGTGAGTTGTGAGGTGACCAGTCCCCGTGGTCTATGTCTCGACGGTCACGTCGGGTTGGAGATCTCCTCGAGGTAGATCTATGGCGATACCTCTTATGGGTATTGGATCGGCGACCTCTCGCATGAATTGGAGGTTGCGAGCGATGAGGTCCTGGGGGGAGACTCCTCAAGCCAGTATGTACCGCCAGGCGAGGTTGGAGGGGTGCTTGGAGGTGAATCTAATCCTTCGTGCCTTCCGCGTCGAGGAGGAGAGTGGCGAGCTCGCTTCCATCTAGGTGGAGAGCGATCATTGTGATGATGCCTGAGTGGAGATTTGCTGCGCCTGGAGGTCATTGTCCTTGGGGAATGAGTGTTCCAGCGAGGATGGGGTTGCAGGCATGGCTACCATTCACCTCTCTATCTGCCTGAGGCGCGTCTCTTGCTGCAACATAGTCTGGGTGCGGTTGCACAGCAGGTCCAAGAGCTGGCGAATGGTCGCCGCATCCCCAGGTTGGACGGGGATCTGGATCGAGGCTGGCTGGGGTGCCGGGACCTGAATGTCTTGACCTGGCGTGGAAGCATCAAGGTCTTCGGGAGTGCCCTCTGGCTGGGGTTCCGGAGCGGCAATACTTTGGACTCGGGGTCTACCTCTGGGTGCCACGGGAAAGCAGGAGGAAGTTCAAAAAGTAGGGATGGTGTGAAAGATAGATATCTCCCACTGTAGTCGCCAATGTTCTGTACCTTTACCTCACCACGGATTGTACCGAGCAGGTAGTTGGTAGGGTAGTTGCTTTACTTGATTGAACTTCTGATAGCACCAGGAGATAGAGGACCAATCGAGCTTGGATGGGTAGGACCAGGGAATGCTGCTTGTGACCTGGCGTGCTTATGACCGTGCCTGGGGCGAGCAGGACTGCTGATGATGAGTAGATGTCAAAACGTTCCCAGGTGGGGTACATGCGAAGCCACTCCGATGCTCAAGTCAGTATTGAGGACAATAGAGTAGGATAGCAAGGATCTCCCTCTTAATGGCAAAGCATGTCAATATTTATAGGGATCTGTGCCAGCTTTGAGCCGTCGGATAGGTCAGGTGGATCTGAGCCATTGAGGCATGATAGCCATAAATGGGCTGATTTATCATGGATATGGGCCAAAGTTTATGGGGCTTAGTCATGTACAATTGCTGGAGTGGGTCTCATGATCCAGTCCAGAACAATTCTATATCTTACAATTTAAATAAATTTTTAGATATTATATTATGGCCATGTTTGCCCCGTCCCATATGCAAGCGGATAGTAGATGAGACTCGTGTATTTGATTAGCGGATGACGAGTACATGTGTTTGGTAAGTATTGGCGTTTAGCATTTTTTGAGTATCGTTTAACGTTTTTTGAAACGCTAATTCAATTAGCGTTTTAGCGAATAGCATATAGCGCCTCACTTTTTTTTGGACATTTTGACCCTTATTATTTTTCGTAAATGACTTCTCTTTCCTTATTAAACATTTTGTCATCAAAATATATTTTTATGTCATTTTACATTTATCAGCTATTTTAACTGCTAGTTTTACCAAACACATATTTTGCTATCAACTAGTTTATCCACTAGCTCATCCGCTATTCGGTCCATCTCCTATCCGCTAGTTTTTACTAAAGAAAGTCTATATATATAGTTATATACAACTTCTCCTAAAGACTAAGGTATACGTGAGAAAATAAAAAAAAAATTATTAAAAATATAAATGATAACTAAATTGAAATAGTAATAGGTTTCGACCAAGATTAAATGCATCAATTTTCATCAACCTACTTTAACTTGTACTTTAGTTTAAAGGCTTTAATACAATTTTGGTCCCCCTATTATGACCAACTCACGATTTTGGTCCCTAAAGTTTTAATTTGACGATTTTGGTCTCCCTATTTTCCCAATTTGAAAAATCAAGGTCCCCCACCCCAATTTTGACCCAGTTTGACTGACTTATCCTACGTGGCAGCCCACGTGGACTGCCACGTACGCACACCCCCACCCCACCCCACCCCCCCCACCCCACCCCCCAACCCCACCCCACCCCCACCCCCACCCCCCCCCCCCACCACCGACCCCACCCCCACCCCCCCCACCACCGACCCCACCCCCCACCCCCGACCCCCCCACCCCACCCCACCCCATCGTCGCTCTCTCTCTCCTTCGCATCGTCCCCTCTTCCCCACCCCACCCCTCCCACCCCCCACCGTGACCCCTTCCTTTCGCACCTCCCCCTCTCTCTCGCTCACCGTCTCTCCCCTCCCCCCCTCGATTTCCCTCTCTCTCTCGCTCACCGTCTCTCCCCTCCCCCCTCGATTTCCCTCTCTCTCTCGCTCACCGTCTCTCCCCTCCCCCCTCGCTTTCCCTCTCTCTCGCTCACCATCGCTCTCTCTCGCTCACCGTCGCTCTCTCTCGCTCACCGTCGCTCTCTCTGCGTCTCTCTCTCTCTCGCAGATCCGGTGAAGGGGAAGGGGAAAACGCGCCAGGGTTTGAGAGAGGAGGGAGGTGCGAAGGGGGGGTTCACAGTGGGGATGGGGGGTTCACGGTGGGGTGTAGGGTGGGAGGGGCGAAGGGGAACAGTGGAGGGTGGGGAAGACAAACAGTGGAGGGGTGGGGTGGGGGGGGTGGGGGGTGTGCCTACGTGGCAGTCCACGTGGGCTGCCACGTAGGATAAGTCAGTCAAACTGAGTCAAAATTGGGGTGGGGGACCTTGATTTTTCAAATTGGGAAAATAGGGGGACCAAAATCGTCAAATTAAAACTTTAGGGACCAAAATCGTGAGTTGGTCATAATAGGGGGACCAAAACTGTATTAAAGCCTAGTTTAAATTAGTGTTTTAAAAACGAGACCAGTTAAACAATTTAATCGATTAAACCATGAACCATCATTGTGTACGGTTCAGTTATTTGAGCGGCTCAACCTCAATTTCATTCCAATTAAAGCAGATGAACAATGGCCTAGTTTCACAGGTTTGATGTTCCCTCCAATGTTAAAAACATTAGTTTAAAGCAATGTTTTGAAAACCGGACATTAAACCAATAAGACTATTGGGTCATAGTTCAACGGTGCAAAATCGAATGAAATTGTGGTTGAACAACTCAAATAACTGAGCTGAAGACTATATTGACTCATGGTTCAACTATTGAATCATTTGGTTGGTTTGATTTTTAAAACACTAGTTTAACCGCTCTCATTATTGCCGAATTTGTCCACGACAGAAATCGAACTTGAAAGCACCGAATTGACTTCCGTATCCCAGAATAGATTAAAACATTAGTTTAAAGTTAAAGCACATATTCTACACGGGGATTTGGAAATAGGTGATGATGATGATGGACACCGATTCATTCATATCCAAATCCCTTGATTCTCGCTGTTGTAAAGCCATCCACACGGCACCGTTGTATTGTGGTCTCCACTCTATTGCTTTTCCTTCCGATATTTACGACGTCGCTTTTCTACTTTTCTCCTCCTTAAGGACCAAGACTATAAGCCCTCCTTTTTTTTTGACAATATCTCTTTTATTTTATTGGTTGCCTATATTTTTTTTCTCCAACTAATTCCTCAGGTTCATTGACAAAAGTGATTCTGGCGTGAACTGCAGTTACTTGCCCAACTTTCTTACTAAAAAAAGCGCTTGCTCTAGATCGTGCTTTAGGAAGAAGAACAACTCTTAATTTAAGAAAAATGGGTCTTAAATAATTCAAAATTTAATCGAGAGATAAGTAAAATATGACTCCAATTTATTTCATCGCTGAAGATTAAATTTGAGTACTAGCTGAGTCCGCCAATTTAAATCGAACGAGTCTTATTCTAAACTATGTTGAAACCAAGGTAATTAAAACCGGACTGGACATTGAACCGAAAGAGGTATTGGTTCAGGGTTCTTGGGGTTGGACCGGTTGAATCGGGGGTTGGACCGGATTTAATTAAATAGATTATTTAATATTTTTATTACAATATATAAAAGATAAAAAATAAAAAAAATAACATTATAATTTGACACCACAAAAATTAAACTAAGTTTAACTTAAGTTCAACAACACAACAATATATTTAAGTCATCACTTATAGTTTGAAGAAGATAATTCTTTTGTTTTTTGAAAAGCCTGTAAAAAAGTTATAGATTAATAAAACATGCATTTATTTCTTTGAATAAATAAATGAATTGCAATGTAATTTTTAGTTTCTTTTCGGTTTGCACAAAAAATTGAAAGCAAATAAAGGGACGAATGATGACAGATGGAATTAAGGAGAAAGGCGTTGTGGATGCAAACTATAACAAGTCCCACATCGGAGAGTTGATAAAATAAAAGATGTGTGTTAGTATATAAATATTGCTTGAGAGCAGTGTGGATTTATCAACATGCGCTGGCTTAATATATGTGTGATATATGTGCCTTGGCTTCGTTGTCCCACTTCACTTTGCAGCTAGTGTGGGACCTCCAGTAATTATTAGCGACGTGTGTATATTGAATCAGTTCAAAATTTTAAGTTTTGTTATTGTTATTTTTTTTAACCGCCCCCAACCGGATGACCGCCGGTTTTAGCCGGTTTTGTCGGTTTTTAAGCGGTTTTGCGGTTCCACAAGCGGTTTTTGTTTAGCGCGGTTATTTGAGTCAATTGGACCGAATATGAGTCCGGTTTCCGATTAAACCGGTCGAACCACCCCGTCCGGTCCGGTTTTGATAACCTTGGGCTGAAACATCCTTAGATAAAATTTTACCAGACCTTCCCCACGAGAAGGGGATATACTTGTACATAAGATATTAGTTAAACATTAAAGCATATATTGACTTTAACAATAATAATAAGGCTCTTTTTTTAATCCCCACATTGACCGAACCGACTATTTTACCATTGATTTCTCAAAAAGTTTCCAAAATTACGTGTTTAAAACATAAATTTGGAACACATTTTTCTTGATATTTTCGGAATTACATCTAAACACATAATTCTGAAACGTATTTTTTATTCCGAAATTATGTTGTTTGAGGTAATTTCGGAAATATCAATAAAAATACGTTCCGGAATCATCCCATAGCACATAATTGCGGAACACAAAAACGACTTCCAAAAATATGTATCAAAGGTATTTCCAGAAAAGAATGAAAAAAATGACTTTCGAAAACACCTGTTGATAGATAATTTCAAAAATTTTTAAAAAAATCAATTTTAATTTAAATTTAGATAAAAAAAGTGAGAGATATTTTGGGGATAAAAGTATTATAGGGTTTACACGGTATTATGAGGGGTTAAAAAAAACCAGCCTAATAATAATTGATGTTTTTGAACAAGTTAGGTGAGATGTGACAGTGGCCTAGTTTAACACCAATCGTACATAATTTTATGCAAAAGTAACAGAAACAAACTAAACACAAGGTTATATATATTATTACTTTAATTATTTTACTATCAAATTGTTAAACGTGGAAAAGGAACGGTGGTTCGATGAAGTCGTGTCCTAATTTGAAACTGCAGCTTACCAAACAGAGTGCCACAAAAATTTAGGACATTAGATTCCCTTAGATTGATATAAGACACAGAAGATATCTAGAGGAGTTTGATTTTGTCTACCCACTCAATCTTTTCTCTCTTCTCCTATCTCTATCTTTATTACTTTTGCTTCTTTCTTTTCTTTTGTTTTTTCATGTCCCCATTAATTTTACTCCTCACACCTCCTTTTTTTTGTTTATTTCCCCTCAACCTACCTACACTATGCATAATTGTCACATTTTAATATACATCGTTTTCCTAACCGTGAGTACTCTTGCGTTTTTGTTTTTTTGTGTGTGAAGAATCTGGCCAGAAAATATGGAAAATATCCTCCTAACTGTTTAGATATATTGTGTGGCTAATAATTATTAGGACAAATGCATTATGCTTTATGCATGCTTAGGCAATGAATTTAAGTGACTAAACTCTAAAACGAAATACACAATGGCAGGTGAAGACAATTGTGGTTCAATTTGTGGGACACGTTTGCTTTCTTTAAATGGAAAAAAATAATACAATTAATTGGAAATTGGCTCAACCGATTTGATTTCTTTGCTTTGTTTGTTATAATTATCAGTGGAAGTTGAGACTTCCTAACATGTTTGATAACTAAAATATAGTGCTGTATCATAATATGTTTCTTTGTAATAAAAGCTAGGTTTTTCTTCCGTACCCCTCTTCCCCCTTTATTATCCCCTACTTTGACCAAACTGACCATTTTACCCCCACTGCAAAAAATTGGCTTCCAGAATTATCCTCCTATTTCTAGAAGCCATTTTGATGAATTTGGCTTTCAGAATTATCCTCCTTTGAGGTGTTTCTGAAAATTTTTAGAAAAATCAATTACAACTTAAATTTTGGTAAAAGAATGAAAGGTATTTAGGGGATAAAACGTAAAATGGGGGTATAAGTGGGAAGAGGGGGGTACGGATAAAAAAACCCTCAAAGCTAATAGAAGAGCTCATAGCTTGTAAGTGCAAATTGCACTTTTTTTTTTTGACAATTAGTGCAACAGGTAAGGTCCTATATTATTGTAACAACGTATAATGAAATCCGAACCTGCGGGTATTGACCCGACTCCCCGTTTTGACTGAGGACAAGCGCATGTTTGGGGATGATGATATCCGCCCCGCCCCGAACCCACTCGACTACACATTAATTATTATTTTTTTATTTTATTTTAATTTATTTTATCCATGTATACTCATTCGTTTTGTTTCATATATTTTGTTTATATTTACTTTTGATCTTTTTTCAATAGAAAAATCAATATTAATAATTTTAACTTTATTTTATCATTATATAATGTTCCGGTCCGAGCTCCGCCTCAGACCAGGCCTCAGCAGATCACCATTGGGTAGCTCGGTCCACGCAAGACCAAGGTAAAGCCTCGGGCGGCGAGCCGGCATACGTGGGTACGGATCGCCATCCGCGCCTCACCCGGATCAAGGGTCACGATCAACCCAAATCCAATGATCCATAGCCAAATCGCCCAGCTCTATAAATACTGACTCATCTCCGCGCCCCAGGTAAGATCTCATATCTCATCTCACTATACAATTCACCTTACTGACTTGGGCGTCGGAGTGTGTGCAAGTACTACACCCACGTCGGTCAGCAACTCATCAACTTGGAGGGTACGTTGATCCAACTCGGTTCCATCTCAACTTAGGTTCTACTTCAGGACTTATAATAGTTATAAATTTATTCTATTAATAATCATAAATATAAATTTATAATTTTTTTCTATAAGTAGTGGCAGAATCGTGGATCTGTGGGAAAACCCGCTCTTTTTTGAGAGAGGATGGGAAGGGCAAAACCCAACACCCCTAGAGATGGGGTGCGGGGGAGGCAAAATGCCTACCGAGATTTAAAGGAAAGTGATAAAATGCATCGTTAACAAGGTTTGACAAGTGAATAGTGATGCCCACATTTTCAAGAACTAGAGCGATAGTCTCTTCTTATTATTCAAATCACCAAAATAGAGTTACAAAAGAAGGGAAAATCCCTTATGTAGTTGAGCTATACACAATTAAGACAAATTGCCAACTAAGCTATCCTTTTAACTAACTTGTTAATTGAGTAACTACTTGCTAAACTAACTTAACAGTTTACATAAATGAACTTAACTGACATACTAGTCTAATCTACCCCTCAAGATGGAGAGTATGTATATATTCTAGCAATCCCTTGGAAATGACTTATGTGAACAAAACTATTAGAAGTGCTTTTCTAGGAGATTGTTTCACAGAAGTGTTTTTCTATAAGTGAGTGCATAGAGGTCAATCCCTCTTTGATTGTTGCACCTATTTATTATCATTAGTCTTCACTCTTCACAGCATAGACAAGCTGTTGGTGAGAGTTTGAAAAATGTGACTATTGCCAACTTCTTCATATTCTTCTCTTGCGGGATAATATCATTGCACAGACTTGAATGTTATTTGGAAAAGGAGTCATTAACAACATTTGGCCCCGATTTGACTAAAGCCCTCAGAGTCCATCAGAAATGAAAGAACATCATCTCTTTGCACGTATCCTAGTAAAGGCTGAGCTCCTTCTTCACAATCATTCAATAAAAATTAATCTAACTTATCCATTTACAAATTTGGGTTTTATATTTCATACCCCCCTCTTCTACCCTATACCCTCATTTTAATGGAAATCCCCAAAATACACCAATTTTTTAATAAAAAAAATGTTTTTTTTTTAAAATTTCCGAAATACCCTGTTTTGAGGTGTTTCTGAAAAGTTTAAAAAAATGCTTTCCGAAAATACCTGTATTTTCGGAACTTTTTTCAAAAACCTTTTTTTATTAAAAAATTAAAATTATTACGATAAATAACGATACTCGCTAAACTACGATAATATACGAAATACCATAAAAAATATACGAGTACAGTACAAATACCATAAAAAATACGGAAAAAATACAACTACAAGTCAATGTCACAATCAGCTAAAGCACGCAAGATTATCTCATATGCCTCAGCTGGAAGGCCCTCGAGTCCCATGACATAACGGATATGTCCAGCTATAGTCTGGAGCCTATCCTCCATGGTCCGTGGACCAATATCCTCAGCTGTTGGGTCCTGATCTGGTACATGCTCAGGAGGTGGAGGCAGTGCTGGAGTGAGACGAGGAATGGACACCTCTAAGTACCATGGTAGGTAATCCTGGTCGCACTCACTCGACAGGAGGGTCCGTCTAGAAGTGTTCCTGAAAGTCCGCGTCGGGCCAGCGTAGAACAACCACTACTGTAAAATGTCCGCAGTAGATGGACGTGAGGAACCAACCAAAAGAGGCGGGCCAGGGATCTGCTGGATGTATCCAAGCTGCCACCGGATCCTGTGTGGCATATATGGCACGGTGATGGAGCCCCAGAGCAGACGCACCGTCCATATGACCTCCTCCCGTCCTAACTCATCCAGCCGCCCCCAAAATCTATAAGCTTGACAGTGTCGCACTTTTGATTCCCCCACCTGCTGCAACGTGGACGCTCAGACGCACCGAAGTCTTTGCGCACCACGATGGTGGGGAAGTACTCATAAATCCAACACTGAAATAAAAAAAATGAATAAATAAATAAATAAATATGTAATTATATAAATAAAAGTAATTAATTATCGGTAAAAAAAATTAATTAATTATTACTTGTAGCAGATAAGCGTATCCGCCAATCTGCGATGTCTCCCAAAAACAAGCGTCATTGAGCTGCTCGTACAGAATGGCCAGAGCAGCTGGACCCCAAGCCCACTGGCCACAACGCTCAAAATCCGCAATAAGAGTGACCCACTTGACGGGCACATATGTGTGACTCTTGTCGGCAAAGATGGTATAGCCTAACAAGATTAACAAATAGCACCGTGCAGCATGATCAAGAAAGCCAGCCTCCATATTAGCTCTGTATGCCTGCTCCAAAAAACTAAATCTGAAGTTCGGTCGCCTAGTGAACTGACACCACGACTCTTGCTGGCAGGTGGTCTATACCCAGCAACTGCACTCCTTAACCTTCCCACGGTCCTGTATAAAAATAAAAAATATAAATTAAAACATATTAAATAAAAGTAATTAATTATTGGTTAAAAAATAAATTAATTATTAAAAGTATTACCTGTCCCAAGTGTAGCGTGGAGACCACGTGGACATGAAAACGGTGCTACTGTTGAAATGCCTCCTCATACTGCTGAAATGCCTCCTCATACTGCTGAAATGCCTCAGCCTCCTCATACTGTTGAGCAGGCTCAGGTTCATGATACTGCTGAGCAGGCTCAGGCTCATGAAACTGCTGAGTAGGCTCAGCCTCCTGCTGCTCGTGCTCACGGAAATCCAAAAATTGACTTCGGGAAATACCCCGTTTAGAGGTGTTTTCGGAAATCCAAAAATTTTTCCTTCCGCATTTACCTTCTATGGGATGTTTCCGGAAAGTTTTAAACAATTGCCTTCCGGAAATACCCTTGTTTCCAGAAAGTTTAAGGTGAAAAACTTACTTTTCTAGAAATAAGTGTAAATGAGGAAAGATTTCGTTAATAAAGTATTTCAAGGGTTATTTTTGTCCATTTGGCATATGTGGGGGTATAGGGTATAATAGGGGGGGTACAAAATATAAAACCCTACAAATTTTACTGAATGGATATCCAAATCCATCTATGATCTATTAAATCATTTAAAAAAAATTAAAATAATTGACCAAAAAAAAATTTAAAATAAAAAATGTTTTAAAACTAAAAATAAAAATATTTAGAAACTAATAATTTCTTAAAAAATTATAGAATTTAAAATTAGTTTTTTTTTCCAATTTTTTTATATTTTACATAAAAATACAAAATAAGAAGATTTTAGTTATTAAAAAATTCAAAAAGCAGAAAGGGTGGTGGACCACCACCAACCACCGCCATCAGTCGCATGTCGTCGGGCCGCCACCTTCCGTCGCTGTGGGGTCGCCAGAGCGCCTTCGCGTCTCGCCATGTGGGTGACCGGAGCTCCTTTCTGCCACCAATCAGGTGCTATTGTTGTTTTTTTAAAATTAATATTGGTTTTTTAAAAATATAAAAACATTTTTTTAAAAAAGTCATTTTTAAAAAATTAGGAATCTTTATATTTTTATTTTTTTGTTGTGATTTTTTTCCAATGGTTTTTATTTTTATATTAAATAAAAAAATAGTAGATGGATCATAAAATTATATGTTTTTTCAACTAGTACAAACGATCTTGCATAATCCCTTCCATGTTTTTTTATGAGGAATGCTATTTTTTACAAGGTTGTTTTTGAACGAAAGCAAAGAAATCATACGTGTACAACTTATAAATAGCAGTTTGACAGCCAACATGGGGAGAGGGTGGCTGTGAAAGACTAAAGTACCCCCATATTGATCACTTCGTACATTCTCGTTCAAAAACAATTTCGTTAGAATCAACATTTTCCTTTTTTAACAGTGTTTGCAAAAACTTCAGTACGTTTCCTATCGTACCATATAACAAGGCTCTTACATTAATTCGTTCAAACATTAATCAAATTACATCTAACTCAATTTCACTCTATATTAATTTTATTGAAATAGTTCATTCAAAATAATTTTCTCAAACCTCAAGGGGTTGGCCTAGTGAAGCATGACAGGAGTTGTATTCGAGAGGTCCGGGTTCAACTCCCCACTAGTCTCTTTGGGGTGAGATAAATGTAATTACCTTTGTAAGTGCTCAAAGAGCCCGGAAGTCTTCCCTACCTTGAATTGGGGCGTCATCCCCTCATTTTAAATTTCTTGTAAAAAAAAAAAAATTCTCATCCCACCCCACCACATAACCAAACACACACTGAAGCCGCCCAACTGAGTAATTGTTTCTATTTTTCAACGCTCACTTAACTTAATGGACGGTTGGTATATGATGGTGATGTGGGGCATGCAGAGTCGAGTGTGAATGCAAAGATAAAGTTTCGTCTCTTCTTAACCTTCTTACTTTGTTCTATTTGGAATGTAGGGTCTTTATTCAAATTCTTGTTGGTTGGCTGGCCCTTTCTCAGTTTCTTGTTCCTTTGTGCCTCTTCTATGAGCTTTGAATTACCAATAAAATTATTGGCCATTATTAGTTCTCTTCCACTAACTGGCCATGCTTTTATTTATGACAGTGACTACTAACTGTTAAACCTTTCCCTTGTTTCAGTTCTTTTCTATTTCTTTCTATGCCAAACCATATATGATTGGCAAGGAGTTGTTGGTTCAACCAATCTTGACCTAGTAAACGTTTGTTTCACTCTTTTGGAGTTAATTGGGCCAAACAACAAACTTGGTAGGACATAAGGTTATTGGATTTATTGGGACTAGCTAATTTAAGATTAAATCAACCTGTTCACCCCTATAGTTTTATTAATTTTTTAACTGAATCACTGTAATTTAAAATGATATAAAATAGTCATTGTAGTTTTTAATATTTTTAATCATGTTAATACCTAAAAATTGCTCAGTCCTTAGTCGAGTGAGACCTCAATCGAGGTAGAGACATAGTCGAGTCAAGATAAGCCGATTGATTTAGTTTCACAAATAGCAACTTCTAGAGAGCCATTTGGAACTTTTGGCTTCTGAGTATTTTCTTTTTCTTCTAAATGACTTCTAAAGTAGCACTAATAGAAGATCAAAGGAGAAGTTGTTTGGCAATAATGTGGTGTATGCATGGATTAGCCGATGATCCATCAGCTGAGCTAACCGTTGAGGATATAGGGAAAATGCACGAAGGCAAATGGGCCAGGCACGTGGTCGTATTCTCTCTTCCAATTTTGCTTACAGACTTGTCATTAAAACTTCATGAGATTGTCAATTGGAACACTAATTTCCACCATTGTGGTCGTCTTCTCTCTTCCAATTTGATGAAATTGATGGACCCAATTCTATAGGTACGGCTGGAATGAAATTGATGGGTTGAGCCAAGAAACATATTAGGCCTAAGATTTTTGTACCCCCAATTTTATTTTAATCCCAATTTACCCATCACATTTTAACCAAAATTTACTCTAGAGAGTGAAACTTTTTACCTTTCCCGGATTTACGCTTAAAGAGGTAATTCCGGAATTGTATTTTTTTTCAATTCCCGGAAATAGGCATTAGAAGTAAATCCGGAGTTATATTTTTGGCTTCCAGATTTATGTCCCAGAACATAATTCTGAATAGTGAAATTTTTTGTCCTCCGGATTTATGTGTCATATGTAAATCCCGGGAGTCAATTTTTTTAGACTCCGGATTTATGTATGAAACATAAATCCGGAATGGAATTTTTTAACTCTAATTTATGTATGAATCATAAATCCGGAATGGAATTTTATTTTGTTTATATTTAATTTCTTTTTTAAATGACACAAATATGGCTACGGTTGATGGTTCGGTTCCCTTTACTATGGATTTATGAGACGCATCTAGGACTAAAGAGGTACATATCTCCAATTAAATTGTTTATTTTGTAGATTTTTATTTCTAAGTTATTATTTGATAATATCGATAAATTGTTTCTTTTGTAGATTTTTGCTACCCGTGACGATTTCGTACGTTGGGCTAGAGAGGTTGGGAAAGCCAACGGTGTGGTAGTTATAATTTTAGATCAGATACATCCATTGCTAAGGGGAGGAAGAATAAATTATTTTGGGTTGCGAGAAGAGTGGTACGTTGGAGTAGACGTCGGTTGTTCTAGAGCGAGGTCTTCAAAGAAGTCTGGTTGTCCTTTCAAGCTGAGAGCTACACCATTTAATCCTCCTGTTGGGGATCGGAAAGTCAAGGTTAATTGTGGAATACACAATCATGAGTTTCATAAAACGTGTATCGGACTTCCAATCTTTGGACGGTTAACTAAGGAGGAGCGGACTATGGTGCAAGAGCATACAATGTTAAATCTTAAACTGATAAAGAGTCTGGATCCATTGAAGAAAAGATTTGTGGGCAACTTGAGCAGTATCACGCAGTTGTATAGACAGTGCAGGATGTTCTGGTCGAGTCGGTAGAACAGAGATACAGGAGCTAACGATACTGATAGATTCTGAACACTATTTGTATTGGAGTAGAAGAGTTGAGAACATTGATGTTGTCAATGACATTATGTGGGCACACCCTGAGTCTATCAACTTATTGAAGATGTTCACTAGGATACTGATTATGGACAACACCTACAAAACCAACAAATACAGGCTGCCTCTCTTGGAGATTGTTGCCTTTCCTAGCACAAAATCTATGGTTCCACCACTCTCCAAAGTGAAGACGAAGGGTGCCCCAAAGAAGCAGAAACAATATGATGTGAAACGAGGCCCTTCATTTTTTTGAGCAGGTGGACGAGGCAATGAATATTGACACCCTGAACTCAGTCATCAAAGCAACACAGCAGTCATCAAAGCAACCCTCCAAGCGGTCATTAAAGCAGTAGGCATCTTCATAGTAGCTACCCTCACAGTGGTCAGCAAAGGAGCAAGCAAAGCATGACATGCATTTCATAGAGTGGTTTCCTCCACATATGCACCCCTACATTGATGACATTATTGATGTAGTCGGGGATGGAAATTGTGGTTACCGGTCTATTGTTGTCGGACTTAATATTGGGGAGGAGAGTTGACCTTTAATTAGGCATGAGGTGATTAAAGAAATAAACGAACATCTTCAACTATATGAGTAGTTGTTTGGTGACGACCTGCAAACTATGAGGGATTCATTACTTGTTAGTACTTTTGGGGGAAACCGATGGAGAAGTGGATGACGATGCCTGATATGGGGCACACTATAGCAAGCAGATATAATGTGTTGCCTTAGTTGTGCTATCATTGGCGGATGGAGGGTCATGGACCTTTTTACCGTTGCGAGATAGATATATAGCTCGTGACAGCAGGACCAGCTTTTTCGGTATTGGCCATGTCCATGGAAATCACTTGGTGCAGGTAATTACATTATTTTATATTTTGAGTAGTATGTTTATAATAATTAAGTTGATGTTGTAGCATGTTCTTGCTTTTTTTAATTAAATATGCAATAGAAGAAGCTAGAGAATGGTTATATCCATATGTTGGACGTCTCCAACTATGATCTGTTGTAGCTCCAGTCCCAATTGCACAACCCGACCCCATTGATATTATAGACTTAAGATGATGTTATAGGCATTAAACGCTATATTTTGTAGATTTATAACATAATATAATATTTTGTGGATTTTGATTCATAAATAATAATTTAAAAAAAAGTTTGTTCCAGATGTATCCCTAAACGATAAATCAGGATCTGAATCAGTTTCGGATATATCATTTAAGCATACATTCGGAAGCTTATTTGTGGTCCGGAAACATCTCAAAAGAGATAAATTCGGAAGCCTATTTGTGATTCGGATTTATCTCCTATGGATAAATTTGGAACCAAATAAACTTCCAGATATATCTCTTTTGACATGTTTCTGGAAAGATTGGGTAAAATGGAGGGTATGTGGGCTAACAGAGGGGGTACAAAATCGCCAGCCAACATATTATTATGAGAATGGGCCAAAGTGGTGTATCAATTGATCAAGGTGATTGCTTTCCCCACACCCCCTCCTACTCAAAACACACCCCTTCACCCTACACATTTACCAAACTAACCCCACTTAAAATTGATTTTTCCCCTCTACCCCTCTCCCTCTTCTTCTCCTTCAACACAACACACCCCTCTAAAATCCCAAACCTCCCCCCCCTCTCCACTCCAAACCCACCCATCCTCACCTTCATCATTCACTCCTATTCAACTACCCAACATTGGCAACTAGCTCAAGGTAATAACCCTACCAAACTTTTTTCATTTTGGTTCTGTTTTCAGTTTTTCACGCCATTTTTTTTTCTGTACTCGCGCTCCGTTCGAACAGGGTCGTTCGAACATGTTCGAATGATCGTGTTCGAACAAGTGTTTAATGGGGTGTGACTTTGCTTGGTTCGCATAAGGACGTTCGAACAGTGTTCGCATAAGGATGTTCGAACAGTGTTCGTATAAGGACGTTCCGATGTATTGCTGCATTTCTTGGTAGGGGTGAGGAGGCTTGGCAGTCAGTCAGAACTGATCTGATGGAGGAGCTTAACCAATACAATGACTTCTACACTAGACTGTATGGTGGTATTGGTAAGGTCACATTTTTTATGAAGGCATTGTTGAGGGCACATCATGGCAATAATGTTGAAGATAATTGGATGACTACACCAGATATGGGGTATCTAATCAGTAACAAGTACAAAGTCGTCCTGACTTGTTGGTCACCTAATTATTGTTACACAATTTTTCCATTCAATGTTGCACCATTCAGAACTGCCCGACAGTTCAACATCCTTTTGGTACCAGAACACAAACACTTTGTACAGGTAAACTGTCTTCTATTTAGATTCAATGTAGTAATTCCAAAACATTACATAACATTCTGTTTTTTGTTGTCTTTTTGAAGGTCTTTATGAAGCCTGGAAGTCCAATGCCCTTGCCGGATTTGATATGGAATACTAATAGGGCACCCATAGCAAAGGGTTGGGACTCGCTTTTTGTTGGCCGGATACAAAAGTGGAAGAATTTGCTCATACAATCACAACCCCCCCATCCCCTTCTTTGTGTAGATTTAAGTAAAGATAGTGATGGTAGTCAATGTTAAGTTAGGTTTATAATTTTGGTACACAATGTTGTATAATTTTGGTACACAATGTTGTATAATTTTGGTACATAATGTTAAAGTTAGGTTTATATTTTGAAATCACCAAAACTGTGTGCTGATTTATTTAGTTTCTGTTTCTGCATAACAGTGGTTCGCATGTGGCCATTCGAACGCCTGTTCGAACGCACCCATTCGAACACGTTCGAATAAAGCCATTCGAGGCAGCCAAAACACACCCTCACACCATCAGTTAACAATATTCCTTAACACGGATGACATTATTCGAACAGGTTCGAACGATGTCATGCGAACAATACAAATTCCTTAACACGCACAACGTCGTTCGAACTGGTTCGCATAACCTCGTTCGAACAGTCACTTAACCCGTGTTACACGAGCGTCTCACGCGAGGTCATTTTGGGGAAAAATAAGTTCGGGGGTGTGCGAAGAGTAGGAGGAGGTGTGGGGAAAGCAATAACCTTGATCAAACCCAATGCTTGCAAAGGAGTGAATGGGTCCATGTTGGTTTACAGACTAAACTATAGGATCCAAGAATAGTTTTTGTTGTTCCAAATTAAAATGCTTGTGAAATCTAAATTAAGGGGGGTGTGTGGGAATTAATTCAGATTAGCGTTAATTAGTGTTGGTTAATTTAACTGTCTTAGTTATAACTACTAGTAAATTAGTTGGTGTATTTGGTCAAGTTGTTGTGGACCTTGTGAGTCTATTATGGACTGTGTAGTTATTTATATAAATAGTAGTGGTGTAATGTGAATAGTGTACAAGTCATTCATTTTAGTAAATACAATTTTATATTGGCTCTCACTTTTCCCACACCCCTCCCTACTCACCCCACACCCCCAAACTCCCTAAATCCCAAAAATACCCTTATATTAAAAACACTCCAACTCTCTTTCTCCCTCCTAAACACTCTCACACCCTCTCCCAAAATCACTCAACCGAATCCTCACTCTCAGTCTCACCCTCATTCGATTTCTCACCCTCATTCTCCCTCTCAATCTCAACTTTGAAGCTTCAATCTCGCATTCTACACACCAAGTACTCCCTCCCTCACTCTCCTCTCTTTCCATTTTACAGAGTTTACTGCGTTTTTAAAGAGTTGAAATTTGCGACGCGTTCGGTTGGCCTTAACCGAATGGTTCTGGGGACGCGTTGGGTTGATGCCTCCCGAACACGTTCGGTTGAGGTCAACCGAACAGTGTTTTTTTTGTCAAATTCATATTTTCTCTTACCAATATTTTGTTTTGCAGCTATGGAATTCGTAAATGTTATCGAACAACATGCTGCGCACATCAACATTCCACAGAATGTTTATCAGCTGATAGACAACACATTGCCTCGCAATTGTTACCTACATCTGGAAATTGGTAATATTTTTCCTGCTATTGTCAACAGACGTACCCAAAAGCCGATGACTTATACACAGGCTATATGCACTGTATATGGGGGTGTGGCCAGTGTTGAAGTATCAATTACATATGCTCAGAATGGCCGTTTCAATCTGGTCAGAATATTGCCTGAGGAAGATGAAGATGACGCTAGTTCTGACTCAACTGATTCGGATTACCGGGCATTCCTTGCCAATTATGTATCTGGTGATGATGGGAGTGGTGATGAACCAACAGAAGTCTCTGTCGTTACAGATTTATCATTTGGTGAAGATGACAACTGATTTTACGTTGTTTTATTTTAAATTGCAAACTATTATATCTTTGTTTCAATAATTTTTCAAACTGGTATATCTTTGTACTCAGTAATTTATTTATGTTTATTTAGTACTCAGTAATTTATATTTTGGTGGCATTTAAATTAAACAAGAAGTTTATTATTACAAAGCGTAACCGTACATCAAAACGATAAAAAGCAACATAACGAAACAACTACGACACTAACGATTATTTGGGAAGCCCCTATTTAAGAAGATAAATGACCTCTTCCGGAGTGCGTTGTATTTTGACATACAGCTCCAATATACGACGTCCTAATGGAACATTAGGATGTGCTTCCATCATTGCGCGAACATCATCGTCGCTTCGGATCTCCATAGATGTGTAGCGGACAGTCCCGTAATCTCCACAACTGTACTTGCGGTAACGTAAATGACATATGTCTTTACGCCACTCTCCTTCTCGGTGAACCTTCCTCTCTGCCTTTTTCTTCAACTGGGTGAGTGTTATATCCTTATTCAACCTACAGAAAATAGGATTGCGACAATGAAATTCCACACCATATTCAGTGTTGGTGACAGTTCCACAGTGATGAAGGACGGCTAGGAATTTGTCACTTGAGTACTGGGTTGGGCACAACTGTCATTCCGTTCGGTCTTCCATTTCAGCGGGTGTTGGTGGTTTGTGAAGAAGCAAAGAAGGGATGTTGGTGGAGAAGAAGAAACAGAGTAGGGTGTTGGTAGAGTAGCAGGGAAACTGAAACCTTATTTATAATAGGCGTGGGAAAATATGAGCCGTTGATCAAAATTTTAGATCACAAATCTGAGCCGTTTAAATTCTATCCTTTGTGGCACAATTTCCAAACAAAATGCCATCCACTCCTTTTTCTGACACGTTTGACTGTTTGTAAGCCGTTGATCAAAAGTGTCGGTGGAATCTCAGCCGTTGAATTTTTTTTCAAAACATAACACCTATTCGGCTGCCCCTGTCCGAATAAATTCGGTTGGGGTCAGCCGTACCTTTGAAATTTTGAAAAAGGGGTCTGTCTCATAAAAGTAACCGTTCGGTTGTGCCTAACCGAAAATATTCGGTTTACCCTAACCGAATCGGCAAAAATAGCGCGCTTCATTAATGGCATATTGGTCATTTCGCAAGTTAGGTGGTGTGGGGTGAGTAGGAGGGGACGTGGGAAAAGTATGTGCTTTTATATTTTGGTATACCTTTCCGTGTTCAATTTCCTGTTT
The DNA here is from genome assembly GCA_039519185.1 of Astragalus membranaceus. NCBI lineage: Eukaryota > Viridiplantae > Streptophyta > Magnoliopsida > Fabales > Fabaceae > Astragalus > Astragalus membranaceus. The sequence continues at coordinate 152,515,867 of CM076846.1, read as the reverse complement.
ATTTTTTTTATGCTCTATATTCTTTGTGAGTGTGTGCATTCTTGCACTAACGTTATAGGTTAAAATCCATATACGAAATTCATAGGTTTTAAAATTCTTACAAATGAAATTTACTAAATCATGTCTGTTCCATATGAATTTGATGAAATCCACAAAAGAGTGTGTGACATTAAGATTTCTCTTATTTCGATTCCTTTTTATTTTGGTTAAATAAATTGTTTTATCGTTTTAACTCTTGTTAGGACATTTTTCTTCTTTGCATGTTTAAATTAATTGTTGAACGACAGTCATACCGTAGTTAATTAGTAGATCTATAGGACAATAGGGGTTGAGGTTATTGCATGATCAACCTATAATCTTAATCTTCCTATCGGGCTATTTGTACTTTATGCTTTCTCTAAATTGAATTTCTTACATAATCAAACAGGGAATTAATTTGGGGGAAAGATTATTTGCAATTCGTAACCAATATTTGTTAATAGGAATTTTTAGTGACACGTATATTTATATGATTAATACTAGAGATATCTCAACCCAATCAAAGTATACAAGAGACAACAGGGGAACACATCCACCACCAAACAGCAGAAATCTTAGCATACAAGAAAGAAAGGATTGGAGCTCAATTCAACCTTTCACTATATCTCTTTGTCTAAACAATATATAAGCTCAATTAGCCTGAGACTTGCTGGTTAATTACTTGAGTATGATATATGGACTCAAATTCTTTACACTATTGTGACAGATTGCGTTTGCTCTTAAGTTTGTTTTGGACGAAACAACCCCAAAATACTTCCCAAGAGAATTAGTTTCTCTAAACTCAAAAGAGCTGATTCTAAAACCACATGCCACAGGATATTTTTGCAGTGACTTCTTTTACTGATGGAAATAAACTTATTCAATATGAATAGGTTACACAGCTGATGTGATTTCATTGGTTCGTGGGTCAGAACTTTCTAATAAAACTCCACAAGGATCTTCTTTAACCAACATGGCAAGAACATTAAGTGAACTCCACATTTTTGTCACATTTCTGCTTGAATCTCCCAAAGTAACAGCAAAGATTGCATCAAATCCTCCAGCGCCTGGAACTCCAGCCACCAATACTCCCTCCATGTTCATTATAGCATCTAGAAGTTGTGTTTGTGATTCTGGTTCAATCTGCATGCATACATTGCAACTTATAAGACTGCCAAACTCATTGTTAAATTTTCAAATGAAAATCAATCAGGATTGCAATTGTGAGTTTCTAACACCAAACTTCTGACTACACTTCAATTCAGATTATAAAAGCTAAGCGCTAAGTAATCATAGCATTTACACTAATATGCTCCATAAAGAGTCTAAATCATATCTGAACAGTTGAAACTTGAAAACATCAGTCTTCTGAATGAATCAAGGGGTTCATAATCAACACATTGAAAGAAAGCAATTCTTTTTAACTGAACCAGAGTTATTTCCCTCTTATTGTTTCTTTCTCCAATTAAATGATCTAATTAAATATCTAAAAAGAAACTTTCTAACAACAGGTTTATGGGTAGTAAATTGTACTTTCAAGCCAACATTCATTTCTCTATTGACAGTGTATTATGGCATCACAATACATGCTTCTTTTGATTAAATCTGGGCATACTAAAGCCAAATCCAAGACCCAACCATACTTAACTCTTCCTATGGGATGCAAATCACAAGTGGGTTAACCACTACGGAATTGAACATTGATATCATACAGAGATAAATAAGTGCCCAGTTAGTGAAAAGAACTTACCGGAACACCTGCAGCCTCACCCATTAGGCGCATAAGATGTCTAATCCCCAGCATGGCCTCTTTTGCACCTAGCAGTGCTTTAACAACTGCTTTCTTGCTAGGTTCAGAAGCTTGTTCTATCCACTGTTTATGTAATTTGCAATTCAAATATCAAACTCAGAAGAAAAGAAAAGCAACAAGAAATGTCACATAGATTGAACACTATTAAAAATGGATAGCATGAAATAGCAGTTTCAAGAAATTATATCACACATCGACTTATGAAGTTCACAATCTGAGTTCATATGAAGACAGCTTTCCATACACACGAGGGCATTATGAATTCTTGGTAATGCCATCTGGGGGTATCAAATGCACCCTCGACCTTTCTAGCGTTGATGAATGACGTATTAAAACCTTTCCTAAGAACACCCAAGGAAGGTATTCCAGCTGCTGCGAGTGTATAAATTAGAGGTGAATAAAAAAAGTGCAGAAAAGAGAACTGCAATGAAGGTGGTTAGAGTTTTATGTGGAAGCGAGACTCAAAAGACTTGGAGTTCATGATAACATGTGGAAAAAGTATTCTGAACTACTATTCAATTGTGTCTAGAGTACAAACACTAATCTGACTATATAGGCTAAGCTCTAACTGATTGGTCTGATTAATGGGCCTAGAGGCCAATCCAAATCAAGTATGAAGGAGGCCGCCTAGTGGTCCGATTACAATGAAGATGTTATAATTTGAAGTTAGTTCCAAGTATACAGCTCGTTAGAATCAGACACTTAACCACATTTATTAATTCTAGTAACCTATGATGAGTGGGACCACAACAAGCAAATAAGCTTCTATGCTCCAGTCCAGGGTAATAGAAGTGTACAAGTCTAGTCTATTAAGATTACCTATTTCATGAAAAACCAATAAAAAGAACTGTGTAACCCAATGCAACAAAAAAAAATCACAGGAAACAGTTGAAGCTATTTGAGTCTAACATGAGAATTGTCAAATGTCAATCAATTACTTAGTTGCACAAGAATATATTACCGGATCTTCAAATTTCTTCTATTGAATGAAAACCACAAATGATACCAAGAAATTACCTTGTCTGATCTAAACATGGTGCAGCTGTCAATCACAGATTTATATACATCCCATTGTTCTTTTGCAAATTTTCTTAACAAGTTGAGTTGCATTTCCAAGGCTGAATTTGCCTCTGACAATCTTCTCCACGTGTCCATGGATTTCTGAGGGTCAGACTTTTGCCATTTTTTGACAGCACCTACCATTGATGGCGTGGAGGATCCACCAGTTCCAGGTTCTCCTAGTAACTAAAAAGAGAAAGATCTTAATACATGGACCAAGAGAGTTCAAATGATCCAGATTAGAAAGACAATAAACTATGATTCAGATTAGAAAGACAATAAACTTAAATTCAACGTTTTAAAAAAAAATTGGGGGGGGGGGGGGGGGTAGTTGCAAAAAGATAGTTGTCCAATCTTGATATCATATGTCAGTTGCAAAACCAGATAAGGGGCAAGAAAGATGTCACATTTTACTTAATTAAATAATGAAATTAGCAACCAAAAAGGGAATAAAAAACCACAATCCATATATTATCAAGAATAAAAAATAAGGAGGAAAAAATTTCAAGAGGCAAAGTACCCCTCCTGACTGATGTCAATCAGAATATATATAAAAAATTTGAAGCAGATTTCTGTCTGTTAAACTGGTAACTTATAAGATTAGGTCAGTTAACTTCATTTTGAGTATATTATTGCAAAATATATAAGCAATAAGCTAGTGTCTCGTAGGAGTTAGGTCATCAACAACAATATCCTAAGTATTTTTCTCATAGGTCCCATTAGTTACATAGATCAGATGACACGTCTATGCTGTCCTATAATGATTCATGTCTAGTGACAACAAACCATTCAAATTCAAATATTTATGGTTTGAAAAGAAACCAAAAGGTTATGAATAGAAACCAAAAGTACAAATATAGAGTTAGATATACCCTACCACCCCAAGCCCGCATATTAATACTAACATATGCACAATTTAAGTTGCTTACAAGAGTCATCAAAGGTGGTAAAGAGAACTCAGTCCTGTCATGGTCCCATTTTCCTTTTAGAATGTCAGTGATTACTTCTGGCAAGGGCACTGCTTTATCTACAACCTACAATGTCAATAAAACCAAGACAATGAAGTCATTGATGCTTCTGGAGCATTTCTAATAATTCCAAAACATGTAGTCAGTCAATGCAAGAGATAAACAACAAAAGAATTCTAGCATGTCTGTTAATAACAGCAGGTAAACTATAATAACAAGACTAAAGCACGGATTAGTTACCTTGAGGTTTTGTTTGCTTCGAGAGAAAAAAAACCATATGCAAAGAACATGATATCGAGGTTACAGGTTTGTGGAAATAGAATGAATGTGTTTAGCCATGCAGAAGGGTGATTACATTATACATGAACATATTTGTTTCGAGAAGTTTAAGTATTCACAGGTAATAGTTATAAATAATCTTACGAGAGAAGACAAATATCAATATGGGTCAAACAAACCAGGGACGGTACATTATGCTAGTTCCATATTGACTTTACAAATTCACAACAGTTTGTTCGAATGCATATCTCTTCTTTTTGTGTGTGTGAGCGTGTTTGTTTGTATGAAAAACTTGGATCAACAAAGTCATAGTACCATTGTTCAATATATTACAAGAGGAAGGGCAAGGGCAACGACCTGAGTGGAAGAAATCACTTCTGGTGAAAACCGCACATAGCGCTGACTGCCATAAACAGCTGAACTGACATCAAACCCACTACCTACTTTCCCTTGTGCAATACAATGTGCAGTTTGAGCTATTTTATGAATCAGATCAAGATCTGCAATATCCTTCCTGTCCCGATGATCTTTGGAAGAGGAAATCTTTATGACACCAAGGTAATGAAGTAAAGCAGCAACTACAGCTGTTGTCATTGCTGCAGATGACCCCAAACCAGTTTTAGCTACTTCAGGCTTGCAATTTTCTTCATTAGCATCGTCAGTATTGAAGGTAATGGAGGCAAACGGTGGAAGGGTGGCCAATGATTCTGGTGTCAAAGGGAGTGCACGTCTCTCGATCTGCATAAGTATGTTTTAAGACATAAACGTCCTAGTCTAAGGTTTTAAGTACTTTATGAATGTTCATCTCATCAAAATTAAAGAAGAATGCCTAGTGAGGAGGAAAGGAGGTGGAAAATGGTGCAGAAAGTGTACAAACATGAGTGATTACCTCATTCCTATAAGAATAAAAATCATTGGAACCCAAAATTGTAATGTCAAGACCTGCGCAACCAACCCATTTATAAAATTAGATGTCTGAAGCTGTTATTAATTACATGTTCATTTATTGAAGGCTTAAGAAAACGGTATTACCTTGTAAAAGTAGTTTGTGTAACAAGTCCTTTTTATTCTGGTCAAACGTTGCATAAGCAGCAGCCACAGAGTATTGCAGTGCATACTCCACAAAAGGATTCCCTGTTTCACTGAAATGGCAACCCAACTCCAGTAAGCTATTATGATTTGGGAAATGAATTGAACTGGATTGTTGAATTAAATGCACAGAATACAGAGTGTAGTTATATATATATTTTGATAGTTGACAAGGCTAACTAATAGTCAAGGGAAGAAATAGACATCTAGCTAGCAAAGTTGGTTTATGGTTTGGGACTAATCAATTAATCAAAACGGATTTATCTTCTATTGAGGCTGATATAAGCCTAACCTAACTATATCAAGCTATTAACAATGAGTCAATGAGAAACTAGAAAGAGCATTCTTTTATTTTTTTTTCACCTATAATAGACCACACACACACTTGCTAATAAACGAGGTGAGAATTTCAAAGTTCATAATTGTGACCTTAGGGTCTCCAATATTGCAAAAAATAATTATTGTGAATGAATTGGTTTGACATAAATGAAAAACCTGCCTTGAGGAAACAGTTTGGATGGTAAGATTTTCTAACTCTATTTTGTACAAGGCTTCTCTAGAGAGCTGAGGAGAGGTTAATCTGACATCTATCCAATCCTGAAGCAAAAGCAAACAATTACATATAACATATCAAATGGTAATAATAGGAGGCACAAAACAATAAATAAACTGTATGAGGGGGGAAATAACGAGCCAATACCCAGTTATCAGGTTTACTTTCAGCGTAGAGGGGTTTGATGATAGCATAAAAGCGAGCACTTGTACTGAGGATAAGCCCTGCATTAGGTCTCTCTAATATGAGGTAACCCCCTGTCATTAACACCTTTCCAGGAGCAGAAGCAACCCTGTCCATGTCAATGTCAATTCGGGGTAATTTAATTTAAATCCACTATAGGCAACACCATTCACCACCACAAAATTAAAATTATGTAACTAAGGTGGTGCAATTTGTGATTGATTAACTTACACTGCCATTGATGTTCTGTTCTGGTTCCACGGATAATAGAAACGGTTGTTGTCGATGCGCTCACATTCACAGCAATTTAGTTTCAGCAAAATATATATCCTCGCGTTGCACGTGACCCATGCAGCGAGGAAGCACTAGTTAATTCTGCTTCTGCGTTCTGCATTCTGCCAACTACTTCGATTCAATAATCAATAGTGTTGTTGCCATGCTTTGCACGGGTTGGCAAAATATTACTATCTTTCCACTGATGCATAATTTTTTACATTAAATAAATGTTAGCGTACACTTTTTTTGAACATGGTCGTTATGGAAAGAACAAGGTTATGTTATGCATGATCGTAATAATACATAGCAGCATTGCTGTTTTGGTTAATTAATTAATTAATTAATTAAAGAGGAAAAATATAAAACGCGACACGTGTAACTTATAAAGACCATATTATTGTAAAAAAATATATATAATAATGACCATTAAAACAGAGTCTGCGATCAAACAGACACGTGTCGGATTAAAAATGCGAACCTGTATGAATCTAGCGGTGGGGATTCCGCGGCCATCGCTCATCCAATTTCCCCCAAACAGAGTTCGCATTCTCACTGTCAAGTCGATTCACTCATCATCATCACCCATGGATAATCCGAAACGAGTCGTTGTTTGCGGCGGGGGAGTCATAGGCGTATGCACCGCTTACTTTTCTAGCCAAGAAAGGCGCCACCGTAACCCTAATCGAGAAATCCGACGTGGCATGCGCCGCTTCAGGAAAAGCTGGCGGCTTCCTCGCCCTCGATTGGTGCGACGGAGGTCCACTGGAACAGCTTGCCCGAACCAGCTTCAATCTCCACCGTTCCCTCTCTCAAGAACTCGACGGTCCTCAATCCTACGGTTACAGACCACTCACAACTCTCAGCCTCACAGTTAACGAACAATCACAGTCCAAGAGCACTGCTTCTTCTCACTCAACAGCCTTGCCTTCTTGGGTTGACGGACCGGCGCGTAGTCCAAAAACAATTGGGACCACCGAAACGACGGCGCAGGTGCACCCTCGGTTGTTCACTCTTGCGCTTATCGAAAAGGCAGTGGAGAGGCATAAGGTGGAGGTGGTGATCGGGAAATTAGAACGGGTGGAGGTGGAAGAAGGAGGAAAAGTTGGATCGGTGGTTCTCGAAGGAGGTAGAATCGTTGAAGCAGACGCGGTTGTTTTGGCATTGGGCCCTTGGTCCAGTAAGCTCGAATTACTGTCCTCGCTGTTTAGAGTTTATGGGCTTAAGGCCCATAGTATTATTTTGGAACCCAGAGAGCCCAATGTTATAACCCCACACGCTCTTTTTCTCAGTTACCATCCCTCCAATAGAGGAAAACCTATTGACCCAGAAGTGTACCCTCGCCCAACAGGGGAAGTGTACGTGTGTGGAATGTCTTCAAAAGAAGAGGTGCCGGAGAATCCTGAAGAGATAAGGGGTGACCCAGAATCGATTGAGATGTTGAAGAGGGTGGCTAAGACGGTGTCGAGTCATCTTGGGGAAGGAGAGGGGCAAGTGAAGGTAGAGCAAGCGTGTTTTTTACCATGTACTGATGATGGTGTGCCCATTATAGGAGAGGTTCCTGGGGTTAAGGGGTGTTATGTGGCGACGGGTCATAATTGTTGGGGTATTCTTAATGGTCCAGCAACTGGTGCTGCAGTAGCTGAGCTTGTTCTTGATGGTCATTCTAGCATTGTTGATCTTAAGCGGTTTAGTCCTCATAGATTTGTTCGGCGAACCAAGGCATAGACATTATTTTCATGCCATGTATGAAACGAAGGTGACTACTATGGTATATCGAGTAATTAGTTGAGTACCAAATTACCTGGATAATGTTTTGAAAGATAATATTTTAGCTTTGTTTTATAATAATTAATTTTAACTTTTTTTACTTTTACAATAATTAATTGTTCTGAAAAATAATAATTTTAGCTTTTGTTTTATACTCTTCAATAAAATTGATCTATTTGAACTTCAAAAAAAAGTATAAATATCTATCTTTGGATATCTAGCTGTTGTATTAATGAAGAATGCAGAAATGTGATATCTGGTGTAAATTGTAGAATCCCATGAACTATCCGGTGTTTAAATCTATGTTGCGCCTGAAATCATTAGGTTGAGGCATGAGGGCATGTCTACTTGTGTGTCACATATCGTTGCTTGATTCAAATTTTTTAAGAGATTGGTCTAGTGAAGCACCACATTATTTGTATTTCGAAGGTCTTCAAATCAAATCCTACTAGTCTTAAGATTTTTAGATGAGGAAGACTCCACAATTAAATTGTTACAGAAAGTAAAACTGGTGGAATGAGTAAAAACATTGTAATTGTATTGAAACGAATGAAATACAAGTGTTATGTATCACAATTTATAAGAGAAACAAAAAAATCACATTAAGCTAAAACTAGTTCTTATTCCATCGAATATTATGATAGTGTTTAGTTTGAAAGGGGTGACGGGGAGGGAAGAGAAAGTGGGTGAAATATTTTAATTTTATATGTTACAACCAAATTTTGGATTCGAAATTGACTACAAGGACACGTCGGTAAGACATTAAAATAAAGTTCAAAGATTACCAAAAGAAGGAACATTCGAAAGGCAAGATAATTTGATAACTCATATATGATTTTGAGGAGACCTCAGAAACAAATCTCGATGACTGAAGCACTTGCACACGAGAATGCGAAGAGCATTTAAAGCAGTTCCTTCAGAGGGAATTCTAGGTATAGGGACAAGTGTAAAGCATATAGACGCCAGAAGACACATGGCATCGATCTCTATCGATCATTAGTTAGTTTCTCTCTTTATTCGCTTCAACAAGGACATGTGTCCACCATGCAGTAAGGGGCGATTTCATAACTTTCAGTATCTCATCACGCCTAACACATCCAATCACACAGGATCTCTGATAATTGCGGTAAACAATGTATGTTTGAGCCAACACTATTGTATTTTCCAAATCTTTTACAATTCAATGCAATTTCCCTTTTGACAATAGAGTGCCTTACTCTTGTCTTTTTTTATCTCATTTTCGCACTTTGTTTTACTTCTTTAATCACCGCACTTTTCTTTTACACTCTTTCTTCCTTTTTTTCTTTTTACTTTACTTTTCACATAAATGATTATTCTTTTTCTTTTATCACTTCACTTTAATTCTTTTAACTAAATTTCTAAATTTATACAAACACTACTTTAATTAAAAAAATTTAAGACTACTACTATAAACCTACTATCTAAAAACAAGAAGACTTAATTACTATTTAAATTAGTAATTAATATTTAAAACAAATATTTCTTATTGATAATCTAATATCTAACTTTTATTATCTACTATAATCTACTAATCAACAAAAATAATCAATTGAAACTACGAGATAACTGCACTGATAAATAAAAAAACACGGGATAACCGTAGTGATATATAAAAAAACACGAGATTAATATTTACCATTGATATTTAATTTTTTTTTTGACAATTTATAATTAATATTTACCATTGATAATTATAATTTTGGAAAACTACTATAAACCTACTATCTAAAAAAACACAGGATAACTGCAATAATCTACTATAATCTACTAATCAACTAAAATAATCAATTGAAACTACGAGATAACTGCACTGATATATAAAAAAAACACGAGATTAATATTTGTCATTGATAATTAAAATTTTTGAAGCCTACTACTACAAACCTACTATCTAAAAAATAAGCAGACTTAATGACTATTTAAATTACTAATTAATATTTAAAACAATTATTTTTTATTGATAATCTACTATCTAACAAATTTACTATCTACTATAATCTACTATCAACTAAAATAATCAATTGAAATTACCATATAACTGCACTGATATATAAAAAACACAGAGATAACTGCAGTGATATATATAAAAAATACGGGATTAATATTTGCCATTGATAATTATAATTTTTGAAAACTACTAACTAAAAAAACAAGAAGGTTTAATGACTATTTAAACTGATTAATATTTAAAACACACGCGACAAATATTTGTCACTCATACCTAAAAAAGGATAAATAATTTTTACTCATATATAAAAACACGGGATAAATATTTGTTATTGATAATCTACTATCTATCTTTAACTATCTACAATAATCTACTAATCAACTCAAATAATCAATTGAAATTATGAGATAACTGCATTGATACATAAAAAAAACACTGGACAACTGCACTGATATATAAAAAAATACAGGGATAACTGCAATGATATATATAAAAACACGGGATAATTGCACTGATATATAAAAAAACATGGGATAACAACACTGATATATAAAAAAAGACTGCACTGATATATAAAAACACACGGGATAAATGCACATATTGTTTTTAAATTATACTTTTACATTTTTAGTTTTAATATTTATCAATTTTTTATTTGAAACTCATTTTTTATCTACTTTAAATTTTTCTTTATTTTCACGGGGTAATGTTCAGACTATTTAAATACTGTCTAAATTCATTCTTAAAAAGAACACGACAACAATTGTCTGTATGCAGGCCATCCTCTATATTTTACAATTGATTTTAGATTAATGAGATTTCAAATTAACGTTTCTATTTGAGGTAATCGTATCACGTAACGCAATCGGCCCGTGCGGATGCACGGGTATAGTACTAGTTATAGTAGATAATAAAAGTTAGATATTAGATTATTAATAAGAAATATTTGTTTTAAATATTAATTACTAATTTAAATAGTCATTAAGTCTTCTTGTTTTTAGATAGTAGGTTTATAGTAGTAGTCTTCAAAAAATTTAATTAAAGTAGTGTTTGTATAAATTTAGAAATTTAGTTAAAAGAATTAAAGTAAAGTGATAAGAGAATGAGAATAATTATTTATTGGAAAAGTAAAGTAAAAAGAAAAAAAGTAAGAAAGAGACACTAGTGTAAAATCAGGAAAAGAATTATACTTTTAAAGTCGGGCGCTCAAAAATCCGACTTAAAAGGTGGACGCGGTGGCAATTTTGTAATTGATGGGAAAAATAGTTTCTGTCGCACGCCTTTGCAAGTCAGGCGGAACCTTACCCGACTTAAACTGTTAACTTTTTTATCTTTAAAGAACTTTAAAGGTTTAACCTTTTTCAAATGTTTTAGCGCATGACGATACCCTATCCTCAATCCCTCTTCCTGGCTTCGCTCTCAGTATCGATCTCTCTCACTCTCATTCTCGTTCTCGCTCTAATCACTGGCTCTCACTCTCTCACTGTCATTCCGATCTCTCTCCTTGCATCCATGTGGTGGTTATCGGTTTCTCATCACCATCAGCTGCTTATCGTTAATCTCGATCTCAATCTCGATCTCGCTTTTGCTCATTTAGCAAAGTACCTATTAGGTGAACCCTAATCTCTCTGTAATGTGAATCTCAATTTTTATATGGTGATTTCATTTTTGAATAATTTCCTCCATTCTTGAGTTTGATTGATTTAGGTTTGGTTTAATTTAGCAGAAGCAAAAACATATCATACTTCTTTTCTTTTCCATCTTGTCATGATGAAACAAAAGAAGCGATATTCGTAGAATTTATTTGCGCTATGGTGGATGAATCTAAGATGTTTGTTCTTTTGCCACAGAGATTTGGCTGAACATTCTTGATTTGTGCTCCCGTACTCAATTTAAAAATTAAAGATACCAAGTTGTGACTCCTGTTGATTTGTGCAAAGGATTTTTCAAACCAGGCATTGGGTTACTACAAAACTGATTCCGATAAGAGTGTGGTAAATGATGCAAAGACGCCGCGTCCACAACAATGGCTCGGCCGCCACAGGAATGAGCGCCTCTGTTGCTGCAACGTTGGAACAGAGATGAGGCCATTGGGCGCCGCCACTGTAGGAAGTGCCATTGTCGCTGATTCATGGTATGTTGCAGATTCAAATTGTGCTGCATTTCTAGTTTCTAGTTCGCTTAGTACTGTTAAAAGCACCTACAAATGTGACTGAATCAGAAATTGTGTAAAAAGTAGGTTCACTAACGTAGCATCAGAAATTGGTTTAGTAAATAGTTTCCAAATAAAATGGGATTTGCAAGCTCTTAAATTTTGAAACTTCATCTTCTTGCAGAAGTTGAAGATCAAGATTAATGCTGCTAGTGAATCAAACATGGTTGTATCTGCACTTGGAATTGTCAAGGCAAGACTCCTTCTATTTTGTGGCTTTTGGCCCTTTTTACATTTGGTGATATATGCTATTAAATCTCCCTACCCTATCCAGTTTCTTGTTTTGGTTCGTGCTTTATTAATCATCATGAAGAAAAGCTTTAAATACAGACTCTTTAGGAAAGATACTTATGTCTATTTTTTTCCTTAGGATGTTGCTGCCTCTTTAACATTGTCATAAAAGCATCAGAAACAAGTTGTGGTAAGATAGATGGACAACATATCCTGGCGTTCCCTCTTGACCCTCAATTCTGACCCCAGAATCTTAAACAAACATACCTACAGCAAAATTACAAACATCTTAGATTCATACTCCCTAATTGGGTAGAATCTAAGATGTGCTTTCATTGGATTGGAATCTAAAAGATATGAAAAGAACAAACATGAGATTGCATCTGGATCAGTCAGTGATTTGTGAGTATTATCATTTCATATTCTTGATATCTTTGTGAGTCAATACATGTTGAGTTATAGCTTGATTGACATAGGTACAAAGGCACTTATCTTAATCAAGATGTGGCTATCAAAGTCTTGAAGAATGGTAATCTGAATGACAATACACAAAGGGAGTTCTCTCAGGAAGTTTATATCTTGAGGTTAGTTCTATCACAAAATCCGTTTATTAACCCCATTTCCCCATCGAAGCTTGGTCATTTTCCTTGAACTAATTAATTATTTAGAAAAACATGAACTGATATTTGGCTGGATATAAAGAATAGATCTTTCACTCTATTCGGTAAATATATAATAAAAAATTAAATAAGGTATGATTACCTTTTTGTAGAAAAATGCAATATAATTCAGTTGGACCGAGTGATAAAAGGTTCTAGGAAGCTAATTGTCATTCCATATAAGTTATGGATATATATGAGTGCTTCTATATTGTTCTTTGTTCTTCCATAAAATGAAAGATGTTTACCTAGTTTCTAATGAATTTGAAAGGCTAAAGATCACTTCGTTTAAGTTTCTTAGACATGGGAATTGGGAACAGTGTGCCTGGTCCATGAGGACTCAAACTAAGTGATTCAACAAAATGTAAACTAATGATTTAACAAAATGTAAGTTGAACTGATTCTGATGAAGATTTGGGATCAGAACATGTTGATTTTCTAATATTTGAAGAACTGTGTTCACTATATAACTTTTGAATTAGGAAATATCCAAGGTTGCTCTTAACTATATTCCTATCTTGAGGAACTAATATACTTATGTGTCAATGTTCGTCGATTCCTTAGCAACATCTTCTGATATGTAGTAATGTTTCAGATCCTAGTATCTATTTCCATATTATATGCTGTTTGTGACTCTTTTTTGTATGATGTCAGATAATGACAAATGTATCATCCAAAGAATGTTCCTAGTTTCAATTATCTTGACTCAGTTTTGATTGCACCAGAAGTTTGTTGCTTTAACAATAGTTAGTTTTACTATCGTTTTAGGTATTCAATACGACTCCTCCGTTCACATTGGAAGAATTGAAGCACATTAGACAAGTTTGGGCGGAGTTCTTTCTAAGGTTGTATGCGGAGCGTAAGCCAATTGGAAAGGAGAAAGAAGAAAAAAACTTAAGTGAAATTGTAGTACATTAGCGTACAGTACATTTTGGTATATTATTAGAATATCTAGAAGTTGTGTACCTTGTTTTTTTGCATAGATAAAAGTGTAGTACATTAACATACATTTTGGTATGAAATTGAAGAGTTTAACTCTATATTTAAGTGTAGAATTTTAGTTACGCGTGTATCTATGTGTTCCTCTTGGCTAGCTGGTGAAACAGTGCTGAAAATATTTGTATCTATAAGGAGAATCAAAAAATTGAAACAAACCCAAAAAAAAAACACTTTTAAAGTCGGACGTTTCTGTCATCCGACTTTGAAATAACACTTTTAAAGTCGGAGTTCAGAAAAACCCGACTTTAAAGGTATTCCACAAAGGTCAGCGCCGCAGGAAACAGGCCATAATTAAAGTCGGACTTACCAATACTCCGACTTAAAAACGTACTTTTTAAGTCGGACCACTATCCGACTTTAAAAAAAATTACTTTCTAAGTCGCTTTGATAGAAGTCGGGTGAAGATCCGACTTTAAAAGTCCTAAATATCCGACTTTGAAAAAGAAAAGTGAAAAAGAAAGAAAGTGTAAAAAGAAAGAGAAAAAAGGAAGAAAGAGAGTATAAGAGAAAGAAAGTGTAAAAGAAAAGTGAAAAGTGAAAAAGAAAAGTGAAAAAGAAGAAAGAAAGTGTAAAAAGAAAGAGAAAAAAGGAAGAAATGGAGTATAAGAGAAAAGTGAAAAGTAAGAAATAGATTGTAAGAATAAAGAGAAAAAAAGAAGAAATAGAGTGTAATGACATTTTTACCCTCAAAAATTTGAGGTGTCTTTTAGATAGAATGGGGGTATTGGTAAAATCATATGTGGTTTAGTTGTATAAATATATAGTGTAGATTAATTAATTAATTAAAGAGGAAAAATAGAAAACGCGACACGTGTAACATATAAAGACCATATTATTGTAAATATATATATATATATATATATATATATATATATATATATATATATATATATATATATATATAATAATGACCATTAAAACAGAGTCTGCGATCAAACGACACGTGTCGGATTAAAAATGCGAACTTGTGTGAATCTAGCGGTGGGGATTCCGCGGCCATCGCTTAACCAATTTCCCCCAAACAGAGTTCGCATTCTCACTGTCAAGTCGATTCACTCATCATCATCACCCATGGATAATCTGAAACGAGTGGTTGTTTGCGGCGGGGGAGTCATAGGCGTATGCACCGCTTACTTTCTAGCCAAGAAAGGCGCCACCGTAACCCTAATCGAGAAATCCGACGTGGCATGCGCCGCTTCAGGAAAAGCTGGCGGCTTCCTCGCCCTCGATTGGTGCGACGGAGGTCCACTGGAACAGCTTGCCCGAACCAGCTTCAATCTCCACCGTTCCCTCTCTCAAGAACTCGACGGTCCTCAATCCTACAGTTACAGACCACTCACAACTCTCAGCCTCACAGTTAAAGAACAATCACAATCCAAGAGCACTGCTTCTTCTCACTCAACAGCCTTGCCTTCTTGGGTTGACGGACCGGCGCGTAGTCCAAAAACAATTGGGACCACCAAAACGATGGCGCAGGTGCACCCTCGGTTGTTCACTCTTGCGCTTATCGAAAAGGCAGTGGAGAGGCATAAGGTGGAGGTGGTGATCGGGAAATTAGAACGGGTGGAGGTGGAAGAAGGAGGAAAAGTTGGATCGGTGGTTCTCGAAGGAGGTAGAATCGTTGAAGCAGACGCGGTTGTTTTGGCATTGGGCCCTTGGTCCAGTAAGCTCGAATTACTATCCTCGCTGAACAATCACAATCCCATAGTATTATTTTAGCGCCCAGAGAACCCAACGTTATAACCCCACACACACTTTCTCTACCTAGACCACTTTATGTCTAGATAATGTTTTGAAAGATAATATTTTAGCTTTGTTTTATAATAATTAATTTTAACTTTTTTTACTTTTACAATAATTAATTGTTCTGAAAAATAATAATTTTAGCTTTTGTTTTATACTCTTCAATAAAATTGATCTATTTGAACTTCAAAAAAAAATATAAATATCTATCTTTGGATATCTAGCTGTTGTATTAATGAAGAATGCAGAAATGTGATATCTGGTGTAAATTGCAGAATCCCATGAACTATTCGGTGTTTAAATCCATGTTGCACCTGAAATCATTAGGTTGAGGCATGAGGGCATGTCTACTTGTGTGTCACATATCGTTGCTTGATTCAAATTTTTTAAGAGATTGGTCTAGTGAAGCATGACATTATTTGTATTTCGAAGGTCTTCAAATCAAATCCTACTAGTCTTAAGATTTTTAGATGAGGGAGACTCCACAATTAAATTGTTACAGAAAGTAAAACTGGTGGAATGAGTAAAAACATTGTAATTGTATTGAAACGAATGAAATACAAGTGTTATGTATCACAATTTATAAGAGAAACAAAAAAATTACATTAAGCTAAAACTAGTTCTTATTCCATTGAATATTATGATTGTGTTTAGTTTGAAAGGGGTGACGGGGAGGGAAGAGAAAGTGGGTGAAATATTTTAATTTTATATGTTACAACCAAATTTTGGATTCGAAATTGGCTACAAGGACACGTCGGTAAGACATTAAAATAAAGTTCAAAGATTACCAAAAGAAGGAACATTCGAAAGGCAACATAATTTGATAACTCATATGATTTCGAGGAGACCTCAGAAACAAATCTCGATGACTGAAGCACTTGCACACGAGAATTCGAAGAGCATTTAAAGCAGTTCCTCCAGAGGGAATTCTAGGTATAGGGACAAGTGTAAAGCATATAGACGCCAGAAGACACGTGGCATCGATCTCTATCGATCATTAGTTAGTTTCTCTCTTTATTCGCTTCAACAAGGACATGTGTCCACCATGCAGTAAGGGGTGATTTCATAACATTCAGTATCTCATCACGCCTAACACATCCAATCACACAGGATCTCTGGTAATTGCGGTAAACAATGTATGTTTGAGCCAACATTATTGTATTTTCCAAATCTTTTACAATTCAATGCAATTTCCCTTTTGACAATAGAGTGCCTTACTCTTGTCTTTTTTTACCTCATTTTCGCACTTTGTTTTACTTCTTTAATCACCGCACTTAAGGAATTTGTGATGTTTTTTCCTTCTCAGAATTGATTTCTGTGAATTGCTTAAGTTTATTATTGTTTTATTTACACTTCGAAAACCATTAATGCAAAGTACCTGAAAGATTCACGATGTTCTTACCCATTTTGGGTGTGATTCCTATGTTTCGTCTATATGCTTCGAATGCAATTGAGTAATTGATCTAGAATCCCCGATTCGGTTGATTGCGCAATTGAATTCTGTTTTAACCATACTTTCTTTCCAAAGAGCACGCAAATTGGGGCTGGTATTGTAAACCTGTCAACCAGTGAACTCATGATCTAATTTGAGTCCTCTTATCTCATCTCTTTTGAATTCATTTGTTTGACATAAAATCTTAACGAAATTTACTGGAAAACAACATGTTAAGTAAAAAATTTAAAAGTGTCATACCCTAATTTTGCCTGTTTAATCAAAAATCCAAAAAAAGTTTTATTCTCGTTGTGTCACGCACGTGCCTTTAACACTCTCGGGCAACGATTGTTTGGATGCTCGTTTTTATTTTATTTTGTAGTTATTATTATTAGGTTAGTTTGTTGTTATTGTTGCAAAAATATACAAAAAAATAATTGAAGGAGCTGAATAGCCAAAATCCTTTTCATTACATAATCAAGTTTTTTTTCACACGCATATAAACAAAAAAAAAGCAAAAGGAGATAAATAGTACAAAAATTAAAATACAAGTTTCAAAAAGAGGGCGAGGGGCGCAGCTGATGCTGGCTTCCCTAGCTAGGGTTTTTTTTTTCCTTAATGCTGTCCTTCCACCCATTGCCAGCTACGTGTCCTTTTGCTGATTCAAATGGTTGTCCTTTTGATTTTTCCTCAATTGCTGTCATTTTGCGCCACCTATTGCCAGCTGCTGTCCTTTTGATTCCTCAGCACCTCACCTCCACCACACCAATCTGCTTATAAATACCAAACAGTAGCACACACTAAGGGGGAGACACAGTGACTGAGATGTTGACCAAGTGACTTCAAACACAAGAGGGGGGTGAATTGTGAAATTAAAAATTGCGATAAAAAATAAAGTCTTTATAAGATTTTGATCAAATAAGGCGCTGAAGAAAGTTTGAATTGAAATAACAGTGATAAAGCAATAAAAATAACTTGCAAGGAAAAATAAAAGAGATGAAAGGAATGAGGATGACACAGAGATTTATACTGGTTCGGCCAAACCACAGGCCTACATCCAGTCCCCAAGGAATGCTCCAAGGGATTTCAACTAATCACTAGCTTTTAAAACAGGTTCAGCTAGAAACTTTTACAATCAAAGAACTTACAACACCGGGATATCACCTCCCTAAAAGAAAAACTTCAAGAACCAAGAGATCTCGTCTCTCTTGAAAAAACTTGGGAACGCCCCCAACAAATAAGAAGAAAAAAGGATTTGATAGCACACTCAATAGTGTGGATAAAACAAGTTGAAGCACAAATTACACAATATCAAACTATGCGAAATATAAAGCTCTCAAAATAAAATATATGCAAGTGAAAGAGTAATATGAGAGTGAAGAGAAGAGTGTGAAATGCGTATGAATTCGTGTGAAAAAGAGTGGTGAATGAGGTCCTATTTATAGGCTTAGGAGAGATCTAGATCTAAATGAGATAATCGATTATTGCTTGAAAGAAGGAAATGTGAAAATCGATTATTGCTTTCTTTAAGATATGGATGAATCGATTTCTAGGCTTCTTTAAAAACAATAAGAATCGATTATAGGCTTGCCTAAATCATAAGAATCGATTATTGCCTCATAGGAAAAAGAAAGAAATCGATTATGAAGTTGAAGTAAAAGAGAGAAGGAATCGATTATTAGCTTGAAGTTAGGATGTGTTAAAATCGATTTCTTGCTTGAATATACTAAGGAGGAAATCGATTTCTTCTAATTTTTGGAAGCAATGTGAATCAAATATAGGCTTTGTAAAATCGACTTATGCTTCTAAAAAAAAATTTCACATGTTTTGTGCTTGTCCTATTTAATCTTGCATGCATGAGGTTTGTTTAAAAAATGTTTTCATGCAAAATTATTTATATGAAAAACATTGTGAGTGTGTGATTTATTTTATATTTAGAGAGCTTTATTTTCACTTACAATAATATCCTAAACACACACAACAATAAAATAACTCTTGGCTTGAGCTTGATTACATTTTTCCGCTTTTTGCAGTCTTGACCTTTTTGACCTTCTTTTGTCAATCATCAAAACCAGATTATTCCTGTCAAGGCATATATTCACATGAGATACAGAGAAACAGAAATACACGCACACACAGAGATATGAAATGCACAAAAGGGTTCAGAGCAAAATTAGGGTTTCAAGATTGAAACCCTAAGCATCAAAATCCAGAGGCTGAAGCAGGAAGAGGGTCGATTCCACTGTTTCAAAAACTTGGAACCTAGGTCGGTTTCCAAATTCCTTTTTTCTCTACTCATAACAACATTTGCCTGGTTGTTTATATGATATGGTCTGTTTGAACTAATTTGTTTTGAAATAGTAGAACCTTGAACCATCAAAAGTTTTTTTTTTTATTATTAAAAAAATGTTTTTCAGAATAAAAAGGTTAGAGAAGAGGGGGAAACGAGTAGGGGTAGAGGGAGAAGGGAGCAGGAGGGGTAGTTGACATTTACCTTTCCAAACTCCGGCCACTGTAGACGGTGGCCGTCGGCGGCAAGCTTTGCCGTAATCACCACCAAGGACGCCTTAGCCACCACTATACCCTCTCCTTCCTCACAACAACCAAACCGTAGACACAACCACAGTCAAACTCACAACGCCAGTAACCATGACCGCCTCCCACAACCATACAACAACCACTACATTACACTACCCACAATCTCCAACCGAACCACCACAGTAGCCAACCAACACCACCATCCAAATACCCTTACGCGCTATACCACCACCCTTTGTTTCTCTCTCCTCGCCATGAACCACCACAAAACCATCGCCACCCATCCCTCTCTCCCTTCGTGACAATCACAACCACTAAACACCATCCACCACCGCAAACCTACAACCACCACCATGGCCAACCCAGAACCACCTCAACCACCCCTCTATAGTGACGAAATGACCCAAAAAGAAAAGAGGGAAGAAGAAGACCCCCACCAGTGTTATTCTCACCACTGTCATCCCTCACTCTCCCTCTGGCTGAAATCGATTTCTTCTTCTCCGCCATTTTCGTCGTTCGTGTTATCTCTCTTTGGAACGTCCCTCTCTCTCTCTTACTATGTGGGTGCGGCGCTGAGTTTGGGGAGGGATGAGATTAGGTTTAATAAAATTAGGGTTTTGGAGTTTATTTTGGGTATATATAGTGGACTCCAATTTTTTTATTGTTACCTCTTTGGTTTTGTTTTTTTACAATTCGCACCCCTTATTCTGATATCAGCCCCCCTCCCTTCTGTTTGTTTCTGTTTCGTTTTTTGTGATTGCTGATTGCACCTCATATTTACCTCAGGCACCCCCCATACGACCCACTCTTTTTTTGAAGAAAACGCAGCCCAACTTACACAAACCAGCTGGGCTCACTGTTTACTCCCCCTTTTTAAAATACAGCCTCTGTTACTATGCACACCCCCATTTTTAATACAACACCCCCTGTTGTTAATTGCACCTACCCTTTTTTTACCATAACCCATTGCATTTTTCTTTATTACACTGTAATGCTTTCAAATCAATTTTTCTTCTTTTTTTTCCTTTTTCTTTCCTTTCAAACAATCAAACTCACATGAAAAGCAGTTCGTTACTAATAGTCACTCTGAGCTCAACTTGTTTGATCGTTAGTAACGACTATAGTTTTCGAATGGGCTATGAGTGATGACCACTCTGAGTTTTACTTGTTTGGTCATTACGAATACCTCTCCCAATTTCAAAAATAAATAAAAAACACCAAACGCACAAATCTTTTCTTTCCAAGAACTACATAGCTTTGATTTCTCCATCGCACTTGGGGATACGTAGGAGCAAGGGCCCACTCCTGTCGAGCGCAAAAAACTAAAATTTTTATTAGGTCTTCCTTTTCAATTTTGCAAATAATAAAAAGGGTAAATTAGAGTGTTTTCTTTTAATTAACTTTTTTTTTCTACACATTAAATTAAAAGGTAACCTTTTTTTTGAAAGGATGTTGTGGGTGCTAATACTTTCCCTGCACATAATCGACCCCCGAATCCAAGATAAAGGTTTTTTCAATATTTTTCCTATTAAATAAATATTGATGGCGGCTTCATTTCAAAAATGTCGAAGAGTCCCTCCTTCGAATTTTTCGATCACTACAAAAAGGAATAGAAGAAGAGCAAAATACTCTTAACTCAATTTTGGTTTCCCTCCAGTTTTGAGGTTTTGCGAATTAGAGGTAGGAGATCTAAAGTCAATTGAAATAAAATTACTTAAATACCCTTATATAATATAAAAATATAATATTATATAAAAGATAGTGATACAAATGTAAATTAATGATTCTACTCCATTAAATTTGTCTTTTCTCTTTCTGGGTCAAACATGCAAAAGCTCAACTCCCCTCATATCAACGAGACGCAATATGAAATTGAATCCTATCCCTCCCTCCCTTTGTTTGAACCAAACCAAATATAGGGTTGGCCTTTAGTTACTAATGGAGAGAAGAATTGTCAGAAGGAAATTATGTGAGACTGATTTGATAATAAATGTGAGCGACTAGCTTCCTTATTTAAAACCGAAAATGAAAGAAGAAAGCAAAATTTCTTAAAACTTTGTTGTTATCTCTTGAGCAGTCATACCTTGAGCAGGGGGAACGATATTTTGGACAAAAGCTCAGCAGACAAAGAGAAATGGGAACAAAAAGTTATACAAAATTAAACACATACAAAGAAGGAGCAAATGATATGAGGTGGAGGGAAACAAATAAGAGGAGAAGAAGAGAGCAATTTATTTCAGATTAAAGAAGAATGATAGAAAACCTGGAAGAGAGAAACCAGAGTGTGATGATAAAAAAAAATGAGAGGATTAAATAGTTAGGTCAGGGTATTTGCGTCATTTTGAATCAAAAAATGGCGCTTTCTTTCACCTGTCTTCTTAAATTGGGGGGAAACCAATTTTGGTGTGGGACCCACTAAATGCTTTCTTTCCTTCCCATTTTACATGACAACCAAACATAAGGAAATTGATCTTTTTCCTTACTTTTCTTTCATTTCTTTTCTTTTCCTTCACTTTTCATGCCTACCAATTCATTTTATAACACAAAAAAACAAATAAGATTTCTAGAGCATATTGAATCTTGAATTCGACTCCTTTTTTTAAAGCAAAAGAAAGGGACGTGGAGCCTCGTTAAAACCTTCCGATGCAAAACTTTTCTCAGGAAAAAAAACATCAAGAAGGAAAAAAGTACTTCCCCTAAATTTTATTAATAAAAAAGAAAAAAGAGACAAAAAGGATGGGGAGACTAGGCCCATACCCATGAGCAAAGACAACATTAAAACCAAAAGGAAATAAAGCCAATCCTATTAAGAGGAAACTAGCTAGAAGAATATCTTTGGTACTAAAGACATTAACAATCATTTGTAGCACACCAGTAAATGAATACCAAAGAAAAATCCAATCCATCGAGTAAGGAAAAACACTATCCTAAGAAAGAAATCAACAAATCTGTAGTTAGGCAAACACAACTTATTCCTAGCGAAATCCTCAGCAATGAAGCTAGGAATTGAATCCCACCAAACAAAACCACTTGTACTAGTTCCATGAGCAGCAAGCTTATCGGCGCAGTCATTTCCTTCTCTATAAATGTGAGTGCAAATGAAGTTCATCTGTCTAGTCAATTATAAACAATTATTCCATCTATTTCTTAGTTTCCAAGAAACTACTGTGCAATTCTTGAAAGCAAACATCACTAACTGAGAGTTACACTCTAGCCACAAAAACCTTCAACATTTATCAAAAGCAATTTCTATAGCCAACATGGCTCCCATAATTTCAGTATGAAACACATAACTATTGCCAATGGAGGCCGAAAAACAACCTAGAATAGCACCACTTCTGTCGTTAAAATAAGCACTCTCAATCATTAAATCACTCTTAAAGGAAAATGCTAAATGATCTAAAAGAATACTTCACAAGTTTGTTCGGAATGATCACATGACATCTTGATTCTCTACCACTCTCGACAATCTTCTTCATTGCACCGAAGAGATACTAAACTTTAAGCACTACAAAACTAAATCCATGGTTCTTTTGACCCTGCTTAATTATTTGCTCTAGTTCGTGGTGAATGTCAAGTGAAGTAGATGTCTGTGGCAGGTGTTGAGGCGTTAGAGAGGTGATTTGATAGGTGATGCTCGTCACGTTAGTCTATCAATGTATTTTAATTTTTTTATTATTCTTTACCTCGTATTGTAAAAGAAATAGAAGTTTGCACATACCCGCCCCGTTTATGATAAATTGGACCCGTACCCGCCCGTACCCGCGTTGGTAACGGCTTTGCGGGTCTTAAATGGATATTGGATACTTGTAAAAATATTTTTTATATAAAATTTGAAATACCATGTAAAATTAATCTTTTGAACACTCTTTTTTCGATTCATTTATATACGAATCTTATCAACTATTTACTAACATATTATCGTTAATGAATAGAGATAAAGAACACTAGAATTACAATAATTCCCAACTTTAAAAATAACAAGTCACTAAACATTATGCAAAACATTAGGGAAAATAATATGACTTATTATCGTTAATGAATAGAGATAAAGAACACTAGAATTACAATAATTCTCAACTTTAAAAATAACAAGTCACTAAACATTATGCAAAATATTAGGGAAAATAATATGACTTACGGGTATGGGTACCTGATAACCCTATTTTATATAGGTTATTTATGCTCCTAATACTTAAGTCAAGCTTGCTTCTCAAGTAATTCTAGTGCTTAAATATGTGAATATATGAATATTAGAATAAATATAGGTTATGAGTCAATTCCTTAAACCTGGGGCATCATCAAATGCCTTTGTGAATATGTTTGATGTTTTGCTTTAGCGCTGCAGCGGTATGCTATCAAGGAGACGCTACAGCGTTATATGTCGGCTAACCATTGAGATATTTGTGTGGCCACTTGAGGACATGATGAGTCACCACCCTTATCTCTTCCTCTCAGCTGGATATTTTGACTTTCAAGTGGATGCTAAATTACACTTGGCGCCTCCTAAATGGAACCCATGTGATAGTTGGTGCATTCCATCATTAGTACTTTTTGTAAAGTGCTTTAAGGATAATATCTAAGTTTTATGATCATCATGTGATATTATTATTCTATTAAGACTTAGTTAATAATTAGTTTTAATTAAGATTGCTTCACTAGTAAGTAACATACGTAGACAATAAGTAGTTGTAACTTGGAAGAAGAACTCCTCATGACATAGTAGCTTCTCTCCATTGTTATACTACCTTTAAGCTTTTATTTTTAGCATAGTTTTCTAGTCTTCATTCAAGGTTTTGCTCACGCCTCAACTTCATCTCTTGTATGCTACTTGGGATCATTGGAGTGTATCTTTTGCAACCACTCTTCTCTTGTCTTCATACGGTAATACATACTCTTTAGTTGTATTATGTTGATGGAACTTGTGATGAGCTAACTTTGTTGTAGTTGGATTGTTCTTGGTATGTACTGAACCTTGAGTAACTTTTGTATAATATTATGATGTTTGTGTTTTATTCCTTGTGTCATAATACTTTCAATCTTGGTTTGGGAATGATCAACTAAAACAAGGTAACTTTGTGGGTACAGACATGGTTCACAAAGAGAACTCAAGGAATGATATGAATGAAAACCCTTTAAAGACATTTAAAGGAAACACTACTTAACTCTAGACATAGGGGAGTAGTAGTTCATAAGGCAAATGTTGTAAGAGCTTAATATACAGGGGTAAAACTTATTTAGAGCCTAGACATAGGAGTCTTGTAACATAACCCTGACGAAAGTGACTGAAAGGCACGCCACCAAGGCGCTACGGCGTCTACGGATTCTGAAGCGCTACAGCGCTTAACGCTACAGCGTCTAATATTATCTGAACATTGCTCTTGGGAATTTACATAACTATTGAGCTATCCAACTCACCTTTAATTACTTCAACTTAATATTGTTTTATCACAACTTATAATGTCTACAACTCTTTACCTTTACTTGTTACTTAATTCTTTTCACTAAGCTTCTAATCACTTAAACTTCTTAGATTAATTCCAATCCCTGTGGGAACGAACTTTACATATCATTATATTACTTGTTGCGATTGTGTATACTTGCACATCACTTTTTCGCACAACAGTACCCGCGGGTACGGGTACCTCACTACCCAGCCCGCCCCTTTTATTAATGGGTAGTCAAATTATCCGTTTATCGAACCTGCGGGTACCCGTTTGACTACCCGCCCCGTATCCGTGGGTTTTAACCGCGGGTACCCACGGGTTTGAGTTTTTTTGCCATCCCTATTTTGGACTAAATAGTAGATACATCAATTTTCGTTGACAAATTTTTGCTTATAACGGAGGGAGTATATAGCACCACTAGTATCTTAAAAATAAATAGATTACTCACTTTTATGGTAATTAGAGTTTCTGCTATTTACACCTCCTCCAAGACCCAATTGTTGAAAGGCCCATTCAAAAAGCAAAGTCCGTTCTTCAATGGCCAAGATCACTCTGCAAGATCGAACAACCCAAATCGACCAAAGCAAACACCACTAAAACTCTATAAATACAGCAATATTCAATGCCCATTAATGGCAAACACTTTTCTAACAAAAACACTCATTCACTCAAATACTGATTTGAGCGTCGGAGTGTCATTGCAGGTACAACATCGCCCCCTCAAGATCGAACAAGATCGTACATCTCAAGATCGAACATCTCAAGATCGAACATCTCAAGATCGAACATCTCAAGATCGAACCTCTCCAGATCGAACAAGATCTTCTTCTCAAGGCCAGAAGACAGAGACAGAATCAAGGATAAAATATCTACTAACTGCGTAATACCAATCACTAAGATTGGAAGCACGGTACTGAACACTCACTTTACTCTTTACATACTCTACGAGATAAAAAAAAGACCTTCATTCTTATATCTTGATTCTCTCTCCTCTCTTGCACGACACAACTAAGGGTATGAATTATCTATCTTGAGAACGAAAAAAGAGATCTGTCTTTGGCTCTATCTCTCTCTCATATCACATTTTCCCAACATATTTTTCTTTATTTTCTCTCATATTTTATGCTTAAAATCATCTAAAAGTAGGTGTCTTTTCCCGTGATCACGTAGAGAATTCATTTCCCTCGGCTGATTACATCTCAATTTTTTTTCTCCCTTTTTTTCTTATCTGTTTGCTACATTCTCGTACCCCAGTTAAGGTTGTAACAAAATCTAATTCTTATCTTTGAGTCATATCTCTGCAAATTACTGAAAAGTCCCCAATTTATAAACTGATGAATCGCCACGGTGGTGGATAATAATTAATGAAGCGGAGATGTCGTTACGATGCTTTGCCAGTCGACCATGTGATAGCTTCATGTGCAAGCATTTGTGTCGGAATTCTGGGAGTTTCAATTAACAATTAGTAGACCCCTGGGCTCTGCCACTAATAAATCTTAACGTTGCTCGTAATCACACTAGAAGATCACTTTACAGTTAACACCATATAATAATCTAAAATTATTATATTCCTACCCTCCCCTTTCCAAATAATTTACTCACATATGTATTTTTACGTAGCTTGATCTGAAGTAGAATATGCATATATTCTCAAGTAAGATTATGGGTGCATGTGTTAGTCAAGTTGTACAAATCTGTGTATTCAAGATAGACAAAGCACAAGACAAGATGCCAGTGAGAAACAAACCCGGTGTTAAGCAGCCAATTGGGAATTAAATCTATACATTTTTATATATTTGTTAGACTTTCATGTCATGCCATGCCTTCCCATCCACGACGGGTCGACTCCGCTTACCAAAGCTCAACTGCTCGAAGTGAGACCATCTCTTTTAATATTATTTAGCGTAAATAATTATTTTAGTCCTTAAAGGTGTGACACGTTATTTTTTTTTGTTTTACCTACCGTATTCACTGCCGACTGCAGTGATTGATCCCCTCACTGAATTATAGGTGCATTGAGGGCAGGACAGCTGACCCAGAATTTTAACGCTGCTCCGTACCCAAGGTGGGGATCGAAGCCCCGACCCTTGGTTAAGGGAGAATCAGCCCCAACCGCTGAACCCCACACTCTGGGTTTAAATGTGTGAAACATTCTTGTTATAGTCTTTGAATATATTGAAATTTCAAAAACATTCTTTTTTTGTTATAGAAAGTTTAGGTGAGTTGGGCTCCGAGAGTTCACTAAGGTAGTCACAGCTCTTTGAACACTTACAGGTACTTTTGAGGACATATGTTTTTGTAATAATTTTGATACATTCAACGATTATAGTGACAGTATCTCACACATTCAACTAGAGCTGTCAATTTTGGTCAGCCAAACGGACTGACTCGATGACACCACAACAGAATTGATAAAAAAGGGCGCACCCTTTAGAGGCGCTTTAAAGGAAACGCCTCTAAAGTTATATCATCAGAAGCGCTTTTTAAAAAACGCCCATTATTCTCAAAACACAGAGGGCCTTTAGAGGCGCTTTTTAAAAAGCGCTCCTGATTCTCAAAATACGGAGGGGATTTAGAGGCGCTTTTTAAAAAGCGCCCCTGATGCTCAAAAACACGGAGGGACTTTAGAGGTGCTTTTTTAAAAGTGCCACTGATGCTCAAAACACGGAGGGCTTTTAGAGGCGCTTTTTAAAAAGCGCCCCTGATTCCCTAAAATTCTAATTCCTCTCTTGCGCTCTATCTCCCTCTCATTTGCAAAACCCAAGTCTCTCAAAGTCACGTTCTCTCTCTCTCTCTCTCTCCCTCCCCCCTCTCTCTCTCTCTCTCTCTCTCTCTCTCTCTCTCTCTCTCCATAGCTTGCTCTTCCCCTTCCTCTCTCTGCCATAGCTTGCTCTTCTCCTGCTCTCTCTACCAACTTTCCGACGTCCTTCCCTGCCCTTCCACCGTGACGCCGCCGTGGATGCCGTGGATGTCGTTCTCTCTCGCTCCCTCACACTCTCTCGCGTTCGCTCTCTCTCAAGGTGTGTTTGTCCCTCTCTTAGAATTGTTTTATCTCTTACAAAAGTGAATCCAAAGTCCAAACATGTACTGGGCATGACTTTACTTGCGTATTTGATTGTTATGCACTTCGCTTGTGTTATGGTAATTATAGTCTTTGCTCTTTGCACCCTCTCCAAAGGCCCAATTACTAAGAAAGCCCATTAATATCATTAGAGTCCAATCTTCAATGGCCAAGATCAGCTCACAAGATCGGACGGCCCAAAAACGGCCACAACAAACACCACTCAAGATCTATAAATACAACATTCAATGCTCATTAATGGTAAGCACTTTTTTCTAACAGAACACTCATTCACTCAAATACTGACTTGAGCGTCGGAGTATCATTGCAGGTACAAGATCGCCCCTCAAGATCGAACATCTCAAGATCGAACATCTCAAGGTCGAACCTCTCCAGATCGAACAAAATCTTCTTCTCAAGGCCTGAAGACAGAGACAGAATCAAGGATAAGATATCTACTAACTGCATAATACCGATCTCTAAGATCGGAAGCACAGTACTGAACATTGGCGACCACAGTGGGAGGAATCAATACCCTATTTTTCTCACCATCTCCTTGAACTTATTAAATGGCACCAACGCGCCGTTCAATACTGACTAGTCTCATGGCCGAACCTGAGCTTGGCCCTCAGCAAACCCCTGAAGGCCACGTCCAGGAACTCACGAATTCGTCGCAAACGCGAAACCGATATCCCAACACGGGACCATCCCGAGCACATTTGGGCGCAGATGAAACGAGGCTACCATCTCCTCCTCAATTACTTCCGGCCTTGACAGACGCGGTTCAACAGCTCGTTCAGCTATTGGCTCGGCAAGAAGCCGTAAATGAAGAAAGAAGCAACCGTTTCGCTAACCTCGAATCTGAAGTAGCGAGACTACAAGGTCGAAACGTTCTGGACCAGCAATCATCCGGGCAGGGCTCCTTGGAGGAACGACGCCCAACTCGAAGAAGACTTTTTCATCGATCACCCCCTCGGAGAAAGCTCAGTCATCATTCCCCTGCACGCCGTCAACGAGGAAATGGTTCCCGTTCTCCTCCGGCTCGACAACATAATGGTCTCGACGATCTTCACCCTTCCCCATGCCATCACCAAGGGAATGATTCTCGTTCTCCATGAGCTCGACAATATGACGATCTTAATGATCCACATTCTCCTCCACGCCGCCACCGAGGGAATGGTTCCCGTTCTCCTCTGGCTCGCCATTTCGACGATCTTGAAGGCTCGACCTCGTCAAGGAGACGATCAAGAAGCCGTGACAACATTCAAAACAATCAAAAACGACGATACGGACATCCTGAACCTCATCACAGACACCAACCACTGTCACGTGCGAATCAACCTGGGCGAAAAGGTCCTTTCACAAAATCGATCGACAACTTCCGGGTCCTGCGGTATCTCGAAAAACCACCTGGAGGACTGAAGACTTACGACGGGACGGGCGACCCCGACAGGCATCTAGACCAATTTGACACAACCATGCAGTATCGAAACGTACCCATGGAAATGAAATGCCGAATATTCCCTTTAACCCTGGACAAAATGGCTTCCGAATGGTTTCGGACATTAAGATCGAATACCATCTCCTCATGGGACCCAAGAACAAAAATGTTTTGACATCTATTGTCCAGAAGGTAAATGAGCCCCTGAGAGAATATATAGAGCGATTCAACATCGAAGCTCTTCAGGTTCGGCAGTTAGACGACGCTTTCCGAATTTTCTTCATGGCCCAAGGTCTGCTCCCTGGAAGCTCGTTCCGAAAGCACATCAACACCTGGGAACCTAACACCCTTCAAGAATTCCTCGAACTATCCCAGTGCTTTATTAACGAAGAAGAAAATTCCAACGTCGACAAAACATCGTCACATACAGAACCGTCGAAACGCCACATCGAGATCGACCCTCGTAAAAATTCGTGGAACATCGCTAAGAAAAATCGCCACCGGGTATATACCGAACTCAACGTCTCCAACGCCCAGTTACTAGGGGAATGTTGGAACGTAGAATTCAGGGACGTCAAGCCCCCCAGGTCCTTACCTATCCGGCCTGGGCAGAAGGCCAACAAATACTGCCGATACCACAGAAGCAATGGCCATGACACAAACCATTGCAACGCCCTAAAGGATGACATTGAAGATTTAATAAAACGGGGAAAACTATCTTCTTATGTCAAAAGGGAGGGAGAACGATCTGACAACATCAGAAGAGAAAGAAATGAAAATCCTAGGGCAAAAGGAAAAGAAGTGATCGACCCAGACCACGAAGAACTGGATAATAAACGTTCGATTATCATGATGATAACTGGAGGATTCGATCACGAAGGATCAGGAAAATCAATGAAAAGAAAATGGAAGGAATTGTTATGCGTGGCTTCAACGTCAACAACCCCGACCAAGACCAATCGACCTCCATTATCTTTTAGCGACAACGACCTTATTGACGGAAAGGCTAACAAACACGTACCTCTCTTAATATCAGCGATCATAGCCAATAAGGAGGTACGTAGGATCTTAGTCGATCAGGGGAGCTCATCAGACATCCTCTTTATCGATCTTCTGAACAAAATGGGGATCGACAAAGAGGAACTCACCCCTTATAGAGGAACGGCTCTGTCCGGCTTCAACGGATCTCGAACGAAACCCCTTGGGCATCTGGAGCTAATGGTTACTTACGGAACCGAACCAATGGTTCGAACCGTCAAGACCAAATTCCTCGTCTTACCTTGTGAATCCATATACAACTGTATTATAGGAATACCGACCCTCGGCAGGCTCGGGGCGGTTACATCCACCACACACTTAAAGATGAAGTTCCACTCTCTCTGCAACAGAGTTATCACTCTGAACTCTGACTTAGAGTCGGCCTCCAGGTGTTTTTTCCTATGTACAAAGAACGAACGAAAGGCTTCGGAGCATGAAGGGGTCCCCCCTTCGGAAGAACTGTCGACTCCCAAACTGCCAAAAGGTAGATCGACTGAAGTTAACACCGCCACTAACATAGAAACCGGCTGCGATCCGAAAGTCGAAAATCGGAAAGACGTCGACGAGCTAACCAAAGAGCTCAAACGAAAAATCAAAAGACCAGAGCCTGATGGAAAGTTTGTCGAAATACAGCTCGGTTCAGACCCCTCCCAAAATATCAAAATAGGGATCGACCTTCCAGAAAAAATCAAAATCGATTTAACCCAATGTCTTAAAGATTTCAAAGACATCTTCGCTTGGTCGGCCGAAAACATGCCTGGGATCCCACCAGAGGTTGCTTGCCATCGACTCGCGATAAACCCAGAAGCAAAATGGATCGCCCAAAGAAAGCGGGCTCAAAGCAAAGAGAAAGCCTTTGCTGCCGCCTTAGCAGTAGACGACCTCATCAGAGCCAACTTTATCTCCGAGGTTAAATACACGACTTGGTTATCAAACCCAGTCATGGTGAAGAAATCTAACGGAAAATGGCGTATGTGTGTGGACTACACCGATCTCAATAAAGCTTGCCCAAAAGATGCTTTTTCGGTCCCCAGCATCGATCGTTTGGTCGACAACGCTTCCGGTTTCCGGTTATTATCCTTCATGGACGCATACTCCGGATACAACCAGATCGCCATGTTTCCCCCAGATCAAGCAAAAACCGCCTTCATCACTGACCGAGGAAACTTCGCGTACCGTGTCATGCCATTTGGGTTAAAAAACGCTGGAGCAACTTATCAAAGAATGATGAACAAAGTGTTCCAAAACCAGATCGGTAAAAGCGTAGAAGTCTACCTCGACGATATGATCGCCAAGAGCAGAAGTGATGACGACCATATAAGCGATCTAAGAGCGATTTTTTATGAGGTACGAAAGAATAGAATGAGGTTAAACCCAGAGAAATGCACATTCGGAGTTCGAGCAGGGAAATTCTTGGGTTTCTTCTTAACAGAAAGAGGAATCGAGGCGAACCCGGATAAATGTCGATCCGTCACAGAAATGCGAAATCCGACGTCCAAGAGGTAAGTGCAAAAACTTAATGGAATGATAGCTGCTCTATCTCGTTTTATATCAAATGCAGCATTCAAATCTCTTCCACTTTTTAAAATCCTCAAAAAAGAAGAAAGAGATTTCGAATGGACGCCTTAGCAAGATGAAGCTTTGAAACAACTAAAAAAATCTCTCTCCGAGCCTCCAATTTTAACTCGACCAAATGAAGGGGAAACCCTATACCTATATCTGGCGGTCTCGGAAGAAGCTTTAGCTGCCGTTCTGGTGCGCGAGCTCGAAACCGGGCAAAGCCCGATCTACTTCGCAAGCAAGGCTCTGCACGGAGCTGAGAGTCGTTATCAGAAAATCGAGAAAATCGCCCTAGCCCTCATTGTCGCAGCTCGACGCTTTCGAGCCTATTTTGTCGCCCACCAGGTAGTCGTCCGAACTAACTACCCCATCAGGCAGATACTCCATAGACCCGATCTGGCTGGAAAGAATGATCAAATGGGCTGTGGAACTCTCAGAATTCGGGATTAAATATGAAGCTCGAATAGCACTTAAAACACAAGTTTTGGTGGACTTCATCGCCGAGATGACCCCTGCTAACATCGAATCTGACATATGGATCCTATATGTCGATGGGTCCTCTAATCCAAAAGGGAGTGGCACTGGGATCATGCTAGAAAGCCCGACGGGGGTCATCACCGAAGTTTCCCTTACATTCGGTTTTCCCACCTCGAACAACCAAGCAGAGTACGAGGCTTGCATCGCCGGACTTCGCCTGGCAATTGACCTCCAAATCCAACAAATAAAACTTCATACCGACTCTCTCTTGGTGGTCTCTCAGATCGGAAGTAAATACGAGACCAAAGAACCGATCTTGCAAAAATACCTACTTCAGGTACGGTCGCTAATGGCTAAATTTGAAGCAAGCGAGATAGTTCATGTCCCAAGAGCGGAAAATCAACGAGCTGATATCCTCGCCAAACTCGCAAGCACAAAAACCCCTGGGAACCAGAGGACAACCATCCAAGAAACACTACACAAACCCAGTGTGTCTCTCGAGCCTCTGTTTAACCCGACCTTCTGTATGCTCGAAGAAACGGACAGCTGGATCACCCCAATTGTAGAATACATCGTCGAAGGAACAGAACCCCTAGACAGTAACGACGCCAAATACATCAGGAGAAGAGCCTCGGCCTTTTCAGTCATCAACGGAACGCTTTACAAAAGAAGCCTCTCTTCCCCGCTAATAAAATGCATCGAGGGAGAGGAAGCAGCCTATGTATTGACAGAAATTCATGAGGGAATCTGCGGCAAGCACATGGGAGCTCGATCTTTAGCACGTAAAACTCTTCGAGCTGGTTACTACTGGCCGAGCATGATTGGCGATGCTAGTGATCATGTGAAGAAGTGCAAGAAATGCCAAATCCACGCCAATGTCCACATAGCTCCCCCCACAGACCTCACAAGTTTATCCTTCACGTGGCCCTTCGCATGGTGGGGAATGGACTTACTCGGACCTTTCACAAAGGCGCCAGGACAAGTCAAATTCTTGATCGTCGCCGTAGACTACTTCAGCAAATGGATAGAAGCGGAACCCTTGGCGACCATCACTGCAAAAAACTGCATAAAATTCTTCAAAAAAAGCATTATGAGCAGGTTCGGGATCCCCGAGGTAGTAGTGACGGACAACGGAACTCAATTCACAGACACGGGATTTCGAAAACTAATGCTCGAACTGAAAATTAAACACCATTTTACTTCAGTAGAGCACCCTCAAACCAACGGTCAAGCAGAGGCGGCAAACAAAGTAATACTGAACGGGCTGAAACGACGTTTGGACAATGCTAAAGGAAATTGGGTAGAAGAATTGCCTTACGTCCTTTGGGGATACCGGACGACCCCCCAAAGCTCCACTGGAGAAACACCTTTTAGGCTCTCCTATGGCAGCGAGGCGGTCATCCCCGTCGAGATTGGCGAACTTAGTTGGAGAACGGCAAATCCCAAAACACAAAGCAATAACGATCAAGCCTTAAGAGAAGAACTCGACCTCATCGATGAAATCCGAGGTCGGGCCTCGCTCCGAGAAGCAATCATCAAACAAAGGGTTGCAACCAGATACAACACCAAAGTCGTTCACAGAGATTTCGATCCAGGCGATCTGGTACTCAGAAGAGCTGACGTAGGTCAGAAAAACGCCTCCCAAGGAAAGCTCGCCCCAAACTGGGAAGGCCCCTACCGAATTTCATCTAAAACCGGTACGGGAGCCTTTAAATTGGAGACCCTCCAAGGAAGAAAGATTGAGAGGACTTGGAACGCAACAAAACTGAAAAGTTATTATCCTTAGAAATAAATCATGTACTCCGATCTTATGTAAACTCGAAACAAGTTATTAATTAATTCAAACGCTTTCAAAGCTTCTCAAGGTTCTCACCAAGTCTCCACACATTCTTGATTTTCATCAAACAGAATGTAGGGACCAAATTCCCTCCACCAGGAATCGACTAGGACCGATCTTAGATGATCTCCCCAAGCGACCACCCAAGGTCGCAAACTCTTTGAGAAACAGTTAAATCCGAGCCGAGTCTTGGCAAACTATCTCAAAGAGACCGGGTCTTCAAGGATCGAAACGTCCTAAGAACGACCATCGGCCACAGCTGCCGATACCCCTATAAGGCGAGTTAAATCTGGGCCGAGTCCTGGTAAACTGTCCTATAGGCTCGAACCCGGTAAAACGAGTTCCTCATTTACCGGCGTTCTTACATCATACATGACATGCAGAATTTAAAAAGTATTTCATTAAGCTCGTAACAGGGTTTGAAAAAGCACTCGTTAAAGCTCGAACCTAGTAAATCGAGTTCCTCATTTACCGACGTTCTTACATCGGACGTGACGTGCAGAATTGAAAAAGCACTCGTTAAAGCTCGGAAACGACATACATGACATGCGGAATTCAAAAGCATTCATTAAAGCTCGTAAAAAGAGTTTCGAAAAATAAAGGTCTGATAGACATGTTCCAAAAAGGATTACAAATATCCCCGGTCTAAACCAAAAAAAGTTCCGGATCTATACAAAACCTACACAGATAAAAGCATACACCAGAAACTTCTGCAAAAAGAAACGCCATTAAACATCAAGCAGCGGAGGTCGGAAAAATCACAGTTTTCTTTTCCGTCCGAGCATCGATCTTAACGATCCTACCCCCTTCAACCTCGTGATCGGCATCGATAATCGAGCGATCCAAATTGATGGAAGGATTGACCAAAGCAATTTGCTCCTGGGCACACTCAAAACCCTCCCTATACAGCTCAATTGCAGAATTTGCGGCTTCACGAGCCTCCTTCCTAGCTTCATTTGCAATCTTCGTAGCCTCCTTAGCATTTTTTCTGCTCTGCTGAAGGGCTGCTTGAAGCTCCGCAATTCGAGCCTCAGCATCGCTGCTTGTTCCGACCCCTGCCTCGGACGCCTTTTTCAAATCGTCTTCCAAGACGACGATTCGAAGCTCCAAATTTTTTATCTTCTGAGTAGCCTCGGCCACTTGCCCCTCCAGACCTCTTTCCTTTTCTTCCAGCTCCTTTACACGAGTTTCCGCGAACTCCGCCCGGCGTATAACCTCCCCCTGGCTTTCCTTCAAAGTTTCAAGTTCTTGTTTAGTTCGAGCGAGCTCTTTCGACTTCGAAGACACATCCTCCACAAGCTTCACTCTTTTAGACTTCTCAAGCTCCAACAAATCTGCAAACACGAGAATAAGAAAAATCAGGTTGGGGGAAAAGATCATGAAAACGAAAATCAAACAGGAAAACACCTACCCTTGGCCCGTTTTTCATATTTCTCTTTCTCGATCTTATGAACCTCGGCCAAGTTCGCCAATAGTTTAACAGACGCCCCAACAGGATCCTCCCGCCATTGGGCATAGTTTTGTTCCAAGAAGCCCTCCTCTAAAGGTACGGCCTTGTTTTTATGCTTCGGTCTCCTTGAGGTTTTACTCCTTTTATCCGGCCTTTGCTCGCCACTTGCGTCGGTACGCGCCCTCTTCGCCGAGGCCCCTGCACCAATATCGGGAGCAGCTGGGGGAGGAGAACTGGAAACAAGATCGACCCGAGCCTCATAGGCAAGGTCCTCTTGGGTAACAGTGTTGATCGGGGAAGCAGCAGTAACCGTCCCAACGACAGTCTCAATCTGGGGAGACGTCGGAAGCGGAGCACTCACTTCCTCAACATCTTTAGATATATCGACGCTCCTCATCGCTAGCGCCTTCATTGCGGCAAGCTTCTTTGGGGCCATGGTATCTGGAAAAGAAACAAAAACTGGGTCATACAAACTACAGTCAAAAATATGCAAAATTCGAAACAAGAAAAACGAACTACCTAAGACAAATTGCACCCGTGTTCGCTTCCCAGCCTGAACTATCTTAGCCGCAGGGATACCCCGATACTTATGTTTTGAAAACGGAATGTTCTCAGAAATAAACATCAGGATCCTCTTGGTAAGAAGATCGGCAGCGTTCAGTCGATCCTCACCAACAGAAAAAGAATTGGTGGATCGTTCAAAATGGGTCTGACTCCAACCGATGGGAAACTTAGTGGACACCAAAGTCCGACCATCCTCGGAAAACTTTCCCACTCTCTGGATCGCTTCATCGGTCACCGGCTCGACCCAGTAATATAACTCCTTCCAATTCCCCTTCAATGAGTCCGCATAAGCTTTGAAAATCTTGGCCCCTCGCCTCGAGCGAAGACTGACATGCTCGCGACCGGACTTATTTTCACTGCTGTTCCGGCTAATCTCAAACAAATGGAAGAAGAGCAACGGCGAGACCGGTCTGTCCAGGTGAAGGCACATTAGTTCGTAGGATCGAACAAAAGCCCACGCATTTGGATGCAACTGAGAAGGCGCAACATCCAAAGTCGCCAAAACCGTCTGCTCGAACCAGGTGAAAGGAGGCCGGATATTCATCTCATTTATCAGCATATGGTACAAAGTGAACTTGAGCTCTCCAGGCCACAAAGCCACGTGCTCTCCTTTCTTCATTCCCTCAACTCTCCAAATTCGCTTCGAACGACCGGAAGCTTTCCTCCCGACCATCTCCAAATTAAAACCGTGCTGGTACAACGATTCGATCTCCAAGATATTCCTGGAAACCCAATCGTATTGAGAGACCTCTCGCACCGGTACATCAAGGCCCCCACAACGAGTACTCGAGTAGCCATCCAGAGAAGCAGCAGAAGCTCGGCTGGAACCTGGTTGACTCGAAGGGCGAGATTCAACTTGTTTTCCAGCATTTCCTCCGTCGGACTCATCAGCAGGATCGGAACTCAACACAAGATCAAACTCGGAGCCTGTCCCAAGATCGACCTCGGAATCCTCTGATTCCTCCACTTGGATTTCCTCATCAGACTCAGAAGTGATGGCCATCACATCCACCAAACGATCTTCCTCCACATCTTCAGGAGTATCATCGTTTGGCTCATTAGCATCGGTCGCAGGAGAGGAACTTTCACTCTCAAAATTATCTTCCGCCTTATCACTCATAGGGGCGGAAGCAGAATGCTCTTGCACGTCCGGGGCGGCGACTTCAAGAGGGTCGGTACGAACTTCAGGGACTTCACCACCAGAAGCCATCGCGTTCGTAAACTCTTTCCGGTACTGAGTAACGTCTCTCCGAGTTTGTTTCGTCCTCGCCAGAGCGAATCTACAGGAATGAGGGACAAAATGTCAGGGTTAAAGATCGAAAATGGGTTCGCGAGCAAGTCGGAACCCGACCTGACGACCACCATTCTGAGATCAAAGGGGACTAGGGGAGGTCCAGGCACAAACGAAAAGAAAAGTAAAGACAAATCAAAAATAGACTAACCTCGGAACTGAGTCACAAGTTGATTATATCTGGAAAAAATACGGTTGTCGATCCACAGAAACCGATGTTAAAAGTACTTCGAAACTCTTCAAAACTCGTTCACTTTAAAGAAGCTTTGGAGCTCTCGAAGATCGACAAATCCAAAACAAATGAACAGCAAGCAATAAATGAGAAGGTGAGACCCTTTATTTATAGCAAGGCGGATTTAATGGGCCTGGGCCGGGAAGTCGAAACGTCACGTCCAAACCATAGCCCATTAAACTTCGCACGCTGAAGAATAAAACGTCACCATCATGCGCCGCCACTGCAAAATCAAACCTTGTCAGAAAAACAGTAAAGATGGCACTGATTCCAAGCTTACACTGATTCCAAAAGCAGCACTGAATTCAAAAAACTATCTACCTCGCTCGGAAGCTCGACGACCATTCAACATCGGCCAAAAATCCCAGGCTCGACATAAACTCGAGACTGAAGAAATTTCTACTCAACAAAGACAAAAATACGAGGCTACGTCGCCCATCAAAGTCAAGGTCGCTCCTCAAAGCAACCAGACTTGGGGGGCCACTGTTATGGTAATTATAGTCTTTGCTCTTTGCACCCTCTCCAAAGGCCCAATTACTAAGAAAGCCCATTAATATCATTAGAGTTCAATCTTCAATGGCCAAGATCAGCTCACAAGATCGGACGGCCCAAAAACGGCCACAACAAACACCACTCAAGATCTATAAATACAGCATTCAATGCTCATTAATGGTAAGCACTTTTTTCTAACAGAACACTCATTCACTCAAATACTGACTTGAGCGTCGGAGTATCATTGCAGGTACAACATCGCCCCTCAAGATCGAACATCTCAAGATCGAACATCTCAAGGTCGAACCTCTCCAGATCGAACAAAATCTTCTTCTCAAAGCCTGAAGACAGAGACAGAATCAAGGATAAGATATCTACTAACTGCGTAATACCGATCTCTAAGATCGGAAGCACAGTACTGAACAGCTTGTGAACACTTCTTTTATTTTCTTTTTTGCTTTTTAGTTTGTTTTAAATCTGAATATTCTGGGTTACTGGTGATGATGATGATGGTGATGAGAAATTTTTCATTTACTAATTTTAAATCTGATGATGAGAAATTAGTGAAGTTATTGATGTTTCCGGTTGTTTTTTACTTCATAGTGATTTTGTTTCTAATACTGGCGTTAATGTTATGGAATTATTAGTTGTTTGTTAATGTTTATTCACTCTACATTGAATTAGTTAAAAAAGAAACAGAGCCGTACGTTTGTGAAAAATATATTCTGTTAATGTTAAAAAGAGGGAATATATTTGGGAGAAATTAAAAGCAAATTTGCATTTTCATATGAACCATCAATCGCTTTAGTCCCATGTGTGATCTTTTGGGCGTTAGTTATGGATTTGTGGTTTCTTTTTTGTGTTTGGCTGCTTTTCCTTTTCCTATTTTATTGCTTTACTTGATAGTGTAATTGGTATATATGCATGGATGATTTCTTTTATGCCAGGCGAGATGACTTCTCACAGTGATGATAGTGCACATGATAGTGGTCATGAGAGTGAACATCAACCCCAAAAAAGGTTCACTTGCTGTGGAATGACAGTTAAGAAGAATATCATCAATCGGGGGAGCAAATGGCTTCCTAAACTTACAGTAAGATAGTTACTAATTAACTAACTTTGTTACATACTTTTAACCTGTGTGTTATCTGATTTACACAAGTAATAATTGTGAATCGGGAATAAATCGATGAATCAGGAATAAATCTGTGTCTGCAATTATATTTATTAGCTTTCCTATTTTAGGCTAGACAAATTAGGAGTTGATTTGATCTCCATTAATTGTATTTATGAGTATTATTTGTTTCTTGATATACTTATTTAGGGTTGAGTCTTTGTATTCCCTATAAATAGGGATTAGCGTGTAGTCTTTGACAAGGAAGATACTATCAAGCCAATTTTCCTGGCATGGTATCAGAGCCACTTCTCATATTCTGACCTCGTTTTCGTGCTTCACCATCGCTGCCGGCGGCGACATCGACCGCCGGCGGCACCACTTTGTTCAGTTCTCAATTTATACCTATTTCTGCTTTCTGCCTTCATGTTCCTCTTTTCGACCGTGTTGTGCGTTCAGCGACATCTCCCTTGGTCGCTCTTGTCCTAGTACCATTTGCTGCAACGAAGAGATAAAGCAGCCTATGGGCTATATGCTCATAGTCGTGTTTGTCGTTTGCTGCAACGAAGAGATAATGCAGTCTATGAGCTATAAAAAAAAACTCATAGTCTCGGGCCGTTTGCTACAACAAAGAGAGAATGTAGCCTATGAGTGAAATGCTCATAGTCTTCGTGTTTACCATTCGTGGTATTCTTAGTGTTCTTGATGTTTGTGATTCTTGGTGTTCTTGGTTCTCACTGGTTCTTGGTGTGTTTGCTTCTTGGTGTTCGTGATTTTTATAATGTTCTTGGTTCTTACGGGTTCTTTATGCTTAAATTACTTTTTGGATTCTGAGTGGTGCTGTTTCTCAACTGTTCTGAGCTGCAAATATTTTGACAAAAGTTGTTCCCCATTGTTAGCAAATTGATGCTCCTTGAAGAGTCGCATCAATTTGAGGGGGGTGTGAATCGGGAATAAATCGATGAATGAGGAATTAAATCAGGAATAAATCTGTGTCTGCAATTATATTTATTAGCTTTCCTATTTTAGGCCAGACAAATTAGGAATTGATTTGATCTCCATTAATTGTATTTATGAGTATTATTTGTTTCTTGATATACTTATTTAGGGTTGAGTCTTTGTATTCCCTATAAATAGGGATTAGCGTTTAGTCTTTGACAAGGAAGATACTATCAAGCCAATGCAGGTCGAAAATAGAATGCTAAAGAGCAACCGATTGGTGAAAATGGTAGAGAGTTGCAAAGCTTCATTTGTGCTAGAGCAAGGCAGGATATACCAATTACAATCACAAGTTGGAATAATA
The DNA here is from genome assembly GCA_039519185.1 of Astragalus membranaceus. NCBI lineage: Eukaryota > Viridiplantae > Streptophyta > Magnoliopsida > Fabales > Fabaceae > Astragalus > Astragalus membranaceus. Next base: position 152,474,775 of record CM076846.1, on the reverse strand, counting down.
AAAAATATGCATCTTTGGAGAAATTTAAAGTGGAGCTATGTATTTGATACAGGTATGGGTCTTATTTTGACTATACAGTTATTTTATAATTAAATATGTAAGCATATTTATAATCATTTTGTTGAATGTAAGTAGAAATACTTTGATGTGGATGACTCTCGAAAAGACTATTGTCTTAAGAAAGCTGGAAAGGCGCACAGAAGATTCAGATCAACTCTAACAAGTTGGGTGAGAGATGAAGAAGGGAACATCAAAAACCGTTCTCCACCACTATATGATGGGATTATAATTTTGTTGAATGTAAGCAGAAATACTTTGTTGTCTATATATGTTGACATTCAGAATTTGGTTAATGATTTATGTAATTTTTTTTGGTACTTTGTTGTCTTTGTTGGTATGTATGTATATTAGATGGATTTATAAATTTGTTAGTTGGAATTTGATTTGCAATTGGTTAGTTGATTAGAAATTTGGTTCATATTTTGAGTTGATATTGGTTGTTGTTGGTTGATGAAAATGAGAGTAGGGATGTGCTGCAAAATATTGGATATACTAGAAACAAGAAAAAAAAATATAGAATCAGGGGCGCTTGCAGTTAGAAGTGCCCCTGATTGTTAAGTGCGCTAAGACCAACAGGGGCGTTTTTTTTTTGCGAGCGCCCCTGATTCCTACTAATTAGAGGCGCTTGTTGTGCGCTCCTGTAGAAAGGTTGGCATCAAAAGCGACAAATTTAAGGGCGCTCGTAAGCGCCCCCAATGGATAAAAAAAGCGCCCCTAATGGTTTTTTCTGTTGTAGTGTGACCCAATATTCTGGACTGGACTCATTAAATAAAGACCCCAAAAAGAACCAGACTATTTTGGCCCAGCCCAATTGACCCATTCACTACAAAAAAATTGCCCATTAGCGAAGGATTTTTCCCTCGCTAAATGCCCCAAATCTGTCGCTAATTCCCATTAGCGAGGGAATTAGCGACGGAATCAGTCCCTCGCTTAATCGCTCCTCGCTAGTGGGAATTAGCGAGGGAATTTGAATCCATCGCTAATTAGCGAGGGACTATTCCGTCGCTAATTCCCTCGCTAATTAGCGAGGGAATATTCCGTCGCTAAGTCTGACAGCCACGTTTTTTTATATCAGCCTATTTTTTTATATAGTTATTATTATTATTATTATTATTATTATTATTATTATTATTATTATTATTATGGTGTGGTGGTGGTGGTGGTGGTGGGTATTAGGGTAGAGAGAGAGAGAGAGAGAGAGAGAGAGAGAGAGAGAGAGAGAGAGAGAGAGAGAGAGAGATGAGCTATGGTGTGCACTACAAGAATAATTGATTTTTCCGGCAAGGACTTTTCGGCGGATATGGATCCGCCGCAAATTTTCCGGCGGATTTTATCCGCCGCAAAGTTACCGGCGGAATAATTGGCGTTTGCGGCGGATCAATATTCGACTTGGTTTTTGCGGCGGATTTATCGGCTTTTGCGGCGGATTTGGGATTACAAAAATTTATATTTTTTACGAGATTTTAACAATCCGGCGGATTTGGGTATTTGCGGCGGATTTTGGGTATTTGCGGCGGATATTTTGGGTATTTGCGGCGGATTTTGGGTTCTTGCGGCGGATATTTGGGTGTTTTAATTTCAAATATCCGCCGCAAAGACCCACAATCCGCCGCAAATCCCCGTTTAAAAAATAAGCGCAGATATTTAATTTCAAATATCCGCCGCAAAGACCCAAAATCTGCCGCAAAGACCCGTTTTAAAATAAGCGCGGTGTTTTAAATTCAAAATCCACCGCAAGAACCACATATCCGCCGCAAATCCCCTTTCCGGCGGATATTTCCTTTTGACCGTTGGCTCCGTTTTGCTATATATATCCCTTCCCCACTTCTCATTCTTCACACTTCTAACAATCCTCTCATTCTCTTCTTAGAATTTCTCTTTTACTCTCTCCAAATTCTCTCCTTCTCTACTAAATCTCTTCTTGAAACTCATCACTTCCTCCCTATGAATTGTCTTCTTCTCTCCTTCTCTAATATATCAATGAAATTAATTCTAAGTGTTATATTATAGTGTACTCTTTGACTATAGCTAAATGCCAAATACGTACGGCAATACAGCTGTCAGGCAAGGGCAGTTTATCTGCTGTATTTACTCAGTTACACCTGTTGGGGGGGCCCACCAATGTGGGTATGACCATGGTTCTGAGCAATCCTATAGTCAATAAGTCTACTATAATAATATAATTTATATTGAAAAAACTTATTTATTAAGTTCACTTATAAATTTTATTAACATATATTGTCTTATAAAAATTGAAATTTAAAATTAAATTTGGAATTATTATTTATAATGTTTAAATTATTAGTATATGTTCAGTACCGTGCTTCCGATCTTGAGGACCGATATTATGCAGTTGGTAGATATTTTGTCCTTGATTCTATCTTTGTCTTCAGGCTTTGAGAGGAAGGTTTTGTTCGACCTGGAGATGTTCGACCTTGAGAGACGATGTTGAGGTGTTCGATCTTGAGATGTTCGATCTTGAGGGGCGACGTTGTACCTGCAATGATACTCCGACGCTCAAGTCAGTATTTGAGAGAATGAGTGTTTGGTTAGAAAAGTGCTTACCATTAATGAGCATTGAATGGGGTATTTATAGAGTTTGGGTGTGTTTGTGTTGGCGTTTTTGGGCCGTCCGATCTTGCGGGCTGATCTTGGCCATTGAAGATTGGACTCTCTTGATTATGATTGGGCTTCTCATCAATTGGGCTTTTGGAGAGGGGGTGTAAATAGAGAACAGTATAATCACCATAACAGTGGTCCCCCAAGTCTGGTCGCTATGAGGAGCGATCTTGACTTTGATGGGCGACGTAGCTTTTTTGTTTTTGTTTTTGTTTGAGTGGAGATCTTATTCGGTCTCGAGCTTATGTCGAGGCTGGGGTTCTCGAGCGATGTTAACTGTCCGTCGAGCTTTCGAGCGAGGTGGATGGTTTTTCCGAACTCAGTGCTGCTTTGGAATCAGTGTAATCTTGGAATCAGCGCCATTTTTACTGTTTCTGACAAGGTGTCTCTTCGTAGTGGCGGCGCATGATGGTAACGTTTATTCTTCAGCGTGCGGATTTTAATGGACCATGGCTTGGACGTGACGCTTCGACTTCCAGGCCCAGGCCCATTAGATTCGCCTTGCTATAAATAAATGGTCTCACCTCCTCATTCGTTGCTTGTTGTTCATTCGTTTTTGATTTGCCGATCTTCGAGAGCTCCCGAGCTTCTTTAAAGTGAACGAGCTTGAAGAAATTTCGAAGTACTTTTAAGGCCGGTTTCTGAGGATCGACAACCGTTTATTTCCTGATATAATCAACTTGCGACATAGTTCCGAGGTTAGTCTATTTTTGTTTTTTCTTTACTTTTTATTTGTGCCTGGACCTCCCCCCGTCCCCTTTGATCTCAGAATGGGGGTCGTCAGGTCGGGTTCCGACTTGCTCGCGAACCCATTTTCGATCCTTAATCCTGACATTTCGTCCCCCATTCCTGTAGATTCGATCTGGCGAGGACGAAACAAACTCGGAGAGACGTCACTCAGTACCGGAAAGAGTTTACGAACGCGATGGCTTCTGGTGGTGAAGTCCCTGAGGTTCGTACCGAGCCTCTTGAAGTCGCCGCCCCGGACGTGCAAGAGCATTCTGCTTCCGCCCCTATGAGTGATAAGGCGGAAGATAATTTTGAGAGTGAAAGTTCTTCTCCTGCGACCGATGCTAATGAGCCGAATGACGATACTCCCGAAGATGCGGAGGAGGATTGCTTGGTGGATGTGATGGCCATCACTTCCGAGTCCGATGAGGAAAACCCAGTGGAGGAATCAGAGGATTCCGAGGTCGATCTTGGGACAGGCTCCGAGGTCGATCTTGGGTCGAGTTCCGAGTCTGCCGATGGGTCCGATAGAGAGGGTGTTGGAATACAAGTCGAATCTCGCCCTTCGAGTCAACCGGGTTCCAGCCGAGCTTCTGCTGCTTCTCTGGATGGGTACTCTAGTACTGGTTGTGGGGACCTTGACGTACCGGTGCGAGAGGTCTCTCAATATGATTGGGTTTCCAGAAATATTTTGGGGATCGAATCGTTGTACCAGCACGGGTTTAATTTGGAGAGGGTCGGGAGGAAAGCTTCGGGTCGCTCGAAGCGAATTTGGAGAGTTGAGGGAATGAAAAAGGGAGAGCATGTGGCTTTGTGGCCTGGAGAGCTCAAGTTCACTTTGTATCATATGCTGATAAACGAGATGAATATCCGGCCTCCTTTTACTTGGTTCGAGCAGACGGTTTTGGCGACTTTGGATGTTGCGCCTTCTCAGTTGCATCCAAACGCGTGGGCTTTTGTTCGAGCCTACGAACTAATGTGTCTTCACCTGGAGAGGCCGGTCTCCCCGTTGCTCTTTTTCCATTTGTTTGAGATCAATCGGAACAGCAGTGAAAATAAGTCCGGTCGTGAGCATGTCAGTCTTCGCTCGAGGCGAGGGGCCAAGATTTTCAAAGCCTATGCAGACTCATTGAAGGGGAATTGGAAGGAGTTATTTTACTGGGTCGAACCGGTGACCGACGAAGCGATCGAGAGAGTGGGAAAGTTTTCAGAGGATGGTCGGACTTTGGTGTCCACCAAGTTTCCCATTGGTTGGAGTCAGGCCCATTTTGAACGATCCACCAATTCCTTTTCTGTTAGTCAGAATCGATTGAACGCTGCCGATCTTCTTACCAAGAGGATCCTGATGTTTATTTCTGAGAACATTCCGTTTTCAAAACATAAGTATCGGGGTATCCCTGCGGCTAAGATAGTTCAGGCTGGGAAGCGAAGACGAGTGCAACTTGTCTTAGGTAGTTCGTTTTTCTTGCTTTTGATTTTTGCACATCTTTGACTGTAGTTTGTATGACCAATTTTTGTTTCTTTTCCAGATACCATGGCCCCAAAGAAACTCGTCGTAATGAAGGCGCTGGCGATGAGGAGTGTCGATATATCTGGAGATGCTGAGGAGGTGGGTGCTCCGCTTCCGACGTCTCCCCAGGTTGAGACTGTTGTTGGGACGGTTACTGCTGCTTCCCCGATCAACACTGTTACCCAGGAGGACCTTGCCTATGAGGCTCTGGTCGATCTTGTTTCCAGTTCTCCTCCCCCGGCTGCTCCCGACGTTGGTGCAGGGACCTCGGCGAAAAGGGTGCGCACCGAGGCAAGTGGCGAGCAAAGGCCGGAAAAAAGGAGTAAGACCTCGAGGAGACCGAAGCATAAGAACAAGGCCGTACCTTTAGAGGAGGGCTTTTTGGAGCAAAACTATGCCCAATGGGGGGAGGATCCTGTCGGGGCGTCTGTTAAATTGTTGGCGAATTTGGCCGACGTTCATAGGATCGAAAAAGAGAAATACGAGCAACGGGCTAAGGGTATATAACATCACTTTCTTACATTCATAAAAACATCTCTTTCTTCATAACCTGATTTTTCTTATTTTCGTGCTTGCAGTTTTGTTGGAGCTCGAGAAGTCAAAAAGAGTGAAGCTTGTGGAAGATGTGGCTTCGAAATCAAAAGAGCTCGCTCGAACAAAGCAAGAACTTCAGGCTCTGAAGGAAAGCCAAGGGGAGGTTGTACGTCGGGCGGAGTTCGCGGAGCATCGCGTAAAGGAGCTGGAAGAAAAGGAAAAAGTTTTGGAGGGGCAACTGGTCGAGGCTAATGAGAAGATTAAAGGTTTGGAGTTTCGTGTAGTTGGTTTGGAAGATGATTTGAAGAAAGCATCCGAGGCAAGGGTCGGTACAAGCGGCGATGCGGAGGCTCGAATTGCAGAGCTTGAAGCAGCCCTTCAGCAGAGCAGAAAAAATGCTAAAGAGGCTACGAAGCTTGCAAACGAGGCTAGGAGGGAGGCTCGTGAAGCTGCTAACTCTGCAATTGAGCTGTATAAGGAGGGTTTTGAGTGTGCCCAGGAGCAAATTGCTTTGGTCAATCCTTCTGTGAATTTGGATCGGTCGATTATTGATGCCGACCACGAGGTTGAAGGGGGTAAGATCGTTAAGATCGATGCTCAGACGGAGAAGAAAACTGTGATTTTTACGACCTCCACTGCCTGATGTTTTAACAGCGTTTCTTTTGCAGAAGTTCCTGGTGTATGCTTTTACTTATGTAGTTTTTCGTATAGATCCGGAACTTTTGGGATATGCCTATCAGGCCTTTACGAGCTTTAATGAATGCTTTTTGAATTTCGCATGTCATGTATGTCGTTTTTTGCGAGTTTTAACGAGTGCTTTTTTAATTCTGCACATTGCGTATGATGTAAGAACGTCGGTAAACGAGGAACTCGATTTACCGGTTCGAACCTATGGGACAGTTTACTAGGACTCGGCCCAGATTTAACTCGCCCTATAGGGGTATCGGCAGCTGTGGCCGATGGTCGTTCTTAGGACGTTTCGATCCTTGAAGACCCGATCTCTTTGAGATAGTTTGCCAAGACTCGGCTCGGATTTAACTGTTTTCTCAAAGAGTTTGCGACCTTGGGTGGTCGCTTTTGGGGAGATCATTTAAGATCGGTCCCAGTTGATTCCCGGTGGGGGGAATTGGGTCCCTTCATTCTGTTGGATGAAAATCAAGAATGTGTGGAGACCTGGTAAAAACTTTTGAGAAGCATCGAAAGCGTTTGAAAGAAATGTCAAGTTTTTCTTTTTTGATTAATAACTTGTTTCGAGTTTACATAAGATCGGTGTAAATGATTTCTTTCTAAGGATAATAACTTTTCAGTTTTGTTGCGTTCCAAGTCCTCTCAATCTTTCTTCCTTGGAGGGTCTCCAATTTAAAGGCTCCCGTACCGGTTTTAGATAAAATTCGGTAGGGGCCTTCCCAGTTTGGGGCGAGCTTTCCTTGGGAGGCGTTTTTCTGACCGACGTCAGCTCTTCTGAGTACCAGATCGCCAGGATCGAAATATCTGTGAACGACCTTGGTGTTGTATCTGGTTGCAACTTTTTCTTTGATGATCGCTTCTCGGAGCGAGGCCCGACCTCGGATTTCATCGATGAGGTCGAGTTCTTCTCTTAAGGCTTGATCGTTATTGCTTTGTGTTTTGGGATTTGCCGTTCTCCAACTAAGTTCGCCGATTTCGACGGGGATGACCGCCTCGCTGCCGTAGGAGAGCCTAAAAGGTGTTTCCCCAGTGGAGCTTTGGGGGGTCGTCCGGTATCCCCAGAGGACGTAAGGCAATTCTTCTACCCAATTTCCTTTAGCATCGTCCAAACGTCGTTTCAGCCCGTTCAGTATTACTTTGTTTGCAGCCTCTGCTTGACCGTTGGTTTGAGGGTGCTCTACTGAAGTGAAATGGTGCTTAATTTTAAGCTCGAACATTAGTTTGCGAAATCCCGTGTCTGTGAATTGTGTCCCGTTGTCCGTTACTACTACCTCGGGGATCCCGAACCTGCTCATAATGCTTTTTTTGAAGAATTTTATGCAGTTTTTTGCAGTGATGGTCGCCAGGGGTTCCGCTTCTATCCATTTGCTGAAGTAGTCTACGGCGACGATCAAGAATTTGACTTGTCCTGGTGCTTTTGCGAAAGGTCCGAGTAAGTCCATTCCCCACCATGCGAAGGGCCATGTGGAGGATAAACTGGTGAGGTCTGTGGGGGGAGCTATGTGCACATTGGCGTGGATTTGACATTTTTTGCACTTCTTCACATGATTACTAGCGTCGCCGATCATGCTCGGCCAGTAGTAGCCGGCTCGAAGGGTTTTACGTGCTAAAGATCGAGCTCCCATGTGCTGGCCGCAGATTCCCTCATGAATTTCTGTTAATACATAGGCCGCTTCCTCTCCCTCGATGCATTTTATTAACGGGGAAGAGAGGCTTCTTTTATAGAGCGTTCCGTTGATGGATGAAAAAGCCGAGGCTCTTCTCCTGATATATTTGGCGTCGTTTCTGTCTGGGGGTTCCGTTCCTGAGACGATGTACTCTAAAATTGGGTTTATCCAGCTGTCCGTTTCTTCGAGCATGCAGATGGTCGGGTTAAACAGAGGCTCGAGAGATACACTGGGTTTGTGTAGTGTTTCTTGGATGGTCGTCCTCTAGTTACCTGGGGTTTTTGTGCTTGCGAGTTTGGCGAGGATATCAGCTCGTTGGTTTTCCGTTCTTGGGACATGAACTATCTCGCTTGCTTCAAATTTAGCTATTAGTGACTGTACCTGAAGTAGGTATTTTTGCAGGATCGGTTCTTTGGTCTCGTATTTGCTTCCGATCTGGGAGACCACCAAGAGAGAGTCGGTATGGAGTTTAATTTTTTGGACTTGGAGGTCAATTGCCAGGCGAAGTCCGGCGATGCAAGCCTCGTACTCTGCTTGGTTGTTCGAGGTGGGAAAACCGAATGTAAGGGAAACTTCGATGATGACCCCAGTCGGGCTTTCTAGCATAATCCCAGCGCCACTCCCTTTTGGATTCGAGGACCCATCGACGTATAGGATCCATATGTCAGATTCGGTGTTAGCAGGTGTCATCTCGGCGATGAAGTCCACCAAAACTTGTGCTTTAAGTGTAGTTCGAGCTTCATATTTGATACCGAACTCTGAGAGTTCCACGGCCCATTTGATCATTCTTCCAGCTAGATCGGTTCTGTGGAGTATCTGTCTGATTGGGTAGTTAGTTCGGACGACTACCTGGTGAGCGACAAAATAGGCTCGAAAACGTCGAGCTGCGACAATGAGAGCTAGGGCGATTTTCTCGATTTTCTGATAACGACTTTCAGCCCCGTGCAGAGCCTTGCTTGCGAAGTAGATGGGACTTTTCCCGGTTTCGAGCTCGCGTACTAGAACGGCAGCTAACGCCTCTTCCGAGACCGTTAGATATAAGTATAATGTTTCCCCTTCATTTGGTCGAGTTAAAATTGGAGGCTCGGAGAGAGATTTTTTCAGTTGTTTCAAAGCTTCGTCTTGCTCGGGCGTCCATTCGAAATCTCTTTCTTCTTTTTTGAGGATTTTGAAAAGTGGAAGAGATTTGAATGCCGCATTCGATATGAAACGAGATAGAGCAGCTATCATTCCATTGAGTTTTTGCACTTCTCTCTTGGACGTCGGAGTTCGCATTTCTGTGACGGATCGACATTTATCCGGGTTCGCCTCGATTCCTCGTTCTGTTAAGAAGAAACCTAAGAATTTCCCGGCTCGAACTCCGAAAGTGCATTTCTCTGGGTTTAATCTCATTCTATTCTTTCGTACCTCAGAAAAAATCGCTCTTAGATCGCTTATATGGTCGTCATCACTTCTGCTTTTGGCGATCATATCGTCGAGGTAAACCTCTACGCTTTTACCGATCTGGTTTTGGAACACTTTGTTCATCATTCTTTGATAAGTTGCTCCAGCGTTTTTTAAACCAAAGGGCATAACACGGTACGCGAAGTTTTCTCGGTCAGTGATGAAGGCGGTTTTTGCTTGATCTGGGGGAAACATGGCGATTTGGTTGTATCCGGAGTATGCGTCCATGAAAGATAACAACCGGAAACCGGAAGCGCTGTCGACCAAACGATCGATGCTGGGGACCGGAAAAGCGTCTTTTGGGCAAGCTTTATTAAGATCGGTGTAGTCGACACACATACGCCATTTTCCGTTAGATTTCTTCACCAGGACTGGGTTTGATAACCAAGTTGTGTATTTAACCTCAGAGATAAAGTTGGCTCGGATGAGGTCGTCTACTGCTAAGGCGGCAGCAATGGCTTTCTCTTTGCTTCCGCTTTCTTTGGGCGATCCATTTTGTTTCTGGGTTTATTGCGAGTCGATGGCAGGCAACCTCTGGCGGGATCCCAGGCATGTCTTCGGCCGACCAAGCGAAGATGTCTTTGAAATCTTTAAGACATTGGGTTAAATCGATCTTGATCTTTTCTGGAAGGTCGATCCCTATTTTGACCTTTTGGGAGGGGTCCGAACCGAGCTGTATTTCGACGAACTTTCCATCAGGCTTTGGTCTTTTGATTTTTCGTTTGAGCTCTTTGGTTAGCTCGTCGACGTCTATCTGTTTTTCGACCTTCGGATCGCAGTTGGTTTCTACGTTAGTGGCGGTGTTAACTTCAGTTGATCTTTCTTTTGGCATTTTGGGAGTCGACAGTTCTTCCGAAGGGGGAACCCCTTCATGCTCCGAAGCTTTTCGTTCGTTCTTAGTCCATAGGAAAAAACACCTGGAGGCCGACTCTAAGTCAGAGTTTAAAGTGATAACTCTGTCGCAAAGAGAGTGGAACTTCATCTTTAAGTGCGTGGTGGATGTAACCGCCCCGAGCCTGCCGAGGGTCGGTCTTCCTATAATGCCGTTGTATATGGATTCACAAGGCAAGACGAGGAATTTGGTTCTGACGGTTCGAACCATTGGTTCGGTTCCGTAGGTAACCATTAGCTCCAGATGCCCAAGGGGTTTCGTTCGAGATCCGTTAAAGCCGGACAAAGCCGTCCCTCTATAAGGGGTGAGTTCCTCTTTATCGATCCCCATTTTGCTCAGAAGATCGATAAAGATGATGTCTAATGAGCTCCCCTGATCGACCAGGATTCTACGTACCTCCTTGTTGGCTATGATTGCCGATATTAAGAGAGGTACGTGTTTGTTAGCTTTTCCGTCAATAAGGTCGTTGTCACTAAAAGATAATGGAGGTCGATTAGTCTTGACCGGGGTTGTTGACGTTGAAGCCACGCACAACAATTCCTTCCATTTTCTCTTCATCGAATCCTCCAGTTATCATCATGATAACCGAGCGTTTTTTATCCAGCTCTTCGCGGTCTGGGTCGATCACTTCTTTTCCTTTTGCCCTGAGATTTTCATTTCTTTCTCTTCCGACGTTGTCAGATCGTTCTCCCTCCCTTTTAACATAAGAAGATAGTTTTCCCCGTTTTATTAAATCTTCTATGTCATCCTTTAGGGCGTTGCAATGGTTTGTGTCATGGCCATTGCTTCTGTGGTATCGGCAGTATTTGTTGGCCTTCTGCCCAGGTCGGATAGGTAAGGACCTGGGAGGCTTGACGTCCCTGAATTCGACGTTCCAACATTCCCCTAGTAACTGGGCGTTGGAGACGTTGAGTTCGGTGTATACCTGGTGACGATTTTTCCTACCGATGTTCCACGAGTTTTTACGAGGGTCGATCTCGATGTGGCGTTTCGACGGTTCTGCATGTGACGACGTTTTGTCGACCTTGGAATTTTCTTCTTCGTTAATAAAGCACTGGGATAGTTCGAGGAATTCTTGAAGGGTGTTAGGTTCCCAGGTGTTGATGTGCTTTCGGAACGAGCTTCCAGGGAGCAGACCTTGGGCCATGAAGAAAATTCGAAAAGCGTCGTCTAACTGCCGAACCTGAAGAGCTTCGATGTTGAATCGCTCTATATATTCCCTCAGGGGTTCATTTACTTTCTGGACAATGGATGCTAGAACATTTTTGTTTTTGGGTTTGCTCTTGGAATGGGCAAAGTGCACCGAGAAGTGTTTTGCTAACTGGTCCCATGAGGAAATGGTATTCGACCTTAACGTCCGAAGCCATTCGGAAGCCATTTTGTCTAGGGTCAAAGGGAATATTCGGCATTTCATTTCCATGGGTACATTTCGATACTGCATGGTCGTGTCAAATTGGTCTAGATGCCTGTCGGGGTCGCCCGTCCCGTCGTAAGTCTTCAATCCTCCAGGTGGTTTCTCGAGATACCGGGGGACCCGGAAGTTGTCGATCGATTTTGTGAAAGGACCTTTTCGCCCAGGTCGATTTGCTCGTGACCGTGGTTGGCGTCTGTGATGGGGTTCAGGATGTCCGTATCGTCGTGTTTGATTGTTTTGAATGATGTCATGGCTTCTCGATCGTCTCCTTGACGAGGTCGAGCCTTCAATTTGGTGAGCCAGAGGAGAACGGGAACCATTCCCTCGGTGGCGGCGTGGAGGAGAATGAGGATCATCAAGATCGTCGTATTGTCGAGCTGATGGAGAACGGGAATCACTCCCTTGGTGATGGTATGGGGAAAGGTGAAGATCATTGAGACCATCATGTTGTCGAGCCAGAGGAGAACGGGAACCATTCCCTCGTTGACGGCGTGCGGGGGAGCGATGAGTGAGCTTTCTCCGAGGGGGTGATCGATGAAAAAGTCTTCTTCGAGTTGGGCGTCGTTCCTCCAGTGAGCTCTGCCCGGATGATTGTTGGTCCAGGACGTTCCGACCTTGCAGTCTCGCTACTTCGGATTCGAGGTTGGCGAAACGGTTGTTTCTTTCTTCATTTACCGCTTCTTGCCGAGCCAATAGCTGAACGAGCTGTTGAACCGCGTCCGTCAAGGCCGGGAGTAATTGAGGGGGAGATGGTAAGCTCGTCTCATCTGCTCCCGATTGTGCTCGGGAAGGTCCCGTGTTGGGATGTCGGCTTCGTGTTTGCGATGAATTCGTGAGTTCCTGGACGTGGCCTTCAGGGGTTTGCTGAGGGCCGAGGTCAGGTTCGGCCATGAGACTAGTCGGTATTGAGCGGTGTGTTGGTGCCATTCAATAAGTTCAAGGAGATGGTGAGAAAAATCGGGTATTGGTTTCTCCCACTGTGGTCGCCAATGTTCAGTACCGTGCTTCCGATCTTGAGGATCGATATTATGCAGTTGGTAGATATTTTGTCCTTGATTCTATCTTTGTCTTCAGGCTTTGAGAGGAAGGTTTTGTTCGACCTGGAGATGTTCGATCTTGAGAGACGATGTTGAGGTGTTCGATCTTGAGATGTTCGATCTTGAGGGGCGACGTTGTACCTGCAATGATACTCCGACGCTCAAGTCAGTATTTGAAAGAATGAGTGTTTGGTTAGAAAAGTGCTTACCATTAATGAGCATTGAATGAGGTATTTATAGAGTTTGGGTGTGTTTGTGTTGGCGTTTTTGGGCCGTCCGATCTTGCGGGCTGATCTTGGCCATTGAAGATTGGACTCTCTTGATTATGATTGGGCTTCTCATCAATTGGGCTTTTGGAGAGGGGGTGTAAATAGAGAACAGTATAATCACCATAACAGTATATAACATAATCAAAAAATTAATTGTGTTGCTTATAATTGATAGTTTATTGAAATATCAAAATAAAATGAGTAATATATAAATATATATATCAAAATATGAAGTAATTGATAGTTTATTTTATTTATATTGTAGTGTAGTATACATAGTTCTTGAAAATGGATCGTAGTTGGATGTATGATCGATTGTATCCTGGAAGATCTGGTGTAAAACGACGGAAATTTAAATAAAACGTTTTTTTTTAAAAAATTATATTTATTTATTTTTAAAATAAAACGGATACTTTGCGGCGGATAATGAGTACTTTGCGGCGGATATTGGGCACTTTCCAGCGGATATTTTGCGGCAAAAATTTGTGCCTTTTCCGGCGGATTTTGCGGCGCCACTAAATCCGCCGTAAACTTGCGGCGGATAATCCGTTGCAAAGCGTTTGCTTCGAGTTGGCTACCAGCGGCAAAATTCCGCCGCAAAGTCCAAATATCCGCCGCAAATTTGGCTTTTGCGGCGGATTTTGCCCGCCGCAAAGTCCAATTTTTCTTGTAGTGGTGGTGGTGGTGGTGAAGGGTATTATGGTAGAGAGAGAAGGAGAATAGTAAGGGAGAAGGAGAGAAAGAGAGAGAGAAACGAGTGGTGGTGGTGGTGGTGGTGAAGGGTATTAGGGTAGAGAGAGAAGATAGAGTGAGAGAAGAGTGTGAGGAGGTGGTGGTGGTGGTGTGGTGGTGGAAGAGTGAAGAGAGAAGAAGAGTGTGAGAGGAGGTGGTGGGGTGGTGGTGGAAGAGTGAAGAGAGAAGAATAGTGTGAGGAGAGAAGAAGAGAGAAGAGTGTGAGGCCGAACCAACCAACTAGCCCAGTGTTTTGGAATGGCTGTGCTACAAAAAATACAGCTCAGTAAACAATTCAGGCGAGCTCGCTTTTACGTTTTGGTCAAGAAGGCTGGGCTGGGCGGCCCGATTTGACAACTCTAAGTTCAAGAAGCAAAATAATTGTTTACATTTGCTTCAACTCATTAGCTTTGTTGACAAGTTTTTATACCACCCTACTTTCTTCACTGATTTTCGTTCCTTTGGCTAACTTCAATTAACTAATCTTCACTCTCTATTACCCTCTACGTTATCCCTTAAAAATGCTTAGTTGCTGATCAACTGAGTAAACTGTCAAGAGATTCAAAGATTCCTTCCAGACATGCACGGCGTTAACTTGTTGAATAAGGAAGGGGGGAAACTAAATTAAACACGATCCGTTCATTGGGGTAAGCAAAGTAGAAGAAAATCTGAGTTCAAAGGAACAGCAATTCCTTTCTATCAATGTTATTGTTAATATTGAAAGAAAAAGGCAAAAACAAGCGTTACGCGCAGCTAGGCGCCAATGAGTAAAGTTTTAGACTACCTTGCTCGATGAATAGTCAAATATCTTTTGTTTTGGCCTTTAATCATTGTTACACCAACTTAAAGGCATTGGAGGCAGAATCTTTTCACAAAGACTGAGAGGGATTACTTCTTCACCCACAAAAGGAATTAAAAGAAGGAATTAAGAACTGACATATACATCACTAAATTCACCATTAAAAATGTTCTCAATTATTGCAAATTTGTTTTTTCAACTTTGTTTTCTCCATTGCTATTAGTGTCGACCTGGTTGGTGTTAACATTTACTAGTCCCATGTTGTTATAAATTTTATCAATTGGTCAGGGGTTGGTATAGATTAGGGGTGTCAATTTTGACCAAACCCCGATTTTCCAGTATTTTAGACAGTGGCGGACCCAGGACCCCGAGGTCAGGGGTGTCAAATTTTTTAAGGCCAGTGTCAAATGGGTGCAAAACTTGGTCTACTAGTGCAATTTAAAATTTTCAGGGGGTTCAAAATTAAAATTTCAGAAGATTTAGGCTATTTATATAAGGTGATAAGTGCAAATTTTTTTCAGGGGGTTCAATATTGAACCCCCTCACTATAAGACCGGTCCGCCACTGATTTTAGATTGGACTCGCTGAATAGAAGTCCTGATAAGATATGAGCCATTTTGACCCAGTTCAATTGGCCCATTGATTAGGGGTTGGGTCTGATTTTTTTATATTTTCTGCAATTTCCTTTGTTAAAAATTTGGGTGGGCCGGTTCGACTCACTAGCTCAATATTTCGGGTTGGACTACAAAAAACACAACGTGGTAGAGATAATTGGGCTGGTCCAACCTAGCTTCCTTTTGTGTTTTTGGCCCAGTAGACCGGGGTCAGGCTGGCGGCCCAGTTTGATAGGTCTATATAGATATTTTTTGGTACAAAAACAAAGCTAAAAAAGACAAAAAGAAAATGAAAAGAAACTAGGAACGTTGAAAAAAAACTCTAGAAGCATAGGGCATTAGCAAGCCCTTGAGGAGGAGAGTCCAAGGAAGTCTAGGTCGAAGAAGAAGTAGCTCTATATAGATATAATATAAGAGTTCAGTAGAATAGCATGGGAACTGCTGGTTTTAATTAAGATGTAGTCACAATCCTAAAACCATTGGTTTAGTGCATCTTAGATCATCTATTAAACGTTCATATCTAATCTAACTTTTGTTGAAGCTACTTTTAAATTTGGTCATCTAATTCCCCTAACAGTCATGGCCCCAACCTTCTCCTTTCTAGCAGATCTTTAAATATGGGAAGAGAATGTGAATTAAAGAAAAGCAAGTTACATATGCTTTTAAGAGCCTTTTAATTACCTTTTATTCCTAGCAAAGAATAAAAGGGTGGATCTTAATGAAAAAGAAATAAAGCAGCTTTTACTATAGCGCGCCATAAAGCAAAAGTTCCATAAACTTTAGTCTAAATCACCTTTGCCATGTTAATTTATTTAACAATCAGGTATGGACCTTTTGAATCTTGAGTTTGATAATAATGTGACCCCATGTGTGTGACCTGAAATCCAAATAATTGTACGTAGTTTCTCAAGTCTACAACTACAACAGTTATGTACTACTGTACAAGGTCAAAACTGTTAAAAATTGAATTAGAATTTGTGCCACCTTGGAAATAATCAAAAGGCAAATTCACTGTATTTGTTTTCATAGAGATGTAATATAAAGTATAAACGGACAGAAAAAAAGGGTCCGGTTGGTTTTTGTCCACCGTCAACATAAAAATCATAGTGGTACATTATTATTTTGCACAGAATCGCAGTACTACATTATTGTCTTGAGCAATCTTCATCACTGTTACGAATCATACACTATAATAGTCATCGATGACTATAAGAAAAAACAAGATATGCCACGCTAATTACAATTTTGTACTATATATACGTATTTATAACGAATACCGTTTGTCTATTGACGTAATCTATTTTGGGACACAGGGTCGATCCGGTGTTTCAGAGTTCGATTTCCGCAGCGGACAAACTCGGTGTTGGCCAGTACGAAATTGATCCTAAGCACGAGTAGAGATTAGTCTTTTGTTTAAAGCGTTTTGACACTCCGTGAGTAGCCAGCAATGGTCCAAACCAAAAAATATATACGTATTTATTGTCTCCCTTGTAAAATGATGAGGCCATATCTTCTCCCGGTAACCAAATTCAATGTAGGTTGGTCCGTCCTTACTATGCTTGTTCACACATGAAATTTACCCTATTGTCAGTCAAATTGGAAATGGTGTACGTTAAATTGATATCAGATTTTTTTCCCATTAATTAATCCAATAATGCGTTGTGACGGGATAGCAGTTTTGCGTTTTGGGACCCTCTTCATTCAATAATGGTAGTACTACTAAAATTTTCTGATCCGCAAAATAATATCACTATATATATATATATATATATTTCCTTTTATGGTCATTTAGCCTCTTCCTTAACACGTTCTTTCGAATACTAAGAAAGGTGAAAAATAAGGGTATCCAATTACTGACGGGGTAGATGGAATTAACGTAGAAGAAAACAAATGACAGCCATGTAAGTCTATAATAACAACGTTGTACTATCGTTCATTTACCATTTACCTACAATAAAGTAGCCAATATTTTATACATAAAAAAACAGACTCTGAGATGGAGAATAATATAAATAATTAAAATAATAAAGTCCAGGACATAATTATATTCACTCGAAATTATAATTGAAGGACTCGTGAAGTCAATAACGAAAGCAAAGCATCGAAAGAAAGTTAGCAAATCTTCAAACTCCACCTGCGTGTCTAGTAGTAGTAGAAAAAGATGCTACGTACATACTCACTCACTTGCTTCATTATTATACAACTCAAGTAGAGAGAGAAGAGAAGAAGAAGTGATGAGCTAGATAGAGAGAGCCATTAAATTATTTCATGCTCAACAATAAATTATAGCAGCATAGGTAAGTACAGAGAGAGCATATTTGTAAGAAGTTCAAGTTTTGGTGAGCTGTTATTAATGTCCTTCTTCAGCAACCTCTTTTCCACTTTCACATATTAATTCTTTTATTTTCACATTACATACGCACTAAATGGACCTCTGTCTTCTAGCAATAAATCCCCGTTACTTCACTTCCTTTTCCTTCTCTCACCGTTCGAAATGTTGAATCACTCTGTAAAACTCAAATCATGAACTTCAACAACACAACAACCTTTTCTCTTCTCTCACTCTTGTTTCTTCTTAGCGTTAACCAATGTTGTGGTCTTAATAAAGACGGTGTTCTCTTACTTTCTTTCAAGTACACCGTTCTCAACGACCCTCTTTTCGTGCTCAAAAACTGGAACTACACCGATGAGAATCCATGTTTATGGAACGGAGTTTCTTGTTCCACCGTGTTAAGCACAAGTAATGGAACCCAAACCCAAGCCCAAGCCCAATATCGTGTTACTGGTTTGTCACTACCAAATTCTCAGCTTTTATGTTCTATTTCCTCCGATCTTGGTTCCATTGAGCATTTACAAATTCTTGATCTTTCAAACAATTCAATCAACGGTTCTATTCCTTCTTTGTTTTTTCAACCAAACTCTGAGCTTCGGTTTCTTAATCTTTCCAATAACTTGATAACAGGGGAGATTCCAGAGTCTATAACACAGTTAAAAAATCTTCAGTTTCTTAACCTTTCTGAAAATTCTTTAGTCGGAAAAATCCCAAACAATCTCTCCAACATGCAAAACCTAACCATTGCTTCCTTTAAAAACAATTACTTGTCTGGTTTTCTTCCTACCGGGTTACGAACTTTGCAGGTTTTAGATCTGTCTTCGAATTTGTTGAACGGGACTCTACCATCTGGTTTCTCCGGAGATTCTATACGTTACTTGAATATCTCATATAACAGATTTTCCAGGCGAAATTCCACCGGAGTTTGCCGAGAAAATTCCGAGTAACGCTACTGTTGATCTCTCGTTTAATAATCTCACCGGTGAAATTCCTGATTCTCCTGTTTTGTTGAATCAAGAAACTAAGTCTTTTTCAGGGAATAGTGATCTATGTGGTGAACCGACTAAGAATCAGTGTACTATTCCTTCTACTAAATCTTCTGAACCTAAATCTTCTTCTTCTCCTCCTGCAATTGCTGCAATTCCAAAGCTTGATTCTCCTCCTGAAGAGTCAGCAAGTTCTTCGCAACAAAAAAATAGTGGTCTCAGAAGTGGAACGATTATAGGTATCGTGGTTGGAGATATTGTAGGAATTGGAATCTTGGTCATGGTTTTTGTTTACGTTTACAAGATGAAGAAAAAGAAAGAAGTGGGGAATACAATAAAGAACGAAGCAGCTATTGCAAGAAGTGATAGTTCATCATCAACATCAGAGTCAAAAGGTTTTACAAGGTGGTCGTGTTTGAGGAAAAAACAAGAAGAGGAAGAATCCTCGGAGACACCGAGTTCTTCAGATAGTGACGTGGAAACAGCAAGAAATGTTAACGGTGGTGAAGATCATAAACAAGGAGAAAACAAAACGGGTACGGGTACGGGTACTCTTGTAATTCTTGACGGTGAAAGAGAGCTTGAGTTAGAAACCCTATTAAAAGCTTCAGCATATATATTAGGAGCTACTGGTTCAAGCATAATGTACAAAGCAGTTCTTGAAGATGGAACATCGTTAGCGGTTCGTAGAATTGGTGAAGGTGGTGTGGAACGGTTCAAAGACTTCGAGAATCAGGTTCGGGTTATAGCTAAACTGGTTCACCCAAATTTGGTTCGTGTTCGTGGTTTCTTTTGGGGTCGCGACGAGAAACTCATCATCTACGATTTCGTTCCCAACGGCTGTCTTGCCAATGTCCGTTACAGTAAGTTACCTAACCTGTGTTCTGTTTTCACTCTTCTTGTGCATGTTAGCATACTGTGTTCTGTTTCACTAAAATGCGCTTGTTTTTAGATGATATGTTAGCATACTGTGCAACTGATCATTTTCTTCCTTTAATACATCAATAGTCAACTATGTTGACAAGTAGTAGAGCCAAGGAACGCGTGTCCATAATTAGAAACATATCACTCTCTTAACTGAAACTGAAAACATATAGGACAATTTTATGTTAACACTGGTGATATATAATATCCGTGCTCAAATACTTTTATGTAATTTTTGCACCCATCGTGAAAAATGCTTTTTTGTCAGGGAAAGTGGGTTCCTCGCCAAGCCACATACCGTGGGAAGTGAGGGTGAAGATAGCGAAAGGTGTGGCACGTGGGTTAGCTTATCTACACGAGAAGAAGCACGTGCATGGAAATTTGAAGCCAGCCAATGTTCTATTGGGCAACGACATGGAGCCCAAGATAGGAGATTTTGGGCTTGAGAGAATAGTAACGGGTGACATAAGTTATAAAGCAGGAGGATCCGCACGTATTTTTGGAAGCAAGAGATCTACAGCTTCACGTGATAGTTTTCAAGATATTACGTTTGGGCCTAGCCCAAGCCCAAGTCCAAGTTCAATAAGCGGTATATCTCCTTACAATGCTCCTGAATCGCTTAGGAACTTGAAGCCTCATCCAAAGTGGGATGTGTACTCATTTGGGGTCATGTTTCTTGAACTGTTAACGGGGAAGATTGTGGTTTTGGATGATATGGGTCAACTGCCTGGGATTATAGTTGAGGATAAGACTCGGGCTTTGAGGATGGTTGACGTGGCAATTCGCGCTGACATGGAAGGTAAGGAGGAGGCTTTGTTGGCTTATTTTAAGTTAGGGTATAGTTGTGTGTCTAGTGTTCCGCAGAAAAGGCCATTGATGAAAGAGGTGTTACAAGTACTTGAGAAGATTCCAACTACGCCTTCTTTATCGACATATTATTATGGCCACTAAAACATGATTTGTCATACGGGTTTTGAAGAAAAATAGTGTAGTACTTATAATGATCGACTGATAGATTTTTGTGTTTGGATTATGCGTTGTGTGACTGTGTTGTAACTTGTAATTGTTGGAAGGATTTGTCCATTGACTATAGCTCTGTCAATTCATTTACTAATTTTCACGGAATAATTGTTGACCCAACCACTCACTTTCTCTCCTAGGCCTTTTCTAAAATGCTGATATTTACGTAATCTTGAAGCAACAAATAGACTGTTGTAAATTATGAATCATAAAAAAATGTATCACAGACTCACAGTAGCTTGTTAGGGTACCACTCATCAAACTCAGATTTGGTCCCGGCTGTTGTTTTGGCTTCTTTAGAACGTCACTCATCACTCAAATCTCGATGGTCCTCCGGAATGAAGAAGAGAGGACCAGGCTTGGTGACCTCTAAACAAGTGTAAAACCAACTGACATAAATAGAGTGGAGCCCGAAAATCTTGCATTCCAGTGCGTTGCTAAAAATGTTATCAAGATAATGGGTTGAATGTGGGCAAAAAAATGGACCGCATTTTGAACAAAACTTATATCAGTAGAATACCAAAGTGGAGCAAATTGGAAATTCCAAACGTTCTCTCATTTGGCACATATAACCCAACGTCAGTAAATCGTAACAACAAAGAAATTGTAAGGATTTGACAAAAAAAATGTAAGAATAATGGTAATAGGTCCTCTAATTAAGAGTATTTCCATGCATGTATCAGAATATACATAAAGCAGTGATGGAGGTGGCTAGTTTTTAATGAGACAGCCGAAGATTAAAAAAATTGAGGCAAAATAAACTTTAAAAGAATAAATGGTGCTTAGGATTTAGATACAGAGAAAAATTCAAATAATAGCTTTATGCACAATAACATGTCAAAACAGAAGTGGAAAAAAAAACAAGGTTAAACTTAACTATAACCAAGTTATAATATGCTAAAAAAAGCATCAAAATTATTATAAACTCCAATATATGAGATGAAAGACGCAGTTAATAAACAATTATTATAGAGAATAGATGAAAGATTAGCTAAATAGGATAAGATAATGAGACAATTATCCTAGAAGTATGTCACATCATTTCCCGCTTCTCCTCCTTATGAAAAAGGAGGCTTTACAGAAACGCTCTTCTTTTAAGTTTATGAAAATGTAGGCTCAACACCCTGACTGTAAGAGGATTGTCTTTGAGGTTTGACAAAGCCCTCTTGTTGGATGCCACATGCATATCTTATCGCAGAAGTTGAAAAACTTGAAAGATAAGCTGAAGGACTGGAATACTACTGTTTTCGGTAACGTTTTCACTAATGTCGATGAGGCCTTAGCCAAACTTGATAATATCCAAGATCAGATTAATAATCTAGGTGGTTCTGATGCTTTATTCGCTCTAGAGAAGGAGGCTCAAACTAATTTGCAGATTGCGTTAAATTATGAAGAAGCTTATTGGAAGGAGAAATCTCGAGTTAATAACTGGCATAACTTTGGAGATAGAAACACTGCCTTTTTTCGTAAAATGACTAAAATTAAAAATGTTACTAAGAGGATTTCTATTATGAAGGATGGAGATAGTATTCTTACTGATGTTGCTGATGTTGAGAACCATGTTTTGAATTACTATCAGAATTTATTCTCGGTGAACAACGACTGTCAACCTAATGATGTTATTCGAAAAGTTATTCCTTCTTTAGTTTCAGATCAGGACAATGTTATGCCTGACTAATTTACCTTCTCTGAATGAGGTTGGAACTGCAGTTTCTTCTCTTAATGGTGATGGCGCTCTTGGTCCTGATGGATTTGGCGGTTTCTTCTTTCAACATTACTGGGATATTGTTGCTCACGATGTTATAATGTTGTGCTACAATTTTTTCAACAAGGTTGGTTGCTCCCTAATTTTAATTCTAATATCGTTGCTTTGATTCCAAAAGTTGATGGAGCTGATAGAATAGAGCAGTATAGACCTATAGCTCTAGCTAATTTTAAATTTAAGATTATTACTAAAGTTATAGGCTAACAGACTTGCTCTAATTGCTCCTACCATTATTTCTGATAATCAAAGGAGATTTGTGAAAGGTAGAAACATCTCTGATTGCATCTGCACTGCTTCTGAATCTATCAATCTGCTTCAGAAAAAGTCTTTTGGCGGCCAATTAGCCTTGAAAATTGACATAAAAAAAGCTTTTGATACTATTGACTGGAATTTTTTAGTTCAAGTTCTGACTGCTTTTGGCTTCAATGAGAAGTCTACATTTTTCACTGGCAGCATATTAGTAACTCTTTTCCTCTTATGAGCAAGTCTCTGGTCAGATTATTGGTAAAGAGAAGTCTACATTTTTCACTGGCAGCATATCCTCCTCCCGCATCAACGCCATCTCAGTGCTGCTTGGTTTCTCTAAAAGGTCTATCCCCTTTAATTATCTTGGTGTTCCTCTATTCGAAGGAAAGCCTCGGAGAATTCATTTGTTACCTATTGCAGATAGAATTAAGGCTAAGTAATCTTCCTGGAAAGGCTCATTATTATCTATTATGGGTAGACTTCAACTGGTAAATTCTGTCATTCTGAGCATGTTGGTTTATAGCTTTCGCATTTATGCTTGGCCTGCTAACCTCCTTAATACTGTTGACACCTAGATTAGAAGTTTTGTGTGGTCAGGAGATGTTAATTCTCGAAAAATTGTTACTGTTGCTTGGCATAAAGTTTGCAAACCCTTTCAGGAAGGTGGTTTGGGTCTTAGATCTATCAAAACAATTAATAGGGCTGGTATGTTAAAACTTGGCTGGAGCTTCATCTCTACCAACTTACAAAGGGCTCTGCTGTTGAAAGCTAGGGTCTATAAAAACAATAAGTCGGTGAACTATCATGTCTCTTCTTCTATTTGGCTTGGATTTAAATCTTGTATCTCTGTGATTCTCGAGCACTCAACTTGGAAGCTTGGAAATGGTGTTCGAATAAATTTTTGGACTGACTATTGGCTCTCCCGACCTATTGTGGATGTCATTGGTATACCTTCTAATTTGCACAAAGATCTTACAGCTACTCTAAGCGATTTTATAGTAAACGGTAGATGGTCTATCCCTACGGATTTCATTAATCACTTCCCCCAAATTCACTCTGAAATTCAGAAAATTGTTATTCCCAATATTCCGGTGGATGATCAATTGATGTGGGATTGCTCTAATTCAGGAGATTTGACTTTCAAGGATTCTTTTCTTTTTCACGTTCCTGCTGGGCAGATAGTTCCCTGGACCAAGACAGTTTGGAAGAATGTTATTTCGCCCTCAAAATCATTTAGGCTTAATTACAGTTTTGGTCCCCCTATTATGACCAACTCACGATTTTGGTCCCTAAAGTTTTAATTTGACGATTTTGATCCCCCCATTTTCCCAATTTGTAAAATCAAGGTCCCCCTCTTAATTTGGTCAAAATTAAAACTGACTTTGACCAAAAATCATACGTGGCAGTCCTACGTGGCACTGTTCATCTCTCTCTCTCTCTCAGCACTGTTCTCTCCTCTCTCCCACCGTAACCCCTCCCCCACTGTAACCCCTTCGCATCTCCCCTCCCCCCACCGTAACCCTTCCCCTCCCCTCCCCCTCCCCCCTGCGAACTCTCCCTCTCTCTACGATCTCTCTCTCTCTCTATGATCTCTCCCTCTCTGCGATCTCTCTCTCTCTCTTTCGTTCCAGATCCGGTGAATGGGGAAACGAGGGGGGTGCGAAGGGGTTCGGTGGTGTGAAGGGGTGCGAAGGGGTTCGGTGCGAAGGGGTGCGAAGGGGATCTGGGTTTGGCGTTCTAGTTCGTGGTGGTGTTCGCGAATAGTGGTGGCGTTCTGGGTTTGGCGAAGGGTGGTGGTGGTGCTCGCAGAACCAGAGAGGGAGAGGGTGGGGAAGGGGGAGGGGTTCGCGGAGGGGGGGAGGGGTTCGCGAAAACAGTGAGGGGGTGGGGGGTTCGCGAATAGTGTTCACGGAGGGGTGGGTGGTGGCTGACGGAGGGGGGTGGGTGGTGGCTGGGGTGAGGGAGGGGGTCACGGTGGGGGAATGGTTCAGGAGGGGGGAGGGTGAGGGAGGGGGGAGGGGTTCACAGTGGGGGGAGGGGAGAGGGATGATGAACAGTTTTTTTTTTTAAAAAAAGGAACAGTGCGCCTACGTGGGAGTCTACGTGGACTGCCACGTAGGATAAGTCAGTCAAAATTGACTTTCAATTTTGACCAAATCTGAGGGGGACCTTTGATTTTACAAATTGGGAAAATAGAGGGATCAAAATCGTCAAATTAAAACTTTAGGGACCAAAATCGTGAGTTGGTCATAATAGGGAGACCAAAACTGTAATTAAGCCAATCATTTATTCTTTGGAGGGCTTTTCATAATAAAATGCCAACAGATAACCAACTTTGGATTAGAGGTTGCACTGTTGTTTCTGTTTGTAGCTTTTTGGAAGTGATTTAGAGACTTCTCACCACCCGTTCCTTGCCTGCCCATTTGCCAAACATATTTGGAATTGGCTCGGAGGAATCCTAAGTGTAACACTCCGATTTTGGGAGCGCTACTAAGTGAACTCAACTCCTAATATGAGATGCTTTTTGAAAAATACACTTCCTGTTCCTGCCGTCTCTCTGAGAACATATTATTTTTTTAAAAAAAAAAATCAATTTCAAAACAATCAGAGTATTGCAGCATTTTCGAAACATGATTCCCCTCTTAATGTAATATACAAGAATTAAATCTGGAATATGACATATACAAATTTGTTTCCCCACGCCTGTATGTTACCTGTTTTCAAAAAAAAATGTACAATGCAAAGATAGAAGTGTTTGAAATAAAAACCCGCACAATCTAGTACTGACTATCTTTACTAATACATATACGGCAATGCCCATACAAAAACTGATTAAGAACCATACACTTAAGAATTTTCCAAAATGACACAAAAGAAAACATCTACGCTGATCAAGCACTCTATACGCAACACCCGGTTAGGACCTCGAGGAGTCCACCAATACTCCACTATGAAAGGACACCGACCTCTGCAACTTTATCTATGAAAACTGAACTATGGTCCTTCAATAACTGGGTTGACATCCATTACATTGGAGAACCACAGGCAAGGGTCATCTTCTAGAATATGCATACACAAATATACAACAACTCACATGTACATAATCAATTCACATATACATAATACTAACAAGTTTCAAACAACATTCTAACAGCTCAATACGAACTACACGTCACACCACTCCATATATCCTAATGCAATGCCTATATGTCAATGCATATGATCCCGGGGTATACTACACCAAAAAGTGTTGTGCTTCTCTCTATGATACTGCACAACGGATCTACGATCCAAATATGGGTGTGCTTCTCCCTATGATACTGCACTTGTGTAGTACTTCACTCATTGATGCTGCACTACACTCCATGATAAAACTCAAGTGTGTTTCTCTCATCGATACTGCACCATGTGGTCACTTCTCTCATCGATACTGTACTGTACCAATCTTTTCTTACGATTCAACATCGTACAACTCCGTAAGTATCTCTTGCACCACGCTAATCATTCCAATAGCTTCCTCAAGTCACCACCAACAAATTTCCTCTTAAAGTCTCCCTCAAAATCTCACTCTAACCTCCCTAACTTTTCATTTTTTCTCACTTCTTAAAGCAATTCTCCATTAGTTCCAAAAGTCATAATTTTCATAATATTAACTCATCTTGATTTCAACCTCTCAAAAGGATTCCTATTGTTTCTCAAAGACTTCCCATTTGTTTCGCATTTCTTAAATCACTTTCTAACTACTTTTCAAAAATCTGAGACAAGTGCTACGCTCACTTTTATAAGATCTCCTTTAAGTTTCTTTTTCTGAAAATGATTTACTTAGTCGCAGTAGCAGTCATACCTACATATGCCTCTTCTAACCCTCCTTTCAAAGTCACTCCCAATCCACCGGACATCTCAATCACAGATCATCAATGTCATATGTTCAATTTACAAGATAGAACAAACACATATATAAGCCTACAGAGGACAACAACACACAATGTCCGCCTAGGGACTCAATCAACACAAAATCACCAAAGCTCACAAACAAACAAACAACAAACACCAACCACAATCTCAAACATATAATAGTAACTAGAAAGAAGCCATTACCTCAACAAGCTTTCTAAGTAATAATCCATGAACCTCGCCGGGATCACGTGCCCTAAACCATAGAACGGACTTAGGTTAACATTACAATCCCAGACTAACCCCACATAACTAGGTCGTTCGATCAACTAAGGTAAAATAGAGAGGATTTGGTTTCTTAGAACTTTCTTGCACAAAAAGGATGAATATTTAAAATCGAATACTTAGAAAATAAGACTTTCCAAAACTTTTCTCATAAATAACTTAACACTTTAAATATCATTTTTCTTCAAAACTTTCAACTTCAATACATAACTTAAAATCATAATTCAACAGCTTAATTTGTAAAACACATTTCTTCTAAATTCAAATCAAACACCAAAAATTTTCTAAGTATATTTATGATGAAAATTTGGCAGAGTCTCCTTTGTATTTAGGTAATTTTCTAAAATTTCCTGTCCAGCAGAAATAGAAATTCATAGACATTTCTTGTCACTTTAAATCTCGTACTTTAAGTACCAATTTAAAGGATCAACCATGATAACTCATAAACATTTTTCAACAACTCAAACATCAATCAAAACAAGATTGGCTAGTTTTCCTCAATACCCGTTAATATTCCGGTTTAACGGTTTTTCACCAAAGCGCTTTCTAATCTCACGTCAAACCGAAATATTGACTTCATCAACCAATCAAACATATACATAACTTCCCAATGATTTAACATTTAAACAGTCAATCAAACATCAATACATAACCAATCAATTTAATTCATTTTCACATAACATTCAATAATTAACGAAACACAAATCGAAGAACTCGCCTCGCGTGTCGGTCAACTCGAACACATAACGCACGAGAAACCTCAACTTTGACCACCAACAATTTGCTCCTAGGACTCCGAGCTCCTCTCAAAACTCCAACTTGAATTCCAAGCTTCCCAAAAGCACTATTCATCATCCCTAACCTCAAGTAGCCTCCTCACATAAACCCCAAATTGCAACCCTAGCTTGATTCCTCCAAAATTTTAGTGATTGAGCTACCCAATCAACAACATGGCTTCTATGGAACACCAATCACCCTCCTAAACTACCCTTTGTACACAAACCATCAAAACCCTCATTTTCTCCTTGAAAAACGAAAATGGTAGAATATGTGAGAGTGAATGGTTGGTGATGATTTTGGTATGAAATTGAAGAGGAAGAAATGGTGACCATTTTTGTGTAAGAAAGAATGGAGTTTGCTTGAGTCCTTTCTCCCCTTCTCCTCTTCTCACCTACGACTCCCACTCTCTCTTTTCTCCATTTTCATTCCTTTCTTCCTTTCATCCCTCGAATTCTATCTCTTTCTTTTCCTTTCTTTTCTTTTATATTAAAACAACTTAAGTGATAATGAGGTCAATGACCAAAATAACCCTCACTTAATTCTAATTTCTCAACAAACCTGACTAAAAATCTTTATTTAATTTTAGCACCCAAAAACCAACTTCTTCAATTTATAAATATACACCAACCAATAATTAATTTAATACCCAATTAATAAAATTATTAACTAAGCACCATAATAATAAATTGATTAAGGTCTAACTCCAAAATAATTATCTTAATTATTTTGGGGATGTTACACTAAGCCTCCACCTTGACACTTCTTCTTTTCAGAGCATTTTATCTTCGTCTTCTCATGGTTGGAGTCCTCAATTGAGCGACATTGTCTCTGCTGCAATTGTAAACATTTTTTGGGTTATCTGGTATTGCAGGAATCATGCTAGATTTGAGAACCATGTGATCCCCTTACACACTGCTATCAATTTAATTATTTCCGATGTGACTTTAGCATGAAATGCCTCTAAATCTAGAATGTCTTTCTTTGTTGCCGAATTTATGATTATAAAAGCCTTTAATGTCATTGGTAATTACAGAAATTCTTCAACCATCAAAGAGGTAATTTGGCCCCTGTTAGGACTTTGGCAAGTGTACCAAATGTCGTCGCAAGTAATAAAATACGGTAAGTAACCGGTCGATTCCACAGGGATTGTGTTTTATTATCAATAGGCAAGTAAATTAATCCTTAGACGTAATAGTTGGACGAAAGTGAAGTAACGGTAAAACAAAGCAAACGTCTGTAAACAATAAAATAAAAGCGATTAGGGGTCGAATCTTCTCCCCTCACCTATCCTATGATCCTTCAGTTAATCTCAAATTGGTTGTTTAAATTACCAGATTCAATTCACAAAATTAGGTTAAGGACAATCCCTTGCCTCAAAACCCCTTTTACCTAATTGAGAAACCCTAATCCCTTAGATGATTCATGCCAACAGGTAAAGCAATAAACGCAAGAAATAGAGAATTCACATATCCAATCCCATATTCCTATGGTGATCACAAGTATGTGATCTACTACCCCATATCAAGAATGTAACCCATATCCCTATGTGATCACAAACCCTAATTCATTACAAGTAGCATATGTAGAAGTAAAGCATTACACAAAGAGGCAAAGACTTATGATAAATTAACCAAACAACTGAATCAACCATAACAAAGTAATCAATAGATAGGTTTGGGGAGAGTCATCTCTCCCTAATCAAAACAAACTACATGGACAACATCAAGGAAAGAGAAGATAGAAATAAGGAGAAGTTACACATAGAGGAATCCATGAGAAGTCTTCAAAACCTTGTTCCCAAGTGATTAGAAGCTCCCAAAAAACACCCCCAGCTGCTGCTCCAAAGTGTGGCTCAGATCCCCAGACGAAGTCCCTTCAAAAATTGCTGAAACTGCTTTAAAAACCCTAATTTTCACGCACCATCGCGACGCGGCCCGTGTCCGTTGCGTCGCGACAAAAGACAGAAGCTTCAGGCCTCGCAGGACTGCTCCAGGTCGCGTCGCGAACCCTCCTGGTTGCGACGCGAAAAATAACAGAAAGTTCCGGCTTGTAAAATTCCTTCAGATCGCGTCGCGAACCCTCCTGGCCGCGACGCGAAAAATGACAGAAAGCAAATCCCTCCATTTTGCTGCACTTCCGGGCAAGTGTCTGGTTCGCCGAAAGATGCCACAACCAATTAAGAGGTCTTCAAGTCCCATTTAGCTCCAAAGGTGAAGGAATTACTTACAATTGAACTTCCTACTACAATTATCTAAAACTGAACTAAATCCCAGATAATGACTGTGATACAATGAAAACCCTGCACAATTGGTCCAAAAAATGCCTAACTTACATCATATGATTGGGAGTCAACACAACCCCAAACTTAAACTTTTGCTTGTCCTCAAGCAAACAATCAATTCAGACTGTGGCTGTTTTTCTATTTAGCTGTTACATATAATACATCAACCTTAAACACATCAGCACATCGACTATCATCATCAATCTAATGCAGTGGCAGGACAAATGAATTGGAAATAACGAATCATAAGCAGGCAGCATTCTCAAGTTTTCTCTATACGCACATCTCACCAGTATTTCACTCTTGAGGTGTTTCGGGTATTCACTCAATTCACAGTACCTGCATCATCGTTTCATAGGCTTGACAGAGTTCTATATCATTCTAGACAGATGAAATGCATACACACATTTTGAGGACTTAAAAGGTTATAGCGGGGCTTAGGTAAGGGTGGATACATTTGGATAAGTAGGTTGCACTTGGAGTTAGGCCTACCTCTCTTTTTGTCAATTTCACGCAATACTCACCCATTTTCCCAAAGCATTTAACAAAAACAAGAGAAGGAATTTATTTATTTATTTATTTTTTTTTTTTTTGATATGTATATGTATATATATACATATATACATATTTATTTTTTCTTTCTTTCTTTTCTTGTTCCTT
This sequence comes from Astragalus membranaceus, assembly GCA_039519185.1. Taxonomy (NCBI): domain Eukaryota; kingdom Viridiplantae; phylum Streptophyta; class Magnoliopsida; order Fabales; family Fabaceae; genus Astragalus; species Astragalus membranaceus. The sequence goes on along the minus strand of CM076846.1, from coordinate 152,444,596 downwards.
CTCTTGTATACCACCCTGTTGCACCCCGAAAAATCCCGCTTTTGGGTTTCTCAATGTACAACGTGGAAAAATTTGGAGCCGCCACCAATATTTTAATTTTAAGACCAAAACATTGAAAAAAGGTCTTTTGGACAAGGCGGATGGTCTTTGAAAACTAGAGATATAGGTTCGGGGGTCGATTACGTGCGAGGAAGGTGTTAGCACCGCGCACGTCCTTTCTACCGAAAGGGAACCTCTAACTAAATGTGTGGTTTTAACATTTGATTTGAAAAATACCTAGATTTGCCTATTTATTTCTTGTTTGAAGGCTTAATGAAAATTTTATTTTTGGCGAGGAAGGGGGAAAAAAAAGGTTTTTTAGGAAAAGTGCTTGACGAGACATAGCCCGCTCCTACGTATCTCCCGGTGCGATGGAGAATTCAAAGCTACGTAGTTCTTGGTTGTCTTTTTGAAAAGTTTTTGTTTTTTAATATTTTTTGTGAGTTTTTTGAAATAGGACGAGCATTAGTGAATGATTAAACTAGCAGAGGCTATGATGAATCACTACTAAATACTCAAGAAAGAGAGTTGTACCGCTAGTCGAACGAACAAAGGTTCTGATGGGCTATTGATAACAATTCGTTTTATTATCTTTTTTTGAAAGTAATTTTCGAAAGAGGTTGGTTTGCCCGATGATCAAACTAACAAAGGTTATGATGGATCACCGTTTATTATTCTTATGAGAAAAGGACATTGTCACTAATAGCTAAACGAACAAAGGCTCTGATGAGCTATTAGCAACAATGGGTTTGAAAATGATTCTTTTTGTTTGTTTTTATGAAAATAATTTGTTTAGGGGGATGAAGAGAATTTTTATTTGTTGCGCTTGACGAGAACGTGGCTCGCTCCTTCGTATCCCAAATGGGAATCAAAGCGACGTAGTTCTAATGAAATTGTTTTTTAAAAGGGTTTGAAAGATTTTTGGAAAAAGGGTGAAGGCACTATCAATGATTGATTACAAAAGTTCAAGCACATTCACTAATCACGAAATCATACATATGTTGAACATTTAATCAAGACTAAACATGCCAATATGATCAAAAGACCCATTTATCAGGGATGCAAGGTAAAGTTCTCAAAGCAAGTGTGTGTGTGTAGGAAGGAGTGTATTTACCCTAATGACTCTATGCTACAACAGGCATGTAGACTTACGTCTTCATTAGGAGGTCATACAAAGCAAGTGTGTGTGTAGGAAGGAGTGTATTTACCCTAATGACTCTATGCTACAACAGGCATGTAGACTTACGTCTTCATTAGGAGGTCATACACATGGATGGAATGGCATATTGAATCGAGACATTTAAAATGCATCAAAAACAAGCAAGCAATTGATCATAGGCATAGAATGGTTTTAATTAAACTGAGGAACATATGAGCAATGATTTCTCAATAACATGAACGAAAGGGGGAAATTGCATCAAGGCTAAGGTAAGCCTATCCTTTGCATTCATGAATAAGTGCCCAAAGGCTAGTAACACAATCAAAGAGGAGGGAGCATCAAGGTTTTGGGTAACCTATCTTTTGCAATACCCCATGGACCTTAAACCATAAACCTAACTATCTTTTATTCATTAAGAAGTTAAAAAAAAGGGGGAGGTCGAATCATCTGAGACCATCTTCACCACTTAGACAATGATGCACTAGGCATAAGTGGGAATCATGTGGTTCATCATCAACAATGACACTATAGCTAAATCGAATCACATGGGCAAATGGATCACAATGATTAAATAGTAATAAATATAAAAACAGAAATACCTCTGATGAAGGCAGATACTACGACTTGAAGAACGCAAACCCCGACTAACCCTTGTAGGAGATCAGCTCAGACAGACCAACGGCGCGAATAGAGCAAAAATGAAGCGGAGAACTGAAAAAATGAGATTTGCGAGAGTTGTCTTCCCAGATCTCGTGAAATGTCTCTGGAGCAATTCTTCTCAGATCTCGTGAAATGTGTGTGTCCCTCTCTTGTGAGATCTGTCCCCGAAAATGTGATTTGAGGCTGCCTATTTATAGGCTTAGGAAGCGTAGAATTTTTTTTTAAAAACATTTATTGCAAGGATGAATCGATTGTTTGAGCCTTTGGAAATAGTAAAGAATCGATTCTTGGACATCCTAAATAGGTGAAAATCGATTCCATGTTTAGTTAAAATAAGTGGGAATCGATTCTTGGCTCTTGGGAATTGCTTGAAAATCGATTTCATGCTTTGACAAAATAAGGAGGATTCGATTCTTGGCTCTTTAAAATGGCCTGAAAATCGATTTCATGCCTTGATAACATAAGGAAGAATCGATTCTTGGCTCCTAAAAATGGCCTGAAAATCGATTTCATGCCTTGATAACATAAGGAGGAATCGATTCTTGGCTCCTTAAAATGGCTTGAAAATCGATTTCATGGCTTAATATTGGATTAAGGAATCGATTTCATGGCCTTTACAAATAGTATAAATCGATTCTTGGCCCTTGGAACAGAATGGAAATTAATTCTTGCCTTCCACAAAAATGCTTTTAGGTCTTTGCCATGCATGCATAAAATATTTTCCAAGGCTTGCCATGCATGCAAAACATATTTTTCAAAACCCTAATTTCTTAAAAAGTGCATTCTAACCCTAAAAATGATTTCAAAAACTTTGGAGTGGTTTCTAGGATCCAAAATGCATAATTTGTTTTTGCGTGGAAAATTAGGGTTTGGACCTAAGCCGGACAAAATTGGGGTATGACAGCTGCCCCTCTTTATCTGAATTTTAACGAGGAATATGAATTGGCCGAAACATATTCCAAGGCAAAATGAAGATAAAGAATTCAGAAATTATACCGATTTTGTCCATTTGGGGAAACCCGAATTTTCCTCTTTTTCTTTTTCTATGTTTTTTGAAAAGATGGGCTTGAGAACAAACGGGGAATGGTTAACACCTGGCGCATTAACCGAGAGAGAAAATGACGGACTACTCGGGATCTGAAGGAGCACTAAGGCTCTGAAGGACCACTCAGGGTCTGAAGGAGCACTAAGGCTCTGAAGGACCGATTCGCAGTCGATGCTTGGCGCATTGATTAGAGTTAAACTGAAGGACCGACGAGGTCTGAAGGGCATGCCTAAGCCTGATGGACCAATGGGTCTGATGGAGCGCAAACTAGCAACGGTACTAGTAAAACGGTCTGCCTGAAGGGGTGGCCTTTTCCGAGCAGCCATGATGGGTCAAGATCAGATCCGGAACTGATATGTTGACCATGTAGGACGTCCATTGTGTCTTAGGCTGACACAACTAGTCTGAAGGACCATTCGGGGTCTGAAGGACTTACCCGCAGCTCGAATGCGAGGCGAAGTCTGCTTTTGAAGGGACACTTGGGTCCTGAAGGGATTCACGAATCCTGTTGATTGATTGAAATGTTCAACTAAAGCAGACAGAAAAGTAAAATGAGCACTTGGCGTGCAAACAGAAAAGTAAATGGGCACTTGGCGTGCAAACAGAAAACTAAATGGGCACTTGGCGTGCAAAAGCAGGAAATAAAGCGGTAAAGAACGCGGTAAAGAAAGCAGTAAGGAAGGAGCACTGAGGGCTCAGGATGAGCACAGAGGGCTCAGGAGGAGCACAGAGGGCTCAGGGGGAGCACAGAGGGCTCAGGATGAGCACGGAGGGCTCGGGGGGAGCACAGAGGGCTCAGGATGAGCGCAGAGGGCTCAGGGGGAGCACAGAGGGCTCACAAATTCTGCTGATTGGTTGATTTGAAATGACCGATGCTGCTGCACTGGATTGAGGTACCTGCATACGTCAGTTGATGCAAGGAATAGTGCATGGAGTATGGGTGCATGTTATGCATGGGCATGTTATGCATGTGCATGCAATGCTATGATTTTGGTGTAATGATGAATGTGCAAGATGCGGTTATGCAAGTGTAATGCAGATGTATGCTACGTGGATGCATGTGACGCTGATGCATGCAATGCTGGACGCTTTTGATATTCTCTTTTGGCTTTCCTTGATGGTTGCTTTTTTTATTTATGAAGTGCGGGTATGCAAGTGCAATGCTTGAGAGTTGTGAAATGCTTTGGTTTATTTGATGGAATGCTAAATTATGGACTCGACATTAGTCTGATTTAAGGATCACAACGAGTCTGGTTTATGGGCCGACAAGCCTGGTTTATGGAGCAATATGTGTCTGCATACTGGTCTGATTTATGGACCCTAAAGGTCTGGTTTAAGGACACAAAGGTCTGGTTTGACCGCATGGAATGCCAGTGTATGCAATGGAAGGCTTCGTTTTGTTTTTTCTATGAGATGCATGATGCAAATGCCATGATTGCTATTTTCTTTTTCTTTCTCTTATGATGAATGCAAATGCCTGAATTTCTCTTTTTCTTTACTTTATTATCATTATTTTTATGTCTGATAAATGCATGATTTTATGCATGATGAATGTAATGCATGACTGTGTTTGCTTATTGCCCTTTTTTTTTTGCTTATTTTTTATTTTTGCTGGTTCAGCCAACCCGTGACACCCATGACACGAGACTGAGGAACCTGTTGGACTTGCGGGGCTCATGGGCCGAGTGCATGTTGGTCTTGACTTTGCTGGTTTGAAGCAATCGTGGATGTAGTTGCTCTCTTGCATGATTGACTGATTTTGAGGATGTGCTTTCTCTCAGGACTCTTAAGAATCTCGTAATGATTTGCAATGCTCTATGATATATGCACATGTTTTACAGTTCAGGACCATCATCATCATAAAATGTTTATTTTGAGCAGAAAAGCAGAAAATAAAAGAGTGAACAAATACGAGAAATTTGAACTTTATTAATGCGGAAACCGGTCGCACAGGAAGTTACGCCGATTGTTTATTGCATTTGAGAGTTTAAACTATAAAAAGACACGAAAAAAAGGAGAAACTAAATTCTGACTGTCCGTCTCTGTGGAACAGTGCCAAACATCTATGTCCTTGACCTTGACCACTCCCTCATCCAAGCTTGTAGGAGAGTTGTATGCCTTTCTTTACTTTTCACGCCTGAGTTTTTAGACCCTAATTTTTGCTTGGATCGCCCTTTGCGGATTTTCAATCCACCGGGTCGCTCTGATTTTGCCTAGGCCGCCCTTTGTGGGTTTTTAACCTAGCGAGCTAATTCTTACTTGGCTTGTCTTTCTCTTTTTTTTTTTTATATTTCTTTCAGGCATAATGCTTCTTCACTTAATCTGAATTGACTGGATTCCCGAGATCTTCGCCGTCTATATTTATGAGTATTGGCGCTCCTCTGGACAAAGCTTTCTTGACTTCATATGGACCGTCATAAGTGGGTATCAACTTCCCACGGAGTCAGTCTGGATAGGTAGGATCTTTTTTGAGTACAAGGTCTCCTTCGCCGAATTCTCGAAGACGGACTTTCCTTCCGAAAGCTGCCTTCATCTTTTGTTGGTACAACTGGCCATGGCGCAGGGCAGCAATTCTTTTCCCTTTAATGAGATTCAGTTGATCTAGACGAGCTTGGATCCATTTTGCTTCTTCTAACCTGGCCTCCATGACTACTCGTAGAGAGGGTATTTCAACCTTGATGAGAAGAACTGCTTCTGACCCATACACTAGAGAGGAAAGGGGGTTGCCCCTGTATGATTTCAATGAATGTGAGTGCGACAAGGGATGAGATAGGTGTAGGATCAATTTCCCCAGTTGTAGGAGGGGTGAAGAGCGACAGGATTGCCCCACTTGGCATATTGTAAACAAATGAATTTACTTGTCCTTGAGCTAAAACTTTGAGAAAACAACAGCAATCAATCATTGATCGGGATGGACCTTTCGGGATTGTGGTGTATTGTGGAGGAGAGATGAGTAAGCTTAATGAGGTATTTGGGGCTAATGGCAGGATGGTTTTTATTGGCTGTTGATCGATGATTTATGATGGTTAACTGGCTTGATGAGGTATTAGGAGGTTTTATTCCTGGCTAAGGGTCTGTGGAGGGCGGTCTGTCGAGGTCAAAGGAGAGTGTTTGCGGTTTATGAGAGGAGGGGTGCATGGAAATGAGAAAGTGTTTGAAGGTTTATTGAGACGAGGATCTCTTGGGTTTTGTGGTAACATGTACCAACTCACCACTTACATTTCTTTTGTATTTTTCTTTTGGTTTTGGAATTTTCCTTTTTGAATGATTTTCCTTCTTTGACTTTTTCTTTCTTTTTTTGAGCTTGGGTGAGCTGATAAAGAACGATGCACTGTTTTTTATTCGAGGTGATCCTTGTCTAAGGTGACTTTTGGATTTTTGGCTTTTTCTTGGCTTAAGATGGGTCGGAAAGGATTTTGTTTTTCTCTTTGGGATTTTCTTGGCTTAAGGTGGTTAGGAGAGGATTTTGTTTTTGGATATGGAATGGTAGTCCGACTTCATTTCAAATCATGATTGCTTATTTCCTCAAAAATTAACTCTGGGACAATAATTCACTTATTTTCATGCACTTGCCCTTCTTCTTTATTTCCTTTTTGAGCTCTAATTTTCCTTTATTGAAGTACCCATCTTGACCTCTTTCTTGTTCTCAGCGGTTCCCAAGTTGATCACTTCAGTGGATTCCCCGTGATGCTGAATAACCCTTTTTCCTTGCTTCATTAACCTTCTGGAGGATTTTCCCAGTCTTTCTCAACGTCCCACTCTGCTTGATTGATAAGGTGATCAAAGTCAAAATATGGACCGTTGGCACTGTTATTTTGAGAGACAATTGCTGTGGATTTGCTTTTTGCCGAGGCGAAAAAGCAGAATGGAAGGTGAGACATGCAGGCAAAAATAATAAAGAAAAGAAGAGACACATGAAATGAAAAGGAATTGATTTTTTATTGATTGGAATTCAAAAACAACATTTTTATTGATGATGATGATTTAGAAAATAAAAACATGTGCGCCCCTAACAACTGGTCCTGTGGCCTTGGGCAGAGCCACAGGGTTGCATTACAAATGACTACTTTAAATCAAAGGTCCCAGGAGGATCAACAGTCTTTCAATTCTTTAATTCTTTCACCAGCACTGCAGCGACAAACCAGGTTTGCACCACCCTCTTCTGACTTAGGACCGTTATTGATGACAGCAATTTGGTCGTATTGTTCCTCTCCCTCATCCCATCCTGTGGGCTGGATGTCTTCCATTCGGATTTGAGCACTCTCGGGAACGTCATATCTGACCAAGTAATCAAACTTTCCACTGGGCTCCCCTAGGGTATCCCAACATCCCTCTTTCATAGGCACCGCTATTACTTCCTCATTGATTTCTTTTTCATCTTCAATATCATGGGTCCCTATCTGAACCACGCACCGATCTATCAGGTCTTGCAGGACTGACTTGAAAACTTCACAGGCACCCACACATAAAGGATCGGCGCATACACAGCCCTTCTTGATAACACCACGACGACACAACTCAGCATGTATATTTTCCAGAGGAGTCTGGATACACTTAACATCTTTTATCATTGTCTCCCCCACAGAATCCTCTACTGCATTAGCGGATGGTGTCCCATGTCCCGGTAGGGGGTTTGTAGTTGTACTGGGACTGTTCGGCTTGAAAGAGATCCAGTTGGCGTCAATCAAATCCTGGACTACATATTTGAAAGCCTTGCAGTCCTCCACCGTGTGGCCGACTCCTCCACTATGAAAGCTACAAGTAGCATCAGCATTGTACCCCCTAGGAAAGGGAGGTTGTATAGGCTTCATGGGGCGAGTATTGACCAAATTCTTTGAGACAAGATGATTGAACAATTCAGTATAGGTCATCGGGATCGGATCAAAATTAGCACGCCTCTTCTCTTGATAGTTCTGGGCTCTATAGCCTGGAGAGTTGAAAGATAATGGCACCGCCTGCTGTGGAGAGCTGAAAGATGGGCCTCCCCCTGCGGAAATAACATTGGTTTCCCCTTCTTTCTTCTTGGGGAAGTTGGGAAAGGGTTTCTTTTGTCCACTAGAATTGCCAAAACCTCCAGCAATCTTTCCGCTACGCAATCCGTGCTCTAATCGTTCCCCAATGACAACCATATCTGAGAAATTGGACGAAACACTCCCCACCAACCTATCATAATACAGCCCTGGAAGGGTCTCCATAAACATGTACACCATCTCTTTTTCAGTCAATGGCGGCTTCACCTGAGCAGCTATGCTCCTCCATTTTTGAGCGTATTCTTTGAATGATTCTCTATCTCCTTTGCTCATGTGCTGCAATTGAGACCGGTCTGGAGCAAGGTCCATGTTATACTGGTATTGTTTTAGAAAGGCTTCAGAGAGATCCTTCCAACTGTGAGCTTCGGAGGATTGCAGCTGCATGTACCAATCTAGTGATGCCCCAGTCAGACTGTCCTGGAAATAATGAATGAGCACCTTGTCATCATGAGCATAAGCGGCCATTTTTCTAACATACATCGTCAGATGGCTAGATGGACACCCGGTGCCGCGATATTTATCAAAGTCAGGTGCTTTGAATTTAGGGGGTATAACAACATCTGGGACAAGGCACAAATCTCGGGCATCCCTGGCTCTAGTTCCTGATCCTTCCACAGCTCTTAAGCGCTCTTCAAGCGAGTGATACCGATCCCCATGCTGAGTGTTCCCAAACAAGTAACCTTGTGGGTAGTTCCCCGGACCGTGATAATAACCCCCATACTGAGCGGGGTTTCCCATATGATGGGCAGCGTTCTGAGGGTTCACAGTAACTCCCAGAGTAGGACTAGGTGAACCTCTTGGCAGTACAGCATCAGGACTAGGAGTATGAATTTGTGGTCCCATAGCAGCTCCACCAGGCATAGTCGTGACAGGTTGACTCGGCCCCACAGGAATAGCTTCAGCAGCAGGCGGCATATAACCCATTGGCATCCCCCAAGGATATATCGGTGCATTCAGATGACTCTGTCCGCTCGCCCCTGGAGGATGGGCAAAGTGACTGACCCCCTGTCCATAAGAAGTGTGAGTAGTTGTAACTTCAGCGGACACCGGAGGAGAAACGAAGGTAACAACCCCTTCGGGATTTACAACAGCAGCGGCCCCAGCAGTGGCCCCACCCCTCAGATTCTGTAGCATACTCATTACTTCGACCATCTGTGCTTCCATAGCCTCCACTTTGGTCTTCAAAGCTTGATTCTCTTGAGCCAGCTGCTCAGGATTAAGAATCTCCACAACTGACTCATCTTGACCCAGGGGGTCCTCATTCTCGAGATGTTGATTGCTAGCCATTAATCTTGCTTGTAGACGAGTGGAGTATCGGTGTTGGCGAACCAGCTTGCCTTTTGTTTTTCTCTCTGATGATAGAGCATTTTTTTATGAGTACAAGTATGAACGCGTAAATGAATGCAATGCATATGGCTTTATGTTATTTTTGTATTTAGATGCATGAGGAATGCTGTATGAATTTTTTCAGAATTTTGCTTATGTAATGCATGCTGTTATGATGTAAAATGTGGATGATGAGGATGCTTGTTATAAAGACAGATATTTACAGGTGGGGTTTTGAGAATTTAGGGCAGTATACCCTATTATGCCACCCCATTTGTGAAAGAGAAGGAAAAACATATTCTTTTTTGATTTTATTGTTTTTTCAAAAAAAATGTTGGCGGAAATGAACTAAACTAGATGTAATAATGCAACACACAATTTTGAAAAAGCCCTTGTGACCTAAAAAAGAGGTGAGACCTATGATCTAGGGCAATTTAAAGGGTAATCCTTCCATGTAGCTCTATTCACTCCCTCACAAGGCCACCAGAGCTACAGTCCCTTTCACAAAATTCCCCACAAATGCAGCAAACTGCTAGGTGTGAGGCATCATGAAAGAGCACAACTCTGGTTGAAACTTTCGCAAGTAGCCAAACGGACAAAGGTCCTGATGGGCTCTCACTACTCGAATCCACTCTCCTAAGTTTTTGCAGACCTGGGTTATGGTCCCACTCAAAACACATAGTCACAGGGTATAAGTGTAGTGTGTGTGAAGGGCATTTCCTCAAAACTACCCCACCTGCAAATGAAAATCCAGACAGTCCAGACAATAGCATGTCGTCTACCCTAGGGTTTAATATCATTCAAATACAACTAACCTAGGGTACCAACAAAAAACACATTACTTACTTCAGAAAGGGAGCTGAGAAGAAGGGACATGATAGAATTGGGGAGAGATGCATGAGCTTACCTTGAAGAAAAGGAGCAAAGAAAGAAGGGAACATGGGGATTGGAAGAATGCATGGGCATAAACGATAAAAGAAAGGGAATAAGACGAGACAAGGAACATAGAAGAACACAAATGCATACGCTTACAATCAATGATAAGAAGGAAAGACAAACAAGGTTTCAATCAAATCAACAATACATTAAACCACACATTTTAATTAGTTAGGCTTGACCCTCGTCTTTAAAAAAAGGTCCCCAGCGGAGTCGCCAGCTGTTGCACCCCGAAAAATCCCGCTTTTGGGTTTCTCAATGTACAACGTGGAAAAATTTGGAGCCGCCACCAATATTTTAATTTTAAGACCAAAACATTGAAAAAAGGTCTTTTGGACAAGGCGGATGGTCTTTGAAAACTAGAGATATAGGTTCGGGGGTCGATTACGTGCGAGGAAGGTGTTAGCACCGCGCACGTCCTTTCTACCGAAAGGGAACCTCTAACTAAATGTGTGGTTTTAACATTTGATTTGAAAAATACCTAGATTTGCCTATTTATTTCTTGTTTGAAGGCTTAATGAAAATTTTATTTTTGGCGAGGAAGGGGAAAAAAAAGGTTTTTTAGGAAAAGTGCTTGACGAGACATAGCCCGCTCCTACGTATCTCCCGGTGCGATGGAGAATTCAAAGCTACGTAGTTCTTGGTTGTCTTTTTGAAAAGTTTTTGTTTTTTAATATTTTTTGTGAGTTTTTTGAAATAGGACGAGCATTAGTGAATGATTAAACTAGCAGAGGCTATGATGAATCACTACTAAATACTCAAGAAAGAGAGTTGTACCGCTAGTCGAACGAACAAAGGTTCTGATGGGCTATTGATAACAATTCGTTTTATTATCTTTTTTTGAAAGTGATTTTCGAAAGAGGTTGGTTTGCCCGATGATCAAACTAACAAAGGTTATGATGGATCACCGTTTATTATTCTTATGAGAAAAGGACATTGTCACTAATAGTTAAACGAACAAAGGCTCTGATGAGCTATTAGCAACAATGGGTTTGAAAATGATTCTTTTTGTTTGTTTTTATGAAAATAATTTGTTTAGGGGGATGAAGAGAATTTTTATTTGTTGCGCTTGACGAGAACGTGGCTTGCTCCTTCGTATCCCAAACGGGAATCAAAGCGACGTAGTTCTAATGAAATTGTTTTTTAAAAGGGTTTGAAAGATTTTTGGAAAAAGGGTGAAGGCACTATCAATGATTGATTACAAAAGTTCAAGCACATTCACTAATCACGAAATCATACATATGTTGAACATTTAATCAAGACTAAACATGCCAATATGATCAAAAGACCCATTTATCAGGGATGCAAGGTAAAGTTCTCAAAGCAAGTGTGTGTGTGTAGGAAGGAGTGTATTTACCCTAATGACTCTATGCTACAACAGGCATGTAGACTTACGTCTTCATTAGGAGGTCATACAAAGCAAGTGTGTGTGTAGGAAGGAGTGTATTTACCCTAATGACTCTATGCTACAACAGGCATGTAGACTTACGTCTTCATTAGGAGGTCATACACATGGATGGAATGGCATATTGAATCGAGACATTTAAAATGCATCAAAAACAAGCAAGCAATTGATCATAGGCATAGAATGGTTTTAATTAAACTGAGGAACATATGAGCAATGATTTCTCAATAACATGAACGAAAGGGGGAAATTGCATCAAGGCTAAGGTAAGCCTATCCTTTGCATTCATGAATAAGTGCCCAAAGGCTAGTAACACAATCAAAGAGGAGGGAGCATCAAGGTTTTGGGTAACCTATCTTTTGCAATACCCCATGGACCTTAAACCATAAACCTAACTATCTTTTATTCATTAAGAAGTTAAAAAAAAGGGGGAGGTCGAATCATCTGAGACCATCTTCACCACTTAGACAATGATGCACTAGGCATAAGTGGGAATCATGTGGTTCATCATCAACAATGACACTATAGCTAAATCGAATCACATGGGCAAATGGATCACAATGATTAAATAGTAATAAATATAAAAACAGAAATACCTCTGATGAAGGCAGATACTACGACTTGAAGAACGCAAACCCCGACTAACCCTTGTAGGAGATCAGCTCAGACAGACCAACGGCGCGAATAGAGCAAAAATGAAGCGGAGAACTGAAAAAATGAGATTTGCGAGAGTTGTCTTCCCAGATCTCGTGAAATGTCTCTGGAGCAATTCTTCTCAGATCTCGTGAAATGTGTGTGTCCCTCTCTTGTGAGATCTGTCCCCGAAAATGTGATTTGAGGCTGCCTATTTATAGGCTTAGGAAGCGTAGAATTTTTTTTTAAAAACATTTATTGCAAGGATGAATCGATTGTTTGAGCCTTTGGAAATAGTAAAGAATCGATTCTTGGACATCCTAAATAGGTGAAAATCGATTCCATGTTTAGTTAAAATAAGTGGGAATCGATTCTTGGCTCTTGGGAATTGCTTGAAAATCGATTTCATGCTTTGACAAAATAAGGAGGAATCGATTCTTGGCTCTTTAAAATGGCCTGAAAATCGATTTCATGCCTTGATAACATAAGGAAGAATCGATTCTTGGCTCCTAAAAATGGCCTGAAAATCGATTTCATGCCTTGATAACATAAGGAGGAATCGATTCTTGGCTCCTTAAAATGGCTTGAAAATCGATTTCATGGCTTAATATTGGATTAAGGAATCGATTTCATGGCCTTTACAAATAGTATAAATCGATTCTTGGCCCTTGGAACAGAATGGAAATCAATTCTTGCCTTCCACAAAAATGCTTTTAGGTCTTTGCCATGCATGCATAAAATATTTTCCAAGGCTTGCCATGCATGCAAAACATATTTTTCAAAACCCTAATTTCTTAAAAAGTGCATTCTAACCCTAAAAATGATTTCAAAAACTTTGGAGTGGTTTCTAGGATCCAAAATGCATAATTTGTTTTTGCGTGGAAAATTAGGGTTTGGACCTAAGCCGGACAAAATTGGGGTATGACAGCTGCCCCTCTTTATCTGAATTTTAACGAGGAATATGAATTGGCCGAAACATATTCCAAGGCAAAATGAAGATAAAGAATTCAGAAATTATACCGATTTTGTCCATTTGGGGAAACCCGAATTTTCCTCTTTTTCTTTTTCTATGTTTTTTGAAAAGATGGGCTTGAGAACAAACGGGGAATGGTTAACACCTGGCGCATTATCCTTCTTCTTTCGCTTCTGGGGCAGGAACATCATGAATTTGAAACATAGTTGTAGATGCTTCCATACCCTTTTAAGGTGAAGGGTGATGAATAAGGCATAGAAGGAGTCTAAGTATATGTCAATCTCCTCACTTGTATCCTCCTTGCTACTTGGAAGAATAATAGGAACCATGATTTGTTGGGTTTTTTCTTGTTGGGTTTTCACCCCTTCCCCACATTGGGAGCTTTGATCTTCCCTCCAAACTACATGCTCCTCCATTTCAATCTTTTCTTCTTCCTCATCTTCCTTATCCTCCCCAGATTCTTCTTTTGTTGGGGTTTGTTCTTCTTGTTCCTCATTGGTAGTGCATAGCCATGGGTAATTTTCTGATATAGTTACCCACTCATCCTCACAGTTGCACTCCACAAGATACTCCCCACAAGAATCGCAAAAGGTGTGTGTCACACATTTTCCATTCAAGTGGGGTTCTTCACAAAAATTACCGCTAAGTGAGGGTGGCGCGGACTCTATCATCACTTGCTCTTGGGGTTGGAAGAGGGTCTCAGACATTCGCATAAACTCGGACAAAGCATCTTCCAACCGAGAAGCTTGCTCTTTAGGCTGGAAGATAGTCTCAGTCATTTGCCTAAACTGGTCCAAAGCATCTCCCATCCGAGAAGTGGATTCCATAAATTTTTTTTTTTCGGGACAAACAACAATTCTTTCGAACTTTGCCCCTGCTACACAGTTCACTGAAACACTTCAACAAACCGTTAACAAGTCCAACACTATACAGAGTATCTAAACAAATAAAACAAAAATAAAATACTAAAATAAATAAAATAAAATAAAACAACTAAGAATTAACTCAAATGCCTTGTTGACAATGAAATCAACAATCCCCGGCAACGGCGCCAAAAACTTGTTAGGACTTTGGCAAGTGTACCAAATGTCGTCGCAAGTAATAAAATACGGTAAGTAACCGGTCGATTCCACAGGGATTGTGTTTTATTATCAATAGGCAAGTAAATTAATCCTTAGACGTAATAGTTGGACGAAAGTGAAGTAACGGTAAAACAAAGCAAACGTCTGTAAACAATAAAATAAAAGCGATTAGGGGTCGAATCTTCTCCCCTCACCTATCCTATGATCCTTCAGTTAATCTCAAATTGGTTGTTTAAATTACCAGATTCAATTCACAAAATTAGGTTAAGGACAATCCCTTGCCTCAAAACCCCTTTTACCTAATTGAGAAACCCTAATCCCTTAGATGATTCATGCCAACAGGTGTAATACCCTAATTTTGTCCTATCCAAAAATAAGAAATTTTATTTTTAATAAAAATAATTATTTTCTTTTTTATGTCATGTTTTATTTTAGTTTGCTACAGGTTTTAATCTTTGAAAAAATAATATTTAGAAGTATTAAAACAAAATAGGCAAAGGAGCATAGGGGGGGTCTAAAAAAAAATATAGAGGTGCAATCAGGATTGGGCCATTTAAAGCCCATTCCCCCACCAAACCCTAACCCAATTCGCCTAACCCAACCCAATTCCTATCCAACCCATAACCAACTCCTCCTAACCCTAATTACTATCCAACCCATACCCATTTCCCCTCCATAAAACCCTAATTCGACCACCCCCCTAACCCTAAAACTTGACCACATTCACTCTCCCCCTTTTACCCAAAAATGAGCCACATTCACCCCTATTATCCCATGGTCAAAGTCGACCCACTCCCCTCTTTTCCCTCCTTGAAACTTGCATTCCCACTTCCCCATTCCTTGAAACTTGCATTCCCACTTCCCCATTCCTTGAAACCCACACTTCCCTCACATCACTCTCCTATCTCACGCCTCCTCCCTCTCTCCTTCCCTCTTCCCCATTCGACCCCATCTCTCTCTCTCACACATCACTTCTCTTTCTCTTTCTCCCACTCACTCACGCCTCCATCACTCTCTCCTACCACTCATACACTCATTTCTTTTTTTTTTCACATTCACTCATCCTTCTTCTCCAATCCCTCTCCTACACACCCACACTCACATGGCTCTCCTCCTTTCACGCCCCTATTCCTCTTCTCACACACACTCACGGATTTTTTTCTCTCTCACACACAAACCATCATTTCCCTTCACCAACTACCTCCAAACCTTCACCCCTCCATCATATCAAATCTTTCTCAAGTCAGAAAAAAAGGAAAAACTACTGTGCAAGGTAGAGAGGCCACGAGTTTGAAGACAAAGAAGGCATCACCCTTAGTATAAATGGAGGCTACAAGTTTGAAGGAAGGGCGGATTTTTTTTGGAAGAAAAGGGAAGAAGAAAATTCTTGAAAAAGTGTAGTGTTGTTTTTTTGATTTTTTCCCTTCTTTTCTTTTTCTTCTCCTTCCAATATTCTTTTTTTTTAGTTTAAAGATCTTGTTGTATTAAGGAGACCCGGGAAGAGGTTCTTCCCAACATTGCCAAGTTTTTTCCTTAAGGTACCATAATGTAATTTTCGAATTTAATATATTATTATTGTTTTTTTTGCTTTTTATTTCATTGTTGCTGTTTTTTTTCTTTTTTTTCATGTAAATATTGTTGCTTTTCTCATTACTTATATTATTGCTGTTTTATTTATTTTTTTTAGTTGCTATAATTTTGTTCATGTAAATAATTATTGCTGTTTTTTTGTTTTTTTTTGTGTTGTTGTTGCTGTTTTTTTTTTATTATTTTTGTTGCTGTAATTTCGTAAATCCTTTTTTTATTATTGTTGCTGTTTTTTTATTTAAATATTGTTGCTGTTTTTTTAATTTGTTGCCCTTTTTTTTAGTCAAATCGTTTTTTTTATATAGTTGTTGTTGTTTTTAGTTTTTAGTTGTTGTTATTTTTTTTTATTGCTATTTTTTTAGTAAAAATCGTTTTTTTTGTATATATTTGTTACTGTTTTTTTTTATTATTTGTTGCTGTTTTTGTTTTTTTTTTGTTGCTTTTGTTCTATTAATTTGTTGGTTTGTTGTAATTTTCGGATTAAAATAAACCTAAAAAAAAATATTAAAAAAATGTGTTCCTCTTTACTAATTTTCGGATTAAAATAAACCTTTTTAAAAAAATATTAAAAAAATGTGTTCCTTTTTTTATTTAGTTACTAATTTTCGGATTAAAATAAAACCCTTTTTTAAAAATATTAAAAAAAATGTGTTCCCTTTTTATATATTAAATAATTAGTTACTGATTTTCGGATTAAAACAAAATCCTTTTCAAAATATTAAAAAAAAAAATTTTTTATAAAATAATTGGTTACTAATATCACTATCCCTTTTTAAAAAAAAAAAGAGGTAATAATAATAATCATTTTTCCCCAAAAAAAAAGATGAAGAGTAATTTAGTCAAATAGCAAAAAGTAAAAATAAACCAATCAATCGTTTTTAGCGTCAAAACGCTATTTGCACCCCCGGCAACCATTTTTTTTAGCGTCAAAACGCTATTTGCACCCCCGGCAACCATTTTCTTTTAGCGTCAAAACGCTATTTGCACCCCCGGCAACCATTTTTTTTAAGCGCCAAAACGCTAATGGTCACTCTGAGCTTAGCTTGTTTGACCGTTAGGACTAACCTTCTTTTTTTCACAGCGGATTAGTAGCAGTGATCACTCTGAGGCCACTTGTTTGATCATCGCAAACATCCGCCTAAACTTCAAGAAATTTTCTCAATCCCGACTCCATTTTTAGATCACGCTTCCCAGTAAGCATTTTTCAAACGAACAAAGCGCTCGATCGCAAACCGAGTATTTGTAGCAGTCACTCTGGGCCCCGCCCGTTTGAACGCTGTAAATACCTTCTTTTCCGAATAAGCCATTAATGACGACCACTCTGGATTTATCTATTTGGTCACCATGAACGGCCTCTAGTTTTCGCAAACTTTTCAAAAATAAAAAATACCAACACACAAATATTTTCTACCCAAGAACTACGTAGCTTTGATTTCTCCATCGCACCCGGAGATACGTAGGAGCAGGGGCCCACTCCTGTCAAGCGCAAAAAACTAAAATTTTTATTAAGTCTTCCTTTCCGTTTTTTTTGCAAATAATAAAAAGGGTAAATTAAAATGTTTTCTTTAAACTAATTTTTTCTACACATTAAATTAAAAGGTAACCTTTTTAGGATGTTGCGGGGTGCTAGTACCTTCCCCGCACTTAATCGACCCCCGAACCCAAAAGCAAAGGTTTTTTCAATGTTTTCCTAAAAAATAAATATTGATGGCGACTCCATTGTTCAAAAACAACGAAGAATCCCTCCTCCGGATTTTTCGGTCGCTACTGCTGGCGACTCCACCGGGGACTATTTAAGAGGGTCAAGCCTAATTTAATTAAATGTGTAGATATTTGTTAGTTTAGTACTTTATTTACCCTTAGCCCTTCTATTCGCATGTCTATTTTATTTATCTATTTATTTGCGTTATTGAACCTTAGGGTAGAAGACCTTTGTACTATTATCTGTATTTCTTTTGCAGCATGGGTAGTTTAGGTTGTTTATATCACACACATCAATTACACTTGTTTATTGTACACACTCTTGAGCGGGGCCCTATACCCGGGTCTGAACAAAAAAACCTAGGACGAGTGGAGGCGATTAGTGTCAGTCATTCTGGATTTTATCTGTCTGACTCTCACGAAAGCCTCAGCCAGAGTACGCTCTTTCGTGATATCCCACACCAGGTAGCTCGCTATCGTTGTGGGTCATATCACGAAAGAGATTTCAGCTCTAGAGACCCTTGTGAGGACGTGATTAGAGCCACCTGAGAGATTGATCACACAAGTAGCCCTAGACCGTAACCTGTATATAAGACCTAACCTGTTTAGGACACAAGGGCAATTCACCTACCCGTTGCATCATCGCAAAAAAAAAAAAAACAAAAAAAAAACTTTTTATCTTTCAAAAAAATCAAATAATGAAAACCATTTACTCTTTTGCCCTTTACATATATTTTATGTGACATGGTTAATGTTTCTCAAATTTTGAATCACCAAAATTTTCTCTCTAACGTCATTCTTTAATTCATCATACATCATCGTCATTTCAAAAAATAATATACAAAAAAATCCTCACATGCATGCTATTCATTTCATTTAGGTTTGCCGGGAATTGTAAGAGGTTTGAAGGTTTTGTCATAAGCAAAACGATATGGGATCAAACTGTGAAGCAATCCAAGCTCTGAACTACCCTATAGTAAAACAGCCTAATCTGACAAGTCTAAGGGAATGTGCTGGTCGATTGCCGCCCATCGAGCGCAGGTCTTTTGATAGAGTGTATGGGAAGATTATTATGTTACTACAATTGGACGTGCAAACGGATGCCATTGCCGCTTTGAGCCAGTTCTACGACTCTTCATTAAGATGCTTCACCTTCAAAAATTTCCAGATGGCACCTACCCTGGAAGAATATACACAGATCTTCGGCTTTCCTCAACAAGACAATGGACCCTACCAGTATCAGGGACAATACTACACAGATGAGAAACTCGCCTCAATGTTACAAACCAGCAAAGAGAACTTGAAGCTCTGGAAGAAAAATCGAAATGGCATTGCAGGATTCCCACAAGAGTATCTGGAAGGCCAAATGAAATCCTTCGCCGACGCTAGAAATTGGGGTCCTTTTAAGCAGGTGTTAGCTTTGACTATCTTTGGCATTGTCCTATTTCCACGCCTTGAAAGATATGTGGACACAACAGCTATTGGCGTCTTCTTATCCTTCAAGGATCCGATTCCAGCCATGCTTGCAGACACTTACTGTACTTTCACTCATTATAGTGAGCTAAGGGGAAAAAGGATATCTTGCTGCCTGCACGCCTTATATGTTTGGCTTCTCACCCATGCTTTCGTTAACAAAGTCAGAGTAGAAGGCCCAATTGAAGACGCCAGAGGGTGTGATGTGAAGACAATGAACACTGGTGAATGGTTGCAAGTGCTGGGGGGCCTTCATGAATATAAGGTTCGTTGGCACCCATCATGGTGGAAAGAGAGGCCCACAGTAGTTTTTCAATGCGGAAACTTTCAAAACGTCCCGCTCATGGGGACAAGAGGATGCATAAATTACAATCCTTCTCTAACTCTAAGACAGCTGGGGTACCCCATGCGAAATCCGCCCACCGAAGACATGTTAATCCCTTTTTACCTCCATGAAGGAAGCCCAAAAGAGGTTGACATGCTCCGGAAGATTTCTCAAGCGTGGGATATGGTCGTCCGCAAGGGACAAGAGCTTACTAAGAGGAGCGGCGATAAGGAAACCACCTTTCGTCAATGGCTCCAAAAGAGGATCCAAGACACCCGATTGCCTTACCAAAGTGCACTACGGGTGGAGGAAGAAATACTTGAACCTACCCTTCCCACTGTCGAAGATTTAGATAAGCTTAAAATGGCATTGTCAAAAGCCGAGGAAGAAAAGAAGGGCTTGCAGGCAGAGTTAGAGAAAGTGCTCCTAAAAAACCAGAAATTGGAGGAAGAGAACGCAAGTAAGTCAGTGGCCATTGAAGACAGCCACAAGCAGCTCAAGATCGAACAAAAGAACAAACTAGAGGTTCAAAAGTACCTAAGAGGAGCGAAAGAGGAAATAAAACGTTGCAACCTGAAAATGAACCAAGCCATCGATGATACATACAAGTGGAAAAAGTTATGGGAAGAATCAATGATGGCTGAAAAGACCGCACAGAGCCTGCTAATGGTATCAAAGAGAGAGTCCCGGATGATGGCAGCCGAGTTTGAAGAGCAAGTGAAAAGTATCAAGCAGGATAAAGATACCATTGAAGAGATACTCCGAGAATACCAGCAAGCCTTAAGAAGGGAGCATGAAAAATCTGATGAGCTGAACGACCATATCAGATATCAAGAGGAGGTCTACCACCAGCTGAAGACAGAAAGCATCTATTGGGAGAACCGCTTCGTGGAGTTGGTCAGCAGGATAGAAAACCATGAAGCCTTCATAGAGTTGAAGAATGAAAGCTTATACTGGAAAGACAGATTCTCAAAGTTGGCATGGCTGGCCAATCAAGCTATCACGGGAATCCCCAAACGTCTAAAGGAGGCTAACGCGGCAATGCACCCGTTTAACACCCCGGTCCAAGTTTCCGAATTCATGGAGTTTTGCGAAGTTCTGATTGCCGAACTCCGGGAGAAGGCTGGCAGCACTACTAGTAGAAAAAGAGGGAGGAGTGGAAAAATGAAAGCCATATGTATTTGAGTGAAATTTAAAGAACATTGTACTTTTCTTTTCAAAGTTTTCTTTCCAAAATGTTGTACTTTCCTCTATCAATGAAGTTTGTTTGTCTCACATGCTGATCCTTTATCTTGAAAATATTGTGGAACTTTAATCTGTGTACTTATGACAAATCAGGATGCGCTTGCAATTCCCGACCTAAAACAATAAGACTCATGCACACATGCATCATTCGCATTTTCATCCATTCATATACTCATACATATACTCATACCATGTGTCCCACCAACAGAGAGTAAAAGACAAGCTGGTGCGTCAACATCGCTATTGGACTCGTTCTCAGGCCAGAAACATGGAAGAAAATCAGGACAATCCGCCTCAAGATATCCCGGATCAAGGCAATCCACCCCAAGACCTAGGCAATCAAGAGCTTAGGGTAGAAATAGATGGGATGAAAGAACAGATGGCTGAAATCTTAAAGGTCTTACAAACTTTGAGGGACAAAGACACAAGTGAAGATGTCTCCGCTGGGAACACGGAAAATCAAGTTACCAACCCTCCTCCTCCCAATGGACTCGGGATCCCGCATACAGTGCCCCCCACTGGGACTAATGACCAAGGTTACATATGGCCTCCTTACGGACTTCCACAAGGTTACACACCTCCGACAGTCAATGCTAGTCCAGAAGACGGTCCCTCAGGAGTCGCGGGCCAACAACAGCTTACACCAACGGGTCACGATGGTAATCCAGGGGCACCACAAGTTCAAAACCCGACCCCCGTCGTTGTACCACAAAGACTCCCACTTGGCTTCCCTCCACCGCCGATAGCTGACGCTCAGGCTCAGGGTTCCAACCTCAGGAATCCCACTCATTCACATACCCCAAATGTGAACCCAGCCATAGTTCCGATGATCCATCCTTACTATGGTATGAGTGGGCTCCCTCACAATCACTCTATGGAGAACCCTCAAGCCCAAGACAAACTAAAAATGCTTGAGGAAAGGTTGAGAGCAATCGAGGGATCCAATGTTGGTGCGAGAGATGCTTATGACTTGTGCCTCGTCCCTAACGTGGTCATCCCTCCAAAATTTAAGGTGTCAGACTTCGACAAGTACAGAGGGTCGACTTGCCCTGTAAGCCACTTAACCATGTACTGCAGGAGGATGGCGGCGTTTGCTCACGACGATAAATTGCTCATCCACTACTTCCAAGATAGTCTGTCTGGGGCAGCTTCGAGCTGGTACATGCAATTAGAACGTGCCCATATCAGATGCTGGAAAGACCTAGCCGATGCATTTTTGAGGCAATACAAATATAACATTGACATGGCTCCCGATAGAACACAGCTGCAGAGCATGACGAAGAGAGACAATGAGTCCGTCAAAGAATATGCCCAACGCTGGAGAGGTTTGGCTGCACAGGTGGTACCACCTTTGTTAGAAAAAAAGATGGTATCAATGTTCATGGATACTCTTCAAACACCTTTCTACGACAGGTTGATTGGGAGCGTGTCTTCGAACTTTTCAGATATGATCGTCATCGGAGAAAGATTAGAGAACGGATGGAGAAACGGGAAGATTGCATATAGCTCCGCTGGAACTAGCAATCAGAAAAGGCCCTTCCCAGGTTTCCCTAAAAAGAAAGACGGAGAAACCAATGCCATCTCTGGATCCGGAAAACCTCCCTACAATAACCCCCGACAGACTTTACAAATACCTACTCAAACACCACAAGCCCCACCTCACCAAGTCAACACAGGCTATAGACCACAAAACTACCAAGAAAGAAAGCCCGCCAATTTCGACCCAATACCCATGTCATACACAGACCTATTCAATCACCTCATCAGTCACAACTTGATCACTCCCCGTCCAATGAGACCCCTTCAACCTCCTTTCCCTAGGAGCTATGACCCAGAGGCTAGCTATGGATTCCACGCTGGGGCAGTTGGCCATTCAACAGAAAATTGCAAGGCATTGAAATATGTAGTACAAGACTTAATTGAATCTAAATGGTTAAGCTTCGCAGAAGATGGTCCGAATGTTGCCACTAACCCTCTGCCGGGGCATGGGAAACCCTCCGTCAATGCCATTGAGGATGCTGAGGGGCAATTATTGATCAGAAAGGTGGAGGACATAGTCACACCCTTGGACCTCATCCATGCTAATTTGTGTCACTTCGGAATCATTATGAAAGGATGTACCAGAAAGGGCTCGTGTGCTGATCCCCTTTGTGTCGGGGCCTGTGAAGCATTCAAGCCAGTTCTACAAGACTTATTAGACCGACACATAATACAAATAGGTCTTCAAAAGAAAGAGGAAGGCGTGTCGACTCTCCAGTCAAGCAGTGACCAGAGCAAGAGTATCCGGAAACCCCTGGAAATCCACTACAAAAAGGACACAAAGCTAACCACCGCTGTGCCTAAACCAATCACTATTCAAGTGCCAGTCCCTTTTCCCTTTAAAAGCACCAATGCAGTCCCGTGGAGTTACGATGTGAAGGTTCAGACCAATCCAGATGTCGTTAACATCTCAGGGACCGGTGGGATGACTCGAAGTGGACGTTTCTATA
Organism: Astragalus membranaceus; assembly: GCA_039519185.1. Taxonomy (NCBI): domain Eukaryota; kingdom Viridiplantae; phylum Streptophyta; class Magnoliopsida; order Fabales; family Fabaceae; genus Astragalus; species Astragalus membranaceus. The sequence continues at coordinate 152,421,488 of CM076846.1, read as the reverse complement.
CCCCTGGAGGGCCTAGTGAGGACAGAACAAAAGAAGGAGAGGAAAGAGCCTGTAAGGGCAAAAGCATAGAACAGGAACCTGTCGATAAGAATGCAGGAAAGAAGACGTTATCCGAGCAAGAAGCCAGCGAATTTCTGAAGCTTATGAGACAAAGTGAGTATAAGGTGGTTGATCAACTGAACCAAACTCCCGCAAAGATATCTCTGTTGTCATTATTGCTCAGTTCCGATGCCCATCGTGCAGCATTGACAAAAGTACTGAATGAGGCCCATGTCGCTCATGACATCTCGGTCGGCCAATTTGATGGGATCGTCGGAAACCTTGTTGCAAGTAATTATCTCACCTTTACTGATGATGAGATTCCAACTGAAGGAAGGGGGCACAACAAGGCCCTACACATATCGGTGAAGTGTAGAGATTACTCTCTTGCTCGGGTACTCATTGACAATGGTTCATCTTTGAATGTATTACCCAGATCAACCATGGAGAAATTAGATGTGGACTGTTCATACATGAGACCAAGCTCCATATTAGTCAGGGCCTTTGACGGATCAAAAAGGGAAGTCATCGGAGAAATGGAATTACCTGTGCAAGTAGGTCCGGAGCACTTCGTGGTGACCTTCCAGATAATGGACATTGCCCCATCCTACAGTTGTCTCTTGGGGAGGCCATGGATCCACTCGGCAGGGGCAGTTCCCTCTTCTTTACACCAGAAGCTCAAGTTCATAGTCAACAATAAGCTGGTGGTTATTTTCGGTGAGGAAGAAATGCTGATAAATAAGTCTGCTCCCACTCGTTACATTGAGGCTGCTGAAGAGTCTCTCGAGACTGCCTTCCAAGCATTGGAAATCGCCAATACATCTGCTATGTTAGAACCCAAGCTATCCAAAACTGCCGTGATGGTTGCTAAGTTCATGTTAGGAAAAGGCTACCAAGCTGGAGGAGGCTTGGGAAAAACCGGACAGGGGATCCTGACGCCAATACAGCCAGAGGAGAACAAAGATAGGCATGGGATAGGATATCGGCCCAATCGCACTAACAAGAGAAGGATTGTGGAGGAAAAGAAGGAGCGGAGGTTAGCCAGGCTTGAGGACAGAGTGCCAAATACGAAGAGGATCATCATCTGCGACATCAAGGAAAGCTTTCGGAGTGCGGGAATGTTGAACCCCAATCAGATCGCCGCAGTTGAGGACGATCTAAACACCGAAGAAGGCGTCGTCAGTCTTGTACGCCCTTGTCCTGCAAACAAAAGGCTCAAGAATTGGGAGATCGTTGATTTTCCTGTGGTTTTTAGTTCAAAGTAATGTTTCTATAATGTAACCCTCTGGCTCTGCCCAAGGCCTTAGGATATTTCATTCGGGCACGCATGTTTTCCTTTCAGTATTAATATTAATGCAACGTTATTTCAGTTCCCAATAAACCCCTGTTTTCCTTTTCTTTTTACATTCGCTTCTTATTTTCTTTCATTCGTTTTTATTCCGTTAATTTACACTAATGCAGATCCGAAAAAAATGTCTTTGAAAATAACAACGTCAATAATCCATATTGTAACTTTGATCACCCCATCAATCAAACTGAGGAAGATGTTGAGGATAATTGGGAAACCCCTCCAGAGTTAATGAGAATGATGGAACAAGAGGAAAAAATAACCGAACCCCACGAGGAATCAACTGAAATGATCAACTTAGGCACAGAAGAAGACAAAAAAGAAGTTAACATCGGCACCACATTGAAAGACAGCGAGCGGGAGAAATTGGTTAGGTTGTTGTTTGACTATGTTGACGTCTTCGCATGGACATACCAAGACATGCCTGGACTGGACCCCAACATAGTCGAGCATAAGTTACCAGTAAAACCAAAATGCCCGCCGGTAAAACAAAAGTTAAGAAGGATGAAACCAGAAATGTCGCTGAAAATCCGAGATGAGGTTAAGAAACAGTTCGATGCTGGGTTTTTAGCCGTGGCAAAATACCCTCAATGGGTAGCCAATATTGTACCGGTCCCAAAGAAAGACGGGAAGGTCCGGATGTGTGTTGATTATCGAGATCTGAACAGAGCTAGTCCCAAAGATGACTTCCCTTTGCCTCACATTGATGTCCTGGTAGATAGCACAGCACAACACTCTCTGTTCTCCTTCATGGATGGATATTCCGGATACAACCAAATTAAGATGGCCCCTGAAGACATGGAGAAAACCACCTTCATCACTCTCTGGGGAACCTTCTGTTACAAAGTAATGCCATTCGGACTGAAGAATGCTGGTGCAACGTACCAAAAGGCAATGGTCGCATTGTTCCATGATATGATGCATAAGGAAATAGAGGTTTACGTGGATGACATGATTGCAAAATCCAAGACTGAAGAAGAGCATATCGTCAATCTGCAAAAACTCTTCGAACGTCTCAGGAAGTTCAAACTCAGATTAAACCCTGCCAAATGCACCTTCGGTGTAAGATCGGGAAAGCTGTTGGGTTTCATAGTCAGTCAGAGGGGAATAGAAGTAGATCCAGCCAAAGTACGGGCAATACTAGAAATGCCGGTACCGAGTACTGAAAAAGAAGTTCGTGGTTTCCTGGGAAGATTGAACTACATCTCTAGGTTCATATCGCAGCTAACATCTACATGCGAGCCTATCTTCAAGCTTTTGTGCAAAAACCAAGAAACAAAGTGGAATGATAATTGCCAAGAAGCCTTTGAAAAGATCAAGAGGTACCTCCAAAATCCACCGATTCTGATGCCGCCTGTGCAGGGTAGACCTCTCATCCTGTATCTAACAGTGCTAGACAAGTCAATGGGATGTGTACTGGGGCAACATGATGAATCCGGAAAGAAGGAACATGCCATCTACTATCTAAGCAAGAAATTCACCGAGTGCGAGACAAGATACACATTGTTGGAAAGAACGTGTTGTGCTCTGGCCTGGGCTGCACGTCGTTTGAGGCAGTATATGCTGAGCCACACGACTTGGTTGGTATCTAAAATGGACCCAGTCAAATATATTTTTGAAAAACCCGCACTCACAGGGAGGATCGCTCGCTGGCAAATGCTATTATCTGAATACGACCTTTTATATGTCACCCAAAAAGCAATCAAGGGTAGTGCATTGGCTGAGTACTTGGCACACCAGCCCATTGAAGATTACCAATCAATGCAGTGCGATTTCCCAGACGAAGATATAATGGCTCTATTCGTAGAAGGGAATCCTCCGGACAACGAAAGGTGGAGAATGTTATTCGACGGCGCTTCTAATTTATACGGGCACGGGGTCGGAGCTGTACTGATCTCTCCTGATAACCGCTTCATACCGTTTACCGCTAGACTGAGTTTCTATTGCACCAACAACATTGCAGAATATGAAGCGTGCGTCCTAGGCATCAAAGCAGCCCTTGAATGGAAAGTCAAAAGACTCGATGTATATGGGGACTCAGCTTTAGTCATCCACCAGACAAAAGGTGACTGGGAAACCAGGGATTCCAAATTAATTCCTTATCATGATCACATCCAAAAGATGATTGAACAATTTGAAGAGATCACTTTCCATCATCTCCCTCGCGAAGAAAATCAGTTGGCCGATGCTTTGGCGACTTTGTCATCAATGTTCAACATCAATAACGACAAGAGTCTGACACTCATCCGAATCCAACATCGAGACCTACCGGCACATCATTGTGTGGCAATCGAAGAAGAGCCTGACAGTAAACCTTGGTATTACGATATCAAGCACTATATCACAAACAGAGAATATCCTCCTGGTGCCACCGAGAATGATAAGAGGACACTTAGGAGGCTGTCAATGGGTTTCTTCCTAAATGGGGAAGTGCTTTACAAGAGAAATCACGATATGGTCCTCCTCAGATGTGTAGCAGAAGAAGAAGCAGAAAGAATTATGAAGGATGTCCATGAAGGCTCGTTCGGCACCCATTCTAATGGGCACACCATGGCAAGAAAAATCCTAAGGGCTGGCTACTACTGGTTGTCAATGGAGACTGACTGCTTCAACTACGTCAGAAAATGCCACAAATGTCAAATCTATGCCGACAATATCCATGTACCACCTGCCTCTCAGAATGTCCTAACAGCACCATGGCCATTCTCAATGTGGGGAATGGATGTCATCGGTCCCATCGAACCCAAGGCATCAAACGGACATCGTTTCATTCTTGTCGCTATTGATTATTTCACCAAATGGGTCGAGGCCGTTTCTTACGCCAGTGTAACAAAATCAGTGGTTGTCAGGTTCATAAAGAGAGATTTGATTTGCCGCTACGGTCTTCCAAATAAGATCATCACGGACAATGGGACCAACCTGAACAATAAGATGATGAAAGAGTTGTGTGACGACTTCAAAATCCAGCATCATAATTCCTCCTCATACCGTCCAAAGATGAATGGGGCAGTTGAGGCAGCAAATAAAAACATAAAGAAGATCGTGCAAAAGATGGTAGTGACCTTCAAGGACTGGCATGAAATGTTGCCCTTCGCTTTGCACGGGTATCGGACCTCTATCCGCACGTCAACAGGGGCAACACCATTCTCACTAGTATATGGGATGGAAGCAGTTCTTCCCATCGAGGTGGAAATACCCTCCCTGCGAGTGCTAATGGAAACAAAATTGGAAGAAGCAGAATGGGTTCAAGCCCGTCTGGATCAGTTGAACCTCATAGAAGAAAAGAGAGTAGTTGTTTTGTGTCATGGGCAGTTGTACCAACAAAGAATGAAAAAGGCTTATGATAAAAAAGTGCGCCCCCGCCAGTTTCAAGAAGGAGACCTCGTGCTCAAGAAGATGTTGCCTATCCAAAAGGATTCCCGTGGAAAATGGACCCCTAACTATGAAGGACCTTATGTGGTAAAGAAGGCATTCTCTGGAGGAGCATTGATTCTCACAAAAATGACGGTGAAGACCTCCCACTCCCAGTGAACTCGGACGCAGTCAAGAAGTACTATGCCTAAAGAAATATATGGAAAAAAGAGGAAGATGAGCCAAGCAAAAATAAGCTCGCTAGGTCGAAAACCCGAAAGGGCGGCCTAGGCAAAAATTAGAGCGACCCGGTGGACTGAAAACTCTAAAGAGCAGTCCAGGCAAAAATTAGGGTCGGAAGTTGGACTTTAAGCTACAAAGGCAGTCAATACCTCCGAAAGTTGGACAATGAATGCTCAAAGTTAAGTTAATGGGCGATTGGCGTTATTACTTCAAAGATACAAACAATCAAAAGATCAGCTTTCCTTGTTTTCTTTTTCTTCTCTTTTTGTAGTTTAAACTCCCAATGTAATTTTCAGCCAGCGCGACCTTCTGCGCATTTGTTTTCCATTTGAATATTAAACACTTCCTTTATTCTCTCATTTCCCTATTATCGTAAAAATAACGTTCATGGTAGACGATACTGAATTGCGAAACATGTGCATGATCACAAGCATTATAGTCATTGCGAAATTTCTAAAAAATCACAAAAAGAGATGATCTCTCATAAAGTTGCAAAAAGGACAAATGCATAATCACTTCAGCAAATCTTAATAACCCGCACTTTGGCACCACTGCTTGAGGCGACCCTCGTATCCCACGTCAAGAGTCATGCGAGTTTGATGATGCCAACAAAGTCAATAAAGAGCTAAAGAGCAAAAAGAGCAAAAGAGCAAGAAAAGAAAATGAAAAAGAAAAAAGCCAAGAACAAAAGCCAAAAACAAAATCATTACACATTTCATCCATCTTGTCATCAATTACTTAACTACATGCACGCATGCATCATTCATTGCAAGTGTCTGTTAAGATAATTTTATTTTGTGTCGTTAGCACCAATTCTTCAGACCCCCAGCGGTCCTTCAGAGCCCAGGCGCTCCTTCAGACCAACAATGGTCCTTCAATCCAGATCGCACGTCGCGTTATCGAGCAACCAACGGATCATCCGGCCCCAGGCCCTTCAGACTAGCTGTGTCCGCCTAAAAAAACACAGTGCATGTCCTTCGTGGTTATATCAGTTCCGGACCTGATCAACCCTATTGGCCGCTCGAAAAGAGGCCACCCCCAGACCGTATTACTAGTACCATAAGCTAGTTACGCTCCTTCAGACCCATCGGTCCCTCAGGCTTAGGCATGCCCTTCAGACCCCGACGGTCCCTCAGTCAAACGCAAGTCGATGCGCCAAGCATTGATTTTGAACTAGACCTTCAGAGCCCCAGTGCTCCTTCAGATCCCCAGCGATCCCTCAGATCCCCAGCGATCCTTCAGATCCCCAGCGATCCCTATTTACCTTCCGTCTATAGCAACCCAGTTTTTATAAGAAAAACAAAAAAACCCAGTCTAGACAAAATTAGTGTCTTTCTATCTTTATTTCTATTTTCCTCGAGAAATTTGGAACCCCTCCGATTTCCTAGCAAAATATAAATAAAGAGGGGCAGCTGTAATACCCTAATTTTGTCCTATCCAAAAATAAGAAATTTTATTTTTAATAAAAATAATTATTTTCGTTTTTATGTCATGTTTTATTTTAGTTTTCTACAGGTTTTAATCTTTGAAAAAATAATATTTAGAAGTATTAAAACAAAATAGGCAAAGGAGCATAGGGGGGGTCTAAAAAAAAATATAGAGGTGCAATCAGGATTGGGCCATTTAAAGCCCATTCCCCCACCAAACCCTAACCCAATTCGCCTAACCCAACCCAATTCCTATCCAACCCATAACCCAACTCCTCCTAACCCTAATTACTATCCAACCCATACCCATTTCCCCTCCATAAAACCCTAATTCGACCACCCCCCCTAACCCTAAAACTTGACCACATTCACTCTCCCCCTTTTACCCAAAAATGAGCCACATTCACCCATATTATCCCATGGTCAAAGTCGACCCACTCCCCTCTTTTCCCTCCTTGAAACTTGCATTCCCACTTCCCCATTCCTTGAAACTTGCATTCCCACTTCCCCATTCCTTGAAACCCACACTTCCCTCACATCACTCTCCTATCTCACGCCTCCTCCCTCTCTCCTTCCCTCTTCCCCATTCGACCCCATCTCTCTCTCTCACACATCACTTCTCTTTCTCTTTCTCCCACTCACTCACGCCTCCATCACTCTCTCCTACCACTCATACACGCATTTCTTTTTTTTTTTCACATTCACTCATCCTTCTTCTCCAATCCCTCTCCTACACACCCACACTCACATGGCTCTCCTCCTTTCACGCCCCCATTCCTCTTCTCACACACACTCACGGATTTTTTTCTCTCTCACACACAAACCATCATTTCCCTTCACCAACTACCTCCAAACCTTCACCCCTCCATCATATCAAATCTTTCTCAAGTTAGAAAAAAAGGAAAAACTACTGTGCAAGGTAGAGAGGCCACGAGTTTGAAGACAAAGAAGGCATCACCCTTAGTATAAATGGAGGCTACAAGTTTGAAGGAAGGGCGGATTTTTTTTGGAAGAAAAGGGAAGAAGAAAATTCTTGAAAAAGTGTAGTGTTGTTTTTTTGATTTTTTCCCTTCTTTTCTTTTTCTTCTCCTTCCAATATTCTTTTTTTTTAGTTTAAAGATCTTGTTGTATTAAGGAGACCCGGGAAGAGGTTCTTCCCAACATTGCCAAGTTTTTTCCTTAAGGTACCATAATGTAATTTTCGAATTTAATATATTATTATCGTTTTTTTTGCTTTTTATTTCATTGTTGCTGTTTTTTTTCTTTTTTTTTCATGTAAATATTGTTGCTTTTCTCATTACTTATATTATTGCTGTTTTATTTATTTTTTTTAGTTGCTATAATTTTGTTCATGTAAATAATTATTGCTGTTTTTTTGTTTTTTTTTGTGTTGTTGTTGCTGTTTTTTTTTATTATTTTTGTTGCTGTAATTTCGTAAATCCTTTTTTTATTATTGTTGCTGTTTTTTTATTTAAATATTGTTGCTGTTTTTTTAATTTGTTGCCCTTTTTTTTAGTCAAATCGTTTTTTTTATATAGTTGTTGTTGTTTTTAGTTTTTAGTTGTTGTTATTTTTTTTATTGCTATTTTTTTTAGTAAAAATCGTTTTTTTTGTATATATTTGTTACTGTTTTTTTTTATTATTTGTTGCTGTTTTTGTTTTTTTTTGTTGCTTTTGTTCTATTAATTTGTTGGTTTTTTTGTAATTTTCGGATTAAAATAAACCTAAAAAAAAAATATTAAAAAAATGTGTTCCTTTTTACTAATTTTCGGATTAAAATAAACCTTTTTAAAAAAATGTGTTCCTTTTTTTATTTAGTTACTAATTTTCGGATTAAAATAAAACCCTTTTTTAAAAATATTAAAAAAAATGTGTTCCCTTTTTATATATTAAATAATTAGTTACTGATTTTCGGATTAAAACAAAATCCTTTTCAAAATATTAAAAAAAAAAATTTTATAAAATAATTGGTTACTAATATCACTATCCCTTTTTTTTTAAAAAAAGAGGTAATAATAATAATAATCATTTTTCCCCAAAAAAAAAGATGAAGAGTAATTTAGTCAAATAGCAAAAAGTAAAAATAAACCAATCAATTGTTTTTAGCGTCAAAACGCTATTTGCACCCCCGGCAACCATTTTTTTTAGCGTCAAAACGCTATTTGCACCCCCGGCAACCATTTTCTTTTAGCGTCAAAACGCTATTTGCACCCCCGGCAACCATTTTTTTTAAGCGCCAAAACGCTATTTGCACCCCCGGCAACCATTTTCTTTTAGCGTCAAAACGCTATTTGCACCCCCGGCAACCATTTTTTTTAAGCGCCAAAACGCTATTTGCACCCCCGGTAACCATTTTTTAGCGTCAAAATGCTACTTGCACCCCCCTTGTCGCACTTTTCGCTTCTATTTACACCGCGATGTTTTCAAACTGCTTTTCTTTCTTTCAAACAATTTTGCTAACATAAAAAGAAATAGGTGGTTACTAATGGTCACTCTGAGCTTAGCTTGTTTGACCGTTAGGACTAACCTTCTTTTTTTCACAGCGGATTAGTAGCAGTGATCACTCTGAGGCCACTTGTTTGATCATCGCAAACATCCGCCTAAACTTCAAGAAATTTTCTCAATCCCGACTCCATTTTTAGATCACGCTTCCCAGTAAGCATTTTTCAAACGAACAAAGCGCTCGATCGCAAACCGAGTATTTGTAGCAGTCACTCTGGGCCCCGCCCGTTTGAACGCTGTAAATACCTTCTTTTCCGAATAAGCCATTAATGACGACCACTCTGGATTTATCTGTTTGGTCACCATGAACGGCCTCTAGTTTTCGCAAACTTTTCAAAAATAAAAAATACCAACACACAAATATTTTCTACCCAAGAACTACGTAGCTTTGATTTCTCCATCGCACCCGGAGATACGTAGGAGCAGGGGCCCACTCCTGTCAAGCGCAAAAAACTAAAATTTTTATTAAGTCTTCCTTTCCGTTTTTTTTTGCAAATAATAAAAAGGGTAAATTAAAATGTTTTCTTTAAACTAATTTTTTCTACACATTAAATTAAAAGGTAACCTTTTTAGGATGTTGCGGGGTGCTAGTACCTTCCCCGCACTTAATCGACCCCCGAACCCAAAAGCAAAGGTTTTTTCAATGTTTTCCTAAAAAATAAATATTGATGGCGACTCCATTGTTCAAAAACAACGAAGAATCCCTCCTCCGGATTTTTCGGTCGCTACTACAGGTAAAGCAATAAACGCAAGAAATAGAGAATTCACATATCCAATCCCATATTCCTATGGTGATCACAAGTATGTGATCTACTACCCCATATTAAGAATGTAACCCATATCCCTATGTGATCACAAACCCTAATTCATTACAACTAGCATATGTAGAAGTAAAGCATTACACAAAGAGGCAAAGACTTATGATAAATTAACCAAACAACTGAATCAACCATAACAAAGTAATCAATAGATAGGTTTGGGGAGAGTCATCTCTCCCTAATCAAAACAAACTACATGGACAACATCAAGGAAAGAGAAGATAGAAATAAGGAGAAGTTACACATAGAGGAATCCATGAGAAGTCTTCAAAACCTTGTTCCCAAGTGATTAGAAGCTCCCAAAAAACACCCCCAGCTGCTGCTCCAAAGTGTGGCTCAGATCCCCAGACGAAGTCCCTTCAAAAATTGCTGAAACTGCTTTAAAAACCCTAATTTTCACGCACCATCGCGACGCGGCCCGTGTCCGTCGCGTCGCGACAAAAGACAGAAGCTTCAGGCCTCGCAGGACTGCTCCAGGTCGCGTCGCGAACCCTCCTGGTCGCGACGCGAAAAATAACAGAAAGTTCCGGCTTGTAAAATTCCTTCAGATCGCGTCGCGAACCCTCCTGGCCGCGACGCGAAAAATGACAGAAAGCAAATCCCTCCATTTTGCTGCACTTCCGGGCAAGTGTCTGGTTCGCCGAAAGATGCCACAACCAATTAAGAGGTCTTCAAGTCCCATTTAGCTCCAAAGGTGAAGGAATTACTTACAATTGAACTTCCTACTACAATTATCTAAAACTGAACTAAATCCCAGATAATGACTGTGATACAATGAAAACCCTGCACAATTGGTCCAAAAAATGCCTAACTTACATCATATGATTGGGAGTCAACAGCCCCTCTGCTCCTTACATGATTAAGTGCAATACAGATGGTGCTGCTAAAGGGTGCCTTGATCCAGCTGCTTGTGGTGGTATTTTTAGAGACAGAAGTGCTGCTTTCCTTGGTTGTTTTTTTGCCTCCATAGGCAACAGTTATGCATTGCATGCTGAGCTTATTGGGCCTATGTTGGCTATCGAGATTGATTTTGATAAAGGTTGGATGTTTTTGTGGTTAGAATGTGATTCTCAACTAGTTGTTTCCGCCTTTAAGAATTGCAATGTTGTTCCTTGGAAGCTTCACAACAGATGGAACAATTGTTTATACTTGACTAGACAGATGAATTTTGTTTGCACTCAGATTTATAGAGAAGGTAATGCTTGTGCTGATAAGCTTTCGGGTCATGGAACTAGTTCAAGTGGGTTTACTTGGTGGAATCTCATCCCGAGCTTCATTGCTGAGGACTTTTTCAGGAATAGGTTAGGTTTGCCTAACTACAGGTTTTGTTAATTCTGTCCTTCCTTCGATGGATTGGGTACTCGTTTTGCCTCCTATTTTTGGTGTGCTGCAAATGATTGTTAATGACTATGGTGCCGACCTGGTTGGGATGAGAGTCGTTATAGTGATTTTTTTGCACACCTCTATAGGTTTGCTTTTATTTTTTTCCAGTTATAACGATGTTTACGCTCATGGGTTTTGGTCTAGTCCCCCCATGTTTTTTGTATATTTTCTCTTTTGTATCAATAAAATTTAGGGGGAGTACTCTTTCCTTCCTGATGTTTTTTTCCCTAATGAGAGGTTTGCATCAGAAGGTTTTAACGAGACTTCATATCATTTTCTCTTGTTTAAAAAAAGGATAAGATAATGAGACATTATTATAGTATACCATAGTAACGACTTATTACTATATTTATTAGGCTCATACTTCCTACAACTACTCACTAAACATACCGTAACCCCGTGAAAAGACCAAAATGTCATTAATGAATAAAATAGTTCCAAGCGCGTCCTCTTTTTTTTTCTGGGATTCAACGGGTATGGTACTTTGGTACCTGATAACTCTATTTTATATAGAGTTATTTACGCTTTCAAATCTAAATAATTGTGAGAATCTCAGTAATAATATTTTGTTAAATAAAGAAATACAAAAGAAATGCAACTTTTAAAGTTAAGAAAGGCTAGGCACACTTCATGACTGTTTTATATGAATTATGGTATTTTATGTGTTTGTTCAATTGCTGCAGCAATCAATTGCCCCAACATTGGAGGAAGCAACGGATGCCCCAGCAATAGAGACAGAGGCATTGCCCCAGCATCGTTGCCAGCATCAATTGCCTCAGCAATCCTCACAACACAGAATGCCCCAGCATCCAAGTGATGACGTCATGATGCGTCTAAAGTAATGCAAGTGGCCATGTGGGTGAAATTTCGACGCCTGCCATAGACCCTCTAGCTCACAAGAGTCACACCTCTAAGGGACACATGTCTTCATTTCAATGGACCTCCTCTTTCAACATGTTGGGTGACCTTATCAATTTTGAAGAAAATATAAATTAAGGAAACCATAACTTCTTCTCAAGGTAACCTTGGAGCTCAAGACAACCTTCAAGGAAGCCTATAAATACCTCTCCTGATCTTCATTTCAAATCATCTCAATTTTTAGGAAGTAGTCTTAGATATAATATTTTGGTTCGAAGGAGAGAAAGAAATTTACAACTTCTCTCTTTACTTTTTACCATCTTGTATTGTTGTTTCATTGCTCCAACATTGCTAGGCAGAATATACAAAGGAAGTCCATTCGTGTGATTTCTATCTTATCTTATTCCATTTGTATTTTCAATCATATGAATATGAATTTTTATGTTTGTATGTGTTTAGTTATGTTAAGCATGAACTAAATATATTAGTTGGGATGCTTTAACTTTGTAATGAACTTTTAAATAGTATTATGTTATATTGATGATTGCAGTTTAGTTCTTGTACTATAATTCTTTCAAACTTATTTTAAGGTTGATCACTTAGAATAAGTAGGGTCATGAATACATACATGGTTTGTGATTTGAAATCAAGAACTAATATGGGTAAGTGTTTTGATAAAAGGAAACTTTGTTAAAACCATACTAAAATCTAGACATAGGATAGTATAGTCCATAGGGTGATACTATGGGAACTTCATATACAGGGGTGAACTTATTTAGAGCTTAGACATAAGACTTATAATGAAACCCTGACGTTAGTTGCTGAAAAGCACGCATCAATTGCTACAGCACCAATTGCAAGAGCAGTAATTGCCCCAGCAATCATTGCTCCAGCATCATATATATCATAATGCTATTAGAAGTGAATTACTTAGTAAAAGCATTCCAACTATCTCTCTTAACTGATTTAATATCAATCTCTATCTTGCTTACTTTAAATTCTGTTTTAATCACACCACTCTTATTTTTATTTTATTTTTCTACTTCTCACTAGTGTTGATACCACTTTAAACTCTCAAAAATTAATCCAATCCCTGTGGGTACGATCCCTATTTTCTACTATTTTTCTTGTTAAAGACTGTGTACACTTGCACACCTTTTTGCACAATAGTACCAAACCAGTACGGTACCTTAGTACCATGGCTTATAATTCGCTGCACACACCCCGATACGGTACTATAGTACCGTACCACACTTGTGCTTCGCTTTCTTCCTCCTCTCCCCACATTAGATACCCAATTCTTTGTCTCTCTCTTTCAACTGATCCGGATCCTCTCCTACTGTATCCTCTCCTTCAATCTCTCAACTATCAATTACAACTGTGAGATTAATTTAACGCATCAGATTTAAAGAGAACAATTTTTTTTTTGACAAAGAGAGAACAATATATTATAATACGGATCCGGTTTCTCTCCTGTTAGTGCAACTCTCCTGTCATCCTGTCAATATTATATACACCGTTACGAAACGTTTTCTCCTTAACCCAGAAACGAGACTTGACCAACAAAAGAAAACCCAGAAACGCGATCTCCCACCTTCGTGCAAAAATCCAGAAACGTGATCTCCCACTGTCGTGCAATCTTCCACCACCAATATCTCGTATTCATCAATCTTCCACCGTCGTGCAATCCCTCCCACCACTACAACTGCGTGCATCGTCAAATCGCTCTTTGTCGTCGCTCTTCGTCGTCTTCGTCGTCGTCGTTTTATTTCCCTTCGTCATTCTTTGTTTTCTGCTATGGTTTCATTTCTATTGTTGAAATCATATTACGGCATAATCTAAACAAATATCATTATTTCAGTCAATTTATTTGGCACTGCTTGCAACTGGTTTGTTCAAATTTGTTTGAATTGCTATTAATTTGTTCAAATTGTTACTAATTTTTTCAAAAATTTTACAGGACTGAATTGATTTGTATTGCTGCTATGATCAAAATTTTGACAGGGCTAGTGCAAATTCACAAAGTAATCACAAGGGCTCTCAAACGCTAATATGCAAATTCACAAGGATTTTGACAGGGCACTCAAAGCAATCACAAAGTAATTTTGACAGGGCAGTGATGCTAATTCACAACAAAATAACCTATTTGACGAATGAATATGGACAGGGAAAGTAATTCACAAAGTAATTTTGACAGGGCACTGATGCTAATTCAAGGATTTATGCAGATTGACAGGGATAATGCAAATAGGGATATGTAGTGTTGTTACTCAAGTGATTCATTGTTAATCAACTCTTGTGTTGAATTGTAATCAAAAGAGCTCTTTGAACTCTTGTATTGTATTGTAATCAACAGAGCTCTTGTTCTCATGTATTTAATTAATTTTAATGAGAAGAATTTCATCCATTCTCAAATACTATCATGATCACCTACAAAACGTTTAGGAAATAGATTATTGTTTTGTAACTAACCAAAAAAGAAAATCAACTAACAAGTCAACTAAGTAACAAATTAGTTAACTCCAAAGTGATATATCAATTATAAGTTATTGATATATCAGTTAGTAACACTTTGATTTGCCACTTATGTCAACTTCAAGTATATTTAAGCTACATATAGGCTAAGTATAACAAGACTACTAAGTATATTTCAAACACAAAACACAACAGCAGTAGCAAACTCATGAGTGGTGCACCAAAACAAATTTCTGCTGCATAATTCATGAGTGCACTAGGAGTTGATCAAAAAACAACTATTTCTTCACAACATACCCTCCACCCAAAATATCCTATATCCAAAAAAGCAATAAACACCATATCAGAATGTTATAGCAGAAAAAGCATTTGCTTGACATCTTTAGGAGTTGGTGAATGTAGTGATATCCTCGTCAGGAAGTCCCTATAATTTGAAAGATAAAAATTAATATTTTAAATATAGATATCAAAGTCATTTTTATATCGTTACTGAAACTTACCATTAACAGGTTAGTAAAACTAATGATACCAAATTGGTTTAAAGTGTCGTTGCTTTCCTACACAAATGACAAAAGCAGTTAAGTACTAAACTTGTAAGATTATTCACATATTCAAGCTGCTATTAGGTTACCATAGATAGTTGATTGCATGCATCATTCAGCAATGTTGGTGCACTTGTACTGGGTGCCTCATGTTGCACATGGTGTTGTACCTTCCCTTTCACACATTTTGGACCTTCATTGTTCTGTATTACATAAAGAATATATAGTTTGTTGGACCTTAATTCACCAATTCTGCTACTCCCAATCTCACTGCTCTCTTCTATTGTGTTTCACTCACACACTCAGTAATGAAAACTGAACTGTATTAAAACTGAATTGTATTAAAGCAGTAACAGAATGAGAATCAGAATAACAGAATAAAGGAAGGAATGAAAACTGTATTAAAACTGAACTGATAAACTGTTGAAGACAATATTTATACATTGTTGTAGTCAATGCTGACTCATCAAATGAGTGCTGACTGGCCTACCACCTAATCATGCCACATCAGCAGTGGCTTACAAGTATACTGAATTACATTGGATTATTTAAACTACACTTTGATACAAACTGAAAATGCAAACTGAATTAGCAGATACAAACTGAAAATGGACTGAACACTTTGATTAGTTTTTCAACATAGTTCATTAATAGTTTGTTGAATAATAACAAAATTCAATAATTTAATAATACCTTGTGAATTTGTGAAGCATGTGAACCACTTTTTTTTCTTTTTTTTGGCAAGTTTGGTCTCCACCCACCCTATCTTACGCTTTGAACCCTTTTCTCCTTCTTTTTTCTTGAACTCTTTAATTTGTGTTGGATCAAAAATGCTACCTGCTACCTCATTGACTTTGCTAAGAAATTCATTAACATGAGAAATACTAATCGGATTATTTTGAAAATGTAATATCTGCTTATCCAATTCATGAGTAACTTTGCTGAGGAACATGAATAAGTCTTCACTTCTACATGCTTCAGTCGCTATCCTAATAAGACGTGGGCAAATATCCTTGTAGCGTTGTGTTGGGGATAAGTCAACATCCTCGACCACATTACTAACACCAACATTAGGTAAAATCCCACTTCTTGTTATTTTTGTCCACCTCTTCAACATATATTGCTCAGGCATAGATTTGACATTCATATGGATAAAGACTCTTACACAGTGACAACAAAGTATGCCAAAACTCTCAAACTTACGACAAGAACAACAAATTGAATTCTTATCCAAATCAAAGGACACTCTCCATTCTCCCAAATCCCTTGCCATAACAATAATATAATCAATTGTGGGTCTTTGTACGTTCATGCTCTTAACAGAACATGCTTCAAATAACTCATACTCATGTTGAAATAGATCAAAAATAGTGGGAGTATAAATCTCAGACACTTGCTGCAAGATATCTGAATATGGGTTCTTGAGTCTTGGAATTTTTTGGCGTGCTTCATATTCACACCGCCATTCTTTATATCGCTTTTCGTCTACAACTTCCTCAAAGCGCTTAAAAAACTTGATTATATCCAAATCGACGTTCATAAAATTTTTAATCTCTGCATTCACACTTTTACTGAGTTGAGTACTTCGCATTCCTAATGTAAAAGCCTTATTCATGTAGCAATTTGCCCATTTCTCTTTCAAAGTGTATACTCTTTGCAACCAAGTGTTTTCCTTAACATCATATGTTACAAGGAGGGTCCTCCAACCTTCTTCAAATTGCTCTTCATCTGTATAGCCATACATGCACTTCTTAAAGTCACTAAGAAAATGAGATCCGCCCTTCATCAAATTGCCTAAGTGCTTGATACCATTCTGCATCAAGTGCCACGTGCATAACCCATGGTAAGTTTGAGGCATAACTTGGCCTAGTGCGTTTGACATGGCTTGAGCTTGATCGGTGAACACTGTTTGAGGCATTTTCTGCCTATGCGCCTCTAGAAATGTCTCAAAGAGCCACTTATAAGACTCTGTTGTTTCGTCATACAACAATGCAGCCCCAAAGATCACTGATGTTCGATAGTGGTTAAATCCCGAGAACACTGCTAGCGGTCTATGCGAACTATTTGTGCAATATGTTGAACCAAGAGAAACCACATCACCAAAATACCTATTATAATGAGAAATGTAATGAATTATAGCTTAATGATAATCAAAATAATAGAAAATGGAATTCATCAATTAAAGAAGTAATTAATTTATGAGAACACATACCCATAATCAATAAGCATTCCCGCATCTGCCCAAAACACATTGGTTATTTGATCTTCATCATCTAATTGATAAGCATGATAGAAACTTGGATTTTCAACCTACTTTTTTTGAAAGTATTGCAACAGATAGCCAGCTTCCCCATGTACCAAACTCCTTTGTCGTCTTTTCCGAAGATAGTTCTTTTGATCAATACGGATATATCCCAAGTTAGTTCTACCTCCCACTTCTTTACTCATCAAATCAAATGACTTTCTTTGTTGTAGGCCAGCATCATCCGCTAGTTCAATTTGTTGGCGTTGAAATTCTGAAACTTTTCTTTGAGATGACAACATATGTGTTGTTTCTTGTAGTTGTAAAATATGGTTATGCTCCTCCACAAAATCATGCACCACCAATTTTCCATCCTTGTTCTTGAGTCCTATCCTTACATCACAATTTGTTCTAGTTTCCGCTCTTGGATTGATTGTCATATAATCTCGTTTATCCGGCTTTCGCAATCCTTCTTTACAACAAACAAATCTACAAGAAGTAACTAAATTTGAGCCATCTTTTCTTTTGTGTATATATTGTTTCCTTACTCCAAATCCAACACTTCCACCATAATTAACCCATAACTCCCAAGCATCCTCAACGTTATTGAAAACCATATCAATGTTAGGTTTCCACTCATCTTGCATCTTGCATTAAAATTCCTGCTTTCCTCCCATTAAAAAATAATGAACATGTCAGCTTCATAAAAGATACAATGATATAAAAATTATATTTTTTATTCTTCTTTGATCAAAAAATTATATCTTTTTTATTTTTTAAGAAAAAATAGAAGTTGGAGATGTTGGGGATAAAAAAATTATATCTTTAATCCTTCATAGTATTGTAATCTAAATCTTGATAATCTACAATGCTTTAGAAGAAAAAAAATGGAGTGATGATTATAATACCTGGTGCTTGAGAGAGGTGGAGCAAGACAACGTGAAGGAGAGCAACGTGAACTGCTACTGGGAACGCGGGAAATGGTAAAAAGTGGAACTGATACATGGCTTACTTTTATTGGATATTTATCCAATTATTTTATTCTCTTTTAATTTGATGCATTGGATCAATCTAACGATTGTAATTAATAGTTGAGAGATTGAAGGAGCGAGCCAATAGGAGAGGATCCGGATCCCTCTTTCTCTTTCAACTACGCATTATCTTCTCTTAAATCTTTCACATCATATCTCTTTCTCTCTTTTGATTTTTTTTCCTCTATTGATTGATTGATTTTTTTTCTCTCTATTGATTTCTTTGTCTCCCCACTGTATTTTTTCTCTACGTATACCCAATTTTTTTTCTTCCTCCACTGCATTTTTTTTCTTTCCCATTTGATTTGATTGATCGCTTCGTTTCTTTCCCACAATCAACAACTCACTCACTTTCTCAATTCTCAAATTCTGACGGATGTTGTGGCACGCAGCTATGTCTTGAGTTTTTTTTCCTATTGATTGATTGATTTTAACTCGTATACCGTATCGGTTCGGTACTATAGTACCGTACCAAGCCAAAATGCAGTGTGGGGGATTTTGGAGCGCGTTTCACGTGAGGATATTTTTAGAATATTCAAAGATTGGGGTGTCCGGTGAGTAGATGTGAGTTGTAGGAAGTATGAGCCTACTTATTATTGTATATCTCATAATTGGGCTTAATTTAGTAAGCCCAAAAGTAGTTTTGAACCGTTGATCCTTTCGGGTTTTGTAGGAAGTTTGGGCCTACTTATCAATTATTAAGTCATCTAACTAATTAAAGTAAAACTTTCACGTAAATAAATAGTAACATAAAATAGGTTTTCAAATCCCAGATAAATTAAAATTAGAATTTTGGAAGCTGGTGAATCCGAGGTGTGCTCGACCTTTTGCACAGGAAAATGAAAAATAAAAGCGGTGACATGCGGCTAGCTAGGTGAGAAGTGGTAGGGGTGTACACGGGTCGGATTGGGTTGGTTTTGGACAAACTACTAGCAATCGTTGCTCCAGCATCATATATATCATAATGCTATTAGAAGTGAATTACTTAGTGAAGAGCATTCCAACTATCTCTCTTAACTGATTTAAAATCAATCTCTACCTTGCTTACTTTAATTTCTGTTTCACTCACACCCCTCCTATTTTATTTTATTTTTCTACTTCTCACTAGTGTTGCTACCACTTTAAACTCTCAAAAATTAATCCAATCCCTGTGGGTACGATCTCTATTTTCTACTATATTACTTGTTAAAGATTGTGTACACTTGCACACCTTTTTGCACAACAAGTTTTTGGCGCCGTTGCCGTGGATTGCCATTAATTTTTATTGTTTAACTTAGTAGTAAATTAGTAATAATTTTACCTTGGTGTTTGTTTCTTGTGTTTCAGTAAGTATTGCTCCAACAATAATTGCCCCAGCAATCATTGCCCCAGCAATAGTTGCTACAGCTTATGCCCAGGTCCAAAACACCAGAATTCCAGTTGGATCCTGAGATAGAAATGAGATTTAGAAGGTTGCGTAAACTTCAAAAACAAAGAAGTACGGCTAGACAAACAATGTCTGAACCAGGATTAGGAGATGGTTCTAATCATGGCACAGGTAGAGGTACTGACAGAGGTACAGGAAGAGGCAGAGGTTCTGCTCATGACTCACACCATGTTCTTGAGAATGATTACAGAAACCAATTCATCAACATGGGACCTATAGGTATGATAAATGACAGGGACAGACCAATGAGGGACTATGCTGTGTCTGATCATCAAAACATGCAAACCAGCATAGTCAGACCTCACATTAATGAAACTCATTTTGAGTTCAAACCCATGATGTTACAAATGCTTCAAACAGTGGTTCAATTTAGTGGTTCTCCTCATGAGGACCCTCATTTTCATCTAAAACAATTTTTAGAAATATGCGGCAATTTTATCATCCCTGGTGTTTCAGAAAATGCTTTCAGATTAAAACTTTTTCCATATTCCCTCAAAGATAAAGCCAAGGCTTGGTTAAATTCCCTTGAGCCTAACTCTATCATTGAGTGGAATAAACTAGCTAAAAAATTTATAGCAAAATATTTTCCAACAAAAAAAAATGCCAGGATGAGAAATGATATAACTTCTTTTATAGACAAAAAGAAGGAGAATCACTGTTTGAAGCATGGGAAAGATGGAAAGAACTTTTAAGAAAATGTCATCATCATGGTATACCTGTCATAATACAAATGAAAACATTCTATAATGGTTTGGATCCCCAAACCATACTCATGTTGGATGCCTCATCTGGAGGAGTGTTACTAAATTCATCATACAATGAAGCATGTGAGTTGATAGACAAGATTGCAACCAACAGCTACAGTTGGCCCACACAAAGGGTCAATGCTCAAAAGAAAACACCACAAGAAAATCGCTCATTTGCGACGGTAATTTCCTTCGCAAATGGACCTTTTTCCGTGGCAAATGTGAATTTGCGACGGAAGTTGCGACGGACGAAGAGTCGTGGAAAAACAGCTCGTCGCAAAGCGTTTGCGACGAAACTCCCCGTCGCAAATAACCCGTCATAAACTCGTCGCAAGTCCGTCGCATATATCCGTGGCAACGTCGTCGCAAACTCTGACAACTTTTCGTCGCAAGCCGTCGCAAATCCGTCAGAAATTTAAAAAAAAAAAAAAAATTAAATTATACCTCCAAAAGATAACTCCCTTTCCTACCATCATGAAAGCTCCAACCATGTTTTCAGGATTAGACCGAATCAGTAAACAAGAACAGAAAAATAAAACATTGGAACAATTGACCCCCAAAACTTCAAAATTAACTTTAAAAGCCAATATACATGCAGAAGTTTACAAAACACTGAGATGGAGTATCATTGTGCTTTCTAAGATCAATAAGAAAATTAACAGAACCAATCTCATTAAATAGCACTTAATTATGCTTCAGTCTTCAGATCTTTTACCTTCAGCTCACTTAGTTTAATGACAACAAATTGAGAAACTACAAATAAGCAAAAAAAAATCTTGTCACTTTGGAGCAAACCTTGTTAAAAACAAAAGTAAGCATGCCTCTCAAAATAATTTACACATATTTGTCTCTTATTTTGAAGCTTAGTTCACCGCCCCATCAGTTGAAGGTTCCACTGGTAATTCTTAGTGTCTAAGAAGTAGTTAGGATTAAGGAGAAAAGATGAAGAACTTGATTGAGAAAATGCAGGATCAAACAGAATCTCACTAAATAGAATCGATAAAAAAAATACAACACGTAAATGCATAAGCTTTAAAAAATAAGAAATTTGAGTTCAATGAGAAGCTCACCAAATAGAATCTTAGACGTGAAGGTAGGAAAACCCTGCCATGAAAAAGGAGACAAAATATCAGCACATAAAGTATGTGATGAGTTGGTTTGAAGTTGTGTCAAAATAAGTATAAGATACAAAGAGTTCAATTGCTAACTACAATATTAAGAGTTTGACTAAGAGTTTGTTATCCACAAACTTCCTTATGTTTTAGCATAAATAGAGTTTGTTAGTAAGAAACTACTCTAACATTGTGCACCCCCATCATGTGCAGACCAACTGAGTTGATTTTTGCTTATTCAACCAACGAAATTCAACAAAATATAAATTAAAGTATAAAAATTTATACTTCCCACAGCATACCAATGAACAAATGAGTAAGTGAAATCCCTTTGACTTTGTAGCTAATCCACAACAACACCTAACAAAATGAATATTATTAGCAAAATCAAAGAGAAACCCATAAAGAGGTTAAGGAGAAGAAATACCCCAAATAAAAAAATATGTCTATGATCATATCATTTTGAACTATGGATGAAAGGATTATAACAACACATTGCATCTCAGTCAATAAAGAAAACATAACCAAACATAACCACAGTTTACAGATTAGTACAAGTGTACAACACATTGCATCTCATTCAAAAACTAATAGTTTGCAGCTATTTTCAGACGGTTCAATCAATCAAAAAAATTGCACACCCATAAGATAACAGTAGCAACCATATATAGTATTTCTTTATATTTGTAGTATATAAAACAAATACTTGCAGATTTGCAATTCAACCAACTTGATAGCTAACTCTTTGATTGTATGTCTCCTTGACACAAATAACAAGTAAAGCTGAAATCGAAAACAGATTAAATTTTCATTTCGGGATTGCATTCTGCCACACTTTCCCTTTTTACTGTACAGATTAAATTTTCATTTTGGGATGCATTTGCAAACATTTCCTTTTCATCAAATGCTTCTAACTTTGAACCAAATTTTAACTTAATTGAGCAAAACTTGAAAAAAAATCAAAGAGATCAAAACCTATGCTGGCTAATAAGATCACAATAAAAGAGGTTGCTGAAGGAAAAGCTTAGAGAGAAATATTTCAAACCTTGTTGTTGAGGTTCATAATCCTGCAGAGGTTACTAACAAGCATTTGAAGTGAACCGTCTTTATCAATACGTGGTCCAGGGATACATCTCATGATGGATTCAAACAACGGCCCAAGGTCGTCTGCCAGATTTTCAGGAGAAAACCATGCTTTCCCTTTTATACCACTTGCATATATTACTTGAAAGTCGCACTGCAAGCAGAAAAAACATCACAAATACTGAAACAGTTACAATCCTTCAAAGATAATTGATATGTTTGACTTTACCAGAAAACAGTATTTAAATCTTAAAGATTTTATAACTTTCTTACAAAGCATTGTAAATAAAAAATCACAGCTGAACTGACTACTGATAGACTTCCAAGTTCCAACTCAATTTGTAAAACACACAAAGCAAACTATTTGAGTTATATCACAGGTTTCAAAACAATGAAACATTTATACGAGAGAAAAAGAAAAAATAACACACTTCGTGGCAGAGGAAAGCAAAATCATTTTTCTTATAGAAAAAATATGGATGTAATAATTAGAATAAATTAACAAGCCAACATCTTAACTTGATGTATGATTGAATAAACTTCACAGATAGACAATTCAACATTCAATTGCTCAACATGTCATAACATTGTCTTGCTTGATCATTACTCAACATTCAATTTGCAAGAAACAAGTTTTGAGCATAACATTGTCTTGCTTGTAGCCCAGATTATTAAATGCTTTCATGTAGTCATATGCCATTTGGTAGTATGTAATGCATGCTCCCAAGGATCATTATTAAACTGAAATTACTGGATAAACAACCAAATACTTACAGCTTCATAGAGTTTGCAAGCAATGCAGCGTTCCTCTCCTGTTGGATATCGCCTGAGTGCATGTCACAACGAAAACGAGTTTTACAATTATCAGTAAAACAAAGGGGCATACATAATGTAACAAAGGGGGATATACATCAAAGGGGCATACATAATGTAACACATGTGCATACCCGGTCACTGGGTCAATAACTTGAACATTGGAGGCATGAAGTGGGGCTTCAACTGTAAAGATACCGCCCTCATGACCTTGTCCTTGCTTGATATGCTTCTTTACCTATAAAGAGGAAATGAAAAAACATCGAGTGGGAAATCAGTCAGGCAAAGTTACCCAATTGCATACTCAACGTGACAAAAAAGATTCTGATGAAAGACACATTGTCATATTTAATAAAAAAAGATTCTGATTCCAATTAATAAGTTCATTAAACATTAAACATATCATGTTATTAAAAAGCTTACAGCAATCATAAAGCCACCAGATTGAATCAAAGTAAGTGAAACGAGTACAAACCTCTTATGTTGTTGGGTTCGGGGGGAGCTTAGATTTGTAAACAGGAAATGTTAAAACAACACCATGGTGATGAGAACCCAACAGCCTAAAAGGGCTAGTCAAAACAGCTTTTCCAGTGGCCCAAGCCCTCAAAATGTTCTCTCAGTCCTCCTGCATCGTGCAAACAAGAAACTGCAGTTAAAAGAAGTTCCAAACATAATACAACCAGAGACAAAAATTGTTCATACGTGTTGTTATTTACCTCCCCAGACATCATATCAATAGACTCAAGATAACCGACAGTTTCTTGAGCAAAAATAACCGGCGCATACTCATCCCTAACTTGTGAAGGTTCTCTTTCCATTATCTTTATAACCCAATCATGTTGCTTCTCAAATCTCTCTCTTTCAGGATAGTAATCTAATTAAGACTCTAACCAATACAATATTGTTACTATTATTTATAAAGAAAGATAATAATTTGAGTACATAAATATGTCTATTTTACACAACATTTCCATATACAAATGGCACAAATTCAAGAGGCTAAAATCACAAAAGGAAGTGTCCAATACCTTTGCCTACAGGTCCGATTCAAAACCCATACACTTGTGTACCTGCATATTCAACAAAATCAAAGTGAGAATCTGTCCAGATTTAACAAACAGTAACAACGAAGAAATAAAACGCAAGATAAGCTGAGTTCTTAGCTTTGTGATTGATCTTGTAGCTCGCATCTACAAGAATCCTCACCTGAAAGATAGGAATCATCACCTGAAAGATAGAAATCATCAAGATCAGTGTTGATTTTTAAGAACCCTAGCAGAGAAACAAAGAAGAAACGAAGAGAACGAGATTCAGAGAGAGACAGAGAGAGAATACCTCAGCTGTGCAATTAGGGTTCCTGTTTGGTTGTTTTGTTTAAGGAAAACGGGTCAGAAATCACCCAGAAAACGACGCAGCAAAACCGATCCAAACACGGGCTCCAAATGAACGGCACTGAGAACACCAAATCGGAACGCGAGAGTGACACAGTGAGGGAGGCGAGAGGAGCTGAGCACAGCCAATCGCATCACCGACTATGGGTAGATCAGAGGAGATGGTGGAGAGTGACACAGTGAGGGAGGCGCCTCAGAGGGGGGGGGGGGATGGCGTGAATGCATCACCGACTATGGGTAGATCAGAGGAACGCAAGAGGAGATGGTGGAGAGTGACACAGTGAGAGAGGTGCCACGGAGGGAGGGGGGACGACGTGAGAGGGGGACGGCGTGAGGGAAGAAAGAAAGAGAAGAAGGAAACTGATGATGTTTTAATTGAAGATCAGAAACGCGTGATAAGAAGGAAACTGATGACATTTGCGAGAGGCTTGTGACGGGGAACATGAGATTGTACTTGAGCCCCAGGGAACAATTAATGTTCGATTCCCACGGAAGGAAAAAACTCTACAGGGGGTAGAGAAGGTCATGATGTACAGTTTTGGGGTAGCCTACTAAAAAGAAAAGGGCTCAGGCTGTTACAAAAAAAGGCCAGATCAATTGGTAGTGGGAATGCATTGAGATTGTACTTGAGCCCCAAGGTACAATGTTCGATTTCCACGAAGGCAAAAACTCTACAGGGGGTGGAGAAGGTCATGATGTATAGTTCTGGGGTAGCCTACTAGAAAGAAAAGGGCCCAGGCTGTTACAAAAAAGGCGCCTTTTTTTTTGTAACAGCCTGGGCCTTTTTCTTTCTAGTAGGCTACTCCAGAACTCTACATCATGACCTTAACTACCCCCTGTAGAGTTTTTGCCTTCCGTGGGAATCGAACCATGTACCTTGGGGCTCAAGTACATGCTCAATGCATTTCCCACTACCAATTGATCTAATACTTGAGCCCCATGGTACAACGTACTTGAGCCCCAGGGTACAATGTTTGATTCCCACAGAAGGAAAAAATTCTACAGGGGGGTAGAGAAGGTCATGATGTACAGTTCTGGGGTAGCCTACTAGAAAGAAAATGGCCCGGGCTGTTACAAAAAAAGGTTAGATCAATTGGTAGTGGGAATGCATTGAGATTGTACTTGAGCCCCAGGGTACAATGTTCGATTCCCACTGAAGGAAAAAACTCTACAGGGGGGTGGAGAAGGTCATGATGTACAGTTCTGGGGTAGCCTACTAGAAAGAAAAGGGCCCAGGCTGTTACACTAACTGTTGTGCTAAAGCTCAAGATTTTTTGGCATCTTCAACGTATTTATACAATTTTTGCCAATTCTACTAAGAGATGGCAGATTTTGAAAGATAATGTGTAAGGGTTGACTCCAAAATCTTTGTCATCCACTCGTTGGGAGAGTCGTGTAGATAGTGTCCAAGCTATAAGGGTTCAAATGTCAGATTTTAGAGATGCTTTACTTGAACTATAAGAAAAAGATTCTAATTCTAAAATAAGAAGTGAAGCTAAATCTTTAGCAACAAATGAGCTTGGTAATTTGGAGTTTTTAATGGCTATAATCATTTGGTTTGAAATATTATCTGCAGATTTGGTTAGCAAGTTGTTACAATCCAAGGATATGCTTATTGATGTTGCTATGGAAAAAATAAAGGAGTTGATTTCATTTTTTGAGAAGTATAGAGATACTGGTTTTACTAAAGCCTTGGATAATGCTAAGGAAATTGCTATTGAATTGAATATCGATCCAGTATTTTCTCAAAGGCGTATAATTCAAAGAAAAAGACATTTTGATGAGGATTTGAAAACCACATCAGTTGAACTATCTGAAGAGGAATCTTTTAGGATTAACTATTTTATCTACCTTGTCGATCAAGCCATTGTTTCTCTTAATAAGAGATTTGAGCAATACCAGGAGTATGAAAGTATTTTTGGTTTCTTGTTTACTTCTCACAAGTTACAATCATTGGACGATGCAACTTCGAAGTCTTGTTGTAGTCATTTTGAAGAGGCATTGAAACATAATGAGCAATTTGATATTGATGGGAATGAATTATTTGTGGAGTTAAAGTTACTAAGAGAAATCTTGCCTAGAGAGAAAATAGGAGCTATTGAATTCCTAGTACAATTGTTGGGTATAGAATTTTTTTGACTATTCCTGTGACAGTAGCTTCTGCAGAAAGAAGTTTTTCAAAGTTGAAGTTGTTGAAGTCTTATTTGCGGTCTACCATATTACAAGAAAGGCTTAACGGATTAGCATTGATAGCAGTTGAAAATAATATTTAGGGGACAATTCAATATGAAGACTTGGTTGATGAATTTGCTTCAAAAAGTGCTAGAAGGACGGCTCTTTTTAAGTAACTAGCAGGTTAATATTATTTTGAGGTTGTATCGAGATCTTATTTACAATTTACATGAAGTAGTTTAAAGTTTTTGGTGATTTATTTGAATTTTTTTAATTAGGGGCCCAATTTTTTAGATTTGCTAAGGGGCCTCCAAATTGTTTGAGACGGCCCTGTGTGGTTTGGGTCAGTGGCGGACCCAGGACCCCGGAGTCAGGGGTGTCAAATTTTTTAAGGCCAGTGTCAAAAGGTTGCAAAACTTGATCTACTAGTGCAATTTAAAATTTTCAGGGGGTTCAAAATTAAAATTTCAGGGGATTTAGGCTATTTATATAGGGTGGTAAGTGCAATTTTTTTTTCAGGGGGTTCAACTGAACCCCCTCACTACAAGGTAGGTCCGCCACTGGTTTGGTTTGGGTACCCAACTCGTACTTTTTAAATATAAAAACCAAACAAAACCAACTCAGACAAGAACGAATTGGGTTGGGTTGGGTTGGGTTGGGTTCTCAAAGGACCAAGAATCGCAACTTGGTGCTAGCGTGTTAAATAACCACATCATTTTCCTTAACGTGTTCTCTTATGGCTATTATTAGATGTTGATGTCTTTGAGTTTCCGTCTTATTGTTCTTAGCCATGAAAACATCAACAGAGTTAATGACACAATACAACTTCAATGGCCTAGAATGGAGTCCACAACTCTAAGCTCAGATATGAAACTCTTCAACGATACACCACCCATGGTAGAATACATATATACCAAGAGATTTCAATATATGAATGTGCAGGATACCTATACCAACGGCTTGTTGTACATCTATAGGTATAAGACTAGAGGTGGTCAGTGGTTCTGGCAAATTCAAATCAATCCACAATTTGTTCCAAACCAATATATTTGGTTCGAATACTTTTCGTGTTCGTGACGTGACGAATTCGGACCAATCGAACCAACTCATAGTTGTTTGGTTCGGGCAACTAATTTTAAAAAACAAATACACGAACTCAAACCAACCCATAATAGGCCATAGTAGTTTTGTAATTTTAGAAGCACCAAATTTATTTGCTTAGATATTTTACCTTAGTAATTTATGATTAGTTATAAAAATTTAATAATATGAATTGGATGACTATTAATGAGTTTGAGTTTGATTTGGTATAATTTTTAAATTCTAGAATTTTTTTAGTTATTTAGAAGTGTTGGTATATTACCAAAAAAAGTATAGTTCTTTATATTTTATAAAATTAACATTTTAGTGCAAGACCCGTGAGCTCGAACTGAACCTAACCTGTCTAATATCAAATTTGTTTGGTTTGGATTTTGGAGAAAAAACACGTAAAATCCGAACCAACCCAAATGGAGTAATTGTAGTTGGTTCAGGGAATAGACTTGGGTAAATCTAATCCAAAGTGACCGTGAACATCCCTATATAGGACACATATGCCTACAAATTTAGCAGTAATCACTAAAGGTGTTAATGGGTACACGCCCGCAGGTCAATCTCTTTTAGTAAGAATAAGAAAAAATGAACTTGACCTTCATCTTATCTTATCTTATCTTATATTTAAAACGAGCAAACGAGCCCCGCACTTCGGCGGGAACTCATGGGAAAAAAATGGTTTCTTAAAATGAGCCTCAATAAATGGTTTTGTGAAAAAATAATAATAAATTTGTGACAAATTACGTAAAGTGTGCGCTGAACAGTGATTTTTGGAGTACTGTAGGTTTCGAAAAAAATTTATATATTCAAATACGCGAAGTTCGTTCCTCAATAACCAGTTTGGTGGGGGAAAAAAGAATTTAGTGACAAAAAACTTAAAGTGCGATGATAAGCAGTGTGTTTTGGGGTACTTTATGGTCCAGAAAAAATTTTAGATGTTCAACTACGATAAGTTCGTTCCTCAATAACCGGTTTGGTGGAAAAGAATATTAATTTTGTGATAAAATATGTAAAGTGTGACGCTAAGCAGTGTGTTATGAGGTACTTTGTGCCCAAAAAAACTCAACTATTTAAATACACGATGTTTGTTCCTCAATAATTGGTTTGAAGAAAAGAAAAAACAATTTCATGGCAAATACGTAAAGTGTGTTGCTATCAAGCTATTGTGTTTTGGGGTACTTTAAAGTCCAGAAAAATTTTAGATTTTCAAATACGCTAAGTTCATTCCTCAATAAACAGTTTGGTGAAAAAAAATAATTCTGTAACAAAATATGTAAAGTGCGACGCTAAGCAGTGTGTTTTGGAGTATTTTAGAGTCCAGAAGAAAATTCAACTATTCAAATACGCGAAGTTCGTTCCTCAATAACCGGTTTGATGAAAAGAAAAAAATAATTTTTGGAAAATTAAATACATAAAGTGTGAGACTAAGTAGTGTGTTATGGGGTACTTTAAAGTCTAGAAAATTTTTTAGATGTTCAACTCTGCGGACACCGTGGACGAGTCACCGTTCCTTCCTTCAATGCAATTCAGGTTCATTTCGTTCTTCAACATCTACTATTCAACCTGGTTTTTTCTCATCACTCCACATTTCTATCATTTTCTTGAAGTTAGTTATTAGTGACATATTTGATTCCTAATTATACCGAGTTTAATATTAACAATATCAGTTTAGTGTATTTACGTTTGTCGATACTAACACTCCCCGTGCATCGCACGGGTAATGATGCTAGTAGTGAAAGTAGCATTCAAGATCTTCTTTTCACCTCTTCAAGATATAGCTCCACTTCCGCTAAAAACATAGCCAGATGTTGATTTTTGGGTATACATTATCTGAATTGGAGTAGCCAATCACTCTACATCATCAGTCAGTTTTAATGCAAGCATGAAGTTATTCATCCCTTAAAGATATTTCACCGCCTTTTCTTGTAGCTCACCAATGGTCAATACATGGGTTACTCTTATATCTTCTTAAAACACCAACATCATGTGCAATGTCACGTCTCGTGCATACCTAATTACACATAAGGCTTCCAATAGCTAAATCTTGTGGGATACTTTTCAAGTGTTCCCGCTCAATACCAACTAAGATCAACTATAAATTTTTACAATGAGAGCTACACTGAAGGAACATTCTTTTAATTTAAATCTACCTAAACATTTATTGATATAGGTCTTTTTGAAAAAACCCAAAATGTCCTTAGATCTTTCTCTATGAATCTTAGTGCCATTGATATAAAAGACATCTCCCATATCCTTCTTACCAAAGTTCTTCTAGAAAAATTGTTCACCCCATATAGCATATGCTTATCATTAGCCACAAGTAAAATAACACCCACATATTTTTTTTTATCAACAATGAAAATTCATAACTAAGGAAGGGAAAGTAGTAATCATTATGTGGAATATTCATTTGGAAACTTTTGGGTTTAGCCTGATTAGCACTACAACATTTTTGGCTTTAAGCCACGCCAACCATTGCCACGGCTAAAAAAACGTGGTTTAAACCTGGAAGAGGCCATAGTTCTAAAAGCGTGGCAATAAGATAGACAATAGGCGGCGTTTGCCTTAAGTTGATATCAGGCCACACTTTGAAAGTACATAGGCCACGGTTAAAAAACCGTAGATATATAATACCACAATTCTGCAAGCGTGGCCTTTCAAAAATTAACAAAAACGTCGCCTTTACTTTGGTTAAAAAAAATAACAAAATATCACGCGCTCCACTTTACTTTGCCTTCCGTAATTTGGTTATCACTCCCAGGGGCGGTTCTTCTCATGGGCCATGGCCGGGCCATGGCCCGCCCCAGAAAAAAATATTTCATATGCTGGAAATTACAAGAATACCCTTAATGAAAAATTAAAATTACAAGAATACTCTTTCTCTCCCGCTCACGTTTCATCTTCCACTTCCAAGTTCCACTCCACCTAACGCACGCAGCGGCAGCACGCTACCGCCTACCGCTCACGCCTCACCACGCATCCTCCATTTTCACGCTAGCTGCTCTCATCTACTTCCTCTTTCTCTCTCGGTTCCATCTCTCTCGGTTCCATCTACTTCCCCTGCGTCTGCGTTGTTGCCGTTCGTTCCGTTCGTCGACGTCGACGTCGACGTCTTTCTTCCATTAACAAGTAAAGATAGTGATTTATTACTTACTCTATTTTATTGCTTTGTTGTTTTATTGATGTTATTGCTGTTTCTTCCATTCCATTAATCTGATTTTGGTTTGTTGTTGCTGGTTTTGTTGCTGATTTTGGATTGCTTGATTCTTTACACAATTTAATTTGATTTTGTTTGTTGCTTGTTTCTTTTCATAATTTAATTTGATTTTTGATTATTGTTGGATTGGGAACAATTGATTATTGTTGATTTTAGATTTCTAAAGATAAAGAGTACTAGAACAATTGCTTTTCTTATTGCTGTTCTGTAGTTGTTTTATTGCTTTTGGCTTCCTGTTCTTGGTTCCATACTTCCATTCCAAAAGGACTTGATGATTTTGCCATTTTGGCTTCCTGTTCTTGCTGATTTTGGTTTGTTGTTGCTGGTTTTGTTGCTGATTTTGGATTGCTTGATTCTTTACACAATTTAATTTGATTTTGTTTGTTGCTTGTTTCTTTTCATAATTTAATTTGATTTTTTATTATTGTTGGATTGTGAACAATTGATTATTGTTGATTTTAGATTTCTAAAGATGAAGAGTACTAGAACAATTGATTATTTTTTTAAGAGGAAAGTTTGTGAGGATGAAAGAGATGAACAAGGGATAGCTTCTACATCCGAACCGGTTAAAGTTCCAAGAATTGAAGAAGTCATAACTTCCACGCATCAACCTGTTGAAGTTGCATATAAAGCTTTTAATATTGATACTATTTGCAATTTGGTTGAAAAGTATTATCCCACGGATTTCAATGAGCAAGACAAGAATAATTTCCCTTTTGAACTTCGGCAATTTGTCCTTCGTGCCCGCCAAGAATCAAGTTTGAAGAATTTGTCAACTATTCAAGAATTATGTTCGTGTTTGGCTGAAACTAACGAGAAAAAAATATACTTCTTGCTTGATAGACTGCTCCGCCTTATCATGACTCTTCCGGTTTCTACGGCCACAACTGAGAGGTCTTTTTCAGCAATGAAAATTATCAAAACTAGGTTGAGAAACAAGATGGAAGGTGGATTTTTAGGTGATAGCATGACGGTTTACATTGAAAGGGAAATTAGTGAAAACATTAGTTCCGAGTCTATTATTGAAGATTTCAAGTCACTTGGATCGCGTAGAGCATTACTTTAAGGTACACAGTTTAATGTTTTGATGATCAACTTTGTGCTTAATATGAACTGTGTATTTAATTTCATATTATAATAGTTTTTTTTACGGCCCTCCCTAAGTTTTTTTGAAGATCCGCCACTGATCACTCCGCGCTCCATCCGCTACCTCTTCGCGCTCCACTCCGCGAAATTTTGGTTGAAAATTTCACACCAAAACCTTATCGATTCCTCCACTTCGCGCTTCCTCCGAAACCTTATCGATTCTCATCCAGTTTCATTGCATCCTTGGATTCAGCGCTTCCTCCTAAACCTTCAATTCATCCTCACTTCTGCATCAACCTCACTCCTCTCACTTCTGCGACAAAACCCTAACCTGCATCGCCACTGGCCTTTCACTTCTGCAACGGAACCGAATGCAGAGGGACGTTGATGGAACACAAGCAGCGACTGCGTTCTTGAATCAGATCCCTGGCTATTCTTCTTCTTCTTCGCAAACTTCACAGAAAGAATCGAGAGTACCAAACCCTTCTTCAAAACCCTAACTTTCTGGTTTGGAATCACTAATCCAAATTGGAATCACGCTTCTCAAATAATTTCACAGGTAGATCCTAAAACCCTAACTTTCTGGTTTGGAATCACTCATCCAAATTGACTCTTTTTATGTTGCTGTTACTTTCAATCACACGATGCTTTCTCTCTCTTAATTTTGTTAATTTGTTCATTCATCATGAAATTAATGTCTCGTACTTCTAATTTTCTGTACTATATAGTTTTGTTTTTTTTCTTTTTTAGTAGAAACTAGCTTATTGACTTTGAAAATGATATATGGTTGTAATTTTTAGTGTATCTCTTTTGTTTCTCATTGGGATGAGTTATCCAGATTTTTTCCTTCTTCCTTTGATTTTGTTTCTTTGATTTTGGTTGATTCTAGGTTTAGTGAAAATGTAAATGCTGTGTGGATGAGTCATTGATGGATGTTCTGTGGTGTCTGTGTTTGTTTTCAGGTGCTATCTTCCCATCGTCAACAATTGCTTAAGGGTATGATCTTGACTCTTTAGATTCCTCAATGACAGAGATAACTTCTTATAAATTATTATCCAAATTATAGGTTTCTATCCAAATTAGAGTTTGATAACTAATTAGAAATTATTATAAATCATGTCATATGCCAGTGAATGAATGAACTGAGTTCAGTAATGATTTAGTAATGATTTAATTAAGAAATTATTATCCAAATTATAAGTTTATGTTGTTAAGTAACGGCTCTTGTCATTTTTGCCTCTATTTCTGTTGCTGTGTTCAGTAATGATTTAATTGATTTGAGTAAAGAAATTGATTTGAAAAAGTTTCAGTTGTGAATCCTTTCATTTTAGGGTTTATACATTCATTTTTATTTGATTTGATTGAAAATGCTTCTTGCTGTGTTCTGTTTTTCCCTTTCATTTTAGGGTTCATACATTCATTTTTATTTGATTTGATTGAAAATGCTTCTTGCTGTTGTAGCGATCGAAAAATCCGGAGGAGGGATTCTTCGTTGTTTTTGAACAATGGAGTCGCCATCAATATTTATTTTTAGGGAAACATTGAAAAAACCTTTTGTTTTTGGGTTCGGGGGTCGATTAAGTGCGGGGAAGGTACTAGCACCCCGCAACATCCTAAAAAGGTTACCTTTTAATCTAATGTGTAGAAAAAAAATCAGCTTAAAGAAAACATTTTTATTTACCCTTTTTATTATTTGCAAAAAAATGGAAAGGAAGACTTAATAAAAATTTTAGTTTTTTGCGCTTGACGGGAGTGGGCCCCCGCTCCTACGTATCTCCAGGTGCGATGGAGAAATCAAAGCTACGTAGTTCTCGGGTAGAAAATATTTGTGTGTTGGTATTTTTTATTTATTGAAAAGTTTTGCGAAAACTAGAGGCCGTTCATGGTGACCAAACAGATAAATCCAGAGTGGTCACCACTAATGGCTTATTCGAAAAAGAAGGTGTTTACAGCGTTCAAACGAGCGGGGCCCAGAGTGACCGCTATAAACAACCGGTTTGTGATTGAGCGTTTGTTTGTTTGAAAAATGCTTACTGGGAAGCGTGATTTTTTAAAGAAAGGAGAGTTGAGATTACGTTTGTTTTTTTTTATTAACTGAAAAAAATCTAGAAGTTTAGGCGGTTGTTTGCGATGATCAAACGAATGAATTCAGAGTGATCACCGCTACTAAACCGCTTCGAAAACTGGAGGTTAGCCCTATCAGTCAAACAAGCTAGGCTTAGAGTGACCATTAGTAACAACCTATATTTTGTTTTACGCGAGTTTGATTATATGGAAGAAAAAGACGGTTCGGAAACGTTATGGTGTAAATAAAAGCGGAATGAGTGATAAAAAGGGGGTGCGAACAACAGGGGTGTTGTATCAAAAATGGGGGTGTTGACAGCGGTTTGACGCTAAAAACGGTTGCTGGGGGTTGCGAATAGCGTTTTGACGCTAAAATGATTGTTGGGGATGCAAATAGCGTTTTGACGCTAAAAAAATGGTTGCTTGATTTTCTTTACTTTTTACCCCTTTATTAATTTGCTCTGAAACATATAATTCTGAAACGCTTTTTTTTTTAATACTTATACGCGTTGGATTTGAAACGGTTTGTTCATTCATAAAGAAATGCCCCCTTTTTAATTTGAAAATAATGGTCACTTTTATTATATTGAAAAGGTGTGTCTTTGCTTTTTTTTTTGGAAAATAATTATTATTATTTCTTTCTTTCAAATAAAAAAAAGGTAGTGGTGTTAGTAACCATTTATTTTAAAAAAACATTTTTAATATTTTAAAAAAGGCTTTATTTAATCCGAAAATCAGCAACATTTAAAAAAAATAAAAAAAAACAGCAATAGTTTAATGTGTATAAAAACAGCAACAATAAAAATAAAAAACAGCAACATTTTAACATAAAAAACAGCAACATTTTAACATAAAAAACAGCAACATTTTAATATAAAAAACAGCAACAATTTTTTACAGCAACATTTTAAACATAAAAAACAGCAACAATTTTTTTACAGCAACATTTTAAACATAAAATAACAGCAACAATATCTACAGCAACATTTTAAACATAAAAAACAGCAACAATTAATATCAAAAACAGCAATAAAAATATATAAAAAACAGCAACAAATATGAAGATAAAAACAACAACAAATATATAAAATAAACAAATAAATATATATAAAAAAAAACAGAATTACGAAAAAAATAACAATATGAAATTACAAAAATTACATCACATAAAATGACTTGAACAATAATGGAAAAATACCAATGACTTTTCTGGAGAGTGAATCTTCCTCCTCCAATCCTCACATAATGAACAACAACAAAAATCTTAAAGAAGGTGTTTAAAATACAAAAACGAAGAGGAAGCAAGAAAAATGAAACTCTCAAGCTCTCACACTTCCATGACTTGTTCTACGAAATTTTCCCCCGCCGTTTTTTTTCATTTTTCCTCTTCGTTTCCCCCTAGCCAAAAAAACCGTCCCCCTTCTAAGGTAAGGACCCCTATTTATACAAAAAAATTTGCTTCCTTCGTTTTCCTTCTTCATCAACTTGCACAGTAATTTTCTGACATGATATGGGGGTTTGGGGGTAGTTGTTGAAGGGGAAAATAAAAAATGAAAACATGTGAGATGAGGGGAGAGGAGAGTATGCGAAGGTTTGGGCATGGAGAAGGTGAGAAATGATGGTTGAGTGTGTGAGAGGGAGAGTGAGGTCGTAGGAGGGAGAGTGATGTGAGGGAAGAGAAAAATGAGTGTGTGAGAGTGAGAGGAAGAGAGGAAGCGTGAGATTGAGGAGAGAGAGGGATTGGAGCCGTGGAGTGGGGAGAGAAGAGAGAGGTTGAGTGTATGGGAAATGAAAAATGGGGAAGTGGGAAGTTGAGAGAAAAGAGGAAAGGTGGAGTGTGGGAAAGGAAAAGAATGCGAATTCCAAGGAAGAGAGGAGTA
Source organism: Astragalus membranaceus (assembly GCA_039519185.1). Taxonomy (NCBI): domain Eukaryota; kingdom Viridiplantae; phylum Streptophyta; class Magnoliopsida; order Fabales; family Fabaceae; genus Astragalus; species Astragalus membranaceus. The sequence goes on along the minus strand of CM076846.1, from coordinate 152,385,147 downwards.
AAGTGTGGCCGAAATTTAGGGAAAGGGAGTGGGGTGGTTTCGAGTTTGACTAGGTTTTAGGGGAGTGAATGTGGCTTGATTTTAGGGTTAGGGGGGAAGTTGAAGTTTTTAGGTTTTTTTTTTTGGGTGGTGGCCGAATTTAGGGTTAGGAAGAGGGAAAGTTAGGGTTTGGTGAGTTGGGTCATGGGTTATGGATTGGGTGGATGGGTTAGGGTTTTGGTGAAGGAGTGTTAGGGTCATGAGAATTGGGCTAGGGTTTTGGAATTGGATTGGGTTTTAGATGGCCCAATCCCGATTGCACCTCTAATCTTTTTTAACAAACCCCCCTATTTCCTCCTTGGCTTATTTTTTGTTTCTTTACTTCTAAATAAAATATTTTTTGATGATTAAAACTCATAGCAATAAAAACAAGAAAATAATACATGACATAAAAAAAATATTATTATTTTTAATAAATAAAATCTCTCAATTATGATCGGACAAAATTAGGGTATTACAGCTGCCCCTCTTTATTTATATTTTGCTAGGAAATCGGAGAGGTTCCGAGTTTCTCGAGGAAAATAGAAATAAAGATAACAAGACGCTAATTTTGTCCAGACTGAGACTTTTGGTTTTTTTTGAAAATTATGAAAACTGGGTTGACTTGGAGAGAAAGTAAATGGGGATTGCTGGGGATCTGAAGGAGCACTGGGGCTCTGATGGTCTAATTCAGAATCAATGCTTGACGCATCGACTTGAGTTCGACTGAGGGACCGTCGGGGTCTGAAGGGCATGCCTAGGCCTGAGGGACCGATGGGTCCGAAGGAGCGCAACTAGCTTATGGTACTAGTAATACGGTCTGTTTGTGGGGTGGCCTTTTTTCGAGCGGCCGCGAAGGACATACACTGAGTTTTTTTTAGGCAGACACAGCTAGTCTGAAGGGCCTGGGGCCGGATGATCCGTCGGTTGCTCGAGAAACGCGACGTGCGATCTGGATTGAAGGACCATTGACGGTCTGAAGGAGCGCTGGGGCTCAGAAGGACCACTGGGGATCCGAAGGATCTGCTCGCAGCTCGAATACGAGGTGAACTCTGCTTTTGAAGGGACGCTTGGGTCCTGAAGGGATTCACGAATCCTGTTGATTGATTGATTGAAATGGCTTATGCTGCTGCACTGGATTGAGGTACCTGCATACGTCGGCTGATGCGAGGAATGGTGCATGGAGTGTGGACGCATGTTACGCGGGGGCATGTTATGCAAGGGCGCTGCTATGAAAATGCATGCCATGCTATGATGCTCCTGTATTTTAATGGGATGACATGCAAAGGAAAACTTTCTCTTCTTTGCTCTTCCTCTTTTTCTCTCTATGAGGAGGAGCAGATTCTGGGCGAGCATACAGGCTCTATAAGTATAGGACGAGCACATAAGCTCTATAAGTATAGGGCGAGCACATAAGCTCTACAAGTATAGGGCGAGCATATAAGCTCTATAAGTATAGGGCGAGCACATAAGCTCTATAATCTGGGGACCAACAGGTCCAAAGCAAATGGTTCAGAAAATTCTTTGGAAAGTTGAATTCTGGGGACCAGCGGGTCCAAGCTTTCTGGTTCTTTTTTTTGGTAGCAAGCATGAGGACTAACATTTGGTGCTTATCTGTATTCACTTAACAATGCATTTGAATGGTGCAGGTCATGCAAGTGATTTATGCAATGGTGGATTGTCTTGGTATGCAAATGTATGTAGTGATTTATTGAATGGAATGCTCTTGTTTTGCTTGTTGTTCATTTCTTAACTTGAATGATGAATGAAATGGGAAACTTTTGTTTTTTATTCCTTTTCTAAAATATGATGCAAATGCAATGACATGAAAGGATTTTTGCTTTTCCTTTATTGCTTCTACTATGAGATGCCAGTGCGAATGCGATGCCTTGTTGTTACGGGAAAAATGAGATACCCAGATGTATGAGGCGAAAATAACATTTTTGTGAACATTTCGTATGATAAGATGCGAGCCTTTGGATGCAAACAGTGAAGGTGAATTTTGATTATTCTTTCGAAACATTTGAGTTAAAATCAAAACCCGGTGTTCTCAAGCCTTTTATTTATCAACTAGCTCATTTATTCTTTCTCCTCCTTTCCATGATGACTCAACTTGTATTCTCTCTCTTTGAAGCATTGTCTAGTAAGTATACAAAAGAGTGCAAATGTCAGACAGGTGTTTGAGACATGGCAGGTGAAGGGGTGAAAGGCAATGGCTTTTGCCGGACTGCCCCAATCTAGGCTCGGCGACTATGAATGAAAGGCTTGCCCCTGTTTGGTGATATTGACAATTGGAGTGAACATGGGATGGACACTGAACAGGCTTTCCCAAGACCAGGGTGGGTGAGTGGTGAAGAGAATGCCCCAACTTTTAGATCCGAGTGGTGTTCTCAATGCAAATCTTTGGTTCTCTGCTAATGTCTTGACCTTTGGTGTGAAAGAAGCCTCACTTGGTGATCACTAAACATTGTTTCAATGCAGCTTGAATGCGTTTGAAGTGCAAGTCTTTCCGTCAGCTTCCTTTTTTCTAACTGTTTGTTTTTGCTCCCTCATTTCTTTTTCCTGAGGGTTTTTTCTTGATCAGCTTTCTTTTTTTTGATCGTTTGTTTTTCTTTTTGAGCAAACACATTGTAGGCAGATAAACTTAGTTGTCCTAAGATTTAAAATTTGAGAAAACGAAAGCAACCGGTCATGGACTTTTCAGGATTATGGTGTTTTGTTGTGAAGGGATGATTGGGTTTATCGGAGTGTTTGGGGCTAATGGTGGGATGATTTTTGTTCGGCATTGGCTGACAATCGATGATTTATGATGGTTCATTGGCTTGATGAGGTGTTTGGAAGTTTTATTCCTGGCTAAGGGTCTGTGGAAGGCGGGATGCCAAGGTCAAAGGGAAGTGTTTGCGGTTTATGGAAGGAGGGGTGTATGAGAATGATGAAGTGTTTGAAGGTTTATTGAGACAAAGGTCTCTTGTGTTTGGTAGCAATATGTACCAGCTCACCCCTTACATTTCTTTTGTATTTTCTTTTGTTTTGGGATTTTCATTTTTGAATCCCTTTTTGATTTTCTCTCTTTTTTTTTTTTTTATGTGATTCTTCTTTCTTTGACTCGGGTGAGCTGGTAAAAAGTGATGCACTGTTTTTTTGATATTTGAGGTGATCCTTGTCTAGGGTGATTTTTGTATTTTGGTTTTTCTTGGCTTAAGGTGGGTAGGAAAGGGACCTTCTGGGATTTTGGTATTTTTGAGGAGATGGCCAAACTTTATTTCAGATCCCGATTGCTTATTTATTTATTATCTTTTTTTGTAAAACATGACAACAGTTCACCTATCTATATGTGTTTGCTCTTTTCTTTGCATTTTTTTATGCCCTGATTTTTGCCTGGACCGCTCTTTGCGAGTTTTCAATCCACCGGGCGCTCTTTTTTTTTTTTGCCTAGGCCGCCCTTTGCGGGTTTTCAACCTAGCGAGCTTATTTTCTTGTTTATTATTATCTTTTGAAAGACTTGCACTCAAGGAAAATGATATTGACAAGGAAACTTAGTGATCACAGAACTGCCCCAGCATGGAGGACTCAAAGGTTTTAGTGAGGAAAGCAACTTTTTATTGATGACAATATTGAAAAGGAACATGTGCCCTTATTGAAATATCCTAAGGCCTTGGGCAGAGCCAGAGGATTGCATCACAGATAATTGCTTTGAACTGAAAAATTACATAAAAATCAACAGTAACTCATAAATACTATGAAATGCATGGGAAAGATGATGCTGCCTTCAACATTTTGATCATCTTCAACTGTTGCCATTTTGACCTGATAGCTCTGAACTCAGAGGGTTAAATCCTTCACCACCCTCTTCAAAGGTTAATCGCCTTGAATCAATAAGACCCTGAACCAAATGTTTCAAAAGATAACAATTTTCGGCAGAGTGACCGATTGCCCCAGCATGGAATTCACAAGTGGCCTGTGGGTTGTATCCTTTTGGGAATGGAGGTTGTACTGGCTTCATCTCACGAGGGGAGATCAAATTGTGGCTGATTAGGCATCTGCATAGGTTGGTATACGACATAGGGATAGGGTCGTATCGAGGCGACTTTTTTTGGCCTGTTATTGGATTAGCTTCTTCATCCTTCTTTGCAGGAAACCCGGAAGATGGGTTTTTGTGCACACTTGTGTTACCTGGGGAACTCTGGGCGATCTTGCCACTTCTTAGTCCGTTCTCTATCCTCTCCCCAACAATCACCACATCTGAAAAATTGGAGGATGCACTGCTGATCAGACGATCATAGTATAGTGGTGGCAAAGTCTCCAAAAACACAGAAACCAATTCCTTGTCCAAAAGAGGAGGTGTACATTGTGCAGCCAAAGCTCTCCATCGCTGGGCATACTCCTTGAACGATTCATTGTCCCTCTTGCTCATGCCCTGCAGCTGCGTTCTGTCTGGTGCCATGTCTGTATTGTACTGATACTGCTTGAGGAATGCATCGGCTAAATCCTTCCAACGGCGAACCTGAGATGGTTCTAACTTCATATACCAATTGAGAGATGCCCCTGCAAGGCTCTCTTGGAAGCAATGGATTAGCAGTCTGTCATCATGAGAGTAAGTAGACATCTTTCTACAATACATCGTCAAGTGACTTTTTGGACAAGTCGCGCCCCTGTATTTGTCGAAGTCGGGGACTTTGAACTTTGGAGGCAGCACCACATCAGGAATAAGACACAAATCTCTGGCCTCTCTTGCTCTGGAACCGAAGCCTTCAACCCTTCTTAATCTTTCCTCTAGTATCTGAAACTGATCTTTGGTCTGCTGATGCTCAGCGGAATAAACCTGAGGGAAGCTGCTTACATTATGAGGGAGCTGGAGCGTTGGAGCCATAGTTGGAGTTGAGTGATGAATCTGAGGGTATGCAGGGTTTCCAGTCGTGAAGTCCTGAGCCTGTGGAATGGCAGCTAGCTGAGGAGTGAAGCTCTGAAGAGTAGCCTGGGGTATAACAGTAGGATGCGGGATCTGAGCCCGAGGTTCACCAATCATTCCTTCAGATCCGATAGATGCCGGTTGTACATTCTCAATAATGGCTACAGGACCAGCTCTCTGATTAGCTTTTGAGTTAGAAGGGAGAGTGTAACCTAGAGGAATCAGAACCCTCACCATTTCTGACATCTGCGTCTTTAACCCATTCACCTCTGCTTTTAGCTCATTCACCTCTGCTTTTAACTCATTCACTTCTGCTCTTAGTTCTTCATTTGTTGCCATGTTCCTAGCTAGAGAACAAGTCCAATTTTGCCTTTCTCTGTCAACAGGACACACACTATAAGCCCAAGAACGAAATGCATGCAACATTTTAGGCTTGAATCAAAGGAAAGCAATTTTTAACAAGGTAATTAAGTGATTACAAAATTGCCCCCTTGCACAGAGGATTTAACCCAAAAGTCAATTATGTACCAACACGGGGAGAGTATACACTTTGGGCGGATGGGGCGGGACTAGACTTGGAGGTTGATGAAGGAAACTGACTGACTCGAACAAGAGAAACTGCACCTAGTATGCACGCTCACTAGAAGAATGCTTCACAGAGAGTTAACATTTTTTTTATTTTTATTTTTTCTTTTTTCTTTGAGTTGCTTCCGTCTTTTGTCATGGAATGGATGGGAATGCAGTGCTTTCGAAAGAAATGCCAATGAGCTATTGATTTGAAAAAAAACTGAGTGCTTTGGAACACCCGGAGTTTGCAACCAAGTAAGGATAAACTTTTTCAAAAAGGATGGTTGTTTTGCATGAACGTCTCGCTTCTCATCACAACTTTTATTTTATGCAATGAATGAATGAACAAATTATGATATGCAAGTATGATGCAAATGCGTGGAGAATGACCACTCGAAAAGTGTGGCTTATTCTAAATAATTTTGTTGCTTTTTAATGCAAGACAAAATATGGAATGCCAATGCGAATGATGCAAGGATGATGCCCCCCTTTTTTCAAAATGATTTATTTTTTTTTTTGATTTGATTTTTTTTATTTTTTATTTTTAAAGGCGAGACAAGATACGAAATGCCAATGCCCCCCTTTTTTTTTGAATGATGAGAGATGCAAGAATGGTGATATGAGGCAACTGATTGTCGTTACCCTGAGTAACTTGCATGAAACATTGAGTGGATCCTGACTCAATACTTCACACAATATACTGAAACGTTTCGACAATTAGTTGACTCAATTTGACTTCCTGCTCGAAAATAAAACACGTGTGACTGGGTCAAAGTGCCCTGACATCGCAGAGCAACATCTCAAATTTGTAGTCGACAAACAAATTTGAGATATTACCCTTCGCCGCTCAAAGGTGCAATTCTATCCATTAAGCCATCACATGAGAGATTTTTTTTTTTTTTTTCGAAAGGATGCATGCAGGGAGAAATGATGTATTCGAACAAAGTGATGAGGTTAATGAAATGATGCATGAATGCCACATTGACGCGATGTCCGCACTATTTGATGAGGATTTTTGTGAATGATTATGAATGAGTGGCGGTGAATACTAAATGTGATGCTAACGTTGTATGAACATAATTTTTGTGCTTATATTTTTTTCTTAGGAACCAAATGTGATGCATGAATGATAATGTACGAAATCCTTGAAGAAATGGTCACTTGAGAAGACCATCTATTCTAAATGATTTTGTGTTTACTGTTAGACGCGATGCAACATGTAGATAATGCAAAATGCTAGCTAAAACATATTTCTTATGATGATATGCAAGAGTAATGATACTTATTTTTTCGGAAATGATGCCTTCAGGGAGGAATGATGTATTTGATGATAATGATTACGTGATGATGATTTTTGTGAATGATTATGAATGAATGGTAGTGCGAGCTAAAAAATTATTTTTGTGCGAGGAAATAGAATGCATGACACTCGCGGTGTTTTTTTTTTTAATGCATGGGAAGAAAATAATGCCTGAGTGTTGGCGAACCAACTTGCTTGACATGATTTTAACATGATTTTAACAGATGCATGAGTGTTGGCGAACCAACTTGCTTTTTTTTTTGCCCTGATTTTTTTGGAATATGAATGAATGAGTGTGCATGAGACGCGAATGTATGGTTTTATTAATCTCGTCGGGGAATTGTGAGCTTTTTATTAAAGCATGATCCAGGTGGTCTGACTTTCAAATGCTTGTTCTCTTTAAAAAATTTTATGATTCCCCGACGGTACTTGAAATGCATGCAAAATGATATGTTTGAACATTTTTGATATGCGAAAGAATATAAGAAATGCATGAGACATGTTTCTAGAAAAAAAAAACTGAAAAGTAATTAGAATTAGATGCACGAATGATGCAGTAATAAAAGAATAATGTCATGCCTTTTCGTTTTTGTTTTGTTTTTAGAAAATAATGCCTTTGAGCAACATGATGCATGAATGCATTGTTATTGGGTACAATGACATGACTAAATAACAATTTTGATTGTAAGGGAAAAGACAATATTAAATAAAACAAAGAAGATGCTCCATTGTGTCCTAAATGAGCCATGTCTAAATTGGTATTTTCAACATGATCTAGGGTCACTTTAGTGATCATCCTTTCGGGTGGCTCTAATCACTTACTCACAAAGGTCTCCAGAGCTAAATCCCCTTCATGATATGATCCACAACGATAGCGAGCTACCTGGTGTGGGATACCATGAAAGAGCGTACTCTGACCGAGACTTTCATGAGAGTCAGACAGATAAAATCCAGAATGACTGACACTAATCGTCTCCACTCGTCCTAGGTTTTTTTTAGACCTGGGTATAGGGCCCCGCTCAAGAGTGTGTGTAAGTGATGTGTGTGATATAAGCAACCTAAACTACCCATGCTGCAAAAGAGCAAACAGATAGCAATATAAAAGTCTTCTACCCTAAGGTTTAATATGCGAATATAAAGACTAAGGGTAAATAAAGTATTAAACTAACAAATAAATCTACACATTTAATTAAATTAGGCTTGACCCTCTTAAAAAAAGTCCCCAGTGGAGTCGCCAGCTGTAGCGACCGAAAAATCCGGAGGAGGGATTCTTCGTTGTTTTTGAACAATGGAGTCGCCATCAATATTTATTTTTAGGGAAACATTGAAAAAACCTTTTGTTTTTGGGTTCGGGGGTCGATTAAGTGCGGGGAAGGTACTAGCACCCCGCAACATCCTAAAAAGGTTACCTTTTAATCTAATGTGTAGAAAAAAAATCAGTTTAAAGAAAACATTTTTATTTACCCTTTTTATTATTTGCAAAAAAAATGGAAAGGAAGACTTAATAAAAATTTTAGTTTTTTGCGCTTGACGGGAGTGGGCCCCCGCTCCTACGTATCTCCAGGTGCGATGGAGAAATCAAAGCTACGTAGTTCTCGGGTAGAAAATATTTGTGTGTTGGTATTTTTTATTTATTGAAAAGTTTTGCGAAAACTAGAGGCCGTTCATGGTGACCAAACAGATAAATCCAGAGTGGTCACCACTAATGGCTTATTCGAAAAAGAAGGTGTTTACAGCGTTCAAACGAGCGGGGCCCAGAGTGACCGCTATAAACAACCGGTTTGTGATTGAGCGTTTGTTTGTTTGAAAAATGCTTACTGGGAAGCGTGATTTTTTAAAGAAAGGAGAGTTGAGATTACGTTTGTTTTTTTTTTATTAACTGAAAAAAATCTAGAAGTTTAGGCGGTTGTTTGCGATGATCAAACGAATGAATTCAGAGTGATCACCGCTACTAAACCGCTTCGAAAACTGGAGGTTAGCCCTATCAGTCAAACAAGCTAGGCTTAGAGTGACCATTAGTAACAACCTATATTTTTTTTTTTACGCGAGTTTGATTATATGGAAGAAAAAGACGGTTCGGAAACGTTATGGTGTAAATAAAAGCGGAATGAGTGATAAAAAGGGGGTGCGAACAACAGGGGTGTTGTATCAAAAATGGGGGTGTTGACAGCGGTTTGACGCTAAAAACGGTTGCTGGGGGTTGCGAATAGCGTTTTGACGCTAAAATGATTGTTGGGGATGCAAATAGCGTTTTGACGCTAAAAAAACGGTTGCTTGATTTTCTTTACTTTTTACCCCTTTATTAATTTGCTCTGAAACATATAATTCTGAAACGCTTTTTTTTTAATACTTATACACGTTGGATTTGAAACGGTTTGTTCATTCATAAAGAAATGCCCCCTTTTTAATTTGAAAATAATGGTCACTTTTATTATATTGAAAAGGTGTGTCTTTGCTTTTTTTTTTGGAAAATAATTATTATTATTATTTCTTTCTTTCAAATAAAAAAAAGGTAGTGGTGTTAGTAACCATTTATTTTAAAAAAACATTTTTAATATTTTAAAAAAGGCTTTATTTAATCCGAAAATCAGCAACATTTAAAAAAAATAAAAAAAAACAGCAATAGTTTAATGTGTATAAAAACAGCAACAATAAAAATAAAAAAACAGCAACATTTTAACATAAAAAACAGCAACATTTTAACATAAAAAACAGCAACATTTTAACATAAAAAACAGCAACAATTTTTTACAGCAACATTTTAAACATAAAAAACAGCAACAATTTTTTTACAGCAACATTTTAAACATAAAATAACAGCAACAATATCTACAGCAACATTTTAAACATAAAAAACAGCAACAATTAATATCAAAAACAGCAATAAAAATATATAAAAAACAGCAACAAATATGAAGATAAAAACAACAACAAATATATAAAATAAACAAATAAATATATATAAAAAAAACACAATTACGAAAAAAATAACAATATGAAATTACAAAAATTACATCACATAAAATGACTTGAACAATAATGGAAAAATACCAATGACTTTTCTGGAGAGTGAATCTTCCTCCTCCAATCCTCACATAATGAACAACAAAAAAAATCTTAAAGAAGGTGTTTAAAATACAAAAACGAAGAGGAAGCAAGAAAAATGAAACTCTCAAGCTCTCACACTTCCATGACTTGTTCTACGAAATTTTCCCCCGCCGTTTTTTTTCATTTTTCCTCTTCGTTTCCCCCTAGCCAAAAAAACCGTCCCCCTTCTAAGGTAAGGACCCCTATTTATACAAAAAAATTTGCTTCCTTCGTTTTCCTTCTTCATCAACTTGCACAGTAATTTTCTGACATGATATGGGGGTTTGGGGGTAGTTGTTGAAGGGGAAAATAAAAAATGAAAACATGTGAGATGAGGGGAGAGGAGAGTATGCGAAGGTTTGGGCATGGAGAAGGTGAGAAATGATGGTTGAGTGTGTGAGAGGGAGAGTGAGGTCGTAGGAGGGAGAGTGATGTGAGGGAAGAGAAAAATGAGTGTGTGAGAGTGAGAGGAAGAGAGGAAGCGTGAGATTGAGGAGAGAGAGGGATTGGAGCCGTGGAGTGGGGAGAGAAGAGAGAGGTTGAGTGTATGGGAAATGAAAAATGGGGAAGTGGGAAGTTGAGAGAAAAGAGGAAAGGTGGAGTGTGGGAAAGGAAAAGAATGCGAATTCCAAGGAAGAGAGGAGTAAAGTGTGGCCGAAATTTAGGGAAAGGGAGTGGGGTGGTTTCGAGTTTGACTAGGTTTTAGGGGAGTGAATGTGGCTTGATTTTAGGGTTAGGGGGGAAGTTGAAGTTTTTAGGTTTTTTTTTTTGGGTGGTGGCCGAATTTAGGGTTAGGAAGAGGGAAAGTTAGGGTTTGGTGAGTTGGGTCATGGGTTATGGATTGGGTGGATGGGTTAGGGTTTTGGTGAAGGAGTGTTAGGGTCATGAGAATTGGGCTAGGGTTTTGGAATTGGATTGGGTTTTAGATGGCCCAATCCCGATTGCACCTCTAATCTTTTTTAACAAACCCCCCTATTTCCTCCTTGGCTTATTTTTTGTTTCTTTACTTCTAAATAAAATATTTTTTGATGATTAAAACTCATAGCAATAAAAACAAGAAAATAATACATGACATAAAAAAAATATTATTATTTTTAATAAATAAAATCTCTCAATTATGATCGGACAAAATTAGGGTATTACAGCTGTGTTAGTTAGTAAATGCTTCTTGGATCAATAGTGCATTTTTACATGTTGTTATAGTATCTATATATCATCATTTCTATTGTGAATAATTTTGCGTATATAGTAGAGAGTATAAGAAGGGCGTTAAGTCATTTTTAAATTTTGCGTATACTGAAGGAAAGCCTCAAGGACGTGAGATTTTATGTCCTTGTGCTGAGTGTAGAAATGATTCTTGGTTTAGAAGAAAAGTGGTATACGATCATTTAATAGGTAATGGTTTTCTAAAAGGCTACACCGTTTGGGTAAACCATGAAGAGAATATACCATCGCCTGTGAGAACCGACAATGTGACAGATGATCAAGAGGGCTCACATGATGACATTGATGGCTTATTGCACGACACATTCAGAAATGTCGCAGAAGCAGTAACGGGTAGTGAGGGTCCCAATGAGGATGCTAGAAAGTTCTACAACTTGATTAATGAGGCTAAACAAGAACTATACCCAGGATGCAAAGACTTCTCTACTCTATCATACCAGGATCTTTTAACAAATCAAAGGCCATGATTAGTGATTTGGGCCTTGATTATAAAAAAATTCATGCATGTCCAAGTGATTGCATGCTATATTGGAAAGAGCATGAGAATGACACCTCTTGTAGTGTTTGTAAATTGTCACGATGGAAGGAATTCCCTCAGGTAGAAGGTGAGTTGGAGCAAGCAAAAAACGAACATAAAGTGCCCGCAAAGATTTTGAGACATTTTCCCTTGATTCCTCGACTTCAACGGCTATTTATGTGTTCAAAGACAGCGGAGTCAATGAGATGGCATGAAGAAGAACGCTCAAAGGATGGGAAATTGAGGCATCCTGCTGATGGCCAAGCATGGAAGGATTTTGATAAACTTCATCCAGAGTTTGCTTTAGAGCCTCGTAATGTAAGACTTGGCTTAGCGAGTGATGGCTTCAATCCATTCCGGACCATGAGCATATCACATAGTACGTGGCCTGTCGGGATGGTAGTATACAACTATCCACCTTGGTTGTCCATGAAGTCTGAAAGTACATTGTTGTCATTGTTGATTCCTGGACCAACATCACCGGGAACAATATTGATGTGTATCTTCAACCGTTAATTGAGGAGTTGAAGGAGTTATGGGAATTAGGAGTAGAGACATATGATGCCTCAAGAAATCAAACCTTTAAAATTCGTGCAGCTCTCCTATGGACTATAAGTGACTACCCTGGGTATGCTATGTTGTCAGGTTGGAGCACCAAAGGAAAGTTGGCATGTGCATGCTGTAATTATAACACTAATTCATCCTACTTGAAACACAGTCACAAGATGTGTTACATGGATCACCGTGTCTTTTTACCAACGAGTCATGCTTGGAGAGCTAACAAAAGGTCCTTTAATGGAAAAAAAAGAGCTTAGGTCAGCACCACCTTTGTTAAAAGGGGCAGAAATTCTAGAATCCTTAAGATCTTTCAAGAATGAATTTGGAAAGAAGAAAAAGAGGAAAGTTGATGGTCCCTGGAAGAAGAGATCGATTTTTTTTGAGTTGCCTTATTGGGCTGGAAATACATTGCGTCATAATCTTGATGTAATGCACATAGAGAAAAACATATATGATAATATTATAGTGACTCTCTTGGATATGGCTGGGAAGTCAAAAGATCATCTTAATGCTCGTTATGATTTGCAAGATATGGGAATTAGAAAGAAACTTCATCCAAGGGAGATTGGTGGTGGCCGCACAGAGTTTGCAAAAGCTTGTTTCTCAATGAATTCCCATGAAAAGTCTATTTTCTGTAGTGTTTTTAAGGGTGCTAAATTACCAGGCGGGACTGCATCAAATATATCTAGGTGTGTGCAAGTTGGTGATAAGAAAATATCAGGCTACAAGAGCCATGATGCACATTTCATGCTACATTACTTATTACAAGTAGCAGTAAGAAGCACCATGCCTGATGCGGTGGCTGAGCCTCTGATTCACCTTGGGTCCTTTTTTCGCTCTCTATGTATGAAAGCTATTCAAGTGCAGGATTTGGATGTCTTAGAAGCGGATATTGCAAAAACACTTTGTCAATTGGGGATGATTTTTCCTCCTAGTTTCTTTGACATAATGGTTCACTTGCCTATTCATTTGTCCAATGAAGTGAGATTAGGTGGTCCTGTTCAATTTCGATGGATGTATCCCATCGAAAGATACTTGTGTAAACTTAAAAGTTATGTCCGTAACAAAGCACATCCATAAGGTTCTATTGCTGAGGGGTATTTGGCTGAAGAGGCTTTGACTCTTTGCTCAAGATATCTGCATAAAAATGTGGACACGAGGCTAAATAGAAAAAGTCGGAATCATGACAACAATGACTTATGTGAAGTAGATCTAGCCGATTACTTTTCATATATTGGTCGTCCTTTAGGAGGGAAGAAAAATGGTGACCCATTTTCTCTAGATTCAACAACAAAAGCTGTAGCTCATCGATACATCTTATTCAATTGTGATGATGTTCAAATATACATCAGGTCAGCTATACCGTTAATTGTTCTTACTCATATAAAACCTATTTTAGATTTAATCTAACAAATAACAATGTTGTCTTTGTAGAGAGCATGATGATATTGTTAATAGCCACACTAAGAAAAGAAAGTGGATCAAGGCCAAAACCCAATGCCAAGATTTTAGTGAATGGTTTAAAACTCGAGCCTTGGAAGATGATGTATCAGGTCAGCTAAAGGAATTATCTAGAGGTCCAAGTGATGTTGCAAAAAGGTTTTCGGGTTATCTTATCAATGGATATAGATTCCATACTAAGAAACGAGATGCAAGACGAAAAAGCCAAAGTTCTGGTGCCACTTTGGTTTCATTGACTCCAAGTTTTGCAAGCTCTAAGGATGGAAATCCTACGACAGCAGCCATCACATATTATGGAGCAATCTATGATATAATTGAGCTAGATTATTATGGTCACTTCAAATTTGTGTTGTTTAAGTGTGATTGGTTTGAGGTTGAACAAGACAAGTTTGGGCTTACTTGTGTAAAGTTCAATAAAAAGTGTTACAAAAATGATCCATTCGTTTTGCCTTCTCAAGTCCATCAATGTTTCTATGTGCAAGATCCTCTTGATCCAAATAGGCATTATGCTATGAAAACAGTTCCTAGAGATTTATTTAGCATGGGTGACCAATCAAATTTAACAGCCCAAGAAGCTTATCAAAATGACGATGAAATCAATTGGGCCAGGGAAGATATGCCTGCAACAATAATTGAGAATCCTTTAGATGTTATGCAAGAAGCTGAAAATGAAGATTACTCCGATGAGAACTAACATTAAGTAGACTGTTTTTGTTGTCTTTATTATTTTTGAGTTGAATTTGTAAGCTTAGATTTGTAAGCCTCATTTGAATATATTGTTTATGCTACTGGAAATTTAGTAGACTTTTTTGGTTGTCTTTATTGTGTGATGCTAAGCTTTTGCATTTTGATTAAGCTTAAGCTTTTGCATATATTGTAAGCCTCAGTAGGTTAAGCTTAAGCTTTTGCATTTTGATTTACTGAAAACTGAAAACCAGCGTAGCAAGCTTAAGCTTTTGCATTTTGATTTACTGCTAGCTATAGAGAGAGGGTTTAATTTGTTTGATATGCTACTGGAACATGCAGAGACTGTTACCATACTAAGATCGTCACTGTATAATTCATAATTGAGAGACTGTTTTTGAAACCAAAGTAGCATATCATTGACTCCAGTAGCATATCATTGACTCCATGCAGAGACTCCAGTAGCATTTTGATTAAGCTTAAGCTTTTGAATATATTGTAAGCCTCAGTAGCATTCAGTAGCATTTTGATTAATTCATTCATTCATTGTTTAATTCATTGTATAACAGTGAGTAAGATAGAGACTGAATTTCATTCACTGCTTCATTGATTAAAGAAAAAGTTTAATGAAAGAGATCCAAAGCATACTTATATTATATCACAGCCATTTTATCTTTAAATATTATTTTGACACTTCCATGTTTATTTTATCACAGCCATTTTATCTTTAAATATCACAGCCAATTCATTGTATAACAGTGAGTACCAGGGGCAATTTTTATCTGCATGTTTCATTGTATACTGTTTTACTGTTTTGCTGTGCACATTGAGAGACTGTTTTTGTTGTCTTCATTGTATAACAGTGAGTAGACTGTTTTTGTTGTCTTCATTGTATAACATTGAGAGACTGTTTTTGTAGAGACTATTTTTGTTGTCTTTATTGTTTATGCTACTGGAAATTTAGTAGACTTTTTATGCTACTGAAAATCTCATTTTGATTAACCAAAACTGTGTGCTTGAACTTTTCAGAACAAATGCAAAACGAAGCAACCTTCAAGAGAAATATGAACTCTCAAGAGAGGGGTCAAAGAAGTACTTCCAATATTGATCTAGGTCACTATAGATCCAGCCATGAACTGCTGAGAGTATTCAAAATCAAGCGTGAACAAGTATTAAAAAATATTGGAGGATCTAATGCACCTATGACTGAAGTTGAATCAGCTTGTAACAAACAAAAGAAGCCACCAACCACTAAAGAAGTGAGTTCCCAAGCTATCAAAGTGACTAAACAATTCAATTCTCAAGCCAAAGAAGTTGCACAATTCAAGTTGTCTGACTTTGCAGCAGCTGGCCAAAGAATTTTGGATTCAACTAGGGAGCTTGTACCTACAAAAAAAATTTCAGATAGTGCAAGTAACACTCAACCTAAGATTCCAAGTCAAAGGAGAACAACAATTGAAGCATCCATGGCTAGAGACAAAGGATCCAAACTAATCCAAGATCCAAAAAGTAAAATATTGGCTCAAGTTGAAGGACTTATACAAAGTCAAGATTCAAAAAGGCAAGCAATGAGGAAGAAAGTGGCTGAAGATGATGGATCAAGGGATAGACAACAACTTATAGAAAAGGAGAAGCCTAAGAAAAGGGTGATTGAAAATGATGGAAGTGCTGGAAATGTCCTTTCAAAACAAAAGCATCAACAACAAAAAAGGGCAATATCTGAAAATCATACTTCAAGGGAAAAGGAGCAGCCTAAGAAAAGGGTGGTTGAAAATGATGGAAGTGCTGGAAATGTCCTTTCAAAACAAAAGCATCAACAACAAAAAAAAGGCAATATCTGAAAATCATACTTCAAGGGAAAAGGAGCAACCTAAGACAAGGGATAGACAACAACTTATAGAAAAGGAGAAGCCTAAGAAAAGGGTGGTTGAAAATGATGGAAGTGCTGGAAATGTCCTTTCAAAACAAAAGCATCAACAACAAAAAAAAAGGCAATATCTGAAAATCATACTTCAAGGGAAAAGGAGCAACCTAAGAAAAGGGTGGCTGAAGAAGAAGAAGAAGAAGAAGAAGAAGAAGAAGAAGAAGAAGAAGAAGAAGAAGAAGAAGAAGAAGAAGAAGAAGAAGAAGAAGAAGAAGAAGAAGAAGAAGAAGAAGAAGAAGAAGAAGAAGAAGAAGAAGAAGAAGAAGAAGAAGAAGAAGAAGAAGAAGAAGAAGAAGAAGAAGAAGAAGAAGAAGAAGAAGAAGAAGAAGAAGAAGAAGAAGAAGAAGAAGAAGAAGGAAATTGAAGGTAAAGATTCCAGTTTATATAAAATGTGTAATGATTAATTAAAAAATTTTCATTTGATACATGTATGTCATAGTGAGAGTGATTATTATTATGTCACTTCACAACTTTAATGTCAAAATAGGGACAAAAAAGAAAAGAACGAGGGGACCAACAAGGTGTTTAAAAATACATGCAAGAACTAGCGAAGATCGTCAAGAAGTTACTTTAGATGAGGATGGAGAACCAATTTGACCCAATGACAAAACTGTATCAGACTTGAGCTATTTCCTTGGATCCATAGCAAGGAATGCAGAGTTTTGTCCCTTGATCTACACAAACTTCAAAGCTTTGCTCAAAGATCACGGGGATCGTTTATGGAAATATGTCAATGTATGAGAATTAAAGTTTCATATTTGTTTGAAATGATCAAATACTTGTCAAAGGTTGATGACACTATTGTTTTTTTGTAGGATAAGTACATTATTTCTGATAGGGGATGGAAAGCAGTGTTTTCCCGCATAAATGATGCTTGGAGACGCTACAAAAGCAAGATAAAGAGAAAGCATTTTTTGACGTACAATAGTATGAAGGAAAGGTTAAAACACCGTCCCAGGAACATATCTGAGTCTCATTTCAAAAAACTAGTGGCATATTGGACAAATGACACCATTGAAGTAAGATAGAAGCATTGCTTATTAATTTAAATTTATATTTCATTTTCAGATTTTAATTTCTTTCTCCATGCAGAAAATTAGCCAAAGAAATGCAGAAAACAGGGCTAAGCAAAAGTACATGCATCGTGTGGGACCAGTAAATTCTGCAAGAGTTTGTGCAAAATTGGTATGGTAATCATGTGCTTTTATGTACCATTTTCTTTATGTAAATAAAGTAGTCTTTTAATTGTTTTTTTTTCAATTTTTATTAAATATAGCTTGGTGAGAAAGAGGTTGGAGAAGAAGTTACCCAGGCTGAAATGTTTATCTATACGCGCAAAAGCCATAAAGGAAAAGCAGTGGATGATCAAACACGAAATGCAATTGTAAGTACCAGGGGCAAACCTGTTCCAGCAAACCAGTTTTGCTGGAAGCCAGCTTTTTTTGTATTCCCTCTTGCCTTGATTATGGTCTTAAGATGTTTTGTATTCTGAATCTCTGAATGCATATAGTCTAAACTTTCTTTGTGGTGCTAATATGTTTATTGATTGCACGACTGTTTTGTGGAAATGTGATTGATGGTAATTTTTAAACTAGTTGCCAAGCTTAAATCCCATGTGCTTGAGTCAATTGATGCCTAGGATTGTTGTTTGTGACCAAGACTCTGTTTGCTTATATTATACTAGAATTCAGATTAAATTGCTTTTTAGGACTCATACCTAATAAAGAAGAACAAAAGCATATCCCTACAGCTGTGTAAGTAGAGAAGAGGAGGAAGCATACTTCACCAAAACTATTTCACCAAAACTGTGTAACAAATTCAGTTAGTATCAGTTAGTAATAGTTAGCATCAGTTAGCAATACTGTTAGTACTGTTAGAATCAGTTAGCAAATCTGTTAGGTAGTTGCATTTCTTGCAAACTGATGCATGTATCTTAGGTAGCATATATATGTGCACTGCTGTTTTGCTGTTTGTTTTGCTGTTTTGCTGGAAGCCTTGTTTGCAGTTTTGCTGTTTTGCTGGACTCATATTAAATTGCTTTTTAGGACTCATACCTAATAGAGAAGAACAAAAGCATATCCCTACAGCTGTGTAAGTAGAGAAGAGGAGGAAGCATACTTCACCAAAACTGTTTCACCAAAACCGTCGTCGGGTCCCAAGTTTGCCTCTGCCACCGACATCTCCGACAACCACTTGGACATTCTGCTCCGCCTTATTTCGGTCTCTCGCTCAATCTCGCAACCGCCGTGCGCCGCCGTCCATCATTTCTTCGGCCACTAAAAAGGTTAGTAGTCTTTCCACTTGTTTCAATCCTAGAACCGTTTTCTATTTCATTTTCATCATTTTAATTTTTGATTTCTGAAAAGGGGGTTTGATTTCTTAAACTATTGACTGCACAGGTATACAAATTTCACAAGCCTCATTGTCGAGGGTTAAACACAATGATACGGTGGTCGACGGTGGTTGCGTTGGTGATTTGAAACTCTGACACACAACGACGATGGTGGTTGCGGAGGCGATCTGAGTCTTCTTTAAAACCCCCTTATCAATTTCAGTATCGGTGAGTGGTTTCTTCTTCTTCTTCTTTCCCTCTACCTCCTACTATCTAGTGTGCGCATCTCCTTCAATTTTCTTTCTTTTTATTATGTTCATGGTAATTGTATGTTTAAGAAATAACAAGTTTAGTTGATTGTTGTTTAATATTATAATAGGATCAACAGTGGGAGTCGTAGATCAGGGCAAGAGAGAGTTGAACAGTCCACCAGTTGTGGTGAGCTCAAGGTGGAACCCTACGCCAGAACAGCTAAGAGCACTAGAGGAATTGTATAGGAGAGGGACAATAACACCATCTGCTGAGCAAATCCAAAGCAAGAGAAAGGCAGAAGCGCCGCCGTCAAATGGAATCGGCTTCTGAGCCTGAGTTTCGTGATACCACTCTTTTCTGGTTGAAAAGAAAGACCTAGGTAAAATAAGAATAATAATAGTTTCTTTTCTTTTTTGTATAAAAGAGACAATAATAAATTAAGAGAGGTTGTGTTTGTTGTGTCTATGAATAATATGTGATACCTTTGTTGTTTTGTAATTGAATTTTCGTTTGGTAGAGTAAAGATCCGTATATATGTATTACAAAGTTATTTACATGTGTTTGCTTTTCTAGCTCATTCGGATTGTTGTTTAGTTGGTTGAGTTGAGATGTAAAGTTATATTCTTTTTTGTTTTTCTTTTTGTCCACACACACAGGCACAAGTAGGACATTGTTTGAAGTTGAACAACACACCAAGAACTGGCACCAACCCTCTAATAACTCCACTACTCTTCCATAGAGGTTTGCTTACTCTTTCTTTTAATTTGCAACTTAAGAATTGCCAAAAAGTCTTTTATTTATTCACTAATTAGCTTAGCACTGATTATTTGCACATGATTGATTCATTACTTATAACTTGTTTGTTTGGTCTTGGAAATTACTCCACAATACTACATTATTACACTAGAAAGAAAAGAAAGATATGCACAAATCTACCAGATTAGAACAAGATGATGAGACAGCTCACAGAAAAATCTACCAGCCACATCTGGTCACAATATGGTAAAAATTTGTATGCACAAATCTCTCTATGGGCACATATGTTATAGTATGAAATTTTACTTTCTTTGGTTTGGCAATTGATGAACCTTGGGTTTTAGTGATTATCTGTATGTTTGATTTCTCGTGATAAAGTGTTGGAAATTTCTGCAGATTAGGTGGGGGAAGAAGCTGCTACTTCTTGGTGGCAATTCAAGGGGTTCTTCTGATACATTGACAGGTTACTATCTGTAGAGTAGTTTTTATAATGGGGAAGAAATACATTTAAGTGCCTGATTTATTTCATATCTGTGTGTAGCATAGTAGAACACAGTATGTTACATTAAATAGGAAACTCACAATGTACACTTCTTGCAGTTCGATACATTGGCATTGAAACGTGTGAGTTTGGAGTTATTAAAACTTCGGGAAGTGTTCCGGTAAGTGTGTCCATTATTTTAAAGTTTGAAGTTTTATCCTTGGATGTAAATATTTTGTTTGGCTGAGGTTTTCGATATCCTACACTAAATGGTTTCACTGAAAATTTAGTTTTTGGTAGAAGCTAATGTTGCTTATTGATTCATGCAGCCAACCCTAGTAATGGGATAAGGATTGGTTGTTGCTGTTGTTTTATAACCTTTATCCTACTTTTCCTTGGAGTTATATATTTTGGATATTCAACTTGCACAGTATTTCTTCTTAAGATCTATTAGGCCATGCTGGAGTAACTTTGATTGTGGTTAAATAGATATTTGAATGTTCTTCATTTGTTTTTGCAGGTAGCCCGTGTGGGACAGTCTGCAACACTAGTTGGATCAAAAGTGATATTGTTTGGTGGAGAAGATATGAGCAGGAAACTGTTGAACGATGTCCATGTTCTTGATCTTGAAAGTTTGACTTGGGATATGATAAAGACTACGTAAGTATAAATATTTTATACTTTCAGAAAATGTTTTCATGCTTTAAAGGTGCTTTGCGCAACCATACAACTTTCTTGCATTTTGATAGGCTTTTTAGGCATGTAATCCTACTGAGCATGATTAGTATTTTTAGGCTTTTTCTTTTGAATGGATTACACTTGAGATTATTTGACCACCCCCTCTCTTCCCATTTTGAAAATAAATATTGTTGTGAATTGTAACTTTTGAAATACATCTGATTGATTGTTTACTTTCACTATCGGGTGCCTGCCTGATCTGGAATAGTAGAATGGTTTATTTGCTTTATTACTTTGCATTTAATTTATTAGTTCTTGTATTGATCAAATTGAATACAGGTTCTGTATCATGTGATTACTTTGCATGAAAAATTTATCTAAGATGCCATACATACAACATGGTCACATATCTGAAATCTCAAACAAAAGCCCTCTAAGGTTTAGTTGATAATTGACAAATGATCTGGTGTTGAGGTGCATTAAAATATGTTTTACCCCAATCTGTATTTGAAGATGCTGTATAGTAACTTAAGTGCAGCATAATGTGTATACGCTGCTCTGTATGGCTAGTTATTAGTTTACAACCCTTCTCCTTATACTTGATGAAGAATATTTATGATCATGGGCTGTCATCTTACTGAGTTGTTTGTTATTTTGCTGATCCTTCTATCTAAGGTTGCACCAGCAGAACTTGAAGGGCTTCTTATTTCTCATCCCGAAATACTTGATGTTGTTGTCATTCCATAAGTTTTCCATTCGTGATCTTAATTCAATTATGCCTACAAAAGAGACACAATCTTATGCTGTCAGTAATCGGAATTCATCATTGACTTACTTCCATTTCGTAGATATCCTGATGCTGAAGCTGGTGAGGTTCCAGCTGCTTATGTTGTTCGATCACCCAATAGTTCACTCACTGAGGAAGATGTTCAAGAGTTAAACCACATTAAGATTTGATATTAATAGTAAAACCACATTGATGGATTCTCTAGGTTGATCATGACAAGTTCTCTCTGTTCCTCATTTAGTTTCTTTAATTTTGTTTCTTGATATTTCTACCAAATCTGTGATTAAAAAATTCATTTTACTATAATGATGCATAAACGCATTTTGTTATGGGCACATCCAAATCTGTCAAACAATGTTTCGATCAATAGATGATGGGTTGCTTAGGACACCATTTCAAATTCAAGGAATGAATTGGTCTGCTTAGTTCAATTATTAATTCTTCTTGAATCTGTATATGTACTATTTTTATCAGAAAATGAAATGTTGATCAGTTAGTGTTTCACATCTCAGTGTGTATCTTCTCCTCTAATCTCTCTGTTCATCACCATAATTCTAAAAATGCACAAACTGTGCTAACAAATTGGATGTGTGATTCTGTGTAGGTTAAATGGTCATTGACATACACCAGGCCAGGTTATATAAAGAAACAGCATTATTCTGTTGGATGTATGATTTAATTTTTTTTTTATTTTTTTAAAATTTTCTGACGCATTTGTGACGAAAGTTTGCGACAGATTTGCGACGGAGTTGTGACGAATTTGCGACGAAAATATTTGCGACGGGAAAATCCGTCGCAAAGTTTTTGCGACGAGCGTTTTTGCGACGAAATTTTGTCCGTCGCAAATGGCCATTTGCGACGGAATTTTCTACATTTGCGACGGATTTTTCCGTCGGAAACGAGTAAATTTCTTGTAGTGTATGTGAGCGAGGTACCACTGGGGTACGATCGGGTCCACATGCTGGGAGGTGGAAGAGGAGGAAGACTGATGTTGTAAAGCTTCAAGAGTATCACAGGAGGTTGGATGCATTGACACCTGATGACGTTATCTGGAGACCGTTTGAGGACCATCAAGATGTTAGAGAGCAAGACCCTTTCTCTTTATTCAGGGGATTTATTAGCTAGGAGGACATTACTGTACCCTACATGCCGGATAGGTGCCTCCCGCAATTTGGATACGCAAGTCATCACTCGTCCTCCGCTCGAGGGTCGTCCAAGCCACAGAGAGGTCATGATCCATTTGTCCAACTGAGGTAACAGCGTTCAAGAAGTTACCAGCCCAACTACTCCAACCAGGGAGGTGGGTGAGTAGGGAGGTGGATGAGTGTCATCCGACATACTTGCCATGGTACTTTCAAATATCAGTTCCTCGCCTCATTCCAGCACCAGCAGCACCAGCGGCACCAGGAGTGATGGGACCTGATGAGAGACTGATGATTATTGCTCAGCGGTTACAGATGTTGCTACAGGGAGGACACATTCCTCGAGGCACTCTGGAGTACACGTTGGTCTGGGGCATGATTGACTTGGCCCAGGGAGGGGACCCTTGATTTATTTTTGTAGTATTGTTCCGCTTGAACTTTTGTGGATTTTTCTATTTCTTTGTGGTTGTTTTTAGTACTCGTTATATTTTTCGGATATTATACTCGTTATATTAAACATTTATTTTGATTGATGCAAAAGCGGATTATATTGAAACAAGACAAACAAACATAAAAAGTAAAACATAACAGAAACAAATACAGTTCTTAGAAAATGATCCACTGACGACAAATTTCATCTACTGTGACGGTCCTCCCTGATAACAACAGCGTATAATCTCGTTGACACTCCGTTTGGTTTCCACGTACAGCTCCAAAGGACTAAGAGTTTGAAACATGTCATGGAAGTTCAACATAGCTCGTATGTCATCGCCGGTCTTAACATCCATGGAAAATGTGCCGTCTCTTGAATACTGAGTTGAAGTGTTCATTTTGAAGTGTGTTGGTGTGAAAGAACTAGATCAGAGTGAAATGTTGGTGTGAAAAAAAGGCTAACTATGGGTATTTATAGCAATGGTCATTGATTCTGTGCCGTTGATATTGTCAGTGCGATCTACACCGTTAAAAATCTTTCCGTTGGGGCACAATTATCAAGACAAACAAAAGTCGACCGTTGAACAAAATTGTCGGTGGGATCACTACAAGAAAAACGCGTTTTCCGGCGTAAAAAATCGTCAGAAATGCGCCAAATCCGCCGGAAATGTGACGTTTTCGCGGAAATCCGCCGGTAAAACCCTCGTAGGTAATGTTTTCTGACGAAATTCCCGCCGGTAATTCCCGTCGGTAATGGCCGTTTCCGGCGGATTTCTCTCTCTCTCTCTTTCTTTAAAAAAAAAAAATTTACGGGAAACCCACCAAAAACGCGCATTATCGGCGCATTTATTTATTTAAAAAAAAAATTAAAAATTAATTTTTTAAGATTTTTCGAATTTTAAAATTTTATATTTAATTTAATAAGAAGTAAGAAAAAATGAAAGTGAAGTAAAATATGAGAAAAAATGATATAGAAGATAATGATAAGGAATAGAGGAATGAAAATGAAGAAGTAGGAAGGAATTAGAATGAAAGAGAGTATGGGAAGAAATAATACACTACAATAAAAAGGTTATTAGCGAGGGAATTTTCCCTCGCAAAACGTCTAATTTCCATCGCTAATCACCATTAGTGAGGGAATTAGCGAGGGACTGATTCCCTCGCTAAATTGCTCCTCGCTAATCTAATTTGAATCCCTCGCTAATTCCCTTGCTAATTAGTGAGGGATTCAAATTCCCTCACTAATTTTGACTGCCACGCGTCCCAATTCTGACTGCCATGCGTCCCATTTCTCTCGCTAATTTCCACCTAAATTAATTATTTTTTTATAAACCTGCTTTTATACCTGCTTATTTTATTAATACATAATAAAATTTTAAATAAAAATTTCGAGAATAAAATATTTGAATAACATAAAATTCGAATCAACATAACTTAGTCTGAAATGTTAGAACAAAATACTGAAATGTCAAACTGATATAATACAACAAATCCTAATGGTCGTTGTTATCTGAGGACTCCTCGGACTCCTCATCTTGCTCCCCACCATCTTTCCGGATATTCTAAAAATACTTCAACACCACCTGCTGCCTACGGGTCACCTTCGCGAAGTCTTGCTACATCTTTTTCATAGCCTCAGTAGAGGTGCTAACCTCCTGCCGAGTGGTCTACAGCTCCTGCCGCGTAGTCTGCAGCTCCTGCTGTTGAGCCTGCAGCAGCTCCGCCTGAGACTGCACCAGCTGCCTACGTTGCTCTGCCTCCGCAGCTGAAGGAGTAGGAGTTGGCCGACTACGTCCTCTGCTGCTCCCGGCCCCAAACTGGCCCATACATGGAGCCAAGGGCCTCGTACCATACAGGAAACCCTTATTCCAACCTACTGTCTTCTTCGAGTTGCTGTTTGCCAGCTCTATAATCTCAGGAGTAAGTTGACCAAGTGATTCATGGCTTTTTCATCATTTGTTAGCGACGGAATTTCCCTCCCAGTCAGCTGAGTCATGATCTCATTAATTTGCTCCTATTTTGCATAACCACAAAACATAGCATAATTAGCGCTCCATTTTAACAAAGCAATATATAAAACAAATCAAGTTGTATATTTACCTGAGTCATCCTCGAGCGCTCATCAACATACTCCTTAGTGTCCTTCCTCACATGGGTGGCTCTATGCAGCTCAGGAGCAGTGATAGGGCGTCCCGCCTTCGTACTCTGTAAAATTGAAACACATTTTCAACAAGTGCTAACTAATTAACTAATGTAAAAAAGACATAGATTTTTAAAATAATTTACCAATCTAAGAGCATGCTGAGCCTTGTTGATGGACCCGCAACAGTGAAGTGAGCCGCCCTTTTCTGAATTTCTATTCTTTCTTGGCTTTTTCATCATTTGTTTTGAACTTTTCTGTAGCCCAATGTGCCTTGAAGGCATTCCAAACTTCATCACTCATGTAGTGTGGCTTCTTATCTTTACACCACAACTTATAAAGAAAATCTGATAATTGAGAGCTCATCCTTTTAACATGTACCCACTGTCCAAGGTCTGCAAACGGTCAGATCTTTAGCGAGGGACCCCGTAATCCGTCGCTACCGTCCATCGCAAAAAGCCTCAATTTGTGCATTTTTTCAAATTTCCGCCCCCACTGTTGCGAGGGACCTATTCCGTCGCAAACAGCTCCAATTCCGTCGCTAATTGATGCAGAAACGATATTGCCTTATTCTCTCGCTAATTCTGTCGCTACGTACAGCATTAGCGAGGGAATTGAGTTCCCACGCTAATGTCTCTCGCTAATAAGTTTTTGTTGTAGTGATATAGGAGAGAATAAGAATGAAGAAGTCCGAAGGGAATAAGAATGAAGGAGAGTATGAGAAGTAATAATATAGGAGAGAGTGAGAATGAAGAAGTAAGAAGAAATAAGAATGAAGGAGTGAGAATGAATCAGAATCAAGAAGAAATGAGAAATGTAGAAGAGAGACACTACAAAAAAAAAGCAGTATAGGCGACGGATTTTTCCGTCCCTAATGACCAAAAATCCGTCGCTAATGTGCCTTAGCGAGGGAATTAGCGACGGAACAAATCCCTCACTAAAAATGGCCTCGCTAATGGTTAGCGATGAAAGTTAGCGACGGAATTTAGCGAGGGAAATTCCGTCGCTAATCATCTCGTAATCCGTGTTTTTTTTTGTTAAAAAACGCGCATTCGTCATTAAAGTATATTATAAAATTATTGTTATAATAATTATTATAATATTATAATATTATTAATATTCGGTATATTATAAAATTTTTGTTATAATATTATTAAATTATAATATTGTTATAACATGTTATAAAATTATTATAAAATTATTGTGAAATATGGTGGTGGTGGTGGTGGTGAAATATGGGAAGGAGTTTTTGTAGAGAGAGAGAGACGGTTAGAGAGGGAGACGGTTACAGAGAGAGGGAGAGAGAGAGAGAGGAGTGGGGGTGGAAATTAATTTTGTGGTGGTAGTGGTGGTGGTGGTGAAATATGGGAAGGAGTTTGTGTAGAGAGAGAGAGAGAGAGAGAGAGAGAGAGAGAGAGAGAGAGAGAGGGGTATGGTTAGAGAGAGGAGTGAGGGTGGAAGTTAATTTTGTGGTGGTAGTGGTGGTGGTGGTGGTGGTGGAGGTGGAGGTGAAATATGGGAAGAGGGTTTGTGTGTAGAGAGAGAGAGAGAGAGAGAGAGAGAGAGAGAAGTGTGAGGATGAGAGGAGCTATGATGTGGTGGTGGTGGTGGTGCAGGGTGGGTTTGGGTAGAGAGAGGAGAGTAAGGGAGAAAGAGAGTGAAGTGTGAGAAAAGAAAAGAAGAAGAGAAGAGACAAGAAGAGGAGGATTCGGTTTAATAAAAAAAATTAGAATTAGCGACGGAAATTTAGCGACGGGTTTTAAATTTAGCAACGGATTTGAAAATGCGCAATTTCCAAGGAATTAGCGACGGAAATTTAGCGATGGATTTTAAATTTAGCGACGGATTTGAAAATGCGCAATTTCCAAGGAATTAGCGACGGATTTTAAATTTAGCGACGGAATTTAAAATGGTGCAATTTCCAAGGTCTGCACAACGGTCACGTCAGCATTAGCGACGGATTTTAAATTTAGCGACGGAATTTAAATTTTTTGTTAAAAAAAGCGCGCCATCGTCATTATTAGCGACGGATTTTGGTTCCCTCGCTAAAATCCCTCGCTACTTAAACATTAGCGACAGATTTTGGTTCCGTCGCTAATAAGGCGTTTTTTTGTAGTGAGATATGTAGAGAAATTTATGGAGATTGGAGAGTATGAGAAAGAAGAAGAAAGATAAGTTAGGAAAATGTAGAAGAGAATGAGAAGGAAATAAAGAGTGAAATGAGAGAATCAGAACAATGAAGGAGAAAGTTTTATTTATAGACATTTTCGGACGGTTCTGGCAGATTTACCGGCGGATTTTTTTCCCTTCGTATTTTTCCGGCAGATTTTTAACATTACCGGCAAATTTTTTGAAAAAAAAATAATTTCAAAAAATCCGCCGCAAATGTTAAAAATCTGCTGGTAACATTTCCGGCTGATATTTAAATTTTTTTTTTACAAATCCGCTGGTAATTTAAAAAATCAGCTGGAAATGTTAAAAATCCACTGGTAACAAATTAAAAAATCTGCCGGAAACGTACGGACGGAAAAAGAGTCCGTCGGAAATGCAATTTTTATCGACGAAAAAATCCGCTGGAAATGCCAAATTTCCGCCGGAACCGTACCGACGGAAAAAATCCGCCGAAAAAAATCTGTCGCAATACGCGGTTTTTCTTGTTGTGGATCTTGGCCGTCAAAATTATTTCAGTTAAAAAATTAAATAAATAAGTTATTTAATTTTTAACAAAATGAATTTATCTATTTATTAGATAAATCCGTTTTGAATATTTTCATAACGGATTTTTTTAATAAATAGATAAATCCGTTTTGTTAATTTATAATAACGGATTTATTTATTTATTAGATAAATCTGTTATGAAAATATTCAAAACAGATTTATCTAATAATGAAATAAATCTGTTTTCAATTTATAATAACGGATTTATCTCTAGTACAATTTTATTTTAAACGTATTTATCTAATTAAAATATAAATTCGTTTTAAATTTTTTTTCAAATGGATTTATCTTTTAATTAGATAAATCCGCTTAATCAATTTGATAGGGGCAATATGAAAATAAGAAAAAATGGTGGGGGTATAAAACAGGCAACCCAAAGTGCTAAACGCTATTAACAGTTACAATTTACAAATTACTAGAAAAAAAAACAAAATAACTGTAACAAATACACCGTCTTTCTCTTTGTCACATTCTCCACTTGTCAAGAAATAGAAACTTGAAACTCTTTCGCTAGCTACTCTTCCTTTCTTCCTAATTGCATTCGTTCAACCAACTCTGTTTGTTCCTTGTTTTTGCAACTTCGTTTGGTTTCACTCACCAACAATCATGGCAGAAAGAGTAATATCTGACAAAGAAGGTGAACCCTAAAAATATCCCTCTTTGTATTTTCTTTTCCCCTTTTCTGTGATTTCATATTCTTATTGATGCCCTTAGGTTCTTCAATGCGTGCAGATGACGTGGAATTAGAAAAGGACGAGAGAGAACCTATTGAAGGCGAAGGATTGGAAGAGTGTGACGATGTGGACGACAATGACGAGGATGAAGAAGAAGGTATGAACGTGTCCAAATTTTTGTTCTTTGCGTTGTTTGATTTTTTTTTTTTGCTTTGTGGTGTCGGCGTTTTTGGGCTCTTTTAGAACATTAGGGTTTTGACTCAAATTATGTTTTGTAACTTTGTTCAGGTTTCATTGCTTTATTGTATGAACTGTGGCTTGTGTTAAATGCTGCAAGGTTTTCTTTTGTAGCTTGATGATTTAGGTTTGCAAACAAAAAAAGTTATAGTTTTGATGGTCTTTTTCATGCAAAAAGAACCGAAAGTATAATCATGGATGGGCCTATATTACGAAAGTTCAACGCACGAGAACCTACGAATCCCTTCTTGCATATATAAAACCACATCACTTCATCACTTCTTTTGTTCGTACACATTCTTGCGTAACATGGTTTGTAATTAATGACAACTCTCCCGTGGGAGTTTATAAGAAATATGG
Organism: Astragalus membranaceus; assembly: GCA_039519185.1. Taxonomy (NCBI): domain Eukaryota; kingdom Viridiplantae; phylum Streptophyta; class Magnoliopsida; order Fabales; family Fabaceae; genus Astragalus; species Astragalus membranaceus. Next base: position 152,355,909 of record CM076846.1, on the reverse strand, counting down.
GGTTGTGGAATTTTATACTTTTTTCACTGTTTGATAGTAGCAATTATTTATGGGTTACCCTCACTAGTGTCTTTAAAATTGTGCCCAGGCACAGGGTAATATCTGCAGCCTGCAGGCTGCTATTTGGCAGTTCTCATTTAGAAACAATGATGTTTATTTTAGAGTCTTCTGAGCTCAAATGATGTTGGCATTTTACTGTTTGGTCCATCTTGTGCACTAATGTGATCGCTGGTTAAGAGTTCACATCTTTAGCCTTCGCCATTTTTTTGTTTTGATTCTTGATATTTTTCATTTTGTTTTTTATGTACATAATTTTTTTTCCAGATGGTGTCTTATTCTTTGGAGCTACTATGTGCATAGATTTATCTCTTCATGGGGTTTATTTGATGCTATCTTATTGTGCTGACACTTTTTTTTATAGTGGATGACGTTGAGGAAGAAGAGGGGCAAGATGAAGAAGAGGAAGCAGAAAGTGACGAGGAGGAGCGAGAGAGGAAGAAAAGAAGGAAGGGAAAGTTGGTTTCTTTATCCTTTTTGTTTTTTCTGCCCTTGCTTGTGGTTGAAGTTGATGAACTTCTATCATATGTTCAGAAAACAAAGTAGAATGCCTGATAATATGTACATAGTTTTAATAATTAATAATTAATTTAAATAATTTGTGTGCTTGCGTGTAATGCATATGGGTAATCTCTCTTTCAACAAGTAGCTGTCAAACTTTTCCTCTTGTGAAACTTATGAAGTGTTTTTCCGTATGATATATAAAGCTTTCTTCTATTGTTTTAAAAGCATGGCATATACATGTCAACAGTAACGCATGTGGTCTGATAATATGGATGTAGATAACACATACATGATGCTAACATTTCCTTTCTAAATTTTTGACAAATTTATTCCTGCTATTTTAGGGAGGAGTATTTCCCCCATGTTAACAAGTTGGTGGTGGACTATATTCATCAGCGAGTTGCTGGGAACAGTGCAGAAGAAACACCTCCTCAGAGTTCATTCTCTTGTGGCGTGTTTAGGGTTTTACGCTATTAATAAGGAAGAAAGCATTTGGAGTGGTAAGGTGAGGTTTGGCAGGCTCCTCATTTTCTTCTCTTTCATGTTTTGCTCTTATAAAGCGATAAGAAAAGTTATTTCAATTTTTTATTTAATTTAGGTTTAAATACGCTTTTACCCCTGCAAATAGGGGGTGTTTTGCTTTTACCCCCTACAATTTTTTTTTTTTTTAAAAACACATTGCAAATTTCACCATTTTGGAGTTGGCCCTTCTGTTACTTACCCATTACAAAAAAGCCTACGTGTCAGTTTTATATCTGAGTTGACATTTTTAAATACAGTTTCTTTTATTTATTTTTTTAGTGATTAGATAATGAGCCAGATTTAAAATGTTAGTCAATTAAAAAATGAAATTTAAGTCAATTAGCTCTTCACCTCATTTCCCAGGAACCCATCTTCTCTTCTCTTCCCAGAAACTCATCTTCTTCGTCTCTCTCTCTCTCTCTCTCACGCACAGAACCACCACCCCATGAGCACCACACCCAGCTCCGGCGAACCACCGCCGCAGCCCGCCACTACCACGTGAATCAAACACAACACAGTAGCACTTGACTCTCAAACACACAACTCTTTTGAAAATCCCTCTTCACATACACTCATCAGCCAAGCCAATAAACGCTGGTGAGTGATAGGGATCTGGGTCTGGTTTTTGCGATAATGATTGCCTGCGTTTTTGCGATCTGGGTCTAGTTAGGGATGGTATTGAACAAAATCAATTTTGCAATCTGGGCTAGTTAGGGATTGTTTGGTCAGGAGTGACATTTGAGGATGGAACCAGATACAAGAGTGACATTTAAGGATGTAGCTGGAATGGTTGTGGTTGTGGTGGTGTGAGTGGTTGTGGTGGTGGTGGTGGTGTGGTGTGAGTGGTGAGTGGTTGTGGTAGTGGTAGTGGTGGTGTGGTGTGAGTGGTGGTGGTGTGAGTGGTTGTGGTGGTGGTGGTGTGGTGTGAGTGAATGTGGTGGTGGTGGTTGTGGTGTGGGTGAGAGAGAAAGAAGAGAGTGGTTGTGGTGTGAGTGGTGGTGGTGGTGTGGTGTGAGTGGTGGACTGGTGCTATTAGGAGAGGGTTGAGAGAGATGGAGAAGAAAGCCATGTCACAGATAAAATAACTATAAAAGAAAATAAAGTTACATCTCACAATTCCGTTTGACACAAACATTTTTGTAACAGTGGGTTAACAGATGGACTTTTTTAAAACAAGTTGTTTTTGCAAGGTGTTTTTTTAAAAAAATTGTAGGGAGTAAAAGCAAAACACCCCATATTTGCAAGGGTTAAAAACATATTTAAGCCTTTAATTTATATATTTTTTACACTATTAATCTATATCAATTTCATGTCTTAAAATGGTTGATTTTTTCTCAATTATATTATATTGAAAGTCGTTTATAATGTGATTTGTAATGGATTGTCGGTATAAAAAACTTTTACACCTATCATGCATAACAATTAAACTCAATTTTGATACATATTTTAAATATTTTATAAGATTTCATACAGTTAGTGTAAAGATTTTTATACTATTACTGAATCATTACTACTTGATCATAAAAAAATATTTGATTATTCATCGTAACTACTCTTGGAGTCATATATATGATTGACAGTGTAAGATGTACGTTTAGTGCACGGTGTATAATAATTAACCTCTCCTTTATTTATATTTATTTATTTACAAACTTTTTCATTTTTTTGATAGATTTTTACTTATATCAAATAATAATACTTGAATAGAATTTTATTAATCAAGTTGGAATGTTACAAGAGGGGAGCCTACTTGGCAGTTATCAAAGGGGGAAAGGGGGGAGCCTCTTTTCCCGCTCATCAGGTCGGTTATCCTCTCTTATCTTCTACGTGAGCCTTATCCGAACTACGTGCCATCAAGTCGAGCTTACGTGTCCTAGTCGGGCGGTCTTTTCTAATTACCCTAGTCCACAGTCCCCCAAGCTCCAGTTATTTAAGAATGAAGAGCTTAAGAGTTTATAAAGGGCTATAGATGACGCTTGGATTTCGTTGTGCCAAGTTACCTTTTGCCTCTGCTTTGACCTTGTTCTCCATCTGTATCTTGGGTGCTGAAAAAGTCTGGATGCATTGACCTAGTGGATGTGAGTGGTGGACGGCGATGCACGTTGTTCTATGCCTAGGGAAAACGCGCCTTTCTCCATTATGTACTTCAATGTTCAGAGGAGAGAGAACTGAGAGACGCGAAATGATTTGACAAGAGACTCAACCTTTAAAGCGCTCATAATCGGGAAGAGGTATAAGGAGCGATGGAAGGGAAGAGCTCATAATCGCCCTCTCTCAGAGGTTGTAAGCCTTTCTGGCTTGTCCTCTGATTCTTCGGAAGATGAAGATGAATGTGATTGTGCTGTTTCTTATTTCTCAAGAACTCGAATAATCAGCAAAACTCCCCTAACTCTTCCTTATATAGACATTAGGATTTTAATGACTTCCGAGCAGGAGATAACAGAGTTATATAACTTTGAAGCTCGTGGCTTTTCATCTACGTTTTTGACTGAGGAGTGTATACAAAAATTTCGTGCCGGGAAAAGATTGTCCTCTACTGGGAAAGAAGAGGATTTGATCATTGAGTGTTGCAAGGTGGGGGAGCCGGTTTGTTTGGCGCGACCTAGGGGGTACAAGATGAGTCATCTTATATGTATGCTTGTTTATTCGATGACTTGAAAATTCAGATGCCGCTTACTCCGTTTGAAAGTTTGGTTCTAAGGGCTTTGAACGTCGCCCCTACGCAACTCCATCTGAATAGCTAGGGTTTCATCCCAGGTTTTGAGATATTATGCGAGCTCTAAAACTAAACCCTAAGGTGGGTATCTTCTTTGCTTTTTTCTGCAACAAAGGTGAAGGGTTGGGCAAGTGGATATCTTTCACTAGTCATCCTAAGAAACGACTTTTGACCCCCTTCATTTCCTCTTACAAAGATTTTAAGAGCAGATTTTTCCAGGTTCGGGGAAGTGCTTCATGTCCCGAAATGTTGGTTGATACTATCGGGGCTCATCCCTTCCCTTTATATTGGTAGAGCGAGCCCTACACAATTACGGGCGTTGTTGAGAAAGAATTGCCCAGAGACTATAAGGAAGCATTGAGTTTCTCTCCAAATTTGCTCCCATGAGTTGTAAAGAACTTATAGATATGGAAAATGATAATTAAACATTGCTTCAATTTCTGAGTAAGTTATACCATGAATTCTATTTGCGCTGTTTTGTCGACTATCACTAAATTTTTTTTTTGTTTTGCAATCCCCTCAAAGAGAAAGACATGAAGAGTTACCTTAAGACACCTCAAGAGAAGATGGCTGCCAAGGCCATTGGTGATGCTGAAGCTCAAGATGTTGGTTTGCAAAAAACATGGAAAACCATTGTACGGGTGTTACTTGATGGTAGCATGCCCATTCCTGCGATTCCCTTGACCACGATTGCAGGGAGAAATTCCACAGGCGTCCTCCTTGACTCTCTTTCCCTCAAGAATGGTGACAAAGAGGTTCCCAGTGTCTCGGCTTCAAAGAAGAGGAAAACTGATGAAGGTGAGGTGGCTTGGTCCGACATCCTGGCCGAATTTGATGGTGAAGGGAATGTGACATCGCTTTGGGATAAGCAATTTTCGTTAAAGAATTTCGTGCGAGAACGATTGTTGACCCAAGATGATTCTAGTTGGATTGAGACTCTTGGTTTAGAACAGGTGTGTGTCACTTTGCAGTCACTTACACTGAAAGAGACCGCCCTTGGTCATGTTATTGGTGACGTGTTTGGTAAACTATGGCTTTGTGAGCGTCATAACAGGAAAGATCTTGAGATTGCAAAAAAGACTCTGGCCAGTCAAGAAGATTTAGTGAATGAAGTTGCTCAACTGAAGAACAAATTGGCTTCTCAAGAGAAAAAGATGAGTTTTGTCAAGAAACAATTGGAGGATTTGGAAACCGAATGGACGGAGAAGATTAACAAGCTTCATTCCGAAGTGAAAACACATACAGATTCCATTGCTGAGCTTAAGACTGGTGCCGAGCAGAAGGATGCAGAAATTGAAAAATTGAAGTTGGAGGTGGCCATGGGCCTATTGAAGGGTTTTGTGCAGGCTAAGGAACAGGTTGAGCTTTTGTACCCAGATATAGACCTTTCGCAAATTAGTGTTTACAAGGTCATCTCAGACGCAAAAATTGGTGGAGATGCCCTCCTCGAGTGAAGATGAGCCTGACGTGGGTATGGAAGAAGCTAGAGGAGTTGGCAATGTTCAGAAAGTCTAGATCTTCTGCTTGTGGGATTTAATGTTATCTTGATTTCGCTTTTGCTTTTAGTTTAGCACATAGATGTCTTATGACATCACTTTTGTAATGCCTTCGGGATCTTAATATCAATGAAGGTATCGTTTTTGGTTGTAACAACTTCTTTGTAGATTGCTTTGTTTGAATCTTTTGAGAATGATTTTTCTTGTCAAGTCGTTGTGTTGGCTTTAATCTTGGTTTTTGATCATTTATATGTATAACCCCCTAGACATGGGAGCATCATGCTCTGAGTGTCTAAAGGCATCCATTTGTATGTAAATTTCATCTTGTTAATTGAATTGCATAATGAGTCCCCCCAAGCGTAGGGTGGTAAGGTTCGTACTTGGTTTGATTTGTTTTACACTTTTTAACCGAGTTGTCTCAAGGTGCAAGTTCTTAGACATTTGACCTTGTTATCCCATGGTCGATACAGGCTTAGTTTAAGACTAGCCGAGTTGCCGACCTGCAAGTGGGAGTATTTCATAGAGTTTTAACCATTGAATTGGGACTATCTCATGGAGATTTGATCTTCGTTTCGTAGAATGGTTGAATTTTTACTTAGCGAGTGCAGGTGGGAGTATCTCATGAAGAATTTAACCCTTGTCTCATGGAGACTATTGAATTTTACTTGATGTGATCAAGTGGGAGTATCGTAAAGAATTAACCCTTATCTCGTGGAGATTTTGACTTTCCTTGGATGAAAATTGTATAAGAGAGAAAAAAGTGAACAACAGAGATAAACAAATGGTCAGGTCTCGTTAAAAACTCTCAGTGGGAGAAAAGAGTACTTGCCAGGTTATTCTTTGATTGTTGGATTACAAAGTTGTTACATTCCCGATATAATAGTAGGTAAAACATGAACGGAAATAACATAAAAGAAAACGGTGGTGCCTCATTAAAAACTCTCAGTGGGAGAAAAGAGTGCACATTTATTGCAGTGATCATCTAGATACTTAGCTGAAGTAGAAATGGAGGTTTGCCGAGTTCCATGAGCGCGGGATGGGAGTGCCCGACAGAGTTTCTAATTTGTAGGCTCATGCAGCCAATTTGTCGCTGATCCTGTAGGGTCCCTCCCAGTTAGGGGATAATTTTCCAGCACCATCCGACTTTGACATTCTCCTTAAGACGAGATCTCCCTACTTCATCTCTCTAGGGACGACCTTGGAGTCGTATCGCCTAGCTGCATGTTGCTTAGCTACAAATTCATGAAGGTGAGCAATTTCTCATGTTTCATCAAGTGGGTCTAAACTAGCGTTTAAGTTGTGGACATTATCAGCCTCATTAGTGTTTTCCCTTCTGAAAGTCGGTTGGTCGAGCTCAACTGGAATCATGGCGTCAGACCCAAATGCAAGTTTGAAAGGTGTTTCCCCAGTAGATGAGTGAGGGGTGGTGTGATACGACCATATGACTTGGCATAACTGATCAGCCCAAGCGCCCTTGGCATCATCTAGTTTCCTCCTTAAGCCGGAGAGAGTTACTCTGTTAGCTGATTCGGCTTGTCCATTTGCCTGGGGATGTTCGACTGATGTAAATTTGTTCTGTTGGGAAGCCATAAATGCATATGATATTCTTGGGAAGCCATATCTGCATATGATATTCTTCCAATAGAACTTTTTGACTAGGGAAGCCGTGATTGTGGCCACCGGCTCTGCTTCTACCCACTTAGTGAAATATTCAACTGCTATGATTAAGAATTTTACTTGCACTGGGCCTATTGGGAAAGGTCCCAAGATATCAGCCCCCCACTTGTAAAATGGCCAAGGTGGGGTGACAGAATGAAGCGTTGTTGCTGGATCATGGTGAAGATCAGAGTGCCTTTGACATTTATCGCATTTTTTGAAGAAAATCATGCAATCTTTGTTGAGACGAAGCCAATAATAACCTGCTGGGAGGACTTTGTTGGCTAGAGATCGTCCTCCGATGTGACTTCTGCAAATCCCTTGGTGTATCTCTCTCATCACATAATCCGCTTCATCTAGGAGTAGGCATCGTAATATAGGTGTGGTGAAACCTCTTTTGAACAATTTGCCCTTGACAAAGGTGTATTTTGCTTCTTCTCTACGATCTTTTTTGCTTCCGCCACATCAGTGGGTAATATGTCAAACTGCAAGAAAGAGATCAGAGGGGTAGTCCAATTTGAAGTTTGATCTAAGAAGTTTACCTCTTCCACTTCGATGTTGGGAGAGATGAGGGTCTCTTGAATCACAATATGATTATTGCCTGGTTTCTTAGTGCTTGCATGTTTTGAGAGGATGTCAGCTCAAAAGTTTTGCTCCCTTGAAATCATTTGCTAGATTTCTGACTTTCCGAACATACTTGCCTAATTGTGGGTCTCTTGTCTGGAATTCCTCTGAGACCTGGTTTGTCACTAGTTGGGAGTCGCTTTTGACCTTGAGGTTTTGAACTCCAACCTCTTTGGCCAGCTTCATGCCTGCAATGAAGGCTTCATACTCCGCTTGATTGTTGCTAGCTCAGAAATCGAATCGGAGAGATTGTTCAATTAGGAGACCATCCAGAATTTCTAGGGTGATGTTGGCTCTGCTGCCCTTAATATTGGATGCACCGTCTACTGACAATGTCCATGTATCATGTTGGGATTCAGAGTCGTCCGGAGCGAGCTCTACTGTGAAGTCAGCCAGAACTTGTGCTTTGATTCCCCCTCGAGGGATGAAGGAGATATCATACTCAGAGAGTTCAATTGACCATGCTACCACTCTGTCGGTAAGATCTGGCTTACGCGGCACCTGCTTTATCGGATGATCTGTTCTGACAATGATCTTATGCCCCTGAAAATACGGTCGTAGGCACCAGGCTGTTGTAATGAGTGCTAGTGCAAGCTTCTCAATTTTCTGGTAGCGCAACTCTGCTCCTTTTAAGACTTTGCTGCAAAAGTATACGGACCTCTGCTCTCTACCTTCTTCTCGGACTAGCACCGAGCTCATTGCTTTCTCATATACCGCCAAGTACAATTGTAGAAGCTCCTCAAATTTTGGCTTGAATAGGATAGGTGGCGACGTCAGGAATTGCTTCACTTTCTCAAAGGCGAACCGGCATTCAGCATTCCACTCAAAATGGCCTCATTTCCTTAGTGAATAGAAAAAATGGAAAGTTTTATGACCTGCACAAGACAGAAAACGAGCTAAGGCGGCCAAACGACCTGTGAGTTGTTGTACTTCCTTGGGATTAGAGGGACTCTGCATTCCTAAGATAGCTCGATATTTTTCAAGATTTGCTTCGACTCCCCTGTTAGTCAACATGAAGACCAGGAATTTCCCAGCTTGTACACCAAATGAGCATTTTTTGTGGTTTAGTTGCATCCTATGCTTCCGGACGGATGATAAAATGTCCTCCAAATCTTTTGATTGCTCTTTCCCCTCTTCTGTTTTAACCACCATGTCCTCAATGTAGACCTCCAAGTTCTTGTTGATCTGATTGTGGAATACCCTGTCCATCAAGCGTTGATAAGTTGCGCCAGCGTTCTTTAACCCAAAGGGCATCACACTGTAAAAATAGTTGCAGGTGTTTGTCATGAATGCCATTTTTTCCGCGCGTCTAGGTCCATTTTAATTTGATTATACCCAGAATACGCATCCATATAACTTAACATCCGGTATCGGGAGGCACCATCAATCAGAGCATCAATGCTGGGCAATGGGTATGGATCTTTGGGGCAGGCAGCATTCAAATCAGTGAAATCCACGCACATACGCCACTTACCGTTCACTTTCTTTACTAAAACAACGTTGGAGAGCCAACTGGGATACTTAATTTCCTGTATGAAGGCGACATCTAGTAGCTTCTGAGTTTCTTCGGCGACGGCTTGTTTTGCGCTCAACGCCGAGCTTCTGCTTTCTCTGAGCAACCGGCTTGGTTGCTGGTTCGAGTAACAAACGATGGCAAATGAATGAAGGGTCAATGCCCAGGCATATCAGCTGGCTATTCCTTTAAGATCTTTGGGAGAAAAATTTAGGTTTGGTTGTCGATGACAGCCGAGTTGACTTGGCGTTATGTTACATGCACGACTTGTCGCACATAACGTTTCCTCGCCGAACTAGTTTCTCCCCCACCGGCGAATCCTCCCGAGATGGTGTTGAGGGTGTGCTTGATTGGAGAAATCTCGTCACCGACCTCGTCAATCCTCTCAATTTGGGCTTGTGATGGCTGTGCTTCATCCAGAGGTCAGCTTGCTGAAGTGCTGGAATCATCTTTGACATATTTTTTCAGCATCCCTTTACGAATCAACTTTTCAAGAGTTCTCGGATAGCAATTTGTCTATCACGGTTATGGTGTTTGTGTGTGTTTTTTGAATGCCCCTTTCTCTTGTCCGGGATCCTCCTTTTAAGCCTCCTACAACCATCTCGGCAGTTATCAAAGGGGGGAGCCTCTTTTCCCGCTCATCAGGTCGGTTATCCTCTTTTATCTTCTACGTGTGCCTTATCCGATCTACGTGTCATCAAACCGAGCTTACGTGTCCTGGTCGGATGGTCTTTTCTAATTACCCAGTCAAAAAATGCGATAAATGTCAAAGGCACTCTGATCTTCACCATGCTCCAACAACAATGCTTCATTCCGCCACCTCACCTTGGCCATTTTACAAGCATATTTCCTCTGTGAAATTACAAGACCATCCTTAGATTGGGCTACCTCAATACCCAAGAAGTAACGGAGTCGGCCAAGGTCTTTAGTCTGAAACTGGTTAGAGAGATGCTGCTTCAATTGAAGTATGCCCTACTGATCACTACCAGTTATAACAATATCATCAACATAAACAATTAGATAGATGCATCCCTGGGCTGAATGTCGGTAGAATACAGAGTGGTCAGCTTCACTACGAGTCATGCCAAACTGTTGTACCAGAGTGCTAAATCTGCCAAACCAGACTCGTGGAGATTGTTTAAGACCATAAAGTGACCCGTGAAGTCGACAAACCATGCTCGAGGACTCCCCCTGAGCAACAAACCCTGGAGGTTGCTCCATATAAGCTTCCTCTTCAAGATCACCATGCAAGAAGGCATTTTTGATGTCAAGTTGATAAATAGGCCAGTGTCTGATAGCTGCAATAGAGAGGAAGAGTCTAACTGAGGCCATCTTGGCGACTGGGGAGAATGTGTCGCTATAATCCAGCCCAAATATCTGAGTGTATCCTTTGGCCACCAACCGAGCCTTAAAACGATCAATCTTACCATCATGCCCAACCTTGATAGTATACAACCAACGACAACCGACTAAAGACTTCCCAGAAGGTAGAGGTACCAATTCCCAAGTACCACTGCTTTGAAGAGCACACATCTCGTCAATCATTGCTTGCCTCCACTCAGGATGGGATAAAGCTTCATCTACAGATTTAGGAATACTAACAGAAGACAAAGAAGCAAGACAAGTGTAATGCAAAGGTGAAAGACGGTGATAACTCAAAGCAATGTAATGAGGGGATGGGTTACGAGTGGACCGTATACCTTTACGAATAGCAATGGGGAGGTCAGGCTCAGGTGGCAGAACCGGATCTGGAACAGGAGATGGTGCTGGCGGTGAGTCTGGAGTGGCCTCTGAAGTAGACACTGGGGCAGGGATGTGTACCACAGGTGGTCCCTGGCGACGGTGATATGTTTGTAGTGGAGGTGCAGCCGGAGGGTCGACGGGAGGGACCTCTGTGGTGACAGACTCAAGAGAAATAGACACGGGAGGCAAGGGAAGAGCTGCGGAAAGAGGCTCCTGTGTTGAGTCGGACGACTCAAAGTAAGGGACAGACTCAAAGAAGGTAACATCGGCAGATATGAGGTAACGTTGAAGAGTAGGAGCGTAACAACGGTAGCCTTTTGAGACCGATGATAACCAAGGAAGACACATTTTAGTGACCGAGCCAAGAGTTTGTCAATACCAGGAGAGAGATTGTGGACAAAACATGTGGACCCAAATACACGTGGCTGAAGCGAGTGTAGTGGGGTATGAGGAAAAAGGACAAAGTGTGGTGTTTGGTCGTCAAGAACAGAGGAGGGCATGCGATTAATAAGGTAACAAGCCGTTAGAACCACATCCCCCCAAAATCGAGTGGGGAGGTTACCGTGAAGGAGAAGGGTCCGTGTAGTTTCAATGAGATGCCGAATTTTGCGTTCGGCAACTGTTAAGACTTTTGGCAAGTGTACCAATTGTCGCAAGTAATAAAGAAAACGGTAAGAACCGGTCGTATCCACAGGGATTGTGATTTATTATCAATAGGCAAGTAAAAGGTGCGTGTCACACATTTGCCATTCAAGTGGGGTTCTTCACAACGAATACAGCGAGGAGGGGGTGGCATGGACTACATGTGATGCGATGCATCAATGTGCTCCTTGGGCTGGAAGATATTCTCAGTCATTTGCCTAAACTAGCTCAAAGCATCTTCCAACCGAGAAACTTGCTCTTTAGGCTGGAAGATAGTCTCAGTCATTTGCTTAAACTGGGCCAAAGCATCTTCCAACCGAGAAGTGGATTCCATGATTTTTTTTTTCGGGACAAACAGCAATTCTTTCGAACTTTGCCCTTGCTACACAGTTCACTGAAACACTTCAACAAACTGTTAACAAGTCCAACACAATACAAAGTATCTAAACAAATAAAACAAAAAATAAAATACTGAAATAAATAAAATAAAACAACTAAGAATTAACTCAAATGCCTTGTTGACAATGAAATCAACAATCCCCGGCAACGGCGCCAAAAACTTGTTAAGACTTTTGGAAAGTCTACCAATTGTCACAAGTAATAAAGAAAACGGTAAGAACCGGTCGTATCCACAGGGATTGTGATTTATTATCAATAGGCAAGTAAATTAATCCTTAGACGTAATAGTTGACGAAAAGTGAAGTAACGGTAAAATAAAGCAAACGTCTGTAAACAATAAAATAAAAGCGATTAGGGGTCGAATCTTCTCCCCTCACCTATCCTATGATCCTTCAGCTAATCTCAAATTGGTTGTTTAAATTACCAGATTCAATTCACAAAATTAGGTTAAGGACAATCCCTTGCCTCAAAACCCCTTTTACCTAATTGAGAAACCCTAATCCCTTAGGTGATTCATGCCAACAGGTAAAGCAATAAACGCAAGAAATAGAGAATTCACATATCCAATCCCAAATTCCTATGGTGATCACAAGTATGTGATTTACTACCCCGTATCAAGAATGTAACCCATATCCCTATGTGATCACAAACCCTAATTCATTACAACTAGCATATGTAGAAGTAAAGCATTACACAAAGAGGCATAGACTTATGATAAATTAACCAAACAACTGAATCAACCATGACAAAGTAATCAATAGATAGGTTTGGGGAGAGTCATCTCTCCCTAATCAAAACAAACTACATGGACAACATCAAGGAAAGAGAAGATAGAAATAAGGAGAAGTTACACATAGAGGAATCCATGAGAAGTCTTCAAAACCTTGTTCCCAAGTGATTAGAAGCTCCCAAAAACGCCCCCAGCTGTTGCTCCAAACCCTAGTTGCGCTCCCCAGACGAAGTCCCCTTCAAAAAATGCTGAAACTGCTTTAAAAACCCTAATTTTCACGCACCATCGCGACGCGGCCCGTGCCCGTCGCGTCGCGAAATAGGACAGAAACATATGGCTTCGAAAAACTCCTCCTGGTCGCGTCGCGAACCCTCCTGGTCGCGACGCGATATTAAACAGAAAGTCCTGGCTTTGCAAAATTCCTCCTGGTCGCGTCGCGAACCCTCCTGGTCGCGACGCGAACCCTCCTGGTCGCGACGCGAACCCTCCTGGTCGCGACGCAATATTCAACAGAAATCAAATCCCTCCATTTTGCTGCACTTCCGGGCAAGTGTCTGGTTCGCCGAATGATGCCACAACCAATTAGAGGTCTTCAATGTCCAATTTAGCTCCAAAAGTGAAGGAATTACTTACAAATGAACTTCCTACTACAATTATCTAAAACTAGACTAAATCCCAGATAATGACTGTGATACAATGAAAAACCTGCACAATTGGTCCAAAAAATGCATAACTTACATCATATGATTGAGAGTCAACAACAACCCCATTTTGCTGAGGTGTGCAAGCACAAGAGGTTTGGTGAAGAATACCATTAGATGCCATAAAATTTTGGAATTGTTGTGATAAATATTCTTGGGCATTATCACTACGCAAAGTTTGAATGGACACACCAAATTGAGTTTTAATTTCTTTATAAAATTGCTCAAAGATAGAGAATAACCCGGACCTATTCTTCATTAAAAATAACCACGTACAACGGGAAAAGTCATCAATAAAAGTAACAAAATATCTAGACCCAAAAGTATTGGTAGTAAGAGAAGGACCCCAAACATCAGAGTGAACTAAAGCAAAAGGGGACGAAGCCCGTTTATTACCTCTATTAGGGAAATGACGACGAGTGTGTTTCCCTAACTGACACGACTCACAATCCAAACTAGACAATTTAGTAAGACTCGGCACCAATTTTTGGAGTTTTTGAAGACCAGGATGACCCAACTGGGCATGTACTGTAAGAGGAGACTCTGTGGTTGCACAAGCCTTGGTTGAGGAGAGATAATAAAGGCCATTGGACTCACATCCGGCGCCAATCATCTGTTTCGTGATCCGATCCTGCAAGGTAACATCTTTCTTAGTAAAGGTAACATCACAATCAATGGACTCAGTCAAACGTTTAACAGAAATAAAATTAAATGGACATTCAGGAACATAAAGAGCGTTGTCAAAAAATAAGGAGGGGAGGAGTTGGGCAGTGCCAATCCCTCGGGCTTGTGTTTGAGTTCCACTGGCTGAGGTGAGGGTAGCTAAGTAACCAGATGTAGAAAGAGAGGATAAAAGAGCTTTATTGCCAGTGATATGATCAGAAGCACCTGTATCAAGGGCCCAAGGGCCAAGGGAAGATGACCGAGAGGCGCAAGCAAATGATTTACCAGTATGTGCACTTGGAGCAGTGGATCCAGAGTTTTGGCGATTCTCAAACCATTGGAGAAAATCTTCGTAGTCAGATGGAGTTGGTTTAGCCTTAGTTGAGGCCTCAGGTGTCTCTATTGGAGGAGTCTGAGCTGCATTAACAGTACGAGGGGGCGCCCGTGTAATTTCCAGCATCGATCAATCGTATGCCCCAGATTGTGGCAGTGATCACACTTAGGGCGATTCCTGGACTTGGATGGAGGACCACGAGAGCGTCCCTGATGGTTGTGTTGAGATGCAAGTGCAGCAGTGTCACTCGACCCAGAGGTCGCCGAGTGCTCAGGAGTAGACTTAACCGGGACCCGGAGGAGGACAGAGGATGCAGTAGACATTGTGGGAATGGCAGCAGACCCCAAAATCTGGTCACGGGTGGCAGCGTAATCCTGAGGCAAGCCATAAAGGGCGGGGAGCATAAAAAAGGTGCTGTGTTGCTCAAGTTCTTTCTTCTTTTCAGTAGCACCAGAGGCAGCAGGAGGCAGTAGCTCATTAAAGTCATGAAGGGCAGCATGAACACGACCGAGATATGTAGACATAGGACCCTCAAATGATCGTGGTGCAATGAGTGTCATCAAATCATGACACACACCATAGAGGCGCTGAATATCATTAGTGTAGAGTTCCTTAGCCTGACTCCAAACCGATTCACACGTGAGATGAGGACGGAAAATCGGTTTGATGAGAGGGCTAATGGTGGACTTGATAATACTACACAACTGAGCATCAACCTTTTCAAATTTCACACGTTCAGCGGTGTCAGTCACATCTGCAGCTTTCTTTGTGAGATGCTCCTTGTAACCTTGCCCCATCATCCATAACTGAATGTCGGACGCCCAAGTGTCATAGTTTGAACCATCTAGCTTCTCCGTAGTGAGGGGAGAAGTCACAAAATTGGTGAACAGCTTAGAGGAGTCAGTTGAGGTCGTCATAGTCAGTCCTAGGAGAGAGAAAACACGCCAAACAGGAGAGAGAAAGGGTTGTTTGTACAGAAACACGTCCAATCGTTGCTCGAAACTGAAAAATGATGGTAGATCCAGAACGAGGAAGGAGAGGCGAGTCTGACGATGAAAACGGCGACCGGAGAAGTGGCTGGACGCGCCGCCACGCGCGGCGGCAACGGTGGCTGTTTAGGGTTTCTCGCCGGAGAAAGAAGCGGTGTGTGGGAGCGCGTGGAAGCTGATCTGGGGCTGCGGTTTCAGGGGGTGGGCCGGTTTTGAGGAGGCGAACCTTGTGGTGGGGGTGGTTGGCCGGAAAAGTCGTCGGAAGTGGGAGAACTCGACGGTGGCAGATCTGAAAAACCCAACGGGGTCCCGGAATGAGACACGGCAGTGAGTTAGGGCAAACCGGAATTGAAACATGGTTTGCCGAAAAAAAATTATCACCGGTGGACAGTGGGTCCAACGGGTAAGCACAGTTTTAGGGTTGTCTCTCAATTGGCTCTAGATACCATGTTAAATGAGAAAACTGAGAGATATATATTGAATACCGTGTATTGTATACAAGTGTTAAATGATATATATAGACTATTCTAAGACTAATCCTAATGGGCCTTATAAATGGGCCGGATAATTACAATTATAATTACAACATATATATAACTTAATCAACAATAATAAAAGATATCGAGGGGGATGACGATCCCGAGTTTCATGTAGCATACCTAGCTGAGGGGAGTCATGAACCCGAAGCTAGGGCCCCGGCATTATTCGGTATAGCTATACGAATTGGGGTTTCCGTTGAAATTGGGTATTCTAGAATATCTGGCATTATTTCTCGGATTATTCTAAGTCACAGACAAGATTAAAAGACATACATGAACAAACAGTTCATAGACAAGGAAAACACCGAGAGAGGAATTGTGAGGGGGTGCGAAAGAACTCACTGAGATTTGTAATCTCACTATTTTTATGTGGTGTTTTCAGATGTGCAAGGTAAAGCAAAGCAGATAGAGGAGGAGTAGCGGATACCTTAACTACTCAGTTAGAGGGAAGATCCTTTGGTGATCTTTAGATTGTATTTGCTTCTTTTCCCTTCTCATGTATCGTTAGATTTAAATCCTTGAATTGTAATCAAGGTCATGTAGCGTTTTATAACCTTGTCTTGTAGATGGACCATAGTCATGTGTATTTATCGAATATGTACCTTTTGAGTACTTATTTCGAAAGTGAAATTGAGAATTTTTATCTCAAAATTATGTAGGTGGAATTAATCCGCTTTAGTTTTTATTTGGTCCATTATTATGAGCAGATTATACTCTGATTGTTTATGATTATGTTAATACTTTTGGTTCACCTAGTTGTGAATTTAAGGTGTTACACGGAGACTATGGGACTTTGGCAAAACTTACTCTGGTTGGAGGAATTGGTGGGGCCGATTTCTGTTTCCATAGAGCTGGATTGTCTTCCAGTTATAAATGGCTTGATGGCAGACCATTTACCGAATACCGAGTTTGGTGTGCTGATCTTCAAATGTAGGGATTTTTTAACTAATGTTACAAACTTTCAGGTTAGCTTTGATTTGATTTCAATCTGTATTGAGACCATTTTACTTAATTAAATGCTATAAGTTTGTTTGTGTCAAAAAGAAAAAAAGAAATCCATAATTGACCCCATATATATATTTATTTTACTTGCACCTAATTTTGACCCCACTTGTTTGTGAGTTTGAGAGAGAGAAAAATGATATGTTACACATATGGTCGAGTATCATTGCTTTTGCTTATATGAAATGTCCTTTATAGCTAAAACCTCATTTAGATAAATGCATTAAAGGTCCTCTGAGTTGTATACATGTATAGGCAATTTTTTGGAACAAGCATTGCACGTGAATCATAAGAGTTTGTCTGTTTTCCTCGTGTAGGTTGCTGTCAACAAGTGCTGCGAACAAACATCTCTACTCAGTCTAGATGAGCAATTAGTGCTGACGAAGGAGCGTCAATGTTAGCCGACGACACAAGGGTGCCTGAATAAGTCACAAGCTGAAGAATGAGCAATTAGTACTGCTGAAGAATGAGCGTCAATGTGAGAGCACTAGTCCATAATTGACAAACTCACCCCTCATTAATTTAAGTAAATTAATTTCTAAATAAATTAAATTATATTTAACTCAATTTATCATTAAAGTAAATCATATTTAATTTAGTTAATTTTCTAGATCATCCGCTCTATGTGTATCACTCTATATGTTCCCACTCAAATTGGCACTTATGTTTAGTGTTGAATCCGCCAGCTCCCTCATATCCTAGCAATATACGGTGACCCCTATTGAGCTCGCTCTAAGCTCACTCCTCATTAATTTAATTAAATCAATTGCTAAATAAATTATATTTAACTCAATTTATTACTATAGTAAATCATATTTAATCTAGTTAAATTCCTAGATCATCCACTCTATATGTTCCCACTAAAATTGGCACTTATTTTTAGTGTGGTACTAGCAAGTTACTTTTGCTTTCGTGCATGTCTTATTCGTGTTTTTTACGCATGTATAGCAACAAGGCTCGTTCAAAACAATTTGAAATATACTTAAAAGCGTGTTTATACAAAATTCACGATTATTAAACTAAAATAAACTTTTCTATAATAAATTTGATATGTTCAAAAACAATAAAATTATATCGACAATATGTAATGTAAATATAAATGTTAAGTGGAAAATAAAGAATAAATGTAAATGTAAAAACAGACGTAATGAAAAAATGTAACAAAAAGAAAGTGTAATGTGGAAATAAAAAATATATAAAAATATTTTTAAAGACAAACTACAAAAGTTAAATAAAAAATATAGAATAAATATAAATATAAAAACCGATGTAATGAAGAAATGTAATGAAAAAAGGTGTAATGAAGAAATACAAAAAATAAAAAGTAAAAATATTTATCACCTTATAATATGTTTACATACTACTTATATTTTTCCCTGCATTGGACTGGGGCGCCATCCCCTCAACCAAAAATTAATGTAACAACAAAAAATACTACTTATATATTTGATAATGCAATTAAAGGCTATATTTTTTTTACAAAAATATTAAGAAGAGGGGATGGTGCCCCAAACCTTCGAGTTCTTTAAACACTTATGAAGGGAATAACATTTACCTCACCTAAGGGGACTAGTGGAGATTTAAACCCTGTTCTGGAGTGGGCCACGAGGCCCACGTACTCCACCAATTAGACATGGATCGGCCCAATAGATTGGAGTCATATCCACAACAAGTTATCCCACTATGACACTTAGGCCTCAACGACTCAGATTCACTCGATGGATCCAACGACTCAGAGTCAACACGGATCTCTATAAATACCAACCTCATTCGTTTGACAAAGGTGCACTCTCATTCTCTGCTATACACTCTGATATTCTCAATACTGACTTCGGCGTCGGTGTGGCTTCGATCGCAGGTACCCCACCCGGGATCACTTTGAAACTCGACTTGGATAACAGGAGACCTACCAACTGCAGTCCAGATCCGTCCAGATCGCTGCAAGTAGAGCTGTCAATGGGCCGGGTTTGGGCCCGCCCGTCCCGGCCCATCGGGACAAACAGCGTATACGGGCCGGGCCGGGTCGGCCCGATATTTTGATGGGCTGCAAAATTTACGGCCCGAGCCCGCTCACCACCAGCCCATGGGCCAACGGGCCAGCCCAATGGGCCAACCCAACGGGCCACAAATCATTGACTTTTTAGAATTTTGACAAAAATAGTTTTAATGTCTCGTTAAAATATGGAGCTGATACAATTTATGACTTCCACGGTGTAGTTTACAATTTCGCAGTACTTTAGTGCTTGCTAACTTTAATTAACCTTTTTCCTTTATTTCATTGGACATGACGGGTACAATACAAACAGAGAAATATTAGAGATTTACACAAAATTGCTTCATTTTCTTAAAAAAATTGCTCTATTTTCTTTACTTTTTTATTAGAGATTTACACAAACAGATGAATATTAGAGATTTACACAAAATTTATTTACTTTTTTATTTTATTTTTTTACTTTAAAAAATTGCTCCATTTTTTATTGGACCATATTTTAAAATTTTAAAACTAAAACAAAAAAGTAACGGGCCGGCCCGAAGCCCATCGGGCCGACCCGCCCCGGCCCAATACTATTGATTTTGGGCCGACGGGCCAAAAAAGATACCGTTGATTTTGGGCTACTAATTTTAGAGCCCAGGCCCAACCAAAAAATCAGGCCGTTGGGCCGGCCCAATGGGCCGGGCCCAAATTGACAGCTCTAGCTGCAAGGTACTGAACAAACCCCTAACCTATCAGATACAAATCATGTCATGCTCTGTTAGCCAACCCATTGAGGTTACTATTAAAGGATACTAGCCTCATTACCCGTGCCATGCACGGGAAGCGCTAGTATGGATGAATGTGATTACACTAACTAGCAAATAGAAAATTATTCATATTGAAATATACTCCAAAACACATATAACAAACATAAGCATAAAAAGATAATCTAACAATTTTTTTTAGTCTCATCCACCTCCTTTTGAATTTAGCTTTAGGAAGTCACATAACATAAATTTTGGAAAACCTCTTTGTAGACAACATTAGAAGTAAGATTTGTAAACTTCTCATCATCATCCAAAATAAGCAATTTCAGTCCATCTCTGGAAGTAACACGTGAAATTCCAACATAGAGTTGACCATGAGAAAATACCGGTTTTGGAAGGTAGATACCAACATTTTTCAAAGACTGGCCTTGACTTTTATTGATTGTCATAGCAAAGGAAAGAGCCACGGGAAAATGTCGTCTTTGAAATTTAAAAGTTATTCTAACGTCAAATGGTATGAGTAACAACCTTGGAATATAAACTTTATCACCAACATTGCTCCTAGATATGACATTACCCTCAACAACATATTTATCCATTCTTGTGATAATGAGACGGGTCCCATTGCATAGCTCTAACGATTGATCTATATTCCTTAGCAACATGACAGGGACACCAACCTTTAGTTTCAAAACATGATTTGGTATCCCAGAAGCAATTATTGTAATTAGAAATTCTGGAGTATAAACATCATCGGGACAATCAATGCCAGAGCTAGTGGAGCAAGGGCTATCAAAACTCAAATAACTCTTCTCATCGCCTGGAATTAAAGATAGCATATAATTGTTGATAACATCGACCAAATCATTTCTAGGTGCCACGATAACTCTATCCCTAAAAAACAATGGATCAAACATATTAGTCACTAATGATGGGTACACATTTTCAACAATACTGTGTAGAGGACATTCAGAAGGCTTTATAAGTAAATCATCTGGAATTTGGATGTCTGAATCAACACCATCTGTCACACCCAAAACACCATCGCCAATTTGAAGCACCCAATCAGAAAAGATTTGCACTTGGTGGACATCAACAGACGGACAACAACGCGAAAGGCGCATATTGGTTGTAAGAGTTAGTTATTCACAATCTCCACAAATATGAAGAATTGATCGTCGAATGAACAACTTCTTGTCTTGTACCCTTGGGAATTACGGGTAATATCTGACGAAAATCGCCCCCCAAGCACAACAACCTTACCTTCAAAAGGAATATCAAGTCTTCCATTATTAGCGAAATGAAGAATATCCCTGAAGGTTCTATCAACGGCCTCAAAACAATGTCTATGAGTCATGGGAGCTTCATCCCAAATTATGAGTTTACATTTCAATATCAATTCGGCTAACGGGTTACCTTGGTTGAAGCTGCACGAAGAATCCTCAAAAACATTGATAGGTATAGTAAAACGGGAATGAGCTGTACGACCGCCAGGAATGAGGAGAGCAGCTATCCCGCTAGAAGCTACTGTCAGAACTATGTCACCATTGCAGGATCATATGGACACATGCAAATTTTTAGTTTGGCCTCAATACTACTTATCATGGCCCTTTCATAGCTGGTGTAAGATTGTGCAGATACCTGGAAACAAAACAATGGTGCAAATGGAGTGAGTGAAGGTAATAAAGTTCGGAAATAAAAGAAGGCAATGGGACGTTGGTAAGGCACCTGCGGTGTTAACATCATTTCAGAAACAACAGTAAAGTGAAAAAAAACGGTGAGAAGAAAAGAGGAACCACACAAGTGTGTAGATAAATGGGACATATGATACATGTCTATCTATATATATATATATATATATATATATATATATATATATATATATATATATATATATGATACCTGTCTATATATATATAGAGAGAGAGAGAGAAAAAGAAGTAAAAGGAAAAATAAAAGCAAGTATTATGGGGAAAGAAAATGCTTTGTTTTCAGCAAAGAAGGAAACCAGGCAATGATGAACATTGTAATGAATTGGTATTGTAAGACATGTGAGTTTGGAGACAATCTATTGGACAAAAAAGATTTAGTCAAACTTTTTTGTAATGAAAGGGGCATGCATGAGGGAGAGGAGAAGGCGGTTCTTGTTCTGATAACTTGTAAATAGAAAATTTGTAACGTGTAAAATTGAACACACAAAAAAAACGTTAAAATAAGAGCAATGCTATTCAGCCAAATATTTTTAGACAAAAACCACATTACAACATCAATTAACCAAGTTTTTTAAGCAACTAACCAACCTATTTTTTCACAGTTTTCTAGGCCATTGACTAAAAACTGTGAAAAAGTAGGTTGGTTAGTGGCTTAAAAAACTTGGTTAATTGATGTTGTAAGATGGTTTTTGTCTATTTTTGTCCCAAAAAATTTGGCTGAATACCATTTCTCTTAAAATAATGATGTGGAGTGATAAATGTATGGATTGGTAAGCAATCTCGAAAATGGATTTTTTTTTTACCCCCATCATCTCTCTAGCTACTCCCACCGACCCTGCGAAAAGACGCAATTGCCCTTAACAAAATTTAAAAATCCCGAATGTATCCTGATTTCATTTTTTTTTTGGAAATCGGATTTACCTAAATCCGATTTCCACTAAAAATTTTAAAAAATTTAAATCGAATTTATTTACGATGGGTAGATCCGCTTTTAAAAATAACAAATCGGATTTACCTTAAGCGGGGGTAAATCCGATTTGTTATTTTTAAAAGCGGATCTACCCCATCATATAAGGTAAATCCGCTTTTAAAAATAACCAAAGCGGATTTACCTTATGTGGGGGTAAATCCGCTTTGTTAACCTAATTAATAAATAAATAAATCAGTTAAAATTTTAGAAATAAATTTTGACCGTCTTTTGGTTCTGTTTAGTGTGTAGTTCGTTAACACGTGACGATATTGTACGTCGGGAGAATAATTTAGGCTAAAAAATCAGTTTTCGGCCAACCTACTCAAATTGTAATGAAACCACATTTTTTAAATCCGAAAAATATCAAGGATCAATACTCCTCAAGAAGAGACTTCTTTCAGGACTGGGGACCTCAAAATCCCAAATTCCATCGTTTACTATTTTTTATTAATTTTTTTAATTTTTCATAATCTCCAAAAAATCTGAAAAAAATTGCATAACTTTATTTTGGTTTTATTAGATTTTTAGTGGTGTTTTCATAATTTTTGGATTAGTTTTGGCTGTTTAACAGATTTTTAGTAGTATTTTATAACCTTTTTTAAAAAATTAAATAAAAAACAATTTTTTTTAATAACAAAATCGGATTTACCTTAGGTGGGATAAATCCGATTTTCTTTTTTTAGGGAAATCGGATTTACCTTAGGTGGGATAAATCCGATTTTCTCTTTTTTTAGGGAAATCGGATTTATGTACCCACTAGGTAAATCCGATTTCCAAAATAACAAAGCGGATTTACCTCCAGCTAAGGTAAATCCGCTTTGTTATTTTTGAAATCGGATTTACCTATTGGGCACCCCCATATGAGGTAAATCCGACTTTAAAAATAACAAAGCGGATTTACCTCAAATGGAGGTAAATCCGAGCGAATTGAAAATTGGGCAGGGGTATTTTCGGGTTTCACTTTTATGTGGGGGTAAATAGGGAGATGATGGGGGTACAAAAAAAAAACCTCTCAAAAAAGGGATAGTTGGGTGATGTGGGATTGAAGATAAATCGTTGTTGAGAGAGTGGTGCTGTGATGGGCCCAACGCTTAGGTTATGTGGGAGAAGTTTTGTTGGGTTTGTTGAAATTTTTTTTGCTGGTAAACCACACAATGCAGGACACGTCAGCAGGAAGGCAACACACATCGAATCATTTCCCGCCTTTCCCAAACGAAGACTAGCTCCGTAGAAAAGATAAGATATTTGTTTTAATTACCGTGTTATTGGTACGCATTATCCACCAGCATTGCAGTGACTAATCAACGTTGGGGGAACGTTGATCTCGTGTTTATTCGGCTTTGTCGGTAGTATGGTTCTTTTCCTCTCTCAATGGAATTTTTGCAATACCCAAGACTCGAACTCGAGACATTGAGGTGATATTCGTACCAAGTAACCGCTCGGACCAACCCTTATTGATAAAATAATATCTAGTTACAAACTTGTATATTTTAATAATAATTAAAAATTTTTAAAAAAAAAGTGTTAAAAAGAACTATACTTTTTAAGTCTAGAGGTATTTGACTCCGCCCCGAAGTCCAAGGGGAAAGGGGTCTTGACAAATCCGAAATTCGGTCGGGGGCAAGTAAAGTCTGACTCAATTTGTTCCATCACAAGAGATCGAATTTGGGTACTAATCAAAATTTTCCGTTTAGATTAAGTGCATTAACCACTTGCAGCCAAGCTTAGGTTGGGGTTATTAAAACTATACTATTAAAATACATTTTTTCTTAAATAAAATTTATATATATATATATATATATATATATATATATATATATATTACCACTCGAACCAACGCTTGTTGGTTAAATAGTATCTAGAGGTATTTTAATAATAATTAAATTAGTTTAAAAATTAAAACAAACTAAACATTTTTTTCTAGAGGTATTTGACTCTGTTTCGGTGTTCATATGCATTGACTAATCTAGAGTTCGGTCGGGAGGCAATTAATGGGCGACCCAAACTTGTTCCACCAGAATAGAAATCCGTCGATTTAGATGGAGTGCATTAACCACTTACAGTCAAACTTGAAGTTAGTAAAAAAACTTTACACTTTGGTTCGGACCATTACTGACTACCCACGGAGTGTCCCAAAGCTTTCAACGCAAGACTAATCTCCGCTCGTACTTAGGATCAAATTTCGAACTGGCCAACACCGAGTTTGTCCACGGCAGGAATCGAACCGGGGAGCACCAGGTGGACTCCTGTGTCCTAGGGTAGATTAAGCCACTAGGCCAACGGTGTTGGTTATTAAAAAAACTATACTAATAATTAAAGACATTTTTTTTCTTAAATATAAAAATTCATATATATATATATATATGAAAAAGTTGTGATACATTTATAGCCATAAAGGCTATTTAATTAACTTTGTTATATCTCTAATCTCTAATAAATATAGCTAAAAAGTCAAAGTTAGTATTTTATTTATGCAATGGAGTTTTCTTAATTTGTCTAATAATTCCTTATTATATTTTATAATTGTAAAAACTTACGAGTCTTAGCGTCGTTTGTTACGAATTAAAAAATAAGTGATTTTATTGTTAAAAAATTTGAATATTATTTTTTACAAATTTTTTAATAAAATGAGAAGTTTTTTATAAGAGAAAATGAGATGTTGTTTTGTGTTTATGTAATACTAGTGTGTGTAACCCGTGCGATGCACGAGTATACATTGTCTTTTTAAATATTTACATAATATTAAACTATTTGATGTACAAATCATACTTATAAATCTTTGGCTCTATGTATTTATATATTTCATTGTTTTAGTATTTCTGACTTGATTCAATATTGGTATTTTTTTGGTATAATTTCAATATTGATATTTAATGATTTTGGTATTTCATATATTGGTTTAAATGATAGAATAAACACCTATCATGATTTGAAGCTCTATTGAGATAATGGACGATATGATTTATAAGTTTTGCTCTAATGAAAATTATGATGATCATAGCTACGTCATTTGACTCGACTGATAAAAGACATAATTACCTTGAATGAATATTACATTTTGTGTATCTACACATAACATCTTTTCAAGTACAACTTGGAATAGGAACCACGTTTGAATTCTCCTTAATCAATAACTAATGTATGAAATTCAGATTGATCTCTGATGACACTCTACAGTGAAAAGACGTCTTCATTTGATAGGCATGAAAGTAAAAAAACAACTTTAGATATATATTTTCACTCAATTGGAACCCGTACATATCATAAGATTCTACAGAATGCCTTCTGAATTGGAGCCCCTATTTTAATTAGACTAACATACTAATTAAATTTCATATTCCTCAATTATATGCCACGACACATTCACACAGTAATTGTCTCTCATTTGTAAATTAGGGTTTAAAAGTATTCAAATATTCGTAATTAGGGTTTAGAGTGTTTATCTCCTATTTGCTTGCACTAAAATGAATTGTATTGTATCTATAATCAGGTAATATTTGATACTTTAAATTTTATTTATTGCGGTCATTTTGGTATTTATTTGCATGAATACCATTTTATTTATGGTTTAATTCTTAATTGAATATTGATATTCTTTTAGTCCAAAAGAAAAAGGAACACGAGTTAGGAATTTGTTACTCTTTTTTGACCAAAGGGGATATTGTAACTCTTCTTAATTGAATATCTTTCCCTCATAAAACATGTTGACCTTCATGGGCTAATGAAGAATTTGCAGCTTTGTGCGAATTAACACTAGTGCAAAATCAGGAAAAGAATTAGACATTTAAAGTCAGGCGCTCAGATGCCTGACTTTATACGTTGACGCGGTGGCAAACTTGTAATTAAGAGGCAAAACTCGCGAGTTTTAAAGTCAAGCGAATACACGCCTGACTTCTAAAGTGAAAAAATAGGAAAAAAATTAGACTTTTAAAGTCATGCTATCAGACGCGTGACTACATAAGTAGACACGGTGGCAAATTTGTAATTAAGAGGTAAAGTTTTAAAGTCAAGCGATTACACGCCTGCCTGACTTCTAAAGTAGTAAAATATCTTAATTCGCGCACAGAGCTCTCGCAAAACACTCTTCGTTCTCATACCCTCTCATTCGCAAAACACTCATTCACTCTCACTCTCCCACTCTCTCTCTCTCAGAGATCATTCTCTCCTCTCAACGAAAACACAATCGTTCCCATGAGAAGACAAATCAGCACCCAATTGTTCCCAAATCAAAAACAACAGATGCGATATCTGATTCTCTCTATTTCTCTCCCGTAATTCACCCCCTTTATGAAACCCTAAATTTTTCGTGGTGTGATTCTTCAAGATTTCAACAGATGCGATCTCCAATTCTCCATCTCTGTTAGCGGCACTACGCTTTCTCGCGTTTCTCTCTGTCGCACTCAGTTGCTCTCGCTCCATTCTCGATCGCTCTCGATTCTTCTTTGTTTGAATCGTCTCTCTCAAAAGGTATTTCGATGCTCGATGGCTCCTCACCACGCTCGTAAATTGCTCCCTCACGCTGCTCCTCACTCCATCGTTGGCTGAATTAAGGGTTAGTGTCTTCTTACTGGTAGAAGATTGGGGGGTTTTGGGAAATTTCAATTTAGGGTTCAAAAAATGCTTTAATCTTGTGATTCAGAACCCACGATTGCTTCTTAAGTTATTTGACATGATTTCTTTCAAATTATTCCAAGTAGCTTTAGTTTTTTACTGTAATGAGTTTGAAGGAGGTTTGTGTGGTAGTGTCTTTTTAGTTCTAGGAGCACATGCATCAAAAGTTGTGGAATCCGATAAGAAGAATATTAACCATAAAAATACTTTGTTTTTGTAAATATATCTTTTAGATTTTGAAGGATGTTTGAAATTTTGAATGTTGCATTTGTTCTTTTGTTTCTGTAGAAGAACCAATTGGCGTGACCTGCTCCTTCACAATTCTTATAATTAAAACATGAAAAACGCTGCAGTCTCTTAACTAAAACTGATTATTTTGTTATTATGATAACTCACACCTACTCTCCTATTTCAAGTGGTAAGCTTCTAGTAGAGATGAAGTTAGATTCTAGGACCTGATAGATCCTTTATTATGTCAACTAAACATGACAACATTGAAGAACAAGGTTGTTTTCACTTCTAAATCAAAAATGTACTCAATGATGAAATAAAGGAACTGTTTCTTTTGATTCTTCCTTACTTTTTTTGGGCTTTGAGTTTCTTTATCATGATAATGCTAGCTTGACAAAATCTCTGTTACTTATAATCTTTTTGAATAAAAATTAAGCAGGGTTCAGTGTGTGATTATATATTAAAGGCTTGTTATTAAGTATTCACATAAAAAGAGTTTTTTGATCAATTTTAAAAATGACTGTCATGCTATATTTTGAATGTCTAGCGAAAGAATGAAGGACTTTTTCTAATAAGTATGTTGGGTAATCAAGTCTTTATTTTTAAGAAAACTAACATTATACTTCATTGACTAGTTGAAGAGACAATTTGGTTGAAGTCTAGCATTTCCTTTTGATACCACTTATAAAGTTCTAGTGATCACGAGTCTCTAGTGTGGTTTAGCATTCATTGTACAACCAATTATTCTTTCAAATTTGGCTCCCAAACATGAGTGTCGATCTCTTTGATTAAGAATTTGACAATAACAACATTCTTGCTTTTTACTAATATATGCTTGGTTGAGATCAAAAGGATTGATTAGCCATGTTTGAATCCATGATCCTTGTTCCTTATTTAGTGGCTTTTGAAACAGAATGTTTGTGCTTTTTCTTAGTATCATCCACCAGTGTTGTGTGTATTATCAAACTCGTGATCAAGAGAATTATGGTCTTGTTGTGTACACGGTCTGACCAGAACAAGATTCCACTATGTTTTTGTTGTAGTGTTAAAAGCATACCGAGATTAATGTTTCTTTACTTTTAAAATTAGGTTGATGTGAATGGTGACACTGCTGCTCCAATCTACAAGTATCTAAATTAGGTTGTTGAACATTATGCACCCACAACTTCTCCTGAGTATTGAGGTACGATAATTTACATGGTGACACCAATAATCCTGCCTAGAAATGCTAGATTTTTTTATTCTAATTAAGATGATTTTGTACATCACGAGCAATTGAACCACTTAAGTACAACAACCGTCCCCGTCAAATATTATCCGATGTTGTAATTGAAAAACTTGTCCATTCATTTATATATCTAATTAATATTTGTATCAGCTATGGGAATCATGGGATCACCCTTTAAGGGAATTGTTCAAGATTTCAAAGGAAGAGTTGAATGCTATAAACAAGATTGGGTTGTGGAACATGGCTGAGTTGTTGGTTCATTTATTGTTCTGTTTGCTTGTTGTATTTGTCTAATTAATTTCAAAAATTGAAACCTATGAAAATGAAACAAATTGCGAAATTAACTTTTTATCGCTTAATTTGTTGTTTCTTCATTTCTGTGTTCTTCTGATTGCTGATTTGATGACTGTCATGCTTCAATTGACACACAGGCAGGGTTGCCTACTATGTTGAATCAATTGTGGGAAAGCATTCCATTTCTTACTTCTGCAGTGGTGGGTGTCTGTGGAGTAATTTACTTTTGTTTGCCTTTTGATTGGATATGATTCCTTCGTCGAGATATGCTTCCGGCCCTCTGCTGTTGTATCACGGTTTCAAGGTATTTTTTGTTTGTTAAGTGATTTTGTTGTTTGGTTAGTATAGTTAATTGGTTGGATAATCTAATTGCTGCATAGTTGTAACAATGGCCTTTTGTAGTGGTTTCTGAAATTATTATCCATGAATTTGAAGACATGTTAAAAGCATTCCCCATTCCATTTTTATTTGATATATGATTTCCATCTGCCAAAATCAAATTAAACTTTTCTTATTTCTTTGTGACTCTTAGTTTCACCCCTGCATTTTTGTTTGGTATTTTCCCTGAATAATTTTAAAGCTACAAACATTTAAGTACATGAAACCATAACCAAGATCAGAAAGAATTTCCATCACATTTCTACTTACTCTGCCATTTATGTCGCTGATTGAAGTGTTGTGATGTCAAAGCAGATGTTTGATAACAATATATTTTCGTGATTTTTGTGATTCATAATCTGTTCATTGGTTTCTACTTCATTGTTATTTTCTATTGTGGTGCAGTCCATTGAGTTGTGGAACATGGCTGAGTTGTTGGTTCATTTATTGTTCTGTTTGCTTGCTGTATTTGTCTAATTAATTTCAAAAATTGAAACCTATGAAAATGAAACAAATTGCGAAATTAACTTTTTATCGCTTAATTTGTTGTTTCTTCATTTCTGTGTTCTTTTGATTGCTGATTTGATGACTGTCATGCTTGAATTGACACACAGGCAGGGTTGCCTACTATGTTGAATCAATGGTGGGAAAGCATTCCATTTCTTACTTCTGCAGTGGTGGGTGTCTGTGGAGTAATTTACTTTGTTTGCCTTTTGATTGGATATGATTCCTTCGTCGAGATATGCTTCTTGCCCTCTGCTGTTGTATCACGGTTTCAAGGTATTTTTTGTTTGTTAAGTGATTTTGTTGTTTGGCTAGTATAGTTAATTGGTCGGATAATCTAATTGCTGCATAGTTGGAACAATGGCCTTTTGTAGTGGTTTCTGAAATAATTATCCATGAATTTGAAGACCTGTTAAAAGCATTCCCCATTCCATTTTTATTTGATAAAGTGATTTAAATATGCTTTATTATCTAATTTAAATTGTTTTTGTAGATGTTTAATTTGAGTTGTCCGTTCACGCATGAAGACTTGACACACGTCAGACAAGTTTGGGCAGAGTTTTTTATAAAGTTGTATGCAGAGCGTAAACCCAGTTCAAAGGAAGAACGAAGAAAACAACTTAAGTGATGTTTATGATGAAGAATGTAAGTAGAATGTGATTTAAGTGACTCTGTTGTTCTGTTTGTTGTATAAGTGTAGCGACCGAAAAATCCGGAGGAGGGATTCTTCGAAGTTCTTGAATGAAGCCG
Source organism: Astragalus membranaceus (assembly GCA_039519185.1). Lineage (NCBI taxonomy): Eukaryota > Viridiplantae > Streptophyta > Magnoliopsida > Fabales > Fabaceae > Astragalus > Astragalus membranaceus. The sequence continues at coordinate 152,325,659 of CM076846.1, read as the reverse complement.
CCACCAATATTTATTTTTAGGAGAAAATATTGGGAAAAACCTTTTAAAAGGACCAGGGGGTTTGCGGACCAGGTTTAGGCTCGGGAGTCGTTTATGCGTAGGGAAGGTGTTAGCACCCTACGACATCCTTCCTAAGGAAGGTTACCTTTTAACTAAATGTGTAAACATTTATTAATTCAAAAAATAATGTTTTTACCCTAATAATAATAATAAAAAAAAAGACATGATAAACAGTTAGTTATTTTTGTATTTTTGAGAAAAAGGGGAGAAGTGAATTAAAAGGAAAAAAAATGGGTTTTTTATTAATGCAATTGACAGAGGTCGGCCGCCCTCTGGTCCTACGTATCTCCTGGTAGAGAATCAAATCACACGTAGTTCTTGGTAGAAAATGTTTGTGTGTTTGGTGTTTTTTTATTTATTTTTTTGAAATTGGGGGCGGTATTCGTAACGACCAAACAAGTAAAACTCAGAGTGGTCGTCACTCATAGCTCGTTTGAAAACAAAAGCCAGTATTAACGGTCAAACAAGCTAAGCTCAGAGTGACCATTAGTAACAAGCCATTTTTTGTGGATAGTTGTTGAGGAAACTGGTTTGGAGACATTATGATGTAAGTAAAAAAAAACTAAGTGAGTTGTAACAGAAAATGAAGTGTAATTGACGTGGGTGTTCCGTTATTAAAAAAATGTATGAATAGCAACGAGAGCTGTATTAAAAAAAAAAGCGGGTGTAAACAGCGAGCCCAGCTGGTTTGTGTAGGCTGGGCTGCGTTTTCTTTTCTTCTTTTTTTTTAGAAAAAAAGGGAATGGGCCATATGGGGATGCGTACGGAGTAAAACATGGGGTGTGAGGATTAATGTGTTTAAGAAAAAGAGGGAAGGGGCGCATGACGTAAACCAGGGGGTGTGAAGATCAATATAATAAAAAACAAGTAAGGGGAGTATGCAGGAAACTAGGGGGGGTGCGAGAAATAAAAACCAAAACAATCAGCCCACTAGGCATTGTGAAATGAAACTAAAAAACCTAACTTCTCCTAACCTAATTTCATCAGCGCCGCATAGGAAAACAGGGAGGAAGGAGAGAGAGAGAGAGAGAGAGAGAGAGAGAGAGAGAGAGAGGAGGCGCGACAGTGAGGGGAGGGACGACTGTGTGTGGTTTGGGTTTTCGGTGTGGTGAGCGTGTTTTGGAGGTGGTGCGAAGATCGAGAGAGAGGGTGGTTCACGGTGGTTGGCGTTTTTGCTGCGGTCATAGGATGTCTTCGGCGGTGGTCGGCTGGTTCTACGACGGCGACAGTGGTGGGGTTCGGTGGTGCGAGGTAAGTTTTGAAGAGGAGTTGCTAGGGGGGGTTCGATGGTGGTTCTGGGGGCTGTGGTGGTGGTTCACGGCGGCGTTTTGGCCGTGGTGGTAGTTTGGCGTTAGGGGGCTACTGTGGTGTTAAGGGTGGTGGAGGCATGGTGTATGGGTTGGGTAGTGGTTGTGCGAGGGGAGAGAGGAGAGGGCGAGGAAGGATAGTAGTTTTTGGTGGTGTACGGCGGTGAGTGATGGAGATAGCAGTGAGGGCGATTTCGTGGTAGTTGTTACGGCGGTCCACGGCGGCGCCCCGGTGGTGGGGTGGAGCACCGCCGTGATATTCTTCCCCTTTCCTCTTCTCCACTGTTTTTTGTCTCTTTGCCGTCACCCCCCCTTTTTTTTATTTTCTGTGACTGTGAGTTACTGTATATGCCTCTGTGTTGAATCTGTGTTTCTCTCCTTATTTTTTTATTTTTCTCACTGTATGCATCAATCCCCCCTCTTTTTACTGTTTCTGCTTCTGATTTTTTTATAGAGGATGCAAATCAATGAGACAAAAAATGTGTTGTTATGCTTTTGCAGAGAAGGCAGAGTAGTGGAGCAGAGGTGGTGATACTGCTGTTTGCAAGGCCAGGATTCTTTGCCAAGAATGAGAAGACAATAAAGAGGATGAAGAAATGAGCTTTGGCATAATGCTCAAAAAGATTTTTTTGCAAGGACAGCAATTTGTGCTGCCTTGCTTTTTATTTAGTTTTTGCTTTTTAATTAATTTTTTGTACCATTTTGTATTTAATTTTTTTGTCTACTTGTATGTACTAAAGTTGACTTCTTTATTTTTAAAACAAAAAAAAAGATTATAGTAATAATAAAAAGCAATTATTCAAATCTGATTTTTTTATTACATTTTCTTATTAAACTAATACCTATAATAATAAAAAAAAAACGAGCACTAAAATGAGCACTAAAATGAGCACTCGTACACGACGAGAAGTGAACACGCGTCCGCGACTAGAATAAAAATGCGTACATGATTAGGAATAACACGCGCGCATGATGACCAGCGACACGCATGCACGAGAGTGAAACCTGTACCTGATCGGGAATGACACGCGTAAACGGAAAAAACAATACTTTGGATTAATAAACTTTAAATTAGCCGGACAAAATTAGGGTATGACAGCTGCCCCTCTTTATTTATATTTTACTAGGAAATACGAAGGGTTTCCGAATTTCTCGAGTAAAATTGAAATAAAGATAAAAAAGACACTAATTTTGTGAAGACTATTTTTTTAGAAATTATTGAAAGATAAAGGGTTGACATAAAATAAAAGTAAATAGGGATCACCGGGGATCTGAAGGAGCACTGGGGCTCTGATGGTCTAATTCACAGTCGATGCTTGGCGCATTGATTAGAGTTAAACTGAAGGACCGACGGGGTCTGAAGGGCATGCCTAAGCCTGATGGACCAATGGGTCTGATGGAGCGCAAACTAGCAATGGTACTAGTAAAACGGTCTGCTTGGGGGGTGGCCTTTTTCGAGCAGCCATGGGTGGCAAGGTCAGGTCGTTGACCTGATTTGCGCACTCGAAGGACGTGCACTGTGTTTTTTAGGCGGACACAGCTAGTCTGAAGGGCCTGGGGCCGGATGATCCGTCGGTTGCTCGATAACGCGACGTGCGATCTGGATTGAAGGACCATTGATGGTCTGAAGGAGCGCTTGGGCTCTGAAGGACCACTGGGGGTCTGAAGGAGCGCTTGGGCTCTGAGGGACCACTAGGGGGTCTAAAGGAGTATTGAGGTTCTGAATTGTGGTATGAGACCAGTGCTTGGAGCACTGACTTTGAGGGAACAAATTACTGGGATTGACACATGGCGCACCTGCCTAAAACATACCTAATGATTGCATTTACCTGAGACGAGAAAAGCTATCTACATTTGGCATGTCTAAAAATGCAATGAATGATGTATGCGTGCAATAGAAGGTGGTAGGTGATGTATGTGAATGCAGATAAGATATGAATGTGATTGTGCTGATTAATGATGAAGGTAATGGAATGAGCAATTTTTCTCCTTTTGTTGTTTTTTTTTTTTTTGCTTTTCTCTTTTTTTGCTTTTCTCTTTTTTCTTGATATACAATGAGTGTATGAAATACAAAGTGTGAATGTGATGAAAATGTAATGCTTTGACGCGAATGCCATGCATGGTACAAAGATATGATTAGTAATGTAAAAAAAACTCTTTTTTTTTTGGGAGCAACGATGAGACCGGCACTTGGACATCTATCGAAGCGAACAATGTCATGCGTGCAATGATTGGTATCTGGGGGGATGATGAATGACCTGGGTATACCATGGGTGTTGAGCTTGATGGAATGAGAAAGTTGACAACGGTGTATGAGATGTAAATGTGACTGTAGTGATCAATTTTTGGTGTGATGATGAATGTAGTGGATGGATTTTTCTTTTTGCTTTTTCTTACTTATTTTGTTTCTTTTCTTGATGCATGCAATGCGAATGTGAATATGATGCGAATGTAGTTCTTTGATACAAATGCTATGGTGAATGATAGGAGAGCACATGAATGCATGGCAAATGATATGATTGGTGTTGTAGAAAGCTTTTTGGCAACGACGAGACCGGCACTTGGCACGTCTATCAAAAAAGTTATATGTATGCAATGTGATGAATGTGCCATGCGAAAGTAAATGGACTACAAAAAGCCCGTGAATGATGGATGCTTATGCTGGTCGAAACAGAAATTGATAAGCTGTGTATGCGAATGCAGATAACATGCGAATACGAATGTACTGCTGGTTGCATGATGGAATGATCTATACTTTGGTAGGTGCAATGTGGATAATTTTTGCCTTTTTGGTTTTCTCTTTTTTGTTTTCTTTTCATGAATAAATGGATAAATGAATGAGTGAATGAATGAATGCATGAATGAACGTGCACACGTAATGCTTAGATGGAGGATTGTGGTAGCCGCATGAGTTGATGTTGTATGGTGCAATGATTGGATGTTTGTTGGGATGTGGGAGGTTTTTTTTTCTTTTTTTTTTTTTTTTGTCTTTTCGCTTTATTGTCTTTTTGGTATTTGATGAATGCATTAAATGAGAATGCGAATATGATAGATATGTAATATTTTGATGCAAACGCCATGGTGAATAAAGGGAAGTGCATGAATGTATGGTGCGATGCTATGATATGATTGATTGGGATGCAGACAGACTTTGGGTAATAATGAGACCGACATTCGGCTTTTTATTGAAGCAATACATGTTAGTATGGGTATGCATGTATGGATACGCAATGCGTAATGCGAAAGAAGCACAATTGTGTAGGCAAAAACAAGTTGAATGTGGATGCATGTACAATACTTGCATGAGAGAGTGGTAATGAGTATGATCAGATGCAGGGTTTAATTCTAGAATAATGAGGACATGTATAATGCATGATTTGTTGGTAACAACACTTTTTGTCTTTGTAAGGATGCGAAAACTTTTGATGCTGGAAACAGAGAGCTGGACATTTTGAATTGATCGTTTCTTGGAAGAAAGATTTGTGATGGCTTGGACTTGAACTCTGGTAAGCTCAAGATTGTCATCTTGAAAAGTGTGGCTTGCAGCAATGTATTGGTGCCCTTTCTAGAGATCGAGATGTGTATTTGCAGATGGGTTCTCATTTGGTTATGATGACCCATGATGGCTAAGCTTTCAAGTCTAAGATGTTAACTTAGAGGGATTGTCATTATTGTGGGTCTCTCCCTTTGAAGCATTTGCTTAATAAATATGAAAAAAGTGCGAATGCAAATGAATGTGTCAGTTGACTTAGGGTTGCAGGGTATAGTCGAGTGTGACACATGAGTGGAGTGGAGGATGAGGTTTATTGGCTCAAACTTATGAGAGATAAGCTTTCCCCAAGGTAAAAATGTTTGACTGCCCCAATTTTGACTTCAAATAGTGGGGAGTGAAACAGTCTGCCTTTGTCTAGGGAGGACAATGACAACTAAGGATATAGACTGGTTGAGGGATTGGGAACTATGCAGGTATTGGGGTGACGCGTGGCTAGGAATGAATGGAATGGGAGGCAAAAGGATTCTTTCGGGCCGAGGGATATGAAGTCCCGGTCTACAAGAGGACAAGGTTGCCCCAATCCGTGAAAGGTGAAGATTGCCCCATCCGAGTGGGATTGTGACAGGGTGTAAAGTTAGAATGTGGTATATGAACGGGATGAAAGATGAGGGTATTTTGGGGATGCTAAAAAAAATCTCCCTGAGTTTGAGTGGAATGGGGGGTGAGGTATTGCCCCATTTTGATATGATAAGTCGAGTAACTGCCTTAGTAGGGATTTGTGGTTTTCCTTGGGAAGGAGTCCACAAGCTAAGACAATCAAGAGTTTTTGGTTCGATGAAAATTCACTTTGTTGATGATCACTGTTATCTTCTCTTGATGAACTTCGAGTGTGCAAGCCCTTTTAAGTTTTTTTCTTATTTTCTTTTGTAATGATATTTTTCTCTTTGTTTTTTTTTTTGAGCAAATAAATTATTCTGATTATTTTGTCCTATAGCATAAGCTTTGAGAAAAATGGCAGCAACCAATCACTGATCAGAATAGGCCTTAGGATTGTAATATGGCCAGTGGTTAATGATTCATGAAGGAAATGATTTCTTTGCTCCTGAGAGTGTTCGGGGTTGGTTGAGACAAAGAATCTTTTATGCGTTTTATGGTAGAATGAACCTGTTTTGGGGTTGTAGCGCATCTGAGGGTTTATGGAGGATAGGACGCTTAGGCCAAAGGAAGTGTTTGTGGGTTTATTTCACACAATGATCTTTTATATGCTCGATGGTGTGAAGTATCAGCTCACAATTTCGACCGCTTTGGTCTTTTCTTTGAGGATTTGAATTTCACTTTCTTTTTTGTGATCTTTTTTTCTTTTCTAGCTGAGCGAGCTGTTAGATATGAGATTGATCCTTGTCTAAGGTGTTTGAAATTTTTGATTTTTTTTTTTTTGGCTCGAAGTGGGTGGCAAAGGGTATTTCTCTTTTTTTTGGTTTTTGGATATGGCTAAACTCCACTTCAAATCATGATTGCTTATTTTCTTGAAATTGTAACTAGAGGACAAAACTTCATTTTAATATGTTTGCTTTTTCTTTATTATTATTTTTTTATGCCCTAATTTTTGCTTAGATTGCTCTTGTGAGTTTTCAACCTAACGGGCTTTTCTTTTTTGGATTTCTTTTGTTTTTTTTTTTTACTCAAAGGACTTGCACGAGTATTTAGAATGCTAGCAGAAAATCTTAGTAATCATTACTCTGCCCCAGTATGGAGCATACAAAGTGCTATTCGTGAAATTTCATCGCTGGGGGAAAGCGAATGAAATACTCTTGTGGGGACTGGGCCTTTTATGAATGGTTGGATTTGGTTTTGAAAATGAAGGAAAGACGGGGATAGTATAATTGACTCAAACAAGAGTAAGCACACATGTCATGCTAATTTATTTTGCAAATGCTTCATAGAGAGTTGACATTGGTTAAGATAGAACAATTTTAATTGCTAAAACCACACAAGTTAACAAAATAGACATTTAAGCTTCTTATCACGGGGGTGAGATATATGTTGGCTGATGCCCTTGGTGGGGCGTGTCTCTTAGGCTAAGGGTCAAGCCTGCAGGAGCAAGGGTTTGAAGATGTGGTCAATGTTGGAGTGACCATGATGGTGAATGAGTCATCGGTGAATTCCATTGAAGGGTTAAGTGGGTAGGTGGTTTCCATGAATGTGGTGGGTATGAGTAGGATGTATATGGAGTGAAGGGTGAAGAACTTAATGTTGGTGAATCAAGTTAGAGTATGGCCACATTTTCCAAGGAAGAGGAATCAATTAAAATATATTTTCAAGAAGACATCGTCTCTCATCAAACAGTGTGTCAAAAAAAATCTTATGAGTTTCGTTTTTTTTTTGAAAAAAATTATTTGAATAAAACAGAATGCATGAAAATATGGATGTTGTTGTACACTGACAATGATGCAGGTAAATGAGATGCGTAATCATACCTTAAGAAAGTGTGTGATTTTTATTCTTTATTTTTTTACTTATTATCTTTTTTTTTTTAAAAATTTCAACTAGAGTGAGAGGCTAACAAAACAACAACAAAAAAAACTATTGAATGATGAACAATGCAAGAATAGAAGAAAATGAAGCAAATCCTAATTTTGTTTTAATGCATGTGAGAGGATTAACGCCCTTGAGATGGATGTGAGAGGAATAAATGACTTTTGTTTTTGTTCTTTATGACGCATGAAGGAGCTGTTTTTGAGATGCATGAGAATGAATGACTTTGGTTTTTGTTTCTTCATGATGCATGAAGAGGAGTAATGAAATAATGAATGAAAAAACCTTTTTTTTTTTATAATATCAAGGTGATATTATTTTCTCATTTTTGGCGTGTGGCTTATGCAAGATGGAGTAAAATAAAAATATGATATTTTGTTATTTTCTAGATGATGAGATGCATGTTGATACCATGATAATGAAAACGATGACCGTATTCTATTATGAATGCATGATAATTTTTTTATTTTCTAGTTGAAAGACTAACTATGCTCACGCAACAAGAATAATCAAGTTAAACGCACCTTGTGTCCTAATGCATGAAGGAACACATGGTGAAAAATGACGAAAACGCAAATGCGAATGCATGAAATGCGTGCATGAATGATCACTTGGAAATGTCAGTTATTCTAAATGATTTTTGGAGACAATGCGGCACGTGACCGACGCAGAGCCTCTTTCATGTATCAGAATGAAATGCTAAATACGTATCTATGAATGATGCGAAAATGATGACGTTATTTTTGAAATGATGCGTGTTGAAACGGTATATAAACGATGTGTGGATGAAATGGCGTATGAATGATTTAATGAAACAACAGTTTTTGGATGAGTGAAAAGGTGCGTGAATGCTATGCATTTCATGATGCTGCAAATGATGAAATGCCTATATTATTTGGTAATGGAAATGCATGCTAAATGAGATATTAAATCACAATTTTTTTAATTGTGATCATGTTTTTTTATTCTTTTCTTTTTCGCGAAAAGAAAGAAAAATGCAATGTATGAATGAACGAATAATGTTGCCTGATGCAGATGCGAGGAATGTGAATGAATGATCGCTTGAAAAGATTGACTATCCGAAATGATTTTTCGGACGCAATGCAATATGATGATGAATAATGCAAGACAGTGGCATTATTTTATTATTTTTCTTTTATTTTGCATGTCAGATGACTAATGCATTTTTTATTTTTCTATGCATGAAGAGGAGTAACGAATATAGTATATTTTTGAGTATGCAAGATGATGAAAGTTGGACAAATATGTAGCATATTTGTTGTTTTCTTTTGGAGGATGATATGCATGTTAGTACCATGAGAACGAGATGCATATGAAAACAAGTGACTCGTTCTATGGTGATTTTTTATTTTCTAGCAAAATATAATGCCCATGATGACAGATATGTATGAAAAATGCGAATGCATGAAGAAATAAATGTTTGATTCTAATGCAATTATTTTCGTTTTCCGAGAGGTAGTGCAACATGTATGCAGACTCCTATTTTTTGATTTATCGGATGACAAATGATACAATTATAATGAAATGATTTTTTTGTTTTATTTGGGAAATGATACATGAATATGGAATTGATGCATTTAAACTATGATGACAACATGAGGAAAATGATGTATAAATGCTACGTTCTTTTTTTTTTGAAATGTAATTCAAGACTTTACAAATGATGTGGTTGATATACTGTGTGATCATGATTTTGAATGATTATGAATGAATGTCGGTGCATATGATGCTATTGCTTTTTTGTGTGCGAGGAAACAAAATGCATGACACTCGCAGCGATTTTTATTTCTTATATAATGCATGAAGAGGGGATAATGAAATGATGAATGAATATATAATATCACGGTGATTTTTCAGTGGGGATATGCAAGATGGAAAAATGAAGCAAATGATATTTCTAGGATGATGAGAAGCATGACAGTGCAATGATAATGAGACGCGTGTGAGAAGAATGATCTTACTTTGTTATGGATGCATGATGATTTTTTGGTATGATGATGTCGACTCATGTGCATGCAAATGAAGGAAAGAAGCATGAAAATGTTTTTTTTTTGGGTGATTTTATTTTTGGAGAAAAACTAACCAGATTGATAGAAAGGGTAAGTATAGTGCCCCTGTGTCCTAGGTGGGTCATGTCTAAATTGGGATTTTCAACATGATCTAGGGTCACTTATGTGATTAATCTCTCAGGTGGCTCTATTCACTTCCTCACAAAGGTCTCCAGAGCTAAAATCCCCTTCATGATATGATCCACAACGATAGCGAGCTACCTGGTGTGGGATACCATGAAAGAGCGTACTCTGGTTGAGACTTTCATGAGAGTCAGACAGATAAAATCCAGAATGACTGTCACTAATAATCTCCGCTCGTCCTAGGTTATTTGCAGACCCGGGTATAGGGCCCCACTCAAAGGTGTGTGCAAAAGTGTAAGTGAGGTGTGTGATGAGAGCAAAATACTTAAACTAACCAAAACTGGACAAGATGTACAACAATAATAACAAAAAAAAGTCGTCTACCCTAAGGTTCAATAATATAAAGAAATGCTAATAAATAAATAATATAAGAATAAGGGTAAAAACAAAATAAAATTAACAAATACTTACACATTTAGTTAATTTGGCTTGACTCTCTTAATTTATCCCCAGTGAAGTCGCCAGCTGTAGCGACCGAAAAATCCGGAGGAGGGATTCTTCGAAGTTCTTGAATGAAGCCGCCACCAATATTTATTTTTAGGAGAAAATATTGGGAAAAACCTTTTAAAAGGACCAGGGGGTTTGCGGACCAGGTTTAGGCTCGGGAGTCGTTTATGCGTAGGGAAGGTGTTAGCACCCTACGACATCCTTCCTAAGGAAGGTTACCTTTTAACTAAATGTGTAAACATTTATTAATTCAAAAAATAATGTTTTTACCCTAATAATAATAATAAAAAAAAGACATGATAAACAGTTAGTTATTTTTGTATTTTTGAGAAAAAGGGGAGAAGTGAATTAAAAGGAAAAAAAATGGGTTTTTTATTAATGCAATTGACAGAGGTCGGCCGCCCTCTGGTCCTACGTATCTCCTGGTAGAGAATCAAATCACACGTAGTTCTTGGTAGAAAATGTTTGTGTGTTTGGTGTTTTTTTATTTATTTTTTTGAAATTGGGGGCGGTATTCGTAACGACCAAACAAGTAAAACTCAGAGTGGTCGTCACTCATAGCTCGTTTGAAAACAAAAGCCAGTATTAACGGTCAAACAAGCTAAGCTCAGAGTGACCATTAGTAACAAGCCATTTTTTGTGGATAGTTGTTGAGGAAACTGGTTTGGAGACATTATGATGTAAGTAAAAAAAAACTAAGTGAGTTGTAACAGAAAATGAAGTGTAATTGACGTGGGTGTTCCGTTATTAAAAAAATGTATGAATAGCAACGAGAGCTGTATTTAAAAAAAAGCGGGTGTAAACAGCGAGCCCAGCTGGTTTGTGTAGGCTGGGCTGCGTTTTCTTTTCTTCTTTTTTTTTAGAAAAAAAGGGAATGGGCCATATGGGGATGCGTACGGAGTAAAACATGGGGTGTGAGGATTAATGTGTTTAAGAAAAAGAGGGAAGGGGCGCATGACGTAAACCAGGGGGTGTGAAGATCAATATAATAAAAAACAAGTAAGGGGAGTATGCAGGAAACTAGGGGGGGTGCGAGAAATAAAAACCAAAACAATCAGCCCACTAGGCATTGTGAAATGAAACTAAAAAACCTAACTTCTCCTAACCTAATTTCATCAGCGCCGCATAGGAAAACAGGGAGGAAGGAGAGAGAGAGAGAGAGAGAGAGAGAGAGAGAGAGAGAGAGGAGGCGCGACAGTGAGGGGAGGGACGACTGTGTGTGGTTTGGGTTTTCGGTGTGGTGAGCGTGTTTTGGAGGTGGTGCGAAGATCGAGAGAGAGGGTGGTTCACGGTGGTTGGCGTTTTTGCTGCGGTCATAGGATGTCTTCGGCGGTGGTCGGCTGGTTCTACGACGGCGACAGTGGTGGGGTTCGGTGGTGCGAGGTAAGTTTTGAAGAGGAGTTGCTAGGGGGGGTTCGATGGTGGTTCTGGGGGCTGTGGTGGTGGTTCACGGCGGCGTTTTGGCCGTGGTGGTAGTTTGGCGTTAGGGGGCTACTGTGGTGTTAAGGGTGGTGGAGGCATGGTGTATGGGTTGGGTAGTGGTTGTGCGAGGGGAGAGAGGAGAGGGCGAGGAAGGATAGTAGTTTTTGGTGGTGTACGGCGGTGAGTGATGGAGATAGCAGTGAGGGCGATTTCGTGGTAGTTGTTACGGCGGTCCACGGCGGCGCCCCGGTGGTGGGGTGGAGCACCGCCGTGATATTCTTCCCCTTTCCTCTTCTCCACTGTTTTTTTGTCTCTTTGCCGTCACCCCCCCCCCCTTTTTTTATTTTCTGTGACTGTGAGTTACTGTATATGCCTCTGTGTTGAATCTGTGTTTCTCTCCTTATTTTTTTATTTTTCTCACTGTATGCATCAATCCCCCCTCTTTTTACTGTTTCTGCTTCTGATTTTTTTATAGATGATGCAAATCAATGAGACAAAAAATGTGTTGTTATGCTTTTGCAGAGAAGGCAGAATAGTGGAGTAGAGGTGGTGATACTGCTGTTTGCAAGGCCAGGATTCTTTGCCAAGAATGAGAAGACAATAAAGAGGATGAAGAAATGAGCTTTGGCATAATGCTCAAAAAGATTTTTTTGCAAGGACAGCAATTTGTGCTGCCTTGCTTTTTATTTAGTTTTTGCTTTTTAATTAATTTTTTGTACCATTTTGTATTTAATTTTTTTGTCTACTTGTATGTACTAAAGTTGACTTCTTTATTTTTAAAACAAAAAAAAAGATTATAGTAATAATAAAAAGCAATTATTCAAATCTGATTTTTTATTACATTTTCTTATTAAACTAATACCTATAATAATAAAAAAAAAACGAGCACTAAAATGAGCACTCGTACACGACGAGAAGTGAACACGCGTCCGCGACTAGAATAAAAATGCGTACATGATTAGGAATAACACGCGCGCATGATGACCAGCGACACGCATGCACGAGAGTGAAACCTGTACCTGATCGGGAATGACACGCGTAAACGGAAAAAACAATACTTTGGATTAATAAACTTTAAATTAGCCGGACAAAATTAGGGTATGACAATATGAATTTAAGTACAATGTAATTTAGCTTTGGATGTATTTTGTACTTCAAATGTAGAATTCTTACTTAAACTGATGAATTTTAGTTTGGATGTATAAAGTAGAATGTGATGAATTTAAGTTTCTATTTGCTAGGAGAATGTGATGAATTTTAGCTTTGAATTATAGTAGAATGTGATGAATGACCAAAATTCGTATAACTTGGGTGTATAGATTAAACCAAAATTTGAAAAAAAAAAAACTTTTAAAGTCAGGCGCAATAATGCTTGACTTTAAAACAGACTTACGAAGTCATGCAATAATAAATGCTTGACTTTAAATCATACTTACGAAGTCAGGCAAGAATAAATGCTTGACTTTAAATCATACTTACGAAGTCAGGCAAGAATAAATGATTGACTTTAAATCAGACTTACGAAGTCAGGCTATCGCTTGACTTTAAAACTCCTGACATACAAAGTCGACTTAATAAAAGTCAAGCGGGCGCCTGACTTTAAATCCCCTTTTCGCCTGACTTTAAATCCCTTTTTTGCACTAGTGTAAATGTCATAGTTGACCTAGCAATTAAAATCGAATATACATATCACGAAATATATGGGATACACACATGGTCTAAAAAATGAGCTTTATTTCTAGTGGAGATAGGTGATTAGTTTGTTTATGTATAGCATTTAAAACATCTGTATATTTACAAACTATTTTTAAATATATAGAGATTAGCACAAACTCACATAGGGACAATAAAGTTTGAAATGTAAACAAAAAACTATTTTTATTTGCATGTAAGGACTCCAACCAAGCTATGCTCGAGTTTTTAAGGGCAGATATTACCCTAGATCTAACTTCTTATCTGCTAATGCTGGCTTCCAACCAAGCTATGCTCGGAGAAACATTTTAAGTGCTAAGAGAGTCATTGAGCATGGGTCTAAATGGTGAGTTGGTAATGGTGATAAAGTTAAAATTTGGCAGTCAAACTGGCTCCCTGAACAGGAAAATTTCAAAGTCTGTAGCCCTGTTAGCATTCTTGCTGCTGATGCTCCTGTTAGTTCCCTCATAGATTCAGACACCAAGCAGTGGGACAGGAACCTCATAGGCTCAATCTTCAACCAATTCGAGGCACAACAAATTCTGAATATCCCAATCTCCTGGAGGCTACCTGAAGATAAATTAATCTGGCATTGGGAGAAGGATGGCAACTATTCGGCCAGAACAGCTTATCATATGCTCAAGGAGGAAATTGGAAGAAATGTGGCTGAGTCATCCAATTCCTCTAACAGTCACCTGTGGAAAGCTATCTAGAAGATTTAGGCTCCAAATTGAGTAAAAAATTTCATATGGAGACTTGCTAAAGACATTCTACCAACAAGAAGCAGACTTGAGAGGAAAGGTATAACTCTTGATACTCAATGCCCTATTTGCTGCTCTAATTCTGAAACTGCTGGCCATTTTCTTCATGATTTGTAATCTGGTCCAATTGGTGTGGTTCTCATCCCCTTTGGGTATTCATACCCCAAATCACTCTGATCTTACGAGATGGCTCCTTCATTGGATATCAGTTGATGACCCTCTTGCTAGGAAATTGTTCTGTGTTACTTTGTGGAAGATTTGGAAAGCCAGAAACGACCTAGTCTTCAACTAGACCAAGTTCAACCCCATTGCTATTGCTGCTGACAGTGCAAACTTTGTCAAAGATTTCAATGTAGCAAATTTGAAGACTTCAAGGTCTACTAGCCCTCCTCCTAGCTCCAATTGGACAGCTCCTACAACAGGCTTCACTAAAATCAACACTGATGTTGGTTGTTTTACTGATAATACTTCAGCTTGGGCTTTTATTGCTAGGGACCATACTGGTGCAGTCCTTCATGCTGCAACTCATATTCAAGCTGGCAAAATTAGCCCCACTGTTGCTGAAGCCCTGTGCCTTAGATGGACCATAAACTGGGTAAAAACAAAAGAGTTATCCAACTGTTGGTTTGAATGTGATGCCGAGGTAGTTGTAAACTGTTGTAATGGTCCAAAATCTGATGTATCTATAGATCCTATTATTTCGGATTGTATTGATTTGTTAGGCCAAATGCCAAATTCTAGGATCGCTTTTGCTAGGAGGAATTGTAATCAAGCAGCCCATAGGCTTGTTAGTCTAGCTAAGCAGGTAGGGATTATGCATTGGCAGGGGTCTGTCCCTGATCCTATTAACATTGTAGTTTGTAATGATGCACGGGCTCTCTCTTCACTCAATTAATAGAATGAGTAATCTTTGCTGTAAAAAAAAGGACTCCATTAAACTTCTATAGAATTCGTGAATTCCGTGTAAGGACTCCAAAATGTCAAGAATGAAGGCAACAAAATATATATCTAATAAGAACCACAATACGATTTCACGTATATACCACAAAACTCCAACTTTCAAGCCCAACAATTAAATAGATAAGCTTCGTTTATGCTCCATACTCTATCACCACCTTAGAGTTTAAATGAGCATAACTTCCCCCGTGATGCACAATTAAAAGATCAGTTTTGCCATTTTGACTTAATGAATGATATAAAATCTACCGAGACATTTGAAGGCGAATACACATTAAACTTTTTCTGAAAACAAAAAATATGATGGGTAAATAATGAAAGGAACACAAACAACTTACTCGAGTTGGTGCATGGTATCCAAAGGAACACAATACACATTAACCCATATCCTATAACACCTCCAGGCAATTTGTTTTAACGGACTGCATATAAAATACATAGCCTTATAAGTAAGTGTATGGTATCCCAAAAACATAGAGACCAAATCAAGTAGATAAATTCCATTCAAAAAATCAAGTGGATATACAAATCTAAAAAAAGCGGCAACAACATGGGTATAATTGTTGAAGGTTACATAACACTTCTTGTTGATCTGCCGTGTTAGAAGGCCCACTATGCTTACTACACAAAAATGACTGAAAAACATCCATATAGTTTAGAGAAGGTCAGACAATGAGTGGAGATTAAAAATTCAATGATGTATGGCAACATCGCCATCCTTGCAAATTTAGAAGAAAAAAAGATCATGCAAATCAATATAAAAAATAGTAAAGAAAAATAGAAAGAGCGATATAGAATGATGCGAAGTGCATGATAAGTATGAAGCGCTTACATAACATTTGTATTAATGAGTTATTTTGAAGAAACTTCATCGTTATGACTCTCTTGTTCTAGAAGAATAATAATAAGAGCACGTGAATAATAAAAATAAAAATGTAGTGAGTGGAATATGATTAGAAATGAATTTTCGACCACCATTTCTTTCTCTTTGATATGGTTACTTGATCAACTCCTGAACCCCATGAAAATCAGTTCACATCTATGTCAATTAGCCATACAACAAACAGAAATACCATAAAAATTGTCAGAGTTATGTCATAAGTGTAAAATTGTGCATGTTGATCCTGACACATTTGCATCCGAAAGTATAACCATCAACTAATTAATCACTCAATGTAGCCCCAAATAAATTATATGTAGAGACAAAGCACCTTAGAAGCAACGTGTATATAAAAAAAGAAAATAGATGAGCATACTCCAAAAGAAACGAAACATCAATTTCGAAGGGATCAAATGGCACAAATAGCTATAAGAGAAAGGGATAGATAAACACCTTACACCTCCATCAAAGTCTCAAAAAAAACATCACATGCGATTTGCTCACCCTAACAATGGCGTCGTTGGCGGAAGGTCAACGACATGAAGAGAAGACGTTGAAACGGGAGGGGGTGAAGTATCAACATCAACATTGTGAAGACATTGGATCATGGTATAAGTTTGACAACAACACAAATAGAATTTATAAACTGAATTGAACACAACATAATTGGAAATTAATTATGATGAAGAATGGAAATTAAAAGCCTTATTTTAATTTTAAATTTGAAATAGTTATAAAATCAGTATTTTTAAAATGACTTCAGAGAAAAATCTCAATGCAATAATGGTTTCCAGATTATACAAAAGAAATCGTAATGAGGACAAAAATAAAAGATTGGCTTAAATACAGTTTTGGTCCCCCTATTTTGACCAATCCACGATTTTGGTCCCTAAACTTTTAATTTGACGATTTTGGTCCCCCTATTTTCCCAATTTGAAAAATCATAGTCCCCCACCCCAATTTTGACTCAGTTTGACTGACTTATCCTA
Source organism: Astragalus membranaceus (assembly GCA_039519185.1). Lineage (NCBI taxonomy): Eukaryota > Viridiplantae > Streptophyta > Magnoliopsida > Fabales > Fabaceae > Astragalus > Astragalus membranaceus. The sequence goes on along the minus strand of CM076846.1, from coordinate 152,308,903 downwards.
CGTGGCAGCCCACGTGGACTGCCACGTAGGCACACCCCCCCACCCCCACCCCACCCCCCCACCCACCCCACCCACCCCCACCCCACCCCCCCACCCCCCCACCCCACCCACCCCTCCACTGTTTGTCTTCCCCACCCCAACCCCCCCACCACCGACCCACCCACCCCACCCCAACCCCCCGCACCACCGATCCCCACCCCCACCCTCCACTGTTCCCCTTCGCCCCTCCCACCCCACACCCCACCCCCACCGTGAACCCCCCCTTCCCCTTCCCCTTCACCGGATCTGCGAGAGAGAGAGACGCAGAGAGAGCGACGGTGAGCGAGAGAGAGCGATGGTGAGCGAGAGAGAGGGAAAGCGAGGGGGGAGGGGAGAGACGGTGAGCGAGAGAGAGAGAGGGAAATCGAAGGGGGAGGGGAGAGACGGTGAGCGAGAGAGAGAGGGAGGTGCGAAGGAGAGAGAGAGCGACGATGGGGTGGGGTGGGGTGGGGGGGTCACGGTGGGGGGGTGGGAGGGGTGGGGTGGGGAAGAGGGGAAGATGCGAAGGGGTGGGGTGGGGGAGTCGGTGGTGGGGGGGTCGGTGGTGGGGGGGTTGGGGTGGGGTGGGTGGGTCGGTGGTGGGGGGGGGGGGGTTGGGGTGGGGGGGTGTGCCTACGTGGCAGTCCACGTGGGCTGCCACGTAGGATAAGTTAGTCAAACTGAGTCAAAATTGGGGTGGGGGACTATGATTTTTCAAATTGGGAAAATAGGGGGACCAAAATCGTCAAATTAAAAGTTTAGGGACCAAAATCGTGGATTGGTCAAAATAGGGGGACCAAAACTGTATTTAAGCCTAAAAGATTAAGCAAGTTTTATTACATGACAACAAATAAAAGAATATGAAAATAAACAAATATAAAAAAATAATATGAAAAAAAGCCATTACTAAATTAGAAATACCACATTTTAATGATGATTTTTTCCTAATATATAGATTTTTTTTAAGAATTGTATTTTTACCAAAATGTTTAAAGAATTGTTGTATACGGTTTTTAATAATGGTGGAATCTGAATTTATGCAAATAAACCATTATTCAATTAGAATTTCCATTGCAGGTTTTTAAAGAATTGTTGTAATAGGTTTTTAAAGCTTATTTGAACTACTAATTCACATTTCAAATTTTTAATCTCATTTCATTCAGATTTGCAGTTGCAATTCTATGGAGATTTTTATGATAATAATTGCCTTATTTGGTGTTGCGGTTTTTATGATAAATAACAACTGCCTTATTTGGAGTTGTTCAGCAATAATGGTCATAGACATTTTTTATTTATATTTTGATTTATTTTTAATGATAGGTCAGCAACAAATAAGAGAGTTAAGGCAGACATGACAGCGTTTTGTTGATGTGGCAAAATTGTGGGGTGACATATGGAGTTTTCCTATTTGAGGATATTCTCAATTGTATTATTAATAGATTCTGAAAATTAGTTAATTTAAAAAAATCATTCTTTAAAAAATGATTTTTATGAGAAGCTACTTAAAACAGATTTTTCATTTAAAGCAGTTTTTTGATTATTTTTTATTCCCATTTTTGTAAAAAACAATTACAAACAAAATTATTATATATTTATAAAAAAAGTGACTATTTTTTTTAAAAAAAAAAACTGTATCAAACGGCACATAGAATATTTAATTAAAATATTTTATTACATTTTTTTTGACAGCGAACATTTTTGTACATTGAAAACATTAAAATAATTAATACTTTTCTTTTGACTGGAATAACTAATATTACTTTTTTAAATACAAAAAACGAAATGGCAATTGACGTAAATTCGATATAAACCAAGGTTAATTTAATTAAAGTCGAGAAACCAGAACACCCGGTTCCTTCCACTACACACCGTTTCCCGTATTATAAGCGGCACTTCAAATAATGTTTTTGGTATCCCGCGCCAAAATACTTCACATTACTTCATTCCCCTTTCTTTCTTTCTTTCTTAAACACCAACTCAAACTCAAAAACCCTAAATCCCCAAATCAACCTAGCAACACTGTTGTTTTCTCTCTCCGAGGATCATCATCTAAAGAAGAAGAAGAAAAATGTTTTATTCACATACATTTTTGGCGCGAAAAGGGACCACTCTCAACAGTGTGGATCGCTGCCCACCTTCAACACAGACTCAAGAAATCTCATTACACCTCCACTAACATTTCCTCTACTGTTCGTAAGTCCCCTAAAAGAAAATAGTATTTTTTTTTGTATTTTAAAGTTATAAGTTTATTTCTTTCTGAAATTTCAATCTGGGTTTGCATTCACGGGACAATGTTGCTCATTCTATTGGGTTTTAATTTTCAGTTACAAAATTAAATTTTGACTGAAAAAAGAACAACTTTGAGTGTGTTTGTTACTCTGGGGTTGTGGGGGGTATATGTGATGTGACAACTGATAACCTTGGATGTCATTCAATTTAGGGATTCTCGATTTTGTGGTTATTGAATGTGTTTGATTTTGTTTCCTTGGTTGCATGCTTTGTTGTTCATCTTTAATTTAGAAAAATTTCATTTTTAGAGGGTATGAAGGTTTAGGTTAACATTTTTTATTTTATTGTTGTTATTGTTGTGATTAATTATTGATCTTGAATTGTTTCCTTGGTTGCATGCTAGTTTTTTATGTTGTTGTTAATCTCTAATTTGGAGTAATTTCATTTTTAAAGTGTATATATAAAGGTTTAGGTTAACATTTTTTATTTTATTGCTGTCATTGTTGTGATTAATTATTGATCTTGAATGTTTCTTTTCAGAACATATAATGGATCCGGGGGTTCCCATTGCATTGAGAATGTCAGCCTTCCTTCTATTAGGTGTTGTCCGTATATATTCAAAGAAAGTTGATTATCTTTATCTTGATTGCAATGCTGTTCGTATGTCTTTCTACAAAGATCCAGTTCGTCCTTCGAATACGGTACCGGAAGATGCAAGGCAGGCACCTGTTGAGTCTATCACTATGCCAGAAACTTTTCACCTTGATGCACTCAAATTGGATTTTGAAATGGATTATAATGGGTAGAGTTTCTTTAGTTTTTTATACATATCGGAATTTATTTATATATATGACCTTATAGATAATTGGACATAGTTGGACATGTTTTAGGATTGAGGATATTCACCAGAGGAGTATAGAAGAGATCACTCTAAGAGGTTGGATAATTTGGATTAGTGCTTTAGTTATATGATGTTTTTAAGTATCTCATAGTGCTTCTCATTGTGCAGATCAAACTCCTATTCCAATGGATGATTATGTGACTATAACTTTTGACGAGGTGTGGGTGGGCTTTTGTTTTGAATAATGTGGTTTCGATACTTTTGGAGTTGTATTATCTACTGATTTTCTTGTATTTAGGAGGATATGATATTGGATTCTTCCAGCATAGAAGCTCCACCCGATCACGAGGCAATCCCAATAGAGGAAGAGTAAGCTTTTGTAGCTTTTGAAGTTGTTTTGAGTTTTGTTTTTCTCCCTTTTAAATTATGGACTAATGGAATAATACCTTGTTTATGATTATAGTATTATTCCCCAATCTCCATTGACAAATACTGTGGGTGTTCAATATGGGGGTCTAAGTGTACCGATAGAGTCGCCTACTACTCACCCTCAAAGTTTTCAGGATCCTGAGGCTATCGATGGAAGTCCTCCACAAGTAACCTTCGAAAATCTTTGTGATGTGGAAGATCATATTGTTATTGATAACCCTCCATATCTTGGCAACGAAAATACCGAACCCAATAGAGACATCGACCAAATTGTAATTGAAAAGGATCAGATTCCTATAACCGATGAAGTGATGTTTGAAGGATCACCTCAACAACCATTTAGACCACTAACACCGGTTACTTCTCAAGGAGGTGCCTCAGAACCACAAGTTTTTGAAGGTCCGTACTCATCTATCTCATGAATTTTGTTCATTGATCCTAGAATTTTGAAACTAAAATTTTCTCACTTAGGGGGTGAATCTCACCATTTGGCAAGCTCACCAATTCGCCAGCCGCAACGAAGAGGAAGAAAGAGAAAACAATTTTTTGATGAACCCATAGTGTTAACGAATAGGTAACTTTAAGCTTGACTTTGATTGAATTGCTTCTTTGTCCTCCAACGTATAGTGTAATTTTTTTGCTTGTAAGTTTCTATTCATTTCATGCTTATTACTCATTACTCATATTGGATGTCTTTCTAGATGCATGAGGGGAGCGCTTAATAATCCTCACGATATACTGCGAAAGAGAAGGAATGTTGCTCACTCTACTTTGGGCACTTGGAAAGCTAACAACAGTCGAATAAAGGAACAGATTTTTTACAGGCCGTTATTAACTGGTAGGATGGTTTTTAATTATCTTTCGTTTTGCAGACTGTTGAATCTTAATAGCTTTTACGAATTTTTCATTTGGAACTTGTGGCTCCATGTTCAGGGCTTTGCAATGATCTTTTAGACATAACCAAAAGGGAATATATATGTTCAAGACCCCATTTGGTCATCTCAGAGGAAGATCATGTGGATGCCGGGGTTAATAGAATTCCTTCTCCAACTAATGGGATGTCTAATGAGCCGAGAGCTGCTACACCTCCTATGACCACACCTGATATGGAGATTCAACAGCATCTTAGCTTAAATCAGATGTCTAATGAGCCAAGAGCTGCTACGCCTCCTCTGACTGCTGCACCTGATATGGAAATTCAAATGCATCTTAGCATTGATGCTACTGCCCTTCCCACTATGCCAGCTCAAAATGTGGGCGTTGAACTCAATATCGAAGGTGATTGCAGGAGCCCTAATAGAGTAGATGATCATGTGAGTCCTACCTCTGCTGAGAATGTACATGCACCATATTTGGCAACATCACCTGGTGCTCGTGGACCGGAAATTGAAACCCCCAGCACATATTGGAATGATACAATTCAGAACTCCGGTTTTCCAGATACTCATCAATTGATCAATTCTACTGAAAAAGAAGTACGATTTTAGGTTTCACATGAATACTTTCATACAGTTTCACACTCACACTTGATTAATCATACTCCATTTCCTCTCTGCACAAACCATTTATTTTTGTTTTAAGCAGAATTTACTGCTATTAATCTTAAGTTTTGTTTACTCTTAAAATGGTTGAATTGATGCACTATATCTAATACTTTATCAACCATTTTCTTGTAGGAGCTTGATTTTCTTTTAATGGAGAACAACACACCAGCTAGTAAGTTCTATTTTCACACTTTTTCAATTTGATTTGTGACATTATTTTACTTATTTTGATGTTGCTTGTATTGTATTTATATTTATATATTTCAGTTATATTATAGATGGCATACATCTTTTTAATGACAGGTTCACAAGGTACAAGTACAAGTGTTGGCACATTGTCTGAGAGGACTAGGTATTTATTCGTCTTTTATTATGATTGTAGTTGTAGAATATATTTGTACTTGTTCAAATTGTTCATATCATGTTTATTAAATCACTTTAGCAAAGGCTCTGGAAAAGCGTTAAAGTTAGAATTAAAATATCAATTAATAAACTAAAGAATGTATAAAAAATAGTAATCATTTTCGGTAGTGTAATGGAGTCTTAATTAGTTAAACCATACTTTAGCCAAGACATTATTTGCTTCAGATTGTATTTTACCAAAAAGCTTTATAATAATACGTGTTCTTTTCCTTCTTCAAAGCACTTTTATAGTATTGGAATATTGCCAATATTTTTCACTTGTCTAATTCCAGGAGTGTTGCTGAATATTTGAAAAGACATTCACCTATTACCCCAATTTTGGAAGATCCTACCGTCAGTTTGAACAATATCTTGGAAGGAAAAACTCGAAAGATCTCTGCTCGTATGTTCTTTGAAGTATTGGTGAGTTCTGAAACCTTTCAATTCACAGAAGTGAACCTCAATTATGACCAACGAATTGTTTGTGGGTATATGGCTTCAAATTTTAACTTGTTAATATGGGAATCAGTGGCGGACCTAGCATGTAACCAGGGGTTACCCCTGGAATTTTTTTTTTGCACTAAACACCCTATATAAATAGCCTAAATCTCCTGAAATTTTAATTTTGACACCCCTGAAAATTTGAAATTGTACTAGTAGACCAAGTTTTGCACCCATTTGACACCGGCCTTAAAAAATTTGACACCCTGACCCCGGTGTCCTGGGTCCGCCATTGATGGGAATGAGTACCGAAAATGATGATTTTTAAAAAAATTTAACTGCTTTTGCTTGCAATCAATATAATTGCAATATATCCTTTAATTCATGTCCCACAAATTAAGCAAGCATTCCCGTGAACAGTAATAGTGCTTTCCTTCCCCTTTTGATTTTTTTGTGAAATGCAAATTTATGTTTTATGATTGATGATTGATTTGGAAGTTAAATGTTGCATCACAGGTTTTAAAGAATCATGGTCTTATTAATGTGGAACAAAAAGTGACTTTTGGCGATGTCACCTTGAACTTGACCCCTATGCTTTCAAACAGCCAAATCTGATCTTTCCGCAAAGTTATTTATAATCCTTCACGGGCCATGTACAGGTAAGTGATAGATAACATAATCTATGGACAGATTAATATGATAATAGGCTCTTCAAGAGGCCTAATCTCTCTCAAGTTCTTGAGCGATTCGAGGTGCTCAGGGTATCCCAAGGGAAATACCTTCCAAAAACCAACTTGTCTACCCCTAATGACTGGACAATACAATATAAATACAACACAAGACAGCCTATGGCAGTTACTAAACACAAACAGTAACCGCCCACTATATTTATTTAATATTTTAATATCCTATCACTAAGGTTCTACACTGTTTTGAGTTTTGGCAACTGATAGTAAAGTTATTTATTATCATACCATTTTCGTAAACAAGTTTGGTTCCCCCTTTAGCAATGCGTTAGATTCGAGTCTTGTGAATAGAAAAAGTTGCTGTCGACAAAGCTTTGCTCCCTTATGAGTCCACCTAGCTCGACTTGGATTCAGACAAAAAAAAAACTTATCGCTTGTCCCTTTGAATCAAAACAAGCTTAACCCCTTGTTTTAAATCTTAGTGAAATTTTTGTTTAAACTTGAAAGATTGTCAGTTGGATTTGGCATTTGCATTTGCTGCAGTTATAAAATGTATCATTACAGTATATATATAAATTGAAGCTATTGCCTACTGTATGAAGATCAAATGACTTACATTTCAACCTTAATAAACAGGATTCAAAGCACAAATTTGGAGTTTGAGCCTTGTGATTTTCATATCCAATACTTGTAATCTTTTTTAACTACTGCAAATATGGGTTCATAGAGTTTTTTCAGTTAGTTTTTAGTTCATTATGCTTAAGTTTAAAGTCACTTTTTCAATGTTGTTGATAATTTTCTTCCTTAAATGCTGATGCGTTTTACCTTTTTAAAATCTAGCTGTCTCTAAACGTTCTTTATTGACTTGCAGTTGGATTTCATGTCAAGAATGGAAGTGCAGTTTGGCGTGTATAGCATACACAGGACAAATCATGTATAACATGAAAAGATATGGTTTTGGCATCCTGCTTAGCTTATGTAGAACTATAGTGGTCAACTATTTATTCAATATATATTTTGTTAGTTTTAGGGTTGATTTTTTTTTTCCCAATGTAGTGGTTTAATTTTAATGTCAACTATAAGAATTGCTGATGTATGGTGGCAACACATTTTGTTAGTGGGAATAACTAAAATTTATCTGAGTTTGTTTAGAAATAAACTTCTAAAGGACAAAATGTAAACCTTACTAGACATAAACTTCCAAAGCTACTAAGCTACAATGTATTTAGCAATTCCCTTCTGTGAAAGGTTGGAAAGAATGTGCAGGGGATAGTGTAATAGACAAGAACCACTAGTACTCACTAAAATAAAAAAAACGCCACAAAACAATGTATAGAGCTAACCTTTTTATTAATCAAAGTGGCACTAATGGCCATTTTACAATTGTCTTCAAGGGATTCGAACTCAGTACCTTGAGGACACAACATTATAGAACCAACCATTGTGTGCTTTATTAAAGCTCCTTATCACCATAAGTACTAAACATTTATTCTATGCTTTACCAACAAGAAAGTCATGAATTGCTGGAAAGAGTCAAACACATCACAAATTGTTTAAACTACATGGTTGATACAAACTATTTAAGGCACCACAACAATGGCAATCATTTGTCAGCAACAAGAGCTTCGATTTTGTTTTGAAGGTGAGCTTCATGGTCTTCCAGACGACCTTTGACAGCGTCATTCTCCCAACGGATCAATGTTGGGACCCCTGTGAGTTTGAACCTAGGATCCACCCTCCATGGATGGTGGGGGTTCCTCCAAGTTGGTCTATCTCCAACATATGCTCTCAAAAGTGCAATTTCATCAGGTGAAGCCTCCAACTTTTTGAAGATCACAGGCTCAGCTCTCACACAATCTAAGAAGTCATAGGTAAATAATATCATATATAAGGACAAAACAAATCATATTCAAAATGGATTCTACTAAACTGCAAATTAAATGTATAATAAAACATCCAAACATGGATAACATAAAGAGAAATAGAAACCTGTACTATCCATCTAAATCAATTATACACTGACTTCCCTTGAGGTTCTAGTATTTGCCAGTTAAAGTGTGTGACATATAAAAAAGTAATTGAATTTTCATTAGATGTTGGTGTAAAACTTATTTTACATAGGCACATTAAATTCTAACGCAAAATTTGACTTTTATCTTAGTCATCTTCAAAGTCCCGCATACCATCATTTCTCACGTCATAAAATTTAACTTTCCCTAATTGGTCCATGAAATCAGGTAAATTATCAATTTTATTTTACAAAATTCCAAAGTTTCTCATGAAATTCACAATAAAACTGAGAATTCAATGAAAAACTCCATCTGGGTAAGAACAGAAACATGAGATAAAACACATGCACTGAAAAACAATAATTGCAAAAAGGAAAAAAAATAAAAAAGCAGAGAAAATACCAGGGCACCAGCTGAGAGAGGTAGCAGGATCATTATCGGCCAAGAAGAGAATTAGATTGGCTTTGTTTTGGGAAGTCTCTGATCGAAACTTCTCAAAGATTCTATCAAAATTCAATACTGTAGCGTCAAACACTTTCAAAGTCATTCTTCAATTCTGCAATGAAATCACAGATTCTGTATTCTGTAAGAAAAAAGAAAATTAGAATCTGTTTCCTCTTAATGATTAATGATGAATACTCCATTCGGTTATATAAGAGAAAAATTATTCAAAAAATTTATGAATCTGGTCTATATTACATATTAGATACATTGATTATTCAATTAACTTAAAAAATACATTTTTATGGGATAGAAGTAAATAACAAATAGGCTTTTTTGTAAAAAAAAAAAACACCAAATAGGCTTTCGTCGGTCAGTAGTACCAATTTAGAGACTGGAGACTAGATGTTGATAACATGTCATATTATTTTTTCTATTTTATTTTAACAATTATATTTTCCTCAATCTATGGATATATTATCCGTATACATTCATCTTTATTTTATGTTTATCAAACTCTCTGGTTTGTGTTTGATAGCAATTGCTTGGGTGAGAGAATTGGTTATGTCAATACTAATGGACTAAAAGAATTCAGTTATAATGCATCTGTTAAATTTTAACCATATATTGAACAATTTGACCAATTGATAGGGGTGTAAGAAAGCAATACTGAGTGTGCAATTATCAGAGATGAAGCCCAATTTACAAGGCCTGATCCACTTCAAACAAGCCCAGTGTACCACCTGGTTAATGCGGAACCCAGTGGATCAAGCACTATTACAACACGCGGGTTAACACAAGAATCCGGATCCAAAAGCCCCTTGTTTTTGTGTTGATTTCAGATGAATTTCAGAAGCCTAGTTTCTGAGATTCGATTTTTGCAACGTTGAAGACTGGGTTTTGAATCGGACAACACAGAGAAGGTAAACGTACTGTTGTTTTTGTTTATTTCAGCTCTTACTTATTTTTCACCCACAAACCCTAATGTTTACGTTTGTTTGCTGATGTATGAACAAGGATCTTCACCACCTGTGAAGATTTGCAAGATTTACAAGTACAAAACGGTATAATCTCTTCCTCTCTCTCTCTCTCTCTCTCTTGTTTTTCTCTTAACTGTTTGCGATATTATGCTAAAACACTCACTATTTTTGCTTTGATGTATGCAAGGTACACATTACCATTGCAAGGATCATCAAACTGTCACACTTGGAAACTCAGAAGCGCAAGAGTATAAGGAAGATGAAAGAATATTTTGAATATTTTGATAGAAATTACTTGGGTGAGAGAATTGGTTATGTCAATACTACTGGACTAAAAGAATTCAGTTATTAGATAATAATGCCTCAAAGCATCAAGTAGACAAAAAGTGCAGGATTTGTCAGGTAAGTGAGCAAATATAAGAAGTTAATCACATTGTCTTTCTTTCACATATTGTAATGCAATGTAGTAAGTTTAAGAGATGGCATATAATTTATCATGCTTTTTTTTAGTATAGGAGGAGTATGAAGCAGATGATGAGCTGGAGAGGCTTAATTGATTTGCGATCACTTGTATCACTTTCAAATTCAATGTATTCAACACTGAGTGATCACCTGTATAGCTTTTCATTTCCCACATAAGCTAGGATTTTTATTTTGATGTCAATTATCATTTCATCTTCAAAACTAACTTCAGCCTCTTTTTTGAGCATTCAGCAATGTATGTTTATTATGTTGAAGTTCATAACCATATAATGCAAAATTGACCAATTGATTATTTTTCTATGCAGGGGTGCAAAATAACAATGTTGGGTGTGCAAGAATCAGAAAAACCAGCCCAGATTAATTGCAAGCCTGATCCACTTGATCAAGAAACTGGGTTTAAACAAAAAATCGCGGAACCCAGCAACCCACTACTGTTGCAACACGCGGATCCAATCTTGGATACGGGTTGACCCAGTTGTGTTGAACAAAACAGCAAAAACCCTTCACTGTTCCCTCAGTTATACCTCTTTCTTCTCTCTCTTCTCAGCTTCGTTCTTCGTTTCCTTATGCTTCTCTGCTAGGGTTTGAAACTAGCTTTGATTTTGAAGGTATCAAAGCTTGAATCTACAGCTATGAAGGTTCAGATGTAACAACACACAGGTATTCTTCAAAAGCCCCTTAGTTTGATGTTTGATTTCTCTGTATTTTGAAAACCTAAATCTGTAAATTCTGATTTTTGTTTCCTTTTGTTGTAAGAACAATTTGCTTGCTGAGATACTGAACGGAGTCACAATCGAAGGTATGAAATCACTCTCTTAGCGATTTCACTCTTTCTTCTCTTTCGTAAAACTGGTTTCTCTTGTTCTGTTTTGGATTTACTGAAACCCTAACCTGAGAATATTGTTTGCAGGTTCTGAAACATTCAGGATTTTGAATCACACCTTTGAACACAACTATAACTCACGTATAGCAGTTGTTTCTCCTTTGATTTACTGTTTTCCCTTTTTCTTCACATACGAACCCTAGCCCTTTGCTGGATTTCTTTTTGCATGTAATTATACAATGAAATGCTTGCTTACAAACGGAATCTTCTGTGCTGCGAAGTACTCTCACAGGTAGAAAAACACTTTCTCTCTCACGGTTTGTTTATTCTCTTTTCTTTCTTTCAAGAACAGCACTCTAACTCAGTGTTTTGCTCTCTCTTTTGTTACTCTATCTTTCACTCACACTTCTCACAAATTAAAACACACTAACTCTGTATTTTTTCCTTTTGCAAGATCATCAACCACTTGTTGATGGAATGAAAAAACTCAGCAACTGACAGAGATAAACAGAAGGAAGAAAGTAAAGAACTGTTTGAAGACTATGGTATAGAAAATTCAATGTAAAATTTCATTCATTGTAATCACTATATAAAAGTATGTACATCGGCTATGTTTATATGTACATCTGTATTAGGCAGTTAAGTTTGTTTTTTTCATAACAAACTTCTTACAAACAGATTTGTAACAAACTGCCTATTCTGTTGTAACAACTTAATAGGACAGCTAGATGCTTCCAACGGCTAGTTTTTAGGAAAAATAGCTGTTGTAAATATACGTAGGGTATTTTGGATTAAAATCCAATACCCTTCCTTAATACAAAAACCCTAGGTTTTAGTACTAGGTTCCTAAACATAGAAGAGAAGCCTAAAATACCCAGGACAGGCCCCTGGTTTTACCTTAGAACCAAAGATGATCCAGAACAAGCCTCTGGATAATAACTATAGAAGCTGGATTCTTAGGTTAGAATGCAACCAAACCTAATTCTCTTCTAAGTTTAGTAAAAAACTTCTCTTTTAGTACCTTAGTGAACACATCAGCAACTTGTTCTTTGGTTGGACAGTAGTCCACCTTGAAGTCCAGTGCTGATTTGTTGTCTATCAGCAGTGTAGGGGTTGAGTTAGATCAACTTGTAGTTCCTTCAGTAGTGCTTCAAGCCAAACTACTTGGGTAGCAGTTCCACAGCCCATAATGCATTCTGCTATGTTGCTGGCAGAATTGCATTTTGCCTTGCCAAACCTTGCTAGGACCTCCTTAGCACATTTGAGCTGTTGTAGAGTAATGTCATGAGGTGTCCTTAAGAATTCTAGCCCTAGGACATAGGATAGAGTCCCTAAGTCTTCCTCAAAGGAGTTTAACTCTTCAAATATAACCTTTTTCAACTCTTTCACCTTAAGAGCTTCATAGTAGTCTATTGATTCTGAATCTGCCATCATGGCATAGTGTATGAGGTCTTCTTCGTTCACTTCACCAACTGTGACAAGTTCACAACCTGCCAGCCTCCTTAGAGGTTGTTTCAGCCCCTGTCCCCTAGTCAAGACTTGACCAGTAGGTTCTGAATTTGGTGTGGCAGATTCTTTAAAATGAAGAACTTCTTCTGCTTACTGCTGTGCAAGCTCCTCATTGTCCAATTCCCTCTTCATAGGGTCTTTAAGGCTGCTTCTCTCCTTAGGACAGCTTCCTTGTCTTTCAGCTACTTCCTGAAACAGTTTGAAATGTACCAAGGCTCCTCCTTTGGTTTTGATTAGATAGATCCAAAGCCTTTTTGAATATTCAGCTACAAGAGTTAAAACATAACTGTTACCACCTAATGAAAACACATTAAATGGCCCATAGATAGATGAATATACAGTCTGCAATCTGTCCTTAATTTCATATTTCATCCTTTTCAAATGTTGTTTTCCTAGTAAACAAGTAGTACTAGTTTCAATAGGTCTTTCAATCTTAGGTAAACCCTTCACCACTTCCTTAGTGCTTAGATTAGTTAAACCTTTAAGGTTTAAGTGCCCTATCCTACTATGCTGAAGTGTACTTTCAAATTTAGCTTTTTCACTTAGGCATTCTGCCTTTGAAGTGCAACTGCTGATTCTGAAAGTTCTATTCTTAGCAAGGGGTGTACTTAAAATCAACCTATCCGCATTATCAAACAACTTTAGCATTAGGTCCTTCAATATAATAGAAAAGCCTTCTACTAATTGCCCTAAGCTAATCAAATTACAATTTATACCTGGAACACAATACATTTTTGTATAGATATTACCTGTCCATCTTCTTTTTTGAACAATATGTTCCCCAAACCTTCTGCTGTAATAAGTTTGTTGCTAGCACATTTGATGCTAGTTTTCCTTCTAGGATCAAAGTCAACCAACAATTCTTTATGGCCAGTCATGTGGTTTGAACAACCAGAGTCCAAGTACCACACTTCTTCAAAAATCCTGCCATCATTAGTTGTAATAACAAAGATAACAAATTCACAATTTTTGTTTATCCTAGATTCAATTTTAGTAGTCACAAACTTCCTTAGTTTCTGTTTTAGGTTCAGTCACAGAAACTTCCTTAGTTTCTGTTTCTAGTTCAGTCACAGAACTCACATATTCTGAACTTACAGTTTCTGAACTCACAGAAACTACCTTAGTTTCTGTTTCAGTTTTAGAACTCACAGAAACTACCTTAGTTTCTGTTTCTGGTTCAACTGTAGCCACAGAAACTTTCTTAGTTTCTGTCTCCTCTGGTTCATCAGTAAACATACTAAAAGCTACATGAGTATATTCTGAGTCTGAATCTTCTTTGGCCATATGGGCCTCTTCCTCAGACTCTATCTCCTTTTTGTCCTTGTTGGACCAGCTCTCAGAGGCATAATGCCCAAATTTATCACACCTGTAACACTGTATTTTTGATTTATCCTTCTTAGTTGTAGTTTCAGAATTATTATTAGTGGAGTCACCCTTTCCACTAGACTTACCCGACTTACCTTTAGACCAATTACCTTTACCTGACTGGTTGTTATTTGTTGTTGCTGCCCTTTGTCCATTTCTTTCCCTTTGGTTTGGCAACAAACAGAGCTTTCTCTTCTTCACCTTCACCATTCAAGAGATTCAACCTAATCTCTTTGGCTTCAAGTCTACTTTGAAGGTCTTCAACTTTAAGATCTTCAGGCTTGATGGTGTCTTCAATGCTGTTTACAAAAAACCAAATTTTCTTGTTAAGGACCTAAAAATTTTCTTACAAACAGTTTGTTCTGATAATGTCTCTCCATTGAGACTCATTGCATTAGTGATTTTCTTTAGTTTCCCAAAGAAATCAGCAATGCTCTCACCCTCCTATATGTTTAAATTCTCATACTGCTTTCTCAATAATTGCAGTTTCTCCTCCTTGACTGGTGCAGCACCATTATAACATTTGTCAAGGAGGTCCTAGGCAGTTTTAGAGACTTTGATGCCTCTAATTCTATCGAAGTTACTCTCATCACACCCCTGGTGTATGAGATAAATGGCTTTCCAATCCTTCTTGGTGTTTTCCTAATGTTCAGCCCTTTGTTCAGGGGTTGGGTCCTCAGCTAGTGCTGGAACCCCTTCTTGAACAATTTCTGAGACATCATGGAAGCCAAAACACTAAAACGGTCAAAAAAACTCACACACAGTCTGCTTGCTGTGTGTTAAAAGAATCTGTAAAGAAACTTTAAAGAATAGTAAAAGAAAGATAAAGAACTAGAATTTCGGTTTAGAATTGTCCCTGGATTGTTACCATGCTCTGATACCATGTTGAAGTTTATAACCATATAATGCAAAATTGACCAATTGATTATTTTTCTATGCAGGGGTGCAAAATAACAATGTTGGGTGTGCAAGAATCAGAAAAACCAGCCCAGATTAATTGCAAGCCTGATCCACTAGATCAAGAAACTAGGTTTAAACAAAAAATTGCGGAACCCAACAACCCACTACTGTTGCAACACGCGGATCCAACCTTGGATACGGGTTGACCCAGTTGTGTTGAACAAAACAGCAAAAACCCTTCACTATTCCCTCAGTTATACCTCTTTCTTCTCTCTCTTCTCAGCTTCGTTCTTCGTTTCCTTATGCTTCTCTGCCAGGGTTTGAAACTAGCTTTGATTTTGAAGGTATCAAAGCTTGAATCTACAGCTATGAAGGTTCAGATGTAACAACACACAGGTATTCTTCAAAAGCCCCTTAGTTTGATGTTTGATTTCTCTGTATTTTGAAAACCTAAATCTGTAAATTCTGATTTTTGTTTCCTTTTGTTGTATGAACGATTTACTTGTTGAGATACTGAACGAAGTCACAATGAAATGTATGAAATCACTCTCTTAGTGATTTCACTCTTTCTTCTCTTTCGTAAAACTGGTTTCTCTTGTTCTGTTTTGGATTTACTGAAACCCTAACCTGAGAATATTGTTTGCAGGTTCTGAAACATTCAGGATTTTGAATCACACCTTTGAACACAACTATAACTCACGTATAGCAGCTGTTTCTCCTTTGATTTACTGTTTTCCCTTTTTCTTCACATACGAACCCTAGCCCTTTGCTGGACTTCTGTTCGCATGTAATGATACAATGAAATGCTTGCTTACAAACGGAATCTTCTGTGCTGCGAAGTACTCTCATAGGTAGAAAAACACTTTCTCTCTCACTGTTTGTTTATTCTCTTTTCTTTCTTTCAAGAACAGCACTCTAACTCAGTGTTTTGCTCTCTCTTTTGTTACTCTATTTTTCACTCACGCTTCTCACAAATTAAAACACACTAACTCTGTATTTTTTTTTTCCTTTTACAAGATCATCAATCTCTTGTTGATGGAATGAAAAAACTCAACAACTGACAGAGATAAACAGAAGGAAGAAAGTAAAGAACTGTTTGAAGACTATGGTATAGAAAATTCAATGTAAAATTTCATTCATTGTAATCACTATATAAAAGTATGTACAGCAGCTATGTTTATATATACATCTGTATTAGGCAGTTAAGTTTGTTTTTTTGATAACAAACTTCTTACAAAAAGATTTGTAACAAACTGCCTATTGTGTTGTAACAACTTAATAGGACAGCTAGATGCTTCCAACGGCTAGTTTTTAGGAAAAATAGCTCTTGTAAATATACCTAGGGTATTTTGGATTTAAATCCAATATAGTACTGGGTGATGAAGGTTTCTTGATTTGGATGAGACCTTTGCGTATTATACGTGAGTAATCCTTTTATCCCCAATGGAGTTTGTGTCTCTGCCACAAAGTCAATTGAGTCTTTTTTTTATCGGGGATGTTTGTTCTTGATTATGCCCATATGGATCGTATTATAATTTATACTACTTGTATACTCGTGCATACGTACGCGTTGTACAAAAGGACTAACTTACAAAACCCAAAACAGAAAGAGACAGACACAGAATTTCACCACAAAAAACGCCTTATTAGCGACGGAACCAAAATCCATCGCTAATGTTTGAGTAGCGAGGGATTTTAGCGAGGGAACCAAAATTCGTCGCTAATAATGACGATGGCGCACTTTTTTTAACAAAAAATTTAAATTCCGTCGCTAAATTTAAAATCCGTCGCAAAAAATCCGTCGCTAATTCCTTGGAAATTGCACCATTTTAAATTCCGTCGCTAAATTTAAAATCTGTCGCAAAAAATCCGTCACTAATTCCTTGGAAATTGCGCATTTTCAAATCCGTCGCTAAATTTAAAATCCGCCGCTAAGTTTTCTTCGCTAATTCTAATTTTTTTTATTAAACCGAATCCTCCTCTTCTTCTCTCTTCTCTTCTTCTTTTCTTTTGTCACACTTCACTCTCTTTCTCCCTTACTCTCCTCTCTCTCTACCCAAACCCACCTTACACCACCCCACCACCACCACATCATAGCTCCTCTCATCCTCACACTTCTCTCTCTCTCTACACACAAACCCTCTTCCCATATTTCACCTCCACCACCACCACCACTACCACCACAAAATTAACTTCCACCCTCACTCCTCTCTTTCTCTCTCTAACCGTCTCTCTCTCTCTCTCTCTCTCTCTCTCTCTCTCTCTCTCTCTCTCTCTCTATACACAAACTCCTTCCCATATTTCACCACCACCACCACTACCACCACAAAATTAACTTCCACCCTCACTCCTCTCTCTATCCATACCCCTCTCTCTGTAACCGTCTCTCTCTCTCTCTCTCTACAAAAACTCCTTCCCATATTTCATCACCACCACCACCACCACCACCACCATATTTCACAATAATTTTATAATAATTTTATAACAATATTATAACAATAATTTTATAATATTCCGAATATTAATAATATTATAATAATTATTATAACAATAATTTTATAATATACTTTAATGACAAAGGCGCGCTTTTTTTAACAAAAAAAAACACGGATTATGAGGTGATTAGCGACGGAATTTCCCTCGCTAAATTCCGTTGCTAACCATTAGTGGGGCCATTTTTAGCGAGGGATTTGTTCCGTCGATAATTCCCTCGCTAAGACACATTAGCGACGGATATTTGGTCATTAGCGACGGAAAAATCCATCGCCTATATTGCTTTTTTTTTGTAGTGTTTGTTCTGGAACGAGTATCGTATCCTACAAGTCTCTGAACCAAATTCTTTTTTGCCGAAATTTCTTCTTTTGGGTCTTGCACACAGCCTGTTCGAAGTTATCTTCTTGCACAACTGTTCCATGGGTATCGGCAGCCATAAGATCAGCAATATCATCTACCATCGGAAAATCCACATTTTCGGCGGATTTTTGGCTTTTCCGGGGAATTTTGCCCGCCGAAAAATCGAATTTTTCTTGTAGTGTACCAGTTCAATTACCTCTTAGATCACCTTGAGACGCAAGGCGGGCTATTACATGAGCAACCAGATTTCCTTCTCGATTAACCTAGGTAATACCACTTCCTTCTGATTGAGACCTTAGATTGTTGATATCAATCACTAATCCGTTAATTTCCCCTTTCACAAGAGCACCTCTGCTAGCCTCCACAAGATCCAAGCTATCTGATTCAAAGATGACCAAGTTGAGGTGAAGGTTAAGAGTCAGATAAATAGCTTCGGGCATACCCAACGCTTTAGCAACCAGAGCTGAATTCGCGTAAATCTTCTTGAAAGATTTTGTAAGTACACTCCCTTTAATATCTCTGCAAATAATTCCAAAGTAACCCTTGCCCGAGCTCTTATCAAAAGAGGCATCTGAGTTAATTTTAACAAAGTCATGTCGCGGTGGTCTCCACACATTGGGAACTCTTTGATTAGAGAGCCTGTGGTTGTTAAGGAGGGGGTTTGAGGTCTTAGTAGAAACACTGAGATACTCAACACGCTGGGACCGTATTCTCTGAAGGGTAGCAATAGGGTTAGGTGGACGACCCTCAAAACAGTTTCGTTTCTTGTTTTCCAATTGTACCAAAGAAAATAGAAGATCCATTACAAACATTCTGGTCAGTGCTATCCTTGGTGTCGATTGAACCTACAAGCCAGTTCTGAATAGTTGATAGTCCAATTCTTGATGAAACTGTAGTAATATGTAGCCCAAACCACAAGGGTTTCATCCAAGGGCAAAGTAGGAAGAGATGCTCCAAGGTCTCAGATTCTAGATTGCAAATTGGGCAGATTGGGCTGTGAGAAATACGTTTTCTATGAAGGGATTCCCTCACAGGCAGTGCATTTTGGCATACTCTCCATAAGAAGTGCTTCAGCGTGTTTGGAGCTAGGGCAAACCAAATAAGAGCCCATAGGTCCAGAGGAGTCTGGGTGGAAGATGAGGGCATGGAAGGGGGATCAAGTTGGAGATCAATGATTTTGGAAGGAACGGCCATATAATTTCCCATTAACTTTGGAAGAAAATCACTTGAAAACCATCCGAACCATAAGCTTTAAAAGTCCCTATGCTCTTCACAATATGATGTATTTCACTGTCATTAACCAGTCTCGTAAGATCTTGCAGCATCCTCAGATCAATGCTGGGTGTCATCACAGGTAAAGAGGTTCTTAAAGAAATCAGTGGTCGTTAATTCAAGAGAGCTATAGATAGGGTCATTAACCCAATCACCTCTATCATTCTGGAGAGTTTTAAAGAAGTTCTTCCTACGCCCGATAGTAGTAACTCCGTGAAAATAGCTGGTATTTTGGTCTCCAAACTCAATCCACTTAGCACGTGATTTTTGGTACCATTTGAAGAATGTCTTCGTATTCTTTCCATTTCTGATGCAGCAGCTGGGAAAGATGCGAATTACAACCTCCAGCAAGCTTATGATCAATCCTTCGGATTTCCTTTAAGAGTATCCACAACATTGTTAGAGGCAACATCATCAAACTTAATCAACATCAAAAGATAGGATAAAGTAGAAGAAAAAAACATGTAATATACATAAGTACCGGTAGTCAAAGTATTAAGTGAAAAAGGAATTTAGAAAATAATGTTGTAGGAAAAATATAGTTTATAAAATGTCTTTTAAGAGTTTCTGATTAGTGAACTCTTCAAAATAACTTATAGATCCATCTTTGGTACCTTACTAGTACTATACCCGTGCATCCGCACGGGCCGATCGCGTTACGTCATACGATTACTTCAAATAGAAACGTTAGTTTGAAATCTCATTAATCTAAAATCAATTGTAAAATATAGAGGATGAATGACTTGCATACGGACACGTGCTGTCGTGTTCTTTTTAGGAATGAATTTAGACAGTATTTAAATAGTCTGAACATTACCCCGTGAAAATAAAGAAAAATTTAAAGTAGATAAAAAATGAGTTTCAAATTAGAAATTGATAAATATTAAAACTAATAATGTAAAAGTATCATTTAAAAACAATATGTGCATTTGTCCCGTGTGTTTTTATATATCAGTGCAGTGTTTTTTTATATATCAGTGTTGTTATCCCATGTTTTTTTATATATCAGTGCAACTATCCCGTGTTTTTATATATATCATTGCAATTATCCCCGTATTTTTTTATATATCAGTGCAGTTGTCCAGTGTTTTTTTATGTATCAGTGCAGTTATTTCATAGTTTCATTTGAATTGATTAGTAGATTATTGTAGATAGTGAAAGATAGATAGTAGATTATCAATAACAAATATTTATCCCGTGTTTTTTTATATATCAGTAACAATTATTTGTCCTTTTTTAGGTATTAGTGACAAATATTTGTCGCGTGTGTTTTAAATATTAATCAGTTTAAATAGTCATTAAGCCTTCTTGTTTTTTTAGATAGTAGTTTTCAAAAACTATAATTATCAGTGGCAAATATTAATCCCGTGTTTTTTATATATCACTGCAGTTATCCCCGTATTTTTTATATATCCGTGTAGTTATCTAGTAGTTTCAATTGATTATTTTAGTTAATAGTAGATTATAGTAGATAGTAAATTTGTTAGATAGTAGATTATCAATAAGAAATAATTGTTTTAAATATTAATTAGTAATTTAAATAGTCATTAAGCCTGCTTATTTTTTAGATAGTAGGTTTGTAGTAGTAGATTTCAAAAAATTTAATTATCAATGACAAATATTAATCTCGTATTTTTTTATATATCAGTGCAGTTATCTCGTAGTTTCAATTAATTATTTTAGTTGATTAATAGATTATAGTAAATAGTAAAAGAGAGATAGTAGATTATCAATAAGAAATATTTATTTTAAGTATTAATCAGTAGTTTAAATAGTCATTAAATTTTATTATTTTTTAGATAGTAGGTTTATAGTAGTCTTCTAAAAATTTAATTATCAATGACAAATATTAATCCTTTTGTCTTTTTATATATTTGTGTAGTTATCCCGTGTGTTTTTATATATCGTTGCAGTTATCTCATAGTTTCAATTGATTATTTGAGTTGATTAGTAGATTATTGCAGTTATCCCGTATTTTTATATTAGATTATTTGAGTTGATTAGTAGATTATAGTAGATTATGGTAGTTATCACGTGTTTTTTTAGATAGTAGTTTTATAGTAGTTTTCCAAAATTATAATTATCATTGGTAAATATTAATCATAAATTGTCAAAAAAAAATTATAAATATCAATGGTAAATATTAATCCCGTGTTTTTTTATATATCACTGCAGTTATCCTGTGTTTTTTTATTTATCAGTGCAGTTATCCTGTAGTTTCAATTGATTATTTTAGTTGATTAGTAGATTATAGTAGATAATAAAAGTTAGATATTAGATTATCAATAAGAGATATTTGTTTTAAATATTAATTACTAATTTAAATAGTCATTAAGTCTTCTTGTTTTTTAGATAGTAGGTTTATAGTAGTAGTCTTCAAATTTTTTAATTAAAGTAGTGTTTGTATAAATTTAGAAATTTAGTTAAAAGAATTAAAGTGAAGTGATAAGAGAAAAAGAATAATTATTTGTGGGAAAAGTAAAGTAAAAAGAAAAAAAGGAAGAAAGAGAGTGTAAAAGAATAGTGAAAATGAGGAAAGAGAGTGTAAGAAGAAAGAGAAAAAAGGAAGAAAGGGAGTGTAAGAGAAAAGTGAAAAGTAAGAAAGAGAGTGTAAGAATAAAGAGAAAAAAAAGAAGAAATAGAGTGTAATAACATTTTTACCCTCAAAAATTTGAGGTGTCTTTTAGATAGAATGGGGGTATTGGTAAAATCATATGTGATGAATTTGTATAAATCTATCCATAGTAGATTTCCCCTTTCACAAGAGCACCTCTGCTAGCCTCCACAAGATCCAAGCTATCTGATTCAAAGATGACCAAGTTGAGGTGAAGGTTAAGAGTCAGATAAATAGCTTCGGGCATACCCAACGCTTTAGCAACCAGAGCTGAATTCGCGTAAATCTTCTTGAAAGATTTTGTAAGTACACTCCCTTTAATATCTCTGCAAATAATTCCAAAGTAACCCTTGCCCGAGCTCTTATCAAAAGAGGCATCTGAGTTAATTTTAACAAAGTCATGTCGCGGTGGTCTCCACACATTGGACGACCCTCAAAACAGTTTCGTTTCTTGTTTTCCAATTGTACCAAAGAAAATAGAAGATCCATTACAAACATTCTGGTCAGTGCTATCCTTGGTGTCGATTGAACCTACAAGCCAGTTCTGAATAGTTGATAGTCCAATTCTTGATGAAACTGTAGTAATATGTAGCCCAAACCACAAGGGTTTCATCCAAGGGCAAAGTAGGAAGAGATGCTCCAAGGTCTCAGATTCTAGATTGCAAATTGGGCAGATTGGGCTGTCAGAAATACGTTTTCTATGAAGGGATTCCCTCATAGGCAGTGCATTTTGGCATACTCTCCATAAGAAGTGCTTCAACTTGTTTGGAGCTAGGGCAAACCAAATAAGAGCCCATAGGTCCAGAGGAGTCTGGGTGGAAGATGAGGGCATGGGAGGGGGATCAAGTTGGAGATCAATGATTTTGGAAGGAACGGCCAATAATTTCCCATTAACTTTGGAAGAAAATCACTTGAAAACCATCCGGACCAGAAACTTTAAAAGTCCCTATGCTCTTCGCAATATGATGTATTTCACTGTCATTAACCAGTCTCGTAACATCTTGCAGTATCCTAAAGAGGTTCTTAAAGAAATCAGTGGTCGTTAATTCAAGAGAGCTATAGATAGGGTCATTAACCCAATCACCTCTATCATTCTGGAGAGTTTTAAAGAAGTTCTTCCTACGCCCGATAGTAGTAACTCCGTGAAAATAGCTGGTATTTTGTCTCCAAACTCAATCCACTTAACACGTGATTTTTGGTACCATTTGAAGAATGTCTTCATATTCTTTCCATTTCTGATGCAGCAGCTAGGAAAGATGAGAATTACAACCTCCAGCAAGCTTATGATCAATCCTTCGAATTTCCTTTAAGAGTATCCACAACATTGTTAGAGGCAACATCATCAAACTTAATCTACATCAAAAGATAGGATAAAGTATGTGAGAACAATTTGTTGGTGGGAATAATGATGCAACTAAGAAGAACAATAAAACATAGAAGATCATTAGTAACAATAATTGTGAATGACATGTAAGATAAATAACAAGGAGAAGGTAATTAAATTCATCATTGCACTAGACTCCAAGGCGTGTATGACACTAAGCTTTAGGTTCGATTCGCCCCCACCAATCACTCTAGATTGGATGCAATAGGATGATCAGCGAATCCCCTTCAGGATACAATGGAGTTCCTTGATATGGTCTGCATACCCACACCAAGCATATCGATCAATGGTAGTTTACGGAACAAAGTTTCCTCAATTACTCTCGTGCACTAGAGAAAAGAAGAAATGACTTAGATATAATTTTGAGAAAATTTTGGCATACAAATATATGAATTTCTTATTGTGTTTATCTGCCCAAAAGTGCTCTATTTATAGAGAAACTCATGCCACTTGGTGAAGGGAAACAACTCATAAAAGAGTCTTTACAATTCTGAAACAAAACCATTAAATATGATTCTCGTTCAATAAATGACATAATATAACAGTTGTCTCAACAGTTAAAGGATGTGTCTGGTCACTGATGTGTTGTGAGTTCGAATCTCAGCCAACACCTTTGTTGGTTTTTAATTGAAGCAACACACCTAAACCAATAACATGCCTTTTTAATAGCATTAATCGTATTTAACATGTAATATACATAAGTACGGGTAGTCAAAGTATTAAGTGAAAAAGGAATTTAGAAAATAATGTTGTAGGAAAAATATAGTTTATAAAATGTCTTAAGAGTTTCTGATCAGTGAACTCTTCAAATTTTAAATCTTATTACTCAACATCATCCTCCTTTTAAATCTTATTCACCCCAAATTTTATGTTTACAATAAAAATTGATGTTGATAGTACAAATACTTTGCAGTTAGTTAATTAAATTTGTGTACGGTGACAGGTTTTTTTCACATGAAAGTAAAGTTAATTTTGACCGTCCTTAGAAATGCAGTAACGTTAAAACTCTTAGGGAGAGTTTTGCTTAGGGAGAGTTTTGCCACAAAATATAGTCGTATTCGACTCGAGAAATTCGTCTCTCTAGTTCTACACAAAGGATACCCGAATTTCAAGAAAAAAAATCAAATAGATAAGCACGTGATTAAACTACCTTCACCTCAGTACCATTAAAGTCGCATTTGAAACTGATAACAAAAGACTTTAAGAGAGACTAGTACAATAAAATCTCAGCAATTGTGTGACTAATTGTGATATACTACTAATAAGTAATTATTATGGTGGTTGACTAATGATTTTGACCACTCAAGAAGAGAATAGACCAAAAAGAAGAGATAGTTGAGAGGTGGGGTCCACTGTCTACATAACTCTATGATGGAAACTTCACCAAAGCAGTGGCATCTGTTATTTCAAACCAAAGGGTTGTTGGCTTTCTTAAAATAAACAGTCATTTTAATATTAGGTATTTATTTATTGAGAAATTTGGTGGTGTTACTACTTTCTGAAGTTCCCTATTCAGTTCTCACCATAGCAGAAAACACAAGTACTGGTCCTTTTGACATTTTGTTCCTAAATGTATAGAAAACAAAATTTTATAGCTGTTTCTCAACTACTACTCACTTTTCCCTCTGTTATATCACATGTGAACTATTCTGATTTTTCTTACATAATCTCTCTTTTTAATTTTATAGTAATTGTTCTTAATCATTCTTACTTCAGAAGGACCTATCCTTCTAGGTAAATTGTCAAGTAGGGATAGGAAGAGACAGAGATAATTTGGATAGATTTTTTAACACACCCTTTTTCTTTATGGAAAATGCTGAAAATTACGAAGGATACCCATACGAAAGCGAAGAATACTTACTGTAACCGGTCATCTTTGATCCACTACCCTCCCGTGTTGGGATAAGTCATTGTGCAACGAGACAATAGTTTTCTGTAGACGTGTCCTTGGCTCCTTGCCCTCTCTGTTCATGCTGATCTTCTATTATTGAAGTGCCATTCTAAAACTGGTAACTGGTAACAGTATCTGATCACGAGCCTCTAAAATTTCAGAATCCTATTGTTTGGCCCAAGCAGCACGCTACGTTACGTATGACCAAAATTGAATACTGTATTGATAGTTCGATGAGGAATGTCGTTATGAACCGTTCGATGAAGATCTAACATTTAGCACTATAAGTTTTATTTGAGGATTTAATTGACATGCAATTTTTTGTGAAAAGATTTTACTGTCCACTTTTCATAAATTGTTGATCATTAGAAATATCTTTGATTATAATTAGTTAATTACCCCCTTTGAAGTCGAATATCAAATTATTTGTGATTAGTTCACATTGCAAAGTACATCAAAGTTAAACTCTTTCTTTAAAGAGATCTAAACTCTTGTTTGCCACAACCAATCGTGGTTCGACTTCGTTGGAAATATATTTGGCTTCCATTTGAAAAACCATTTATTCTCTCTAAAATCCATTTTGGCTGAAGCCACTTCTGTAGCTTTCATTTCCGAATAAATTGATTCTAGATGAATTAATTATTCATATCAATGTGTAAAGACCATTTCCCCCTATTATTTTAAATTCACCACTCTCTTTAACCCTCTCCTATCAATACTCACTTTATCAGTGATTCAAATTCATCTGACTCTAACTAAGCTAATGAGTTTCATTTTCAAAATGGTGAAATGTATACAAATTTTGTTATGGTAACCAGTAAAAGGTCTAAACTGATATTTACACCTCTTATAAGGCCCAATAACCAAATCAGTCTATATCCAGAAAATTTAGTCTAGTTAATCAACGGTACAGATACCTCTGTAAGATCTAACGGCCCAGGGTCAACAAAACAAACATCACACAAACTCTATAAATACCACACTCAATGCTCAAAAAAGTAAGCAATTTCTAATACAAAACACTGACTCACTCAAATACTGACTTTAGCATCGGAGTATCATTGCAGGTACAACATCGCCATCTCAAATATCGAACATCGGCATCTCAAGGTCGAACGCCGCAAATCAAGGACAACTCCTACCAACTGTTTCAAGATCGGAAGCACGGTACAGAACATTGACGACCACAGTGGGAGGATCTATAGTCAATTTCCTCTCCCATTACCTTGATCCACAAAATGGCATCCAAACTCCGTTCAAGACCGGCCAGTCTCGTAGTCGGGCCCGGGGTAAGACTGAATGTGCCCGAGCTCGAAACTCATCAAACCCCCGAGGGTCATGTCCAGGACGTTACGAATTCCACCCGAGCTCGGGCACACTCCCCCAACCCGAACCTCGCCCGTTCCCAGACAAGCTCATACAGAAATAGTTTACCACCTCCCCCTCCATTGCTTCCAGCCCTCACCGATGCTGTTCAACAGCTCGTCCAACTGCTGGCCCGGCAGGAGGTCGTGAACCAAGAAAGAAGCCATCACTTCACCGACCTTGCGGACGAGGTAGCAAATCTTCGGGCACGAAACGTTCTGGAGCAGGAATCACCCGGACCAAGCTCCCCTGAAACAAGACTCCCGATCCGGAGAAGACACTATCATCGTTCTCCTCCTCGCCGACAACGGGGGAATGGTTCCCGTTCCCCTCCGGCTAGACAAAATGACGATCTTGGTGAATATCATCGTTCTCCTCCTCGCCGACAACGAGGGAATGGTTCCCGTTCTCCTCCGGCTCGACAATATGACGATCTTGATGAATATCATCGTTCTCCTCCTCGCCGAAACCGAGGGAATGGTTCTCGTTCTCCCTCCAGCTCGACGACATGACGGTCTTAACGAACTGGATAACTCTCCCCAGCCTCGCTCAATTCTAGCCTCTTCGTCACCAAGAAGACGCTCCATAAGTCGAGAGGATAACCCTGACAAGGCACAACCTCGACACTACGTTTATCCCGATCACCATAATCCGCATCGGCCACACCCTCAGGCACGACTAACCATGAGAAAGGGCCCGTTCACTGAGACAATCGATAATTACCGAGTCCCAAGATACCTCGAAAAACCGCCTGGAGGTCTGAAAATGTATGATGGAACGGGCGACCCAGACAGGTACATTGATCAATTCGACACCATTATGCAATACCGTAATGTGCCCATGGAAATGAAATGTCGTATCTTCCTCTTAACTCTAGACAAAATAGCGCCGGAATGGTTTCGGACCATAAAAACGAACTCCGTTTCTTCTTGGGAACAATTGGCAAAACTCTTTTCGGTTCACTTCGCCCATTCCAAAAGTAAACCCAAGAACAAAGCAGTATTGATGTCTGTCATCCAAAAGGAGGACGAACCTCTCAGAGAATTCATAGAGAGGTTCAACAACGAAGCTTTCCAAGTTCGGGAACTTGACGACGCTTTCCGCATTTTCTTTATGACGCAAGGCCTACTCCCTGGAAGCCCTTTGAAAAAGCACGTCAACACTTGGGAACCTACTACCTTACAGGATTTCCTACAACTATCCCAATGTTTCATCAATGAGGAAGAAAGTATCAAGATCGGAAATCTGTCATCACAGGCCGCACCATTAAAATCCCGTAGCGGAAGAGAAAACCAAGGATACGACAACCGAGGTAATAGGGATCCCCGACCTCGGAATCGTCACCAAGTGTACACCGAACTCAAAGTCTCCAACGCCCAACTATAGGGGGAATGTTGGAATGTCGAGTTCAGAGACGTAAGAACTCCCAAACCCCTACCCCCCGATCTGGACAACGCTCCGACAAGTACTGCAGGTATCATAGTAGTAATGGCCATGACACGAACCACTGGAATGCTTTGAAAGACGACATAGAAGATTTGATCAAACGGGGAAAGTTGCCCAGTTTTGTAAAAAATCCAGGAGCAAATTCCCTCGAGGTTAAAAACGAGAGAAACGACGAGCCGGCGATGAGGAGCAAATTCCCGAAGATCGACTCTGACGATGTAAATCATGATATTAGAACATCGAAGGGTCGCTCAGTGATGATGATGATCACTGAAGGGTTCGAGCATGAAGAGTTCGGGAAGACAATGAAGCAAAAGTGGAAAGAATTGGTAAGCGTGGCCTTAACCTCAGCTACACCGAACACCACAAATCGACCTCCACTATCTTTTGGTGATGACGAGCTTATAGATGGGAAGCCTAACAAACATGTACCCCTCAGAATCTCGGCTGTCATTGCCAACAAAGAAGTAAGAAGAATCTTGGTGGACCAAGGAAGCTCATCTGACATCATTTTTGTCGATCTCCTTGACAGAAAGGGGATCGACAGAGAGGAGCTCACCCCTTACCGAGGAACGGCCCTATCCGGATTTAACGGATCCCGAACAAAGCCTCTTGGCCATTTGGAATTGATGGTTTCCTACGGAGCTGAGCCAATGGTGAAAACCATCAAAACCAAGTTCCTTATACTACCTTGCGAATCCATCTACAATGTTATCATTGGAAGACCGACGTTAGGAAGGCTCGGAGCGGTGACGTCCACCACACACTTAAAAATGAAGTTCCACTCTCTCTGCAATAACGTTATCACTTTAAACTCCGACCTAGAATCTGCTTCCAGGTGCTTCTTCTTATGGACCAAGACCGAGCAAAAAGCTTTGGAACAGGAAGGGGTTCCCCTTCCCAATAGTCCTTCTCCCAAACAGAGCAAAGGCCGATCTACCAAGATAAATGCAACAGACATTGATGCAAGGTACGACCCTGATAGCGCGGATGATGAAGATGATGACGAGCTGGAAAAAGAGCTCAAAAGAAAAATGAAAAGACCCCAACCCAATGGGGAGTTCATCGAAATACAGCTCGGCGAAGACCCCTCCAAAACCATCAAGATCGGAGCCGATTTATCTAACGAGGTTAAAGAGGATTTAACCCAATGTCTCCAAGAGCATGCCGACATCTTTGCCCGGTCTGCAGAGGACATGCCCAGTCTACTTTGCAAGCAAAGCTCTACACGAACCACAGAGTCGCTATCAAAAGGTCGAAAAGTTCGCTTTGGCCCTCATCATCGCAGCCCGATGTCTACGACCTTACTTCGTCGCCCATCAGGTGGTCGTACGAACTAATTACCCCATCCGACAAATACTTCATAGACCCGACCTCGCAGGTAGAATGATCAAATGGGCTGTAGAACTGTCGGAATTCGGAATCAAATACGAAGCCCGAACGGCTATGAAAGCACAAGTTCTGGCAGATTTTGTGGCAGAAATGACACCAGCAAGCGTCGAAAATGATACCTGGATCCTACACGTCGACGGATCCTCCAACCCGAAAGGAAGTGGCGCTGGTATCTTGTTAGAAAGCCCGAATGGCATTATCATTGAAGTTTCTTTAACATTCGGCTTCTCAACCCCGAACAACCAGGCAGAATACGAGGCTTGCATCGCTGGTCTACGCTTGGCTGTCGACCTCCGAGTCACCCGGGTAAAGCTGTACACCGATTCTCTATTGGTGGTCTCCCAAATCAGCAACCAATACGAGACCAAAGAACCAATCTTACAGAAATATCTGCTTCGGGTCCGGACATTATTAGCTCAAATTGAAACGACAGAAGTAAAACACATGCCGAGGGCGGAGAACCAAAGAGCTGGCATCCTCGCCAAACTCGCTAGCACGAAAGCTCCAGGAAATCACTGAACATTCATACAGGAGATCCTCCATAAACCCAGTGTATCCCCCGACCCTGAATCTGGCTCGATCATTTGCACAATTGGATCTTCCACAAATCCTCACAGTTGGATCGTCCCGATCTTAGAATACATCATCACAGGAATGGAACCCCCGGACCCGAGCGACGCTAAACTCATCAGACGAAAGTCTTCCGCCTATTCAGTCATTGATGTAGCATTATACAAAAGAAGCCTCTCCTCCCCATTGTTGAAATGTATCGAGGGGGAAGAAGCAGCTTACGTCCTAGCTGAAATTCATGAAGGAATCTGCGGTCATCACCTCGGAGGTCGATCTTTAGCTCGAAAGGCCCTCCGCGCCGGATATTACTAGCCGACCATGTCGGTCGATGCCACTGCTCATGTTAAAAAATGCAAAAAATGCCAAATTCACGCCAATCTCCACATTGCTCCTCCGACCGACCTAACAAGCTTGTCCTCCACATGGCCCTTTGCATGGTGGGGAATCGACCTCCTGGGACCATTCTCAACAGCTCCAGGCCAAATCAAATACTTAATCGTCGCTGTCGATTACTTCAGCATATGGATAGAGGCAGAACCCCTGGCCACCATCACTGCAAGGAACTGCATAAATTTTTTTTAGAAAAAACATCATGAGCAGGTTCGGGATCCCCGAGGTAGTGATAACGGACAATGGGACTCAATTTACTGATAAGGGTTTCAGAGCGTTGATGACCGACCTAAAAATCAAACACCGCTTCATATCAGTCGAACACCCTCAAACCAACGGACAGGTCGAAGCGGCGAACAAAATAATTCTAAACAGCCTACGACGACGCCAAGACGACGCAAAAGGGAACTGGGTAGAAGAGCTACCTTATGTCCTCTGGGGATACAAGACTACCCAACAAAGCTCCACTGGAGAAACGCAGTTCCGACTTTCTTACGGGAGCTGATAACTCATATTTATATGAGTTATTTATACTTATTCAAAGTTAAATCATGCAAGTTCTCTGGCAATAGTAGGTTGTTTCTATTAAGTTTCTGTTAGTTTATCGCTTTTTAGTTAGAAAGGGGACTAAATTACAAATTCTATGTATTTTGGCGCCAATTGGCGCCTTTGTGATCATTTTGATGCTTCTTGTGTTTGTGCAGTGAGCTGAACGTGGCAGCGTCCCTCATCACGTCTGAAGGAAGGCAGCAGAGCAAGAAAGAGATATCTCATTTTTGGCGCGCAAGAAATGGTAGGCAAAGATCTAGAAGTGCAGAAGATCTTCTCTCTCCTCAGCGCTGACGCGGCTGACGCACTGTAGCAGTGCAGTGTCATTTCAGAACAGAGTTAATCTACAAGCAAGCTTGGAAGGTGGGGAATGACATCAGCAAACATGTGACCCCCTTGTTCCTTGGCTATTCTCTCTCTACAAAAGAAAAGGCAGGGGGATCATCCATTCATCATCCACCTTCCTCCATTTTCAGAGATAGTTTTTTTAAAGAAGTTCTGGACACAGACTTCTTCATCCGAAATTTTCTCAAGCTCCAATTTTTATTTCCATTCGCAACCATTACTGTGAAGCTCAGACGTTGCAACGTCTCTACAGCGTGCATGAAGGAAGGTTGCTTAGGCGTATCTTTTGCGTTTAGTCTCCTTTTCTCTATGTACGGTAATTGGATTTCAACTCCTCTTCTTCCTGTAAAGATGCTCAGCATGAGCTAAACATTTGTAGTTGGGTTGTTGTTTTGCATGTAATGAACCTCTAGTTTAATGTTATGAAGTATTGATGTTTATGCGTTTTAGATCTTTGCATGTTAATATTTCCAAACTTGTTTTGAAATTGGCCACTTAAAACAAGTAGATTCATAGGTGCAGACATGGTCTATGAAAAGAACTCAAAGATTTATGTGAACGAAAAGATGCACTAAAGACATTTAGGCAATTTTATCTAAGTCTAGACATAGAATGGATAATAGTTCATAGGACATTGCTGTGGGTACTTAAAATACAGGAGTAGGCCTACTTAGAACCTAGACATAGGAATTCTAGTACTTGAAGCTCTGACGTTTTGTGACTGAAAAGCACAGCTCTTTTGCAACAGCGTTCAAACGTTATAACGTCTATACAGCATAGCATTTGTACGTGTTAACGTGTAAACGTTATAACGTCTGACTAGAGGAGATTTACTTGCATGCAGCAATCCAACTCATACTCTTCCATATTCACAACCACTTCCTGTTTACTTACTTTATCTACGTTCTTAGTCTTAATACCAACTTTTAGTGCCGATTTATTACTTGTTTCACCTGTGTTTTAAAGACTTGAACTTTGAAAGTAAATCAATCGTTGTGGGAACGATCTCTTATTTTTATCCACTTTATTACTTGTACGACGTGTATACTTGCACTGATATTGCGACTAGAAACACACGCGCAAACAAGTTTTTGGCGCCGTTGCCGGGGATTGAATGTAACTTTTATTGCTCAACAAATATTAAAACACTAGGTGAAAGAATTCTGCTGTGTTGTTCGTTGTTTCTGTGTGTGAACAGGTAAACGTTACAGCGTATGCTTAGTTCCAGTTCAAGCTCTAGTTCAACTGAACCAGGGAGTGGATCTGAGCCTGAATTCTATCCAGAACCTGAAAGAACCTTCAGGCGACTAAGGAGACAACAAAGGTTAAGAAGGCAGCAACAACACCAGCAATTTCAGCCACCAATCATGTCTGAACATGGTACTGGTGGTAGAAGCTCTAGAGGTGGACGCACTCCAAGAGGAGGAAGGCACTCTGATGCTGGAGGCAGAGAACGTGGTCGTGGACCACAGACTCATACAGAGACATATGTTGATGATGAACACTGGCAGAGACAGCAACTCATCAATGCAGGGCCACAAGACATGGTCAATGACAGAGACAGGCCTATGCGTGATTATGCCGTGCTCAATCCTGCCCATTTACAAACAGGCATTGCAAGACCACCCATTCATACTGGTCACTTTGAATTCAAACCAATGATGTTCCAAATGCTGCAGACTGCAGGGCAATTTGGGGGTTTCCCTCAAGAAGATCCTTATGCACATCTAAGGCAATTTTTGGATGTGTGTAGCAACTTTATCATCCCTGGAGTCTCAGAAGATGCCTTCCGATTGATGTTATTTCCATATTCTCTCAAGGATAAGGCCAAAAATTGGTTGAACTCCTTGGAGCCAAATTCAGTTCACACTTGGGATGAGCTAGCTGAAAAATTTATTGGAAAATACTTCCCTCCCAACAAAAATGCCAAGTTGAGAAATGACATCACTTCCTTCAAACAAAGGGAAGGGGAATCATTGTTTGAAGCTTGGAAAAGATGGAAGGAATTACTAAGAATGTGCCCACACCATGGCATACCCGTGGTTATTCAAATGGAGACTTTCTACAATGGTCTAGATCAGGGGGGCGGATCGTCTGACTTTAGCGCGGGAAACTGCAGCTGCAGTTAGTGTGTAATTTAGACATTTAAAGTCGGGCTGGTTGTTCACCCGACTTTAAATGTATGTGAAAATCGAGACATTTAAAGTCGGGTAGGGAGTTCACCCGACTTTAAATGTCTGCGCTAAAGTCAGACGATCCAAATCCCTAGATCAGCCTACCAGGCTTATACTTGATGCTTCATCAGGCGGTGTCATATTGAACATGTCTTTCTCTGAGGCATGCAGGCTTATTGAAGACATAGCCACTCATAATGCCCATTGGCCTTCTGAAAGATTCACTCCCGGAAAGAAGGCTGGTGTCCATGAGATAAGTGAAGTAACTGCCCTTTCTGCTCAGGTTGCTTCCCTGACCAACATGATTAAAAACATGAGTACTCCAAACGTGGTAACGTCTGAAAGACAGACTGCTGCAACTGTTGAACCAACACCATCTGGGGGAGTAGTATGTGTCTATTGTGAAGGAGGGCATATCTACGAAGAGTGTCCCCATAACCCTCAGTCTGTAAACTTTGTATCCCATAACAAAGGAAACAGTCCTTTCTCCAACTCCTACAATTCAAATTGGAGAAATCACTCAAACTTTGGTTGGAAAAACAACAATGCTTTGAATGCTAGTGATACTGCTCCTGCAATACCCCCAGGATTTCCCCCTCAACAACAAAGGCAGTATATGCAGAATAACAACAACAGCAATTTGGAAGACTTGATGAAAACTTTCATAAGCGATTGTAAGGCAACCTTGCAAACCCATGAGTCTTCAATCAAAACTTTGGAGAACCAAATTGGGCAGATAGCCTCAGCTCTTACTCAAAGGCAGAATGGATCTCTTCCATCTACAACTGAAACACCATCTTCATCTAAGTCAAACGGTAAAGATGTGGTGAATGCACAGGTAAATGCTATCTCATTAAGAAGTGGCACTGAATATCCTGAACCATCTATGCCTGAGGAACTCGAGGTGCTAGGGAAGGAAAAGGAGAAAAACAGAAGTGGAGAAAAAGAGAAGAATATTCCAGATATTGTGCTATCTAAACCAGACGTTACAACGTCTAGTTTTGAACCAGGAATCAAGATTGTACCTAAGCTTATACCTGAATATCCTCCTCCACCCTACCCTCAAAGACTAAAGAAAGCTCATGAAGACAAGCAATTCAGCAAGTTCATGGAGATGCTCAAACAGCTACACATAAACCTTCCCTTGG
This sequence comes from Astragalus membranaceus, assembly GCA_039519185.1. Lineage (NCBI taxonomy): Eukaryota > Viridiplantae > Streptophyta > Magnoliopsida > Fabales > Fabaceae > Astragalus > Astragalus membranaceus. Next base: position 152,274,410 of record CM076846.1, on the reverse strand, counting down.
TTGAAGCTCTGCAGCAGATGCCAAACTATGCCAAGTTCCTAAAGGATATCATCACCAAAAGAAGAAGGCTAGGGGAGTTTGAAACTATTGCTTTAACTGAAGAATGTAGCTTAATCATGCAGAATAAACTCCCTAGAAAACTGAAGGATCCTGGCAGTTTTACTATACCATGCTCCATTGGAGATTTTTACCTTGGCAAAGCTTTATGTGACTTGGGGGCAAGTATTAACTTGATGCCCAAGTCCATTTATGATAAACTTGGTATAGGAACTGCCAGACCTACTTCTTTAAGTCTTACCTTAGCTGATAAAAGTAGAGTTTATCCTGAGGGCATATTAGAAGATGTTTTGATTAAAGTTGACAAATTTGTTTTTCCAGTGGACTTTGTTATTTTGGATTTTGATGCAGATAAAGAAGTTCCTATCATCTTGGGGCGACCATTTCTAGCCACTGGAAGGACACTCATTGATGTGCAGAAAGGAGAATTAATCATGAGGGTCAATGACCAAGAAGTCAAGTTCAACGTCCTCAACGCACTCAAGTATCCAGAACCTAACACAGAGGAATGTTCCTTTGTGGTTGCCCTTGACCATGTGGTTCAAAAACAATTCAATAAAGATAATGACCACTTGGAGAAGATTCTGGGCAATGATGAGATTCAAGAGTTGTTAGCAGAAGAAGCTGTTCCGCAAAACGTTACAACGTCAACTGCAGACGTTGTCACGTCTGACTCTCCTGGACCCAAGGCGTGGACAAAGAAATATGAATCTTTAGGGCAAGAAGACTCCAATCTCAAAAAGATAGTTCCTTCCATTGAAGAACCACCCACGCTGGAGCTGAAGGTGTTACCTGATCACCTGAAGTATGCCTTTTTAGGGGAAAATGATTCTTTACCTGTGATCATTTCTTCTAATCTCTCAAAAGAGTAGGAAAGTGATCTCATTAGCACCTTGAAAAGACACAAGAAAGCCATTGGTTGGCAAATGGCGGATATCAAGGGTATCAGTCCCACAATTTGTATGCACAGAATTGTCTTGGAAGAGAATGCAAAGAACAGCATTGAAGGGCAAAGGCGATTGAACCCAATAATGAAGGAGGTGGTCAAGAAGGAAATCATCAAATGGCTAGACGGAATCATCTACGCAATCAGTGACAGCTCATGGGTGAGCCCAGTTCAAAGTGTGCCAAAGAAGGGTGGAGTTACTGTGGTGACCAATGACAAAAATGAATTGATTCCAACAAGGACGGGGACTGGATGGAGGATATGTATGGACTACAGGAAGCTGAACAAAGCAACCAAGAAGGACCATTTTCCTCTGCCATTTATTGACCAGATGTTGGATAGACTTGCAGGCAAAGAATTCTATTGTTTCCTTGATGGTTACTCAGGATATAACCAGATAGTTATTGTGCCTGAAGACCAAGAGAAGACCACATTCACTTGTCCTTATGGTACCTTTGCCTTCAGGAGGATGCCATTTGGGCTGTGTAATGCTCCTGCAACATTCCAGAGGTGTATGATGGCTTTATTCTCTGATTTTATTGAAAAATCCATGGAAGTTTTCATGGATGATTTTTCAGTCTATGGAGACTCATACAAGGCATGCTTGGATAACTTAGAAGAAGTTCTAGTAAGATGTGAAGAGACCAACTTAGTACTCAACTGGGAGAAATGCCACTTTATGGTTCAAGAGGGAATTGTTTTGGGTCATAAGATTTCAAAGAAAGGGCTGGAGGTTGATAAAGCAAAAATTGATGTTATTGACAAATTACCTCCACCTACCACCGTCAAAGGTATTAGAAGTTTCTTAGGGCATGCTGGTTTTTACAGAAGGTTTATCAAGGATTTCTCAAAAATTTCCAAACCTTTGTGTCTGCTGCTGCAACGTGATAACGTCTTCAACTTTGATGAGCAATGTCATGAAGCCTTCCAGAAATTGAAGACTGCCCTTGTAACGGCTCCTGTGATAGTCACTCCTGACTGGTCCAAACCATTTGAATTAATGTGTGATGCGAGTGACTACGCTGTGGGAGCTGTATTGGGTCAAAGGTATGGCAAAAATTTTCACTCTATCTATTATGCTAGTAAAACCTTAGATGACGCCCAATTAAATTATACTGTAACTGAGAAAGAGTTACTGGCTGTTGTGTTTTCTTTTGACAAATTTCGATCATACTTGGTGGGTGCAAAAGTTATTGTTTTTACTGATCACTCAGCCATCAAGTATTTGATTGCTAAAAAAGATGCAAAGCCAAGACTCATCAGATGGGTTCTCCTCCTTCAAGAATTTGACTTGGAAATTCATGATAAAAAGGGGGTGGAGAACCAAGTTGCTGATCACCTTTCTAGACTTGAGAATGTTGATGCAGGAACAGGTGCAAAAGAGATAAAAGAAAATTTCCCTGATGAAAAACTGCTGACAGTAGCCACAGCAGCTGAAGACGTTACCACGTCTATGGCAATTTCCCCAAACGTTATAACGTCTGATGCTACTGCACCCTGGTATGCTGACATAGTCAACTTCCTAGTCAGCAAGATTGTGCCTGTGGATTTCAACCATCAGCAAAGAAAAAAATTCTTCCACACCGTGAAGCACTATTTTTGGGATGAGCCCTATCTATATAAGATGTGTCAAGATCAGTTGCTTAGGAGATGCCTTGCTAAAGAGGAACAACTTCATGTGTTACAACAATGTCATGCATCACCCTATGGAGGACATTTTGGAGGAACCAGAACTGCTGCAAAGGTGTTACATTCAGGGTATTACTGGCCAACACTCTTCAAAGATGCTCATGAATTGGTAAAGAACTGTGATAAATGCCAAAGAACTGGAAACATCTCCAACAAGCAAGAAATGCCATTGACAAATATCCTTGAAGTGGAACTGTTTGATGTTTGGGGAATGGACTTCATGGGGCCATCTTGGTAGCTGTTGACTATGTATCAAAATGGGTGGAAGCTGTTGCATTGCCCAATAATGAAGCCAAATCAGCCAGCAAATTCCTTAAGCAAAACATCTTCACAAGATTTGGTACTCCAAGAGCTATAATCAGTGATGAAGGTTCTCACTTCTGTAACAAGCTAATTGAGAATTTATTGGCTAAATACGGAGTGAAGCACAAGATTGCTACCGCTTATCACCCTCAGACAAGTGGTCAAGCAGAAATTTCTAACAGAGAAATTAAAAGGATACTTGAGAAGATGGTTGGTCCGAACAGGAAAGAATGGTCCCTGCACCTTGATGATGCGCTGTGGGCGTACAGGACGGCATTTAAGACACCACTGGGCATGTCACCATACAAGCTAGTCTTCGGAAAAGCTTGTCATCTGCCTATTGAACTCCAGCACAAAGCTCACTGGGCGCTGAAACAACTGAACTTAGATCATTCAAAGGCTGGAGAAGCAAGACTCCTTCAACTAAATGAGCTAGATGAATTCAGGCACACTGCATATGAAAATTCAGCAATCTATAAGGAGAAAACCAAGAAGTGGCACGATCAGAAAATTCAAAGAAGAGAGCTAGTAGAAGGACAACCAGTTTTGCTTTTCAATTCAAGGTTAAAGTTGTTCCTGGGAAGCTAAAATCAAGATGGTCAGGACCCTTCAAACTGGTAAAAGTCTATCCTCATGGTGCTGTGGACCTGTTTGATGAGAAAACTAATTCCACTTTCAAAGTCAATGGCCAAAGAGTGAAGCAATACCATGGAGAACATGTGGTTAGGGACAAGACCACAGTGGATCTCAATAACCCCTGAATTAAAAAGGGAATAGTCTGGCTGAAGACTCTTAAAGCAAGCGCTCTTGGGAGGCAACCCAATGGTTTTAACTAACCAACAATTTTGTGTCTTTAAATTTTTGTTTTGTGCAGGAATGGAAGCTGAAGGTAGGAAAGAGTCAGGACTCAAGTTATTGAAGTATGGTAGACGTTATAGCGTCTTTGCATGTCTAGGACGTTGTCACGTTTGCTGCCTGGGTGAAGTTTTAAATGAAAAAGGAGACTGCTCAAGCAGGCATCCCCGCCAGACAGAGTGGAAGGCTCAGGTCTGGTGTTCTGAACAAGTAGTTTAGCCCTCTTTTTAGCAGTTAAATCGTTTTTAATTTCAGTACGAATAAATAACTGTCCAACGTGACAACGTCTGGATAGTTAGTAGTCAGTAGTTTGTTTGCTTGTGTTGTGTTTGAGTGTTCCTCTCCCATTTTTAAAAAAAAAATAAAAAAATAAATAATCAGTGAGCAGTGAGGACACTGCTCATCTTTCTGTGTGGGGGGGGGGATCATTTTTATGTTTTGTGTAGGCATAAAATTAAGTGCGAAATCAGTTTACTTTCCCACTCTATTAATCATCAAAAATGTTTCTCTTTGGGCTAAATCTAGGAATGACTGTGTGTGAATTTGTGTGAGTAGCTGATGCATGCTTAGATGAATAGAATTGATTACTGCTTCCACACAAACTCTGTTTTGAGGAAAACCTAGTTAGCTAGGACTATGTGATGCCAAAGCTAGTTTTGGTTGACTATGGTGATTGTAAAACTTGATTAAAAACTTAGAGTAGCAGTAGAAACTAAGTTTGGGGGTATATCAGGTTGTGCTAAGGCTGGGTGCAAAGACTGTAGGATGATTAGTGCATGTGTAGTGTGAGTGCAACGTTGTAACGTCTACCCGTAACGTTATAACGTATGCCGTGTGTGTTTTCGTGTTGTGTTCTGTGTTATCAAGCGTTGTAAGGTCTCATCTACAAACGTTATAACGTCCACTCCATAAAGACCAAAAAGTGCGTGTGTTTCAAATAAGTGAAAAAAAATCCACATGTTCTGTGTTTGCTGCAATTTCCCGAACCGACCTAAAAATCAAACACCGCTTCATATCAGTCGAACACCCTCAAACCAACGGACAGGTCGAAGCGGCGAACAAAATAATTCTAAACAGCCTACGACGACGCCAAGACGACGCAAAAGGGAACTGGGTAGAAGAGCTACCTTATGTCCTCTGGGGATACAAGACTACCCAACAAAGCTCCACGGGAGAAACGCAGTTCCGACTTTCTTACGGCAGCTGATAACTCATATTTATATGAGTTATTTATACTTATTCAAAGTTAAATCATGCAAGTTCTCTGGCAATAGTAGGTTGTTTCTATTAAGTTTCTGTTAGTTTATCGCTTTTTAGTTAGAAAGGGGGCTAAATTACAAATTCTATGCATTTTGGCGCCAATTGGCGCCTTTGTGATCATTTTGATGCTTCTTGTGTTTGTGCAGTGAGCTGAACGTGGCAGCGTCCCTCATCACGTCTGAAGGAAGGCAGCAGAGCAAGAAAGAGATATCTCATTTTTGGCGCGCAAGAAATGGTAGGCAAAGATCTAGAAGTGCAGAAGATCTTCTCTCTCCTCAGCGCTGACGCGGCTGACGCACTGTAGCAATGCAGTGTCATTTCAGAACAGAGTTAATCTACAAGCAAGCTTGGAAGGTGGGGAATGACATCAGCAAACATGTGACCCCCTTGTTCCTTGGCTATTCTCTCTCTACAAAAGAAAAGGCAGGGGGATCATCCATTCATCATCCACCTTCCTCCATTTTCAGAGATAGTTTTTTTAAAGAAGTTCTGGACACAGACTTCTTCATCCGAAATTTTCTCAAGCTCCAATTTTTATTTCCATTCGCAACCATTACTGTGAAGCTCAGACGTTGCAACGTCTCTACAGCGTGCATGAAGGAAGGTTACTTAGGCGTATCTTTTGCGTTTAGTCTCCTTTTCTCTATGTACGGTAATTGGATTTCAACTCCTCTTCTTCTTGTAAAGATGCTCAGCATGAGCTAAACATTTGTAGTTGGGTTGTTGTTTTGCATGTAATGAACCTCTAGTTTAATGTTATGAAGTATTGATGTTTATGCGTTTTAGATCTTTGCATGTTAATATTTCCAAACTTGTTTTGAAATTGGCCACTTAAAACAAGTAGATTCATAGGTGCAGACATGGTCTATGAAAAGAACTCAAAGATTTATGTGAACGAAAAGGTGCACTAAAGACATTTAGGCAATTTTATCTAAGTCTAGACATAGAATGGATAATAGTTCATAGGACATTACTGTGGGTACTTAAAATACAGGAGTAGGCCTACTTAGAACCTAGACATAGGAATTCTAGTACTTGAAGCTCTGACGTTTTGTGACTGAAAAGCACAGCTCTTTTGCAACAGCGTTCAAACGTTATAACGTCTATACAGCATAGCATTTGTACGTGTTAACGTGTAAACGTTATAACGTCTGACTAGAGGAGATTTACTTGCATGCAGCAATCCAACTCATACTCTTCCATATTCACAACCACTTTCTGTTTACTTACTTTATCTACGTTCTTAGTCTTAATACCAATTTTTAGTGCCGATTTATTACTTGTTTCACCTGTGTTTTAAAGACTTGAACTTTGAAAGTAAATCAATCCTCGTGGGAACGATCTCTTATTTTTATCCACTTTATTACTTGTACGACGTGTATACTTGCACTGATATTGCGACTAGAAACACACGCGCAAACAGCAGCGAGGCAGTGATACCCGTCGAGATTGGCGAACTCAGCTGGAGAACGGCAAACCCCAAAACACAAGTACAATTGGGAAATAAAAACTAACCTCGAAACAAATGCAGATGAGAAACTTGGATCTCTTTGTCGACCTCAAAATCAAACGCCTTGTACACCTCACTCAATGGAAACCTCGACGCCTCAAGATCGGTGATCAGAGCAGAAAGAGTTACGCAGCAACAAATTAATGGAAGTGACCCCCTATTTATAGTGGGCCAGAAAAATCGTGGGTTGGGCCTGGAAGTCGAATCAACGCGTCCAATCGAAGCCCAAAAGTTAGGCACTAAAAAACAAAAACATCACCATCATTAGCCGCCATCGTTATACGCACCGTGTCAGAAACATTTAATGCCTGGCACTGATACTGAGGCGTTGGACCCCTTGGCTCAGATAGAAAGCTCGGAACATCTCAAAATCATTTGAAGCTCGGCGCATCATATGATCGACAACGAGAGCTACCGTCAGGCAAAGATCACCCTCGGTAAATTTCAAGATCGATTAAAGCTCGGAACATCTCTTAATCATTTGAAGCTCGGCGCATCATATGATCGACAACGAGAGCTACCGTCAGGCAAGATCACCCTCGGTAAATTTCAAGATCGATTAAAGCTCGGTACATCTTGAGTCCCTCAAATAGAAAGCTCGGTGCATCCTCAACTCCTCAAAAAGAAGGCTACCGTCAAGCCAAGATCGCCCCTTAGGTGACCAGACTTGGGGGGCCACTGTTATGGTAAATAGTAAAAGGCCTAAACTGATATTTACACCCCATATAAGGTCCAATAACCAAACCAGCCCATATCCAGAAAATCTAGTCCAGTTAATCAACGGTACAGATACCTCTGTAAGATCTAACGGCTCAGGGTCGACAAAACAAACATCACACAAACTCTATAAATACCATACTCAATGCTCATAAATGTAAGCAATTTCTAATACAAAACACTGACTGACTCAGATACTGACTTTAGCAATGGAGTATCATTGCAGGTACAACATCGCCATCTCAAAGATCGAACATCGGCATCTCAAGGTCGAACGCCGCAGATCAAGTACAACTCCTACCAACTGTTTCAAGATCGGAAGCACTGTACAGAACAAATTTTAATCAATCATAAAGTAAGTATCGAAGGGAAAGTATCAAACGGAATGTTGCTAGCACTTTTTTAAATTGATTTTTGGCGGGTAGAACCAAACATCCACTAAAATATAATTGAAATACAAACTTTCTGCTATTTCATTAGACGGCCCAAAAAACACTTTTTTTGGTTTGGACCATTGTTGGCTACCCACGAAGTGTTTTAATGCTTTCAACGAAAGATTAATCATCACTCGTGCTTAGGATCAAATTTCGCATTGGTCAACACCGAGTTTGTCCCCTACAGAAATCAAATCCGGGACCACCAAATCAACCTCCCATGTCCCAAGATAGATTAAGCCATTAGACCAGGCGTGTTAGTTAAACGGACCAGAGTACCCTAAGTGCGTGCATTTACAATGACGCATAAACAAAATTGGTTTAGAGAAATATTTTGCATTTTCCTCCTAAATAAATCAAAATGCACATAATTATTGGCACGCACATGAGTTGCCTACTTAGCTTCTTTAGATACCATCATCATGCGTGTTAAACCGTATCTTGGTTGTACATGACATTTCTTTATCCAACACGATCACATTCACAATCATGCAATACCTCCATTCCTCTAACACACAGATACAGAGGTCCAAGCAAGTTATTGACTACTGAGATTACTTCTATATTAATTAATTAATAATTGAAAACTAAATTACAGTATAGTACTTGATTTTAGTAAGATTCTGAGTCCGAGATTAATTAAGTAGAAAAGACTTATGTTGTCAAAATAAGGAAAAATGTTGGATAAACAATATTAAAACCAATTAATGGAGACAACCTTAACTATAGCAACTACTCCTAAGGAAATGAGAAAGCATAGCTAGGTAACTACCAAATTTGACTCTCAACCCATTATATCATCTAGAATTATTGTTGGCCAAGAATATAGCTGTCATGTTGTGGACTATTGCAAACTCATCATAACCAATACATCATGCATCTGCAACATATAGCGAACCAGAACCAATTCAAACTGATAAAAAGTAAAGAGAAACAAACAGGACCACAGAGGTAGCAATTTAAAGTAAACTCCCCAAAACAGAGAATTTATCCATTTATGGCCAGTCATTTTCACAAAATTCGTCAAGCTGTGTGTGACTTTTCTTTACCCTTTCATCTTTACTTTAGTAAAACCAGGAAACCTATTTTCTTTTGTTCACAATCATAACCTATGTTGTCAACATTGCTCAATTATCACTTTCCTAACAAGATATTCAGACAAGAGTCATAAAGGTTTTGAAATTGAGAGAATTCAATTTCATCCTTCTATAAAAGAAGAGTCAAGTACCACAGCTGGATGAAAACTTATTTTGAAATATGTATTCTATATATATCTTGTGCTAAATGCATTTTCTATTTTGACCAATTTATCATGGTCCTATTTTTCTTAACATAGTACTCATAGTAGCTTGGTATTACCAAATGGATGTGCTTCGTGGCATGACAGCAAGCACTGCAATAAATTATTTGTAACCACAGACAATGAAATGTTTAAAGTCCAATGCCATACTTTAATGTCAAACTGCAAAAGTGTGAGATTTGACCAAAGGACTCTTAAATGTGTATACTTTTCAAATTTCCATCTTTTACCCCAAAAATTATCAAATGCGGGGATAAAATATGTTGGACCTATGATGCAGAACTTGCATTGCTATACAACTGAAAACAGTTTTAACCTAAGATCGTTGAGATTTGTTTGTGACCAAAATCTAGAGAAGTTGTTTACTCAAATAAAATGCTCAATGGAATGATAAGAAAGGAGAGGATCCAACTCTCATCCATTAACATTTTCTAAAAAAATTTAACAAATGCTAACATTTGTCAATTGTCATTCAAAAAATGGAATGACTAGAGAAGAAATAATTATGCAAAAATCAAAACACTAGGCTCCATCTCTACATGAGACTTCCTTATCCCAGACTCCATAAGATCAAAATTTCATCTACTGTATTATATCACTACTGGCCAATCACGTTGGTTGATCCGGAGACATGGCCACTACTGGCCTACAGTCCTGTCAGATTGCATAGCACATGCTAAGAGCTGCTATGCCTGCCAGAGGTATAGACTCGGTGCAAGCCGGCTTTACCCGATTATCAAGCCTTGGCCATTTCAAGGTTGGGCCCAAGAATAGTGAGTTGATATTCGCTGATATGCTTAGCAAGAATACAATAGTTAAACAGAAGATGCATTGATAGAACAAGCCACGACTACATCCTGGACCTAGAGGGGCAACATATGTTCCTTATTGGGTATGGTTTGATATTGTGCAAGAGTTTATCATTTTATTAAATGTATCACTAGACATTTGACCTATCTATGATTATCAGCTAGCAACTGGCAATCTCCACATGCAGATCCTACTTCCTATTCTAAATGAACAGCAGAGATATTGGCATACGTGATAAGCAAAAACAATCACTTGTGCTTATCGACAAAAAAATGTGGATGTGTAAAATTGCAGAGGAAAGATAACTCACAAGTAGAATTACAAGTTAATAACTCATCTTTCTACTCAGTATTAGATCCATTCATTCATCTTCAAATGTTTGGCTAGAAATGTATATAACCAGGACATAATATAATTGCAATTCAATAACATAATAATAATTGCTAGATTTATGTAAAAGAGAGCTACCACATTTGAAGTAAATACTAAGATCGTTCATCACTAACGAGGGCTATTAAGAACATCAATGGAAAAGCGATTAACAGAAGGCAATCGCATCTGCTGCTCCTGAACTCTGCTCCTCTTAAACAGTGGCTCCAGTGAAAGCGAAACAGATGATGCCGCAGTTACGGTCCACGACTCATTTGAGCTATCACAACTGAATGATGCATCAATCACCCCACCCGGGCTACTTGGTTCAGATACACGCTTGCGTTTCTGGTGAAGACCAAAAATCCCCTCGTGACAAACTAGTAATTTCAGTATGAGTTTGTAGCACTGGTTCACTTGTTCCTGCAAGATCAACACCAAAATTTCATGTATTCATCAAACATACATCAGATTTGAAGATTCAAGAATTGTGCAAGGCAGAGACAAACAGTTGAGTTAAATGGACAAACCTCACTGATCTTTAGTAAACCCAAAAGTTGATCAATGTACTCAGTTGCATTAAATGGTTCAATCTCTTTAATTACATGGATCATGATAGCAGCAGCCAATATAGAAGGAAGATAACTCATAACCCTTGAATCTGTCAACAATGGTGGCATTGAATACACATGAGTACCAATAGTCATAGTCATAATGGCATGACCAAGATTTACTTTTATATAAATATGTCTAGTATCTTATTTATGAGCATTAATAGAAACCAAGGCCTACATTACTTACCCACAATGACAGTAAGAAGAACCCTCTCACAACGCCACATGAACTCCCAGTGGAAACGACTCTTCAAACCAAGCCTTCTGACAATGTGTTCAAAGAAAGAAATTGGTGTCACTGGATGCATCCTCCATTTAAGAGTTGATAACACCAAAAGCTCCATTCTCTGTATAGTCTTAGCTTCAAACACAAATCTTGATTCCTCAACCTGTAAAAGAAAATAATCAAAACACACAAAAAAGCCTCATTTTAAACACAAAGGACTAGTAAACAAGTAAAACAAAAAACATGTCATTTTAACAAACACCTAGCCCTCATTTCAAAGTAAAAAGCATACTTGAAGGTCTAAAAGAAGTGGGACATGGGTTTCATCCATTTTAGCAGCAAGAGACAGACAAGCAACTGCAGTAAGCTGTGTCATCCATGGCTTATCCTTTTGAAACATTAAACTTGTGATGAACCTATCAAAGTAGTTAACTGCAAAAACAGTAGTCAAAGCAGAAAACCCATAATGTGCACAAACTTTAGAAATCCAGTTAACAGCTTCAACACGAGGTTTTTCTAAGGGTCCCTCAGCAATAAGATTACGAGAACATAAATGGGTCTCTCCCTCTTTTGAGATTAACGAAACAAGTTCATCATCTTCCCAAAAGAGATCATTTTCGAGTAAAATCGAAGGTAAAGGTTGAAACTTTCTTTCAGATGGGTTATTGTTTGTTGTATCGGAGTTGGTAAGATTTGCATCGAAGTATTCTTCTTCTTCGAATGGGTGTTGCTCTTCACAGAGAAGGGCGTCGAGGAATGAAGGAGAGTGTTGTTTGAGAGACATCTTCTTTGAAGAAGATGAAGAAGAAAGGTTTCTTCATTATACAGAGAGGAAAGAAAGCAGAGCCATTTTCAACTCTGCGTTAAAGTTTGTTTGGTTCTCTCAGTAGTGTGAGGTAATGTGAGGGAGAGAAAGAGAGATGGTGGTGTAATGAAACAAAGGGTTTTATCTCAGCAACACTTCACGCTTGTCCTTTTCTTTCCTCCTTTTTCGCCCTTTATTCTGAACAATTTTTTCCCTCTTTCTTTTGTTACAAAAAATAATATTTATAGTATTTTATATCAAATATTTTGTTTATTTTATTTATTTATTTTAATGAGAATTCTACCATACCTTTGAATTTTGTTGATACCCTCTAAGTAAAATTAGTACAATATTTAAATTTATTTTAAAATACTTAAATATAAAAAATGATGTGTTGAGTGTTCCCCTTAATTAATTAATTAATTAAATAAATAAAAAACGGGTTGTTTGGTGGGCAAAAGAGACATATCATCTCACCTCAACTCTTTTTCCTAATAGAGTTTTTACCACACCCAAGACACAAACTTGAAGCCAGTGTTGTAAAAACCGGACGGTTCAACTAGGAACCGCTCAGTCCAGCGATTGGTTCAAACTCAGTTGAACCGTTCAGAACCGGGTTAGACTAGATTGAACTGTAGTTCAACTGCTTTAAACCGCCAGCTCACCCTGACTGAACCTCCCGGAAAGTTTTTATTTGATATTTTTATTTATTTTTTCTACAACACTTAATACTTTTTTATTTATTTAATACTCATTCGTTTCAACTATGGTTGAACCGAGTGAACCAATTAAACATTACTTAAAATCATGGTTGTCTCACATGTTCGATCTCTGGTCCAATTTTAAAAACATTACTTAAAATCTTAAGATGAGATCTGAACTCATTTACTCACCGGACCAATCTATATCAGACATGAGTATTGGTCATCTCATGTCAATTCTTATTCTTATTTCTGACATTTTGAACTTGAATATCGTTAATTTTATCTTCTTTTTTTGGTGAACAATAGGGCCTGAAGGCCCAAACCGAAATCTAATTCATAGATGGGAAGCTAACCCAACTGAATCCACAACAAGTGTTTGGACTAAAAAGTCCGGTACAATATCAAAAATTACACATTCATCCCTTATCTCATAACTGTAACTAGTCAATCTATCAGCAGCAACATTAACATCTATATCAATTGACTTTCACGTGAGTTTAATTCTTCCTTTCCCAATGTCCAAGATGCTGGGAACCTGACTGCGAACCGCATCACTCCCATCATCGTCCAGCGGCTCCAAAGCTTCCATTGAATCAACTTCAACCTCAATCTTCTTGAATCCTCTTCCCCACGCCAAGCTCATTCCGTGGTAGATTCCCCAGAGTTCTATTTCCACCACCGTGCATGCATCCAACTTTTGAGTGAAGGCGAAGATCAAATTGCCTTTACAATCACGCAGAATTCCGCCACACCCTGCCAATCGACCATTGTTCTTCACCGATCCGTCACAATTGAGCTTCCACGTCCCATTTGGAGGAATCGTTAATTTTATCTGTGAGATGTTTGAGTCCAACCGTTCATTATCGAAGGTGGGTTTTTTTTTTCATTTTTTGATGCATTCAGATACATTAGGATAGATTTTTGTGACGAGTCACAAGCAGTGGAGGACCTCATTGTTTTCCGTGTTCAGTTGATCCCCCTGGAAAAAAAATATTAGTACTAATATCTCTATATAAAATTATTTTGAATCCCTTGAAATTTTAAATTTGCACCCAGTTTTTAATAAATATATCTTATTAATTTCCGTAAGAGACTATTTATAAAACTTTAGGAAGTAATTTTACCGATTTCAAATATTTTTACAGACTACTTATTTTCCTATACTTTAGGACTTAAATAGGTAATGGCGGGGGGAGTACTCTTGCTTTTTGTACTTTTTTGTTTTGTTTTAATGAAATCGGGCGAGTACTCTTTCCTTCTAGATGTTTTTATCCCTAAGGAGTTTTGCATCAAAAGGTTTTAACGGGGCTCCTTTCCTTTGTTTAAAAAAAAATTATTAGTTGTGAAAAAAAAAGGTAATGGCGGGTAAACTCAGAGACTAATTTGGCTATTTATTCCTAAATAAATTTGGAGTTAAATAATTTGATGACTTAATTTTAGTAAATTAAGCGACGATATTTGAAGAAAAAAAAATTGAAATTTTTTTTGCACACCCTAACCTAGGGTCTTGAGTCTTGAGTCCCCTTATATTTTGTTGCAGGTGAGATGACTTCCCATAGTGATGATAGTGCACATGACAGTGGTCATGAGAGTCATGATAACGCACAAAAAAAGTTCAATCACCGTGGAATGACAGTTAAGAAGAATATCATCAATCGGGGGAACAAAGGGCTTCCTAAACTTTCAGTAAGTTACTTACTAAATAACTAACTTTGTTACATACTTTTACCTGTTTATTATCTAATTTACACAATTAATAATGCAGGTCAAGTGGAATGTTAAACACCAACCGATTGGTGAGAATGGTAGAGAGTTGCAAAGCTTCATTGGTGCGAGAGCAAGGCAGGATATACCAATAACAATCATAAGTTGGAATAATAAAAATGATGCCTCTTTAGAGAAATCTAAAGAGGAGCTATGGCACTTGATAGAGGTATGGGTCTTATTTTGACTATAGAGTTATTTTATAATTAAATATGTAAGCATATTTATAATCATTTTGTTGAATGTAAGCAGAAATACTTTGATGTGGATGACTCTCGAAAAGACACTACAACATTTGGACCCTATGGCAACGCCTAAATTTGCAACGCCAAAAAAACCGTTGCCTTATCCAACAATGGCAACGGTTTTTTGAACCCGTTGCTGTTTAATTTTTTTTCTTTTTTTTTTAAATGGCAACGGCTGAAAACCGTTGCCATAAGGTCTACGGCAACGGTTATTTGATTAATCTTTAGGCAACGGTTAAAAAACGTTCCCATAATGTCTACGGCAACGGTTATTTGGTAAAGCTTTAGTCAACGGTAGTAAAACGTTGCCATTGAGACTATTATTAAAAAAAAAACCTTAAACGTACAAAAACACTGAACAGCGAAACCTGGCCTATAATCACACGCGAAATAAACAAAAACCCTCTCATCAGCTGCGAACGGCGAAACCTATCCTGCGAACGGCGAAACCTATCAGCTGCGAACGGCGAACGGCGAACGGCGAAACCCTATCAGCTGCGAACGGCGAACGGCGAACACTACTCACTGGGCTTCTTCGTTCAAACGCGAAACCCTATCAGCTGCGAACGGCGAACGGCGAACATCAAACGCGAACATCAAACGCGAAACCCTCTCCGCTGCGAACGGCGAACCCTCACATCAAACGGCGAACCCTCACATCAAACGCTCCTCTTGATCGCTCAGTACGACATCAAACACATCAAACGCTCCTCTCGATCACTCCTCTCTCTGCTACGACCACGGAGGCAGTGCGCGCACGGCGGCGGTCCACTTTTCCCCCACGGAGGCTGTCCACCTTTCCCCCACGGAGGCAGTGGACGGCGGAGGTCCACCTTCTCAGAAACCATCAAACCATCAAACGCGCGCTCTTCACCTCGTAAGTCTTTAAAAGCTTTGGATATTTTTCAGAGGAGTCATCACTTGTATTTTTCAAAAGCTTTGGATGTCGTTTCTGTGTTTTGATGTTGTAAGCTTTGCAGCATTTGTACTCTACAGATAACAGTTTGTGCAATATTATTATGTCTTTGTGCTGTGCAATTCTAATTTGGTTATTTCAATTTGATGATTGCTACTAATTTGGTTATTTCAATTTGATGATTGCTACTAATTCCCTGCTTGACAAACTTACAAATTATGTTCTAGTATAAAAAAATTACAACTCATGCCATATCAGTTTATAGTTTGTTGATTGTTAGTGTTCAGTGTGGTTTTTTAGTTGGTTAATAGTTTGTTGGACTTCAGTTGCTGGTTGTTAGTGTCTAGTGGTGGCTATAAATATACTTGTTGTATCTGTGCATTTGATATCATGTTTAATATGAATACTTCTAGCATCTTCTCATCTTCAAACTCCCTGGCTATGGCTACCATCTATTTTCCCCTTTCTTAACAAAATAAATCATAATGGCTATCTAATTCTTTGTTTTACATGTTCAGGTTTAGTTCAGGTTTGTTAATGGGTTTTGCATGTTCTCTGTTTTTCA
This sequence comes from Astragalus membranaceus, assembly GCA_039519185.1. Lineage (NCBI taxonomy): Eukaryota > Viridiplantae > Streptophyta > Magnoliopsida > Fabales > Fabaceae > Astragalus > Astragalus membranaceus. The sequence goes on along the minus strand of CM076846.1, from coordinate 152,258,321 downwards.
GTTATTCAAATCCCATGCAAAGTTTGGCTTTAGTTGTTTATTGTATGTTATGTTTTGATGGAATTCTTTCAATACGCCATTGACACACTTGTAAAAACATTCTTTGTGATTAGTCCATTTCTTAAAATGTGAATAGTTTTCTAGTAAGCTGATCATCCTTTTAAAAATTTCAAGTCGAAAATGGTGAGCCCTTGAGGGGGTACAACTCTCTTTGTGCCTGTTTTTTCCTTCCAAAAGTTTCATTGTCCGACAAGTATTTGATACTGATACCTGCAGAAAGTATCAAACAGTTTTTTTGGAATCAAGCAAAGAGGTCCCCTTTGCAACTATTACTACCAATAGAGGAAACCAGAGATGAAACCAACTCGGCCCAGGATTACCTTTGGATAACCCTGCACTGTACAGTTTTACACTGGATTACCACTGGATAACCCTGAAAGTAGATTTTGCTACCATCAACCAGTTTATTGTTATAGTATTGCTGTCAAAAATTTTTCTTTTTTCTTTTAAATTTTTATAGACAGGTAAAACACTTTGGCTGAGGTCCTAATTAAGGTTCCAATTGTCCCACTTCCTTCAGCAGCAGTAACGACGTTTCCTTTGCTTGTACTGTAGAGTATTTATGTTTCTAATGACTGCTGCTGCTGCTTTCAGTTTCAGTATTTGTTATTGATAGAATGTTTTTTTATCACCTGGGATTCAATCACGGTTACCTTCCCCATCTCTTTAATTTGACAGTGTGGTATTCTTTTTTCTTTTGCACTCTCTTTGCAGTGATTTCTGAATTGTTACTTGGATTATTATGTTTTCCTTTTGATACTATTTATTTAATTTCTGAAATAGCATATATGGTCTAAATTCTAAAGCTAAATGAAATACTTTATATTTTGTAAAAAAAATGAATCTGAAAAGAGTGCTTTAATTTGTTTTTCAGGAAACTACCAGGCTTGAATTTGGAGGGTCAGCTGTCTTCAGCAATCCAGTCCTTTTCTTCAGACGAAACACACATTGTTACAAATCAAGGTAAAATGACATTCTCTTTTCTTCGTCGTTCCACTTCTATTCCACTTCTTCGTCGTTTAACATTCTCTTTTCTTTGTTTTTTTCTCTCTGTGGTGTGGTAGTGTGGTGGTGATGATTTGATGTGGGGAAAAGTAAAAAAGAAGACGTCGTTTGCAGGGTTTTGTCTTTCCGTAACAGCGAATTGATCCTCAGTTCCCAATCGCGCTTCTTTATTGGTGAGTCCTTTTTTTTCCATTTTCTATTTTCTGTTTGTTTTTAAAGCCCATCTATTGCTGTATCTCGGATCTGTATTTCACATCACAAATAATTTCACATGATTGATCAAATGAAGTGTCATAAACTAGTGTTCCTCAATATACAAAGAAACAGATAATGGATGTACTTCAATATTTCAGTTATTGTGTTTTTGTCTTTTTCATATAAAAAGGAAGGCATAATTTGCATAGAATTTTGAACTGCACTTTACTCGGAAGGTTGCAGTTTTGGATATTCTTTGAATTTTTAGACCATGATTGATCTAAACAATAGTTTCTTTTGATATGAAGAATAATTACCTTGAGATTTTATTATTTCACCTAAAAGTGGTAAATATGTAAATCTGTGCAACATAATAAGATGAATGAAAATTACATTGAGATAACGTTCAGATAACGTTGTTGGAATTCATACATATTAAAAAATAAATGAGTTTTGTTTGTGTTGTGAGTTGGAAGGAATTGGTTTTAGTTGTGATTGTGTTGTGATAGTTCTTTTCATTATGATATTCTTCAACCTTCTTATTTGTTACTATTCTAGTAAGCTCGATGGATAAAGAGTGGATGAAATCAGCAAGAGATAGCCCAGACTACATTCTTGGTGTTGAGTTTTTTTTAAATTATGCATACACCATAGGAAAACCCCAAGGAAAAGAGATTCTATGCCCTTGTATTGATTGTCACAATGCTTTTTGGAAGACAAGGGCAGTTGTATTTAATCATTTGGTATATTTCGGATTTGAAAGAGGATATGATGTCTGGATTCGTCATGGTGAAAAGCGTAAAGACCCCAATCGTCTCGACAGTGGCACAAATGAAGAAATTGATGATGTTGATGGACTACTATATGAAAGATTCAGAGATGTCGCACATGATGAAGAATGTCGAGTTAATGAAGGCCTCAGTGAAGGTGCTAGAAAGTTCTATGGTCTTTTAGAAGAAGCAAAACAAGAGTTGTACCCGGGTTGCAAAAACTTCTCTAAATTATCGTTCACCATTCGACTATATTTGTTGAAGTGTCTTTATGGTTGGAGCAATGCATCATTCAATGCTCTCTTAGAGCTTTTGAGAGAAGCTATGCCTCAGTTGAACATTCCGGAAACATTCAATAAAACCAGAGGCATGATAAGGGACCTAGGTCTTGATTATAAAAAGATCGATGCTTGTCCTAATGATTGCATGTTATATTGGAAAGATCATGAGAATGACACTTCCTGCTCTGTTTGCGGATTTCCACGGTGGGTTGTCAATGCCGAAGGAGATTATCAAGTTGAGGAAAACAATAAAGCTCATAAAGTTCCTAACAAAGTTTTGAGACACTTTCCCTTGATTCCTCGACTTCAAAGGTTATTCATGTGCTCAAAGACAGCTGACTCATTAAGGTGGCATGACGAAGAGCGTTCTAAAGATGGGAAGTTGAGGCATCCAGCTGATGGAGAGGCATGGAAAGACTTTGATAAGCGCCATTCTGATTTTGCTGCTGATTCTCGTAACATAAGACTTGGGTTGGCTAGTGACGGATTTAATCCTTTTAAATCCATGAATCTGTCTCATAGTACTTGGCCCGTCGTATTGATACCATATAATTTCCCACCTTGGTGGTGCATGAAGGCTGAGTATTCTATGTTGTCTTTACTAATTCCTGGACCATTGTCACCCGGGAATAACATTGATGTGTACCTCCAACCATTGATTGAAGAGTTGAAAGTGTTGTGGGAGGTAGGAGTAGAAACATATGATGCCTCACTAAATCAATCTTTTCAAATGAGAGCAGCATTGTTGTGGACTATTAGCGACTTTCCCGGGCTCGCTATGTTGAGTGGGTGGAGTACTAAAGGGAAATTAGCATGTCCATGTTGTAATTATAATACTAATTCGATTTATTTGAAGCATAGTCGAAAGGTGTGTTACATGGGTCACCGTGTATTTTTGCCTATGGATCATAAATATAGATCGAATACAAGGGCTTTTAATGGGACTACAGAATATGGATCTCCACCAGCTTTGTTAGAAGGAGAAGATATCTTAGAGTTGTTGGTAAACTTTAAAAATGTCTTTGGTAAGACTCAAAAAAGGCGTAATGATGGTCCATGGAAGAAAAGATCCATTTTTTTTGAATTACCATATTGGAAGCACAATTTGTTACGACATAACCTTGATGTGATGCACATAGAGAAGAATATATTTGATAACATCATTGGCACCTTGCTGGATATTCCGGGTAAGACGAGAGATCATGAGAAAGCTCGTTTTGACTTGCAAGAAATGGGAATTAGGAAGAAGCTTCACCCTAAAGAGACAAATCAAGGTAAAAAACTTATGTTTGCAAAAGCATGTTTCTCCATGACACCGAATGAGAAGACTACTTTTTGTGGTGTCTTAAAGAAAGCAAAAATGCCCGATGGTTGTGTATCAAACATTTCAAGATGTGTTCAACTTGCTGAAAGAAAAATTATTGGCTACAAGAGTCATGATGCACATTTCATCTTGCATTACTTGCTTCAAGTAGCTGTAAGAAGCACAATGTCCGACCAAGTCGCCCATCCTTTAATTCGCCTCTCTTCATTCTTTCGTTGTTTATGTCAAAAAGTTATTGAAGTGGGGGATCTAGATATCTTGGAATCAGAGATTGCAGAAACACTTTGCCAATTGGAGACAATTTTCCCTCCTTGTTTCTTTGATGTTATGGTTCATTTGCCTATACATCTAGTGAATGAGGTAAGATTGGGAGGCCCGGTTCAATTTAGGTGGATGTATTTTCCAGAAAGATATTTAGGTAAATTGAAGAGTTATGTACGTAATAAGAGTCGTCCTGAAGGTTCTATTGCCGAGGGATACTTGGTTGAAGAATGCTTGACACTATGCTCACGATATTTACATAATGGTGTTGAAACAAGACATAACAGAATGACAAGGAATAGTGATAGATGTGATCTGGATGAACTTGAAAGCTCGGGCTCTTATCCGGGCATAGGTCATCCTATTGGAGGAAAGAAAAAGGGAGGAGCCATTTCTTTAGATTCCAAGTCAAGGAATCAAATCCATCGCTACATCCTATTCAATTGCGACGAAGTTGAAGAGTTCATTAGGTAAATAAATTTACTTGTACGTTTTAGTTACATGAAAGAGTTGCTTTACAATTATGCTAACAACGATTTTTAAATTTTAGGGAGCATGAAAATGAAACGACAAATATCAATAAAAGAAAGAGATGGAACCAAGCGAAGAGTCAAGGGCGAGATTTTGTTGAATGGTTCAAAACTCGTGCTTTAGTAGATGATGTTTCTGATCAACTTAAGAAATTGTCTAGAGGACCAAATAGAGTTGCACGGCGTTTTTCTGGCTATGTCATTAATGGTTATAGGTTTCACACCAAACAACGTGATGCAAGACGTAAAACCCAAAGTAGTGGTGTGACGTTGATGTCTGTAACCCAAAGTTTTGCAAGCACTAAAGATAAAAGTCCTACAACAAATTCAATAAATTACTATGGATCAATCATTGAAATAATTGAAGTAGACTATTATGGTCATTTCAAGTTTGTGTTATTTAGATGTGATTGGTTTGAAGTTGAAGACGACAATTACGGGTTGACTTGTGTTCACTTCAACAAGAGATGTTCTATGGATGACCCTTTTGTGTTAGCTTCACAAGTCCATCAATGCTTCTACATTCAAGATCCTATTGATGTCAATAGGAACTATGTTATGAAGACTTTTCCGAGAGACTTTTTTAATATGAAAGATGAGTCTTATTCAAATGCCCAACATTTGTATCAAAGAGAGTTGTTAGATCATGCGGTAAATCTAGCTACGAGCGATGACAACTGTGAAGTTGAATTGGCTAGGAGTGACATACCACCAACCATTATTGAAAAGTCTCTGCTTGATTCAAATGAAAGGGATGTTGGAGATGATTCTGATTTTGATGACACTTTGTTTGACTACATGGATTAGTTTATTTCATTTCATAATTTATTATTGTTAATATAAGGTGATATTGGAATCTGTGCATTGATTATTATAATTTCTCATAAATTTTTATCACTCACATGTGTGTTTAGATATTAATATATATTGTGTTTCAATGATGCAGGTAGTGTTTTCTTTAATTTCATTTCAAGAACATCTCCATTCAAGTTACAAACTACAAAGGGTGTAGGAAAATGGACAAGGGCAATGATTTTGATTTTGAACAACTTAAAGCTAAATCAAGTGCAGACTTGCTTCAAAAGTATAAAATCAAGGTGGAAAATGAGAAAGCATCAAAAAGAAGACATGGAAGCAATTTAAATCAAGGAAAAAATCAACATATTGGAAGCACTCAGCAGCAGCCTATTTGCCTCGTAAGAAGTTATTTCCAATTCCAAGTTTTCTAAATCTATTGGAAGCATTCTAACTTAAGCAGAAAGCACAGAACGTGATAGTTTTTAAGATTTACAATGAATGCATGAATCTGTCCTATATTACATAGTTAATATATAGTAATGTTTGGAACATGATAGTTTTTAAGATTTACAATGAATGCATGAATCTGTCCTGAATGTTTGAATTTGTCCTTATTTCTAGTCCCAGACAATAGGCATTGATGAAGGAAGGATCCAAAAGGGCCTTGGTAAATCCACAAATAGGACCCAGTCATTGACTGTCGGAGGAGTTTCGATCCCAGTAAGAGGATCAACAGGCTCAATAGAATCTCAAAACAAAAGGCTAGAAGAGCAAATGAAATCTTCCTTGAATATTAAAGCGGCAACCCAAGCAATAAAGACCACTCAAGTTTCTCACCAAAAAGACATTGCTAAATCCACAAGTAGGGCCCAATCATCGACCATTGAAGGAGTTTCAATCCAAGTAACAGGGTCCAAAAAAATGCAAGAAAAAATGCTAGATGCTATGAAGCCTTCATTGAACAATAGAGCTGCCACTAATATTGTTCAATCTGAACCCCCTATGAAGAGGCAGCTAAGGTCTACCGTTGGTGGAAATCAAAGTCAAGAAAAAATGCTAGATGCTATGAAGCCTTCATTGAACAATAGAGCTGCCACTAATATTGTTCACTCTGAACTCCCTATGAAGAGGCAGCTAAGGTCTACCGTTGGTGGAAATCAAAGTCAAGGGACAACGGTTGGAGAACAATCCTTGAAAAAGAAAAAGTACATCACAAAGTGTCCATCAATGTCAATTGGTGAATTTATTGAAAAAAATCAGCAACCACACCAAGTGGAGGAATCAGCAGAAGAAAGTGATCAAGAACAAGGAATTGAGGGAGATATCAACTATGGAAGTGAGGAAGTTGGGGAATTTAATGAAAATACAAGTAAAGGTATATCAATTTGTGTTGACCAGTATTTTTACTAATGGCTATGTTTAGGTATCTTTTTACTCTTAGTTTTACTAATTTCTGTATTGACTCATTTGTGTTTTAATTAGGGGAAGCATCTAAAAGAACTCGAGGGAAAACATTATGTGTGAAAATTCATACACGTTCAGCTAATGATAGAGAAGAGATTATCTTGAATGAACTAGGACAACCCATTGGGCCAAATGCAAGCATACTTTCCCAGTTCAGTAATTTTTTGGGAACCATTGCAAGGAGTTCAGATTTTTGCCCTCTTATTTACACCAATTGGAAGGCTGTACCAGATAAAGATAATATATGGGCTTATGTCAATGTAATATAACTTATCTAGTTCTATTTGTTTGTTTAGTTTACTTTAATAAATTAGAGCTTTCTAATTAAGCTTTTTTTTGTAGGAAAAATACAATGTACCTGAGAAAGGAAAAAAGGTCGTGTATACTATTATAGATGAGGCATGGAGGCGGTATAAGTGTACTATTAGAAAGAAGCATTTTACCAAATATAAAACCTTGCATGAGCGGTTGAAAAATCGTCCCGATGACATACCGGAGGAACACTTTAAAGCATTGATGGTATATTGGAGCCTTCCGGCCGTTCAAGTAAGAAATAATGATATTTGTGTTTTTTATTACATTCATTTCTCAAATTTACTAAATTGCAATGTCCATTACTTAGGAAACATGCCAGCAAAATGCTCAAAATATAGCTCAACAAAAATGCAGACATCGAGCTGGTCCTGTAAGCTTTGCTCGCATAAGGGAGACAATGGTAAATCAATAATTCAGATTTTGACTTGTTTCTACTTTCTACACGTGGTTCTGTTTTAGACCTTACCTTTGCTATATTGTGTTAATGAGCTTATTATCTTGGTAGTGTGCAAGTAGTGAGGATGGAGAGCCTCCTTCTCAACTTGAGTTGTTCATCGAAACACGCCAAAGTAAGAAAGGAAAGCAATTGAACGAAGAAACAAATGATACAATTGTAAGTTTTTTTAATGAATTTATCATTTCAAATATAATAATGTATATCTTTTAACTGTGATTGCTTTTTAAATATGGTAGATAAAACTTCAAGACTTCGTGAGTTCTGGTCATTCTCCTTCGGAAGCTTTTCAAAAGGTGGTTGGTAAAGAAAAACATGGGAGAGTACGTACCCATGGAAGAGCGGTAACAACTACTATGTTGAAGAGAAATGAAGAAGCTGCACAAATGAAGAGAGCACATGCAAATGCGATGGAACAACTAAGAAAAGAACATGCTGATAAGATGAATGAACTTGAAGAGAAACTACAAGAGAAACTACAAGAGAATCAGAAAGGCATGGAGAAAAAGTTTCAGCTTCTACTACAGACCGTATTAGATCAAAATAACTCAGGGTTGAATGTGGAGGCTTTGGCAGCTATGTTTTCAACTCCGCCTGATGCTACTAGTGCTCCACGTTCTTCGACATCAACACATGCCCCGGAAGCTGTTAGAGTAAGTACTAACACCACCTGTTTTTATAACATCACTATGCTTGGAATTTTAGAATTTTTAGCTAAATTGTGTTATAATCCCAAGATATATTGGTCACTCTCTAAAATACAACTGGTTTAGCTATGTGGTTAGTCTGTTGGTTAATAGTTTGTTTTTTTCCGCCATATCAGTTTATAGTTTGTTGATTGTTAGTGTTCAGTGTGGTTTTTTAGTTGGTTAATAGTTTGTTGGACTTCAGTTGCTGGTTGTTAGTGTCTAGTGGTGGCTATAAATATACTTGTTGTATCTGTGCATTTGATATCATGTTTAATATGAATACTTCTAGCATCTTCTCATCTTCAAACTCCCTGGCTATGGCTACCATCTATTTTCCCCTTTCTTAACAAAATAAATCATAATGGCTATCTAATTCTTTGTTTTACATGTTCAGGTTTAGTTCAGGTTTGTTAATGGGTTTTGCATGTTCTCTGTTTTTCAGTTATTCAAATCCCATGCAAAGTTTGGCTTTAGTTGTTTATTGTATGTTATGTTTTGATGGAATTCTTTCAATACGCCATTGACACACTTGTAAAAACATTCTTTGTGATTAGTCCATTTCTTAAAATGTGAATAGTTTTCTAGTAAGCTGATCATCCTTTTAAAAATTTCAAGTCGAAAATGGTGAGCCCTTGAGGGGGTACAACTCTCTTTGTGCCTGTTTTTTCCTTCCAAAAGTTTCATTGTCCGACAAGTATTTGATACTGATACCTGCAGAAAGTATCAAACAGTTTTTTTTTTAAACAAGTAGATACCTCCTCTTTGGAGTCCCTGTTCACCAGCCAAGGGATTGTAACTGAGCACACTGCTGGGGCCATTTTTGCTTTGTTCATGTTTCCTGTGATCCAGTGTTCTTATTTTGCTACCCAAGATCCTTTCTAGCCTTGCTCTTTCATCCATCTGTTGCGTTGCTCTTGTTGCAGAGTTACTCAGTTGTTGCTCTGTTTTAACTGCTTCTCACTCCATAGCTGCCAAAGAAATTGGTCACTCTCCAAAATACATCCCAAGAAATTGGTCACTCTCTAAAATACATCCCAAGAAATGGTTTTTATTGAACTCTTAAATGTGTTTACCATTTTGTATCTTTTGTGATGAATGAATGGTCACCATCCTAGACTTTCCTTATTTACACTTGACTATTATGCCATGCAACTACAATAAGAACAAGTATATTTGATTACCGATTGCATTATGTATAAGGTTTAACTACAGTGGGACCTACACACCAGTTTCAATGAACAATGACATACTGAGGCTAAGATAATTAAACAGTATCATAAATTCTATTTGAATAAATGCAGACTAGTCCTTATCATCAAAAGATTTACTTATCACTCATGTATTATATAAAGATTATGAAATTTCATAGATGAAAATGATAGTTATATAAGTCACAAATTATTAAGCATAGTTGGCAAACTCTTTAATTACAACATGTTAACTTCCAGGGACCCTGTAACATGACCTTTTGATGTGATGCATATTTTAGCATCATTCGTATTAAAAAAAAGTTACAAGATTTTAAAATTTGTCAAAAAAGATATATATTTTTTATGACAGAATGACTTACAGTTATCATCTAAAACTTTAAAACTTGTGGGCTACTTGCAGTGTGTAATGACATCCACACACGTCTAAAAATAGCTGTTTGGAGTTTGATTGCTTGATTTGCTTGAAACAGTTTTGTAAGAGGAATGTTATTCTTCTTAGTAGTGGATTGTATTGATTCTGTTTAAATACTGAAAAAATCAGTTGGATCTGTTATAACAGTTTGTGTAAACTGTCAAACTGAATTCTGTTAGCAGATTTGCAATATATATTGTATCTCTGTGTAATCTCAAATTAATAATCAGAAAAATATCAGTTTACATTTTATTCAATATGTTCCTTTTATTTAAGTTTCCTTTTTATTGCATTAATCGAATTTTGTTACTTTTGTAGGAAAATAATGAAGATCTAGTAGGTCTTGATGGCTTGGATGATGAAGACTTTGTGGGTTGAAGACACATTCAGACTTGACAAGTTTTATTTTGGAGAGCATGTTTTTTGTAATGTTTTTTGTACTTATTGAAGTAACAAATTATATATGCTTTAGAATTATGTCCTTGAAGTAACAATATATAATGATGTCTGTTAATTTTGATGTTAATTTCCCTTGAATTAAGAAATTTGTGATGTCGGTCCCTTGAATTAAGAAATTTGTGATGTTGGCTTGGATGTTCAGAATACTAATTTCTTTTATGAGCTTCATGTTAGAATCGTAGCAAGCTCTGATACCAATTTTGATTCCATTTTATTTTCAGTTTTATTTGCAGTTTGAATCAATTTTGATTCCATTATCTTCAGTTTTATTTTCTAACGCGTTTGTATATATAGCAAAATGGATACAGCAACGGTTATGGCAACGGTTTCAACGATGGCAACGGTTTCAACGTGTTGCCATACCTAGGGCAACGGTTCTAAATTGTTGCCACATATGGAGACGGTTTAGGACCGTTGCCATTTTGGCAACGGTTTCAACGTGTTGCCATACCTAGCAACGGTTTTCAACCGTTGCCATACCAGGCAACGGTTTTCAACCGTTGCCCTACCTAGCAACGGTTTGAAACCGTTGCCATAGGGTGGAAATCAAAACCGTTGCCTTACAACTGGAAGTGGCAACGGTTTTCAGCTTGCGTTGCCTTTGGGGACAAATAACCGTTGCCCATAGCTAAGGCAACGGCCGAAAGAACAACGGTTTGAAAACCGTTGCCGTACCTTTTGGCAACGGTTTTATGGCTTTTTGGAACGTTTTTCGACCGTTGCCATAGGGTCTAAATGTTGTAGTGAGACTATTGTCTTATGAAAGCTGGAAAGGCGCATAGAAGATTCAGATCAACTCTAACAAAGTGGGTGAAAGATAAAGAGGGGAACATCAGATGACTAATCTACGTCGGGGAACCTCGCGGGCCACGAGCACCCGACTTGGCGACCCGTGTTGTTCTCCTCTCCCAAAGTCCCAATAAATTTTTTGACACACTCTATATTCAAACCCGAGACCTTGAGATGAAATTCGAGTCCAATTACCACTTGGACCGACACTCGTAAATAAATTAGTCGTTTAAATATAAAGTTATATTTTCACTTTTTTCTTTATAAAAAAGTTTATACTGCTACTAGTACTAGCTAAACTAAAGTAACGGAACCTTTCGTTTAACTGAATAAAAATAAAATATTGTTATTCTTTTGACTGAAAAATAACACATTAATTGGTCGCCGAACATCGTACGGAAGCATAGCATAGAAGCAGGGATGAGGTAGCCAGCGCCAGCGGTGTATCTTTATTAATTGTTCCTCGATGCGATTGTCGTAGACGCTGGGATATCCCCAACCGTTAGATGAAAGTAGCTGTTACATCTAGATCTGGCTATGCTATGGGGAACCGTAAATGCGTTGACCGTGTCGCCAGGGACATGTCATGCTCCTCTGCATTTCCAACAGTAAACTTTCTGTTAAAAAACTAATTTCATTATCAATTTAGTATTTAATTTATGTGTGTGTAAAATCTTTATCGACCAATCAAAATTTGTCAGTGTACCGAAACTACTCTATTATAAATAAAAAAATCAAAAATAGTAATGTCATTAAAATTTAAAAATATTAAGTATTTTTCTAATTAGTTGAAAAACCATTCATATTATGACCCCTAATTGATTGTTTGATTCTCCTTTATGCCAATAGTGCAGAACAATTAATTAGTGTGAGTAATTTATTTTAGATTAAAGTATTTTTATTACAAATTAAAGTTACATATGTAATAATAAATAATGTCTTAAATAAGTTATTAATTGTCAACATTTTTTCAATAAATAACTATTTTATTTTTCTTTTAAACATGTAAATTTTTGACATTGTTATTAGTTTCGCAATAAATCAAAGAGAGAACTATCAACAAGGGTTGGTCCGAGTGGTAGCTGGACTCAAATTCAACCACAAGGTTTCGAGTTCAAATTTTGGGTGTGGCAAAAATTCTGTAAGGAGGGTAGAACCACACGGTGGCAAAAAAATGAGAGAAAAAAGAAAGAGAAAAAAAAATATGAAGAGATAACATTCACCATTGCTGAGTTGAGAAATAATAGAGAGTGGTGAAAATACTAAGGTACTCATAATTTTATATCTATCTTCTACTATAAGAAGAAATTAGTTTAGGCTTGTGTTTTTTCAGTTTTACCTAAAAATAGAATCTTAGAACCCTAAAAAACTACTAACGTTTTAGGATTATATTTTTTATCCTTTATAATAACAACCTTTTACTTAAGGACATTTTTGTCTATTCTTAAACTAATATCAATTTTAAATTTCTCTTTTTCCTTCTCTTAATTCTCCCATGTATATTTCATCTCTTGTTTTCTTTTCAACTAGTAGTATATCCATGCATTCGGACGAATTGCGTCGCATGGGTACTGATATTTTTGGCATTTTGATGACTTAGTAAATTAATAGTTACACTTTTGATTTAAAAGTGTTAAGCTAAAAGTTCAAATATTGATAATTTAAAAATTAAGAAGATATTTTTATTAATTGTTACAAAAGATCCCAAGAAGGTATATAGCTCAGTTGGCGAGCTAAGGGATGTCGAAGGAGTGCACCAAATGAGTGCAAGAAATAGGTCTCGGGTTGAAACCCGAGAAACTAACATCCCCCCACATTGCCTATCAAAAAAAATTAATTGTTACAAAAGGCTAATCCTGTAATTTTTTTCATTAATTAATTTCTGCCTAGACATCAAAAGTAAAATAATCATTTACAAAAACAAAGACATTTGTGAAAATAAAACATAAAGTATTTATATTTTGACACTAGCGGAGCTAGCATAAATTTTATGAGGAGGCTAACTATAAAAATTTACTTGCATTTTTCGTCTTTCAACTCTCTTCGGTTGGAGAATCTAGTCATTTTAATTTACTTTTGGCAATTTTGCTCTTCTATTTTAGTGATTTTGGTCCTTGTGATATTTCGTTGAAATTTTGGTCACCTAAAATCATGGATTATGCAATTTTAGTCCCTCATTTTCCCCAAATTCAAGATTTTTGGGGAACAAAAATGCAAATAATCCATGATTTTTAGAATAAAAATTGTGAAATTAAGAAAATTGAGAACCAAAGTTGTCAAAATAAAATAGAGGGACCAAAATGACCAAATTAACAAAAATCACCATAATTTGGGATAGTAATAGACTAATGGATTAACTTCTAATGGATTGAAGTTAATGGACTTCTTGTTCTTTTATCTCCTTAGACAAATAAACTTAGTTGAGGTAGCTAAATAATATATTATTGGAGTAGCTAAATATAAAACACACCTACTTATTCAAATACATATATATTACTTTTGGGGTACTCCGCCCACAACCTTTAATGTTTCGCCACCAGGATTCAAAAGTAAGGAAATTTAACAACAACATCAAATGTTTCCTCGTTGAAACTCAAAAGCAAAATATAAAAATAATTAATTTGACAACACCTAATGTTTTCTTGTCGAGATTCCTAAGAATTGAGTTGAAGTTAAAAGTGAGTTGAACGTATGCGGTTTTTATTTGGATACTTTTGTTGAAAAAAGTAATTTTTATTGATAATTAGAAAATTAAATTTTGATTAAACAAACAAAAAATATATTAAATAAGCATATAAAATATCTAAATCAAAATTACAATTGGAGAATATATTTTAAATTGCAAAATAATACAGTGAAAGGAAATTATGGAAGATGTAAATATAATGAAGGGCAATTATGGAATATCCAAATTTAGTGAAGGGAAATTATGAAAGATTTAAATTGGAATATAATTTAAATATTTGTAATCTAATTTAAGTCACAATTGGAGAATATAATTTAAGATTAGTAAAAAGGATAATATAATTTTAAAAAGTAACACAAATAAATATTTTGGGCAATTATGGAAGATGTAAATATGTAATGATTGAATCAATTCTATATCACCGTAAAAGCTACAATTTATGACTTATAGTAGAATAAATTCTAGATCAATAAAATTGATTTTGTGTGAGAGAGCCAAACATCAATTTAGCACACCAAAATTACTTTTAACCTCCAAACCTAAATCTACAAACTTTAGATGTGAAACCAAACATACACAAAATTTGTATTTGAACTCCTAAAAATGATGGTTAACACCATTTAAGATTACAGTTAAGAAGTTCATTAAATGATTAATGAACTGAGATATATTGAAATTTTAACTTGATCAGTACCTTATCCGAGTTCGGGAAGTCCGACTTGGATAGTTGGTAGGGCGCTCCTGTTGATGTCGTTCCTCAGAGCTCAACCCGGGGGTGGTACCTGCAATGACACTCTGACGCCCAAGTCAGAAGCGGGAAGTCATATGAGGTAACAGAGAATGGAAATAGTGTACCTGGCGTAAGGGAGTTGACCTCTATTTATAGGTTAACTGAGAACCTAACTGGCTATGAGTATACCCGACTTTGCCAGTCCGTGTGATTCTCCCCTTCCAACAGAGTTTTTGCCACACCAAAAATTCAAACCTAAAAACTTGGAGTGGCATCCGAGTCAAGTTATCGCTCGGACCAACATTAGAATGAGATTGGAACCTAACACAATATTTCAATAACTACACATGTCAATTGTAATGTATTAACCACAGATTTTAATGTGAAATTTTTATGTTGGTGTTAAACAAAAATATCACTATTCCCAATTACTCCAAATTCTACAACTCCACAAATAAACCTCCAAGCCTTTCATTTCATCATCGATTTACAAACAAAAAGCCAAAAACCATATGGAAATCAAATCAGAATGTCAAAGTATTAGCTCCCGAATATAAAATACAAACGTGGTGGCCATTTGACAACTCGTATAGTAGACTCATAGGACGAGGCATTCCTTTCAGTATTGGAAACGACAAAAACAGTATCCTTATGAACAAAAAGAGAACAGCACCACCACATAACAAAAAAGTAAAGAAAAGTAACATATATGCATCGAAACCAGTAAACCACAACACAAGACCCTCAAACAAGCAAAAACTCTCTTTTACTTTTTTCATTATTGTTGTGGCCGTCTTGTCTGTGAGCTGGAATACGTTTGTAGTAATACCTCTGCACTCTCACTCTCCCACTCACACGCTTTCACACCTTTGGTTAAACAAAAAAGATAGTCACAATTGTAACCATTTAATACACACCCTTGTTAGTTGCTACTGTGTATTACTAATGTCACCAACTATACGTAACTGAATTAAATATTAATAATCAATTTTGGGTGAATTCTGTGTGTGACAGGCAGGTGTGCAAATTTAATTTACCTCAACAACAAACCAAGTTTGTTACAATTGATTTGATAGGAATGATAAATTGTGGTTCACGTTACCATGCAGTAATAAATTTCTCTCAGAAATTAGATCTCCTGGCCATTATTTTGGCGTTAATTATACGTACACATGTTTTCTTAGCATTATTCTTTGCTTCGAAGGTGATCAGATATTCAGATTCAGAACCCCTGCAATGAAAAAGCTCTGTGTTGAGTACTAAGTTGTGGATTAGCAGAAAAACAAGCAAGCTAGAAACCAAAAGATCATTGGGGGTATTTTATGAGATAAATTGCAACCATTATGAGTTATGACACATCATTTGTACTTTTGGTTTTACATGGAACAAGGATGTACTATGTCATGTAAGTAATTAATTATGTCTACAATTAGAATCACATTACATGTATTAGTACACGTGCTCAGCTTAAAATCACATGTATAATATGCGTTGGATTCATGGATGTATCGGTTATATTGTTTCCTTTCTCACCACATCATTTTGAGATCTTTTTCTTATGGGGATGGATGGGATTTGTTCTCACATAAGTATTTATTAAAAATTGATGTTAGATATTTTGATTTTAACATAATTGTGTTTAAATAAATTGATTTGTGTTTGGATGTTTTATAAGTAAAAGAATTTATTTCTTTGGATAAAGCTGTATCATAGAGTTGGTTTATTAGTAGGGAGGACAGAAAATCTAGTTTATGTGCTTTTTTTAGTCCTTCCGGTTAGTGTGTTCAAATCCAAACTTATAACTCACACAAAAATAGTAAATCAATCCAAATCAAACTGAAAACTTCAAAAAACTATTTTCGTTTGCAGGTGTTCGAGTCGCTTTTTCAATCACTACAAAATAATGGTGATTCTCGATTAGTAGTATTTGGTTTAAGGAATTGCAAAATAGTTCCTTGAAAGTTTAGAAATAGATGAAATAACTGTTTACACCTGACTATGTAAATGAATTTCGTTTGCACTCACATTTATAGAGAGGGTCATCTCTACGCTAATAAGCTTGCAGGGCATGAAACTAACTTAAGTGATTTTGTTTAGTGTGATCTTATTCCTAGTTTCATTGCTAAATTTTTTTTCAGGAATATGTTAGATTTGCCTAGCTACAGATTATGCTAATTTCTTTCTTGGGTTTAGTGTTTTTTCTCGATGGATTGAATTTTCCTTTTGCATCAGAAGATTTTAACGAGACTTCATATCCATTTCTTTTGCTAAAAAACTTTTTCGATCATTTGATTGGTTCGGTTCGGATGACGGTTTTTCCCCCATAACCGAACCAATTCAAACCAAACTGCACATATCATTATATTATATACATTATTAAAATAATAAAAAACCTTGTCACACTAGGTGATGGTTTGGATCTACGGTGGCTTTTACAGAAATCACACCAAGTTATCACGTCCAAGCAAAAGCTTGGATTAGTAGCTTCAATATTGCCGTGATTTTTCACGGTAAGAACGTACAGTTGAGTCTGTAACTAGGAATCCAAACACACAACACGTCTCATTATTCTCACTTACGGATTATCTAGCCACACACACCAAAATTTGAAGTTACAAACTAAATTGTGGTTCAATTTTTGATTGTTTATAATTGAATGTTATAAACTACATATAGTTTACTACACATAATGTTGTAAGGTATTGTTTATACAATTTTTGCAT
Organism: Astragalus membranaceus; assembly: GCA_039519185.1. Classification (NCBI taxonomy): domain Eukaryota; kingdom Viridiplantae; phylum Streptophyta; class Magnoliopsida; order Fabales; family Fabaceae; genus Astragalus; species Astragalus membranaceus. The sequence goes on along the minus strand of CM076846.1, from coordinate 152,241,165 downwards.
ATAATTAATGTTTTGCATCTAACTTCTGTTTTTAATATTACTACATTTTAAGTTTGTTAGTTTATATGTGAACAAAATAAAATCACATTATTATTTTATTATTTAATATTTGGATTTACAATTAAATTAATTAATTTTTTTTAGATCAAATTTTACTTTTCGACTTTTAAAAACCGAATCAATCTAAATTGCATTGGTTCAAATTTTTGTATGAAAGCCAACCGAATCAAACCAAACCGTATGTATTACGATTCAGATGACATTTCTGTTTGAAATTTGTGTATGTGGGTTATAGATTATACCTTGTACTCATTATTGAATGTATGTTTTGCTAGAAAAAAAATGAAAATACTAATATAAAAAATTCACAGTAAAAACATTGTGTAAAGTTGTTGTTGGTAAGCACAATCCATATTTGCATAATGATCCACATGTTATTTTTAATTATTCGGTTGTGTTACACGATAAAGGGTCTGAAATACCAGCAAAGTGAAACTTGCATTTCTTTCCTTTTTCCTCTTTCTTGAATGCAAGGCAGGCAGGCTCCTCCTATATTTCTTCCACTACTACTTGCTTTCTCTTCTTTTAATAAATCAATGTTAAAAGGCATGACCATATTAGATAAAAACAACCACTGTGGAACAAAAATAACATGTTGTGTTGGCATTAACCTAGTTAGAAAGTCAACTAATCTTTATTAATTTAGTGTTAATATTTAATTAATCTATCTTGGTTAGATCCAACCGTAACGTATGTACTTTAATTCTATTTCATCCTCAGCAATTAGCATATAAAATTGACCTTGTGAAGTTTTTATCGTATTCTTTTTCCTCTTCTATCTGATTATGGCACCACAACTTTTTTTTGGACCATAACCCTGTGGACACATTCTAAAGAAGAAGAAGGCAAAAAAAGGGAAAAAGTTAATTTGAGATTAAGGACCATTTTGCATTTCACTGCAAAATGAAAAAGATTGATACTGGCATATGCATGCCGATTTAATATTCACCAAATGCCAAATTGCACAGCGACAACAATCAATGATTCATGGTAGTATGGGATACATGACTTTTTCAAGACAATACTTTAGCCTAGGTTTTGGTACAAAGTATGAACAAATAGAGAATTTTTATTTTTATTTTTTTTTAGAGTAACATGCATAGTCAAAAGTGATTCTAGGCAGGCAGGTAAAATTGATTTTGACATTTTAGAAGCATGTTTTTGAAATTTACTCTATTAATGAATTCTAACTTGAAGCTTAGATTTAGAGCATTTGTATCTAAACATGATTTTTATAGTGAAAATATATTGTTCAACTGATCACTTTTATACGTGAATGTATACAAACATTAATTACTTTGCATTCAAAATCAATTTAATTAAAATTAATTTAAATACAACTCACTTTGATTTTGCGGTGATGAAAATCGATTTTAATAGAATTGATTTTGGTTAAGATCATGGTGCAGACTCCATCACCATGGAAGCCAAGACAGACTACTTTTAATTTACCTTGTGTTTGTTGTATCTCACTATGAATCTAAACAATTGCATAGGCTAAGTAGTAAAGTAGAGAATATAATCAAATATTCAAATGGGTCACTCAAAATGATGAAGAGAACTACAAAGGTAAGTAGCCTATTTACTAACTCATTATTTCTTAAAAACAATAATTTTACACTTTTTTTTTCAAAAAAAAAATGTTCTGTACCGTATCAGAAGATCGGATAGTTGGTAGATCGTTTTTGACCAGCTCGGACCTCAAAGGGGGGTGTACCTGCAAAGACACTCCGACTCTCAAGTCAGTAGAGTGAAATCTCTTACAAGTACTAGTTTAGAAATGTGTGTACCTGGTTAAACAGTGTTTTCCCCTATTTATAGGGGGTAGTGTGACGTCTATGATCATCACAGAACCTTCCGATTTGTAACTGACAAATCGTAGTCGTTGGTGGTGTAACGGTCCATTAATGATAATGGGTCTCAATACCGTGGCCCATGAGAAGTCCAAGTCGTTAAGCCCAATCCTAAACAAAAAACATAAACATGATTTTCCAAATAAAAAAAAACAAAGGTGAAATGGTGAAATATAGTTTAATTGTCTTGGGTGCTTTAAGCTTTTTATTTTTCACTTTGGCCAACGTACCTTTGTCCTAGAGAGCTTTTATTCCGTGGTCCATTAACTTGGTATGTCAGATCCACTGCAGCTGATGAAAGAAATGCACCCATGCATTTTCATCCAATGGCCAACACACCAGTACAAAAAGGGGATTAAGATATGAGATTTTGAATCAGTTGTCAATTTAACGAACTTAAAATGTTGAAGTGGTGATAATTTTACAATTAAGTTAAAAACGAACTTCTCCATGTCTTTTAACATATTTTTAATTAGGTATCAAATTCAAACAGATTCAGAAGAACATATTCAGAAACAACATCAGATTCGAACAGATTCAGGAAAATTACAGATTCAAAAATAACAATTCCAGATTTTAAAAAAAAAAATTACTAGGGTTGAAACAATCACAAATTCGTTTGGAAGCAATTACAAACTCAAATTTGTTTCAAAACTACAAGAACAAGAACAGATTCGAACAATAAAAAATAAGAAACTAATGTAAAATTAAGGAAATAATCGTTTAAGAACAGGAACAGGTTCGCACCATGGTTTTTCGTTCCGTTGAAGTTCGGTTTTCAACTTCTGGGTTGTGCGTCCTAGTCACGTTTGGAGAAGAACGATGAGCTTCTGGTTTGTTGAAGGAGGATGAAGAATAAGAACACTATCAGCTTCTGCTTGTGGTTCGTGTGGTTCGCTAAGGAAGAAGGATACTGCTGCCAGCAACTCACAAGGAAGAGGGATGAAAAAACCCTAGTAAAGATCTAATGTGGAGGAAGAGAGCCAGCAAGGGAGAGAAAGAGAGCTGACGGGGAGAGGAACTAGGGCAGCAAGGGGAGGAGAGGAAAAGAGAGCGCTATAGAGGAAGAGAAATAGTGAACGTCGAGTGAGTGAAAGAAAGTTAATGATCTAATTGACGTTTTCGACGGAATACCGATGGAAAAAGCTGTCTGAACGTTCCGACCAAACTAAAGGTCGTCGCAAACAAAGTGGGAAAACCCTTAAAAACTATGCAAATGCTTACCGAGGGAAACATCCGTCGGAAATCGTTAGCTTTAGCGACGAAAATTGCATCCGTGGGTAATATTGGTAGGAAAATAAGGCTTTTCTTGTAGTGTCTTATATGTTTTGCATGTTTTCCTCTGAATTGATTATATTTTGTTAATTTGGAGTCAAGTCTTAATTTGATTCGATTAATATTTGTAGTGAGTTATTGTCTAATTTATATCCTTCTATACTTTTGTTCTTGTATATAAAATTGGGGTGGTGTAACACTTAAGGATATAGTCTTACTAAGAAAGACCTCCCAAAATACATGAAGCAAAGAGTTCTCAATAGTATGAGCTATTTATAATACAAAAGAGGTCCTAGGGTGTTCTTTATGCGTAGTAGATCAGCATATTGTACATGCTCTGTGCCCGCCACCGAGGTAGCGGTGCGACCACTACTTCGGTATGAGCCAATGATCAGCCGCCACGTCCTCTTCGTTTGTCTTTTACGGGGGCGCGTCCTGGTCCGTGCATGGTCTGTACGGCGGCGCATGTGGTCTGATGCCTCCTCGAGTGTCGATTGCGCTCATCGGCTTCCCCTTCCCTGTTCGGTAAGGGTCTTTCTGGGGAGGTTGAAGTCCTTCTCGATTTTTGGCAGACCTATGCATCATTCAGGAGGTTCAGTTGAACCCCCTGAAAAAAAATAATTTTACTAGTACCCCTATATAAAAAAACTTTTGAATCCCCTGAAATTTTAAAATTGCACTAATATCATAATTAAATTTGCACCCAATTTGCACCAAACTTTTAATAAATTTGTCTTATTAATCTCCGTAAGGGACTATTTATAAAACTTTATAAACTAAATGTCACATACTTTTACGGACTACTTCTTATTTTCATATACTTAGGATTTAAATAGGAAAGGAAAGAGGGTGTAAACTTAGAGACTAATTTGAAGATTTACTCTTAAATAAATTTGGAGTTAGATAACTTGATTCTATAATTTTAGTTAATTAAACGAGGATATTTGAAAAAAAAAAAATTTAAACAATCCTATGTACAAACACTTTTTATAATAATTTTTTTCCATCTCCTGAGCCACTACGTCCAGGTTGGCACATTCCAGACACCCCGATACAACTTCGAATAAATGTCTAATTGATCTTGCACTTTAAACCATATATTCAACTTGATGACTCGGGATTTAATTGGAGTTCCCTTAAAAAAAAACACTTCCATCGAGCTTTGGAGATTTATTCAAAATATAATTAGGTATAAAATATAAGATTTACTATTGTCGAAATAAAGAAAAAGTTTCTTTCAAATATATATTAAAGTGTATTATTTCACAAGATAGCGGAGGGAATACTTTTTATTTTGGACTATTGCTTTCAACGAAAGACTAATTTCTGCTCGTGCTTAGTATCAAATTTTGTATTGGGCAACACCAAATTTGTGCACTGGTGGGAATCGAACCCAAAACCACCAGCGGTATTGATTGGAGAGAGTACTTTATGACATGAGATGAGTCCGAAGATAAAATAGTTGTGTATTACAGCCTACAAAGACAGAAAATCTGACCAACTTATTATTTTCTGGTTAGTGCTATGACTACTTACCTCGTGTTGGATAACGAGCCAATTGGAAATCATCATAATGTGAAATTGAACTTCTCCTACTATAGCATAGAAATCAAAGGGCAATGAGTGGAGTGGAGTGGCCATTATACTTAATTTCCTTCCACCGGCAAATCGAAAACTACTTGTAGTATTATTTGCACTCAAGAAAAACACGCACACAACTGAAAAATATAATCACAGCGATGGATATGCATGCTTGTGCCATCCACCTAAGCTACAACATTAACTGTAAAACCATTAAAAGTTACTCAATCATATCTTTGACTTAAGCAAAAGCAAAGGACATATGTCCCAAGTTGACTAGTAGCCACGAGGTTGTTGACTAGCCCGTATCAAGCTTTACAAATCATAGTGTTCATTTTCAAGTGGGGCACACCCAAAGTTCGCTGTTAATTTCACGGTTTCACCCTTACACCTGCAGCTGCAATATTGCCATATATGCAGCATAATTAGGGACATCATCAAAATGTCATGTTGTTTCTTTCATATGGTCAAATGATCGACTTGTCATTAATTAGCCGAGCTAATTAGTCGCATATATAGAGTTGAAAATTGAAAATCTCCTTGAAATTGTGTTAGGTGAATCAAACCTACATGTTAGGTGAATTGTTGTTGGAGATGTTGAAAATGATGCATGCAGCATATGAAAAGATGAACAACATGATCTTTGGTTTTACAAAAATTTAAAGCGTGTGTATCACAGTATGTTTTAGGTTTGATTCTCTCAACTAGTTTATACTACTTGGATGCAATAAGGATGTCAAGTTATCTTCGAGAATTACATGGTATTCTGAAGATTTACTTAACACACTCACACACCAAATCTATCAATCAGTGATAAGTGATAAGTGATAGTTTACAAAATAAAATTACCTCACAAACTCCTCCGCACCGGAAAAAAGAAGTGATTTAGGATTTTTATAATAATAATAATAATAATAATAATAATAATAATAATAATTTAGCCACATTAGCAGATGGCTAACAGAGAGTTAACTGAATGACATATTTAAAAAATAATAATTTTGTAGGGATTTATTTAAAAAAATTGCGGGAACTTATTTGAAATACAGCTATATATATATATATATTTGTAGGGACGAAAAACATATTTAAACCTAATAATAATAATAATAATAATAATAAAATAAGGTCCAAGTTTGCGATAACTCTCTGATAGCATTTTTTAATCTTCAAGTTGATGCAATGTCCTTGCACTAATAATAGATGTTGTCTATATCAATCCTTTTCATACCCATTTGGTTATTTTTGAATCAGACTAGCTATTCTAGTGCTACTTTGGTTATGATTTTAGGAGCCCAATGTAATTTTTTTGGTGTGAGTCATACATAACAAAAGAAAGAAAAGAGAAAACCAAACTAGCTACTAATAGAATCGGCAACTAGTTGGTCCACAAGGCAATGCCTCTCAAGTGCGAATTACCATATTTAGCAAGGTGAACTTCACTTATGTAGTTGTGTTGGCTTCACGAGGAACATAAGAGAGCTCCAAACCTAGGAGCAGCAGTAATCTTCAACAATAGCGAGGCAAAGTGTTGAGTGGCATGCTGGCCACGATTCAGAGTCAGCTCCACTGCATCCTTGCAATCTGACTCACAAACGACTCTGACAATATCAAGATGCAAAATGAGTAACAAACCATGATAGATGGAAAATAGCTTAGCCATCAGAGCATCTTCGTAACCATGATAAAAGCCGATAATTTCTAATCTTTTGTATTGGATAAAATCATTTCTCATGTGAGACTCACAATATTCTGTGTATTTATAAACAAAAAGTGATTCTAAATTTATAATCCAAAGAAGATCAATTATTCTAAATTAACTTTTAAAATACCAAACTTTTTTCACTACAAGAAAATCGCTCATTTGCGACGGCAATTTCCGTCGCAAATGGACCTTTTTCTGTGGCAAATTTGCGTTTGCGACGGTCGAAAAGTCGTGGTAAATGCCTCTCTGATATTATGGATACTCTCTAGTGAATGATCCACTTCTGTACTGCGCACTGATATTCCCACCTGCATCCATAGGTGGCATTTGGACTTAATATTTGGATTCACATTGTATAGTTCAAATTCTTTTCACCGTCAATTCATCATTTTTTTAAGAACAAATCCTTTTAAATCATCAAAACATATTAAAACTAGGTACAAAGAACTTTAATGTTGAATAATCCAGTTCTAAAACCAAATTGACGTGTGATCGATGTGGTCAAATGCAACTAATATTTCGTTCAATAATCAGTAACAATTAGGACCACTTACCATTACTGTATGGAGGCCTAAACCTTTTGCGGTCACTAAATTGCGAACACTGTCATCGAAGAACAACTGAAAAGAGTAAATAAATAATATCATTAGTCAGTAGTCACATAGTGAAAATGCAAATAATAAGAATGGTGATGAGATTTCTCCCATATCTTTTATATGCATAACCCTTTGACAATTAATAACTAACGCTTTGCATCATGTCATATCTACTTGGAGTATAATATATTAATTAATGACATCAAGATATTCGCTCTTACTGTTCTTTGAGGATCAATGTCAGCCAACTCAAGCCTTTTCAAATGCATCTTCAAAGGGTTTGCAGACAACTGGAGTTCTTGGTAGCAACATGAGATAATCAACATTAATCACATGAATAAAACCCTAATCACAGAAAATCAACAATAATCAACAAAAATCAAAATCAGAATTAGGGATTAAGGGTTGTACCAAAATCAGAATCAGAGGTAGCAGCAATAGCGTTTGAATTCAGTTTTTGACATGTTTACTTCGCGGTATCATGTCTACAACTATGAAAAATTATGGAAGAGGGGTTAGGGTTTTGAATCAACGAAATATTTGGGGATTTCAGTCAAAGAGAAGTAGATTAGAAGAAAACCACTTACCCTTTAAGAAGAAGAGAGAGGAGAGGCGACTGAGAGGAGAACGACAGTCAGTGGTTTCCATCGCTGTGAAGTTTCTGTAGCGGTGGTTGTCGCAGGGCCGTCGCAAGGAAAGAGGCCGGCGTGAGGGAGGAGAACGAACGGTGGAGCCGGCGTGAGGGAGGGGGACGGCGTGAATGGCGTGAGGGAATCATAGAGGGAGAGGGAGGAGAACGCGTGAGGGAGGAGAACGAAGTGATGATAAGAACTGATGATATTAACGCGTGAGGGAGTTTAAGTGAATATCATTTGCGACGGGCTTGTGACGGGATCTCTGTCGCAACTTTGCGACCGTTTTATAATCCGCCGCTAACGCCAGCGGGAAAATTCCCGCTTCTTACTTTTTATACTCGCCGTCGCAAATCCGTGGCAAATTACTGACGGATTAAGCTCCGTCGCAAATATTGGTAGCTAAAACAGGTTTTTCTTGTAATGTCTAAACTCAATTTTTAAAAAATCAATTATACTAAAATGTAAAGCATTAAGCTATGCAAACTTTTTTTGTGGTCAAAGTGTATTAATTTATTAAAAAATGGCAAGGTCCAAACCAATACAAGTCAGGCTTACCTTAAGCATTTATTCATGACATAAAATATAGTAGTATATGACTACCGGCTTCTATCTAGGCAGGGTTACAATCGGACTTTAAATAAATATAAAGGTTTTAACTTTTATACCCCTCACATTGGAGCACTTACCCCCCAATTTTTAACTAATCCTATTTTATCCCATTGTTTACCGTGGATTTTGGTAAACACCGCTAGTTTCCAGTTTGGTTTACTTGCGGGATCAACTAGTAAATCCCAAGACAGTTTGGATAAAAGTTGTTTAGAAAACACGAGTTTCTTACGGGTTAAGTTAAAGAAAAGAAAGAAATTCAATGTTTCTTGCGAAACTAATGAATTATTTCAGAAAAGAAGAGAATTACGTAAAACAAAGAAGGCAAAAAATGCAAGAATTGGAAATACACAAAGTAAAATTGCATTAAAAAGAGAAAAGTGGCACACAATCATACATTGCTTCTCTGGGCTCGTTTTTCGCTTTAACTTGGAAGTAGAGCGTGAGAATTTGTGTAATGAGTTTGTGACCCGTTTTCTTTATGGAAAACTACTATATATACAAGGAGGAAAACATAAACTGCCTAAAACTGCTAAGAAATTCAAAAACTATAACTGCTATATACAATTCGACCATGTAACTGCCTACGCCTTCAACAGCATCATTGCTCTGGTCTTCGACCAAACTCCTTGACTTTAACCTGCGACCAAACTTCTTAACATCTTTCTCGTCGAAACTTTGACTTTAAACTCTCAGTTTCATTAAGTCTTGGGCATAGTCGAAAATATTCTTCAAAACGCCTTCTCAATGTCAAATTATCAACATTTCTTATTTAAAATGACAAATCAATATCGTTGACTGCATTTAATTGAGCCTGTCGAAAATGCAGGCTAACACCCACACACTTTTTACCAAAGTTACAGCGCAGAGTAAAATTTTCTCCCAGATTTACGTCAGATAAGGTAATTTTGGAACTTTTTTTTTTTGGATTTTCCGAAATCATGTAGTACACATAAATCTTGAATTATAAGAATGTGTTCCGGATTTATGGCGTAACACATACTTTCGGAAATTAATTTTTTTACCTTCCGAATTTACATTTGAAACATAATTCCGGAAATTATTTATTTTCGGAAATTATTCCGAAATTATGTTTCAAACGTAAATCCGGAAATAAATGATTTCCGAATTTATGTATCAAGACATAAATCCGGAGGTGCATATTTACTTACAATTGTTATTTTTTTTAAATAAAACAGATATGGATATTTTGTTTCCCTCCACTATAGATCTAACTGTTGTTTGAAAACGTGATGTGCAAGTATACACAATCGCAACTAGTAAGTGATAAATCAAGATAGTTCCCACGAGGATTGAAGTCTAATTCGTGCTTAATTTGGCTAGCAAATTAGTGAGGAAAATAAATTGACACAAGTTTTTGAAAGCATATTAAAATAACAATGTAAGTAAAAGGGTATGAAAATTAGAGTTGAGAATGGGTTGGAATGTGTTCACTATGTAAATCCATTAAAATGCACTAATGTTGCATCTCATGCTGCAGCATTAAATGCTGTCGCAACAATTGCTATTTTGTCAAATACTTTCACTAGGGTTTTGCTACAAGAGCTCATGTCTAAGCCCTAAATAGGTATACCCTAGCTACTTACGCAACCACAGTATTCATCTTATGGATTTTGCCCACCTATGCCTAGGGTTTAAGCAAGGAGTATTAAAGTGTCATTTAATACTCACTATCCATATTATCTTTTGAGATATATTTATAAACCTTTTCAGAATTTACAAATGCTACTTGAAATTAGTTGGTCATTCCTAATTTAAGATGGAAATATTAATTCGCAAAAGATAAAATGCTTAAACATCAAACACACTTCATTAAATGCACTAAAACTTCATTACATAGATCCCAAAATTCCAACTATGAGTATTTAGCTCATAAGGAGCGAACAACACAAGAAAAATAACTTGAGCATAAATGTTAAAGTCATAACTAAGAAATACAAGAGAGAAATTATACTAAGATGAAGAAACCGAAGGTAGGCTCCAAGATGTGAGGCTTGGAAATACGAATCAGCTCCCAAGATAGCAATTCTTCAAGTATGGTTAGCTCCTGTCGTTGCTGTAGCAACACTTTTAGCGATGATCTTCCAAGTTTAGTAATTTGAGCTAGCTTCGGTACAAAAATGGTAATGGTAGAAAGCTATTTCTATACTTTCTCCTTTCAGACCTAGCATGGTAAATGAAGAGGAAGGCAGTTCTTATATAGCACTAGGGTACATGATCCAAGAAAACCCTAATTTGGAGGCGTCATTTGTCCTATTGCGTGCCCAAAAGTACATGTGCCCATCAAAAAGGTAACATATTCTCTGTCCAGGTGCTGGCATCCTAGGTTGTCCGCCCGTCCTTGATTGACAGCTGGAATGCGCTAAAATTAGCGCTTCCAACATTCTCTCTCATCTTGCGCAGGAATGCATTACTGTGGCAACTGTTGCTGCAGCAATAGAGCACACAAATCAAAGCACACAAATGGGCACCAAAGTGCCAAATATTTCTAACTCAGGGATGCAACCTTCATTAATCAAAACATGATATTTACAAACATAAACAACTAATTAATTATGAACATACAATGAATTATGCTTAAGAATGCATAAATAACTCTTATAAATAAGAGTTACCACACCCCCATACTTAAACCATTGCTTGTCCTCAAGTAATAACACTTGACAAAGACTAACAAGGCAATATTCAGCTACACCAATTCATTCAAAAATTTTTTTTCAAAAGATAATCAAATTGAGCCTAAACTTTCAGAATTCTCAATATGAACATGCCTACTTCATCAATATCCCTAAGTTACCATGCTCAGAGAGAGAGAGAGAAAGAGAGAGAGAGAGAGAGAGAGAGAGAGAGAGAGAGAGAGAGAGAGAGAGAGTGTGTGTGTGTGACTCCTAGGTTCAGTTCAGCTCAAAGCAAGTTTTAAAATTCACCAAGCTAAAGCAAGGGTGGCTTTCTTTTGGTTATGCCAAGAATTTTTCAAAAGATAGGGTAGACTAACAACTTCAGCATAAAAAGGGGGTCTTCAAAGCACAACAAAGGACTTGATTAAACATTTCAGATTATTGGTCAGTGCACTAATAATTACATGACTTTCAGATTCATTGCTGCAGCATTGACAATTGACATACTATTCTGCTGCAATGCCTATTTCAGAATATTTTTGAGTTCTTTTCAGACTTGTTTTTAATATAGGCTATTGCAGCTTTTACACTTTATTTGATTATATACAACATATTCATTTGCACTGACCACCTAAAAATTTTCATGTTTAGCCTTAATATAACCGATGCACCCCCAAACTTAGTTTCATAAAATTATTTATGGTTGCGAGAAGAGTGGTAGATACGTTGGAGTAGACACCGGTTGTTCTAGCGGGAGGTCTTCAAAGAAGTGTGGCCGTCCTTTCAGGTTGAGAGCTACACCTTTGACTCCTGCTGGGGATTGGAAAGTTAAGATTAGGTGTGGAATACACAATCATGAGCGACTTAAAACGTGTACCGGTTTTCCATTCTTTGGGTGGTTCATTAAGGAGGAGCAATATATGGTGTAAGAACATACCATGTTAAACTCGAAACACAGAGTCACTTCCGGATTTATCCGTTGTGAGGTAATTTCGGGAACTATGTGAATATTATGTTACTTTCAGGGATAAAATTGTAAGATTGAGAGATTTGGACACTACAAAAAATCGGGGAAATTGTGGCGGTTAAATTACGGCAGTTTTTAAGAACCGACACATGTTACAGTAAATTATGGTGGTTTTTGGAACCGCCAGAAAATGAAATATGATTGCGGCGGGTTGAACTGCCAGAATTTTCAAGCTTACACGCGCTAGAAATTTTGGTCATCCGCGCGCTCTTTGTTTTCACCTTAGGGCCATCTTTTTTAGTTTTGGTTCTAATTTCTTTTATTATTGTTTTCTAACTACAACCTAATTTAGCAACTCAGTTTTTTTCTACCTCATTCCCTAATCTCTCACGTTGTATACCCTAACCCTCACTGAATCCTGACGGCAGATTCATCTCCACGCTGCGGCAGATTCATCTCCTCTCAGGGAAGCCTTCATCGTCTCAGCCACTCCCTGCAGGTATGCTTCTTTCTCGTTCCTCCTTCCTTCATTTGTTTCCTTCTCTCTTTCTGTCAATCACGTCTCACCCGCCCACCTTTTGACCCTCCTTCTCTCTTATGTCTCTTCTAACCCCTAAATCAAGCCACAAAACCCTGACACTAATCTCCTTCTTCTTCGCCGTATATCCATTGTCGTAAACCCTAACACTAATGTCCTTCTTCTTGGCGCCGTAGCCATCGATTCCAATCTAGCTGACCACTGAACCATCTTCGCCTGAATCTTCAAAAACCCTAACTGCTTCACGCCTGAAATCCTGCTTGTGCATCAACCCCCATTCACGTCTCCTCTTTCGTTTCCTCTGTATTTTTCTGTACTTAAGTTTTCAGCTTTTGCCATCTAGTATGGTTCTTACTTGATAGCAGTATTATTCCTCTGTTCACATTTTTAATTTATACCTTTTTCACTTTTTAAGTGTTTTGTGGTTTCTTTAGTCTTGAAATATATGTAATGGAATGGGGTGTTTGACCTGTCAAAGTGTTTTTTCATAGTTGATTTGCCTCTTTTTTGCACCACAAATGAAAACTAATTTTGATTGCTTTTTTTGAGCTTTTGACTTGAGACTGACCTACAAATGAAAGTGAAGTTAAAATATTGATTAAACACATAGATTCAGACCTATTATCTCATGTTTCTCTTTGAAACTCTGTAAGTGTTAATCTTTTTTCGTCATTATTCGAGTTTCTTGAAGTTTGCTGTAGCCTTCATGTTTTGTATTTTCATTCTTCTTTGCTTAAGCTGCGTAGTAGTAAATTCTGATTGCTTCTCTGTCAATTTTTACAGTGATCTTGCTCGAAATAGGCTTACTGGAGAGATACCGAGACTACTCTATTGGAATGAAGTCTTGCAGTACCTGTTGTTGCACCCCAAAAAATCCGGTTCGGACTTCTCATTGTACAACGTGGAAAAGGTATGGAGCCGCCACCAATATTTTAATTTTAAGACCAAAACATTGAAAAAAGGTCTTTTAGACAAGGCGGATGGTCTTTCGAAAGCTAGAGATATGGGTTCGGGGGTCGGTTAGGCATGGGGAAGGTATTAGCACCCCGTACCTCCTTTCTACAGAAAGGGAACCTTTAATTAAATGTGTGGTTTGAAGTGTTGATTTGAAAATGCTTTTATTTTGCCTCTTTATTGAAAAGGGAGTGAGAAGACTTAATGAAAATTTTTATTTTTGGCGCTTGACGAGAGTTGGCCTCTCGCTCCTACGTATCTCCTGGTGCGATGGAGAATTCAAAGCTACGTAGTTCTTGGTTGTCCTAAAAAAGGTTTTTGTTTTTTAGTCTGTTTAGATGAGTTTTCGCAGTAGGAGTGAGGATTCGCGATGACCAAACAACAACGGTTTAGAGTGGCCGCGCTACTAACTCTTTTGAAAATGAAATTATCATTAACAACCAAACGGCAACGGCGCAAGTGATCATTAACGATAATCGGTTTTGCTTTTGATTCGAGTGTTCGCGACGACCAAACAACAACGGTTTAAAGTGGCCGCGCTACTAACTCTTTTGAAAATGAAATTATCATTAACAATCAAACGGCAACGGCGCGAGTGATCATTAATGATAATCGGTTTTTATTTTAGATGATCAAAAAGGGCTTTCGCAATCGAATTAATTTTGGTTTGTTGTGCTTGACGAGGACGTGGCTCGCTCCTACGTATCCCAAATGGGAATCAAAGCGACGTAGTTCTAGAGCCTTGAAAATGAAAGTCTTTTTGTTTTGATTTTGAAAAGTGAAGGGGGTTCATAATGATCAAACTAACAAAGGTTATGGGTGATCATTACTAAAACCCCTTTAAGTGCATGTAAAAATCTCTTTTGAAAAATGAAAGCCTTCATGATGACCAAACTAACAAAGGTTATGGGTGGTCATCATTAACACTTGCTATGACTTTTGATGCTTAAGAAAATATTTTTGGAAATTGAAAGCATTCATGATAATCAAACTAACAAAGGTTATGGGTGATTATCACTAGTAGCTCATGCATATGAAAACATCTTTTTGAAACTTAGGCTCTTAGGACAATCAAACTAACAAAGGTTATGGGTGATTGTCGCTAGTTACCATTTTCATGCTAGGCCCTTTAGAAAAGAAAGTAATGAATGCAAATCGAATCCTTAGGCAAACAACAATCTCGTTTGAATTCTTGAGCAAATATTAGCCTAGACTACACATATTAGACCACAACACATAAATAGGCAAAGAAGGAACTTGAATTGGGCATTGAGCAAAAATACAAGAATAGGCAAGATTGAACCTAAATGCATATCTAGTGGAAGATGCAATGTATGGAGTTGACCTATCTAAGTGTTGATGATATTTTTATATGAGAGTGGACAATGAAATTGTTAGCTTAAGGAAAAGAGTCGCCTCCATCATGATCATAGGCAAGCATAAGCAAGAAAATTATTTAGCAACCAAAGTATCAAAGAATGTTGAATCACTTTGGTCAATCCTCACACTTAAGATTAAGTGCACAAGTGCACAAGTGTGAATCACCTTGCCAATCATCAACAAAAACAAGTTTATTAAAGCAAACCCAAACCCTAATTTTTATGTTAAAACCTAGGAGCATACATACCCTAAATCAACTATTATTCATCCCCAAATCATGAAATAAACAAAAGCATTCAAGAACCCTAAACCTAGGCCCATGGCCGAATGTCATCATACTTGAAATGGGTTTCTTATTTTTGTGAAAGTTATGCAAACATGAGTGAATATGCAAGGAAATGTGAGAAAACACAACAACAACTAGCAAGTCACACTTTTATGAGAGTATGCGAAATACAACATGCCATAAAACAACATTTTACTTCATGAAAGGCAAGGATTAAGATCAACACAAATCAACATTTATTAAAGGGTGAGAAGCACCATAAGCACCCAAGCCTCCCTAAGTGCTTGTCAAAGTGCTTATGACACCCCTCACCAACGACAATCAACAATATGGGAATATGAAGATGATAGGATGAATGCTTTTTATATTTTGAGGAAATACTCAAAGATGATGCAAAGTTTTAAAGATTACCTTAGCTTTGAGCTAGAAAGTAAGATGAGAAGATGAAGCTAGTCACCAATCAACAAAACTCCAATATCCTTCAAAGAAGTACCTACTTGATGATGATGCTTGAACTTTGAATGAGAAATGGAGGGAGTATGTGAAAGAGGGATGCAAAATGAGGTGAGTGGTTTGTTAGGGTTTTTTTGGTGTAGGAGAGAATGGGAAGGTTCCTTTGAGATGAAAGAAAACAAGATGAAGTGAGGGAGAGGAAGGGGGGCTACGGCCTTGTCTCCTTCTTGGGGTGAAGAGGGGTGAGTTTTTCTTATTGGATTTCCTTGGGAGGCCAAAGATCTAATGGGTTAAAGGTTGTGAGAGGGAAGTAAAGAAATTAGTGTGTATTTAGTGGTGTAGAGAGAAAGAAGGTAAAAACATGTTGTGTATTCAAAGGTGTGCTTGATGAAAGGCTTGATGTGGACTTGATGTGGGCTGAAGTGAGGGGAGGCGTGGAGCATGAGGGTGGAGTGAGGGAGATGGTTTGCTTGTGAAATTGGTACTTACTTTGGCCAAAAATGGATAAAAGCAAAAAGCACCTAAAAGGAATTAGCCCTAATTCTAAAAATACAATAAACATCCAAAATTATTTTACTATTCATTTTTCATTTTTGATTTCAGATTTCATATTTTTAATTATACATATTTTTTTGAGCCTTTTTGAAAAAAACCGTTACAATTGACCAAAATACCCTTTTTGACGCTAAAACCCTAATTTGCCCGAAAAATGCGTTTCAACCCTACAAATGATTTCAGGAACCTTGGAATGCCTTCTAGGATCCGAAATGCAGTGCATAAGGCTCTTCGCTCTTCAATTTATTTATTTTTTGTGGAAAATTAGGGTTTTGACCTAAGCCGGACAAAATTGGGGTATGACAGCTGCCCCTCTTTATTTGGATTTTACCAAGAAATATGAATTGCGCGAGACATATTTCGAAGGTAAAATAGAAATAAAGAATTCAGAAATTATACCAATTTTGTCCATTTGGAGAAACCCGAATTTTCTCCCTCTTTTTTTGGAAAGATAGACACTTTCGTGTCGATGCGAAAACAGTAAATGAACACTAACGTGCTGACAGAAAAGGTAAAATGGGCACTTGCGTGCATACAGAAAAGTAAAACGGGCACTTGGCGTGCAGACAGAAAAGTAAAACGGGCACTTGGCGTGCAGAAAGCGGTAAATTGGGAATTCGGAGGCTGCCTAAAACCTTTTAACGGACTCTTGTCGAGTCCGAGCTCTGGGGGGGTGGCCTTTTCGAGCGACTGATCAACATCAGGTCCGGAACTGATTTGATCAATGGATTTACGCTATGCCTTAGGCTGACACAACTAATCCGAAGGACTTGACGAAGTCTGATGGATCCATTGCGTGCTCGTACACAATGTTGTGATCTGTGGAAGGAGTTCACTAACTCGGTGGGAGTTCACTAACTCTGTGGGAGTTCACTAACTCTGTGTTGAGGGAGTTTACTAACTCAGGGTTGATGGAGTTTACTAACTCGGGGTTGATGATTTTCTAAAAATGAGATTTTTGGGATTCTCTGGTCCGAAGTAACTTTTCTCTTGGATGGTGCATGAAATGCGTGCACTTGGATGTTTGGGGTGCACATGAATGCAATGATTGACTTTGGTGGGATGCCTTTTCTGTTTGATTTTTCTCTTCTTTTCCTTTTGTTATTCTTTCGCTCTTCTGAGATGCGAATTTGAAGGCGTAATGTACTGTTTGATGCCATGGAGTGATGACTGGTATGGATGATATGAGAATGATGAATGATGTGAAAATGTTGTGTTCTTTTATGTTCCGTCTTCTGTGATTTTCTTCTCTCCTTTCTTATTTGCTCTTTTTTTCTATGGAATGCAGATATTTATGTAAATGGAGTGTGAATGTATGTTATGCAAAGTGTATGTGATGTGATGATTTCAATGGAATGATGGATGCTATGAGATGCTATTTTTGATTTTCTTCCTTTTTATTTTGGTTAAGGATCAACACTTCAAGTGCCTACAAGGTAACATCCTAATCCCCAAGGATTAAGGTGAGCACCAAAGCCCTACAAGATAACAACCTAATCCCTGAGGATCCAGGCGAGCACTAAAACCCTACAAGATAACAACCTAATCCCTAAGGGTCCAGGCGAGCACCGAAGCCCTACAAGATAACAACCTAATCCCTAAGGATCCAGGCGAGCACTGAAGCCCTACAAGATAACAACCTAATCCCTAAGGATCCAGGCGAGCACTGAAGCCCTACAACATAACAACCGAATCCCTAAGGATCCAGGCGAGCACTGAAGCCCTACAAGACAACAACCTAATCCCTAAGGATCCGGGCGAGCACCGAAGCCCTACAAGATAACAACCTAATCCCTAAGGGTTAAGGCGAGCACTAAAGCCCTACAAGCGGCCAACTTTAGGCGACCCCCTCATGTGCTGAGATAGCTGGTTAAAGAATTTTTCCTATTTGTCTTTTTGCTATGTGAGGATGCAAATGCAGTATTTTGATGCATGATATGACAAAAATTTTTGGGGTATTCAAATACTTTTTTTGTGAATACTTTCATAATGATGAGACGCGAGACTTTGGATGCAAAAGTGGGGGTGAATTTGATCATCCTTTTTCTTTGGAAAAACTAGTTTTGATTTAAACCGCGGTGTTCTCAAGGTTATTATTTACAAGCAAACCCATTTATGTTTTCCTCCATTCCATGATAACTGAACCTTCAATAACAATCTTGTGCTTTCTCTATGAAACATTGCCAAGTGAACGCACATGAACATGCAGACGCCAGGTGAGTGTTTAGGATGAATGCCAGACTGCCCCCAATTCGGGCCTTCGGCGACTGTGAATGAATGACTTGCCCCTGTCCGGAGTGTGAAAGGAAGCGGAGTGAAAGAGAAAATACGCACGAACTAGTGCCATGGCTGACACCGGGTGAAAGGATGAATGGCCATGGATGGACACTGAACAGACTCTCCCCGGACTAGGGTGGGCAGGTTGTGAAGAGAATACCCCAACTTTTAGATCTGATTGGTGTTCTCAGTGCAAATCTTTGGTTCTCTGTGAATGTCTCAACTTTTGGCATGAAAGAAACCTTACTTGGTGATCACTAAACCTTGTTTTAATGCAACTTGAGTGTGTTTTGGAGTGCAAGTCCCTCTTTTTTTTTTATTTTGCCAGCTTTCTTTTTTCTGACTGTTCGTTTTTGTTTCCTCAGTTCTCTTTTTTTCTGAGGGTTTATTCTTTCTTGATCAGCTTTCTTTTTTCTGATCGTTTGTTTTTTCTTTTGAGCAAACACATTGTACATAGATAAGCTTGTTCGTCCTAAGATTAGAATCTGAGAGAACAAAAGCAATCGGTCATTGATCGGAATGGACTTTTCAGGATTGTGGTGTTTTGTGGAGGAAGGATAGTTATGCTTAATGAAGTGTTTGAGGCTAATGGGAGGATGAGTTTTGTTCGGCGTTGGTTGACGGTTAACGGTCTATGAGGGAGATGGTTATTGGGCTTATTTGGGCTTTGTTAAGGCAAATTTGTGTCTCATGGTAGAATGGTTGAGGGGTTTGGTGTTGGGGCCAAAGGAAGTGTTTGAAGGTTTATGGAACCAGGTGTTGGAAGATTTATCGAGACAAGGGTCTCTTGTGCTTTGTGGCAACATGTATCAGCTCACCACTTATTATTTTTTGTCTTTTTGATTTTTTTTTGACTCATTTGTTTCATTTTTCGGACTTTTATTCTTTCTTTGCTTTTGAGTCGAGTGAGCTGATGCACTATTTTTGTTTTTGATATTTGAAGTGATCCTTGTCTAGGGTGATTAGAGGGTATATTTTTGAGTTTGGTTTTTCTTGGCTTAAGGTAGGTAGGAAAGGGACTTTCTGGGATTTTGGGTTCTTGAGGGTATAGGGAGGTGGCCACACTTCATCTCAAATCCCGATGGCTTACTTATTTTTGTAAAACAAGATAACGGTTCATCTATCTATATGTGTTTGCTCCTTTCTTTGCATTTTTTCTCTTTTTTTTTATGCCCTAACTTTTGCCTGGACCGCCCTTTGCGGGTTTTCGATCCATCGGGCGCTTTTTTCTGCCTAGGCCGCCCTTTGCGGGTTTTCCACCTAGCGAGCTTATTTTCTTGTTTATTATTATCTTTTGAAAGACTTGCACTGAAGGAATATGATATTAACAAGGAAAATTAGTGATCACAGTCTTGCCCCAGCATGGAGGACTTAAAGCGTTAGACTGAACTAAAAGTCAAATATGCACTGATGGACTTATGATAAAACAGGGCAATGACGATCTTGAACAAAAGTGACTGAAAAGGGTAACTTTTATAGATGACGATGCTGACAAGGAAACATGTGCCCTTATTGAAATATCCTAAGGCCTTGGGCAGAGCCAGAGGATTGCATTACATAAAATTTGCTTTGAACTGAAAACTACGTGAAAATGCATGACGAAGACACAAATGCTTGACGATCAACACCTCGATCCTCTTCAACTACTGCCGTCCCGGCCTGACAGCCCTGATCTCAAAGGGTTTAGTCCTTCACCTCCCTCATCAAAGGTCAACTGTTTTGTATCAATAAGATCCTGAACCGACTGCTTCAAAGGATGACAGTTCTCAGTAGAGTGACCAATTGCCCCAGAATGGAATTCACAGGTAGCCTTTGCATTATACCTTCTTGGGAATGGAGGTTGGACTGGCTTCATCCCACGAGGACAGATCAACCTATGGTTGATTAGATAGCTGCACAAATCAGTGTACGACACAGGAATGGGGTCGTACTGACGTGACTTTCCTTGTCCCACTATAGCATTGATTTCTCCATTTTTCCTTGCAGGCAAATCACTAGCATTGTCGGCGCCAGTAGGATTGCAGGGGATTCTTCCTCTCTTCATCCCGACTTCAAGTCTTGCCCCTATTTTGATCACATCTGAGAAGCTTGAGGACCCACTTCCAACCAGACGTTCATAGAAAACAGCTGGGAGAGTCTCCATAAACATGTACACCATCTCCTTTTCAGTCAATGGTGGCTTCACCTGAGCAGCTATGCTCCTCCATCTTTGAGCATATTCCTTAAAGGACTCATGATCTTTCTTGCTCATATACTGCAGCTGAATCCGATCTGGAGCCATGTCTTTGTTGTATTCGTACTCCTTTAAGAAAGCTTCAGAAAGGTCCTTCCAACTGTGGATGTCGGAAGGCTGCAACTGCATGTACCAATCCAGAGATGCCCCAGTTAGGCTGTACTGAAAGTAGTGGATGAGCAGTTTGTCGTCGTGATTGTATGCGGTCATCCTTCGGGCGTACATGGTTACGTGTCTATTTGGGCAGCTGGTACCACAATATTGGTCAAAGACTGGCACCTTCATCTTTGGGGGAATAACCAAGTCTGGAACAAGACATAGATCACGGGCGTCTTTAGCTTTGGTCTTTGAATCCTCTATGGCTTTTAAACGCTTTTCCAACTCATGCAACTGATCTCTGGGTTGAGAGTTCTCAAATAGGTGACCTTGAGGATCACTATCCATATTGAAAAGAGAAACCTCATGTGGATCAGCACCTCCCAGGGCGTGAGCAGGATAATTAACCCCAGATCCCGGATGGGGAGTAGCAGTCACAGCTTCAGCGGGTCCCGAGGTAGGAAGGATGGTTGCGGCCCCACCTGGGTTTACAACAGCAGTATCTTCGGTAGTGGTCCCGTTTTTCAAAGCTTGCAGGGTGCCCATCATTTCAGTCATCTGCATTCTTATCGCATCCATCTGCATTTCTATCACCCCGACTTTATTATTTAACGCCTGATTCTCTTGGACTAGTGCATGATTCCCTTGGACTAGCTGCTTGAGGACTTCCATAATCGGATTATCTAGACCTGAATTGCCGGGATTCTCAATCACTAGGTTTCCTTGATTGGTCGCCATGAATCTTGAGTCTGAAGCGGATTTCGGCAAACCAGTTGGCTTCTTTCTAGAGATAACAGGGCACACAACATAAGCGCAAGAACGAATGACTGAACTAAATGCATGCGACACTTTAGGCTTTACGGGCGGGGCTAGACTAGGACGGGGAATGATGATAAAGCAGGGAAACTGACGGACACGGACAGGGGCGACTGCACATGGCATGCATGCCTAGAAGAATGCTTCACATGATAGAAAAAAATTTATGAACAATTTTAATCTTTTATCATGGGATGGATGAGATGCAAAAATTTTGAAGTTATGTGAATGAGCTGCTGACTCGAGAACTGGGTACTTTGGAACACCTTGAGTTTTTTTTTTTTTTTTTGGGGAATGACTATTTTGCAAAATCGTCTCGTCTCTCATCAAAACCTTTATTGTACAGATCATGATATGCAAATGCATGGAAAAATGACCACTTGAGAAGTGTACTTATTCTAAAAAATAAAAAAAAATAAAAAAAATTGTTTTTTTTTGGTGCAAGATGAAATACAAAATTTCAATGCATTTTTGAATGCAAGAATGATGCTTTTTCGAAATGGCTTTTTTCATTTGTTATGCTTGACGGGGCGGACCCGCTCCTACGTATCCTCACTGTGATGAGGAATCAAAGCGTACGTAGTTCTACCGTGTCTTTTTTGAAATAATGCTTATGTATGAATGCCTCGTCTTGGATGAACTTGACGAAGATTTTTTGCATGATTATAAATGAAATGCTTATGCTATGCAGATGATAATCGTTTTTTGTTTTATCTTTATGTAATGAAAGGGAATGCAAGATGAATGATTCTTTTCAAAATGGGAACTTTATTTAATGCAAATGACGCAATGATGTAATGATGCAATGATGCAGGATGCAAGATACTTCTTTTTGTTTTTTTTTTGAAAAATGCGGGCTATACGTGGTTTCATATGGCCCTAGTAAGAGAAAGGCTACAACGGCAGCTCGTTCTCTCTTTTTTTGAAAAGAGTGGGCCATATGTCACTTCGTACGGACCGGCAGAAGAAAGGCTACAACGGCAGCTCTTTCTCTACTTTTTATTTGAAAAACCTCCTGCTCTTTTTTGAAAACATGTCTATATTACGATGCAACACACAATTTGGTATGCCCCTTGTGTCCTACGAAGGTGGGGACCTAGGTTCTAGGACAACTCAAATGTTCCTCCCATGTGGGTTCTAGTCACTTCCTCACCAGGTTACCAAAGCTAATTCTCTTTCACAGTAGCACCCACAACGATGGAACGCCATCTGGTGTGAGGCATCATGAAAGAGCATACTCTGGCTGAAACTTTCGTGAGAGTCGGAAGGACAACAGTCCAATTGCCAGTCACTACTCGTTTCCACTCCCCTAAATCTTGTCAGACCTTGGGTTTTAGGCCTCTCTCAAAGCACATAATCATAAGGGTGTGAGTGTGTGTGGTAAGGGCGTACCACTTAAAACTACCCGACACATATTACCCCACCTGCAAGTGAGACGCCAGAACAGTCCAGAAAAAGCAAGGTAACAACATGTCGTCTACACTAGGGTTCAATATCAAATAAGCTAGCCTGGGGTTTCAACAACAATCAGGTACATTGCTTACCTCAAGAAAGGGAGCCAAGAAGGGGGGATCCGGATAGAATTGGGGAGAAATGCATGAGCATAAGCAATAAAAGAAAAGGAGATAGGGAACAAACATAGAAGAAGACAAATGCGTATGCCTACAATTAATGATAAGAAAGAAAGGGAAAAGAATGAAGGCAAACAAGGTATCAGTCAAATCAACAATACATTAAACCACACATCTTAATTAGTTAGGCTTGACCCACTTAAAAAAGAAAAGTCCCCAGTGGAGTCGCCAGCTGTTGCACCCCAAAAAATCCGGTTCGGACTTCTCATTGTACAACGTGGAAAAGGTATGGAGCCGCCACCAATATTTTAATTTTAAGACCAAAACATTGAAAAAAGGTCTTTTAGACAAGGCGGATGGTCTTTCGAAAGCTAGAGATATGGGTTCGGGGGTCGGTTAGGCATGGGGAAGGTATTAGCACCCCGTACCTCCTTTCTACAGAAAGGGAACCTTTAATTAAATGTGTGGTTTGAAGTGTTGATTTGAAAATGCTTTTATTTTGCCTCTTTATTGAAAAGGGAGTGAGAAGACTTAATGAAAATTTTTATTTTTGGCGCTTGACGAGAGTTGGCCTCTCGCTCCTACGTATCTCCTGGTGCGATGGAGAATTCAAAGCTACGTAGTTCTTGGTTGTCCTAAAAAAGGTTTTTGTTTTTTAGTCTGTTTAGATGAGTTTTCGCAGTAGGAGTGAGGATTCGCGATGACCAAACAACAACGGTTTAGAGTGGCCGCGCTACTAACTCTTTTGAAAATGAAATTATCATTAACAACCAAACGGCAACGGCGCAAGTGATCATTAACGATAATCGGTTTTGCTTTTGATTCGAGTGTTCGCGACGACCAAACAACAACGGTTTAAAGTGGCCGCGCTACTAACTCTTTTGAAAATGAAATTATCATTAACAATCAAACGGCAACGGCGCGAGTGATCATTAATGATAATCGGTTTTTATTTTAGATGATCAAAAAGGGCTTTCGCAATCGAATTAATTTTGGTTTGTTGTGCTTGACGAGGACGTGGCTCGCTCCTACGTATCCCAAATGGGAATCAAAGCGACGTAGTTCTAGAGCCTTGAAAATGAAAGTCTTTTTGTTTTGATTTTGAAAAGTGAAGGGGGTTCATAATGATCAAACTAACAAAGGTTATGGGTGATCATTACTAAAACCCCTTTAAGTGCATGTAAAAATCTCTTTTGAAAAATGAAAGCCTTCATGATGACCAAACTAACAAAGGTTATGGGTGGTCATCATTAACACTTGCTATGACTTTTGATGCTTAAGAAAATATTTTTGGAAATTGAAAGCATTCATGATAATCAAACTAACAAAGGTTATGGGTGATTATCACTAGTAGCTCATGCATATGAAAACATCTTTTTGAAACTTAGGCTCTTAGGACAATCAAACTAACAAAGGTTATGGGTGATTGTCGCTAGTCACCATTTTCATGCTAGGCCCTTTAGAAAAGAAAGTAATGAATGCAAATCGAATCCTTAGGCAAACAACAATCTCGTTTGAATTCTTGAGCAAATATTAGCCTAGACTACACATATTAGACCACAACACATAAATAGGCAAAGAAGGAACTTGAATTGGGCATTGAGCAAAAATACAAGAATAGGCAAGATTGAACCTAAATGCATATCTAGTGGAAGATGCAATGTATGGAGTTGACCTATCTAAGTGTTGATGATATTTTTATATGAGAGTGGACAATGAAATTGTTAGCTTAAGGAAAAGAGTCGCCTCCATCATGATCATAGGCAAGCATAAGCAAGAAAATTATTTAGCAACCAAAGTATCAAAGAATGTTGAATCACTTTGGTCAATCCTCACACTTAAGATTAAGTGCACAAGTGTGAATCACCTTGCCAATCATCAACAAAAACAAGTTTATTAAAGCAAACCCAAACCCTAATTTTTATGTTAAAACCTAGGAGCATACATACCCTAAATCAACTATTATTCATCCCCAAATCATGAAATAAACAAAAGCATTCAAGAACCCTAAACCTAGGCCCATGGCCGAATGTCATCATACTTGAAATGGGTTTCTTATTTTTGTGAAAGTTATGCAAACATGAGTGAATATGCAAGGAAATGTGAGAAAACACAACAACAACTAGCAAGTCACACTTTTATGAGAGTATGCGAAATACAACATGCCATAAAACAACATTTTACTTCATGAAAGGCAAGGATTAAGATCAACACAAATCAACATTTATTAAAGGGTGAGAAGCACCATAAGCACCCAAGCCTCCCTAAGTGCTTGTCAAAGTGCTTATGACA
This sequence comes from Astragalus membranaceus, assembly GCA_039519185.1. Classification (NCBI taxonomy): domain Eukaryota; kingdom Viridiplantae; phylum Streptophyta; class Magnoliopsida; order Fabales; family Fabaceae; genus Astragalus; species Astragalus membranaceus. The sequence goes on along the minus strand of CM076846.1, from coordinate 152,215,797 downwards.
CCCCTCACCAACGACAATCAACAATATGGGAATATGAAGATGATAGGATGAATGCTTTTTATATTTTGAGGAAATACTCAAAGATGATGCAAAGTTTTAAAGATTACCTTAGCTTTGAGCTAGAAAGTAAGATGAGAAGATGAAGCTAGTCACCAATCAACAAAACTCCAATATCCTTCAAAGAAGTACCTACTTGATGATGATGCTTGAACTTTGAATGAGAAATGGAGGGAGTATGTGAAAGAGGGATGCAAAATGAGGTGAGTGGTTTGTTAGGGTTTTTTTGGTGTAGGAGAGAATGGGAAGGTTCCTTTGAGATGAAAGAAAACAAGATGAAGTGAGGGAGAGGAAGGGGGGCTACGGCCTTGTCTCCTTCTTGGGGTGAAGAGGGGTGAGTTCTTCTTATTGGATTTCCTTGGGAGGCCAAAGATCTAATGGGTTAAAGGTTGTGAGAGGGAAGTAAAGAAATTAGTGTGTATTTAGTGGTGTAGAGAGAAGGAAGGTAAAAACATGTTGTGTATTCAAAGGTGTGCTTGATGAAAGGCTTGATGTGGACTTGATGTGGGCTGAAGTGAGGGGAGGCGTGGAGCATGAGGGTGGAGTGAGGGAGATGGTTTGCTTGTGAAATTGGTACTTACTTTGGCCAAAAATGGATAAAAGCAAAAAGCACCTAAAAGGAATTAGCCCTAATTCTAAAAATACAATAAACATCCAAAATTATTTTACTATTCATTTTTCATTTTTGATTTCAGATTTCATATTTTTAATTATACATATTTTTTTGAGCCTTTTTGAAAAAAACCGTTACAATTGACCAAAATACCCTTTTTGACGCTAAAACCCTAATTTGCCCGAAAAATGCGTTTCAACCCTACAAATGATTTCAGGAACCTTGGAATGCCTTCTAGGATCCGAAATGCAGTGCATAAGGCTCTTCGCTCTTCAATTTATTTATTTTTTGTGGAAAATTAGGGTTTTGACCTAAGCCGGACAAAATTGGGGTATGACAGCTGCCCCTCTTTATTTGGATTTTACCAAGAAATATGAATTGCGCGAGACATATTTCGAAGGTAAAATAGAAATAAAGAATTCAGAAATTATACCAATTTTGTCCATTTGGAGAAACCCGAATTTTCTCCCTCTTTTTTTGGAAAGATAGACACTTTCGTGTCGATGCGAAAACAGTAAATGAACACTAACGTGCTGACAGAAAAGGTAAAATGGGCACTTGCGTGCATACAGAAAAGTAAAACGGGCACTTGGCGTGCAGACAGAAAAGTAAAACGGGCACTTGGCGTGCAGAAAGCGGTAAATTGGGAATTCGGAGGCTGCCTAAAACCTTTTAACGGACTCTTGTCGAGTCCGAGCTCTGGGGGGGTGGCCTTTTCGAGCGACTGATCAACATCAGGTCCGGAACTGATTTGATCAATGGATTTACGCTATGCCTTAGGCTGACACAACTAATCCGAAGGACTTGACGAAGTCTGATGGATCCATTGCGTGCTCGTACACAATGTTGTGATCTGTGGAAGGAGTTCACTAACTCGGTGGGAGTTCACTAACTCTGTGGGAGTTCACTAACTCTGTGTTGAGGGAGTTTACTAACTCAGGGTTGATGGAGTTTACTAACTCGGGGTTGATGATTTTCTAAAAATGAGATTTTTGGGATTCTCTGGTCCGAAGTAACTTTTCTCTTGGATGGTGCATGAAATGCGTGCACTTGGATGTTTGGGGTGCACATGAATGCAATGATTGACTTTGGTGGGATGCCTTTTCTGTTTGATTTTTCTCTTCTTTTCCTTTTGTTATTCTTTCGCTCTTCTGAGATGCGAATTTGAAGGCGTAATGTACTGTTTGATGCCATGGAGTGATGACTGGTATGGATGATATGAGAATGATGAATGATGTGAAAATGTTGTGTTCTTTTATGTTCCGTCTTCTGTGATTTTCTTCTCTCCTTTCTTATTTGCTCTTTTTTTCTATGGAATGCAGATATTTATGTAAATGGAGTGTGAATGTATGTTATGCAAAGTGTATGTGATGTGATGATTTCAATGGAATGATGGATGCTATGAGATGCTATTTTTGATTTTCTTCCTTTTTATTTTGGTTAAGGATCAACACTTCAAGTGCCTACAAGGTAACATCCTAATCCCCAAGGATTAAGGTGAGCACCAAAGCCCTACAAGATAACAACCTAATCCCTGAGGATCTAGGCGAGCACTAAAACCCTACAAGATAACAACCTAATCCCTAAGGGTCCAGGCGAGCACCGAAGCCCTACAAGATAACAACCTAATCCCTAAGGATCCAGGCGAGCACTGAAGCCCTACAAGATAACAACCTAATCCCTAAGGATCCAGGCGAGCACTGAAGCCCTACAACATAACAACCTAATCCCTAAGGATCCAGGCGAGCACTGAAGCCCTACAAGACAACAACCTAATCCCTAAGGATCCGGGCGAGCACCGAAGCCCTACAAGATAACAACCTAATCCCTAAGGGTTAAGGCGAGCACCTATCTGCCAGGGTCGTGCGCCAGTTTTGCACTAGGGTCGTGCAACATGTGCCAGGGTCGTGCGCAGGCTCTGCGCCAGTTTTTGCTGCTTGGCGCCCTTGGCGCCCTGTGCTGCGCCAGTTTTGCTGCTTGGCGCCCTTGGCCAGTTTTCGGTTTTTGGGGCCCTTGGCGCCCATGAGGGTGTCTAGTGCTTTAAAAATTGCTCCTCCTCAAATATTTCCTTTTTTCTTCATTTTAGCTCATATTTTCTCTTTTGCTCCAAAATAAAACCTGAAAATAAAAAGCAAACATATGTAGTAAAATAGTTCAAAGATATAAAATATAATTAAAATACCTAAAAAAAACTTAATGAAAATAACTATTAAAAAGACTCTAAAAATAGACTTATCAATACCACTAATGTAACACCCCTTTTCTAATAACCTTACTTTTTAATAAAATCAGAGTTTCTTTTTTTTTTTGAAAATAATTTAAGCGAGTGCTACACTTACATCATAAAATCAACCACTTCACTTTTCACAGTTCTGTTCAAAATACAAGGTACATAGCACCATAAACAAAAAAACGTTTAGTTCGCATCAACTAAATTCAATCACCACCAGCAGCGGAATAATAATGAGTTCTAACAATAAAAACCAATACATCACCAATAAAAATCTAACGGTTAATGAAAACAACACATAAACATAGGACACCCCCCTGGTGCTACGTATCAGAGCGTGACACTTCCTACCAGACGAAGGCATAAGGGAAACCTTCACTCGTTATTACCTGCACGTTGCCGACATAAGAAGCAACATAAAAGCAGTAGGGTGAGTCTCTTTTCATAATTAATAACATATGGGAATTAAGCACTGCATAGGAAAAGGGAAACAGACACACCAATTCACAATAAGGGCAATAACCACATCACAGTTACATTCACCAACAACAATGCAAAAGGTATGTTTATGCATGAAATGCAACCCAAACTCCACGGGCACATGCATGTCGGATCCGTCACCAAATACAAATAGGCCGTAGCCTCTGCTCACCAAATAAAACTAGGCCGAAGCCTCTGCTCACCAATAATGCACATGATTTCATGAGGTGTTATGGAAATGCATCACAACACACTACAATTAAATAAAATCACCATTTCATTTCAGCTCACCATTTTAATTTATAATCTCACCATAGTGCATTAATCAGCTCACCAAATTAAAATTAGGCCGAAGCCTCTGCTCACCAATCTCACCTTATCACATTCACCAATTCAGCCCACCACTCACACCAACACCAATTCAAATAGACCAACTTAGGATATTGACACGACATAGGGAAAATGGATAAAAATAGCCATTTGGACACTTGAACACCATCAGCCCAGAAACACCAGTAAAATAATTTATTTTTACATAAAATTGGAACAATTGGATAGACACTGAAATTAGCTTCGAAACGCATTTTGAACCGTTAAATTTGGATAACCGAGTCAAAAGTTACATTAAAAACAAAATAGGAAAAATACTTAGACATCCTGGAAACTGGCGCATGGGCGCTGGGCGCCCAGGGGCAACACAGAACTTGGCGCAGGGCGCTGGGCGCCCAGGAGCAACACAAAAAATTTGGCGCATGGGCGCTGGCGCCCAGGAACAGCAACACGCGCACAGGCGCTGGCGCTGGCGCCCAGGAACACAGCACGCGCATAGGCGCTGGCGCCCAGGAACTGGCGCAGGAACTGGCGCAGGGGAACACAGCGCCCAGGCACTAGGCGCCTAAGGCCAACACGAAATACAACTCATTTTACTTCGAAATTTATTTTGTACGAGCCAAATGCTCAGAATAAGAGAACCCAACAAAAATTTTGTCAAAAAGTGAACAGCATTTTTGGCGCCCATGCACTAGGCGCCTAGTGAAAACACGCAATCCAACTCTTTTGTTGCCCAAAATCATTTTGCAGGAGCCATTTTACCTGAATATGAAAACCTGAAAACAATTTTTACAAAACTATCACCAGAACATTGGGGCCCTTGGCGCCCATGACACAAGCACCTAGCGCCAAAACTGGCAGCACAGTGACACAGAACACAGCAACACAGGGCAACAGGCACAGCAACACAGTGACACAGACAGCAACACAGGGGCAACAGAATTTGGGAAAACTGGCGCAGGCACACTGCTGGGCGCCTGGCACCCATGACTAAGGCGCAAAACAGAAAAATCCAGCAACATGCATATGGCGCCCAAGGCGCCTAGGGCTTCCAAAACCAGAATTTTTCACTTTCAATCACCAAATTAAATTCACCAAAACACTCAATTATATATATATTATTAAAGTGTCACCATGATTCTCAATTTCACCAATTAAGCACCAATGAGTCATATATTCAAACATATGATATCCAATTCGCATTAGCCACAACTCAAGCATCAATCATACGATTTTCAACATAACAATTCAACATCAAGCATCACAATATTATAATTTACTCATCAACATCACAATTCATTCATGTAAACTATCCTAGAACCCTAACCCTAAGCATCCAATTCGCATAAATTATTAAAAACAAAAAGAGGACCCCCTAACCTTATGGAATTCGAATTGCTTGTAAAGCTCCAAGGGAAAAATGCAAGTCACCAACGAGCCTTCTCCTCTTCCTTAAGTGCTTCGCCCTCTCTTCTTCTTCTCCTCTTCCCTTCGCAACTCCTTCTCTTCTCACTCTCTCTTTTACGTTTCTTTTTTCTTTCTTTGCCCACTTGAGTGAATTGCAACTAACTCCCAAGACCCCTAGTGAGTCGACTCCTATGACAAGGCAATGGGCCACGGGCCTAATTGTGGATCACGGGCCCTTGCTCGTACCACTCAATTCGTGACAACGCCTCCTAATAAATAAAATAAAATAATTAAACCTTGAATTATTTAATTAAATTAAATAAATATTTTAAGCCTTAAATAACTTAATTAAATAAATAATTAAATTATTTCGGGGCGTTACAACTCTCCCCCACTTAGAATATTTCGTCCTCGAAATTACCTGAATCAAACAACTCCGGGTATGCTTCCCGCATCTTACTCTCCAGCTCCCAAGTCATGCTCTCACCAGCAGCTCCTAACCAAACCACTTTCACCAAAAGAATTTCTTTCCCCCTCAGAGTCTTCACTTCTCTATCTTCAATCCGCACAGGCATAGTCTCCACAGTGAGATTATCCCGCACCTCTACTTCATCCATCTGAATCACATGAGACGGGTCCGGAACATACTTTCGAAGTTGTGACACGTGAAACACGTCATGCAAGTTCGAAAGATTAGGCGGCAAAGCCACCCTATAGGCAACACTTCCCACCCTCTCCGTAATGTGATACGGACCAATGAAACGGGGAGTTAACTTCTTAGATTTCAAGGCACGCCCAACACCAGTCACCGGAGTGACTCTCAGGAACACATGATCACCGGCCTGAAACTCTAAATCCTTCCTTCTCTTATCATGATAGCTCTTTTGTCGACTCTGCGACGCTTTCATCTTCTCACGGATTAATTTTACCTTCTCAGTTGTTTCTCGCACAATTTCAGGCCCCAACACTGCACTCTCCCCAGATTCATACCAACACAACGGAGTCCTACATCTCCGACCATACAACGCCTCAAACGGTGCCATACCAATACTGGAGTGAAAACTGTTGTTGTAGGTGAACTCTATCAACGGAAGATGAGAATCCCATGAACCTCCCTGCTCAAGAACACATGCTCTCAATAAGTCCTCTAACGACTGAATAGTCCTCTCCGTCTGACCATCTGTCTGCGGATGATAAGCGGAGCTCAACCTCAACTTAGAACCCAAAGCTTTCTGCAAACTTTTCCAAAATTCAGATGTGAATCTTGGATCCCTATCAGATACAATACTAAGCGGAACGCCATGCAACTTCACAATTGTCTTGATGTAGATCTCTGCCAACTTTGGAACTGGATAAGTCATATTAATTGGTAAGAAATGAGCAGACTTAGACAACCTGTCCACAACCACCCATATAGCATCAAACCCTCTCACTGTATTTGGCAAACCAGTTACAAAATCCATGGAAATGCCATCCCATTTCCATTCCGGAATCTCTAATGGTTGCATCAACCCCGCAGGCTTCTGATGCTCAATCTTAGACTTCTGACAAGTCAGACAAGAATACACAAACCGTGCCACATCCTTCTTCATACCCGGCCACCAGAACATTTTCTTCAAATCTTGGTACATCTTCGTAGCCCCTGGATGAATACTCAACTTGCTCCTATGGCTCTCCTCAAGAATCATTCTCTTCATCTCAGCATCATCAGGAATGCAGATCCTATTTCTGAATCTCAATACACCTTGGGAGTCTAACTTGAAATCTCCATTCACAGCTTGATCATTCACAACTAACAAGTCTACCAACTTTACATCTGACTTTTGGGCTTCCCGAACACTAACCAAAAATTCATTGCCAATCTTCAACATTCCCAATCTGACACTCTGCGGTGTCACTTCACAAACCAGACTCATGTCCCGAAACTGCTCAATCAACTCTAATTCTTTCACCATCATAGCCGACATATGCAAACTCTTCCGACTTAAAGCATCAGCCACGACGTTAGCTTTGCCGGGGTGATAGTTCAAGCCGAAATCATAATCCTTCAGCAATTCTAACCAACGTCTCTGTCTCATATTGAGCTCCTTCTGATCAAACAAGTATTTTAAACTCTTATGGTCACTAAACACTTCAAATCTAGTACCATACAGATAGTGCCTCCAAATTTTCAGCACAAATACAATTGCAGCAAGCTCCAAATCATGAGTAGGGTAGTTCTTCTCATGGGTCCTCAACTGTCTGGACGCATAAGCTACTACCTTACCCTCTTGCATCAATACACCTCCTAAACCCATCTTGGAAGCATCACAATATACTACAAACGGTTGATCCGGAACAGGCAAAGTCAAAACGGGTGATGTAGTCAACCTCTTTTTCAACTCATTGAAGCTCTCCTCACAGCGAGCATCCCACACAAAAGCTTTTCCTTTACATGTCAATTGAGTCAACGGAAGTGCCAACCTCGAGAAACCTTCAATAAACCTCCTGTAGTAACCAGCTAATCCCAAGAAACTCCTAATCTCAGTAACTGACTTCGGGCTCTCCCATTGCGACACAACATCAACCTTGGCTGGGTCCACAGCTATACCATTACCAGAGATAATATGACCAAGGAAACCTACTTCATTCAGCCAGAACTCACACTTAGACAATTTTGCATATAATTTCTTTTCTTTCAACACTTCTAGCACTAACCTCAAATGTTCTGCGTGTTCCTCTTCTGTTTTAGAATACACCAGGATGTCGTCAATAAACACAACTAAAAACTGATCCAAGTAACTATGGAAAGTACGATTCATGTACTCCATAAACACACCCGGCGCGTTGGTAACACCAAACGGCATCACAGAATACTCATAGTGCCCATATCTCGTTCTGAAAGCGGTTTTCTGAATGTCCTCATCCTTTACCTTGATCTGGTGATAACCCGACCTCAAATCGATTTTACTAAACACCTTAGCACCTACCAACTGGTCCATCAGATCATCAATTCTGGGAAGCGGATACCTGTTCTTTATTGTCACCTTGTTCAACTGCCTATAATCGACACAAAGCCTCATACTCCCGTCCTTCTTTTTCACTAACAATACCGGAGCACCCCATGGTGACACACTTGGCCTTACAAATTTCTTCTCAAGTAGATCTTCTAATTGCTTTTTCAATTCAGACAACTCTGAGGCTGACATCCGGTACGGTGCCATAGACACAGGCCTAGTACCAGGTATAAGATCAATAGCAAACTCAACCTCCCTCTCTGGCGGAACACTTGGAATTTCATCCGGGAACACTTCGGGAAAGTCACACACTACCTGAACCCCTTCAATGATCGCCTGATTCTCAGCGGACAATGACGCCATCAAAGCAAACAGATGAACTCCCTCTTTCATTACCTTATGCAAATGACCAGCAGGCAACAAAACAGATCCTTCTTCTTCGGGAGGAAGGAAACTCACAGATCTTCGGAAACAATTAATATGCACATGGTTATATACTAACCAGTCCATACCAAGAATGACATCCAACCCTCCCAACGGCAAACAAATAAGATCAACAAGAAAATCTCTGCCGAAGATTGACAGAGGGCACTTAGCACACACAAGAGAGGTAGTTACTGAACCCTTAGCTGGAGTGTCAATAACCATCTCCCTCATCATAGAAGATAAAACAAGGTCCAATTTCTCAGCACACAAAGCAGCAATAAATGAATGCGTAGCACCAGTATCAATAATAGCAATCAAAGGAATACCATTAATAAAACATGTACCTCTAATCTCATTAGTATCCTCTGATCCTGCGAGAGCAAACACTTTTCCATAGGACTTCTCTTTCTTCGGCTTAGTACACTTGGTACTAATATGACCTGCTTCCCCACAGTTGTAGCACACCACATCCCTTTTCTCACATTTCGCAGCCACATGACCCTCTTTACCGCACTTGAAACATTTATTATCCGAGCAGTCAAAACTCTTATGACCCGGCTTGCCACACCTGTAGCACACAACCTTCGCAGGGGCATCTCCCCCACTTGTTTTCTTATTATCAGCATACCTCTGCTTACCCTTACCAGCCTGAACCTCATATGGCTTACCCCGATTCTGAAATTTACCCCTCAAATCTCTCATGACCTTGGAGTGAGCATTACTATCATCCTCATATATCCTGCAACTGTCGATCAAATCAGCGAATACCCGAATCTTCTGGTACCCTATAGCTTTCTTTATATCAGCCCTCAGTCCATTTTTGAACTTTATACACTTTGAAAATTCAGAATCAGCATCAGCATAGTGGGGGTAAAACTTAGCCAATTCAGTGAACTTGGCAGCATACTCTGTCACTGACATGCTTCCTTGCTTCAGCTCAAGGAACTCTATTTCTTTCTTACCTCTCACATCTTCAGGAAAATATTTCCGTAAGAACTCTCTACGGAAAACAGCCCAAGTTATCTCCTCATTAGCAGTTTCCAACCTCTGCCTCACCTCCATCCACCAATCATCAGCTTCCTCTGCCAGCGTATGGGTACCATACCTGACTTTCTGCGCATCATTACAATCCATGACCCGAAATATCCTTTCAATCTCTTTCAGCCATGCTAGAGCACCATCTGGGTTATACTTGCCCTTAAAGATAGGTGGATTCTCCCTCTGGAACGTGGCTAAACTGTGAGTCCCAGCATTTTCAGCACCATTTTGCTGGTTCCCAACAGCTTGAGCCATAGCCTGCAAAGCAGCAGCAAGAGCAGCGTCGTTCCTCCCAGCCATTTCAAACTATCACTGCAGCACAAACAGAAATTTAGAACTAATCTAACAATTCTATTTGTCATAAGACACTATGACAGGACGACTTGGCCGGACAGACCGAACTGCTCTGATACCTGATAGCCCCGCAAGTGCACGGGTCGTATCGCGTAATAAAAGAGTATCGGTCCACAGGGAGAGCCTAAGTGAATACCAATTTAATTTTTCAAAGTTGATTAACTGAAAAGAAAGTGTTTTTAGAAAGAAGGAATGTTTTAGTAAAGTCTACTCACTCATGATCATTGTAGACAAAAGAGGAGAAAAGGAAATAAAAGAAGAAAACATAAAGTTAAATAGCGAGAAATAAAAGAAAGCGGTAAAGTGCAAAATTATAAATAGCGGAATTGTAAATGACAAGAAAGTAAATTGCTTGAAAAGTAAATTGCCAGTAATTTACTTGACTTGCCAGTAATTTACTTGACTTGCCAGTAGTTTACTTGACTTGGAAGTTTAAAGGGCAAAAAAGTAAATAACAAGGAAAATAAAAGAGCGAAAAAGTAAAGAGCGAAAAGTAAAGAGCGAGAAATTAAATAGCAATGAAAGTAAATGACTTGGAAAATAAAAGGGCAAGAAAGTAAATAGCAGGGAAAATAAAAGAGCGAAAAAGTAAAGAGCGAAAAGTAAAGAGCGAGAAAGTAAAGAGCGAGAAATTAAAGGGGCAATAAGGTAAATAAGCAAGAATCATAAAAACATGAAGAGTAAATTGAAGTCATGAATCTTTAGAGAGCCTTTGTCATTGATTTTCTAACAAAATTCAAGCTTGGTTACAAGTGAGGATCAAGCCTCTATTTATAGGAAAATATTAGGTCTAAGGCACTTGAGAGGAGGGGCAAAATGGTCATAAAAAAAGTGGCAAATCAAGTGGCAAGGGAAAGCCATCAGCAAGTGGGTGCAGCCAAAATTGACTTGTCTGGTGCCAGGGTCGTGCGCCCATGTGCCTGGGTCGTGCGCCCTGGCCAGTCAATTTTGGCTGCTCTGCGCCAGTTTTGCACTAGGGTCGTGCGCCTATGGTGCCAGGGTCGTGCGCCATGTGCTGGAAATGCTGTTCTGCGTTGCTGGCAAGCATGGGTCGTGTGCCTATGTGCCAGGGTCGTGCGCCTTGTTCTGCCAAAATGGGCCATTTTCAGTTGAAAACACGCACGGGTCGTGCGTGGTGCACTCAGGGTCGTGCGCAGACTCTGCGCCAGTTTTTACCAGGGTCGTGCGCCTATCTGCCAGGGTCGTGCGCCAGTTTTGCACTAGGGTCGTGCAACATGTGCCAGGGTCGTGCGCAGGCTCTGCGCTAGTTTTTGCTGCTTGGCGCCCTTGGCGCCCTGTGCTGCGCCAGTTTTGCTGCTTGGCGCCCTTGGCCAGTTTTCGGTTTTTGGGGCCCTTGGCGCCCATGAGGGTGTCTAGTGCTTTAAAAATTGCTCCTCCTCAAATATTTCCTTTTTTCTTCATTTTAGCTCATATTTTCTCTTTTGCTCCAAAATAAAACCTGAAAATAAAAAGCAAACATATGTAGTAAAATAGTTCAAAGATATAAAATATAATTAAAATACCTAAAAAAAACTTAATGAAAATAACTATTAAAAAGACTCTAAAAATAGACTTATCAATACCACTAATGTAACACCCCTTTTCTAATAACCTTACTTTTTAATAAAATCAGAGTTTCTTTTTTTTTTTTGAAAATAATTTAAGCGAGTGCTACACTTACATCATAAAATCAACCACTTCACTTTTCACAGTTCTGTTCAAAATACAAGGTACATAGCACCATAAACAAAAAAACGTTTAGTTCGCATCAACTAAATTCAATCACCACCAGCAGCGGAATAATAATGAGTTCTAACAATAAAAACCAATACATCACCAATAAAAATCTAACGGTTAATGAAAACAACACATAAACATAGGACACCCCCCTGGTGCTACGTATCAGAGCGTGACACTTCCTACCAGACGAAGGCATAAGGGAAACCTTCACTCGTTATTACCTGCACGTTGCCGACATAAGAAGCAACATAAAAGCAGTAGGGTGAGTCTCTTTTCATAATTAATAACATATGGGAATTAAGCACTGCATAGGAAAAGGGAAACAGACACACCAATTCACAATAAGGGCAATAACCACATCACAGTTACATTCACCAACAACAATGCAAAAGGTATGTTTATGCATGAAATGCAACCCAAACTCCACGGGCACATGCATGTCGGATCCGTCACCAAATACAAATAGGCCGTAGCCTCTGCTCACCAAATAAAACTAGGCCGAAGCCTCTGCTCACCAATAATGCACATGATTTCATGAGGTGTTATGGAAATGCATCACAACACACTACAATTAAATAAAATCACCATTTCATTTCAGCTCACCATTTTAATTTATAATCTCACCATAGTGCATTAATCAGCTCACCAAATTAAAATTAGGCCGAAGCCTCTGCTCACCAATCTCACCTTATCACATTCACCAATTCAGCCCACCACTCACACCAACACCAATTCAAATAGACCAACTTAGGATATTGACACGACATAGGGAAAATGGATAAAAATAGCCATTTGGACACTTGAACACCATCAGCCCAGAAACACCAGTAAAATAATTTATTTTTACATAAAATTGGAACAATTGGATAGACACTGAAATTAGCTTCGAAACGCATTTTGAACCGTTAAATTTGGATAACCGAGTCAAAAGTTACATTAAAAACAAAATAGGAAAAATACTTAGACATCCTGGAAATTGGCGCATGGGCGCTGGGCGCCCAGGGGCAACACAGAACTTGGCGCAGGGCGCTGGGCGCCCAGGAGCAACACAAAAAATTTGGCGCATGGGCGCTGGCGCCCAGGAACAGCAACACGCGCACAGGCGCTGGCGCTGGCGCCCAGGAACACAGCACGCGCATAGGCGCTGGCGCCCAGGAACTGGCGCAGGAACTGGCGCAGGGGAACACAGCGCCCAGGCACTAGGCGCCTAAGGCCAACACGAAATACAACTCATTTTACTTCGAAATTTATTTTGTACGAGCCAAATGCTCAGAATAAGAGAACCCAACAAAAATTTTGTCAAAAAGTGAACAGCATTTTTGGCGCCCATGCACTAGGCGCCTAGTGAAAACACGCAATCCAACTCTTTTGTTGCCCAAAATCATTTTGCAGGAGCCATTTTACCTGAATATGAAAACCTGAAAACAATTTTTACAAAACTATCACCAGAACATTGGGGCCCTTGGCGCCCATGACACAAGCACCTAGCGCCAAAACTGGCAGCACAGTGACACAGAACACAGCAACACAGGGCAACAGGCACAGCAACACAGTGACACAGACAGCAACACAGGGGCAACAGAATTTGGGAAAACTGGCGCAGGCACACTGCTGGGCGCCTGGCGCCCATGACTAAGGCGCAAAACAGAAAAATCCAGCAACATGCATATGGCGCCCAAGGCGCCTAGGGCTTCCAAAACCAGAATTTTTCACTTTCAATCACCAAATTAAATTCACCAAAACACTCAATTATATATATATATATTATTAAAGTGTCACCATGATTCTCAATTTCACCAATTAAGCACCAATGAGTCATATATTCAAACATATGATATCCAATTCGCATTAGCCACAACTCAAGCATCAATCATACGATTTTCAACATAACAATTCAACATCAAGCATCACAATATTATAATTTACTCACCAAATTAACTTGCACTTATGCCTCAGGTGCAAGGTTCGATTCCCACGGAAGGCAAAAACTCTACAAGAGGGGTAGAGAAGATCGTGAGGTAACAGTGGGACCGGGGTGGCCGCTGCGGTGGACCTGGGCTGTTACAACTTTGGTCAATCCTCACACTTAAGATTAAGTGCACAAGTGCACAAGTGTGAATCACCTTGCCAATCATCAACAAAAACAAGTTTATTAAAGCAAACCCAAACCCTAATTTTTATGTTAAAACCTAGGAGCATACATACCCTAAATCAACTATTATTCATCCCCAAATCATGAAATAAACAAAAGCATTCAAGAACCCTAAACCTAGGCCCATGGCCGAATGTCATCATACCTGAAATGGGTTTCTTATTTTTGTGAAAGTTATGCAAACATGAGTGAATATGCAAGGAAATGTGAGAAAACACAACAACAACTAGCAAGTCACACTTTTATGAGAGTATGCGAAATACAACATGCCATAAAACAACATTTTACTTCATGAAAGGCAAGGATTAAGATCAACACAAATCAACATTTATTAAAGGGTGAGAAGCACCATAAGCACCCAAGCCTCCCTTAGTGCTTGTCAAAGTGCTTATGACACCCCTCACCAACGACAATCAACAATATGGGAATATGAAGATGATAGGATGAATACTTTTTATATTTTGAGGAAATACTCAAAGATGATGCAAAGTTTTAAAGATTACCTTAGCTTTGAGCTAGAAAGTAAGATGAGAAGATGAAGCTAGTCACCAATCAACAAAACTCCAATATCCTTCAAAGAAGTACCTACTTGATGATGATGCTTGAACTTTGAATGAGAAATGGAGGGAGTATGTGAAAGAGGGATGCAAAATGAGGTGAGTGGTTTGTTAGGGTTTTTTTGGTGTAGGAGAGAATGGGAAGGTTCCTTTGAGATGAAAGAAAACAAGATGAAGTGAGGGAGAGGAAGGGGGGCTACGGCCTTGTCTCCTTCTTGGGGTGAAGAGGGGTGAGTTCTTCTTATTGGATTTCCTTGGGAGGCCAAAGATCTAATGGGTTAAAGGTTGTGAGAGGGAAGTAAAGAAATTAGTGTGTATTTAGTGGTGTAGAGAGAAGGAAGGTAAAAACATGTTGTGTATTCAAAGGTGTGCTTGATGAAAGGCTTGATGTGGAATTGATGTGGGCTGAAGTGAGGGGAGGCGTGGAGCATGAGGGTGGAGTGAGGGAGATGGTTTGCTTGTGAAATTGGTACTTACTTTGGCCAAAAATGGATAAAAGCAAAAAGCACCTAAAAGGAATTAGCCCTAATTCTAAAAATACAATAAACATCCAAAATTATTTTATTATTCATTTTTCATTTTTGATTTCAGATTTTTAATTATACATATTTTTTTGAGCCTTTTTGAAAAAAACCGTTACAATTGACCAAAATACCCTTTTTGACGCTAAAACCCTAATTTGCCCGAAAAATGCGTTTCAACCCTACAAATGATTTCAGGAACCTTGGAATGCCTTCTAGGATCCGAAATGCAGTGCATAAGGCTCTTCGCTCTTCAATTTATTTATTTTTTGTGGAAAATTAGGGTTTTGACCTAAGCCGGACAAAAATGGGGTATGACACCTGTGAGTTATACTATACCTTTTCTTTGTATAGTTTAAATTTTGGCATGAATGTTTCTATTTCTCTGTAAAAGACTTTTATCGTCATATGATTGCGCAATGATGCAGTGGTTTTCGAGGGAACATGTTGACTGAAACTCTGTCCCCTGATATTTGCCAATTAACTGGCTTATGGTATTTGTGAGTATTTGTGACTGGACTTTATTCCTTCAATGTTTCTTTTTGCTACCGCTGTTTTGACCTATGTTATTCTGTTTTGTTTCACATGAATTATCAGTGATGTCAGAGGAAATAAATTGACTGGTACTATACCAGAGCATTGGGAACTGCACAAGTTTTGAAATCTTGTATGTCAAGTATTTAGTATTTAGTTTCATCAATATTTGCTTTCGAATATTTTGATCCAGATGCTTAGGCTATCTTCTCATTGAGTTTTTCAGGGACGTATCATATAATCAGATTACTGAGGAGATTCCATATAATATTGGTTTTCTTCAAGTGGCTACTCTGTGAGTATTTTGGCTACTTGTACTGACAATGTTCAATGTTGTCTATTTTATGTGTCTTATTGTATTGACAGAGCTCACTGTGCTTTCTTCCTAGGCCGCTTCAAGGAAATAGATTAACTAGGAAGATTCCAGAAGTGATTGGTTTAATGCAAGCCCTTGCAATTTTGTAAGTGTACTTCGATCATTTCATCAGTATAAATATTCTATTTGCTCATTTACTTCCTGAGATTGCATTTTATCAAACTGTTTAGAGGTTAACTTCTGCATTCATTGTGTATTTTGTATATTGGCACTGTTGTAGGGATTTAAGTGATAATGAGTTAGTGGGACCAATACCTCCTATATTCGGCAATTTGTCTTTCACCGGCAAACTGTGAGTGTCACTACTCATTGATTAAAAGTTAAAACTCATTAATAGTTATGAACTTGGCAATATGTCTAAACTGAGCTACCTGTGAGTTCAGTTAGTCTCCATCATTTGTGTCATCATTGTTTTCTCATGTATTGTGCATGCATTTACTAAGTTTTATTCTTCAAGGCAATTAAATGATAATCAACTGGTGGGAAAAATTCCTAATGAGATTGGGAAGCTTGAACATCTGTTTGAATTGTGAGTTTTAACCTTTCAATATTGGCTGCCAATAACAAATATCAGTTGCAAGTTTCCGGTACTAAGTTTCTTCTTTTACACTGTTCAAGAATCTTGCCAATAATCGTCTTGACGGATCTATTCCCCATAACATAAGCTCCTGCACTGCCTTAAATCAGTTGTAAGATTTAAGAGCATTAGTTAGTAGTGCTAGAGCCATTTAGAATAGTGTTTTGTTTTTAATACATTGGCATGAAATGTTGTTCATTCATTTGGTTATCTTTTGCAGTAATGTGCATGGCAATCAGTTAAGTGGTTCTACTCCATTGTGCTTTCGCAACCTTGAGAGTTTGACTTACTTGTACGTTCTAGCCAACACTACAAGAATTTCTGCGATTACCGGCGGCCAAAATCCGCCGGTAATCGCAAAAATCCGCCGGAAATTGGGCATTACCGGCGGATTGTTTCCGCCGGAAAGGCGCCGGAAATTCACCCGCAGGTAACGGTTACCGGCGGATTTGTGGCGGGTACCGGCGGATATTCCGCCGGTAATTTCCGGCGGATTTTCCAAGGGAAAATCCGTCGGAAATTACTGGCGGAATATCCGCCGGTACCCGCCACAAATCCGCCGGTAAACTATTTACGTTTAAATTCAAAATCCGCCGGTAATATATCATATCCGCCGGTAATTATTTTTATTATAATAAAAAAAACGTTTTAAATTCGTTTATTTTAAAAAAAATAATTTTATTATTATTTGTTAATTAAAATATTTTTTTAATTCGTTTATTTAAAAAAATAGTATTATTATTATTCGTTAAATAAAAAATATATTATTCAATTAATAAAAATTAAATTAAATTTATAATATAAATATTAATTAAACGAGAATTGAATAACGCTTTAAATGATAAAAAAATTGCATAAACATTCAAAAATTAAAATATTTATTACAAAATACATATTAAAATATCGTAGATCTAATAAAACTGCTAGTCATAGTAGCGCTGATCAGACGGGTTACTCAACCATGTATCTAACTCAGTGTTGAGGTCTAGATTTGTGTTGATCTGCTGTTGCTGCTCGGGCTGCTGCTGGGACTGCTGGGGCGGCTGCTGGGACTGCTGCTGGGGCGGCTGCATATGCATCTGTTGCTGCATCCCGTAAGGCTGCTGCATCCCGTAAGGCAGAAATGCAGAGCCGTAAGGCTGGTGCATCTCGTAGGGCGGTTGCATCTGCATCTGCTGCGGTGGATAAAATGATGATGATGATGGCATAAATGGCCTCTAGTATTGAGCCATAGTATCCATCATTTGCTTATAGGGCGCTTCATTTATCCGTTGCAACTCTGCCTGCTGCTCCCGCATCTGCTGCATTTTGCCATTATGTTTTTTCTCTTGGTCGTTCAATTTCTGCGTCAACAGCTCAACATCTCTTAGTTCTGAAGACGAAGGGACATAATTGCGACCAGTACTTCTCTCAGAAGAAGTTGCGGGAACCACTTTTGGAATAATGGAATCTGGGAAAGCAGACGGGCCCAAACCACTAGATCCTACTAACCGGCCCGGTTTTGATGGACCAACAGATTCCTGCCAAGCAAGAAAACCCTCCCGACTCTCCTCAACGGGATCAATCTCAGTACTGCCACTACTTAGCTGAGTTGCACGATAATTTGTCTGCCATTCATAAAAATTTTCCTGAAAGCAACAAACACCAAGAAATGTATAACCAACTTAGTATGGATATATATGTAATCTATAATAATAATATAATATATATAATAAAAACAATATATAAATATAATAAACATTATTTACCGTGATATTTCTTGACCGTTCCTCAACAAAATCACCAGTCTCCTCCCGCATATGAAGTTGGCAGTGTAACTCAGGCAAAGTAGGTGGCCGACCAAGGCTAGCCTCCTATATATATATATATATATATATATATATATATATATATATATATACAGTTACTATTTAATGTTATTATTATTTTATAAAATATAAAATACGTATGTATATACTATTAAATTATTTACCATCCGTCTGTAAATTTCAGCAGTGTTGATAGAGCCACCTGTATTTATGCAACCCCCTCTCTCAGAAGCACGATTCTTCTTGGCACTCTCACATATTTTTTTATACTTCTCATCTCCCCATTTCACTTGGAGACATTTCCAATCAGAATCGCCAATCCAATCCGGCTGCACCCTTGAATTACGACAACCCCGGAGCATTTCAGAAAATCGATGAGAAGCTCTTGTGTTGAATGCGCTCTCAACTTCTCTCATCGTATCGCTTCTCCATGTAAATTTTTCCTATTTAAACAAATTTACTAGTTAGTAAAAACAAGTTAATCAATTCAACAAAATGAAAAAACTAAATATTAAGTAATTGGAAAAAAACTTACCCTGAATGCAGTCCACATCTTAGACGACGGATCTTTTCTTACCTCCGTCCAATTCTTCCACGGTTTAGTGTAATTTGCTTTTATTATGTCTGTGATTGTGCCAGCCACAATCCTCCCAGGAATAAATCTGTACATAAAAAAGATAAATGTACGTTTAGGTAATAATTTATAAATCAAACAAATATCATTAATAAATAAATTACTTAATTAATACTTACTGCTTGCCGACAGCCTTCACCACTATACGACCGTCAGATGTAACCTCAACCACCTCATTCTCAATATTATACCTGGTAATCCCGTTCGCATCTGGCGGGGGTGTCACAGTACCAGCTGGAGGCACAAATGGACGACTCAGCGTACTATGTCCGCTGCCATCAGCCGTAGTAGGTAGAGCCGCAAAATCGCCATCAACAACGACACGAGTTACACGACGACGACCACGTAAAGAAGTAGCAATCTTCTTAAAAAAACCGGTCGGTGGGGGAGTAGGTAGGTCATGATCGGAATCTGATCCTGATGTCATGATGATTGTACGTATCGTATCTATATATATATATTACATGATAAATAACAAATAATGAATAACATAAATGATGAATAACATAAATGCTGAATAACATATATATATATATATACATGATGAATAACATTAACATACATGAATCAAAGTCTGATAAATCTAAATATTAATTATTTGATAACAAATTAATTAGAATCCCATTCTTTCTCGAAATCACCATCATCAGATGAGTGAATTCCTGATACACCGACGTGATCGACTGCATCCTCATGATCTGTATCTTCTTCTTCTTCTTCATTAACTTCATCACCAGTGTTTGGCTCATCACATAAATTAGTAATGGGTTCAACTTCAATAACCTCATTTACATTGGACATTTCATCCATTTGATATACCACTGTTGCGCCCGAAAAAGTCCCCGAGGGAGAACCTTCCTCGTTCACAACTTTTCCTAAGACAATGAAGCCGCCACCAATATTTATTAAGGAAAATATTAGGAAAACCTTTTTTGGAAAGCGATTGGTCTTGCGAAACTAGAGAATAGGGTTCGGGGGTCGGTTACGCGTAGGGAAGGTGTTAGCACCCCACGCGTCCTCTCTACTGAGAGGGAACCTTTAATTAAATGTGTGGTTCTAGTGTGTTGACTTGAAAATACTTAATTTTGCCTCTTTACTTCTTATTGAAAAATTCTTAATGGAAATCTTTATTTATTATGAAAAAAAGGGGAAAATGGTTTTTTAGAAAAAAACGTTTGACGGGACATGGCCCGCTCCTACGTATCTCCCGGTGCGATGGAGAACTCAAAGCTACGTAGTTCTTCTCTATCCTAAAAAAAAGGTTTTTGTCTTTTATCTTTTTAGTGAATTTTTGAAATAGGACGAGCATTTAGTGAATGATTAAACTAACCAAGGTTATGGGTAATAACCGCTAAGTACTCTTGAAAATGAGAGTCACTACCTCCAGTCAGACGAACAAAGGTTCTGATTGACTATTAGTAGCAACCCATTTTTTATTTGTTCTTTTGAAAGTGGTTTTTGAAAGAGATTGATTGGCACGAATGATCAAACTAACAAAGGTTATGAGTGATCATCGCTTGTTGTTCTTTTGGGAAAAAGACATCGCCACCAATGGCTAGACGAACAAAGGTTCTGATTAGCCACTAGCGACGATGGGTTGAAAATGATTTTAGAAAGGAAAATGTTTTTGTTCTAAAAATGATCTTGGTTTGCAAAAGTGATTCTTTTTTATTATGAAAATAACTCTTTTCTTTTTGTTATGTAAATGCTAAACTTTTTATGATTGCGCTTGACGAGAATGTGACTCGCTCCTACGTATCCCAAATGGGAATCAAAGCGACGTAGTTCTAACGAGCCTTGAAGGTGAAAGTCTTTTTGCTTTGGTTTTGAAAAGTGAGGGGCGCTCATGATGATCAAACTAACAAAGGTTATGGGTGATCATCACTAACACTTGCTATGACTTTTGATGCTTAGGAAAATATCTTTTGAAATTGAAAGCATTCATGATAATCAAACTAACAAAGGTTATGGGTGATTATCACTAGTAGCTTATGCATATGAAGACATCCTTTTTTTGAAATTTAGGCTCTTAGGACAACCAAACTAACAAAGGTTATGGGTGATTGTCACTAGTCACCATTTTCATGCTAGGCCATTTAGAAAAGAAAGCAATGAATGCAAATCGAATCCTTAGGCAAACAACAATCTCATTTGAATTCTTGAGCAAATATTAGCCTAGACTACACATGTTAGACCACAACACATAAATAGGCAAAGAAGGAACTTGAATTGGGCATTAAGCAAAAATACAAGAGTGGGCAAGATTGAACCTAAATGCACATCTAGTGGAAGATGCTAGACGAGAACCATACTCAAATATTTCTACAAAACGCAAGGGAATCTAAATTCACATCTAGTGGAAGATGAAATGTGAGGAATGGGCCTATCTAAGTATTAATGATTCCACATGGGAGTAGACAAGGAAGTGGTAGGCACAAATGAATTCAAAAGAGTAGCCTCAAGCGTGATCATTGGCAAACCCTAAACAAGCAAGTCATCTTAACAATCAAAACACCAAAGCATGTTGAATCACTTTGGTCAATCCTCAACACTTAAATTAGTGTGCGCAAGTGCACAAGTGTGAATCTTCTTGCCAATCATCAACTTAAACAACATATAAACTAAAAGGGTTGAATCATATAGAACCATCCTCATCACTTTAGGCAAGGTGCACTAGGCACAAGTGAGAATCATATTGCCTATCATCAACTTGAGACAATAAGCAAACATATAAAAACTCTATTTATTCTTCATGACTTGCGAAACCAATACATAGTCAAACCATAAATTTATTCATCAAACTCCCAAAATCAAGCAAGCGAAAGATACTAACAAGATTTAGGAACAATTAATCACATAATTTAAACGCTAAAACCTCAAATCAACGTTTATTCTCAAACTCTTTACTTTGTGCGAAATCCATGTGAGAAAAGAAATTTGCAAACCTAAACAAAGTATCTAAGCATGAAAACACTAAAATCAAATATCTAGAACATGATTAAGCCCCATCAAGCAAAGAGAAACAACAAAATCATATTAAAGCTAACTTTACTAGGATATGCGAACCAAACAACACATGAAACAACAATTTTACTTCACAACAAATGCAAAAAATCAACACAAAACAACATGACTCCATTTATTCAAGAGTGAGAGGCACATTAAACACCCAAGCCTCCCTAAGTGCTTGTCAATAGTGTTTAAGGCTCCTCTCACCAACAACAACAAGCTACATTTTAAACAAAATGATGATGATATGTGAAATGCAAAGTGAAGAGGAAAATGAGTTTTAATGCAAAAAGGTTGAAGATGATGCAAGGGTTTGAAAGTTTTTACCTCAAATCCAAGCTAGAAAATGCAATGAGATGAAGAAAATAGAAACCAAATCAACAAGAACTTCCAAGGAACTTCAACTCCAACCCCAAAAAAAAAGCTTGATGAAAACCTTCCTTGATGATGATGTTTGATCTTGAATGGAAAATGGAGAAGATATATGAAAGAGGGATGAGAATGAAGTGAGATGGTGGTGTTTGGGTGAAGAGGAAATCAAAAATGGATGAAGGAAGGGAGTGGGGAGGCCACGGTTTTGGGAGAGAAAAGGGGAGGTTTTTGGTGTGCTAGGGTTTTTTGGTGTAGGAGAAATGGGAAGGTTCATTTGAGATGAAAGAAAAACAAGAGGAAGTGAGGGAGAGGAGGGGCTACGAATTTCTTGGCCCTTTTTGGGAGGAGAGGAGTGAGTTGTTCTTATTGAATTTCAAAGATCCAATGGGTTTAAAGTTTTGAGAGGGAAGTAAAGAAATTAGTGTGTATTTAGTGGTGTGGATAGAAGGAAGGTAAAAAATATGTTGTGTATTGAATGTTATTGGACTCAAAGGTGTGCTTGTCATGATGAAAGGCTTTTGTGATGTGCACTTGATGGGGGCTGAAGTGAGGGGTGGTGTGGAGCATGAGGATGGAGTGAGGGAGGTAGTTTGCTTGCAAAACTAGTGCTTACTTTAGCCAAAAATGGATAAAAGCAAAAAGCACCTAAAAGGAATTAGCCCTAATTCTATAAATACAATAAGCATCCAATATTATTTTGTTATTCATTTTTATATTTTGATTTCAGATTTCTATTTTTAATTATACATATTTTGAGCCTTTTGAAAGCGAGAGAAAAAAACCGTTATAAATGACCAAAATACCCTTTTTGACTCTAAAACCCTAATTTGCCCAAAAAATGCGTTCCAACCCTAAAAATGATTTCAAGACCCTTGGAATGCCTTCTAGGATCCGAAATGCAGTGCATAAGGCTCTTCGCTCTTCAATTTATTTATTTTTTGTGGAAAATTAGGGTTTTGACCTAAGCCGGACAAAATTGGAGTATGACAGCCACGTCTTCCACTGTGTCATCATTTGTCTCAATTCGACCTCTTGGTTTTGTCTTAATTGCGACACACCAACCACGCCGATCAGTCCGTGTTGATGGATAAGAGACATAATAGACTTGTCTCACATTTTGTGCAATGACGAACGGATCATACAGTCGATATCTATTATTCATTTTAATGTCCACTGTATTTGTCTTTGGATTAAACTTTGTTCCTCGAGCGGACGGATCGAACCAATTACAATAAAAAACAATCACCTTTGGACTATAATCAAGATATGGGTATGCAAGTTCATATATGTGTTCAACCACGCCATAGAAATCATCTTCGCCTCTCCCAGTGACACCTTTCATGCAAACTCCACTATTGACTGTTTCTCTACCCTCTGTCCATTCCTTAGTGTGAAATTTGTATTCATTGACAAAATATGTGTGCCATTCTTTAACACATCTTCGAGGACCGTCAGATAAGATCCTCAAGTGTAGGTTGGTAGGAGTTGGCGGGAGGGAATACACACATTGCCTAAACCACATTGGAAAATGCGCATGAATATGTAGGGTTGTTCGTGGGTCGGTTTGGATCGGATTTGACCAAATTTGTTGCCCGAACCAATGATAATTATTCGGTTTGGGTTGGTTCGGATTTTACATTTTTTCCTCCAAAATCCAAACCAAACCGAACCGATATTGGACGGGTTGGTTTGGATTGGGCTCACGGGTCATTCACTAAAATATTAATTTTCTAAAATATAAAAAACAACATTTTTTATGATATTCCAACACTTTAAATAGCTAAAAAAATTGAAAATCACACGAAATCAAATTCAAATCCACTAATAATCTTCCCATTCATAGTATTAAAATTTTACAACTTAATCATAAATCATTAAGGTAAAAATTCTAAGCAAATAAAATCGTGTACATCTAAAATTACAAAATTGTTATGACGTAATATGAGTTGGTTCGGGTTCACGGATTTGATTTTTAAAATCCGTTGCCCGATCCAAAGAACTACGGGTTGGTTTGGATTTGTTCGATTTTGACCCGAAAACGAGAAATATCCGAACCAAACATATCTGTTTGGATTGGATTGTGGGTTGGTTTGGATTTGTCCGAACCACTGAACACCCCTATGAATATGAGCAGAAGATTGGTCTTCACTTACTGCCTCTGATGACAAGAACTCCCTAATAAGAAATTATTAATTAATTGTTATATACAATACTGTGTAATTTAATTTAATTAAGAGATAGGTCGAGAAATACATACTCAATGAATGGTTGGACCTCGGTACAGTTTATCATAACATGAACATGGGCTGAATTTAACTCTTCTTCTGTTAGCCAATGAATTGACTCTTTTCCAGACGGACGACCAGGTAGACAAAAGACAGACAAAGCTAAATGATGTCTTGGACATTCAACGTCTTCCATGTCATTTCGACTACTGCTTGCAGGAGCAAATTCATTCTTGAAATAATAGGAACAAAAATGAGTTGTTTCATGGTGTAAGTAAGAAGAACATATCGATCCTTTAACTCTAGCTTTATTTTTAACTGATCTTTTTGAATCACCCATGAACCTAGAAAATGATATATATCCATCATTTGTTAATATATAAATCATCGATCTAATTATTAATCTAAATGTTATATATATTTAACTGACCTTTCAAACGGATACATCCATCTGTATTGGATAGGCCCGCCAAGTTTAGCTTCATATGCGAGATGAACAGGAAGATGCTCCATAGAATCAAAGAAACTAGGCAGAAATATTCTCTCCAACTTGCATAAGATAAATGGGATGTCTTGTTCCATTTTTGAAATATCATCCACTTTTAGTATTGCAGAACACAAATTCTTAAAATATTGACTTATTTCAATGAGTGGATTCAAAACGTGTGTTGGCAACGAACTAAAGGCAATAGGAAGTAAGCACTCCATGAATACATGACAATCATGGCTCTTCATCCCATGTAACCTCCCATGATCCACATCGGAACATCTTGCTAAATTGGAAGAATAACCGTCTGGCATTTTCAACTCAGAAATCCACCGATAAACTGCTTTCGCTTGCTCCGTAGATAAAGTATAATTGCCTTTGGGTTTCAGCGTCCTGCCGTTAGCTTGCTGAACCAATACCAAATCCTTTCGCCTGCAGTAATGATCCACATCCTTCCTAGCCTTCTCATTGTCTTTCGTTTTACCTTTCACGTTCATAACAGTGTTAAATATGTTATCAAAGAAATTCTTTTCAATATGCATTACATCGAGATTGTGTCTCAATAGATTATCTTTCCAATATGGAAGTTCCCAGAAAATACTTTTTTTTGTCCAATTATGCCATTGTCCATAACCATCTGGACGAGAAACAACACCAGCAACCACTTCCACAGGAGGGATATCCTTGACACTATTCCAAACTTCTTCTGGTGTCAGCCTACGAGGAGGTTCACCTGTTTCAACATTCCCCTTGATGAATGCATATTTTGACTTTCTAAAGGGATGCTCGGTAGGTAAAAACCTACGGTGTGAGTCAAACCATGAAGATTTTCCTCCATATTTAAGAGTAAAAGCCTTTGTGTCAACCATGCAAATTGGACACGCCATCTTACCATGTGTCCCCCATCCAGACAACATTCCATACGCAGGAAAGTCATTAATTGTCCACATCAAAGCCGCCCTCATCATGAAATTTTGTCTTCGTGCTGCATCATAAGTTAAAACACCATCCCACAACCTTTTTAGGTCATCAATCAAAGGTTGCAAATATATGTCAATACCAGCTGTTGGATTAGTTGGCCCTGGTATTATAGCATTTAAAAACATGTACGGTTTAGACATACACATTTCAGGAGGTAGGTTGTATAGGGTAACAATAACTGGCCAACAAGAATACGGTGTTGCTGACAATTGAATATATGGTGTGAAACCATCAGAGCATAAACCAAGCCGAACATTGCGTGGATCATTGGCAAAATCTGGATGAACACGATCAAAATGCTTCCAAGCTTCACCATCAGATGGATGGCGTAATTCACCAGAATTATTTCTATTTTCATAGTGCCACGTCATTTTACCTGCAGTTTCCATTGAAGTGAACATCCTCTTCAGTCCTTGTCGCTCAAATTCTTTTTGACGCTTAGCAAAAAGAACAAATTCTTCGACTCCTTGTACAAAACGTCGTTTCAACCCAGTTCTTCCAAGATATATTCTATCATACATCCAACTACGATCCATTTTTTTGGGTACGTTCCTTAAATATAACATACACAACACAACATATATCACGTGTATTAGAATAATACACATTAGTATGGATATTTTAGATTTGACCAAATATATATAAATGATAATATATTTTTAGTAACATTTTATTTTACTAAAAAATTTATTTTTTTACAAAAAATGCAAATAACAAACACTTATTATAATTTATTTTATTTTATTTTCGAATAATTTCTATAACACCAATAATTTCCATGAATAAAATTTATCTTATTTTCATGAAAAATTTCGGCTAATAACATCAAATAACATTAAAATATGTTGTTTTTAATTTTACTACAAAATAACTAATAATTTTTCGATTTTTAACTAATAAATAAAATAATTCGTATTTTAAAAATCTCAAAATTTTGAGATAATTATTATTATACAAATAGTGTAAACGTAATTTAATTATTACAGAATAAATAAAATTTATTTTATTTTTGTAAAAAACTTATAATTTATAATAACACCAACAAATACATTTAATAACGAATAAATTTGTTAACTAACCGGTAATGCAGTGACTAAACTCAAAACTAACAACTCCAAAGTGGCAACTCCAAAGTGGCAACTCCAAAGTGGCAACTTCAATC
Source organism: Astragalus membranaceus (assembly GCA_039519185.1). NCBI lineage: Eukaryota > Viridiplantae > Streptophyta > Magnoliopsida > Fabales > Fabaceae > Astragalus > Astragalus membranaceus. The sequence continues at coordinate 152,188,731 of CM076846.1, read as the reverse complement.
AACTGCAAAACAAATAATAACAAAAAATACTAAACAACACATATTTAAAAATTAGATATTAACTAAAACAATCCAAATTTAGTTAAAAAACATACCTTAAACAAAACTGACTTCGAAAAGAGTGAATCGAGAGAAAATGAGAAGAAAATAGTGAGAGATTTGGGAGAAAAGAGTGAGATTTAGGAGAAAAGAGAGAGATTTAGGAGAAAAGAGAGAGATTTCGGAGTAGAGAGTGAAGAGGAAGTGAGGAGGGGTGGGAATATATAAGGGAAGAGGCGCCAACGGCTATATTCGAAAATCCGCCGGAAATTACGCTTACCGGCGGATATTATGTTTACCGGCGGATACCAACGGATATGACCCAACGGTCAGAACCTACCGGCGGATTTTAAAAATACCGGCGGATTATTAATTTTTAAAAATTAAATAATATCCGCCGGTAATAGGAGTTACCGGCGGATTATTTGGCGTGTTGTTACCGGCGGATACGATGTTGCTTACCGGCGGATTGTCAAAATTTAATTAATAATAATTTTTTAAAGCGGTGGCTGTATCCGCCGGTAAATGCAATTACCGGCGGATTTGTTTTTAAAAATTCTGCGCAACATATATCCGCCGGTAATTTAACAGTCGGAATATAATCCGCCGGTAACTTTGTCAAATCCGCCGGTAAGATACTGGGGGATCTAAGCCGCCGGTAACTTGCCAAAATCCGCCGGTAATTTACCGGCGGACTAAATCCGCCGGAAATGACTGAAATTCTGGTAGTGCAAGAAGGATTTATATTTGTTTTATTGTTATTATCGTGGTATATTTCTTACTTGTTTAGTAACATGAAATAATATGTTTGATCTCCAGAAATCTCTCTTACTTGTTTAGTTCCTAGGAAAGTTGGTTTATAATGGAAGATGCAAAAGGTGGTGATATTGTTATGCTCAACAAGGAGGGCAGTAAAAGTGCTACTGTCATGGGCTTATGCATGTGATACAGCTTCTGTTAGTTGGTGATACAATGGCCTAGGTGTATAGGGAAGCATCATGGTGGTCTTTTTAGCCATGTTGTGATGGTTTGCATGTGTTACAACTTCTGTTAGTTTTTTTGTAGTTGCTATAAATGCATTTAGCTTATTATTATGCAAAAGTAAACCTTCTGTCCTGCTTTTATTGAACTTAAGAAGGCAATTGATCCTTTTCTATTAAGTTGCAGATTTAATCAAGTAATTCCATTGTGTTGGCAGTTGATGGAGAATTGGTAAGTTAATCAAGGCAATTGAAGAAACTTGATCAAGAATTGGTAAGTTCTTCAAAACTAAATTTGTGTTTACACCTAAGCACAAGTTTTATTCTGCATGACTCAGTTTAATCTGCATAACAGATTTGTTCAAATCAGCAAGTAATTCCATTCTTTATAAAGGAGTGTAAGAGCTTCTGGAGTGTTTGAAAATTGTTAAATCTTACCTATTTGTTGCATGCTCTATAAAGGAGTGCAAGAGCTTATGGAATCCTTTTCAATTTGAGTTTAGATATTCATGAGCCAGTTAGTTTTTTCTTGGTGTGTTATAATGTAAAATATTTTCATAATTGGGTTTTCAGAGCAAGGTTTCTTTGACTCTTCACTCTTTTTAAAAAATGTTCAATGTGATAGGCATATATGTTTTGTTCATGTTTTACTTTTAACTCTTCTCTTTGGTTTTATGAACACAATGCAGCCAAAACTAGACCATTAGTTTTTCTCAAGAATGGCTAGGATGTCTTTCCCAGTTCCAAGGTTAGTATAGATTTGTTACTATTTGTCTTTCCTGGTGATGGATAGTATTAGTGACAATACAACATCCTTTCTTCAATATAGTTGTGCTTTCTTGCTATGGCTTAATTAACTAATCTTGTGCTGCCTTATGGAGGGTCTGATCATTTTATAGGCTTATTGGTTTCAATTTTATATTCAAATTAAACTGAATTTAAGAAGACAATTGATCCATTTCTATTAAGTTACATATAATTGTAAAAACATTTAAAAAATGATTCTTTGTAGAGAACACGTTTTGACTTGTTGAGAGGCTTTAAGACTATTATTTTCTCTTATTGTTGATTCAAAAAAATGTGTCTTTGTCTTGACTTGCTCTTTTGTTTAGGCTTAGTAATTAATAGAAACTGACCATGTGCAGCAATAAGCTCCAAGTCATTTGAGCTTCAATTAACACGAGCTTGAAACGGCTCAATCATGTAGCTGATTTATTAATAGATTCACTAGATTGTTCAATTAGTTTATTTAGAGTCAGTTAGACCCTCCTGGATATGTGCCTCCTTCTCGCCCAACTGAATCTTTGATCTATGTGTGCAGATATGCCAAAGCCAAGGTGGATTAAGAATTTTCGCAAAATAATCAACAGAAGCTCATCAGTCATCACATCAAGAACCATCTTCCACATACTTGTGGTGCTAAACTTTAGCAAAAAGGAATGAATTGGTAGTTTAAAATTACCCATGTCATGTTGCTCTTGTTGGTCTCAATGATTGTCTGTAGTATAGGTTTTATTTTCATAGAACATTTTCTTTTCACTGGAATCATATATCTTTTATGTCATCAGAACAATATCTACATAGACTTGCAAACTAAGGTGAAGATTTGTTCTCTTTGATATGTACCATTTTCTTCTCTTTGCAATGTCAATAGAAGACTTGCTCTGTTTGATATGTATCATATTCTTCTCTTTGTGTAAGATGTTTGATGTTGTAAGGGTTTTTATCTTTGGCTTCGACAGTATTATGCCAACATAAATTTAGAAGGTAGTAGCAATATGTTGCTTGATTATAGAAGGAATCTAGATTTAGTGCAAGCTGATCAAATCATTGAGAGCTGAAGCAACAAAAGAGAATTGCAAAATCTGGCAGTTAAGACCGCTATACTTTGCACACATTTAAAAAAAAAAGAATTGCAAAATGTGGCAGTTAAGACCGCCATTATTTACAACAAAATCAACCATCTTTATTAGTATTTTCTGGTGGTTTCTAACGCCATTTTTTGCAAAAAAGAAACCGCCATTTTATACATGGACGATTGTGGCGGTCCCTATTTGACAGCCGTATTTTACCTGGTGGCAGACGTGATTCTGGCGGTTTTGGAAACCGCCACTGTTGTACAAAATGTCAGTTAAAACCGCCAGAATGTTACATTTTTAACCGCCGCAATTTCCTCATTTTTTGTAGTGCGGTGAGTGAGCCAATGAGTGGTATAAAAATCAAAACCCAAAATATAAATACCAAAATAGTCAACCCAAAAAAAATAAAGGGATGCGATTTTCATCCCCCCCCCCCCCTCATTAGACCCCATACCCCCCAAATTTTATTTAACCCCAAATTACCCCTATCATTTTTACCAAAATTTACTCCAAAGCACCAAAATTTTACCATTCCAGGAATTATCGCTCAAGAGGTATTTTCGGAATGTAATTTTTTTTGAATTTCCGGATTTATCTTGCGAACATAAATCCGGAAGTATAAATTTGGCTTCCGGATTTATGGCCAATCACATATTTCCGGAAATTACTTTTTTTTTGTTTCCGGATTTATGTATGATAGATAAATCCGAAAGGTTAACTTTTTTTACCTCCGAATTTATGTATCATAGATAAATCCGGAATGCATTTATTTTTTTAAAAAACATTTTATATTTTATATTTCTAGATGTTGCCGACACTTTAGACGGCCTAGATTTTGCCGACACATTAGACGGCCTAGATGTTGGCGACACTTTAGACGGCCTAGATTTTGCTGACACTTTTGATCAATGGCTATCATCCCATCGATACTTTTCTCAGTTCGTTATAAATATACCCATTTACTCCAACTATATTACACACAAACACAAACACTTCTTTGATAACTGAGCTCAATTCCTTTGTTTACGAAATGAACACTCTTTCAACCCAATACTCAAATGATAGCACACGAACTGCCATTCAACATCGTGGCAAGATCACCAGAAGAGAAGATGGTGTTTTTTCTCGTGTCCAGATCATGTTTTATGCAGGCTCAAATCCGACGTCACCTTCGTTTCTTTGAAGGGTAAACTAGAGCGTAAGGTTCAAGTGTAGGGTGCTGACCGATAGGTTAGTAGTATCACTTTTCGCAAACCAAGTGTTGGAGATGATGGCTGTTTTTACTGGCCCTCCATGGATGTTAAGACCGACGATGACGTGCGAGCCATGTTAAATATCCATGACATGTTTTAGACTCGTAGTCCTTTGGAGCTGTACGTGGAAACCAAATGGAGTGCCAACGAGATTATACGCCATTGTTATGCAGGACAACTGTCACAGTAGAGAAACTTGTCGCCGGTTGATCGTCTTCTAATAATATGTATTTGTTTTTGTTATGTTTTACTTTTTATGTTTGTTTGTGTTGATGTTTCAATGTAATCCGCTTTTACATCAATCAAAATAAATGTTGGTTGTAACGAGTATAATACCCGAAAAAATAATGATCACTAAATCTGAAAAATATAACGATAAAATTTCCAAAAATATAACAAGTACAATATCCAAAAAATATAACGAAAAATACATCAAGGGTACCCTCCCTCCAACACCCTCAAAGCGCTCCAAAAAAGCCTATAGGCCTGACTGTTAATAGAATTGTCACTAGTAGCCATGGCGTCCCGTATACGCGTCGCACTATATGAAGCTCTCTCCTCAGCAGTCTGTGGACCTCTCACGGGTGCTGGAACGTCCTCATCTGGCTCCTGATCTGCAGCATCACCCAAAGGGACGGTGAGGCGGGGAGTCGATACCTACAAGTACCATGGGAGGTATCTCTCATGGCACTCACCTGGGCGCGTGGCCATAGTAGCCCTGGCGACCACATTAGCAGCCTGGGCATGGTAGTACAACCATATCTTCATAATGGTCCTAACAGGTTGGACCCCACGCCCACTGACCACACTCCTCATAGCTCACTTGACCGGTACATATGTAACACTCTTGTCTGCAAAGATGGTGTAGCCAAACAGAGGCAAGAGGTACACTCGTGCAAAAAATTCCACGTTACCCAAACCCGGGTGTCCTCTGTAGGCATCCTCTAAAAAAATGAACCTAAAATATGGTCCTCTGTTTTGATTTGTCCCAATCACAGAATCTATATGCGATAACCCCAACAAATCAATACCGGCCTGAATGGCCATTTCGACAGTAAACAAATCACTTGGGAGGGAGAATGTGCCATTCAGCGGCAGATGCAACAAGTTGGACACGTCGTCCAACGTGATCGTCATTTCACCAAAGGGTAGGTGAAATGAGTTGGTCTCTGTATTTCATCTCTCCACAAATGCTTTTTGACAATATCTCTCCACAAATGCTGATATTAGGTCGTGATTGACGATCTTCAAAGGTGTGTACTGAAGCTCGTGTAGACGGGACTTATATATCCATTCAAATACTCTCATATCGTGGGCTTCAGGTCGCAAATCAATTAATTTTTCCCATGTGCGGGAATCTTCACTTTCCCACGATCCTGTATATATGTCTAAAATTATATTAATAAAAAAAAATTAAACAACAATGCATAATCTTAAATTATTTATTAAAACTATTACCTGTCCTAAACGAAGTTTTGATGTTACGTGAACATCAACTCGATTCAACAAGGAGCGGTCCCTCAGACCCAAATCTAGCCCATCCGCATGATTCTTCTGCTGCTCAGCCATCTCCTCCATAAACTAGTGAGTATCAGGAGCCTCGTGATACTCTCTTTGATCCTAATCCGCCTCCTGATCCATATGGCGACCGCCATCTCGTCCTCGGGCACGCCTATCTTGGTTAGAAGCTGACCAGCTATCCTCACTCTAGTGCAGTGTTATCAGACCCGGACCGACCATCGACCCGGTCAAGGCACCGGGTCACTAGACCCGGGGTCGGACCGCGGGTCTCTAGTCGGACCGGCATGACCCGGTCTATATTAAATAAATTCAAAAAATTATAATATATACTAAGAAAGTATACATTTATTAATATAGAAATTTTATTATAATTTTATTTATAATTATACATTTACTAACATGTTTATGAGTGTTGAACTTGAATCAATTTGTCAAAAAAATGTGTGTTTAATCAAAACTATTAATGAAAGAATGTGCAAAAAAAATTAACATATCCGGAATTGATTATATTTAATGAATGCGGGACAGTATCAACAAATAATAGATAGCTTAGTGGTTAAAAAGTTGAAATGTTGAATACTAGGGAGGGGGTTCAAACCCCACCCAAGCCTTTTTTGTGAAAACATGCAAAATTTATAATTGGTTCATCTTTAAAAAAAAAAAAAAAAAAAAAGAGGACCAACCGGTCCGACCCGGTTTTTCACCGGTCCGACCCGGTTTTTCACCGGGCCAACTGCAGATCCGGTCCTGCACGCTGCCCGGCCCGGGAAGACCACCGGGTCCCGGTCCGACCGGCCGGTCCGGACCGGTTCTGATAACACTGCTCTAGTGCTTACACTCACCAGAGTGTGTTGGCATCTCCGCCAGTTGACTGTGATGAATCGCCTCGTACCAATCCTCTGCTAGCTGACTGTGATGACTCACCTAGCACCAACCCTTCGTGAGCCACTAAAATTCTTCCCCCGACTCTAGTGTGTGCCTCTGAAAAAAATAACACACTACTATACGACAATGTTATACTGAATTCGACCTGCTCAATTCAGTTATCTGTTCAGTGTTCGGTATACAAATTTACAGAAGTTACTGTCCTTTTTTATAAAAACAAAAGGCCAAATATCATTTTTGGTCCTTTATCTTTGTTGTAGGTTTCACTTTGGTTATTTATCTTTTTTTGGGTCCGTTTTGGTCCTTTATCTTTTATTTTCGTTTCATTTTGGTCCATGCCGTTAGTTTTTTCTAACAGACGCCACGCTGGCAGTTAACTGCTGACGTGGCGTCTTAAGTGTCAATGTGACATGTCATTCATTAATTGATGTGGAAAAAAAATATATTATTTAATTCAAATAAATCCATTTTTAAATTTTAACATATTAAGATAACAATATTCATCTTCCTCTTCCTTGAAATATTTCCAGAAACTAAAATTCATCTTCCTTCTTCAACAGTAAACGAAACTGATTTTCCCTAAAATCTGGGAAATAAACTAAAATTCATCTTCCTTCTTCAACAGTAAACGAAACTGAAATCTGGGAAATAAACTGAAATCCGGATCTGGGTTTCAAGATATGGGGTTTTCCCTGAAATCCACAAAATATTAGAGTGCCTGGATTTTTCCAGATTTTGTTTCATTTTTCGTCACAAATCTGAAGAACAAAGAAGACCAGAAGAACAAAGAAGAGGAAAAATCGATGAACAGAAGAACAGAAGAACAAAGAAGAAGAAAAATCGAAAAACTGAAATTGAAGAAGCAAACAACCAGATTTGTTCCTCTTCCTTTCTTCTTCTTCTTCTTCTCTTCTTCACGTCATCAACCCCAAAACCGAACCACCACCATCAACAATCAGAAACCCAGATTTGCGATTTCAGTGAAACCAAACCACCGCCATCAACGATTTGCGATTTCAGTGAAACCAAACCACCACCATCGGTGAAATCAAACCCAAAGGAACCTAATTGATTTTGGGTTTATACCTAACGATGGGTTTTGATTTTGGGTTCTTGGCTGTTCTTCAAATAATCTTGATTTTGTGTTTATTTTTGTTCTCAGATTTTATTTTTTAATTTCTCAAATCATTTCAATATTTTAATTGTTTTGTTAAATTATGTTTTGTTTTTTTAAAACTTAAAAAACTAAATTTCTTATTTGTAATTTCAATTAGAAATAAATAATATATTTTGTGCCACGTCATTTAATGAATATGGACGCCACGTCAGCAGTTAACTGCTAACGTGGCGTCTGTTAACAAAAACTAATGGCGGGGACCAAAATGAAACAAAAATGAAAGATAAATGACCAAAACGGACCAAAAAAAAGATAAATGACCAAAGTGAAACCTAGAGCAAACATAAAGGACCAAAAGTGATATTTAGCCAAAACTAAATACATATGTCACTCATTTACCTAATATAGTTAATTATAAAGAACTTGTGATACTTATAGTATATTCTTGAAAACCTCGTGTTTGACAACATTTGAAGTTTTGTCAGAATAGTTTCATTTACCGTCAATGATTAAGACTTTTAACCCTTGCTGGGAAGTAACTCTAGAAAAAGCGACATATAATTGACCATGGGAAAAAGCGGAGCTTCGAAGATATACTCCCACATTACACAATGATTGTCCTTGACTTTTGTTTATTATAATGGCAAATGATATAGCAATGAGAAAGTGTCTTCTTTGAAATTTGAATGGAATTTGTACATCTGAAGGAGTCAACGATAATCTTGGAATTCATACTCATTCCGCAATTTGAAACCTTTTATATATATATATATATATATATATATATATATATATATATATATATATATATATATATATTACAAAAATATAAAATTTAAGATACATATGGCTTCTTATTTAAATTATCTAGTGCCACGTGTAAGCAGTTCCGATGTCTGACCAATGAAACAAAATTTACACCATGATTATGTCTAGTGCAATATTTATGCATGAATCCGGAGAGCCGGACAACCTTAGATCGGCTAAGATCGAATTGAACTGTCTTTGATTGAGCGAATCCTGCCCGATTTTTCTTTCCGTCCCCGCGGGATCAATTTACTTTAATCGAGTATCCAGCGTCGTAGCGCGTCTCTTTGAGTCGTTCCTTCCAGAACAACATCGTGCCACACGTATAACATCAATGTATAACATCATGATTGTCTCTAGGAGTGTTCAAAATCGAACAAACCCAATAGAAAACTGCAAATTGAATCAACTCAAACCGAAAACCGCAATAAACCGATTTTTATCGGATCTAATCGGTTTATCTTTTGAGTCAAACGCAAGGTTTGGTTCGACCCGCAGTTTTTGTTTCACCAACCGAACCAGACAAAACCAAACCACAAGTAAACCTACGACTTACGACCTTCCTTGACTTGCTCTCTATTTGGGCTTCAACTTACAACAATTCTCACCCACTTACTAACTCAAATCCGATTTCGTTGTTTACTATCTCACACTTCTCATTCTAGAATTAGAAAAAAAAATTTGCTTAGATAAAAAATACTAATATTTAGATTTAGGATTAAATTAGTTAATTTTAGCTATATTTTAAATTATGTTTTGTCACGTAAAAAACCGAACCAACCGAATCAATCCAAACCGCATTTGTTTGATTTGGTTTGGGTCGGTTTTTTTAGGAAGTCAACCGAACCAAACCAAACCGCGTGTATTTTCACTTTGCTGTTCGGTTCATTTTTTGACTCAAAACCGAACCGAACCAAACCGCGAGCACCCTAATTGTCTCTACGCCAATGGATATATTTTATTCCCCGGAAAAAATCTCCCGTGGATCGGTGCAAGAATATAGGTATATTTCCATACCATCATAACCAATGGCATGCTATTGGGTATATACAACGGCTACCCTATAAACCTACTGCCATTGCCACAAGCTGAGTAATTATGGCTACTTGCTAATAGAACACGTTTCCACTACGGACCAATAAATGGCCTTCGTAATATGTTGGCCACAATTAGGATGTGAGTAGCTTACATTGGCCACATTGGCCATGATGCAGGCACTTAGTTCCACTTGTATTTTTATGTATTTTTTTTAAAATTAAGTTTAACAACCTGAGCAAGTGTGGCGCCTAAACATTGCAGCCTTAAATTGCTTACATTCATTAGAGTCTCGAGGGTTTTTCAAAGAATTTAAAAAAAAAATAAGTAAGAGGTTTTGAATTTTTTTCCGGAAACACCTCAAGGAGATAAATCTGAAAGTGTTTTTTGAGTTTCGGATTTATCTCCTGAACATAAATCCGGAAGGGTTTCAATTGAATTTTCCGAAAACATCTCAAAAGAGATAAATCCAGAATTATATTTGTGTTTCGGATTTATCAAATAGAGATAATTTCGGAAACAACTATATTTCTGGATTTATCTCTTTTGAGATGTTCCTGGGAAGAAAAAATTGCACTCACTTCTCACTCCGGAAATATGTGATTTGAGATGAATATTTTGTGTTTTTAAGATATCAGGCGTATTTTTGGTAGTTTGAGTAATTTGGGTGGTATGAGGTCTAATTCGAGGGGTATGAAAATCGCAACCCAAAAATAAATTAGGTGACCATATTCTTTTAGAAGGATTCTAATTTGTTTGCAGGCCTAGGAGGACAAAGTGTTGGATATATTCAACCCATTGCATTAAGCAACTCCCAAATATTTGAGCCCATCGTACCCTTATCTTTTGTTTTTGGGGCCCAAATTGATGAAATATTCTTGTTACCGCATTTTTTGTTTTCAAATTATGTTATGTTTATAGCTAAATAAAGCGCACAACTTTAACCGATAAGTTGGGTGCAAGTAGTTAATACATCTATCTAAAAAGACAGATTTGGCTAGTGTCAGAGTTTGATCTCTTATAATGGAACAAATTAGGGATAAACTTAACTTATTTCCAATCGAACTCCAGATTAGTCGGGCTCATTTTCTCTAAAGATCGGAGCAGGGTCGAAGACCTCTAAACCAAATAAATAAATAAAGGACATTTATTAATTTTTTCACCTGTGACTAAAAAATAGTATTACTTTTAAATATTTGTTGATGTGAATTATAAATTAGCCAAATGTTCCGCAAAGATTCCAAAAAAACCTACTCTAAAAATGAGTTTATTAACTACTCTAAAAAAATGATAAGTTAGGTAATAGATAAGAAAAGCATAAGTAAAAAATATAAAAATGCAATAAATATAAATTGGCACAATTAATAAGTTGTTTAATTAATTGTGTGTCGACTAAACTATATAACTTGTATAGTTTGTGAATTTTTTGGCTTTTTTCGCGTGAAGAGAGTCATTTGATAGTTTGTGAAAATTCTATAATCTTTTTTTTTTGACACAAATTCTACTTTAATGTCTTTGTTAATGTTATTTTTTAATTTTATAATTTTCTTACTTAATTCATAGTTATAATTTAATTTTTATTCACGGTTAATAAACTACATATTTTACTAAAACCAACATTGTTGACCCAGTGGGATAAGCTATCTTGGGACACAGAGTTGACCCTGTCTGTGCTCACGAGTTTGTTTCCCGCAGTGGACAAACTTGGTGTTGGTCAATGCAAAATTTGCTCCTAAGCACGAGCAGACATTAGTTTTCGTTGAAAGTGTTGTGGCACTTTGTGGTTAACTAACAATGGTCTAAACTTAAAAAAAGACTAAGTTTACACAAACCAGATTTAGCCGACCACATGCATCGCACGAGTATTAGGGCTAGTGTCACTTTATTTCTTTTACATTGATAATCTTTTAGGTGATTGATAAACATCAATTTAGTGCATTTTTATAGTTACTTTTGGGTCATTTTCTAGAGAAACTATTAGCAATTATATAAATCACTGACTTAATTTACTCTATTTTTGCAGAAAAGATATAAAAAGAATGAAAGTCCATTATGTGAACTATTTAGAGCTATATATATATATATATATAAAGAAAATGAGAAATAAAAGTAAATGGATTGAAAAACAAGCCCATAATACAAAAGAAGAATGAAGCCCAACTTGCAATTGAGGAGCCCATTATCAAAAACTATTTAAATATTGTTCCTAGGGTTTTTGCTCCGCTAGGGTTTTGCTAGGGTTTTTCGCCGCTAGGTTTCTGTTTCCTTTGGAGCTGGTCTTTCGTTAGTCTGTTCCCTTTATCGTGGAGACTGTGTCTATGATATGGTATCCTGATCTAGGGTATTGCTGTCTTCTTGTTTCTCCTATCATTTTTCCTCGTTTCCCTCCCACCTTCGCTATGGGATAGTTCTAATGTCCTGTGTATCTCTGTTCTGTGTCGGGCATTAACCGTTATTAGCTTAGGCCCAGGTAAACTGGTCCAATTAGAATGATAAAAACTTGTCTAGATTTGAATTTATCATCGTGTCTAATATATAGAGTATAAGAATTTCTAGGTCACAGTCCTCATTACAGTCCATATTACTGTTCACGTTACAATCTTGTTTCAACCATTGTCTAAAATCTAGGTCTTTTCTTTTGTTTAGTTGGTGTCTGTCGTGTCTTAGTGTCGTCTGTTCCCTAATCCATCGTTAGATTTGGTTGTGTTCTGTCTTGTATAATGGCTACCACATCTCAACAAGGCTCAATGATGGACAATCCAGAGATCCTTGATGAGGTTCTGTTAACTGAAAATCACAACAATGCACCATTTGTTAGAAAAGCTCTGAATGGAAAAATCAAGGTGAACAGAAATTTTAACGCAAAAGTTGTTACTGATATTATCTCAAAAGCCTGGACTCACTGCCCAGGACTGCATATAACTCAGCTGGGTAAAAATATGTTCATATTCAGCTTCCCCGAAGAGGAAAACATGGAGGAAATCTACAACAAATCCCCTTGGTTCGTGATGAACCATCTGCTATGTCTTGAATACTGGTCTCCAACTTTGGCTTATCAAGATGTTCTTTTTGATAGATCCCCTTTTTGGATCCAGATTCACAACTTGCTTCTGGGAAACCTTAATGTTCTCAATGCTAGGAAACTTATGATGAAAGTGGGAGAAGTCCTGGAAGTTGAGAACCCTATTGTGGAGGGGAGGATTTTGCGAACTTTCATTCGGGTTAGGGTGCTGATTGATTTGGAGAAACCTCTCCCAACTGGGTGTTGGGTTCCTAGGGCAAACCTCCCCCACATATGGGTATCATATAAATATGAAAGGTTACAATCTGTGTTTCAATTGTGGAGTGATTGGCCATGAGCAGAAATCTTGTAGCAATCCTAAAGCTATGGCTACCTTCAATCCGGCTGAACCAAAATATGGCCCTGGATTGAGTACAGCAGCCCCTAGATCAATTAACTTTTTAGGAAGAGATCAAAGCCACCGTGAAAATAAACTACCCACCCCAACAAATACCCCGTATCTCTAAAGAAGAAAGACTCAGAAAACACTACCATGACATTGCCCTTACCCTTCAATACAAACCTCTCATAAAACCTACACAAATTGAAAGTAACCCTAATATCCTTGACATAAATTTCAGTTCCTTTCCATGGGAAATACAGAATGAAACTGCTAGACCCCTACATAAAGGTAAAATCCACACCATCCAACTTGAAAGCCCTAACCAAAAAGGGGGTTGGTACAACCCAAACCTGCCCAAAGTCCACCTTTCCTTTAGTACCAATCCCATATCCCAATCTCACCACCAAAATCCAGCCCCACCTCAAGAGTCCAATCCTCTAACTAGTACAACTACTCCGGCCCATAACCAACACAGCAGCCAAGACACCATTACATCACCAACCTACAGCATAAACCAAATAGAAGGTACTTCTATAAGTGGTGAAAAGTTTGGACAAGTACCTTCACAAAGGTGGATGAATATGCTGTGGAGTTCCCAGATGAAGAAGATGACGAATATAATGCAGATTCCACCTCAAAAACTCATTTGAATGAGAAAGAGGAGAACTTCCCGACCCTTAGCATGGTTACTAGCATGAGTTTTAACAAAAGGAAGATGGGAAATGAAAACTCAAACTATGATAAGGGAGAAATGGAAGAAGGGGAAAAAAGGCAAAAGAAGGTTGCTACTGCGACCCTTTCAGGGGGAGAAGCAACACCAATGATAGATTACGAGGTCTTTGGTAAATTCTGCATTGGATACTATTCAAAAAAAGGCTGAGGAGGCGAGCCCAAGCATGCCCCCAAAGTCCAAATGACCATAATCAGTTGGAACTATCGTGGTTTGGTGGCTGTCACGACTAGTAGAGAACTCCAGGCCTTGGTAAATGGTCATAAGCCTGCCATTCTGTTCCTAACGGAGACAAGAGCCCATAAGAAACGTGTAGAGAGAGTGAGAAGAAAACTTAAGTTGCAAAAGTGTTCTGTGTTCCAGCCTCAGGTACTTCAAGAGGTCTAGGATTGTTTTGGAACTCTGCTTTTGAAATTCAAATTGTTGAGGCTTGCAAAAATTTCATTCACACTTGTGTGAGGGAGAAAAAAAACTGGAAACATGTTTGATTTGACCTGTGTAAATGGGAATCCTACCTTTGACCAAAGGAGGCTGCTGTGGGGCAAATTAGAGAGACTCAGCCTAGAAGAAATGGGCCTTGGTGCTGTATTGGTGACTTCAATGAAATGTTATCTATTAATGAGAAGGATGGTTGCAGACCTATTGCTCCCATCAGACTGTCTTTGTTCAGATATTTTCTTAACTCTACTGGGATGATGGACCTAGACCTCAAAGGTAACTGTTTCACTTGGGCTGGCAATCCTCGAGATGGTATTGTAACTTACCAGAAGATTGACAGAGTGATTGTAAACTGGAGTTGGAGAGACCTATACCCTAATGATGTGGGCATTGCCATGCCTATCATTAACTCTGATCACTCCCCCATTGTCCTACTACCTCAGCCTCCAGCTAGAGTAAACCGGTCCTTCACATATGAGAGTTTCTGGGAAGAGCATCCTGATTGTAGGAATGTGGCACTAATGGGTGGAGGTGTAATCCAGCTCCTACTCATTGGGGTATGTTTCAGGAAAAAGCAAAAAACTGTAAAAGAGCCTTAATGGCTTGGCATAATGCTACTTTCAAAAATGCAGCTGTTGAGATTGCTAAGCTAAAGGTAAAGCTTCAGAACCTAGTTAACCAAGGAAATACCTCTGATAATCTGGAAGCAATCAAGAAGATCAGAGTGGATATTGATAACTTATGGAAACAAGAAGAAATGTATTGGGGTCAGAGATCTAAACTTAAATGGCTGACCTGTGGAGACAAGAACACAAAGTTTTTCCATGCCACTACTATTCAAAGAAGAGATAGGAACAGATTGCAGAGAATTCAGGGGATGGTATTTGGGTGGAAGGCCAAGGTAACATTGTGCAAGCTATTGAGGATTACTTCAAGGAAATCTATGTGCCTACTAATGGCAATATTTCCCCTAGTTGCATTCAGGTGATCCCCCATAGTGTCTCTCATGCTATGAACGAAAAATTGGATGCCCCATTCTCTATTACTAAAATTGAAAGAGCTACCTTTGCTTTAGGTGCTCTTAAAGCCCTTGGGCCTGATGGGCTTAATGGTGAGTTCTTCCAAAAGAACTGGGAGACTATAAAGTCTGATGTTGAAAATGCTGTTCAGGAATTCTTCTTAACTAGGAATATTGGAGATTCTATAAATGATACTCTTGTGACTCTCACTCCAAAAATCCCTCACCCATAATCTATTAACCAATTGAGACCTATTAGTTGCTGCAACTACATCTACAAAATTATATCAAAGATTCTAGTGAGTAGGCTCAAACCTCTCCTCAAGGATCTCATCTCTGAGCAGCAAAGTGCCTTTGTGGGTGGATGGCTTATCCAAGACAATTTGGTGGTGGCCCAGGAGGCCTTCCAATACCTAAAAAAGAAAGTTGTTGGTGCTAATATGGGGTTTGCTATTAAGCTTGATATGAACAAAGCATATGATAGGGTGGACTGGAACTTTCTTAGAATTGTGTTGCTGTCCTATGGTTTTAGTCAGTCTTGGGTCTCTTTGGTTATGTCTTTTGTGTCATCAGTTAGGTATTTTTTTACCAAGTCAATGGTGCTAGAAGTAAAAGAGTCATTCCTAGTTGTGGTCTTAGGCATGGGGACCCCCCTTTCCCCTTACTTATTCATTTTGGTTTTTGATGTTCTATCTGGGCTCATTTCTCAGGCCAACTCCTTAGGGAACCTCCATGGGCTCTCCTTAGCTCCTGGTACTCCTACCCTAACCCATCTTTTTTTTTGCAAATGATGCCCTTATCTTTGGAAAAACGTGTCTGGAAGAGGTCTATCAGCTGGTTGCCATTCTAAATATGTTCACTGAAGCTTCAGGGCAAAAAATAAATCTTTTGAAGTTTGGTTTGGTGTGTGGTAAAGGCATCCCCCTGGATCTAAAACTCTCTATTGTTGAGGCTCTAAATATTCCTACTTGGGATTCTCCAGGTAAATATCTGGGTATCCCTGTTGAATGGGGTCATTCCAAAGGTCAAGCTCTTAGTTGGATCAAAGAAAGAGTTCTCTCTAAGCTTGAGGGTTTGAAAGAACAGTTTTTATCTCTATCAGGCAAGGAGGTGCTCATTAAGCCTGTTATCCACGCAATTCCTTCCTATGTTATGGCTATTGTTACGCTGCCAAAAAACTATTGCCAATCTCTTTGTTCTCCAGTGGCCAACTTTTGGTGGAGTTCTGAAGTAAGAAATAGAGGTATACATTGGAAAAGTTGGAAATTTATGTGTAGTAATAAGAAGCAAGGTGGTATGGGATTTAAGGATTTTGCAACCCAGAATTCATCTCTCCTAACTAAGCAGGCCTGGAGGTGCATATAAAACCCAAATGATTACTGGGCCAATATGCTTAGAAGCATTTACTGTAGGAGAGAAAATTTCTGGTTAGTAAAACCCAAAGCTGGAAATTCATGGGTTTGGAGAAGCATTCTTCATGGGAGAGACTTATTGAAGGCCAAAGGAAGGTGGGCTATTGGGAGAGGAACTGATGTTCATTTGACTGAAGACATTTGGTTAGCCTCTGGAGAGAAACTAATTATGAAAGAAGGGTGTATTCCAACTATAGTTAAGGACTTGATTGACCCTATATCCCACGCATAGAACTCTTCATCTTTGAGGGAGGCTCTTCATCCATTATCTGCTATTGAAACCTTAAAAACCCCAATAGGGTGGTTTGAGTCCTCAAATACTCTTTTCTGGCCTCCCTCTAAGGATGGGTGTTACAATGTGAAGTCAGGTTATGCTTGTTTAAGAGAAGATAAGGGATATGCTTTGCCACGCTCTTCCTCTTCCTACACTCACAATGAAAAGTCTTGGAATTCTATTTGGAGTGCTAAAGTTTCTGAAAGGATAAAGGAATTCTCATGGAGAGTTAAACACAATGTTGTGGCAACTAGAAGCAACCTTGAGAAAAAACGAATCCCTACCAGTAATATATGCCCTATGTGTGACGAAACTGAGGAAACTATTGAACACTTATTCCTGCTCTGTCAATGGACCGCTCCTATTTGGTTTGGGCTTCAAATTTGTTCAGTCCCTAATGAGCATTCTGTTACCCATATTAGTGAGTGGATTGAACAATTTGTAGACCCTATGAACCCCCCAGAACAAGGATTTGAGGTTGGCCACTGTTGTGTCTGCTCTTTGGTGCATTTGGAAGTCTTGAAATCAAAGGATTTCTTAGGAGAAAAAACCAAACCCTTTTGAAGTCTTGATGTGTATAAAGGGGTATCTTAGGGACTACTGTGAGGCAAATATGAAAACCCCATCTAATTCAAACGCGAGGGTTTCAGAAACAGGCTTAGAGAAGGTCATAGTGAGGTGGCGTCCACCTCGTGATAACATTGTAAAATTCAACTCTGATGCTCAATTTAAATTGAGTACGGGTCGAGTGTTTAGTGAGATTGTTTGTAGAGATCATAGAGGGAAGCTTCTTACCGGTGTTGCATCTCCAATGTTCGCTTCGTCTCCTTTGGTCGCAGAAGCCCTTGCCTTGAGGGAAGTAGTGTCATTGGCAGCCAATTTGAACTTCCATCAAGCACTTTTTGAGTCTGACTGCTTGGATCTTGTCGAAGCTTGAAGGGGAAACATTGTTAGGAAAGAGATAGAGCTTATCGTCAACGACATCCGATATTTGAAACAAAACTTTACCTTTATGGGTTTGCTCTGGACGGATCTTTCTGGGAATGTGGTTGCAGATCTTGTTTCCCAGCTAGCAGCTTCATCGTCTCTGCCAAGAAATTGGGTGACGTCTCCTCCGGTGGCCCTTGCAGTTGCAATTGTAAATGACCATCGCCTCTCTTGATTGATGAATGGAGTCTGCTGCCTCTATGTCTACGAATTTCCTCCCTTTGCCTTTTTAGGGTTTGTTTTTCGTTTTCCCTTGGGAGTGGTTGTTTGTTTTATCTATTTGGGTGTAAGTTGTTGATTTCATTTAGTATGGTATTTCCGGTTTATTCCCTTGTATTGGGTCAGTTCGCTTTTGGGCCGGGTTGTGGTCCTTAGCGAGTGGTGTGCTTGTATTCGATTTGGGCCTTTGCCCAGTGCTTTAATGAAGATAATCCGATCCAGTTGTCCAAAAAAAAAGGGCGTCGTGAATGAAAATTGAGGCTGGACACAGAACCCTAGGAGCGAGGATTTTAAAAAGAGAATGATGTCTCAACTGAGAGGGGTCTTACGCAAGAATTAGAAACCATCCGCACACAATAGAAAGAAACAGACGAGGACGCTAGAGGTTGAGTTTTGGGTACCGTTCTT
Source organism: Astragalus membranaceus (assembly GCA_039519185.1). Classification (NCBI taxonomy): domain Eukaryota; kingdom Viridiplantae; phylum Streptophyta; class Magnoliopsida; order Fabales; family Fabaceae; genus Astragalus; species Astragalus membranaceus. The sequence goes on along the minus strand of CM076846.1, from coordinate 152,170,345 downwards.
AACATCGTGAGAGAGCTTTGGAGCAGAAAAAGGAGATTAAAGTATGAGAGGAAAGATTTTACTACTTTCGGGTTATTCTTATCTCTGTAACTTTATGAACCTTATTTTTCTTTTATTGTTCTTGATTACTATGGATACCTAAATCCTCTTCTAGGGTCTTAGTGGATCTTGCATGATTAGAGACCTTCTTATGTTCTAATTTAATATTTGAATTCCTATTTTTGTTTAAATTAATATTGTCCTATTGATTTAATCACATACTTAGGATTGATCACCCTTTGCATGCTCATAATCAATTAGTTGATCAGCGACCGTACTACAATTAGTTGGTAGACCTATAGGATAATTGGGGCTATAATTAATGCATGACCAAACTTTAATTTAGTTTTTCAATCATTCAACCTTTTCGTTCTTTATGCTTTTCTTGAATTTAAATTCTTGCATGACCAAACAAGGGTTAATTTAGGAAAAATAATATTAATCGTGAATGACCAAGTGGATTAATAGATTTAGTAAAGAGATTGGTAATTAAATAAAATAAAGGAATTCAGGTAGAATTAGACATAGGGGAATCGAACCTTGCAAGTGAAATCGTGACCCTAGACCTCTCTCCATTTAATTAAATATTGCATTTTAATATTTGTCAATTATTTCTTTTTATTTTATTTCTATAACAATCAAATTATTTGTTCGTCTAGACAATAAATAATCTCGATTAGTTTGGAACTTGTTAGTTAATCCCTGTGGAGACGGTAATCTTTTATACTACTTCTGCGAAAGAGTACACTTGCTCTAAGTGTGTTTTTAACACAACAAGTTTTTGGCGCCGTTGCCGGGGATTAATTTAACAATATTAAATGAAAAATATTTTTATTTCTTTAAAAAAAAAATTTGCTTTAGTTTTAAATTTCATTTTTTTAGTTATCTTAATAAAAAATACATAAAAAAAGTTGCTAACACATTCCCAAGAGCTCGTTGTAGTTTATTTGTTCACTTTGTTTTGCAGAGAAAAATATGAATCATGGTTAAAACTTTTGGAGATTACATTAGAGAGGCACAACAACAAAGGAATTTAGAGACGTCAACTTGGTATATACCACCTCATTGCAAAACTCCAATTCCTCCTCCCCCTTATGAGCCTTATTCAGACTATTGGGATAACTATGAGCCACCTCCCATTGAAAATTGGTGGGAAAGACACAAGGATCCAAAACAGAGGGCAACTCTAGATGAATATATTAGTGATTTAAACGAGACAATCGTGAAAAAGAGTTTAGAGTTTCTGACTTGGATCCCTAAAGAGACAATCTCAACCCCTCCTCCTTGTGACCCTTATTCCTCTAATTGGGATGACTCGTATAAACCCCCAAAAATTGCATAGGCAAGAGGAGGAAAAACTTGCTAGGTGGGGGGACAAAATTGATACCATGACGAAACAAATCTCAAGTCTCATTGCTTTGTTATCTCAAGAGGCCCAAGAAACTCCTTCACAAACTAAGTCTACCCAAAATGAAGAAGTTGAGCAATACAAAGAAAGTATTCCTACGAGAGATGAAGGTGTCTCCATAGAATATAATCTGGAGGAAGAAGCTCTCAAGAAAGATGAAGAGACTCCTACTGAAGGGAGTCGAATCAAAATAGTAGCTCCTACCTCCTATTGAAATAAAAGATCCTACTAAAGGGAGAATTTGTGAGGACGGTGAGAAAGATCCCATTGTTCTTGATTTGGAGAAAAATGAGATAGTCCCCAATTTTAGACAAATTATTTTAACCTTTGATGATGCTGTAATTGAGGTTCATAGAGGCAAATATAACTTTAAGGAGTGGTAAAGAAGATGATGTTATAAAAGCTATAAACTCCAGTGAAAATTTCTCTTATTTAACTTCTCCTTATTTTGACGAGTATGTGGTTGAAACTAACATTTTTAGTGATTTAAAGATGCAGGACATTTTGGAATTTTTTAATATTTTGTAGGATCCTAGCATAGTGGTGGGTGGAGATAAAATAAAAAAAGTCACCATCACTTAAAGTTCATACACCACGTGGAAAAATAAAGAACAATGCAAACCACATGGTTAGAAAGCTAAGAAGGTGCACTGCGTTAGATGTTAAATTTGCTCTTGGAGAGCCCCTTGATTAAGCACCAACTATTGTCAGGCTCATGACGTTAAACAAGCGCTTCGCAGGAGGCAACCTGTGTTTTATTTTCTGTTATTTTTGTTTTGTTTTTAGGAAAAAGCTCCAACTACAAGCTCTCTCAAGGAAGTCACTTTTACTCTCTCTCATTTATTTATTTTTGTTCCTATCTAAATATTTGAATACTTTGCATTGAGGGTCATGCTTCATGCTAGTGTGGGGGAGGATATTATATCTTGTCACTTAATCTCTATTAATGCACATACCCACTACATATGTTGATAGCATTTACATATGTTGATAGCATTTTTTCTGGCTTGATTTGAATTATGCCTAAAAAAAATAGAGATTATGCCTTTTTGGGGCCCCATAATTAATTTATTTGACAGACTTGTGCTTGACTGTAACGGTGGGGTTGTCCTTAGGAAGCTGATAATTAGCATTTGTGCTTGTTGAGTATTTTTTGTGAACTAGCTTCTAAATGTGAGATTTGAGCCTTTATAAGGGATTGATATTAAATCATAAATTTCTACCCCTTTTCTTTGTATGAGTGTGTTTCCCGATTTGCTACATTCTAGAATTTTTCTTTTGACCATTTCAAGGCGAAAATTGATTTGCATCTTGTAAAAAGATTTGAGAGATTTAGGTATTTTTCTGGCCTCTGAGTTGTTTTGTTGAAAATTATCCATTAGTCGCCCCCTTTGAGCTTATTTGTTATATATTTCTTTGGTACCCTGATATAATTTTTTATTTTTATTTTTTATTTTTGTGTGACAACCATTTGAAATTAAATGTGGAGCAACTATTGAAAATTACAATTTCGTCCTATATTTTAGTTGTCTATCTTGTCAGGACTGAAAATATAGAAGTGACTCATGTACTTACAAGTATCTTTTCCTACGAAGGAAACAAAATAGAAAGGACTAGTGTGCTTACCTTTTCCTCCTAAGAAAAAAAAGTGAAAGAAAATTTGAAAAAAAAAAGAAAGCAAGAAGAAGGAAAAGGCAAATAAAAAAAAGTGTCTACTCAAGAGAAAAGTTGTAGCGACCGAAAAACCCGGAGGAGGGATTCTTCGAAGTTCTTGAAATGAAGCCGCCACCAAAGTTTAGTTTAAGGGCAAACATTGGAAAATCCCTATTGAGTGGATTAGGGGGTTTTGCGGACCAGGTTTAGGCTCGGGAGTCGTTTATGCGTAGGGAAGGTATTAGCACCCTACGACATCCTTCCTAAGGAAGGTTACCTTTTAACTAATTGTGTAAGCATTTATTAATTCAAAAATAATGTTTTTACCCTTATAATAATAATAATAATAATAATAATAATAATAATAATAATAAAGATTCACTAAACGGTTAGTTATTTTTGTACTTTTGGAGAAATAGGAGAGAAATGAATTAAAGAGAAAAAAAGGGTTTTTATTAATGCAATTGACAGAGGTCGGCCGCCCTCCGCTCCTACGTATCTCCTAGTAGAGAATCAAATCACATGTAGTTCTTGGTAGAAAAAGTTTGTGTGTTGGTGTTTTTTGGGGATTTTGAAATTGGGATAGGCACTCGTGATGACCAAACAAGTAGGACTAAGAGTGGCCATCGCTTGTAGCCCGTTTTGAAAGCTAAAGTTGTTATTAACGGTCAAACAAGCTGAGCTCAGAGTGACTATTAACAACAACTCATTTTTGTGAGTTTTGATTGTTTAATATATATATTAATTCGAAAGCTATATGGTATATCAAAACGAAATGGGCTGTTAGTAGAAAATACAAGGGTGCAACTCACAACAGGGGTATTGTATTAAAAATGGGGGCGTGCGGTTAGAAAAGTCTAGTTCAGCCCACGTTTTTTGGGTTAGCAAGCTGGCCTACGAATTGGACTTAGTGTAGGGGGCGTAAAAAGAAAAACGAAGGGGTGTAATCAGTAAACTGTTTTAAAATGAAAAAAAATCAAATAGCTAAATGGTATATATAAGTTTTTTAACAAAGGGAACCCTAATCCCCACAACAACCTCAAACAGCGCCGCAGAGAAAAAATTCTGGAGAGAGAGAGAGGCATTTCGGGTGAGGGAGAGAAAGGAGAAGGGCGAGCGAAATAGAGAGAGTGGTAGGATGAGGGAAGCGTAGCCGGAGGAAAGTGATAGGAAGAAGGAACAGCGGCCATGGCGTGAACCGCTGGACCGACGACGTCGGACGGTGGCGACAGTGAACGTATGACGACGACGAGGTGGTGCCTTGCGACGGCGCGAAGGGGATGATGACAACGGCGTTGGAGGGGGGAGAAGGACGCGAGCTCTGGTGATGGTGGTTCACGGCCAGATGCTTACGGGGCGGTGCTGACAGTGGTTGCGAATGGGGCTCGTGGCGTTGGTGTGCCAAGGCGGTGATTGCGACGACGGCGCTGGTACGCCGGTGGTGGAAACGGAGGCGTGGTGGTCTTGGTTTGGGGGTTGAGTGGTAGTGGCTATGGCTATGGCGGTCCTGACGGTGGTTAAGGGTGGCTGAGGTGATGGTGGTTCGGTTAATGGGTGGTTGTAGTTGGTGATGTGGTGGTTTTGGGAGAAGGAAGGGTTGTTGTTGTTATGGTGGTGCAGGGTGGCCGAAAGTGGTGACCACCACAGGGTGGCCGGAGCTTCAAGCTCCTCCGTTCCTCTTCCTTTCTTTCCCTTAATTTTCTTCTATTTTTTTATTTGTGTTTTCTGTCCCCCCTTAGTGTGTGTGTGTGTGTGTGTTTGTGCGTGTATTGCTGTTTTTTGATACTGTGTTCCCCCCTGTGCTACTGTTGCTGTTTGATTTATAAGCAGGTTTGGCGTGGTGCTGAGAATCTAAAGGACAGCAATTTGAAAGGAAAAAAGGACAACAGCTGGACCACTTTTAGGGTGTCAAGGACAGTCAACAATTAGGGCAAAAAATGGCATCCAAAGGACAGCATCTTTGAAGGGAATAAAAGGACATGAGCTGGCACCAAGGACAATCAAAGGAATGACCAGGGCAAGAAAAATGGAATTAAAAGGACACTCAGCAGCCCTAGGCGCCCTTGGCCTCTATTCTTTGAGATTTTTTGAGTTGTCAAAAATTTGTATTTTAATTACTATTTCTCTTTTTTTTTTGTTTTTGTCCATATGTGTATACTTTGGTTATGTAATAACACTTTGGATTATTCAGCTTTATTGGTTTATTCCGTTTTCAATTATGTTTTTTTTTTGCATATTTTTTGTACCAATAACGATAGCTAAATAAATAACAGTAACGAAATAAAACGAGCATCAAACAAATCGTTGCACGAGAGTGCCAGAGACACACGTGCTTAAAACGATACGTGATACAACGAGAAAAAACTTTTTTTGATTTTTTTTGATTAGCCGGACAAAATTAGGGTATGACAGCTGCCCCTCTTTATTTATATTTTACTAGGAAACATGAAGGGTTTTCAAGTTTCTCGAATAAAATAGAAATAAAGATAAAAAGACACTAGTTTTGTCAAGGCTATTTTTTTAGAAATTATTGGAAAACAATCACATAGTACAAAAGTAAATAAGGATCACCGGGGATCTGAATGAGCACTTGGGGGCTCTGATGATCTAATTCGAAGTCAATGCTTGGCGCATTGATTGGAGTTAAACTGAAGGACCGACTGGGTCTGAAGGGCATGCCTAAGCCTGATGGACCGATGGGTCTGAAGGAGCGCAAACTAGCAATGGTACTAGTAAAACGGTCTGCTCGGGGGGTGGCCTTTTTCGAGCGGCCATGGGGGCAAGTTTAGGTCGTTGACCTGATTTGCGCACCTCGAAGGACGTGCACTGTGTTTTTTAGGCGGACACAGTTAGTCTGAAGGGTCTGGGGCCGGATGATCCGTCGGTTGCTCGATAACGCGACGTGTGATCTGGATTGAAGGACCATTGTTGGTCTGAAGGAGCGCTTGGGCTCTGAGGGACCGCTGGGGGTCTGAAGGAGTACTGAGATTCTAGATTGTGGTATGAGACCAGCGCTTGGAGCACTGACTTTGAGGGAACAAACTATTGGGATCGGCACATGGCGTACCTGCCTAGAACATACCTAATGAATGCATTTACCTGAGACGGGAAAAGCTATCTATATTTGGCATGTCTAAAAATGCAATGAATGATGTATGCGTGCAATATAGGTATGTGAAATGGTAGGTATCCGAGGGGATGAATGAAACGTGGCAGATGGTGTGAGTTGAAGTTGATGGAACATGGAGGTTGACAACCAGCGTATGTGAATGCAGATAAGACATGAATGTGATTGTGCTGATTAATGATGAATGTAATGGAATGAGCAATTTTTTCTCCTTTTGTTTTTTTTTGCTTTTCTCTTTTTTTTTCTTGGTATATAATGAGTGTATGAAATGCGAAGTGTGAATGTGATGCAAATGTAATGTTTTGATGCGAATGCCATGCATGGTACAAAGATATGATTAGTGATGTAAAAAAAACTCCTTTTTTGGGGGCAACGATGAGACCGGCACTTAGCACGTCTATCGAAGCAAACAATGTCATGCATGTAATGTGATGAACGTGCAATGATTGGTATCAGGGGGATGATGAATGAAATGGGTATACCATGGGTGTTGAACCTGATGGAATGAGAAAGTTGACAACGGTGTATGAAATGTGGATGTGACTGTAGTGATTAATTTTTGGTGTGATGATAAATGTAATGGATGGACTTTTCTTTTTGCTTTTTCTTATTTATTTTGCTTCTTTTCTTGATGCATGCAATGCGAATGTGAATATGATGCGAACGTAATACTTTGATGCAAATGCTATGGTGAATAAAAGGAAACACATGAATGCATAGCACATGATATGATTGGTGATGTAGAAAGCTTTTTGGCAATGATGAGACCCACGCGTGTCACGTCTATCGAAGCAAAAATGTTATGTGCATTCATGCAATGTGATGGATGTGCAATGCGAAAGCAAATGGACTACAGGAGCCCGTGAATGATGGATGCTGAAGTTGGTTGGAAACAGAAATTGATAAGCTGTGTATGCGAATGCAGATAACATGCGAATGCGAATGTACTGCTGGTTGCATGATGGAATGATTTATGCTTTGGTGGGGTAACGGGTGCAATGTGGATGATTTTTGCCTTTTTGGTTTTCTCCTTTTTTGCACCTTTTTTGAATGAATGAATGAATGAATGCACACAGGTAATGCTTAAATGCAATAGTTGTGGTAGATGCATGATTTGTTGTTGAAATACAATGTATGGTGCAATGATTTGTGATATGGTATAATAGTAATGCGTGCAGATGTGTTTTGTTTTGAGATGAGAAATGAGACTTTCGATGCGAGGGTAGAGAGGTGAGTGCTTTGGAATAATCATTCCTTGGAAAGAGGTTTGAATTCAGACATGGCAATCTCAAGGTTGTTATTCACAGATACTGATGTGCAAAACTATTTGACCGTATTTGCAGACTCGCTTATTTGCTCTCCTATGATGGTGCCCCATGATGATTGATTTTTAGGTCCACAAAGTTAGCTGAGTGAGTTTCCGACTTCACATTATTAACTTGTGTTCTCTCTCTTTGAAGCATAAACATGTAGATTAGTGCAAATATAGATGAATGAGTCAGTTGACTTGGTATGACAGATATGACACATGAGGGGATGAATGGTAGGTTTTTGCCAAAGTCATGAAAGGTGGAACTGCCCCGAATTAGACTACCGGTGAAGGTGAGTAATAACTTGCCCCTGTCTAGTGGTGACAGCCAGGGTTGTAGAGGAAATAAAGAATTGGGAATACCATGACTTTGGAATGAAGGGTGGCAAACAAGAGATTCTGTCTCAACCCACGACGTTTGGTGTTGCCCCAATCTTGACGAGAGCAAGGTTGCCCCGACTCGAGTTTGCAAAAGGCTGTATTTAGCATGGTGGGTTGAGAAATTGCCCCGGTGTGGTCTCATGGATGTGAATATGAAGAGGGGATGAGATGGGTGTAGGGCGAATTTCCCCGACTTTAGGTGGAGTGAAGGGTGACGGGATTTCCCCACTTTGGAATGGTGTTTCAAATGATTGCTTCTAGTGGGGTTGTGAAAGGTGACTGAGTTTGGGTCATGGGTTTTTGGAATTGGTGGTATGGATTGGATGTGGTATATGAATGGGATGGATGTCGGACATTCTCCCCAAGTTCGAGAAGCATGAAAGGTGAAAGGCATGCCCCACTTTGATATCTAGGTGATGGTCCTAGTCTAAACTTTTGGCCCTTTGAAGGTGACTCCCACAGACTATGCTGATCCCGAGTTTTTGATATGATGAAAATTTCACTTGGTGATCACGAAACCTTATCTTGATATCAGTGCAATTTGAATGAATATTGGAGTGCAAGCCCCTTTGATTTTTTTTTAACTTTCTTTTTTTTCAGCAAATATATTGTAAATAAATAAACTTACTTGTCATAAAATTAAATCTTTGAGAAAACGAAAGCAATCAGCCATTGATCCGCATGGACTTGTTAGGGTTGTAGCGTGGCCAGTGGTTAGGGGTTTATGAAAGAAGGGTTTGTAATGTGGTCAAAGGTTAAGGGTAATGTGGTCAATGGTTATGGGCTTGTGGAGTATAAGCTCAAATGGGCTCAGAGAGGTGTTGGATGGTTTATTGATACAATAACCTTTTAAAAGATAAGTAGGTTCAGAGAAGTGCTGGAGGCCAATAATTTGGGTTTTGTGGAAGAAATGAGAATCCGGCCTAAGGAGGTGTTTGTGGGTTTATTCGAACAAGAATATCTTATACGTTTCATGGTACGATGTATCAGCTCACAATTTCTACTGCTTTTGCTTTTTCTTTTCCAGGGTCTTTTCAATCCTCTTTTTTAAATTTCACTTTCCTTTTTTTGTGATTTTCACTTTCTCCTTTTTTGAGCTGAGTGAGCTGATGTGAAATTGATCCTTGTCTTGGGTGACTGAAAGATTTTTGAATATTTTTTTTCTTTTTTTTTTAAATTTTCCTGGCTCGAAGTGGGTAGCCAAGGGTATTTCTTTTTGGATGTTTTTTGAGGATGTAGAAGGCTGGCCAAACATCATTTCAAATCATGATTGCTTGTTTTCTCAAAAATTAATTCTTAGACAGCAATTTACTTGTCTTCACATATCTGCTCCTTTTTTATCTGCCCTAATTTTTGCTTAGGCTACTCTCGCGAGTTTTCAACCCAACCGGCTTTTGATTTTTTATAAAGGACTTGCACCAAGGGAAAACAATGTTGACAAGATATCTAGTGATCACAAGTTTGCCCCAGCATGGGGGCCTAAAGTGTTAGTTTATGGAAAATCATCATTGGGAACAAAACCAAATAGTCGACTAGGTACTTGTATGGGAGATATGTATTGAGTGGTCGGGGTGGGACTGGACATGTACAAGGGATGACGATAAGATGCAAAGATGTGGACACTAACTAACTCAAACAAGAGTAAATTCACATTGCATACAAGTTCACTATACGAATGCTTCACAGAGAGTTAACATAGTCAGCGACATGCTAGGAGAATTTTTTGATAACACATTAGTTAACAAAATGGACCAATTGGATTATTTATCATGGGACTGATGAGATGCATCATTTTGCTGAAGAAAATTATGAATGAGCTGCAAACAGTGAATAACTTCTTTTTTGAGTGTCTGAAAACACCTTGAGTTTGTAGCTGAGCTAAACTTTTCCAAAGAAGAAGTAATCAACTTCGCCTCATCTCTCATCAATCTTTTGAAAAAAAATGTGCTCATTGTATGGATGAACACATGATAATATACATACACGATGAATGCAAATATGTGAAATGCGTGAATGGATGATTTATGAATGAATGGAAATACATGAAAAATGAGATGTTCACAATTTTTGAAATTGTGCTCATGACTGTTTTCTACTCTTTTCTAGAAAAAAAATGTAATGTACGTGATGATGAATATGTATGATGAAAAAGCAAATGCGTGAAATGCGTGAAGGGAATGATCTCCCGGAAAGACCAGCTATTCTAAATGATTTTTACTTTTTTGGAGATAATATAGCATGCGGATGATGCAAATCGTCGTTTATTGCTAACTGAAATATATTTTGGACGATGAATGACTTTTTGTTTTTTTTATTTAGAAAATCACTCATGCATGGATGACTGATGCGTTTGAGGTGGTTAGGAATGAAGAGCTTTTGTTTTTCATGATGCATGAAGAGGAGTAATGCGTTTGAATGAAATGATGAATGAATGCAAATTTTTTTATAATATCAAGGTGATATTATTTTCTCATTTTGGCGTATGGCTACGCAAGATGAAGTAATTTAAAAAGTATGATATTTTGTTATTTTAGATGATGAGATGCATGTTGGTACCATGACAATGGGATGAAAATGATGACTGTATTCTATTGTGAATGCACGATGATGTTTTATTTTCTGGTTAAAAGACTAACTATGCTCACGCAACAAGAATAATCAAGTTAAACGCCTTTGTTGCCTAACGCATGAAGGAACACATGGTGATAAATGACGAAAATGCAGATGCGAATGCATGAAATGCGTGCCTGAATGATCACTTGGAAAGGTCAGTTATTCTAAATAATTTTGGGAGGCAATGTAGCACGTGACCGATGCAGAGCCTCTTTCATGTATCAGAATGAAATGCTAAATACGTATCTTTGAATGATGCGAAAATGATGACATGATTTTTGAAATGATGCATGTTGAAACAGTGTATAGATGATGTGTGGATGAAATGGCGTATGGGTGATTTAATGAAACAGTGGTTTTTTTTTTGGATGAGTGAAAATGTGTGTGAATGCTATGTTTTTTTTCATGCATTTCATGATGTTGCAAATGATGAAATGCCTATATTATTTAATGATGATTTTTGTGAATGATTATGAATGAATGGAAATACATGCTACATGAGATATTCAGTTATTTATCACAATTTTTTTTAATGGTGATCATGTTTTTTACTCTTTTCATTTTCATGAAAAAAAAAACAATGCAATGTATGAATAACGTTGCATGATGCAGATGAGAGGAATGTGAATGAATGATCACTTTAAAAGATTGACTATCCAAAATAATTTTACGGTGGCAATGCAATATGATGATGAATAATGCAAGGAAGTGGCATTATTTTATTATTTTTATTTTATTTTGGAAATGATGCATGCTAGATGATTAATGCATTCGAGGTGGATAGAAATAATTGGCTTTTATTTTTGTTTTTTATGGTGCATGAAGAGGATGCATTTAAATGAATATAATTTTTTATAATACAAGGTGATATTCTTTGGGTGTTTGAATATGCAAGATGATGCAAAAAGAAATATGATATCTATATTAGTTTCTATATGATGAGATGCGTGCTAGCGAAATGATAATGAGATGCGTATGAAAATAATGATCTTATTTTGTTATGAAAAAAAATAATGATTTTTTTTTGTTTTTTTTTTGTATGATGATGTTGCCTCATGTGCATGCAAATGTTTTTTTTTTGAATATGCATGAAAATGTTTTTTTTTTGAGTGATTTTATTTTGGAAAAATGCTAACCTAGACTAATAGAGAGAGTAAGTATAATTCCCCCGTGTCCAAGGTGGGTCATGCCTAAATTGGGATTTTCAACATGATCTAGGGTCGTTTATGTGACCAATCTCTCAGGTGGCTCTATTCACTTCCTCACAAAGGTCTCCAGAGCTAAAATCCCCTTCATGATATGATCCACAACGATAGCGAGCTACCTGGTGTGGGATACGATAAAAGAGCGTACTCTGGCTGAGACTTTCATGAGAGTCAGACAGATAAAATCCAGAATGACTGTCACTAATAATCTCCACTCGTCCTAAGTTATTTGCAGACCCGGGTATAGGGCCCCACTCAGAAGTGTGTGCAAAAGTATAAGTGAGGTGTGTGATGAGGGCAAAATACCTAAGCTAACCAAGCTGGACAAGACATACAACAATGATAACAAAAAAGTCGTCTACCCTAAGGTTCAATAATATAAAGAAATGCTAATAAATAAATAAAAAAAGCATAAGGGCAAAAACAAAATATAAAAGTAACAAATACTCACACATTTAGTTAATTTGGCTTGACTCTCTTAATTGTCCCCAGTGAAGTCGCCAGCTGTAGCGACCGAAAAATCCGGAGGAGGGATTCTTCGAAGTTCTTGAAATGAAGCCGCCACCAAAGTTTAGTTTAAGGGCAAACATTGGAAAATCCCTATTGAGTGGATTAGGGGGTTTTGCGGACCAGGTTTAGGCTCGGGAGTCGTTTATGCGTAGGGAAGGTATTAACACCCTACGACATCCTTCCTAAGGAAGGTTACCTTTTAACTAAATGTGTAAGCATTTATTAATTCAAAAATAATGTTTTTACCCTTATAATAATAATAATAATAATAATAATAATAATAATAATAATAATAATAATAATAAAGACTCACTAAACGGTTAGTTATTTTTGTACTTTTTGAGAAATAGGAGAGAAATGAATTAAAGAAAAAAAAAGGTTTTCTATTAATGCAATTGACAGAGGTCGGCCGCCCTCCGCTCCTACGTATCTCCTAGTAGAGAATCAAATCACACGTAGTTCTTGGTAGAAAAAGTTTGTGTGTTGGTGTTTTTTGGGGATTTTGAAATTGGGATAGGCACTCGTGATGACCAAGCAAGTAGGACTAAGAGTGGCCATCGCTTGTAGCCCGTTTTGAAAGCTAAAGTTGTTATTAACGGTCAAACAAGCTGAGCTCAGAGTGACTATTAACAACAACTCATTTTTGTGAGTTTTGATTGTTTAATATATATATATATATATATATATATATATATATATATATATTAATTCGAAAGCTATATGGTATATCAAAACGAAATGGGCTGTTAGTAGAAAATACAAGGGTGCAACTCACAACAGGGGTATTGTATTAAAAATGGGGGGTGCGGTTAGAACAGTCTAGTTCAGCCCATGTTTTTTGGGTTAGCAAGCTGGCCTACGAATTGGGCTTAGTGTAGGGGGCGTAAAAAGAAAAACGAAGGGGTATAATCAGTAAACTGTTTTAAAATAAAAAAAAATCAAATAGCTAAATGGTATATATATGTTTTTTTAACAAAGGGAACCCTAATACCCACAGCAACCTCAAACAGCGCCGCAGAGAAAAAATTCTGGAGAGAGAGATAGGCATTTCGGGTGAGGGAGAGAAAGGAGAAGGGCGAGTGAAATAGAGAGAGTGGGAGGATGAGGGAAGCGTAGCCGGAGGAAAGTGATAGGAAGAAGGAACAGTGGCCATGGCGTGAACCGCTGGATCGACGACGTCGGACGGTGGCGACAGTGAACGTATGACGACGACGAGGTGGTGCCTTGCGACGGCGCGAAGGGGATGATGACAACGGTGTTGTTGGGGGGAGAAGGACGCGAGCTCTGGTGATGTTGGTTCACGGCCAGATGCTTACGGGGCGGTGCTGACAGTGGTTGCGAATGGGGCTCGTGGCGTTGGTACGCCAAGGCGGTGATTGCGACGACGGCGCTGGTACGCCGGTGGTGGAAACGGAGGCGTGGTGGTCTTGGTTTGGGGGTTGAGTGGTAGTGGCTATGGCTATGGCGGTCCTGACGGTGGTTAAGGGTGGCTGAGGTGATGGTGGTTCGGTTAATGGGTGGTTGTAGTTGGTGATGTGGGGGTTTTGGGAGAAGGAAGGGTTGTTGCTGTTAAGGTGGTGCAGGGTGGCCGAAAGTGGTGACCACCACAGGGTGGCCGGAGCTTCAAGCTCCTCCGTTCCTCTTCCTTTCTTTCCCTTAATTTTCTTCTATTTTTTTATTTGTGTTTTCTGTCCCCCCTTAGTGTGTGTGTGTGTGTTTGTGCGTGTATGACTGTTTTTTGATACTGTGTTCCCCCCTGTGCTACTGTTGCTGTTTGATTTATAAGCAGGTTTGGTGTGGTGCTGAGAATCTAAAGGACAGCAATTTGAGAGGAAAAAAGGACAACAGCTGGAGCAATTTTAGGGTGTCAAGGACAGTCAACAATTAGGGCAAAAAATGGCATCCAAAGGACAGCATCTCTGAAGGGAATAAAAGGACATGAGCTGGCACCAGGGACAATCAAAGGAATGACCAAGGCAAGAAAAATGGAATTAAAAGGACACTCAGCAGCCCTAGGCGCCCTTGGCCTCTATTCTTTGAGATTTTTTGAATTGTCAAAAATTTGTATTTTAATTACTATTTCTCTTTTTTTTGGTCCATATGTGTATACTTTGGTTATGTAATAACACTTTGGATTATTCAGCTTTATTGGTTTATTCCGTTTTCAATTATGTTTTTTTTGCATATTTTTTGTACCAATAACGATAGCTAAATAAATAACAGTAACGAAATAAAACGAGCATCAAACAAATCGTTGCACGAGAGTGCCAGAGACACACGTGCTTAAAACGATACGTGATACAACGAGAAAAAACTTTTTTGATTTTTTTCGATTAGCCGGACAAAATTAGGGTATGACAGCTGCCCCTCTTTATTTATATTTTACTAGGAAACATGAAGGGTTTTCAAGTTTCTCGAATAAAATAGAAATAAAGATAAAAAGACACTAGTTTTGTCAAGGCTATTTTTTTAGAAATTATTGGAAAACAATCACATAGTACAAAAGTAAATAAGGATCACCGGGGATCTGAAGGAGCACTTGGGGCTCTGATGGTCTAATTCGAAGTCAATGCTTGGCGCATTGTTTGGAGTTAAACTGAAGGACCGACTGGGTCTGAAGGGCATGCCTAAGCCTGATGGACCGATGGGTCTAAAGGAGCGCAAACTAGCAATGGTACTAGTAAAACGGTCTGCTCGGGGGGTGGCCTTTTTCGAGCGGCCATGGGGGCAAGGTCAGGTCGTTGACCTGATTTGCGCACCTCGAAGGACGTGCACTGTGTTTTTTAGGCAGACACAGCTAGTCTGAAGGGCTTGGGGCCGGATGATCCGTCGGTTGCTCGATAACGCGACGTGTGATATGGATTGAAGGACCATTGTTGGTCTGAAGGAGCGCTTGGGCTCTGAGGGACCGCTGGGGGTCTGAAGGAGTACTGAGATTCTAGATTGTGGTATGAGACCAGCGCTTGGAGCACTGACTTTGAGGGAACAAACTATTGGGATCGGCACATGGCGTACCTGCCTAGAACATACCTAATGAATGCATTTACCTGAGACGGGAAAAACTATCTATATTTGGCATGTCTAAAAATGCAATGAATGATGTATGCGTGCAATATAGGTATGTGAAATGGTAGGTATCCGAGGGGATGAATGAAACGTGGCAGATGATGTGAGTTGAAGTTGATGGAACATGGAGGTTGACAACCAACGTATGTGAATGCAAATAAGACATGAATGTGATTGTGCTGATTAATGATGAATGTAATGGAATGAGCAATTTTTTCTCCTTTTGTTTTTTTTTTGCTTTTCTTTTTTTTTTCTTGGTATATAATGAGTGTATGAAATGCGAAGTGTGAATGTGATGCAAATGTAATGTTTTGATGCGAATGCCATGCATGGTACAAAGATATGATTAGTGATGTAAAAAAACTCCTTTTGGGGGGCAACGATGAGACCGGCACTTAGCACGTCTATCGAAGCAAACAATGTCATGCATGTAATGTGATGAACGTGCAATGATTGGTATCAGGGGGATGATGAATGAAATGGGTATACCATGGGTGTTGAACCTGATGGAATGAGAAAGTTGACAACGGTGTATGAAATGTGGATGTGACTGTAGTGATTAATTTTTGGTGTGATGATAAATGTAATGGATGGACTTTTCTTTTTGCTTTTTCTTATTTATTTTCCTTCTTTTCTTGATGCATGCAATGCGAATGTGAATATGATGCGAACGTAATACTTTGATGCAAATGCTATGGTGAATAAAAGGAAACACATGAATGCATAACACATGATATGATTGGTGATGTAGAAAGCTTTTTGGCAATGATAAGACCCGCGCGTGTCACGTCTATCGAAGCAAAAATGTTATGTGCATTCATGCAATGTGATGGATGTGCAATGCGAAAGCAAATGGACTACAGGAGCCCGTGAATGATGGATGCTGAAGTTGGTTGGAAACAGAAATTGATAAGCTGTGTATGCGAATGCAGATAACATGCGAATGCGAATGTACTGCTGGTTGCATGATGGAATGATTTATGCTTTGGTGGGGTAACAGGTGCAATGTGGATGATTTTTGCCTTTTTGGTTTTCTCCTTTTTTGCACCTTTTTTGAATGAATGAATGAACGAATGCACACAGGTAATGCTTAAATGCAATAGTTGTGGTAGATGCATGATTTGTTGTTGAAATACAATGTATGGTGCAATGATTTGTGATATGGTATAATAGTAATGCGTGCAGATGTGTTTTGTTTTGAGATGAGAAATGAGACTTTCGATGCGAGGGTAGAGAGGTGAGTGCTTTGGAATAATCATTCCTTGGAAAGAGGTTTGAATTCAGACATGGCAATCTCAAGGTTGTTATTCACAGCTACTGATGTGCAAAACTATTTGACCGTATTTGCAGACTCGCTTATTTGCTCTCCTATGATGGTGCCCCATGATGATTGATTTTTAGGTCCACAAAGTTAGCTGAGTGAGTTTCCGACTTCACATTATTAACTTGTGTTCTCTCTCTTTGAAGCATAAACATGTAGATTAGTGCAAATATAGATGAATGAGTCAGTTGACTTGGTATGACAGATATGACACATGAGGGGATAAATGGTAGGTTTTTGCCAAAGTCATGAAAGGTGGAACTGCCCCGATTTAGACTACCGGTGAAGGTGAGTGCATAACTTGCCCCTGTCTAGTGGTGACAGCCAGGGTTGTAGAGGAAATAAAGAATTGGGAATACCATGACTTTGGAATGAAGGGTGGCAAACAAGAGATTCTCTCTCAACCCACGACGTTTGGTGTTGCCCCAATCTTGACGAGAGCAAGGTTGCCCCGACTCGAGTTTGCAAAAGGCTGTATTTAGCATGGTGGGTTGAGAAATTTCCCCGGTGTGGCCTCATGGATGTGAATGTGAAGAGGGGATGAGATGGGTGTAGGGCGAATTTCCCCGACTTTAGGTGGAGTGAAGGGTGACGGGATTTCCCCACTTTGGAATGGTGTTTCAAATGATTGCTTCTAGTGGGGTTGTGAAAGGTGACTGAGTTTGGGTCATGGGTTTTTGGAATTGGTGGTATGGATTGGATGTGGTATATGAATGGGATGGATGTCGGACATTCTCCCCAAGTTCGAGAAGCATGAAAGGTGAAAGGTATGCCCCACTTTGATATCTAGGTGATGGTCCTAGTCTAAACTTTTGGCCCTTTGAAGGTGACTCCCAAAGACTATGCTGATCCCGAGTTTTTGATATGATGAAAATTTCACTTGGTGATCACGAAACCTTATCTTGATATCAGTGCAATTTGAATGAATATTGGAGTGCAAGCCCCTTTGATTTTTTTTTTTTAACTTTCTTTTTTTTTTCAGCAAATATATTGTAAATAAATAAACTTACTTGTCCTAAAATTAAATCTTTGAGAAAACGAAAGCAATCAGCCATTGATCCGCATGGACTTGTTAGGGTTGTAGCGTGGCCAGTGGTTAGGGGTTTATGAAAGAAGGGTTTGTAATGTGGTCAAAGGTTAAGGGTAATGTGGTCAATGGTTATGGGCTTGTGGAGTATAGGCTCAAATGGGATCAGAGAGGTGTTGGATGGTTTATTGATACAATGACCTTTTAAAAGATAAGTAGGTTCAGAGAAGTGCTGGAGGCCAATAATTTGGGTTTTGTGGAAGAAATGAGAATCCGGCCTAAGGAGGTGTTTGTGGGTTTATTCGAACAAGAATATCTTATGCGTTTCATGGTACGATGTATCAGCTCACAATTTCTACTGCTTTTGCTTTTTCTTTTCCAGGGTCTTTTCAATCCTCTTTTTTAAATTTCACTTTCCTTTTTTTGTGATTTTCACTTTCTCCTTTTTTGAGCTGAGTGAGCTGATGTGAAATTGATCCTTGTCTTGGGTGACTGAAAGATTTTTGAATATTTTTTTTCTTTTTTTTTTAAATTTTCCTGGCTCGAAGTGGGTAGCCAAGGGTATTTCTTTTTGGATGTTTTTTGAGGATGTAGAAGGCTGGCCAAACATCATTTCAAATCATGATTGCTTGTTTTCTCAAAAATTAATTCTTAGACAGCAATTTACTTGTCTTCACATATCTGCTCCTTTTTTATCTGCCCTAATTTTTGCTTAGGCTGCTCTCGCGAGTTTTCAACCCAACCGGCTTTTGATTTTTTATAAAGGACTTGCACCAAGGGAAAACAATGTTGACAAGATATCTAGTGATCACAAATTTGCCCCAGCATGGGGGCCTAAAGTGTTAGTTTATGGAAAATCATCATTGGGAACAAAACCAAATAGTCGACTAGGTACTTGTATGGGAGATATGTATTGAGTGGTCGGGGTGGGACTGGACATGTACAAGGGATGACGATAAGATGCAAAGATGTGGACACTAACTAACTCAAACAAGAGTAAATTCACATTGCATACAAGTTCACTATACGAATGCTTCACAGAGAGTTAACATAGTCAGCGACATGCTAGGAGAATTTTTTGATAACACATTAGTTAACAAAATGGACCAATTGGATTATTTATCATGGGACTGATGAGATGCATCATTTTGCTGAAGAAAATTATGAATGAGCTGCAAACAGTGAATAACTTCTTTTTTTGAGTGTCTGAAAACACCTTGAGTTTGTAGCTGAGCTAAACTTTTCCAAAGAAGAAGTAATCAACTTCGCCTCATCTCTCATCAATCTTTTGAAAAAAAATGTGCTCATTGTATGGATGAACACATGATAATATACATACACGATGAATGCAAATATGTGAAATGCGTGAATGGATGATTTATGAATGAATGGAAATACATGAAAAATGAGATGTTCACAATTTTTGAAATTGTGCTCATGACTGTTTTCTACTCTTTTCTAGAAAAAAATGTAATGTACGTGATGATGAATATGTATGATGAAAAAGCAAATGCGTGAAATGCGTGAAGGGAATGATCTCCCGGAAAGACCAGCTATTCTAAATGATTTTTACTTTTTTGGAGATAATATAGCATGCGGATGATGCAAATCGTCGTTTATTGCTAACTGAAATATATTTTGGACGATGAATGACTTTTTGTTTTTTTTATTTAGAAAATCACTCATGCATGGATGACTGATGCGTTTGAGGTGGTTAGGAATGAAGAGCTTTTGTTTTTCATGATGCATGAAGAGGAGTGATGCGTTTGAATGAAATGATGAATGAATGCAAATTTTTTTATAATATCAAGGTGATATTATTTTCCCATTTTGGCGTATGGCTACGCAAGATGAAGTAATTTAAAAAGTATGATATTTTGTTATTTTAGATGATGAGATGCATGTTGGTACCATGACAATGGGATGAAAATGATGACTGTATTCTATTGTGAATGCACGATGATGTTTTATTTTCTGGTTAAAAGACTAACTATGCTCACGCAACAAGAATAATCAAGTTAAACGCCTCTTTGTGTCCTAACGCATGAAGGAACACATGGTGATAAATGACGAAAATGCAGATGCGAATGCATGAAATGCGTGCCTGAATGATCACTTGGAAAGGTCAGTTATTCTAAATAATTTTGGGAGGCAATGTAGCACGTGACCGATGCAGAGCCTCTTTCATGTATCAGAATGAAATACTAAATACGTATCTTTGAATGATGCGAAAATGATGACATGATTTTTGAAATGATGCATGTTGAAACAGTGTATAGATGATGTGTGGATGAAATGGCGTATGGGTGATTTAATGAAACGGTGGTTTTTTTGGGATGAGTGAAAATGTGTGTGAATGCTATGTTTTTTTTCATGCATTTCATGATGTTGCAAATGATGAAATGCCTATATTATTTAATGATGATTTTTGTGAATGATTATGAATGAATGGAAATACATGCTACATGAGATATTCAGTTATTTATCACAATTTTTTTTAATGGTGATCATGTTTTTTACTCTTTTCATTTTCATGAAAAAAAAACAATGCAATGTATGAATAACGTTGCATGATGCAGATGAGAGGAATGTGAATGAATGATCACTTTAAAAGATTGACTATCCAAAATAATTTTACGGTGGCAATGCAATATGATGATGAATAATGCAAGGAAGTGGCATTATTTTATTATATTTATTTTATTTTGGAAATGATGCATGCTAGATGATTAATGCATTCGAGGTGGATAGAAATGAATGGCTTTTATTTTTGTTTTTTATGGTGCATGAAGAGGATGCATTTAAATGAATATAATTTTTTATAATACAAGGTGATATTCTTTGGGTGTTTGAATATGCAAGATGATGCAAAAAGAAATATGATATCTATATTAGTTTCTATATGATGAGATGCGTGCTAGCGAAATGATAATGAGATGCGTATGAAAATAATGATCTTATTTTGTTATGAAAAAAAATAATGATTTTTTTTTGTTTTTTTTTTGTATGATGATGTTGCCTCATGTGCATGCAAATGTTTTTTTTTGAATATGCATGAAAATGTTTTTTTTTTTGAGTGATTTTATTTTGGAAAAATGCTAACCTAGACTAATAGAGAGGGTAAGTATAATGCCCCCGTGTCCAAGGTGGGTCATGCCTAAATTGGGATTTTCAACATGATCTAGGGTCGTTTATGTGACCAATCTCTCAGGTGGCTCTATTCACTTCCTCACAAAGGTCTCCAGAGCTAAAATCCCCTTCATGATATGATCCACAACGATAGCGAGCTACCTGGTGTGGGATACGATAAAAGAGCGTACTCTGGCTGAGACTTTCATGAGAGTCAGACAGATAAAATCCAGAATGACTGTCACTAATAATCTCCACTCGTCCTAAGTTATTTGCAGACCCGGGTATAGGGCCCCACTCAGAAGTGTGTGCAAAAGTATAAGTGAGGTGTGTGATAAGGGCAAAATACCTAAGCTAACCAAGCTGGACAAGACATACAACAATGATAACAAAAAAGTCGTCTACCCTAAGGTTCAATAATATAAAGAAATGCTAATAAATAAATAAAAAAAGCATAAGGGCAAAAACAAAATATAAAATTAACAAATACTCACACATTTAGTTAATTTGGCTTGACTCTCTTAATTGTCCCCAGTGAAGTTGCCAGCTGTAGCGACCGAAAAATCCGGAGGAGGGATTCTTCGAAGTTCTTGAAATGAAGCCGCCACCAAAGTTTAGTTTAAGGGCAAACATTGGAAAATCCCTATTGAGTGGATTAGGGGGTTTTGCGGACCAGGTTTAGGCTCGGGAGTCGTTTATGCGTAGGGAAGGTATTAACACCCTACGACATCCCTCCTAAGGAAGGTTACCTTTCAACTAAATGTGTAAGCATTTATTAATTCACAAATAATATTTTTACCCTTATAATAATAATAATAATAATAATAATAAAGACTCACTAAACGGTTAGTTATTTTTGTACTTTTTGAGAAATAGGAGAGAAATGAATTAAAGAAAAAAAAAGGTTTTTTATTAATGCAATTGACAGAGGTCGGCCGCCCTCCACTCCTTCGTATCTCCTAGTAGAGAATCAAATCACACGTAGTTCTTGGTAGAAAAAGTTTGTGTGTTGGTGTTTTTTGGGGATTTTGAAATTGGGATAGGCACTCGTGATGACCGAGCAAGTAGGACTAAGAGTGGCCATCGCTTGTAGCCTGTTTTGAAAGCTAAAGTTGTTATTAACGGTCAAACAAGCTGAGCTCAGAGTGACTATTAACAACAACTCATTTTTGTGAGTTTTGATTGTTTAAAATATATATATATATATATATATATATATATATATATATATATATTAATTCGAAAGCTATATGGTATATCAAAACGAAATGGGCTGTTAGTAGAAAATACAAGGGTGCAACTCACAACAGGGGTATTGTATTAAAAATGGGGGGTGCGGTTAGAACAGTCTAGTTCAGCCCACATTTTTTGGGTTAGCAAGCTGGCCTACGAATTGGGCTTAGTGTAGGAGGCGTAAAAAGAAAAACGAAGGGGTGTAATCAGTAAACTGTTTTAAAATGAAAAAAAAATCAAATAGCTAAATGGTATATATTTGTTTTTTAACAAAGGGAACCCTAATACCCACAGCAACCTCAAACAGCGCCGCAGAGAAAAAATTCTGGAGAGAGAGAGAGAGGCATTTCGGGTGAGGGAGAGAAAGGAGAAGGGCGAGCGAAATAGAGAGAGTGGGAGGATGAGGGAAGCGTAGCCGGAGGAAAGTGATAGGAAGAAGGAACGGCGGCCATGGCGTGAACCGCTGGACCGACGACGTCGGACGGTGGCGACAGTGAACGTATGACGACGACGAGGTGGTGCCTTGCGACGGCGCGAAGGGGATGATGACAACGGCGTTGGAGGGGGGAGAAGGACGCGAGCTCTGGTGATGGTGGTTCACGGCCAGATGCTTACGGGGCGGTGCTGACAGTGGTTGCGAATGGGGATCGTGGCGTTGGTGCGCCAAGGCGGTGATTGCGACGACGATGCTGGTACGCCGGTGGTGGAAACGGAGGCGTGGTGGTCTTGGTTTGGGGGTTGAGTGGTAGTGGCTATGGCTATGGTGGTCCTGACGGTGGTTAAGGGTGGATGAGGTGATGGTGGTTCGGTTGATGGGTGGTTGTAGTTGGTGATGTGGTGGTTTTGGGAGAAGGAAGGGTTGTTGCTGTTATGGTGGTGCAGGGTGGCCGAAAGTGGTGACCACCACAGGGTGGCCGGAGCTTCAAGCTCCTCCGTTCCTCTTCCTTTCTTTCCCTTAATTTTCTTCTGTTTTCTTTATTTGTGTTTTCTGTCCCCCCTTAGTGTGTGTGTGTGTGTGTTTGTGCGTGTATGGCTGTTTTTTGATACTGTGTTCCCCCCTGTGCTACTGTTGCTGTTTGATTTATAAGCAGGTTTGGTGTGGTGCTGAGAATCTAAAGGACAGCAATTTGAGACGAAAAAGGAGAACAGCTGGAGCAATTTTAGGGTGTCAAGGACAGTCAACAATTAGGGCAAAAAATGACATCCAAAGGACAGCATCTTTGAAGGGAATAAAAGGACATGAGCTGGCACCAAGGACAGTCAAAGGAATGACCAGGGCAAGAAAAATGGAATTAAAAGGACACTCAGCAGCCCTAGGCGCCCTTGGCCTCTATTCTTTGAGATTTTTTGAATTGTCAAAAATTTGTATTTTAATTACTATTTCTCTTTTTTTGTTGTTTTTGTCCATAAGTGTATACTTTGGTTATGTAATAACACTTTGGATTATTCAGCTTTATTGGTTTATTCCGTTTTCAATTATGTTTTTTTTTTGCATATTTTTTGTACCAATAACGATAGCTAAATAAATAACAGTAACGAAATAAAACGAGCATCAAACAAATCGTTGCACGAGAGTGCCAGAGACACACGTGCTTAAAACGATACGTGATACAACGAAAAAAAACTTTATTTGATTTTTTTCGATTAGCCGGACAAAATTAGGGTATGACAAAAGACAAATCAAAAAAACCGACTGAATAGAAAAAAAATCAAGAATAAAAGTGAAAATAATTTGGAGTTTAGACAAAATTTGTAAAATAAATAGGAGCTCCATATTTGGTTTCAAAGGTTACTGTGCTTCTTGTTTTTAGCCCTTTGATTATCCATTCATTCTTGTTCCCTACCCTGCTTGAATTCACCATGACCCCATTAAAACCCATAACACCCCATCTTTTGCATGCATGTGAATTATTATGTGGAGATTTGGTCAAATTACAAGCATATGGTAATATTCATTTTGTAGAAACTTGAGTGTACATTTCCCTAGTCCCTAAACACTTAGAGAGATTGTGAGTGAGTGCCCTTGTTCACATAAATGTATTCTTCGGGGACATGAGCCTCTAATTGGGCAACCTTTTGACACCTCACATGTGCTATACTGTCTGTGAGTGTGCTTCTAATTTTGGGTTTCTTATTTGGTTGTCTCTGTTACTTACTTGAAAAATTTTATTGAGCCAGAAAACATGCTTGAGGACAAACAAATGTTAAGTGTGGGGGAGTTGATAAACATCAATTTAGTGCATTTTTCTAGTTACTTTTGGGTCACTTTCTAGAGTAATTATTAGCAATTATATAAATCACTAACTTAATTTACTCAATTATTGCAGAAAAGATATAAAAAGAATGGAAGTCCATTATGTGAACTATTTAGAGCTATATAAATATATTTATAAGGAAAATGAGAAATAAAAGAAAATGGATTGAAATAAAAGCCCATATTACAAAATAAGAATGAAGCCCAACTTGCAATTGAGGAGCCCATTATCAAAAAGTCAACACATGTGATGTGAAGAAGAAAAAAAGGGTGTCGTGAATGAAAATTGAGGCTGGACATGGAACCCTAGGAGCGAGGATTATAAAATGAGAATGATGTCTCAATTGAGAGGGGTCTTTGATAACTCTTATCTATAAGAGTTACTTATGTTCTTTAGGCTTAAATCAATGTGACTTCTTAAGTAATATTGTTGTTTAATTAAGTAAATATGTGTTATTTAATGTAAAAGAGGGTTAGGAACTGATTTATGATCATTTGACACTTTGGTGCTCCTTGTTGTATTTTAATTTGTTTGTTCAGTATGCTGAGCGTCAGATGCTATAGCGCTGCGTTCTGCAGCTGATGAGAGAGAAACCGCAAAAGCAGCTTCTACTGCGTGTCAAATCACTACGGAGTAGTTCAGAACTTTTCCTGCAACAGCCACCCATCTTTTACTTTTATGGGACACTTGTCTATTTTGTAATGGAGGATGAATAGAGTTGGTGGGATGGCTTGTCAACCTTTTTAGGAGATATTTTCTTTATATAGAAACCTCAACCTTCTTCTTCATCATCATGGGGTTGCTGGTCTGAAAAGAGGAGAGTTAGAAATAACTCTCTTACACTCCATTTTCGTTCAAGCACCATTTTCATAATAAAAGTAGAAATTCTGCAGTGCTGTGAGCGATGATGTAGCATCACAGAGGCTGTCATCATGGTGTTGTAGCGTCACAAGGGCTGTCATCATTTGGAGTATTTTCCTTCTCTTTGTGATTTCAGTTTTATGGCTTTAGGTAACCCCTTTATGCTTTATTACTTGTGTTGTTGCTCATCATGAGCTGGCTCTCTTATAGTTATGATACTTGAAGTTATGTAATGACATTTTAATAGTTTTAATGTAATGTTTGATGTTAGTATTTTAATTCTTGCATGAAACTTCTTCCAATGCTTATTTTAGAAGTGATCAGCTAAATATAAGTACATTTATAGGTTTAGACATGGTCTATAAATCGAACTCAAGGATTAATATGAGTAAGTGGTTGTTTTAAGGACACTTATAACAACTCATGCTTAAACCTAGACATAGAAAAGCATTGTAACACCCCGGTATTTTCGTTTAGTAAAAATACCCAAGTGTATCATCCCTAGAACATCAGAGATATATTTCCTGCTTAGACACTGAATATCACTATAATTTTTTGCTGAATATAAACCAAACAGTCTTATACACAAACAAGACGATACGGTTCTCAGACCATAAACCATCAGCAACTATAGTATCCAGTATCATACAAGAAAGCGGAAGAAAGATATAACACTAAAGACATAGTGTTTCAGTACATAAACAACAAAGGGAAACATAAACTTAAGCATAAAGCTAAGTCATCAGCAACCATCCGAGCTCGACCTACTCGTGCCTCTGTGGTCGTCTCTTTCCCTATTTCTCTGTAAAACAACAACATATAAACAATGAGATACAATCTAAGTGAGTTCTACTAAGACCCCTAACAACACTCTCGGTTCAATTATGAAACCATTCGAACACGACACCGACTGCGCGAACCCTAAGCCCGGTGAACCGCATTCTTTAACTTTTAATATAATACAATTGCGCGAACGCTAAGCCCGACTAAGTTCAATTATGAAACCATTTTAACTCAACACGGCACCGACTGCGCGAACGCTAACTACCGATGAACCGCATTATTTTACACATAGCATTCCACCGACTGCGCGAACGCTAACTCCCGGGGAACCTGCTATAACTCAGTACGACACCGACTGCGCGAATGCTAACTCCCGGTGAACCGCACAACAAACAATTTAACATAACACCGACTGCGCGAACGCTAACTCCCGGTGAACCCCCTTACCAATAGCATTTTTCCTAATGGCACGGAGTCTAGGGTAAGGGATCATGACTGCCCCGCCTAGTATGTTAGTCTCATGGGTCGTCACCCAAACTCAAACATTAGACCTTCAATCGAACATAATACCCGCATTAGGCCGTTTCCTATAGTCGATATAACACTACAAAAAAAGATGGACTTTGCGGCGGGCGAAATCCGCCGCAAAAGCCAAATTTGCGGCGGATATTTGGACTTTGCGGCAGAAGTTTTTCGCCAGTAGCCAGCTCGAAGCAAACGCGTTGCGGCGGATTTAGTGGCGCCGCAAAATCCAACGCAAATTTGCGGCGGATAATCCGCCGGAAAAGGGGACAAATTTTTGACGCAATATATCCGCCGGAAAGTACCCAATATCCGCCGCAAATTATCCGCCGCAAAGTACCCCTTATCCGCCGCAAAACACCCGTTTTATTTAAAAAAAAATGAATATAATTTTTTTTAAAAAAACTTTTTTTTAAAAAAAAAAATTAATTATTACTATTTTAATTAAAAAAAAATTATTATTATTTTTAAAAAATAAATTTTATTTTTTTTATTTTAATAATTTTTATTATTTTAATTAAAAAAAAATTTAATTATTATTATTTTAATTAAAAAAAAATTTATTATTATTTTTAAAAAATAAATTTTATTTTTTTAAAAAAATCGTTTTAATTAAAAATATATATTATTTTATTAATTTTTTTAATTATTGAAAAAAAATAAAATCCAATAACTAATTAATTTTTAATTTAAAAAAATAAAAATTGGGAAAAGCAGTAAAAATATCCATACAATTAATAAAATATCCAGACAATTAATAAAATATCCAGACAAATAAATAAAATAATCTAAAGCTACTGGGGTGCCTGCCGGTCAATGTCATCAACATTATTATAATATGTATCATCTTGAAGTAAAACACTGAGCGATGACATTTGGACATTAAGATCAATGTCCAGCGGGGGTGACCGCTGCTGGGGGTACTGCTGGTTTGGCTGGATCAGGGGTGACTGATGTTGGGGCTGCTGGTATGGCTGGCGGGGTGACTGATGTTGCTGCTGGTATGGCTGGAATGGCGGCGCATACTGCGGGGGATATTGGGATGCATACGGCGGGGGATACTGGGGTGCATACTGCTGCTGGTAGTACTGCTGCTGTGGCGGCGGCGGGTAGGATGCTGATGAGGATGGCCTCGAGCTAGACACCATCTGATCCTGCAAGAACTTAAAGCGCTCCTCCATGCGCTCCTCAGCTACCCTAGCCTGCTCCCGAATCGCCAGAATTTCCCGCTCACTTCGATCCCGAATCGCCTGAATTTCCCGATCGCTTTGCTGCTGCCGCTCGGCAATCTGACGCTGAGCCTCGCTCAGTTGCTGCATCAATTGCCTAACCTCATTCAACTCACCAGCATTGGGAACATAATTGCGACCAGTCGAGGATCCAGAATGTGACTCTGATAGACTCGGAATAATGCTTGTTCGAAAAGCAGCCGGTCCAATACCACCTGATCCTACCAGACGATTAGTCTTTTGGGGACCAACTGCTCTCTCCCAAACATCACGAGCTACTCTAGCCTCCTCCACTGGATCGACAGCTGCCCCACTGCCCTGTTGTGACTGATGGTACTCAGCCATCCCACCCTCGAAGCTCTCCTGAAAAAATAACCCAACAAATAAATAACTAATTATTAATATAAATAATAAACATTAATTAATATATATAATTGTAAAAGTAGTTTTACCTGAATACGCCTCGCCCGATCTGTAACGTACTCACCAGTCTCCTCCACCATATGCATGTGGCAATGCAACTCAGGCAAAGTGATTTGCCTTTGTTCCCTCTCCACCTATATATATATATATATATATATATATACATAAATATATATATTATTAATTAAATACACATATTGAAAATGACTAGTTAATTATTATAAATAATTAATTAATTAATCAAGTAATAAATTAAGTAATAAATTTACCAAACGTATGTAATGCGTTGCAGTATTAACACTCCCCCCCGTGTGTGTGCAGCCACATTTTTCAGAAGCACGGTTCTTCTTAGCTTTCTCACAATAATTCTTAAATCCTTCATCTTTCTCCCAATACTCATTAAACTCAGCCCAAGTTGAGTCTCCCATATAAGATGGCTTCGTACGCGTATTGCGCGCCCTCCGCATCAATTCAGAATAGCGATGAGAACATCTCTTATGGAACACTCTCTCAACTGCGGCTTGCTCCCCTGGATACCATGTACATTTTTCCTATTTAAGAAATTTACAATAATGTTGTTAATTATAAGGCAATAATTAATTAATTAATCAAGTCAATATAAAAGATAATACAGTACCAAATTAATTATTTCGTAGAATCGAATAACTTACCAAAAATGATCTTAACATCTTCTTATTTGCATCCTTATCTTTTCTAACTTCCGTCCAGTTCTTCCAGCTCTTGGTAAAATTCTCCTTGATTGTTTTTGTGATGGCGGTAGCTGAAGCCTTCGAAGGAATAAAACTGCATTAAAAAAAGATGAATTTTGTTACACCAAATATAAGTTATATATATATAGACTTACGAATCGCCAACAATCTACAATATGATACGCCCATCAGGTGTAACCCTAATCACCTCAGTCCCATCAATGAATGTGCGTACCCCATCCGCATCAACATGTGTCGGGGATAAGCCCTCAGTACCAACAGGAATCGATGGGCCCCCTGCAGTACTAGTACTAGCACCATCCTCAGACACAGGTGGTGGCAAATATCCGCCAGTAGTAACAACAACACGCGCAGGCTGAGTACGGCGCCCTAGGCGAGTAGATGTCTTCCGCCTGCTAGTGCTGGCGGCATCGGGAGGTGGAGGAGGAACATATGCGCCGTCATGATCGGATCCCGAGTCATCATGAGATGCCATATCTGTATAGATCTAGCTAAACATATACATTTAAACAAAACAAACATATACTAAACAAGGTTAACATATATAAACATATACAAAACTCATGCATTAAAATAAATAATTTGAATCCCATTCATTCTCAAACAAATAACATCCTTCATTAAAAATAACATCTTCATTAAAAATAGAATTGTTGAAACATAAATTACATTCATTCTAATTTGAATCCCATTCATTCTCAAAATCATCATCATCGGAGGAGTGAATTCTTGATACACCAATGTGGTCTGTTGCATCATCACCATCAGCATCTTCGTCATCAACAACTTCATCGCCGGTGTTTGGCTCATCACATAAACGAACAATGGGTTCAACTTGAATCACTTCATTTACATTAGACATCTCTTCCATTTGATATGGCATAATATCTTCCACCGTGTCATCATTTGTCTGATCAATGCGACCTCTTGGTTTTGTTTTAATTGCGACACACCAACCACGCCTATCAGTCCGCATTGATGGATAAGGGACATAATAGACTTGTCTCACATTTTGTGCAATGACGAACGGATCATAAGGTCGATATCTACCATTCATTTTAATGTCCACTGTATTTGACTTTGGATTCACCTTTGTTCCTCGAGCAGATGGATCAAACCAATTACAATAAAAAACAACTACTTTTGGACTAAAATCTAGATGGGGGTACTGAAGTTCATATATGTGTTGAACCACACCATAAAAATCATCTTCACCTCCTCCAGTGACCCCCTTCATGCACACTCCACTATTGACTGTCTCTCTGCCCTGTGTCCATTCATTGGTGTGAAATTTGTATCCATTGACAAAGTATGTGTGCCATTCTTTAACACATCTTCGAGGACCGTCTGATATGTTCCTCAAGTGTTGGTTGGTAGGATTTGGCGGGAGGGAATACACATATTGACTAAACCACATTGGAAAATGCGCATGAATATGAGCAAAAGATTGGTCTTCACGTACTGCCTCTGATGACAAGAACTCCCTAAAAAGAAATAATTTAATTGTTACACTTGTCTACTATATTAACTAATTAAGATCGATTGTTAATGTTGAGGAACATACTCAATAAATGGTTGCACCTCAGTACAGTTTATCAACACATGAACATGTGCTGAACTTAACTCTTCATCTGTTAGCCAGTGAATTGACTCCTTCCCAGATGGACGACCGGGTAGACAAAAGACAGACAAAGCCAAAGGATGTCGCCATTCAGTATCCACTTCATTTCGACTGCTTCCAGGAGCAAACTCATTCTTGAAATAATGAGAACAAAAATGTGTTGTTTCACGGTGTAGGTAAGAAGAACATATCGATCCTTCAACTCTAGCTTTGTTTTTCACCGATCTTTTTGAATCACCCATGAACCTAGAGAATATGATATTAATATATTAATAGTCATATAATATTTTAATTTAAACTTGTTTCTTATATTATTATAATTAAAAATTAGCTGACCTTTCAAACGGATACATCCATCTGTATTGGACAGGTCCGCCAAGTTTAGCTTCATATGCGAGATGCACCGGTAGATGCTCCATAGAATCAAAGAAACCAGGTGGAAATACTCTCTCCAACTTGCATAAGATAAGTGGGATGTCTTGTTCCATTTTTGAAAGATCATCAGCTTTTAGCGTTGCAGAACACAAATTCTTAAAGTATTGACTTATTTCAATGAGCGGATTCAAAACGTGTGTTGGCAACGAACTAAAAGCGATAGGAAGTAAGCACTCCATGAATACGTGACAATCATGACTCTTCATCCCATGCAACCTCCCATTATCCACATCCGCACATCTAGATAAATTGGAAGAATAACCGTCTGGCATTTTCAACTCTTTTATCCACTGATAAACTGCTTTCGCTTGTTCGGTAGATAAAGTATAATTGGCTTTGGGTTTCAAAATCCTAGTACCTTGCTCAACCAACAACAAATCCTTTCGTCTACAGAAATGATCTATATCCTTCCTAGCTTTCTCATTGTCTTTCGTTTTGCCTTTCACGTTCATGACAGTGTTAAATATGTTGTCAAAAAAATTCTTCTCTATATGCATGACATCGAGATTGTGTCTCAATAGATTATCTTTCCAATAGGGAAGTTCCCAAAAAATACTTTTTTTTGTCCAATTGTGCCATTGTCCATAGCCATCTGGACGAGAAACAACACCGGCTACGACTTCCACAGGAGGGATATCCCTAACATTATTCCAAACTTCCTCTGGTGTCAACTGACGAGGAGGTCCAGCTGTTTCAACATTTCCCTTGATGAATGCATATTTCTGCTTTCTAAATGGGTGATCCATAGGTAAGAACCTACGGTGCGAGTCAAACCATGAAACTTTTCCTCCGTATTTAAGACTAAAAGCCTTTGTGTCAACCATGCAAATCGGACACGCCATCTTACCATGTGTCCCCCATCCAGACAACATTCCA
The DNA here is from genome assembly GCA_039519185.1 of Astragalus membranaceus. Lineage (NCBI taxonomy): Eukaryota > Viridiplantae > Streptophyta > Magnoliopsida > Fabales > Fabaceae > Astragalus > Astragalus membranaceus. The sequence continues at coordinate 152,138,588 of CM076846.1, read as the reverse complement.
TAGGCAGGGAAGTCATTTATGGTCCACATCAAAGCCGCCCTCATCACAAAATTTTGTTTGCGTGCCACATCATAAGTTAAAACACCATTCCACAACCTTTTTAGGTCATCAATCAAAGGTTGCAAATAGATGTCAATACCAGCTGTTGGATTACTTGGCCCTGGAATAATAGAATTTAAAAACATGTATGGTTTGGACATACACATTTCTGGAGGAATGTTGTATGGGGTAACAATAACTGGCCAACATGAATACGGTGTTGCCGAGGCTTGAATATATGGTGTGAAACCATCAGAGCACAAACCAAGCCGAACAAAAAATAAACTCTTCTACTCCTTCTACAAAACGTCGTTTTACGCCAGTTCTTCCAGGATACAATCGATCATACATCCAACTACGATCCATTTTCAAGAACTATACGTATACTACACTACAATATAAATAAAATAAACTATCAATTACTTCATATTTTGATATATATATTTATATATGACTCATTTTATTTTGATATTTCAATAAACTACCAATTAATTACAAGCAACAGAATTAATTTTTTAATAATGTTTTATACAAATAATTTAAACATTATAAATAATAATTCCAAATTTAATTTTAAATTTCAATTTTTATAAGACAATATATGTTAATAAAATTTAGGCTAAATTATAGTTTTGGTCCCCCTATTTTCAAAAATTCAGACATTTGGTCCCCCTATTTTAAAACTCAGACATTTGGTCCCCCAATTTTAAAAAATCAAATACATGTAGTCCAAAGAGGGACCAAATGTCTTTGATTTTTTAAAATTGGGGAACAAAATGTCTTTGATTTTTTAAAATTGAGGGACCAAATGTCTTTGATTATTAGCCATAAAAAACTGAAAATTCCTCTTGGGACTAAATGTCTTTGATTTTTTAAAATTGGGGGACCAAATGTCCGAGTTTTAAAATAGGGGGACCAAATGTCTGAATTTTTGAAAATAGGGGGACCAAAACTATAATTTAGCCTAAAATTTATAAGTGAACTTAATAAATAAGTTTTTTCAATATAAATTAATTTGTATTATTATTGCAAACAAAATACTAAACAAAATTTTACTAAAAATAGTGAAGTAAGTAATATTTTATTAATTACTTTAACAACTAACCGTAGTGAAGAGAAGGCTCTCGCTTGAAGCTTATCCTGAACTCAAGCAGAGAGGAAAAAAGAGGAACCCAAACAATACCTAAACAAAAAAAACAACACAATTAGTAACAAATTCATATTATTATAAAATAATTTAAAAACGAATATTAAAAAAAAATTAAAAACTAAAACTATTAACTAATATCAAAAACATACCTTGAAGAAATTTCCCAATAAGAGCAGAAGACAATTCGTAGGGAGGAAGCGCTACACTTCAAAAACAGATTTAGTAGAAAAGGAGAGAATTTGGGAGAGAGTAAAAGAGAAATTTTAAGAAGAGAATGGGAGGATTGTTAGAAGTGTGAAGAATGAGAAGTGGGGAATGAATATATATAGGAAAAAGCAGCCCAACGGTCAAAAGGGATTTGCGGCGGATTCTGGAGGTTTGCGGCGGATTTTAAAATTCAATATCCGCGGGTTTTTTTTTTCGGTACTTTGCGGCGGATTCTGGAGTTTTGCGACGGAATTTGAAATTTAAAATCCGCGGGTTTTTTAATTTTGGAGATTTGCGGCGGATTCGTGGTATTTTGCGGCGGATATTCAAATCAAAATACCGCGCCTTTTTTTTAAAAAACACCAAATAATCCGCCGCAAAAGCTATAATCCGCCGCAAAGATCCGCCGCAAATTTTCAATATCCGCCGCAAATAACACAAATCCGCCGCAAAGTACCATTTTTTTTTTAAAAAAAAATTATTCTTTTTTTAAAAAAATTATTATTATTTTTTAAAAAAAATTATTATTTTTTTTAAAAAATTATTATTTTTTTTAAAAATTTATTATTATTTTTAAAAAATAAATTTTATTTTTTTAAAAAAATCGTTTTAATTAAAAATATATATTATTTTATTAATTTTTTTAATTATTGATAAAAAAATAAAATCCAATAACTAATTAATTTTTAATTTAAAAAAATAAAAATTGGGAAAAGCAGTAAAATATTATCACCAAAAAAATATACATACAATTAATAAAATATTTTAAACAAAAAAATAAAATAATTAAAAGCGATAAAAATTGGGAAAAACAGTAAAATATATATTTAATGTCTGCTACCCCTAAACGGAGACCTACGCCATTATCTTAATATGACACTCTCTTGAGCATTGTCGGCAGCAGCTCCATTACAGTGGCGTATGTCTCCATTTCTTTGTAAAGAAATTTTCACATTGTCGTGAACACCCCTTCATCTTTTTCGTTAAAAGTAACCCATTTATCAGCAAAAAGCTCCTCCTCATTATTTCACCACAAGTGACATATACGTTAATCAAACGCTCGGTATCATCCTTCAACTTAACAGCCCGTCCTTGCAGTTCCTCAAACTTTCTATTTAGAGATTCAACCATATTTTCAAAATAGAAAGTTTCACAAGAAACCATCTTTTGAAAAGATGATTGAATCTCTAAATAGAAAGTTTGAGGAACTCCAAGGACAGGTTGTTAAGTTGGAGGATGATACCGAGCGTTTGCTGAGCGTATATGTCTCTTGTGGTGAAAATAATGAGGATGAACTTTATGCTGATAAAGGGGTTACTTTTAACGAAAAAGATGAAGGGGTCTTCATGACAATGTGGAAATTTTTTTACAAAAAAATGGAGACGTACGCCACTCTATTGGAACCCCGCTGCCGACAATGCTCAAGAGAGTGCCGTATTAAGAGATCGAGTGCCGTATCAAGAGAATGAGAGTATTGGTAGAGGTGTGAAAAAAGAAGAAGGGGAGAAGGGGTTTATATAGGTGAAACGAAGTCAAACGGTCAAAAGGCAAGATCCGCCGGAAACGGAAGTTACCGGCGGATTTAAGGGATTTGCGGCGGACATAAGGGATTTGCGGCGGACGGAGGTGCATTTGCGGCGATTAATTAAAAGCTCGTAAAAAAAAAACTGTGAACCCAAATCCGCCGCAAGAACCGTTAAATCCGCCGCAAAATCCAAGACGAATTTTAATCCGCCGCAAATGTCAATTTTTCCGCCGGTAACTTTGAGGCGGATAAATTCCGCTGGAAATTCGTAGATTCCGCCGGTAACTTTGCGGCGGATCTATATCCGCCGGAAACTCCTGGCCGGAAAAACCAATAATTCTTGTAGTGTAATATATATATATATATATATATATATATATATATATATATATATATATATATATATCGTGAATCGTAGACCGGTTTAGACGAATAAATAATAATCATCCCGCGTCAGTTATACCATACCACGTAGGACTCATAGTCCGCTTTATTATTAATAAAACCTATCCGCACACGTGTACTATTATTCGATTTTTCGAAACAATTTCAACTTCAAAAGTATTTTACAAAACCCTTTTTAGACATACCCAAAATCAAGGCATTATAAGCCTAATATCATTATAGAAGGGTTAGGAGAGGATTAAAAGAGGATTGGAATCGATCGAGATCGTTTCCGGCACTTTTGGAAAATTTGGACAGAACACTGCGCACGGTCCGTGCTCCCACTTTTGGAAAATTTGGGGATGGGTGAGATAAAAGATTTTCAAGTTGGTCGGGTAACTCTAATCAACTCTGTTTTAAATAGCATTCTCCTATATTTTTTATCGTTTTCTTAGGCGTCGAAGACGGTGATTAAGAGTTTGATTAAGATTCAAAGAGATTTTTTGCGGGGTATTAAAAAGATTTTTTGGTAAAGAAGCCTTCCTATAAAATTCATTAAACAAGGCCACTATATCTTCACGCAAAAAATGCCAACACTCCTTTATGAATCTCGTATTAAAGCCATCCGATCTCGAACTCTTGTCACCGTCACAGTTCCAAACTTCTCCCTTAATCTCCTCTCCCGTGAAAGACATCATCAAGAGAGCGTTATCCTCACCAGAAATTTGCTTAAAGTCTAGTCCTCCAAGAATTGGGCGATCTTGGAGAGGTTCCTCAAAGCATTTCTCAAAGTAATTTTTAACTCTTGTTGAATAACAAGAATAGAGAAAGGAAAAGTGAAAAATCTTTATTGATTGTGGAAAATGAATTGATTACAAAAGTGAAGCTAGAGGCTTATATAGCCATAAAAAGATTACTTTGATCTTAACCTAGTTCTAACAAACTCTAACAAACTAATTCTAAAATTTAGATAAGATAAAATATCTTATTTTCAATTATTCTAATAATATCTAATAGTCCCCCACAAGCTAGAAGGTATTCACAACACTTCTAGCTTGACATGAACAATACAAGATACATCAAAACAAAAGAAAATTACAATGAGAGATATCTGAAATAAATCAGTAAAATTAAAGTCATAAGGAAAAATGCTATAACCAATCGATGGAAGCGTCAATGCTATAACCACTCAGAGGAAGCGGCGATGCTATAACCACTCGGAGGAATCGACAATGCTATAACCATTCGGAGGAAGCGACGATGTTGTAACCAGTCGGAGGAAGCGATGATGTTGTAACCAGTCGGAGGAAGCGACAATGCTATAACCACTCGGTGGAAGCAAGAGGAAAAATGAATCAAGATTCTGAGAGAAAGAGAAAATCACAAAGAGAAGAGATAAATAAACCTAATTAAGATTCTGAGAAAAGGAACCCAATCCAGGTCCAGAGGAGAATCGAAGCAACAATTCAAAACAATGATTCGAAATAGAATCAAAATTAGGGAATGATCGCAGATCAAAATCAAGATCGCGAGGCAAAAAGTTGAAACCATAAATTATTATGGCGTTTCTGAAGAGGGAGAGAAAAATGCGATTTTCAGAGAGGAGAAAAATCAGAGTAATGGAAACTGGAAAAGTGACTGCAGCGGTAAAAAAAGGAAATAAGCTGAAAACTGAAAAGGTGGTGCTGCCGGGGGCAAATGCTGTCAGCAGCGGTGGTGAAGCACAGAGACGAGGTCAGAAGATTAGAACCCGCTGTGATACCATGTTAGAACTTGGGTTGGGCCTAACTCAACCCTACAAAACCGGCTTGTATGGTGAGTGATGCCTCCCACTTATAAACTCATTTTCATGCCATATCACATCCGATGTGGGACTCTTAAAACATCCCCCTCACGCCCAGAACTAGACAACTGGAGCGTGACCTGAGTGGCCTGATAGCGGGTGGCCCAACGGATCTTGGACTGACTTTGATACCATGTTGAATAACAAGAACAGAGAAAGGAAAAATGAATTTTTTTTATTGATTGTAGAGAATGGATTGAATTCAAGAGTGAAGCTATAGAGGGGCTTATATAACCATAAAAAGATTACTTTGATCTTAACCTAGATCTAACAAACTAACTCTAAGATCTAGATAAGATAAAATATCTTATTTTCAATTATTCTAATAATATCTAATAACTCTCAACTTCACTTCCTCCACATCTTCAATTAACGGCCATTGTCATTCATAAGTAAAAAATTACTCCTCCTCCTTCTATACTTCAAAAGAGAATCAAAATATTTATAGTTGGAAGAATTAATTGATGCTAGTTCATAGATTTTTGACACAGTAAGCTCTCCTTCAATCTAATATCTTCCGAAACCTCTTTTCTCCTCCAAACCACCTCATTATCAAAAAAATCCCCAAGAGTGTTGTCTAACACATTAAGCTCCATCACAATATTTTCAATGTTCAAATTAAGCACTCCGAAGACCTCCTTATTCCAAACTCTCAATTTATCTTTTAACATTTTCAATTTTTCTTTCAACACATATGCCTTATTACCTTGAACATCAAACCCAGCCCAACAAGTTTAACCAGCCCAACAAGTTTAACCCTTGTTTGTATATTGGTTTTTTAGTACAAGTATATAATTGTCATTCCAAGAATTAAATACATTTATTTCTCTTCTATTTCTTTTATAACAATACTTCAAATTGACCTTATTTTTCACGTATTTCTCTCTTCTCAAACTCTTTCTCACCATTTTGTGTCCTACTCTCATCTCAATTTCTTGTCATAACCAAATAGACCCTAATGCTTTGAGTACTTTCAAAAATAATTTACATTCCTTACTTCTCAAAATCTCTATTGTTTTTTACTTATTTATTTATCACATCTTTCCTTCTTGTCACATTTTTCTTTTCTCTTCATGATTTTTTCGCCCAACAAGTCATAGTCAATCTTTCCTTGATAACATTGCCACCTAATCTAACTCTCAAAGTATCAATCTGGTAATTTGTTTCGAAAATAAAAATCACGCAAGATGTCTTCTAAAATCTAAAATCAAAATGACTGAGAACAATCTAAAAGTATAAAAGAGGGACCAGGTCCGAGTCAAAATTTCTCCTTTCATTCTCATCACCATCTAAAGTCGTGGCACATCTCATGCTCTGAATAAGCCAATATCAAATTTAAGGCAGACGGCACAATAATACTAGATCCGAACGCCGAAGGACTTCCATAAAAAGCCACCTGGTGGTCCCCATTCCCAAATTCTCCACTTTTTTTAATTAATCATTAAATTAAAATTTATTTATATTTAAATTTATAGTACAAAATTTGGTTTTGGTTGTTAGCCTGGGTCCAATCAAAGTCATGACTTTCAATCTGAACGGTTCATGTGAATAGAATGCCCAACATTACACGCAACCTCGCCGACTACTACTAGCGCGTAGTACTGGTATTTGAGAGAAACTACGGTGCACGTAACCATACGGTGACCTCCACTTCTTGGTGGTTGCTGAAAACACACGCGCTTCATCACCCTTTGACGGGTGAAAGCGTTGAAATCTATGTAGTCTCAAACCCCATCGTTTCGTTTCATGCGCATCACGCTTTTCAATAAATACATTTCTCACAAAATCATAAACATCATTACATTTTCTCTTTCTCTGATAAATTTTTAATGGGACAGTCACCCTCCACCCTCGTTTCCTCGCCGGACTTGAATCGCCGGGAGGTTTTCAACACCAATCGATTCGGTTACGACAGCATCGATTCTTTCGATGACTCTATTAACGGAGGTTTTGGCCGTGACTACACGGCGGAAATCCCTGACGAGTGCTTAGCGTCGATCTTCCAGTTTGTAGACTCCGTCGATCGGAAAAGATGCTCCGCCGTGTGTCATCGATGGCTACGCGTAGAAGGAGAGAGCCGGCGTCGGCTTTCCCTAAACGCCGAGGCGAAGTTACTCGACGTCGTGCCGTCGCTGTTTTCTCGATTTGATTCAATCACTAAACTCGCCTTGCGATGCAATCGCAAATCCACAAGCATAAACGACGACGCTTTGATCCTTATCTCTCTGCGTTGCAAGAATCTCACGCGCCTCAAGTTACGCGGTTGCAGAGAAATAACCGAGATCGGAATGTTAGGTCTTGCGAAAAACTGTAAGTTGTTAAAAAAGCTTTCGTGTGGGTCTTGCATGTTCGGCGTTAAAGGTATTCACGCCGTTATCGATAACTGCACGGTTCTTGAAGAGCTTTCCATTAAGAGGCTTAAAGGTAACAATGACGACGCTGATTCGTTTATTCCTTCTGGTGGTTCCTCTTCGTTGAAATTAATTTGTCTTAAAGAGCTTGTTGATGGTTACAGCTATGCGTCGCTTATAAATTGTTCTAAAAAGCTTCAAACTTTGAAGGTCATTCGGTGTTTGGGAGATTGGGATGCGATGCTTGCAAACATTGGGAAATTGAATTCAGGGTTAGTTGAGATTCATTTGGAGAAGGTTCAAGTAAGTGATGTGGGACTTGCTGGGGTATCAAATTGTTTGAAGCTGGAAACTTTGCATCTTGTGAAAACACCAGAGTGTTCAGATGCTGGGCTTTCTGATGTTGCTGAAAATTGTAAGATGTTGAAAAAGCTTCACATTGATGGGTGGAGAACTAATAGAATTGGTGATGATGGTTTACTTTCTGTTGCCAAACACTGTCCTAATTTGCAAGAGCTTGTGTTGATTGCTATGTATCCAACTTCAGTGAGCTTAGCTGCAATTGCTTCAAAATGTTTGGGTTTGGAAAGGTTTGCTCTTTGTGGGATTGGTACTGTTAATGATGCTGATATTGAATGCATTGCTGCAAAGTGTGTAGCACTTAAGAAGTTGTGTATCAAGGGATGTCCTGTTTCTAATGCTGGGATTGCAGCTTTTGCTTCTGGGTCTCCCAATTTGGTTAAACTTAAGGTAAGAAAGTGCTCAAAAGTTACTGGTGATGTTGTTGAGTGGCTTCGTGAAAAGAGGAGTTCTTTGGCGTTTAATGTTGATTATAGTCAAGTTGAAGCTTTGGACGGAAGTGGTGGTGATGTTGGTGGTGGAGTTCAGGAAATTACGGTGACGTTTCCTCAAATAGACACACAACAACAAGTAACCCTTGCTGATGATGTTCCTTCAAGCAGTAACAACAACAACAACAACAGAATGTCAATGTTCAGGACCAAGTTTGGATTTTTGGCTGGTAGGAGTTTTGTGCCATGTGCTTTCAGAAGGTGGACAAACATCGATACCATCTCTAGTAGCAGCTTTTCATGATTGTTAGGAAGAATGGTAATACATTTTCACATTATGTTGGATGAGCTTGTGTGTTCATTGGCATGTTCCTTTAAGTGTTGCTCACTGAATTTGATTTTCCTTGTGGGGAAGCAATTGTAGTTGTTATGTTAACTACATGAAGTTAATTACCTTGATTGACCCTTCCTATTCAATTTGTTGTTTTGATGGTTGATATCACTTTATTATGGTTTTCTGTTTTTGCTTGGAAGTTGCATAGTGACTGCTTAGCGTTCAGTCAGATGAGTTTTTTTCTTTCTAATTTCTATACTTGTCACTAGAGCTTGATGAATTTCTTATGGATCACAATCAAACTAAAAAAGTCATTATGGAAACGGATAAAAATCTTGTTTAGTCAATCACATCACACTTCGATTAGAAACGAGATATGGGAGTCCTTGACTAACACACAACCGACCAGAGCGTAGCTGAAATACGAATGGAATAATTAGTATGAGACTGAGCATCTTAGCGTGTGGTCTTTGCTTGACGCCTTGACCCAATAATTTTCATGTTTTTTGAGCAACTCCAGCCTACAGCAGCCTCACAAGAATCATTCTTCCAAATCAACCCTTGCAATAACTAGAAAATGAAGATTTGTTGTGTGTTGAAGTTGCACTAGAATTCAAAATTGTTGACCCGCTGAAGCGCCTGAGTTCTCTTGGTTTCCGATTCCAAATTGCATGCATACAATATCTTGAGTTCTTGTGATTGAGTAGGGTTCCTGTTCCTCTACCGTGATTGAGTCTTATCCTCTCCGCATGCCCTCTTTCACTTGGTGGATAGAATGAAGATTACTCAGGTACAAATCCCATTGGAGTAAAATCCGTAGAGAAGCAAATAGTGTGACCGATATCTTAGCTAAGGATAGTTTAGCTTCTCCCTCTAATTCAATTGCACTATCTATGATGTAATGCCTAACCATTTGATAATCTTCTTGAAAGATTAATGTTTTCGAGGATTTGGGTTGGATTTGTTTTATGTTTGTTAATGTTTTTGTCGGTTGGTTCGTTCTTTGAAAATGGTTAATGTTTTTAATTTAATGCTTCTATTAGATACTAAAAAAAATAATTATATCCATATAATTGCATTTATTATGTAATCAATTAGATATATAGTCAATAGTTTATGTAGCTTTTTTGAGGAAATTGTTTATGTGGTTGTCGACCAACCAGAGATTGGGTTTTAGATTTCGTAAACCCCCCATACCCCCATAATTGCCTAAATCCCCAAAATACCCCTCAAAAAATTAAAAGAAAATTGATTTTTTAAAATTTTTCAGAATTATCTCAAAAGAGGATAGTTTCGGAAGCCAATTTTTTTGAGTTTTCGAAATCATCTCAAAAGAGGTATTTTCGGAAACAAAATTGGCTTTCGAAATTATTCTTTTTTGAGGTAATTCCGGAAAATGGGGTATAAAAGATTTCCGGAATTATGCCAAAACACATAATTCCGGACGTCAAAAAATTGGCTTCCGGAATTATGTGCGGAAGTATCATCTTTCATTACATTATTTACATGGTTTTAACCAATCTATAACTGAAATTGACACTTATTTACATGGTTTTAACCAATCTATAACTGAAATTGACACTTATTTACATGGTTTTAACCAATATATGGATCGCTTATTTTATAGTGTTTTAACCAATTTATAACTGAAATCGACACTTATTCACATGGTTTTAACCAATCTATGGATCACTTATTTTATAGTGTTTTAACCAATCTATAATTGAAATTGACCCTTATTTACATGGTTTTAACCAATCTATGGATCACTTATTTTATAGTGTTTTAACCAATCTATAACTGAACCAATCTATGGATCAGTAGTTTTAGACATTGTTTTTGTTTTGTTTGTTGTAATCTGTTATTTTCAGTTAGACGGTGTTTTTTATTAATAAAATAAATATTTAATTTTTTATTTTGAATTTCGGAAACACTATAATAAGGTATAAATTCAGAACTCAATTTATTGGGATTTCCGGAAATAACCTAAAATGAGATAAATCCAGAATAAATTCGTAGTTGAAAAATGAACTACGAATTTATCTATTAATAGATAAATCTGTACTTGATTTTCAACTACGGATTTATCTACTAAAAAGATGAATCCGTTTAAATTTTTTACAAAACAGATTTATCTATTTAGTATATAAATCCGTAGTTCATTTTCTAACTACGGATTTATCTACTAAATAGATAAATTTGTTTTAAAATTTTTTCCCACTACGGATTCATTGATGATGAACATAAATCCGAAAGTATAAAAAATTGCTTAAATCCGTTTGGAGACAATAAAAAATACTAATAAAATTTTGTTTAAACGGATTTATCTTATACACGTGGTTAGATTTTTAGCTTAAACAGATTTATCTTGTTGTAAGTGAATAAAAATTTGCTTTAACGGATTTATCTTATACAATAAAAGCTACCAATAAATCAGTTTGCTTAAATCCGTTTGGAGACAATAAAAATTTGCATAATCCGAAGGTTTTGCTTATACGGATTTATCTCTCACTTATATAAATTTTTTTAGCTTACAGATTTATCAGTCATAATTGATAAATCCGGTAGCAAAAAAAAATGCTACAGATTTATTTATTTAGTTGATAAATTTTTTAACTACAGATTTATCTAATAAGACTCTATTTGGTAAAAAATAGCGGATAAGCTAGCGGACAACGGATAAGCTAGTCGATAGAAAATGATGTGTTTGGTAAAACTAACGGTTGAACTACCTGATAAATATAATGACATAAAAAGACATATTTATTTAATTCATGATTACATTAATTTAAAAGTATAGAGAAGTAATTTAAGAAAAATAAAAAGGATAAAAATGGCAAAAAAATGTGAAACGCTGTCCGCTAGCGTTTGAAAAAGGCTTAATTACAGTTTTGATCCCCCTATTATGACCAATTCTCGATTTTGGTCCCTGAACTTTTAATTTGACGATTTTGGTCCCCCTATTTTCCCAATTTGTAAAATCAAGGTCCCCCATCGCAATTTTGACTGACTTATCCTACGTGGCAGCCCACGTGGACTGCCACGTAGGCACACCCCCACCCCACCCCACCCCCACCCCCCCACCACCGACCCCACCCCACCCCACCCCAACCCACCACTGACCCCACCCCACCCCCACCCCACCCCACCACCGAGAGCGACGCGACGGGGAGAGGAGAGGATCGCAAATCTGCGATCTGCGAGAGAACGGGGAGACGAGAGGATTTGCGAGAGCGAGAGCGAGAGCGAGAGAACGGGGAGTCGAGCGAGAGCGAGAATGGTGAGATGCGAGGAGGGAGAGCGACGGTGGGAGAGCGGAGATGCGAAGGGGAGAGAGATGCGAGGAGGGAGAGCGACGGTGGGAGAGCGGAGATGCGAAGGGGAGAGAGAGATGCGAGGAGGGAGAGCGACGGTGGGAGAGCGAAGATGCGAAGGAGAGAGAGATGCGAGGAGGGAGAGCGACGGTGGGAGAGAGAGATGTGAAGGAGAGAGAGAGGGTGTGGTTGGGGGGGGTTCACGGAGGTGGGGGTGGGAGGGGGAGGGGAAGAGGGAAGAGGAACAGTGGGGGGGATCGGTGGGGAAGACAAACGGTGGAGGGGTGGGGTGGGGTGGGGGGGTGTGCCTACGTGGCAGTCCACGTGGGCTGCCACTAGGATAGATAAGTCAGTCAAAATTAAGGTGGGGGACCTTGATTTTACAAATTGGGAAAATAGGGGGACCAAAATCGTCAAATTAAAAGTTCAGGGACCAAAATCGATAATTGGTCATAATAGGGGGACCAAAACTGTAATTAAGCCTTTGAAAAAACACTACTTGAAATAGTGCGCTAAACACTAGTGCTTATCAAACACATGTAATACCCGCTAGTTCCATTCGCTACTTTCATCCGCTAGCGGATGAGACGCGCCAAGCAGAGCCTAAATAGATAAATCCGTATAAAATTTTGAGTTTTAATAAGAGTAAAAATTAGAGGGGTAAAATGGAGATATATGAAATTGGTGTGGGTATAGGAGCCAACCGTGTGGTAGAAAAAATCACTATCCTTAACTAAATTGACTAAATAAATCGACAGAAATTAGATAAAGAAGTGGGGTCCTAGGAAGGTAGCTCATTTGGCGAGATAAGGGACATAAAGGAGCTGCAAAGTTGCAAAAATGAAGTCCAGGGTTTAAACCCCGGAAACTAACATTCCACCACCCCACTAACATTTGCTTATAAAAAAAAAGATAAAGAAGTGGGTTGTAACCAAAAAAAGATAAAGAAGTGGGTTAAACCCAAACGGAGACCTTAGCTAAGTCAATAAAACGAAAAAAACCGACAAATGGTCCACGACTAAACTCGACCCGCAAACAGACGAAGGAAGGGGGAGCGAGAGAAAGAGATTGAGAGAGAGAGAGAGAGAGAGAGAGTTTATTGAGAGTTGAAACTGCGATTGGGTCCCATCCAAGCGATGAACGCGGAAGATGTATCTCCGGCAGCGGCCATATCACGCTGGAAGTTCGAGGTATCTCGGCGATACCAACACATTCTTGACAAATCGACGCCGCATTTGGGGCAGCGATGGTTGGGGTGCCTGGTGGTAGTATTGGTGTACGTGCTCCGTGTCTACATGGTGCAAGGCTTCTACGTCGTCTCTTACGCTCTCGGCATTTACATCCTCAACCTTCTTATCGGCTTCCTTTCCCCTCAGGTTGATCCCGAGATTCACGATGTTGATGGCCCTTCCCTCCCCACCTCCGGTTCCGATGAGTTTCGCCCCTTCGTTCGCCGCCTCCCTGAGTTCAAGTTCTGGTAACCTCCCTTTCTTTCTTTCGCTTTCTAAGGTTTTCTAGCTTATCTATTTTCTAATTGAGATTTCATATGTTCGATTAGTTGGTGCTGGAATGAGTTTTTTGTTGAATCGTTGTTGTGGTTATTCTTGGTCACATGGTGTTCTTGTTTGTGGATGAGGGAAATGAAATTAGCGAGAGATGGAAAATTTTAATCAGTTAAATAAAATGGTTTCGGTTTTCGTTCATTGGTTTGTTTACTAGGGATGGGTATGGAAAATTGATTAGTGTGAATGGGTTATATTTTGTTTGTCCAATCAATCTGAATTTGGCACCTCAAGTAAGTCTTCGTATGGTTTGGTTTTGACCCTCTCTCACCAATTGAAGCTCCTTCATGGCTTCATTAATCCCCTAATGGATGTTAATCAGCATTACCCTGAACAAAACTGGGGTGATTAACTGATTATGATGATTCACAGTTACTCCAACCCAAATCCAGATCCTGATTTTAAGGCATATTCATTGCCAGCATCTGCCGCTTCAAAGTTTGTCAATGTGATGCTGGCACTCGAGAAAAATTCTTATTTTTCAAGCTACAGTGAAAGTTTCCTGCCTGTATTTTCTCTGCAAATAACCACTTTGCCTTTGAGAATTGGAAGAATAACTGAATATTTCTATTTCTTAATCAAGTACAGAGAGCGAGCTTTGTATAGGAAGCTCAATATTACATTACAAACAATAACTAATAATCTGAAAAAAAAACTAACTTCAAAGAATTTGAATTCTACTGCCCCCTCATTGTGGAGTGTTGAGACTTGAGATATTATGGAGAACATATGCTTGATATTCCCAGCGTGTGAATGAATGTTAAGAAAAGATAAGCGGAAGTGATCAACCAACTTATGCTGACTTTGAACATGAAGTGAACCAGTTTGATGAAATTGGTTTGAACCAATTCGCAAATGAAATGACAGTCAATATCAATTTGTTTACAACGTCCATGTAGAACAGAATTTGTGGCCAAATGAATGGATGACTCATTATCACATAAAACCACAGGAGAATTGACATGAACTTCAAAATGTATAAAGAACCATTTCAAAACCATTCAACCTTACTAGCAACCTGCCACTGATGACAGTGCAGGATACCCAGCCTCTGTTGAAGGCTTAGATACCGTTTGTTGTTTCTTACATTTCCAAGAGATCAATGCATTACCTATAAAAACACAAACTAGCATCTGCATAAGCAATGAGATGGAGAGAATTGTAAGGTAGAAAAAATAATCCTTGTCTAGGAGCAGATTTCAAATACTGCAACAAGTGATGAATAACATTCAAATGAGGGGTGTGAGGGGCCTGCATGTACGGGCTTAGCTTATGAATTAGTAAACTAACGTCAAGACGAGAAATGGTCAAATGCATATGTCTGCCATCCAATCTTCTATAGAGAGAAGGATTTGAAATGATTTCACCATTAGTAAAGCTTAATTTGAGGTTTGGATCTGATAGGAATCATGGGCCTGAACCTGATGTGGCCCTAACTCCAAAGAGGCCTATTATTTGGAGGGTTTATTCTAGAAGGAATAGGAGAGAAAACGATTGGTGAGGTGGCACAGGATCACATGTGATTCTGTTGGGGGGTTATATCACGTAGGTAAGCATGTGAGAGAAAAGGTATTCTGTTATTTTGAAGTAATTGTTACTAGGAGATTATTCTCTGTGTAGGAGCTCAGGCTCTGGTATATTCCACCATTTTCCCTGTACTTGTTTCAGGGACCTTTTTCCCTAACTATCAATACAATACTACATTCCGTTTCTCTAGTACTGTTACATCCACTTTACTTGTTGTTGTACTGTTGCTGTTACTGGTTTCCATCAGGATCCATGGGTTAGGATGCAGGTTTGTAGTCTAGGAAGTAGGAAACACATATCTTCTAAAAGAGATAAAGTTTATTTCCTTTTGGACTAAGAGATACCATCACTAAACTTTGCAATCTCCAAACCAAGGAAGTACTTCAAATTATCCAAAATTTTCAAATTGAATAAGGTTTGAATGAGGGATTGAACGATATTAACCCTTTTCAAGTCTGGTCTAGTTGAACCTTGGAGTAAAGAGGGAATAGTCACTCTTTAATTACACAAATCCATGTCCGAGCAAGGTGGTGGCGAATTTGCAAAACCTTTGGTATGAATCTTATCTTAAGTCCATAAAGGGACTTGTCTAGTTTGCAAACTAACCTTTTATCTTTTATTTTGTAACCCAAAAGCAAATCCTTTAGACTCCTTCAAAAAGATTACCATTGAGAAATGCATTGTTCACATCTAATCAAAACAATTGCCATTTCGTTGTTGCGACGATGATGAAAGGGACCCAAATTAAAGTTAGCGTACCAACTAGGTTGAAGATTTTTGAGAAATCTATCCCAGCTTGTTGGGTGTAACCAAGGTTGTTAAGATTGAGATCTTGCCTAGGACCTGAAGGGGGATTGCAATATCCTAAAATGTAGGATTGTAAAAGCATCCACAATGGGAAATATTGACATTCAAGTCAAACTAGTTATCCAAAAAAGGATGTTTACAAACTATGGAAATTAACATATATTATGTAATTCCCTTGCATTTAATTTTTTTTGAAATTCTGAAATGCTGCCATACAACTTCAACATAAATGAGCTCCAAGCTAGATAATCTGTTCCTTTTAGTTTCAGAGGGGATGAATCTGCAAAATATAGAAAAGATTAGCACAATAAAGTTTGATATTATGCTCTAGTAATTAATTGTTATTCTTGAAGCTACTAATGTTGTGATATTTACAGGGTTATGTATTGTGTAAAAATAATCAGTTCTTTTCTGTTAAAAATCTGTATATTCGTTGACACAGATTATGATTAGTTCAAAATGCCTACCATCCATATTGGCATTACATAATATCTGTGACAATTATGAGCTTGAAAAGAGATATTGATGGACGAAGGAACCTTTTTAGGTTTTTAAATTATGCTCATCAATGTCTCTCCCCTTCTCCTTGCTTTGCTATCCTGAAATTAGAGAGTTTGACAATGTTGTATGCACCCTTACATGAAGCTAATGTCATCCTTTTAACGGAAAAAAATGTGCTATTTGGATGTTTGCTTTTTGGGTTTTGTGATTCCAAGTTTAGAGGTAAGTTCCTAATTTACTTAGGAAAAACATTCTCTTTTCACACATCTATGCCTTTGATAGCAGACCAGCAGTAACAAGGGTCTATTGTAGGAAGAATAGGGGATAAATAAGGGCAATATTGTAATATCAAGTAGAATAGAATGTGTATAAATACTGTGAGAAGCAGTTAGTTAGAAACAGTTAAGCATTGTAAACAGATTCAATTCTTGTATAGTTCATCTGGAACTCTAAACCAGTAGGATTGCCATGTACTTCACATTCTGATTCAATAAAGTTCCCTTTTCTTATCAGTTGAATCTTTCAACTGGTATCAAAGCGCGTTCGATCCCAAGAAGTTCATGGTGCGCAAGAAGATCGGTTCAACCACAATGGATCCACGTATCGATGAATTGGAACGAAGGGTGCAAGAACAGGAGACTCGCAATCAACATCGCCTCGACGAACACTTTGCCCGCATTGAGCAACTCCTTGTGGCGACAGTGCAGAAGAAAAACGACGACGACAACGATACCGGGCGACCCGCACCCGAAAGATAAAACCAGCGGTAGCGGCGTTCACGACGACGGAGAACGTCGATTACGCAAAATCGATTTGCCGGTTTTCAACGGTGAAGACGCACCTGGTTGGTTAACCAAGATTGAGCGATTTTTCAAGGTGCGACGAATTGAGGAGGACGAGAAATTGGATGCTGTGATGATGGCGGTAGAGGGGGAAGCCCTATCGTGGTTGCAGTGGTGGGAGTCCAGTAATGACGTCCTAACGCGGGAAGCTCTCAAGGAAGCGATGCTTCGTCGTTTCCAACCCACGGTGATAACTAACGCGTTCAAAATCTTGATGAACATGAAACAAGAAGGAACCGTTAGGGAGTATTGTAAGAATTTCGAAACCATATCCAGTCGTGTTAAAGTCCAAGATCAAGATTTGTTCTTGGGATTGTTCTCCAACGGATTAAGAGAGGGTATTCGAGCGGAGGTAAGCGTGCAACGACCTAAAGACTTGGCTTAAATGACGGACGTGGCGTTACTTGCAGAAGAGAAAATTGGAGCAGTAGGACGATACGGTGGGCAAAATAAACAAACCACCCTGGGACGTAGAAATGGTGGATTCAAGAAATGGCGAAATGAGAACAAAACAAGCCTAACACTGAGGCTGTTAGCAACACCAAGAGTTCTGAAGTGGCGAAAGGAGGTCAAATTAATGGTGCTAAGTCAGTTGGTGGAAAGGAGATAGAAGAGAGGCGCAAACAAGGGCTCTGTTTCACCTGTGAAGAGAAGTATGTCCCAGGCCACATATACAAGAATAAGGTGCTAAAAATTCTGTATATTGAAGAAGCCACTGAGAAGGACAGTGAACAGAAAGATGAGGAAG
The DNA here is from genome assembly GCA_039519185.1 of Astragalus membranaceus. Taxonomy (NCBI): domain Eukaryota; kingdom Viridiplantae; phylum Streptophyta; class Magnoliopsida; order Fabales; family Fabaceae; genus Astragalus; species Astragalus membranaceus. The sequence continues at coordinate 152,120,663 of CM076846.1, read as the reverse complement.
AAGAAATTGTGTGGGAAGCCACAATGAAGAGTCTCCATTTGTACAGCATGGCTGGACTAACATCAAAGAGTTCCTTCATGCTAAAAGGAACATTGGGTACACTAGAGGTAATTGTCTTAATTGATTGTGGAGCCACTCATAATTTCGTATCCATGAAAGTAGTTGCTGCAAACAATTTGAGGGTAGAAGACACACCACCTTGTTGGGTGAAGGCAGGAAATGGCCAGAGGGTATTGACAAGGGGTGTCTGCAGAGGGGTGTTGTTATCTTTACAAGGTCTGTTGGTCCAAGCTGATTGCTATGTGTTCCCTTTAGATGGTGAGAACTTTGTGCTGGGAATTGATTGGTTGGAGAAATTGGGAAACATCAAAGCTGACTTCAAGGATATGACTTTGAAGGTGAAGAGGGGTGAGAAAACAGTCTGCTTGAAGGGTGATCCCTCTCTTTCCAAGAGAGAAGGTGATGAGGGATGAGAAAACAGTCTGCTTGAAGGGTATCCCTCTCTTTCCAAGAGAGAAGCAACTGCCAAGGAGATCATGGTAGACCTACAACAGCCACAGGAAGCATATATGGTGGAGTGCAGAGTCTTGCAAGGGGCAGAAACAACTCATCAACCCCCTGAGGTAATTCAGCATGTTCTCACTGAATTTGATACTATTTTTAGGGAAAATAGTGAATTGCCCCCTGCTAGAGCAACTGATCATGCTATTGTATTAAAAGAGGGAGCCAACATACCTAACCTAAGGCCCTATAGATACCCCCATTTCCAAAAAAAATTAGAACAGTTGGTAGGTGATATGCTCAAAACAGGAATTATAAGGCCAAACACTAGTCCATATTCTAGTCCTATTATACTTGTCAGAAAAAAGGATGGTAGCTGGAGATTGTGTGGATTATAGGGCTTTAAACAAGCTAACAGTTCCCAACAAGTTCCCCATACCCTTGATTGATGAATTACTTGATGAGTTAACTGGAGCTGTGGTATTTCCAAAGCTAGACCTGAAATCCGGCTACCACCAAATAAGATAGAAGGTTGAAGACATTTCCAAGACTGCTTTTAGGACACATGAGGGCCACTATGAATACCTAGTGATGCCATTTGGGCTAACAAATGCCCCCTCAACAATCCAGGCATTGATGAACGAGGTACTCAAGCCATTTTTGAGAAAGTTTGCTCGGGTATTTTTTGACGACATATTAATATACAGCAAGAATATTGATGATCATGCTGAGCATTTGAGACAAATTTTTCTGGTCCTGAGCAACAACAGTTTGATAGTGAATAAGAAGAAGTGTGATTTTGCTGTGGATTGTGTTGACTGTTGAATACCTAGGTCATCTAGTTTCTGCACAGGGTGTCTCTACAGACCCTAAGAAAATCACTGCAATGACTAATTGGCCTACACCACGGGATCTCAAAAGCTTGAGGGGATTCCTAGGATTAACTGGGTACTACAGAAGGTTTGTGAAGGGGTATGGCATAGTAGCAAGACCTCTCACTGAGCTACTAAAGAATGAGAAGTTTGTATGGAGAGAGGCAGCAGAAACCGCTTTTCAACAGTTAAAACAGCTCATGTCCACCTTACCAGTGCTTACCATGCCTGATTTTTCAAAAGAATTCGTGATAGAGACAGATGCATCCAGTAAAGGGGTGGGAGCAATACTTATGCAAGAGGGAAAACCTATTTCTTACTTCAGTCAGAAGTCATCCACAAGAGCTCAGCAGAAATCAGCATATGAAAGAGAACTCATGGCCATGGTATTGGCAATTCAAAAATGGAGACATGACTTACTTGGCCAACACTTTGTAGTGAGAACAGATCAGCAAAGCCTACAATATTTGACTGAACAAAATTTGTTGGGAGGAGAACAAATTAAATGGACCTCCAAATTGCTTGGATTTGATTTTGAGGTTCAGTATAAGCTTGGAAGTGCCAATAAAGTGGCTGATGCTCTATCAAGACAGCTGATGTTTGCTGCCATATCTAGTGTCACACTGCCAGAACGGTCTGATTGGGAGGAGGAGATCCAAAATTGTCCTAAGTTACAAGAACAACTACATCAAGTAGCACTCAACTCAGCTGAGAATCAACAGTTCACCATCAAACAAGGATTCCTCTACAAGGGAAAGGGACTGGTATTGCCAAGGAATTTTTCCAGAATTCCAACAATTCTATCTGAGTTTCACACTTCTCTATAAGGTGGACACTCTGGATTCTTCAGAACATACAAGAGAATAGCTAGTGTTTTCTATTGGGCAGGCATGAAGCAGGACATTAAAGACTACATCATGAAGTGCCCAGCACTGCCAACAGAGTAAGGTGGAGACCTTGGCTCCTGCTGGGCTACTCCAGCCTCTACCTATTCCTACAAAAGTGTGGATAGACATTTCAATGGATTTTATTGGAGGACTTTCTAGGGTAGGGAAACATGACACTATTTTGGTGGTGGTTGATAGACTCACCAAGAGTGCTCATTTTCTATTGTTGGGGCACCCTTATACAGCTAGTGAGGTAGCTAACCTCTTTATCTCAGGCATTGTCAAGTTGCACGGATTCCCAAAGACAATTGTCTCTGATAGAGACAAAATATTCTTGAGTCAATTTTGGAAAGCACTGTTTAAGCAAGCTGGCACCAAGTTGAAATATAGCACAACATTCCATCCTCAATCAGATGGCCAGACAGAGGTCACTAACAGGTGCTTGGAGGTCTATCTAAGGTGTTTTGTGGGTGATAATCCTCGCTCTTGGCCCAAATGGTTGTGTTGGGCAGAACTGTGGTTCAATACTAACTACAATATTTCCATTGGAATGACACCTTACAAGGCATTATATGGGAGAGAGCCTAACCCAATTATTAAAGGCCCTACCATTCCCTCCAATGTTGAGGAGGTGAATCTAGGGCAGCTACACCAGAATCTCTGCCAAGCACAGCAGAGAATGAAGAAGCAGGCAGACAAGCGTAGGAGAGAAGTGTCCTTAGCAGTGGGTGATTGGGTCTACCTCAAGGCCACACCTTACAGGTGGAAGTCTCTTGCTACAAGAAGAAATGAGAAGCCGAGTCCCCGATTTTATGGACCATACAGAGTTATTGAACAGATAGGCACAGTGGCCTACAAATTAGAACTACCTGCAGGGTGCAAAATCCACCCTGTCTTTCATATCAGCAGGTTGAAGAAATCAGTTCCGGGAAGCTACGCACCTCAGCCACTCCCTACAGCTCTCACTGAAGATGGCACACTACAACCAGAGCTTGAAGATCTATTGGAGCGACGCTACAATTCTCATGGCTTTGCTGAAGTACTAGTGAAGTGGAAGGACCTGCCTTCGTGTGAAAATACCTGGGAACAAGTAGACAAGTTGCAGCAAGTTTTTCCTAGTTTTCCCCTTGAGGACCTCACTGAAGATGGCACACTACAACCAGAGCTTGAAGATCTATTGGAGCTACGCTACAATTCTCATGGCTTTGCTGAAGTACTAGTGAAGTGGAAGGACCTGCCTTCGTGTGAAAATACCTGGGAACAAGTAGACAAGTTGCAGCAAGTTTTTCCTAGTTTTCCCCTTGAGGACAAGTGGGGGGTATTGATAGCAGACCAGCAGTAACAAGGGTCTATTGTAGGAAGAATAGGGGATAAATAAGGGCAATATTGTAATATCAAGTAGAATAGAATGTGTATAAATACTGTGAGAAGCAGTTAGTTAGAAACAGTTAAGCGTTGTAAACAGATTCAGTTCTTGTATAGTTCATCTGGAACTCTAAACCAGTAGGATTGCCATGTACTTCACATTCTGATTCAATAAAGTTCCCCTTTCTTATCAGTTGAATCTTACGGTCTTTAGGATTTTGACATGCAATTTATTTCTATTAAAGCTACTCCTTTTTCTTTTATGGACAGGTACTCGATCACGAAGGCATTTTGCATTGCATTTGTGATGACTTTCTTTAGTGCCTTTGATGTCCCAGTGTTCTGGCCAATACTTCTCTTCTACTGGGTGGTCCTATTCACGCTTACTATGAGGAGACAGATATCTCACATGATCAAATACAAATATGTACCATTCTCTTTTGGAAAGCAGGTAAATTTAGATTTTCATTCATGCTTTATTTATGTCATAGATGTAGTGTGGCTCTTAATCCATTAAATGGTAAATTTTCTTTTTTAAATGGTTACATTTTTGTTGCTAATGGAAAATATTTGGTTTGTTTATTTTTCTTTTAGCGCTATGATCGAAAGAGGGGAGGATCAGCAGAAAGCACAAGCCTTTCGGAGAACTGATTTTTTCTAGGTTAACTGAAACTCTATTTGCTTCATTTAAGTCACAGGGCCACATGCAGCTGAATATCATTTGTAGTATATTTTGACAGCTAGAGCACCTGAAGATGTGATGGCTTCTGAAAAAAGTTACTTTGTGGTCTAGTGTGAACAACTGGACTTTCAATACGCAGTTGCAAAATTGTTTAGATTTTGGACTTCCTGATTTTTTTTACAGCCTAGCAAAAGATTTAGCTTTTGGATGAGGTAGTGAGATTTCAATGGGCTCTTCACCTCAATTCCTTTCCTTTATTTTCTACTTTTGTATAGGTGGGCAAATACATGAATTCTTATTCAAATAACGAGAATTTTAGGTAGCTCGAGTAGAAAGAATCCCCTTGTATTTGCAATGCCGTTGTATTGATCTATCTCTTAAACTATTTCCATTTCTTTTTCATTCCAGCTTTTGAGGAACTCCCTTTCCTAGAAATCAGTTCAAACACCAGTTCCCCCAGCCCCTAATGCAAGGTATTATCGATGGTGAAAATGCATCTTCGTAGCTTTTCTTTGACTGGGAATGGTTTTATTCAATTAACGGAAGTTTTAATTTGTATTTTCAGTTAGTCACGGGACTTGTTTTTGAAAATGGGTCTATTGGCATACTTTTTAGGATTACTTTTAACATGTTCCACTAAGCTTGCGATTCACTAAACCTAATAATAATTCAATCATTTTACTAATGTTTTTCAAAAAAATTATTAAAAAATTAGGATATTGCAATATGCGTATCTATATGCACGGATGTTGTGTATATCTGTGTATGTATGCATTTATGTTTAGGGTATATGCATGTGTGGACGCGTGTATGTATATGTGTATGTATGTGTAGATATAATTAATATTTGAGTTTAATTTCTATACACATATTGTGTATAGCTTTTTTACAATCACCACCAATCACAATTTATAGAGTGGTTGGTTACTAATTGACTAATTGGTGGTTGCCAATTGACCAATTTTCTTTTGATGATGTGTCAGTCTCTAATTTGTAGATAATCTAAAAAACTTATACACACATGTTGTGTATATAAATTAAATCCTAGTAGTTTGTAACAAATTATAATCATAAAATAAAGTACAGCAAATAAAAATTTCACAAAGTAAAATAGGCCGAAATAATACGTCAGTAATAATAAACATCAATGTTAATAAAACGTTATTGTCAAAAACAATGTTAATAAAACGTTAGATAAATAAAAGTTATTTTTCTCAACTCTTGGAGTCTAATAGAATAAGTCATACCCCCAAGGATTACTTATTCACAAATATATTAAGTAAATTAATAAAAAAAAATTAAAATGAAGCAACGCTTCTTCAACTCTCCTTAGTCTTATGGAGATCGTCTTCAGACTCCGAGAAAATAACACTTTTAATGAGATATATTCCAGTGAGTAAAACAAGTCTTAAAAAGAATTTCATAAACAATGTTGTTTATTGCCGACCCAAAATAGGTGTGTGTGAAGTCCTCCTCACATTATGCACCATCTTAAAGTGACCATCATCACCCCACCGGTTCCCAATGACTGTGTGAGAGAGAAAGGAGATAAAGAAGTTCCCCAGACCCGAAATTGGCATGAGAAACAAAGTGTTCCTTCATCCCATTATGGGTGAGAGAGAGAACGACACTAAGTACATCCTCCCTGATCCACAATTGGCGTGAGAGATATATGAGCTATAAAGAAGTCCTCTCCTAGCGTAAAGGATAGAGATGCAACAACCCTACCCCAAACTCTAGAAAGTTTGAATTGAGGAAAAGTCCGAGGCACCAAAGGAATCCTTTCCAAAACTCTTGAAAGCTTGAGAGAGGCAGGTGCAAGCTAGGCTGTAAAGCGCGACCCTTCTCAAAACTATGGAAAGTTGGATAGAGAAAGGGTCCATAGACACAAAAATCTGTTTACTGAGGCAAGATTTGATGTTGCAAAGAAATCTTTTAGCAAACTCAGAGTTTGGGATAAGAAAGATCTAAGGTCACAAAGCGACCTTTCTCCAAACTCTAGAGAGTTTGAGTGACAAAGGGCTTGAGAGTTGAGTCTGCAAAGAGATCCCCCCCCCCCCCCCCCCCCAAGTCAAGTGAGTTCGAGTGAGGAAGGGTACGAGTTCTCAAAACATCCTTTCCCCATGTCAAGAGAGTTTTGTCAAAAGAAAAGCTCTAAAGAGGTTAAACGAGGTAGAGGGATAGACTTTAAAGCGCCTCATTTTTCAAAATTTGGAGAGTTTGAGTTAGCTAAGAAAGGTATAAGTTGTAAGATTCTTGTAACATCCTAAATTTTAGACGTCAATAAAGTCTAGTATATTACATTTTATAACCAATCAGAGATACACAACTCTAGGTTTGGATTAATTGCTCGCTAGAATCCTTCTTAGAATTTCACTTATCAATAAAAGAAATAAGCTTTCATATCATATTCCTTAAGTACCCATCAAATTGTGATATAAAGCTTTCTTTCATCAACTTACATTATTTAATCCAAACTTAGAACGAGCCTATATTCTAGTCAATCGATAAAAATGTTACATGAAATATATTGACAGCCCTAGGGGGTTCCTCATCTCAATACATACGTAAATACACAATACATCGATCATTAAGGAGTTCCTAACTGGACTTCCACACGTAAGAACATCAATGAGCTTTTTCCTTTTTTCTTTGCCATCAACATGTCACCTGTTTATTTGTAAATCACCTCATAAATAAAGGGTGAGATTATGATAATCTCAGTGAGTTCCTCCACGACACCTCACTATACATATACTCATGATGTCTTTTAAATAATTACCCAGTCCCTAAATGCTGCAGTCTTACATTTTATAAATGCTACAAACATGCCATTGGGAAACCCACACTCAACGTTTTGTTGAGCTCAAAACTAAGGGCCTTGGGCTTAGGCCTTAGGCTCATGACACCCTTCCCAAGTACGTCATATATTTCTTTAGTTCATTTATAGATATTATATAAATATAGGATAGTTTTTCCCTCGCATATTCTCAATGATCGTTAAAGCGGTAAACAATTCATATCGTAAACACATCATAAATATATCATATCATGACCCAAACATATGAGAGTATTTTACTTTGAATTAGGGATGGAATAGGGATGGAGTTGGTACTTAAAATAATGAGAAATTGGAAGATTTAAATTTTAGAAACTGAAGGGCGCACGAGTCATGCTTCCCCACGCACGGGTCGTACTCCATGTGTTCAACAATTTTGCGAACAACCTGATGCATGCACGGGTCGTGCGTGGTGAAACACGGGTCGTGCTCCCTGTGTAGTAGCAGAAAAATTGAACTTTTCAAATGTTTTAAGCATCCTTTGGTACCAAAATCATCCTAACTCCATATCCAACTCAAAATGCAACCTTACTACAATGTTAATCAAGCATAAACATACTCAAAGCATCAATCACAACATCATAGATCACCAATTTCATGAATACAAATCTACCCATTATGAACTAATAGCTTCAACAACCAACTTAACTATTGGGTGGGGTAGGGACTTCAAACAACAACACATACCATAAGTTAAGAAAGAGATGAGTTCAAACACCATAAGGTGTTCAATACCCTAAAATTAAAACAATAAGGAAGGAGGAAACTCACATTGACAACAAAAGGGTCAAAACAAGCACAAATGTTGAACACCACTAAGACGCCAACAACTTCAAGCTTCCTAGGACTCAAATCAGCTCCCACAACTTCTAATGGACTTTAAGCTAGCCCCAAATCTGATTTTGCCTCTCAAACTCCAAGTGCCATCTCCAATCACACATGCAAACACAAAGTCAACATCTTGAACTCCCCAAAACCCACATGCAACTCGAATGGAGACCAAAAGGGAGCTGAGATTGGAAAGTCTAGCTAGTTGCCTCTATTTTTAGGTGATTCGAAACTAAAGAGATGAGAAGAGAATGGTTTGTGTTTCAGTTTTGAAGGTGGGAAATGAAGTATGGATCCATGGTGATTTGATGAAGAAATGGGTGAAGGGTGGTGTTCAGCTCTTCCTCTCCTCCTCCACATTCACATACATAATTCAACAAATTCTAGAGTTATCATCCTATTGATGTAAACATATATACACCACAAATAAGCTGGGCATCAAAATTCATCAATTGAAGTAATTAAATTACTTCGGTTGTTACAATTCTCCTTCTCCATAGGTTGCAAAGTGTCCCTTCCACAAACTCTTGAAGTTTGTGTAATAAATGGTTCAGTTACATTCTTGACCACCTTCAGACGCCTTTGGGACATGCAAACCTCAGTCCCTAGATGCAGGCAATGGGTTTCAACAAAATTCCACCCAAGACAAGCCCCACGCGATATTCGTCTCTCGTACTGGCAGGATCGTCCAACCTCCTTAGAACTATTGGCGAAGGCGGAAGCTCGTAAGAACTACACAAAGGAACTACCACGTTTGTCATGAAATGCTTGAATTTTTTAATTCGATTATTTAGCTCAATATGAAATGTTGCACAATGAGTAAGCAATTAGAAAATAGCATGTTTGTAAGGCCAATGCAATTGGCAAAACCGATATTGTTAGGTTGGACATTTTCTGTGGTTTGTAGGTTTGAATTGTTGGAGAAATTTCCAATTTGAAGTGTTTTGTAACTGACTAAATAAATGTAAAATTGTTTATGACTCATACTATTGCGAATGGCCTATTGGTTGGGCGCTTTTTGATTAAGTGGAAGGTCACAAGATTGAATCTGTTTATTTAACGGACAAAAGGGAAATTAAAAGGTGCAAAATGGCACCTAACGGGATTCAAACTTGGTCACCATATTGAACCGATACAACGCTTACCCAACAGACCAACATGACTTTTGTGAAATAATGCGAAAACTAACGTTATCTAACTGTTTATCTGACATAAATTATTTTTCCAAATGTTATTTTCTTTCATCAAAAGGCATGAATTTTTCTATATAAAGAGACTTTCTGAACTTATTAACATACGCATTTTACTTCTCTCCAACACAAAATTCCACCATTTTTATTAGTTTATATTATCTCTTTACTTCTCGAGTGCACAAGAGTGTGTAAGGAGACTTTATTCCGTAAATTGTTATTGAAAGATACGCTTGGTGTGGTTGTGCATGGCACATCAAGGTTTCTAGCTAAAGTATCCTGAAGGGGATTCGCAGGACACCCTATTGCATCCAATTGGCTAGAATTGGTGGGGGCGAATTGAACCTAAAGGTTAGTGTGTTTACACACGCTTTAGAATCAAGTGCGGTCTCATCATCTTCATCATTGTTCGAGTGTTGCAGCATCTTCCCCAAAATATTGTTCTCACAATCTTTAGGTTCAATTTTTCACTTGTGTTGAATGATTACTGCAACTTTGAAAGAGTTGATTTATGGTAACAACTTTCCACTATGGTGAAAGGTACACAGTTACTCTCAATATATATATATATATATATATATATATATATATATATATATATATACATGAAATTAAAATTTGACACTTAGAATTTCTGATACATGTATTAGTTATGTGATAAATAACTAATATGTAAATATTCATTTTCATAAAATAGAAATAAATTCTAAAGTGTTTGATTTATTCTTTTGTGGAGTTATGACTTACAAGTTTGGACCCATCTTATGAAATTAAAGTTGATTATGAGAAATCTTTATGATCATGGTTGTTGTTGCTTTATATATTTAATGTATTGAATGAATGGTTTCTTTAATATATCTAAATGGACGTAGAACTTCAAATTGAAGTGGTTATTAAATATTTAATAGCAAAGGAATAATGACATCAAGTTTGTGTATATGACACAATGAATGACGAAAGTGTCATGGTGATAGTTAGTTTAAACTATCAAGAATATATAAAAGTCATAGCTATGTGTTTGGAATATTCAAAGTTCATTATAGTTGGAATAAAGTTTGCAACTCTTTGACGAAAGAGTTGACAACGATATGATGTTGGAGACATCATTGGGGATGTGATACAAGCCCATATCTAATTGATCACCAATAGTGGAAACCCAACTCACACTTGAGCAATATCAAGTCTTGAGTTCAATGGAGAAAGTACACTATAAGAGTGATTGAAGTACTTAACAATAGATACATCCCAAGGGGTAAAAGTACTTGGACCATAAGAATAAAAGTGGTAGGATGAGGTTTTCCTCTTAATAGACATATATCATATATTTGTTGAGGTGCATAATTATGGGTGCATTTCTGATATAGTCTACCTATATGAGAATGAAGTGGGGCCGCTTCATAGAGTTAAAGGGCTTGACTCTTAAATTCTCAGAAAAGGATACCGGACACAAGGCCTAAACAAAAGTGTCATCTTTATAAATCGATCAATGGTACCGAGATATTGTTAGCCTAGGATTTCGACAAGGTTTTTGAGTGGTTAATTAATAGGGTTTGACTTTTCATTAAAGATCAGTCATAATGCCTTTAGAGTGACATTCAAGTCATCTCAGCATGTTTTCGATAGAAGAGGTCTTCACCAATTCGACAGATTCGACAGGAAAGAGTTTTCGACAGGACAGTGTATTCAGGACTTCGTCAAGCAGTTATTGGCAGACAGTTGTGTCGAATTTCAAGACTACGGTTAATACGACGTGGGCAGTGTGTGGCATCGAACGTGGCACGAAGTCCATCATTGGTTAGTGAGACATAGCCACGTGTCCATAGCAGTTTACATTTCAGCCATTATTTTCTGTATAAGTAGGGGTTTCTACATAGAAATCAAGGGTGACAAATTATTATACCAAACACACAGTTCTGAAACTCTAACTTCCAAGTTACAGCGAAAACAGAGTGAAGGAATTATTGTACAACGTATGTGAATTTGTACACCATTCTCTTTTCATTCAATGCAATTTATTACTTTCCATACAAGTCATTTTACATTTCTGCGTTCCATTTTATCACTTCCTTTTTCTTTGATTTCCATTTTCATGGTGAATTGTCTCTCTTTTTAAAATATATTTGTTGACAAACTGCGGTGTTTAAAGGCAATTGCTTTGGAGATTTCTGGTTTAATCTCACAAACATTTCTAATAAAACCAGTGATTGTTTGCTAAAAACACCAGCAAACAAATTGGCACGCACAGTGGGACAGTTTGCCTTTAATACGTAATTTTTCTATGTTCTTGTATGTGTTTGTATTTGCATGCACTTAAGAAGTGGAAAAATGGTTCGTCATACTAATAATGCGTCTAGTTCTAATCCTGTGGTTTCACAAGAACAGGGAACAATAGTAGACTCTGCAAACGTAAATGCAGGGGTGGTTGTGGGAACAATATCCCCATCATCATCAACAACCATTCCTTCAGTATCAATGACTAACGTTGGATCAACGCAGTCAAACATGGCATCTATGCCTATGCCTTTGCCGTCACATATGGGACTTCATAGTCCTTATATGGCAATAGGAAGCGGTTTAAATCCACATTTTCATAATGTAAGTTTTCCTGCATTTCCTTCTGGATCATATGGCATGCCTACTGGAATGCCACATATTTCGACCATGTCTCCTGTACATGTTTCTTCTGAAAGTATAATGGGTCGAAATCCCCCAGCATTAACCAATGAATCTCTGTTTGCCTTACGACAACAAGTTGATGAGAGCAATCATGATATGGTTAATATGTTAACCCAACAAATCGGTACAGTTTTTAATCCATTGATTCAAAATACTGATACTAGTTACCAAATGTTAGCCAAACAAATGGGTCGAATTGCAGATTTCTTTGGGGCTCCAAATATTAGTAATAGGCAAATGCCTGTTAATACCCAAAGAACAATTCCAATCGAAGTCCCAGTGAATGTGGGTGAACGTCAGGGAACTGCGAATCATGTTCCTGAAGTTGTTCTGGTAAATCGAAATCAGAACGCTGATGAAGTTGTTCGACAAGTGCAACAAAATAATGTTGGCGCTCAAGATAATATAGCCACTTTAGTAGAAACTATATTGACACAAAATGGCGTTAATGTAGGCTTACATAGGCCAAATTTCATATCACCATTGTGTGAATATGTGTTACAAACTGAGTTACCAAGGGGCTGGAAAGTTCCTAAATATACTAAGTTTGGTGGTGACACAAAAGAGTCTACTGTCGAACATATTGCTCGTTATTTGACTGAGTCTGGGGATATATCCCAAAATGAGAATTTGAAGATGAAATATTTCCCAAATTCTTTAACAAAAAATGCTTTTACTTGGTTTACTACATTACCCCCTGGTTCTATTTTCACATGGGGGCAATTAGAAAAAGCATTCCATGCGCAGTTTTACATGGGCCAATCTAAGATTAGTCTCAAAGAATTGGCCAGTGTTCAGCGCAAAGTGCCTGAAACTGTTGATGACTATTTGAATAGGTTTAGGCTACTGAAGGCTCGTTGTTTCACACAAGTGCCTGAACACGAACTCGTCGAAATGGCTGCTGGTGGTCTTGATTATTCAATCAGAAAGAAATTGGACACGTCTTATCTAAGAGACATGGCCCAACTAGCTGATAGAGTTCGACAAGTTGAAAGGTTAAAAGAGGAGAAATCTAGGTCAACTAGGTTTCCTAAAAAAGAAAAAATTGCATATGTCAATGAAGAATTTGACGTCGCATTCGGTGATGTCGAAGAAGAGGAGATAGACGTGGCTGAACTCAAGCCTGGTCCTCCTTATACTTGTAAATTACTAAGGCCTGCTAATGGGAAAAATCCTGTTGAGCCAAAAAATGACAGATTTGTGCCTAAGACATATACTTTTGATGTTACTAAATGTGATGAAATATTTGATCTGTTAGTAAAAGATGGTCAGATATTGGTACCTAATGGTTTAAGAGTACCAACTCTTGACCAGAGAAAGAAAAAGGGTTATTGTAAGTTCCATAATTTTTTGGGACATAACACTGACCGTTGTGTGCTTTTCAGGGATCTTGTGCAAAAAGCAATTGAAGAAGGTAGATTAAAATTTGAGGATAGAAAGATGAAAGCTCCAATGCAAGTTGTGAATGACCCTTTACCTAAAGCTGAAGCCATGTATTCAGAACCTGTCGAAGCAAGTGTAAACATGGTAGATGCTGAAATGAAAGATCCTCCAAAGAAACTTAAATCCTCCACCAAGAAATTAGAAGGTTTTATATATGCTGAAGGGATGAAACAAGAGATAACCTTGAAAGAGTATGATGGAAAGTTACATGCTGTGTTCCCAAAAGCTGAAGAGGAGTTGATAGATTTCCTCAACAGATGTAAGTGGAACAATTCTGAGGTTATGCTATGTCCAAGGTGCAGTGCTGTTTTCGACAAAGAGGCAGCTAAAGCTGTTGAAGGGTACCAGGATCAGGAACAACGTAAGAGGAAATGGCTTGACAATAGGCCATCCTTCGATTTTGGTAGCACTGAACTTCCTGGTTACAAGGCCAATATTACGACTAAGCCTTCATCTAGCAAGGCTAGTGCTTCGACTAAGCCTTCGACAAGCCAAGAGCCAGGAAAGAAAGGATCCATTAAACTGTTTGGTAAATCCTTCGTTCCACAAACGAATTCCCCTGTTGGAAAATGGGTTCACAACAATGCACCTGCTCAAGTTGTTCATCAAGATGATTCCAACAAGTATAATTATCGGAATAATTATAAAGGTAAGAATCCTATGACTAAAACCCAGTGGCGTCGTTTTCAGAGAAAACAGAAGAAGAAAGCTTCTGTAGACGTAAACAAGGTTCCTAGTCACTTTGGAATCAAAGTCCAGTTGGGTGATAAGAAAGTGGCTTCTAAGGTTGAGGCAAGTACTAGTGCTGATGTTGCTAAGCCTACAAGTGTGGTAAATAAGGCAAAAGGCAAGGATGTTCTGATGGAAAAACCTAGAAGGCCTGCACTTGAAAGAATCTGTCCTCCATCTTCGATATTTAAAGGGAAAGAAGCTCAATCTGATTTCGATGAGGACATAGGTTCTGGTATTGATGATTCTGATGATGACTTCGATGTCGTCTGTAATGTGGTGTCAATATTGCCACTGGAGTATGATGTCATAACTGTGCCTAACAGTGAGGAAGAAGATTTCACTGAAGATATGGCTTGTCACAAACCCATGTGTTACTATGTGATGAATGATGGCTGTGTTAAAGAGCAGATGGCTACTTTCGAGAGGCCAGATACGAGTATGCAGAATCACCTAAAGCCTTTATATATTCAGGCTAAGGTTAATGGTATTGGCATCAACAAAGTGTTAGTTGATGGAGGTGCTGCTGTGAATCTTATGCCTGAAGTGCTTATGAAGAAGATAGGCATATCCATCACTGACCTTAAGCCACATAATATTGTCTTGAGTAATTACGAAGGCAAAACTGGTTACTCTCTTGGAGCCATTGAAGTGGAATTGATTGTTGGAACTATCAAGAGGACCACTCTGTTCTTAGTAATTGCTTCCAAAGCAAACTTCAATATGTTACTTGGAAGGGAGTGGATACATGGAGTTGGTGCTGTGCCTTCAACATTACATCAAAGACTAGTGATGTGGAAGGAAGATGGTCTTGTCGAATACATTGAAGCAGACCAAAGTTATTTTCGTGCTGACGTAAATCACATCACCAAGGAAAATTTTGAGAAAAGATTGGCGAACATTGCGCCATGTCCATCTTCTAATGAGGCATACATTCCTGCTGATAATGTATTTGCTTCAGTTAATTTGCATCCAAACTATGGTTTTGTTTAGGAAAGGCAAATAATAGGAGATGCTACTGCCCAACCTGAGGGGTGGTATTCTGATTCTTAAAATGTTTCCTATGTCAGTTCCTAATGCATGGAATAAGATTACGGCTTATATGGCCGAAAATAAGTTAAAAGCGGCTATGGAAGCCGATTTAAATCATCAAACAATGGCTGTCGAAGCCAAAGATTCTGAAGACGAAAATGGCATTATTATGAATGGAAAGCTTGATTGCATTTATGATAATGAGCCATTAGGGTTTGAAAAAGATCCTAGAGATTCAACAAAGCGAATGCAGGCTCAAGATCCATTGGAGGAAGTGGATTTGGGAGATGGCTCAAAGAAGAGGCCAACTTTTGTTAGTGCATACCTGGATGTTTGTAGCGACCGAAGAATCCGGAGGAGGGATCCTTCGTAGTTTTTGGTACAATTGAGCCGCCATCAATATTTATTTTTAGGGAAACATTGAAAAAAACCTTTGTTTTTGGGTTCGGGGGTCGATTAAGTGCGGGGAAGGTACTAGCACCCCACAACATCCTAAAAAAGGTTACCTTTTAATTTAATGTGTAGAAAAATTAGTTTAAAGAAAACATTTTACTTACCCTTTTTGTTATTTGCAAAAAAAAAACGGAAAGGAAGACTTAATAAAAATTTTAGTTTTTTTGCGCTCGACGGGAGTGGGCCCCCGCTCCTACGTATTTCCGGGTGCGATGGAGAAATCAAAGCTACGTAGTTCTTGGGTAGAAAATACTTGTGTGTTGGTGTTTTTTATTTATTGAAAACTTTGCGAAAACGGGAGGCCGTTCACGGTGACCAAACAGATAAATCCAGAGTGGTCACCACTAACGACTTTATTCGAAAAAAGAAAGTATTCACAGCGTCAAACGAGCTAAGCCCAGAGTGACTGTTGTAAATACCCGGTTTGTGATTGAGCGCTTGTTCGTTTGAAAACGTGCTTACCGGGAAGCGTGATAAAAAGGAGTCGAAATTATGTTTGTACTTTATTAACTAAAAAAGAAGTTTAGGCGAATGTTTGCGATGATCAAACGAGTAACCTCAAAGTGATCACCGCTACTAATCCGCTGTGAAAAAAGGAAGGTTAGTCCTAACGGTCAAACAAGCAAGGCTTAGAGTGACCACTAGTAACAACCTATTTTTTGCGCCAATTCGATTTTTCGAAAGAAAGAAAAAAAAAGAACGGTTCGGAAGCATCACGTTGTGAATAAAAGCGGAATAGGTGATAAAAGGGGGGTGCAAATAATAAAGGAGTTGTATTAAAAAGGGAGGTGTGAATAGCGTTTTGACGCTAGAAACAGCCGTTGAAGGTGCGAGTAGCGTTTTGACGCTAAAAAACGGTTGATTGATTTCTTTTTTTTTTATTCTACTCTAGAACACGTGATTCTTGAAGCGCTTTTTTTTCTTAAAAACAGAACCTAGACTAAACAAGCCTGGTGTTTTGAAAACGGATTATAGAGAAAAATTCTTTTGTTTTTTGTTGTCATAGTTATTATTTAATAAAAGGGGCCTTTTTTACTTTTTTTTTTTGAAAAAAAAGATTTTTGTTATTATATATTTTTTTGAAAAGGGTAGTGACATTAGTAACCATTTCCTTTAAGAAAATACTTTTTATATATATATTTTTTTAAAAAGGTTTATTTTTAACCCGAAAATAAAAAAGGAACACATTTTTTTTAACACTTTTTTTTTAGGTTTATTTTAATCCGAAAATTAGTAACCATTTTTTTTTAAAAAAAACAACATTTTTTTTCATCACTTTTTTTTAATCCGAAAATTAGTAACCATTTTTTTAAAAAAACAACATTTTTTTCATCACTTTTTTTTAATCCGAAAATTAGTAACCATTTTTTTAAAAAAACAATATTTTTTTTATCACCTTTTTTAATCCGAAAATTAGCAATATATATAGAAAAGGAATTTAAATGATAGACAACAACAATTTAATAAAACAGCAACAATTTAAAATAAAACAAAACAACATTTAAATAAAAAACAGCAACTAAAAATACAAAAAAGAACAGCAACATTTTTAACATAAAAACAACAGTAACTATATCTACATAAAAGAAACAACAACTAAAAATACAAAAAAAACAGTAACAATAGAATTTAAATTACATTACAGCAACTAAAAAAGCAAGAATCATGAATTCGAAATTTACAGGGAAAGCATTACGGTACCTTGAAAAAAACCAGAATGTTGAAGAAGAATTTCTTCTTTGGACCTCCTTAACAGTAACAACAGAAATAAAAAACTATAGAAACTCACAAAGAGAGATGAAAAAAACGAAAGAAAAGAAAAGAACAAAAACTCTCACTCCTTGTTTTTTTTTTCTAAAACTCTCTAGAATCCTTTTTCTTCTTCCAACCAAAAATAAAATCTCTCTTCCTACCCTTGAGTTGTGGCCGAATTTATACTAAGGGGATGGAGCCCCTCTCCTTCGTTTTCTGACCTTTCTTCACCTTACCTTGTAGCTTTTTTTTATCTCTTCAAAACGTGGCTTGATATGACAGAGAGGTATGGGGTGTGAAAATGAGGGATGTGAAGGGGTATGGGCATGGCAGAGGAGAGAATGATGGATGTGTGAGAGAGGGAGAGTGAGGGGAAAAAATGAGTGTGTGAGAGGAAAAGGGGAATGGGAGCCGTAGGTATGTGTGAGTGAGGAGAGGAAGGTTGAGTGTTGTGTGTGATGATGATAGAAGGTTGTGTGAGAGATGAGAGGAAAGGATGGAGGTTGAGTGTGAGTGGGAGAAGAGAGAAAGGAAGGTTGAGTGTGAGAGAGGGAGAGTGAGGGCCGTAGGTTTGAGAGAGAGAGAAAGAGAGGTTTGTGTGTGAGAGTGTGATGTGAGGGAAGTGTGGGAAAAGTGTATGGGGAAGGAAAAAAAAATGGGGAAGTGGGATTGTGAGGAAGTGGGATTGTAAGTTCCAAGAAAGGGAGAGAGAGGGGTAGGTCGAATATGGGGGGGAAAAGAGGAGTGTATGTGGCTTGATTTTGGGGTTAGGGGGGAATGGTTAAAAAAAAGAAAAATTTATTTTTTATTATTTTTTTTTTTTTAAAAAAGGGTGGCCGAATTTTGAGTGAGTGAGGGGGAAAAAAATTAGGGTTTTGGTGGGAATTGGGTTATGGGTTGTGGGTTGTGGGTTAGGTTTTTTTTTGTTGGGGTTGGGCCATGCGAATTGGCTAGGTTTTTTTTTGTTGGGTTGGGTTTTTTGATGGCCCAATCCATGACAGCACCTTATTATTTTTTAATAGACCCCCACTTCCTTCTTTGCTTATTTTTATTTCTTCACTTCTAATAAAATATTTTTTTGATGATTAAAACTCATAGCAATAAAAACAAGAAAATAATACATGACATAAAAAAAAGATTATTATTTTTAATAAATAAAATCTCTCAATTATGATCGGACAAAATTAGGGTATTACAGCTGCCCCTCTTTATTTATATTTTGCTAGGAAATCGGAGGGGTTCCGAGTTTCTCGAGAAAAATAGAAATAAAGATAACAAGACGCTAATTTTGTCCAGACTGAGACTTTTGGTTTTTTTTTTTTGAAAATTATGAAAGCAGGGTTGATTTAGACAGAAAGTGAATAGGGATTGCTGGGGATCTGAAGGATCGCTGGGGATCTGAAGGAGCACTGGGGCTCTGAAGGGACCGCTGGGGATCTGAAGGTCTAGCTCAAAGTCAATGCTTGGCGCATCGACCTGAGTTCGACTGAGGGACCGTCGGGGTCTGAGGGGCATGCCTAAGCCTGAAGGACCAATGGGTCTGAAGGAGCGCTTCTAGCTATGGTACTAGAGATACGGTCTGGGGGTGGCCTTTTTCGAGCGGCCATTAGGGTTAATCAGGTCCGGAACTGATATAACCACGAAGGACGTGCACTGTGTTTTTTAGGCGGACATAGCTAGTCTGAAGGGCCTGGGGCCGGATGATCCGTCGGTTGCTCGATTAACGCGACGTGCGATCTGGATTGAAGGACCATTGTTGGTCTGAAGGAGCGCCTGGGCTCTGAAGGACCACTGGGGGTCTGAAGAATTGGTGCTAACGACACAAAATAAAATTATCTTAACAGACACTTGCAATGAATGATGCATGCGTGCATGTAGTTAAGTAATTGATGACATGATGGATGAAATGTGGAATGATTTTGTTTTTTTGGCTTTTGTTCTTGGCCCCTTTTTTTTTCTTGCTCTTTTGCTCTTTTTTGCTCTTTAGCTCTTTATTGACTTTGCTGGCATCATCAAACTCGCATGACTCTTGACGTGGGATTCGAGGGTTGCCTCAAGCAGTGGTGCCAAAGTGCGGGTTATTAAGATTTGCTGAAGTGATTATGCGTTTGTCCTTTTTGCAACTTTTATGAGAGATCATCTCTTTTTTGTGGTTTTTGGAAATTTCGCAATGATTACAATGCTTGTGATCATGCACATGTTTCGCAATTCAGTATCGTCTACCATGAACGCTATTTTTGCGATAATAGGAAAATGAGAGAATAAATGAAGTGTTTAATATTCAAATGGAAAACAAATGCGCAGAAAGTCGCGCTGGCTTGAAAATTACATTGGGAGTTTAAACTACAAAAAGAAAGAGAAGAAAAAGAAAACAAGGAAAGCTGATCCTTTGATTGTTTGTATCTTTGAAGTAATAACGCCGATCGCCCATTAACATAACTTTGAGCATTCATTATCCAACTTTCGGAGGTATTGACTGCCTTTGTAGCTCAAAGTCCAACTTCTGACCCTAATTTTTGCCTGGATTGCTCTTTAGAGTTTTCAGTCCACCGGGTCGCTCTAATTTTTGCCTAGGCCGCCCTTTCGGGTTTTCGACCTAGCGAGCTTATTTTTGCTTGGCTCATCTTTCTCTTTTTTCCATATATTTCTTCAGGCATAGTACTTCTTGACTGCGTCCGAGTTCACTGGGAGTGGGAGGTCTTCACCGTCCATTTTTGTGAGAATCAATGCTCCTCCAGAGAATGCCTTCTTTACCACATAAGGTCCTTCATAGTTAGGGGTCCATTTTCCACGGGAATCCTTTTGGATAGGCAACATCTTCTTGAGCACGAGGTCTCCTTCTTGAAACTGGCGGGGGCGCACTTTTTTATCATAAGCCCTTTTCATTCTTTGTTGGTACAACTGCCCATGACACAAAGCAACTACCCTCTTTTCTTCTATGAGGTTCAACTGATCCAGACGAGCTTGAACCCACTCTGCTTCCTCCAATTTTGTTTCCATTAGCACTCGCAGGGAGGGTATTTCCACCTCGATGGGAAGAACTGCTTCCATCCCATATACTAGTGAGAATGGTGTTGCCCCTGTTGACGTGCGGATAGAGGTCCGATACCCGTGCAAAGCGAAGGGCAACATTTCATGCCAGTCCTTGAAGGTCACTACCATCTTTTGCACGATCTTCTTTATGTTCTTATTTGCTGCCTCAACTGCCCCATTCATCTTTGGACGGTATGGGGAGGAATTATGATGCTGGATTTTGAAGTCGTCACACAACTCTTTCATCATCTTATTGTTCAGGTTTGTCCCATTGTCCGTGATGATCTTATTTGGAAGACCGTAGCGGCAAATTAAATCTCTCTTTATGAACCTGACAACCACTGACTTTGTTACACTGGCGTAAGAAGCGGCCTCGACCCATTTGGTGAAATAATCAATAGCGACAAGAATGAAACGATGTCCGTTCGATGCCTTGGGTTCGATGGGACCGATGACATCCATTCCCCACATTGAGAATGGCCATGGTGCTGTTAGGACATTCAGAGAGGCGGGTGGTACATGGATATTGTCGGCATAGATTTGACATTTGTGGCATTTTCTGACGTAGTTGAAGCAGTCAGTCTCCATTGACAACCAGTAGTAGCCAGCCCTTAAGATTTTTCTTGCCATGGTGTGTCCATTAGAATGGGTGCCGAACGAGCCTTCATGGACATCTTTCATAATTCTTTCTGCTTCTTCTTCTGCTACACATCTGAGGAGGACCATATCGTGATTTCTCTTGTAAAGCACTTCCCCATTTAGGAAGAAACCCATTGACAGCCTCCTAAGTGTCCTCTTATCATTCTCGGTGGCACCAGGAGGATATTCTCTGTTTGTGATATAGTGCTTGATATCGTAATACCAAGGTTTACTGTCAGGTTCTTCTTCGATTGCCACACAATGATGTGCCGGTAGGTCTCGGTGTTGGATTCGGATGAATGTCAGACTCCTGTCGTTATTGATATTGAACATTGATGATAGAGTCGCCAAAGCATCGGCCAACTGATTTTCTTCGCGAGGGAGATGATGGAAAGTGATCTCTTCAAATTGTTCAACCATCTTTTGGATGTGATCATGATAAGGAATTAATTTGGAATCCCTGGTTTCCCAGTCACCTTTTGTCTGGTGGATGACTAAAGCTGAGTCCCCATATACATCGAGTCTTTTGACTTTCCATTCAAGGGCTGCTTTGATGCCTAGGACGCACGCTTCATATTCTGCAATCTTGTTGGTGCAGTAGAAACTCAGTCTAGCGGTAAACGGTATGAAGCGGTTATCAGGAGAAATCAGTACAGCTCCGACCCCGTGCCCGTATAAATTAGAAGCGCCGTCGAATAACATTCTCCACCTTTCGTTGTCCGGAGGATTCCCTTCTACGAATAGAGCCATTATATCTTCGTCTGGGAAATCGCACTGCATTGATTGGTAATCTTCGATGGGCTGGTGTGCCAAGTACTCAGCCAATGCACTACCCTTGATTGCTTTTTGGGTGACATATAAAAGGTCGTATTCAGATAGCAGCATTTGCCAGCGAGCGATCCTCCCTGTGAGAGCGGGTTTTTCAAAAATATACTTGACTGGGTCCATTTTAGATACCAACCAAGTCGTGTGGCTCAGCATATACTGCCTCAAACGACGTGCAGCCCAGGCCAGAGCACAACACGTTCTTTCCAACAATGAGTATCTTGTCTCGCACTCGGTGAATTTCTTGCTTAGATAGTAGATGGCATGCTCCTTCTTTCCGGATTCATCATGTTGCCCCAGTACACAACCCATTGACTTGTCTAGCACTGTTAGATACAGGATGAGAGGTCTACCCTGCACAGGCGGCATCAAAATTGGTGGATTTTGGAGGTACCTCTTGATCTTTTCAAAGGCTTCTTGGCAATTATCATTCCACTTTGTTTCTTGGTTTTTGCACAACAGCTTGAAGATAGGCTCGCATGTAGATGTTAGCTGCGATATGAACCTAGAGATGTAGTTCAATCTTCCCAGGAAACCACGAACTTCTTTTTCAGTACTCGGTGCCGGTATTTCTAGTATTGCTCGCACTTTGGCTGGATCTACTTCTATTCCCCTCTGACTGACTATGAAACCCAACAGCTTTCCCGATCTTACACCGAAAGTGCATTTGGCAGGGTTTAATCTGAGTTTGAACTTCCTGAGACGTTCGAAGAGTTTTTGCAGATTGACGATATGCTCTTCTTCAGTCTTGGATTTCGCAATCATGTCATCCACGTAAACCTCTATTTCCTTATGCATCATATCATGGAACAATGCGACCATTGCCCTTTGGTATGTTGCACCAGCATTCTTCAGTCCGAATGGCATTACTTTGTAACAGAAGGTTCCCCAGAGAGTGATGAAGGTGGTTTTCTCCATGTCTTCAGGGGCCATCTTAATTTGGTTGTATCCGGAATATCCATCCATGAAGGAGAACAGAGAGTGTTGTGCTGTGCTATCTACCAGGACATCGATGTGAGGCAAAGGGAAGTCATCTTTGGGACTAGCTCTGTTCAGATCTCGATAATCAACACACATCCGAACCTTCCCGTCTTTCTTTGGGACTGGTACAATATTGGCTACCCATTGAGGGTATTTGGCCACCGCTAAAAACCCAGCATCGAACTGCTTCTTAACCTCATCTCGGATTTTCAATGACATCTCTGGTTTCATCCTTCTTAACTTTTGTTTTACCGGCGGGCATTCTGGTTTTACTGGTAACTTGTGCTCGACTATGTTGGGGTCCAGTCCGGGCATGTCTTGGTATGTCCATGCGAAGACGTCAACATAGTCAAACAACAACTTAACCAATTTCTCTCGCTCGCTGTCTTTCAATGTGGTGCCAATGTTAACTTCTTTTTTGTCTTCTTCCGTGCCTAAGTTGATCGTTTCAGTTGATTCCTCGTGGGGTTCGATTATTTTTTCCTCTTGTTCCATCATTCTCATTAACTCTGGAGGGGTTTCCCAATTATCCTCAACATCTTCCTCAGTTTGATTGATAGGGTGATCAAAGTTACAATATGGATTATTGGCGTTGTTATTTTCAAAGACATTTTTTTCGGATCTGCATTAGCGTAAATTAACGGAATAAAAACGAAAGAAAGAAAATAAGAAGCGAATATAACAAGAAAAGAAAAACGAGAGTTTATTGGGAACTGAAATAACGTTGCATTGATATTAATACTGAAAGGAAAACATGCGTGCCCGAATGAAATATCCTAAGGCCTTGGGCAGAGCCAGAGGATTACATTATAGAAACATTACTTTGAACTAAAAACCACAGGAAAATCAATGATCTCCCAATTCTTGAGTCTTTTGTTTGCAGGACAAGGGCGTACAAGACTGACGATGCCTTCTTCAGCGCTTAGATCGTCCTCAACTGCGGCGATCTGATTGGGGTTCAACATTCCCGCACTCCGAAAGCTTTCCTTGATGTCGCAGATGGTGATCCTCTTCGTATTTGGCACCCTATCCTCAAGCCTGGCTAACCTCCGCTCCTTCTTTTCCTCCACAATCCTTCTCTTGTCAGTGCGATTGGGCCGATATCCTATCCCATGTCTATCTTTGTTCTCCTCTGGCTGTATTGGCGTCAGGATCCCCTGTCCGGTTTTTCCCAAGCCTCCTCCAGCTTGGTAGCCTTTTCCTAACATGAACTTAGCAACCATCACGGCAGTTTTGGATAGCTTGGGTTCTAACATAGCAGATGTATTGGCGATTTCCAATGCTTGGAAGGCAGTCTCGAGAGACTCTTCAGCAGCCTCAATGTAGCGAGTGGGAGCGGACTTATTTATCAGCATTTCTTCCTCACCGAAAATAACCACCAGCTTATTGTTGACTATGAACTTGAGCTTCTGGTGTAGAGAAGAGGGAACCGCCCCTGCCGAGTGGATCCATGGCCTCCCCAAGAGACAACTGTAGGATGGGGCAATGTCCATTATCTGGAAGGTCACCACGAAGTGCTCCGGACCTACTTGCACAGGTAATTCCATTTCTCCAATGACTTCCCTTTTTGATCCGTCAAAGGCCCTGACTAACACGGAGCTTGGTCTCATGTATGAACAGTCCACATCTAATTTCTCCATGGTTGATTTGGGTAATACATTCAAAGATGAACCATTGTCAATGAGTACCCGAGCAAGAGAGTAATCTCCACACTTCACCGATATGTGTAGGGCCTTGTTGTGCCCCCTTCCTTCAGTTGGAATCTCATCATCAGTAAATGTGAGGTAATTACTTGCAACAAGGTTTCCGACGATCCCATCAAATTGGCCGACCGAGATGTCATGAGCGACATGGGCCTCATTCAATACTTTTGTCAATGCTGCACGATGGGCATCAGAACTGAGCAATAATGACAACAGAGATATCTTTGTGGGAGTTTGGTTCAGTTGATCAACCACCTTATACTCGCTTTGTCTCATAAGCTTCAGAAATTCATTGGCTTCTTGCTCAGATAACGTCTTCTTTCCTGCATTCTTATCGACAGGTTCCTGCTCTATGCTTTTGCCCTTACGGGCTCTTTCCTCCCCTTCTTTTGCTCGGTCCTCACTAGGCCCTCCAGGGGCATAGAAGCGCCCACTTCGAGTCATACCACCGGTCCCTGAGATGTTAATGACATCTGGGTTGGTCTGAACCTTCATATCGTAACTCCACGGGACTGCATTGGTGCTTTTAAAGGGAAAAGGGACTGGCACTTGAATAGTGATTGGTTTAGGCACAGCGGTGGTTAGCTTTGTGTCCTTTTTGTAATGGATTTCCAGTGGTTTCCGGATACTCTTGCTTTGGTCACTGCTTGACTGGAGAGTCGACACGCCTTCCTCTTTCTTTTGAAGACCTATTTGTATTATGTGTCGGTCTAATAAGTCTTGCAGAACTGGCTTGAATGCTTCACAAGCCCCGATACAAAGGGGGTCAGCACACGAGCCATTTCTGGTACATCCTTTCATAATGATTCCGAAGTGACACAAATTAGCATGGATGAGGTCCAGGGGTGTGACAATGTCCTCCACCTTTCTGACCAATAATTGCCCCTCAACATTCTCAATGGCATTGACGGAGGGTTTCCCGTGCCCCGGCAGAGGGTTGGTGGCAACATTCGGACCATCTTCTGCGAAGCTTAACCATTTAGATTCAATTAAGTCTTGTACTACATATTTCAATGCCTTGCAATTTTCTGTTGAATGGCCAACTGCCCCAGCGTGGAATCCACAGCTAGCCTCTGGGTCATAGCTCCTAGGGAAAGGAGGTTGAAGGGGCCTCATTGGACGGGGAGTGATCAAGTTGTGACTGATGAGGTGATTGAATAGGTCTGTGTATGACATGGGTATTGGGTCGAAATTGGCGGGCTTTCTTTCTTGGTAGTTTTGTGGTCTATAGCCTGGGTTGACTTGGTGAGGTGGGGCTTGTGGTGTTTGAGTAGGTATTTGTAAAGTCTGCCGGGGGTTGTTGTAGGGAGGCTTTCCTGATCCAGAGATGGCATTGGTTTCTCCGTCTTTCTTTTTAGGGAAACCTGGGAAGGGCCTTTTCTGATTGCTGGTTCCAGCGGAGCTATATGCAATCTTCCCGTTTCTCCATCCATTCTCTAATCTTTCTCCGATGACGATCATATCTGAAAAGTTTGAAGACACGCTCCCAATCAACCTGTCGTAGAAAGGTGATTGAAGAGTATCCATGAACATTGATACCATCTCTTTTTCTAACAAAGGTGGTACCACCTGTGCAGCCAAACCTCTCCAGCGTTGGGCATATTCTTTGAAGGACTCATTATCTCTCTTCGTCATGCTCTACAGCTGTGTCCTATCGGGAGCCATGTCAATGTTATATTTGTATTGCCTCAAAAATGCATCGGCTAGGTCTTTCCAGCATCTGATATGTGCACGTTCTAATTGCATGTACCAGCTCGAAGCTGCCCCAGACAGACTATCTTGGAAATAGTGGATGAGCAATTTGTCGTCGTGAGCAAACGCCGCCATCCTCCTGCAGTACATGGTTAAGTGGCTTACAGGGCAAGTCGACCCTCTGTATTTGTCAAAGTCTGGCACCTTAAATTTTGGAGGGATGACTACGTTAGGGACGAGGCACAAGTCATAAGCATCTCTCGCACCAACATTGGATCCCTCAACTGCTCTCAACCTTTCCTCAAGCATTTGTAGTTTGTCTTGGGCTTGAGGGTTCTCCATAGAGTGATTGTGAGGGAGCCCACTCATACCATAGTAAGGATGGATCATCGGAACTATGGCTGGGTTCACATTTGGGGTATGTGAATGAGTGGGATTCCTGAGGTTGGAACCCTGAGCCTGGGCGTCAGCTATCGGCGGTGGAGGGAAGCCAAGTGGGAGTCTTTGTGGTACAACGACGGGGGTCGGGTTTTGAACTTGTGGTGCCCCTGGATTACCATCGTGACCCGTTGGTGTAAGCTGTTGTTGGCCCTGCGACTCCTGAGGGACCGACTTCTGGACTAGCATTGACTGTCGGAGGTGTGTAACCTTGTGGAAGTCCGTAAGGAGGCCATATGTAACCCTGGTCATTAGTCCCAGTGGGGGGCACTGTATGCGGGATCCCGAGTCCATTGGGAGGAGGAGGGTTGGTAACTTGATTTTCCGTATTCCCAGCGGAGACATCTTCACTTGTGTCTTTGTCCCTCAGAGTTTGTAAGACCTTTAAGATTTCAGCCATCTGCTCTTTCATCCCATCTATTTCTGCCCTAAGCTCTTGATTGCCTAGGTCTTGGGGTGGATTGCCTTGATCCGGGATATCTTGAGGCGGATTGTCCTGATTTTCTTCCATGTTTCTGGCCTGAGAACGAGTCCAATAGCGATGTTGACGCACCAGCTTGTCTTTTACTCTCTGTTGGTGGGACACATGTTATGAGTATATGTATGAGTATATGAATGGATGAAAATGCGAATGATGCATGTGTGCATGAGTCTTATTGTTTTAGGTCGGGAATTGCAAGCGCATCCTGATTTGTCATAAGTACACAAATTAAAGTTCCACAATATTTTCAAGATAAAGGATCAGCATGTGAGACAAACAAACTTCATTGATGGAGGAAAGTACAACATTTTGGAAATAAAACTTCGAAAAGAAAAGTACAATGTTCTTTAAATTTCACTCAAATACATATGGCTTTCATTTTTCCACTCCTCCCTCTTTTTCTACTAGTAGCGCTGCCAGCCTTCTCCCGGAGTTCGGCAATCAGAACCTCGCAAAACTCCATGAATTTGGAAACTTGGACCGGGGTGTTAAACGGGTGCATTGCCGCGTTAGCCTCCTTTAGACGTTTGGGGATTCCTGCGATAGCTTGATCGGCCAGCCATGCCAACTTTGAGAATCTGTCTTTCCAGTATAAGCTTTCATTCTTCAACTCTACGAAGGCTTCATGGTTTTCTATCCTGCTGACCAACTCCACGAAGCGGTTCTCCCAATAGATGCTTTCTGTCTTCAGCTGGTGGTAGACCTCCTCTTGATATCTGATATGGTCGTTCAGCTCATCAGATTTTTCATGCTCCCTTCTTAAGGCTTGCTGGTATTCTCGGAGTATCTCTTCAATGGTATCTTTATCCTGCTTGATACTTTTCACTTGCTCTTCAAACTCGGCTGCCATCATCCGGGACTCTCTCTTTGATACCATTAGCAGGCTCTGTGCGGTCTTTTCAGCCATCATTGATTCTTCCCATAACTTTTTCCACTTGTATGTATCATCGATGGCTTGGTCCATTTTCAGGTTGCAACGTTTTATTTCCTCTTTCGCCCCTCTTAGGTACTTTTGAACCTCTAGTTTGTTCTTTTGTTCGATCTTGAGCTGCTTGCGGCTGTCTTCAATGGCCACTGACTTACTTGCGTTCTCTTCCTCCAACTTCTGGTTCTTTAGGAGCACTTTCTCTAACTCTGCCTGTAAGCCCTTCTTTTCTTCCTCGGCTTTGACAATGCCATTTTAAGCTTATCTAAATCTTCGACAGTGGGAAGGGTAGGTTCAGGTATTTCTTCCTCAACCCATAGTGCACTTTGGTAAGGCAATTGGGTGTCTTGGATCCTCTTTTGGAGCCATTGAGCGAAAGGTGGTTTCCTTATCGCCACTCTTCTTAGTAAGCTCTTGTCCCTTGCGGACGACCATATCCCACGCTTGAGAAATCTTCCGGAGCATGTCAACCTCTTTTGGGCTTCCTTCATGGAGGTAAAAAGGGATTAACATGTCTTCGGTGGGCGGATTTCGCATGGGGTACCCCAGCTGTCTTAGAGTTAGAGAAGGATTGTAATTTATGCATCCTCTTGTCCCCATGAGCGGGACGTTTTGAAAGCTTCCACATTGAAAAACTACTGTGGGCCTCTCTTTCCACCATGATGGGTGCCAACGAACCTTGTATTCATGAAGGCCCCCCAGCACTTGCAACCATTCACCAGTGTTCATTGTCTTCACATCACACCCTCTGGCGTCTTCAATTGGGCCTTCTACTCTGACTTTGTTAACGAAAGCATGGGTGAGAAGCCAAACATACAAGGCGTGCAGGCAGCAAGATATCCTTTTTCCCCTTAGCTCACTATAATGAGTGAAAGTACAGTAAGTGTCTGCAAGCATGGCTGGAATCGGATCCTTGAAGGATAAGAAGACGCCAATAGCTGTTGTGTCCACATATCTTTCAAGGCGTGGAAATAGGACAATGCCAAAGATAGTCAAAGCTAACACCTGCTTAAAAGGACCCCAATTTCTAGCGTCGGCGAAGGATTTCATTTGGCCTTCCAGATACTCTTGTGGGAATCCTGCAATGCCATTTCGATTTTTCTTCCGGAGCTTCAAGTTCTCTTTGCTGGTTTGTAACATTGAGGCGAGCTTCTCATCTGTGTAGTATTGTCCCTGATACTGGTAGGGTCCCTTGTCTTGTTGAGGAAAGCCGAAGATCTGTGTATATTCTTCCAGGGTAGGTGCCATCTGGAAATTTTTGAAGGTGAAGCATCTTAATGAAGAGTCGTAGAACTGGCTCAAAGCGGCAATGGCATCCGTTTGCACGTCCAATTGTAGTAACATAATAATCTTCCCATACACTCTATCAAAAGACCTGCGCTCGATGGGCGGCAATCGACCAGCACATTCCCTTAGACTTGTCAGATTAGGCTGCTTCACTATAGGGTAGTTCAGAGTTTGGATTGCTTCACAGTTTGATCCCATATTGCCTTGCTTATGACAAAACTTTCGAACCTCTTACAATTCCCGGCAAACCTAAATGAGATGAATAGCATGCAATGTGAGGATTTTTTGTATTTTTTGTGAAATAATGATGATGTATGATGAATTAAAGAAAGACGTTACATGCGTTAATAAAAGCATATTTTGGTGATTCAAATTTTGAGAAACATTAACCATGTCACATAAAATATACGTAAAGGAAAAAAGAGTAAATGGTTTTCATTATTTGATTTTTTTTGAAAGATAAAAAGTTTTTGCGATGATGCAACAGGTAGGTGAATTGCTTTTGTGTCCTAAACAGGTTATGTCTTACATATAGGTCACGGTCTAGGGTCACTTATGTGATCAACCTCTCAGGTAGTTCTATTCACTTCCTCACAAAGGTTTCCAGAGCTAAAATCCCTTTCACGATATGACCCACAACGATAGCGAGCTATCTGGTGTGGGATGCCGCGAAAGAGCATACTCTGGTTGAGATTTTCATGAGAGTCAGACAGATAAATCCAGAATGACTGTCACTAATCATCTCCGCTCGTCCTAAGTTATTTTTCAGACCCGGGTATAGGGCCCCACTCAGAAGTGTGTGAATAAATAGGTGTAGGTGATGTGTGTGATATAAGCAACCTAAACTACCCAGACTGCAAAAGAGCAAACAGATAGCAATATAAAAGTCTTCTACCCTAAGGTTTAATATGCGAATAAACAGATAAATGAAATAGACGTGCTAATAAAAAGACTAAGGGTAAACAAAGGTACTAAACTAACAAATATCCACACATTTAACTAAATTAGGCTTGACCCTCTAAAAAAAAGTTCCCCAGCGGAGTCGCCAGCTGTAGCGACCGAAGAATCCGGAGGAGGGATCCTTCGTTGCTTTTGAACAATGGAGCCGCCATCAATATTTATTTTTAGGAAAACATTGAAAAAACCTTTGTTTTTGGGTTCGGGGTCGATTAAGTGCGGGGAAGGTACTAGCACCCCGCAACATCCTAAAAAGGTTACCTTTTAATTTAATGTGTAGAAAAAGTTAGTTTAAAAGAAATACATTTTATTTACCCTTTTTGTTATTTGCAAAAAAAAACGGAAAGGAAGACTTAATAAAAATTTTAGTTTTTTTGCGCTCGACGGGAGTGGGCCCCGCTCCTACGTATCTCCGGGTGCGATGGAGAAATCAAAGCTACGTAGTTCTTGGGTAGAAAATACTTTGTGTGTTGGTGTTTTTTATTTATTGAAAACTTTGCGAAAACGGGAGGCCGTTCACGGTGACCAAACAGATAAATCCAGAGTGGTCACCACTAACGACTTTATTCGAAAAAAGAAAGTATTCACAGCGTCAAACGAGCTAAGCCCAGAGTGACTGTTGTAAATACCCGGTTTGTGATTGAGCGCTTGTTCGTTTGAAAACGTGCTTACCGGGAAGCGTGATGAAAAAGGAGTCGAAATTATGTTTGTACTTTATTAACTAAAAAAGAAGTTTAGGCGGATGTTTGCGATGATCAAACGAGTAACCTCAGAGTGATCACCGCTACTAATTCCGCTGTGAAAAAAAAGAAGGTTAGTCCTAACGGTCAAACAAGCTAGGCTCAGAGTAACCATTAGTATCAACCTATTTTTTGTGTGAGTATGGTTGTTTGAAATAAAGAAAAAAGGTTTGAAAGCATTATGGTATGAATAAAAGCGGAATGGGTGGTAGTAAGAAAAGGGAGGCACAATTAGCAACAAGGAGTGTTGTATCAAGAATGGGGGGTGTGAACAGTGAGACCAAATCGTTTTTTTTGTGAACTAGGTTGTGTTTGAAAAGATGGGCTTGTAGTAAAAAAAATGGATGGGTTTGCTGTTTTAAGAGAACGCGGGGTGCAAATAGCGTTTTGGTGCTTTAAAAAAAAGGTTGCCGGGGGTGCAAATAGCGTTTTTGCGCTTTGAAAAAATGGTTGCCGGGGGAGCAAATAGCGTTTTGGCGCTTTGAAAAAATGGTTGCCGGGGGTGCAAATAGCGTTTTGACGCTAAAAACGATTGATTGGTTTATTTTTACTTCTTGCTATTTGACTCTAGAACATGTGATTCTCGAAGCGCTTTTTTCCTAAAAAAAAACCTAGACTAAACAAGTGGTATGAAGAAAAAATCTTTTGTTTTTTTTTGGTTGTCCTAGTTACTATTTAATAAAAATGGTACCTTGTTTGTTTTTATTTTTATTTGGAAGAATGGTCATTTGTTATTATATTTTTTTTTTTAAAAAAAAGGGGTAGTAACATTAGTAACCATTTCTTTTAAGAAAATATATTTTTTTTTTTAAAAAGTTTATTTTTAATCCGAAAATTAGTAACTAAATAAAAAGGAACACATTTTTTTAACACTTTTTTTTTTTAGGTTTATTTTAAATCCGAAAATCAGCAACATTTTTTTTTACAAAAACAGCAATAAAAATTATTTTTATAGCAACATTTTAACATAAAAAAAAAACAACAATTTTTTTTACAGCAACATTTTAAACATAAAATAACAGCAACAATATCTTCATAAAAAAACAGCAACTAAACTAAAAAAACAGCAACTATAACAACTAATATATATAAAAAAAATAAAATAAAAAAAAGCAAGAACATATGCGAGAAAAATACTTACAGCAACAATTCGGAAATCACAATTTCATGAGGGTATTACAGTACTTCAGAAACATTAGGACATGAACTCCTCCTAGGATCTTCTTGATACAAAAAAAATAAATAAATTTAAACTAGAAAAATAAAATTTTGGAGTGAGAAAAAAAAACGAAAAGAAGGGGAAGAACCAGTGAACAAGTCTCACTGTTGTTTCTTTTTCTAAAAGATCTACACTCTTTTTTTTTGAAAATTTTTCTTTCTCACGAAAACCCTATTCCTTCAAAGATTTCTTCCTCTCTTTTTTTTCCAAAAGAAAAACCGTCCCCTCTCCTAAGGTGTGACCCCTATTTATACAAAAACGTTGCCTTCGTTTTCCTTCTTCATCAAACTTGCACAGTAATTTTCTGACATGATATGGGGGCTTGGGGGTAGTTGTTGAAGGGGAAAATAAAAAATGAAAACATGTGAGATGAGGGGAGAGGAGAGTATGCGAAGGTATGGGCTGTGTGAGTGAAAAGAAAAATTTTGAGTGTGAGAGGAGAGAAAAGAGGGAGAGGTATGGTGTGATGTGAGGGAAGAGAAAAGAAAATGAGTGTGTGAGAGAGAGAGGGGGTGAGATCCGTGAGATGAGAGAGAGAAAGATGGAGTGTGTGAGTGTTGTGTGATGAGTGGATGAATGAGGGAGTGGGAAAGAGAGAAGGGAGGGAGCGTGAGAGAGATGGGGAAAGAGAGAGAAAGAGAGAGACGTTGGAAGGGAGAGGGATGGAGGAGGCGTGTGGGAAGGGAGGAAATGATGTGGGGAAAGAGAAAGTGCAATGAATGGGAGAGAGAGAATTGCAAAAATCAAGGAGGGGGAGTTAATGGTGTGGGGTCGAATTTCAAGGGAGAGAGGTGGGGTGTGGCCGAATTTTAGGAGGTTTTTGGGGATGAATGTGGCTGATTTTTTGGGTTAAGGGGGGAGTGAATGTGGCACATTTTAGGGTTAAGGGGGGAGTTGGGATTTTTAGGGTTTTGGTGAGTGTGGGTGGCGAATTAGGGTTAGGAGAGGAGGGAGGGAGGAGTGTGTGAGTTGGGTTATGGGTTGTGGGTTGTGGGTTAGTGGTTTTTTTTTTTTTGGGTCGGGTCTGCGAATTGGGCTAGCCATTTTGCTGGGTTGGGTTTCCATGGCAGCACCTTATTATTTTTTAGTAGACCCCCCACTTCCTTCTTTGCTTATTTTTATTTCTTCACTTCTAATAAAATATTTTTTGATGATTAAAAACTCATAGCAATAAAAACAAGAAAATAATACATGACATAAAAAAAGATTATTATTTTTAATAAATAAAATCTCTCAATATGATCGGACAAAATTAGGGTATTACAGGGTGTAAGTGACTTTTTTTTTATTATTTGTGTTACAACGAATTGGGCTCACTGCCAGAGGCCCATTCGAATTGGCCTGACTCAGATTGCCTTATTTCCCTCACTCACTCTTTAAACCTAATGCCCACTTCAGAAACCCTAAAAAAAAGGAGGCACACCTCACTTCCATCAGATCCAGAAAAAGAGGGCTCCTTCTCTCCCCTCCCCACGCCTCCTTCCAACACATAACTTCCACCTCTCCCATCAAACCCTAGCCGTCCACTCTCTCTTCTCTTTCCTTCCACGCCTTCTTTCATCTTCCTCACACGCCTCCTACCTTCACAGCCCCCCTCTTTCTCTCCTCTCACACGAAATCACCATTTTTGGTGCCTCTTTCTCTCCTCTCACACGAAACCTCCATATTTGGTGTGTCTTCCTTTCCTCTCTCACACGAAATCGCCATTTTTGGCATCAACACACAAGTTGCTGATGGTCTCTCCACAGTTCGAAGGTCCATCCAAAGGAGCATGTTTTCCATCTCGTTTTCTTCAAGGCTAACAACACACACAGATCTTTAGACAAAACTCAGTGAAGAAAACGAGGGACAAAGCACATCATTGAGGATTCAAATTTTTCAGTAAAATATAGGTCAAATCTGTTAAGTGGAGGGGACGTTTTTTTGAAAGAAAGGGTGGGGAAGGTCGAACTCTTGAGAGCAATCCAGGAGCAAGAGGAGCAAAGAATGGATTTTGAGATGTTTGGGTGAAAGAGTGAGAGAGAGCAAATTTAAGTTTTTTTTTCTTCTATTCTTCTAAAAGTTTCATAGAGTTTATTTTCGTTGTTGT